>CM057345.1:248861075-250289762 GCA_030015575.1 Agapanthus africanus | reverse complement strand
TACAGGGTGACAGTGACCAACAGACTTGGCTGCAACACTTGCCCCGGTTTCTGTCTCATGAAACTTATCACCCGTTCTCAGTTTTTTTTTTACCCTTTTGTAGCCCTATGTAACAGATTACATATCTGGGATCCTGATCCGGTATCATATAACCAGGATGCAGAGGATATTAAGAAACAGTTCTTTATAATGAACACACCCGAAGGAGATGCATCATATGCACTTTCTTCGTTTGGGCGGCATAGGAATTCTGGTATTCCCCAATTTCCTGCTCTGTCTTATAACAATTATAAGTTGGAGCGGGACCAACGTTCCCCAGCTCAGTATAACAAGCGGGTTCGGTCATACATCCATTTTATTATCTTGATTAAGGCGTGATATGGTCGCCACTAGGAGAGAGAGAGAAGAAAACACTCTGCGTGCGCTCTTGCAAGATTAGATTGGTTATGTATTTTATCTAATCAGGATGGCTCCCACTGTTGTTATCAAATCTTCCTTCAAACCCTAAAAGGAAAGACTAGCCGAGATTAATTACACTCTACAAGTTCGCCAATCTTTCAGCCAGGCCAGTGTCGGTACTTTGAGGGAGGTTTCCCGTGCTTTCGCACGGACCTAATTACAGTAAATCTCGGTTTCCCAGAGGCGTAACCCCGTTGACACCTTTCTAGACACCTACTTGATCGGCTAATTGCAAAGTGCAAAGCTCTCCCAGGAGTAACAATTACTCGCAGTGGGTATCGGGATCCAACTATCACATAGAAGGTATGCAATCTCATTGCAAATTTCAACACTTGAAACTCCCGATAAAGAATTTTACCCCTAGCACCTATGACCTTAACTATGGTCAACAAATCATAAGTACTAGTCAAGTTCTACCCATCATTTCGTGATTAATTTGACCCACCCACATGACCCTTAACTAAGGTCAACAAAGTCACGCGACTGTCCTAACTAATCGCATCATATGCGGTGTAGGAAGACATCACTTAGCTACCGTACACTGTGCCTTGACTATGGTCAACAAACACAGCACGAATACTAAGTACTCTACTTCCTAAAATGACGGAGGGTTGCGAATGGTTTTTGTGAAAACCTTTAACGCTTTGAACTTGATCTCGTTGCGGAATCAAATGGTTTTTAAATGGAATGTTTTTTAGGCTTTTCTAGTTTTGCTAAAGGGGTCACTCCCGGTGAAGGGATCGTCGGCCCTTTCCTCGTCGAATGAGGTGCGGGATATATCATATATATCACTGTGCAAAGCAGAAACTATAGAAGCAATCAAAGGACAAACTGAGTGTGTAGCATCTGCCAGTTATTGCTAAAGGAGTCACTCCGGGTGAAGGGATCTCGGTCCTTTCCTCATCGAATAAGGTGCAGGATGTTCTATAATGAACACCGCGATGCAGAGCAAGAACTGTAGCTACCTGTTTTATTTTGAAATTCGATTCCACAACATCAATTAGGTTTATTTTCTTTCATTAATCTCATTAATGAATATCCTATCATTTAAGTCCACCTAAATATCACAGATAAATATAACGTACGCTTATGCCATCCGCATTCGCCTCGATGTCCTGTCTGCACCGTTAGGTTAGGTAACTAACGGCAGAGCGGGGCAGGGCTAGCGCGGGTGTAAAACATAAGCAACGTCTATATAATATATAATATATACTATATATAATATCTGTCACAGAACATCACATGATCTCATCACAGATAAAACACAGCAGAAGAAACATATGAAATATTGGATATACTAGGACGTCCGTGTTTTCAATACGAGCCAGTATAAAACACGGATTCCACGGTCGTGATGAATAGCCAATCCCATACCCCTAGACCCCTACGAGAGCGGCAAGCAACCCTACCAATTCTAGGGTTAGGAGACCCGGACTCGACTCCTCGAGATGGTCTCCCACTGGACCCCAGAACCCGGTTACTTGTGCTCCCCTCCTTGGGTCTATCCTAGTGCAGAAAAGTAAATAATATACAAATGGTGACAATATCCGCAACCTGGAAGTGCCCCAATAAAAGAATATCACATACAAGTTTTTACATGAATGAAAATGAAAAACACTCATCTCACATAAAAAAACCCCGGCTATTCAAACACGACGATCCAATATAACATATCCAGCAACACATAACATCACATGTCATCAACGTAAGCAAACATGCGTATCCCAATTGTCGTTGACATATAGCAACGAAACCGGCGATATCACATATTACACTTACGGTCACAGAAAAGAAAGTGTAAAACTACAACAGTTGGAATCTGCAACCACCTCAGACATCGTATGCCTGATCAAATGAATTCTTTAGACATCGCATGCCTAACAATTATAAACCCCGCATTTTAGTCTCATTATCGAAAACACTTTTCAATATCAAGTCGGGCAATTCAACAGGATTCCCGACATTCTGATCGAATGCTCGTCGCAAACTTTAGTAGGCGGCCGCACCCCCGACGCCGTCGACAAAGTGCACCAAGGCGGAACACCGCTGCCGCGAGCACCCGAAAGGATGCTTTCGGCGACGGGGTTCTCCTACAGTCACTTGGTCGGGGCTATGGGGTGAGGCTGTCTATTAAGTTTACCCGGCGAGTATCCGCGTACGCTACGTGATTGCGACGGACATTTGATCACATCAAAATTCCGTGGCAACCGATCAAGTGAGACTAAACTGCTACGTTTATAATATTCATTCCGTTATCTCATAACAATTAGTGAATTCCAATTATTGTATCACATTCCGGATAAATAGAAAATGCTAAACTTTTCGATCGAACAATCGAACACCCAAGTTTTCCCGATATAGCTCAACACATGAAATAAGTCTAACAACATTCAGTTCGTGCCTCAGTACCAACGGTCCAGCAGTAGAAGGGTCAAGCCAACGCCTCACATGTGGCACGCCGTACTGCCCCAAACCCGAAGGTTCAAAGGGCAGTTCAAGACGGTCACATAATCGAGTTAAGGTTTGTTGTCTTCTAGAGGGTCCATCGCGTTACTTGCACTACTTAGAACGTCGTTAAACTACGGAAAAATCCAACAATTGGAAATTTCCCAGTAGGGGAAAAAGTGGGTATTTATATCCGGTCGAACTTTTTAACATATTCTAAAAATTACCCGGAAAAATACACAGACAAAATTAGACAATCTGATCGATACACCGAGTCCCCAATACAACCCAGAAAACTCAACGCTTGAGTTTAGATTAAAAATTCCCAGGAAAACCAGAATAACAAAATAAGAGATACTGTGCAATGAAAATTGGGCAAAGAGATAATTCAGCCGCGGAACCGCCGCACGAGCCATGCTCGTGCCGTGGAACCGCGGCGGTTTGATTGAATTGGTTCATCGAATTTCACAGTAACTCTTAAAACTGCCTGCTGGATTTTCTGCATATTTTTAATGTGGAAAAATGCACAGTTTTGAAAAAAGTACAGAGAACAAGTTTGGAGTTAGGGTATTGGATCGATCGGACTTCAAATTCCGTCTGGACTTCGCCTAAGGCTCTAACCTGGCTCTGATACCACTGTAGGGTTCCTAGGCACCCTAGTGAGGTCTCACAAGTCATCATCCATGCAAATTTCTAAAAAATACGGTGCCGAGAAACCCTAGAACGGATCGTTGACTAGATATATATAGTCGAAGCAAGCATGTAATCGAATTAAATGCTAAGGGAAAGTGACTACAACCTTTGTAGATCCGGTCCACCACTTTCTAAGCTCCGCGATGATCCCCCTCCGCTGTCCAAACTGAATCCCGGACTCTAGCATCGGTTTCATCGGAAAAATGAGCGGAATTGGTCGTCGGCTTCGATGTCGAAGATGATCTATGTCGAAGCTCCACAAGATCAAACTCTCACCTCAACAAGTCATGAAACTTATGAAGAGAACACCCTATACTACTTGGCAAGAGGTAGAGGATGAAGAAATAGGAAGTGGGTTCACTTTAGAATTGGATTTCTCACTTGTTTTCTCAAGTTGCCATTAATCTAGAAAGCTTTTCTTTTTTCTAGCTCTTGAAGAAGAAGAAGAAAGATATGATAGATTGAATAATAAAAAAATGAATAAGAATTAAATCTTATCATACTTTTAACCTTAGTTAAGTGTAGAGAAAAGACCATGGTTAATAGAATGGTTAGGGTTAAGGATAAGAACAAAAAAGGAGACTAAGTCAAAACTTCATGAATGTTCAACTAGCAAACAAATAATGCCACCATTTCATCATTTATCTTTTCCAAAATAAAAAGATAAATAAAGAAATAGATAAATAAGTAAATGACTAAACAAAACCCTAATCATTAGTTTAAACCATGGTTTGATTCTTTACACTTAACCAAGTAAGCATGTATCATCAAACATGATACAAACATGTGCACAAAAGTATATCACATATACAACTTGCACAATTCAAGTGAGAAAATCCATTTAAAGTGAACCAATACTAGTTAACGCATAATAATATATCAAATATATAAATATGCACTAAATCATTAAATCAACACTTGATTTAACGATCCGGTCATATCGGATATAACCGACTAGTATCATATGTATCGGCTTATCGAATCAATCCTTGATTCGATAACTAGGTTATATCACATATAACCAATCGATACATAGATCGCGAGAATGTAATACGGTATCGCATACTCGAATTATTCTCGGTCCCGCACATATCTCATATGCGCTCCTATTTCGTTTCGCTTGAGCCAGGAAACCTCTGTGTAGGACTCTAAAGACTCGTCAACACGCCGGCAGCAGATGATGATCATATCAAGCATCCACAAGCCGCAAGCGGTCTGCTAAACGTAACGGGCACCCGGGTATTGAGCGATCAGAAGATCGACGAGCAAGCCCGCTCACACTCCTGTGAATCCAACCAGTAACACTTACCGTACAGTCCGGTCTGTTCGTCTGATATGTCGCATATCTCGCCTAGGGGTGGTAAACGTCAGACCCCAATAGCTTGATAAGTCATGCCGACGTAGGGTCCATAACATTCGTGAAACTACTGATAACTCTTACCAGTATATCACTGCAACCCTGGCCAGGGATTTCCTGTTATGGCCAGTCGTGCATTGCGCAACATCAACCCCCAATACCGGGAGAGACGAATCCCCTCCTATCGCTCATTGCCTCCATGTGAATCAGGACTGTACCCAAAAACCACCTGTTTGCACGACTCAGTAGAGCCGTGGTAGGGTGGAAATCAAAGCACAGTGGGAGACACACAAGACTCTATGACGATCTCGGGTCAACAGACTAAGCTGTACCAGTGTCACCAGAGAACTGCCATCTGACGTGAGGTATAATACCATCTGGGAGTTCTCGGCGAGTCCGTTTAGTGTACCCAGTCTCCACTGAGCACCCGCATACCATCTTCGATGTCAAACACCAATGGATATGGGATCATCCATCGCCCATCGCATGGGTCGAGAAGATATAAGCTAGTCTACTCTGGAATATCGATGCCCCGTCTCGATATTCCCTCGACTAGGAACATTTATAGGATGTACTCATGGACTATCCAGGCCCCACTAGTATGATCTGCATCATAGTCCTGGAAGTAGAGTACACATCCTAAGGGCTTTATCAACATGTAATCAGAGAGACAGAAAGTATACATGTTAAGATAAAGTGCAACCAGATAGCGTACTATCATGTCGAGCAAGAATGTCCTACCTATATATGTCCCAGCATCCACTACAATATACATCCAATGTACAGTAATGGCCTCTAGGGCATATATATAACTAACAGATATGAGGCTCATAACGGGTCAAGAAACTACTGGTAACACTTACCAGTAAATCCCTAAAGCAGCCTTGGCCAAGGACTTCCTGTTACAGCCAATCGAACACAGCGCAACATCAACTCCCTATACCGGGAGAGACGAAACCCCTCCTATCGCTCATCGCCTCCATGTGATTCGGGACTGTACCTAAAAGCCACCATTTTGCATGCCCTCTTGGACGTGGTAAGGTGGAAATCAAAGCACAGTGGGAATCACACAAGACTCTATGACGATCTCGGGTCTACAGACTAACCTGTACCAGTGTCACCAGAGAACTGCCATCTGACGTAAGGTATAATACCATCTGTGAGTTCTCGGCGAGTCCGTCCAGTGTACCCAGTCTCCACTGAGCACCCGTATATCATCTCTGATGTCAAACACCAATGGATATGGGATCATCCATCGCCCATCTATATGGGTTGAGAAGGTACATGCTAGTCTACTCTGGTATATCGATGCCCCGTCTCGATACACCCACGACTGGGGACTTTGAAGGATGTACTTATGGACTACCACGTCCCCACTAGTATGATCCGCATCATAGTCCAGGTTGTCAAGTACACATCCTAATGGCTTTACCAACATGTAACTGAGAGACAATCAGTGTACACGTTAAGGTAAAGAGTAACCAGATAGCATACTATCATATCGAGCAAGAAAGTCATCCCTATATATGTCCAAGCATCCACTACAATATACATCCTATGTATAGTAATGGCCTCTAGGGCATACATATAACTAACAATCTCCCACTTGCACTAGGGCCATCTGATAGCAGTGGTTGTAGTAACTCATACTCAACCATCCCATAAAAGTATCTCTCTGGGAAAAGGCCTTTGTGAGTGGATCCGCCGTGTTGTCCTCTGAGTCTACTCTCCTAACCTCGATCCCCTGGAGATCAACCATCTCCACGATCAGGTGATACTGCCTAAGAATATGTCTGGATCACTGATGGGACGGGCGTTCCTAGGCATAAGCCACAACTCCATTGTCACACAATGGGAGGAACGAAGTTCATCTCATGAACTAATTGTTGGAGATAGTGCCCTCAGAGTCAATTATTCGGTCACAGGTACGTGATTGTAATGATTGAGGGAGGACCTATCCCGGTAGGACAGTCTTACTCGAGATGATAGTATGCTATCTGGTTTACCTTTATCATCGTGTACTGTTCTAAGTGACCTGACACGTCGCTATTACACGTTGATCGAGCCCTTAGGATTCTTGCTTGACCACTAGCAGTATGAGGGCGATCATATAAGTGGGAGCTGGGGGTCTATAAGCATATCCTTAAAAGGTCCCTAGTCGTGAGAGTTTCGAGACAGGGCATCGATTCTCCTTAGTAGACTAGTGTATACAGTCGAGACCCCGACGAGGGGCGGTGGCCGGTCTCACAAGCCACTGGTGTCAGTTGGATCACCTAAGATGTATACAGGTGCTCATTAGGTTATGAGTACACCGGACAGGACTCGCCGGGAACCTGCTAGTTGGTCATATACCAGACGTCAGATGGCAGTTCCCTGGTGACATGTGTGCAGGTTAGTTCATCGACCTGGGGATTGTCATTTGTCTCGTGTGAGTTCCCACTGTACTTTGATTACTACCCTACCACGGCTCAAAGGAGTCGTGCAAACAGGTTTTAGTTGGGTACAATCCCGAGCCACATGGAGGCAGTGAGCGTATCCTCAGGGGTTCGTCTCTCCCGGTATTGGGGGTGAGGTCGTGCTGTGTCTAAGAGAGCCATTACACAAAGTCCTTGGCCAAGGCAAGGAGATTTACTGGTAGGTATTCCAGTAGTATCTCAGGGTGTTCTGGGCTACACTCCGACACGACTTGTACCGCTTTTGGGGGTCTGACTTTTACCAACCCCCTAGGCCCGCCTTGCGATACTCATAGACGAACGGACCGGACTGCACGGATATTGTCACTGACAGGCTCAGTAGGGTTGTCAGGCTGAGTTCGCTCACAGACATCCCTTTTAGTCAATACCTGGTAGCCCGTTACGTATTGGCTTATACCTCTGACGTGCTAGTGGTTAAATCCACAACCAAGGTGTTGACGAGTCTTTAGAGTCCCCCACATTCAGTTACTCAGCTTTCGGGCGAAAGGTTGTAGAGGCCGTATGGAGATATGGCAAGGTCCGATCAGATACGTGCGGTATTGCACGGATCAGGATCGGACAGTTTGTACTATAGGCCGTATGGTTATATGGCAGGGTTCGATCAGATACGTGCGGTATTGCACGGATCAGGATCGAACGGATATTACTGGCCGGCTTTGGTATAAGCCGGATCCTAGTATAGTACAGTGTAGAGTTTGTCTCATTGCATTTGTATTTCGGTCGAAATACAGATGCGGGTGTGTATGCACAATATCGGGGTTTTTCCTATAATTTATTACGGGACCAGTTTTCTGGAGTTGCCAGTTTGCTTTCCGTTTCGGCCGATTTCCTTTGTTCCGTTCATTGGCCGAAGTTTGGTGGAGGAGGGTTTATTTGCATTGTTGCAAATAGGCATTTGTGGAGGGGTTCTTTGCTTATTTTTGTATCATGATGGTTTTCATGATGAGCACCATCATTGACTTCTCTTTCTCATGATGGATTGACTTTGGATATGTTGATGGTTGTTTTGAGTGTTGGACTTTCCTAGCTATCATTTCTTCACATCATAACTTGAAACTCCCTTTGATGATGGTTCCACCACTCCCCCTTGACTTCACACTCTCTCTCTCCATTCACAAAAGGTGGCCGGCCATTTTTTTTTTGGTGGGGGGTTGATTGATTCATTTTGGTGTGGCATATTTGTTTTCTTATGCTTGCTAGAAAAGCCCTCTAGTTCTTTTTCCAAAGGAGTTCCTCTCTTTTCCTCCACAAAATGGCACAACTCCATAACCCCATATGAGACTTGAGTGCTACATTATATTCTACAGTAAATCTTGGGCACGTCGAGTAGCCGGCTTCGTGCCCGAGTTGCCTCGGCATTGAGGTGGGAGCCCGTAAACAAAGTAGGCGATGTGGTACACTTCCGGCGACTAGGAGGAGACGGGGATTTTCCGCAGGAGATCGGGACCATGACGAGAAGACCGGAGGACTTGGATCGTCGGTATATCTCTCTTCCCTTTCTTGTTGTTAGCTAGGACTACTTAATGGTTCGATCCGGGTATTAGTGCGCGGCGGTTTGCCAGTTCAAGTAAAATTTAAAGTTTTTCACCGCTTCCGCATTCCGGCGTCGGATTGACGGCCGGGGCGCCGCCGTGCACTTATAGTGGTATCAGAGCCTCGCCATTAACTTAGTCTAGCTTTGTGTAATGTGTTTTTCAGTTCCGATCGATCGAAATGTCCAAAAACCCGTATTTGCCCACATCAGTTTTCTGTTGGAAATTTTTGGTGTCGAAAAATTTTTCAGGTTGTAAAATATTGATGTACTGGAAAATCTAAGAGCTCTGTAAAAATTCGACGAAGTAACTCCACAGTGGGAGCGCGGAACCGCCGCGAAAACCACCTTCCCGCCGCCCTTCCGCCGCGCAATGTGGAGATCACTTCACCAATTTTTTTCAGAGGCTTTCTGGGCTTAAAATATGGGTTTTGGAATATTAAAATTGGGCCCAGGTTTTCTGTGAGTGCTACAGTTTTGATTGGGGGCCCATTTGTTAATTTTTGGTCAATCGGAAAATTTTAAACACATTTTTCACAGTATTTACATTATATCTGCGACCGTGAATGTCACTCGATCGGTAAATCCTGTCTAACTGCTATAGCCCGGTTAGACGGATTTGCGAACGTGACTTTCACGTTGATGTTTTGTTTTTGCTGTGATGTTGCGGATCGGTCGTGGGGGATAACCTGGAGGCAATGCTAGTACAGTTTTGTTGTATTATGTACATTTGATATTGCGGGGCGAGCGTCCGACATGTGGACTGCCGTCACTGCCTGTTTGTATTATTCTTTTGGGGCACGACCTGGTTGCGGTCGATGTACCCGTTATATGTATATTTTACTTTCTGTACTAGGATTGCCCCGCGGAGGGGTGCACGGTTAGCCGGGTTCTAGAGGGCAACAAGCCCGCATCTCATGGCATTGAGACGGAGGGGGCTTCACTCTGGGATTGGCGGCTATTCGCCGCACTCGTAGGGGGTACAGGTTGACCCAGGAGGGGTGCCCAAGTTACCGGATTCCGTGAAGTGCTGGGTGGTCCATTCACGTTGCTGAAGGGGGCTGCCTCGCTTCAGGTTTTGGCGGGTAACTTGCCGCGCCCGTAGGGGTCTAGGATTTCATTGCACAGGCTATCCACACGACCAGGGGAACGTCGGGTTTCAGCGGCTCTGTGAAACACGGGGATCCCAGATATCTGTATTGTTTCTGTGATGCTGTACATTTCTGTGATGTTGCATTTTATTCACGCCTTGAGCGAAATATAATATATTGGTATATATATTAGTAGATGTTGTATATGTTTTACATCCGCGCTAGTCCAGTCCCCGCTCTGTCGTTAGTTAGCTAACCTAACGGGTAATGACGGGACCCAGTGGCGAATGCGGATGGCATATACGTACATCAGTATATTTTCGTTCTTTTTGGTGTGATCAATTGATGGGACTGCATTGATTCGGATCAATGCAAGTTAAAACAAACCTAATCTGATGTTGTTGGAACACTTTTCAAAAAGCTGTTATTGCAAGGACGTTTACTTTTGTTTTGCATCGTGGTATTCATTGGAATATCCTGCTCCTCAGTCGACGAGGCAAGGGCCGAGATCCCTTCACCGGGAGTGACCCCTTGGACAGAAGTTTGCGTCAGGGCATTAACTTCACTATAGCCGATTACTTTTGCTTTGCATCGCGGTATTCAGTTGGAATATCCTGCACCCCATTCTACGGGGAAAGAGCCGAGATCCCTTCACCGGGAGTGACCTCTTTAGCGAAGGTTTTCGTCACTATATTTTCAAAAAGCTATCCGTTCCTTCAACGATATCAAGTTCATTACGTTAAAGGTTTTCGCCAGAAACCATTCGTAGCCCTCCGTCGTTTCATATGGATAGTCAGTAGTATTCAAGCTGTGTATGTTGGCCAAAGTCAAGGCACAGTGTTTGGTAGCTATTGGTTATTCATATGCAGCATAGATAGATGCGTTGGTTTGGAACAGTCGTACTGTCATGTTGGCCAAAGTCAAGGGTATGTACGGGTGGATTCAAATTAACCTGGAGAATGACGGGTAGAACTTGACATATGACTTATGATATGTTGGCCAAAGTCAAGGTCATAAGAGCATGGGGCAGAAATCACATCGGGAGTTTCAAAAGAACTGAAACTTGCCAGATATGCGCATACCTTCTGGAGTGTGATACCGTGAGCGGATTCCGTCACGTTATCATGCGATGAGAGTTGGATCCCGATTCCCACTGATGAGTTAGTTTACTCCTCGGGTAACCCCGACTAATTCTTCTTTCAGGTTTGGAGGAGAATTTGAGGTACAGTGGGAGGTTTCCTGATTAGATAAATTGGTGACCATTCTGATCTAGGTTAGAGTGCACGCTGAGTGTTTTCTTTTCTCTCTCTCTTTGGCAGCGACCATTGACCCGACCCTAAGACTTTGACTCAGTGACCAAGTTGACCGAACCTTCTTAAACACCGGCTTTTGGATTGTCAGAGTTGCAAACCTCATTGCCACTCCTACTTTTACCCTTTTCTCCAGGACACCCCGTATTACTACGAACGTCCACTTCCATTGGACAAAACCATCGTATGGTTAGATACGAACTCGAAGGAATTTATTCGAGGATGGTTTCAGGTTCTGGAGAAAACGGATAGGATTATTCAGTTGTCTTTTCCTTTTACCCTATCTCAGGTTACGAGTACTCCTTGGTTTAGGGGTAGTACACCTATTACGCAAATTGGATTGTCTTCTTCCAAACCTTAGGCTGGTGCCGACCGGTAGGGAATGAAGAAAACCAATTAGCATACCGATGGTGTGCAGAAGGTATTAAGTTCAGACAAAGCAAGGGATTAGTAAGAGGGCAAAGTAAATTGCAACAGATATTCACGACCAAACCAAATATTTCGTTACCACTCCCACATCACCTTTGTATTTCTCCAGGACACTCCGTATCACTACGAAGATCCACAGTTTATTTGGATACTCCATCGTATGGTTATATACGAACTCGAATGGAACTGGTTCCAGTTCGGGGATGGATTCTGGTTCAGGAGAAATAGGAATAAGGTTTATTCGGTTGTCTTTTATCTTCACCCTCTCTCATTGTGAGTGTTCCTAGGATTGGGACAGTACACCCATTATGCTTATTGGATAGTCTTCTTCCAAACCATAGGCTGGTGTCGAACGGTAGGGAAGGAAGAAAACCATTTGGCCTAAAAGGGTGTGCAGAAGGTAAAGACTAAAGACATATGAAGGGATTTGGAGAGGTGGCAAAGAACTATACGGTTACAGTCGTGAATCTGGAAGAGGCATTACTAGGAATACCAGAATACCCCATCGGAACATTTCAATGTTTCAGTTTCACTGTGTAATGTTAAAGGAAAACTGATTTCCCGATTAGATACTTACTCCAGGGTATGTATTTACCAGGTACGATTCTCACATCTGTATGGTTTTACAGATGATGAGTGGGAGTAAGTTATTGGGAATTGGGTGATTATCCTCATTATATCGGGATTCGTTGTAATCAGTGATATTTGAGGAAATCACCTGGGCTGTTTGCCGGTCGGCAAATATTTGGTTTTGAATATCCGCTGTTATGCACCAATTTCAAATTGATATATCTGTACGTCTATTTTCATAGAGTGAGATATACCTTTCTGAAATTATGTCTACGACATTTACCTATATCAGTGGATGGTTAGGTAAGGAGCATTAAACAGCGGTGTAATTCTTCTTAACCATAAGTACAGTTTTCAACCTACGACACACAGTGAATGAGTTATCAGACTCAAGGGACTTATACAAAGGATTGTATGTTGTCCAGGGTCCATCAGGGCAGAGGGCTTGGTCCTCGTACTATATTCGGTTTACTTATGACTTCTCTAGTTTTTATACAGGTATTTCGCGGAAACACAGGGTCCAAATTTTGAGAAGTTATAGGTATATGAATAGAGTAGAGAACCAGGTATAGCAAGTATCGGGATTCTTCAAAGAGATCGAAGATGTAGATACTTGTGTATGGTATTCAGTTGATAGTAGTGATTAAGAGAACTTGCTTCTTTTTCAGGTTACTCATAATTGGAAGCATTCCTAAATTGAGTAACGCTGATCGGCCTCCTTCCATTTAGTTGACATGCGCTGGGGACAGCTGCATGATTTGAATCTGGTTCAATTAAATCAGTGCCTCTGTTTCTATATTGGATATAGAACAGTTCATATCTTAACGATGTTAAGGTACGGGGAGTTGTCCGGTTTATGATTAAAACCAGACACTGGACAACTCAAGGCACGTTTCTGTAATGGCTGTTTGTGGGTTGACCCAGGCTATGACGAGGGTTGACTTTCTACCATCTGGATGAACAATAGCGATATTGTTCTAGACTCGCCACAGTTTTAATAAAAATGGATTTTTTTAGAAAACAGTAGTGGGAGTATGGTAGAACTGGAAGTGATTCCAGAACCACAAACGATTACTGAAGATTTGACAGGAACCTAAAGATTCAATCTGGATTGACATTCCATTGGCCACTCCGCAGATTAGGTGGGTAACTTCAGGCACCCGAGAGGCACTACGGTAGCCTCAAGGACGGTGACAGGGAAGTTCTTGTTTACCTACAATTGCCATTGCTGTTGTTCCAGGTTACGAGACCCGGCGGGAGGATGAGTATAGCGTCGTTCTAAACCAGTTTTAGAAGTATACGTCTATATGACTCTGCCAGAGGGTTGTCGTAGTCAGTGGGAGCAGCGGAAGCATTGGTGGACAGGTTGCTTATGTCTATTTATAGACTAGAGCAGATGTAGCGGAGATAGATCATCTATTTCTGACGTGACAGTCATGGGTTTGACTTCATCAGAATAGGGGATGGATCTGTTGAGAAGGTAGTAGGGTGTGATGTCCTGGTATTTGGATGACATGCACAAAGTAGGAAAGGAAACTCCTATACTACGATCGGTTATACTTTGGTCGTCACACAGTGGTTTCTCCACAAAGGAAATGGATTTTATATCAGACATACTGGTTACTAGATCTATGGTCTTAGATCTAGATTTGGGTGGTTTCCCAATCAGGGTACTTGACAGCATTCTAAGAGTATTTAGGATGGACGACTCCTGGCACGGTAGTGTACCTGCAGGTAATGGAGTCACCCTCTCCAAAGGTGTCTTACAGACTAAAGAGGAGAGGGACGGGCATGATTGGCAGATCACTTGCTCAGGCAATTGAGTCAATCGTGAGATGTCAAGTACCACACCAGATGTTGTTCTTGCACTAGATGCAATAAGTTGACATTAATCCAATCCTGGAGAAACAGTCGGAAGCAGTTTTAGAACATAAGTGGATGTTCTAGGGAGATGATAATGACAGCCTCATTCAGGAGACAGTTATCATTCCAGGCTTCCAAGGTGACATGGACGACAAGGAGGTTGTCAGAGTTATAGTTTTCCTTCTGATGAGGGGCAGTATTTTGGACAGGTGGTCCAAAGCAATACTGAGGGAGGGATGGCGCGCAGGATACTGATTAAGTTCAGTTGACGATACAGTCTAAGAAGTTTGGATTTGGAGTTCATTTATGAGCTAGGTCCCATCAGACATCCAGACATATTCTGAGACAGGTATTGCTCTTTTCGGGAGATGGCTTTCTCCGCGAACTTGAGATATAGAGAGACATAGAAAGAAACAACAAAGCGGATCCACTCACTAAGGCTATTCCTCGAACGCAATAGTTTCGCAAAGGAGCTTTGTGAGACTGACTAGTAGAGGAGTTGGGTGTTCGGTATCACACGGGCTGTGAGTATGCGACATCGCAATAATTAGCCTTGAGTGCAAGTGGGAGATTGTTGGAGATAGTGCCCTCAGAGTCAATTATTAGGTCACAGGTACGTGATTGTAATGATTGAGGGAGGACCTATCCCGGTAGGACAGTCTTACTCGAGATGATAGTATGCTATCTGGTTTACCTTTATCATCGTGTACTGTTTTAAGTGACCTGACACGTCGCTATTACACGTTGATAGAGCCCCTAGGATTCTTGCTTGACCACCAGCAGTATGAGGGCGATCATATAAGTGGGACTGGGGGTCTATAAGCATATCCTTAAAAGGTCCCTAGTCGTGAGAGTTTCGAGACAGGGCATCGATTCTCCTTAGTAGACTAGTGTATACAGTCGAGACCCCGACGAGGGGCGGTGGCCGGTCTGACAAGCCACTGGTGTCAGTTGGATCACCTAAGATGTATACAGGTGCTCATTGGGTTATGAGTACACCGGACAGGACTCGCCGGGAACCTGCTAGTTGGTCATATACCAGACGTCAGATGGCAGTTCCCTGGTGACATGTGTGCAGGTTAGTTCATCGACCTGGGGATCGTCATTTGTCTCGTGTGAGTTCCCACTGTACTTTGATTACTACCCTACCATGGCTCAAAGGAGTCGTGCAAACAGGTTTTAGTTGGGTACAGTCCCGAGCCACATGGAGGCAGTGAGCGTATCCTCAGGGGTTCGTCTCTCCCGGTATTGGGGGTGAGGTCGTGCTGTGTCTAGGAGAGCCATTACACAAAGTCCTTGGCCAAGACAAGGAGATTTACTGGTCGGTATTCCAGTAGTATCTCAGGGTGTTCTGGGCTACACTCCGACATGACTTGTACCGCTTTTGGGGGTCTGACTTTTACCAACCCCCTAGGCCCGCCATGCGATACTCATAGACGAACGGACCGGACTGCACGGATATTGTCACTGACAGGCTCAGTATGGTTGTCAGGCTGAGTTCGCTCACAGACATCCCTTTTAGTCAATACCTGGTAGCCCGTTACGTATTGGCTTATACCTCTGACGTGCTAGTGGTTAAATCCACAACCAAGGTGTTGACGAGTCTTTAGAGTCCCCCACATTCAGTTACTCAGCTTTCGGGCGAAAGGTTGTAGAGGCCGTATGGAGATATGGCAAGGTCCGATCAGATACGTGCGGTATTGCACGGATCAGGATCGGACAGTTTGTACTATAGGCCGTATGGTTATATGGCAGGGTTGGATCAGATACGTGCGGTATTGCACGGATCAGGATCGAACGGATATTACTGGCCGGCTTTGGTATAAGCCGGATCCTAGTATAGTACAGTGTAGAGTTTGTCTCATTGCATTTGTATTTCGGTCGAAATACAGATGCGGGTGTGTATGCACAATATCGGGGTTTTTCCTGTAATTTATTACGGGACCAGTTTTCTGGAGTTGCCAGTTTGCTTTCCATTTCGGCCAATTTCCTTTGTTCCGTTCATTGGCCGAAGTTTGGTGGAGGAGGGTTTATTTGCATTGTTGCAAATAGGCATTTGTGGAGGGGTTCTTTGCTTATTTTTGTATCATGATGGTTTTCATGATGAGCACCATCATTGACTTCTCTTTCTCATGATGGATTGACTTTGGATATGTTGATGGTTGTTTTGAGTGTTGGACTTTCCTAGCTATCATTTCTTCACATCATAACTTGACACTCCCTTTGATGATGGTTCCACCACTCCCCCTTGACTTCACACTCTCTCTCTCCATTCACAAAAGGTGGCCGGCCATTTTTTTTTTGGTGGGGGGTTGATTGATTCATTTTGGTGTGGCATATTTGTTTTCTTATGCTTGCTAGAAAAGCCCTCTAGTTCTTTTTCCAAAGGAGTTCCTCTCTTTTCCTCCACAAAATGGCACAACTCCATAACCCCATATGAGACTTGAGTGCTACATTATATTCTACAGTAAATCTTGGGCACGTCGAGTAGCCGGCTTCGTGCCCGAGTTGCCTCGGCATTGAGGTGGGAGCCCGTAAACAAAGTAGGCGATGTGGTGCACTTCCGGCGACGAGGAGGAGACGGGGCTTTTCCGCAGGAGATCGGGACCATGACGAGAAGACCGGAGGACTTGGATCGTCGGTATATCTCTCTTCCCTTTCTTGTTGTTAGCTAGGACTACTTAATGGTTCGATCCGGGTATTAGTGCGCGGCGGTTTGCCAGTTCAAGTAAAATTTAAAGTTTTTCACCGCTTCCGCATTCCGGCGTCGGATTGACGGCCGGGGCGCCGCCGTGCACTTACACTAATATACACCCAGACTGCCTCTTTGGTAGTATCTTTGGTAGCGATGTATCCAGCCTTTATCGTCTAGTATGCCACGGTATCTAGCTTGGAACTCTTCCAACATACAGTCCCTTTACTGAGGGTAAAGAAAATGCCTGTGACTGACATTCAGTCGTCCTTATCACCCTGGAACCTTTCCAGTGATTCTTCCCAGGATCAATTGATACCATTTCACTACAACTAGTGTGTATCCTAATATCAAATTAGATATATCTCATAGATCCAAAATCCAGGATTCAGGAGGTATCATTATGATCCTATATGGAGAATCCTTGTGATAAGCGGAGATTGACCGAGCGTAGCATAGGAAACTCCTTCCCTATCATAAGTATGTCATCCACGTACTCTACGAGGATCACCACTGTACTCCCTACTTTCTTTTTGTATATACAAGGTTCATCTACCATTTTGATGAAGTCAAACTCTTTGACTACCATATCAAAACGAATGTTCCAACTCCGCGATGCCTGCTTTATCACATAAAACATCTTGCACACGTTTCCGCTACTC
The DNA here is from genome assembly GCA_030015575.1 of Agapanthus africanus. Lineage (NCBI taxonomy): Eukaryota > Viridiplantae > Streptophyta > Magnoliopsida > Asparagales > Amaryllidaceae > Agapanthus > Agapanthus africanus. The sequence goes on along the minus strand of CM057345.1, from coordinate 250,272,186 downwards.
CCACTGTCTACGAAGCCCTCTGACTGTGTACTTACAGACTCTCTCTTCTAAAACATCATTTAGAAAAGCAGTCATGACACCCAACCGCCAGATATCGTAGTCATGGTATGTAGCCGTGGCAAGTAGGATCTGGATAGACTTAAGCATAGTTACTTAGAAAATGTTTCATTATAATCCATACCTAGTCAATGTTGCAAACCTTTAACAAGTCTAGCTTTGAAAGTCTTAACTTTTCCATGTACACCAAGTAATCTTCTCAAGATATACTTGCTCCTGATGGGGATTTAACCCTTCAGATAAAGCAACCAAAGTCCATACTTTGTTGTTGTATAAGGATTCCATCTCAGATCGATAAGCATCCAGCCATTCTTATAGAGTCCTACTCCTGATGGCCATCCCGAAACTAGTTGGGTCATCATCTCATGATGCAATCCTTGCTCCCACTGTCATAGAGAAACTGAAGTATCTCTCAGGTGGGTGAAGAAACCTTCTTGATCGGCGGAGAGGCTGAGGTTCGTTGGTTTCTATTGAATCCTTTGGTTCTACCAAATCATCAGCTGCAGTTTGTATAGCTGGAACTCTTTCCAATTCTACCTCATGTCCACAAATTTCTTCATAAGAAATACCCTTTCACAAAGGTGGCATGCTGAGTAATAAAACATCTTTTGTTCCTCGGTTAGGTAGAAGATATTCCCTTGCGAATGCTTGGGATATCCAACAAACTTCCACAGAACTGACTTTGCCTCGAGCTTGTCCGGATTATGCTTTTAGACATAGGCTGGACAACCCCAAATCTTAACAAACTTAAGATATGGGCTCTTCCCTTTCCATATCACATATGAAGTAGTAGGCAGTTGATTTGATCGGAACCCTATTCAATAGGTATACAACTTCATAAGTGCATAACTCCCTAAAAGGAAATAGGAAACTCAGTAGTACTCATCATAGAGCACACCATATCTAATAGGGTGTGATTGCTCCGCCCCGATACACCGAAGTGCTGAGGTGTATACGGAGGAGTAACGCTTAGAGAGAATCTCATTCTTAGAATAGTCCAGGAATCCCGTGCTCAAGTATTCTCCTCCTTGATCACATCAAAAGACATAATACTTGTACCCGTTTTTGGTTCTCTACTTCTAACTTATATTCTGTGAATATCTCAAATGGTTCGGACTTGTGTTTTAGCAGAAACATATGTCTAAATCTCGAGAGATCATCAGAGAATTTAATGAAGTACAAAAAACCGGTCTTGGCATTTGTAGACAGGGGACCTTCATACATCAATATGTATCATCCCAAGAGTTCACTAACTCTTTCTCTATTTCCAATAAACAGAGCTATGGTCATCCTATCTCTGTGACATGACTGGCAAGTTTTACAAGATGTAAATTCAAACTAATTTAAATATGCATTTTAATGTAACTTCAGCTAGTCGGGTCGCATTGATATGACCTAGTCTATAATGCCTCAAGAAGGATTCGTTCATATCTAAACTCTTCCTCTTGTGTGTGTTCTGTCTACTAAGAACTGTAGTTTGATTAAGAACGTTAATGCTTTTAGATAACCTGCCTGAACCGATCAACTCTTGATTTAGGAAATGTTCAAAACATTATCCAACAATACAAAATTATATCCTTCTTTATCTAAATAAAGAGACTGTTATGATTTTGTATATCAGGTTCGGTATCTAATAACATTTGTTCAGAATCAATGTATTCTGGTAATACAGGGTGACAGTGACCAACAGACTTGGCTGCAACACTTGCACCATTTTCTGCCTCATGAAACTTATCACCCGTTCTCAGTTCTCTACCTTTCTGTAGCCTATGTAATATATTACATATCTGGGATCCTGATCCGGTATCAGATACCCAGGACGCAGAGGATACTGAGAAACTGTTCTGTGTAATGAACACACCCGAAGATGATGCATCGGTATGCACTTTCTTCGTTTGGGCGGCACGGGAATTCTGGTAATCCCCAATTTCCTGCACTGTCTTATAACAATTATAAGTTGGAGCGGGACCAACGTTCCCCAGCTCAGTATAGCAAGCGGGTTCGGTCAATATATTCGTTTTATTATCTTGATTAAGGCATGACATGGTCGCTACCTGGAGAGAGAGAGAAGAAAACACTCTGCGTGCGCTCTAGCAAGATCAGATTGGTTATTATTTTATCTAATCAGGATGGCTCCCACTGTTTTTATCAAATCTTCTTTCAAGCCTTAAAAGGAAAAACTAACCGGGATTAATTACACGCTACAAGTTCGCCAATCTTTCAGCCAGGCCAGTGTCGGTACTTTGAGGGAGGTTCCCCGTGCTTTCACACGGACCTAATTAAAGTAAACCTCGTTTTCCGAGAGGCGTAACCCCGTTGACACCTTTCTATACACCTACTTGATCGGCTAATTGTAATGTGTAAAACTCTCCCACGAGTAACAATTACTCGCTGTGGGTATCGGGATCCAACTATCTGATAGAAGGTATGCAATCTCATTGCAAATTTCAACACTTGAAATTCCCGATAATATTTTGCCCCTAACGTGCTATGACCTTGACGAAAGCCAACAAACCATAGCCCGCTAGTCAAGTTCAACCCGTACATTTCTTAACTGAATTAAACCCACCCGCACGACCCTTGACGAAAGCCAACAAAGCCGTACGACTACCCTAATCCAATCGCATCGTATGCAGCAGATAAGCAGCATATAGCTACCACACACTACACCATGACGAAAGCCAACAAATGTAGCACGCATACTATATACAACTTATCTGAAATGACGGAAGGCTACGACAGGTTTTTCTAAAAACCTATTGCGTAATGAACTTGATATCATTGTAGAATCAAATGATTTTAAAATGGAGTGTTTTTGAGGCTTTTGCTAGTTTCGCTAAAGAGGTCACTCCCGGTGAAGGGATCGTCGGCTCTTTCCTCGTCGAATGAAGTGCAGGATATATCATATATATCACTGTGCAAAGCAAGAACTAGAGAAGCAATCAAAAGACAAACCGAGGGGTGTAGCATCTGCCTGTCATTGCTAAAGGGGTTACTCCCGGTGAAGGGATCTCGGCCCTTTCCTTATCGAATAAGGTGCAGGATGTTCTACAAGGAACACCACGATGCAAAGCAAGAACTGTAGCTACCTATTTTTTGAAAATTCGATTCCACAATATCTTTTAGGTTTCATTTATTTCATTAATCATATTAATGAAGTCCCATCATTTAAATCACCTAAACATCACAGATAAATACGACGTACACTTATGCCATCCGCATTCACCTCGATGTCCCCTCATGCACCGTTAGATTAGGTAACTAACGGCAGAGCGGGGCAGGGCTAGCGCGGGTGTAAAACATAAGTAACGTCTATATAATATAACATATATACTATATACAGTATCTATCTCAACATATCAAATGATCACATCACAGATATCGCAGCAGAAGAAACATATATGAAATATTGGATATACTAGGACGTCCGTGTTTTCAATACGAGCCAGTATAAAACACGGATTCCACGGTCGCGATGAATAGCCAATCCAACACCCCTAGACCCCTACGAGAGCGGCAAGCAACCCTACCAATTCTAAGGTTAGGAGACCCGGACTCGACTCCTCGAGATGGTCTTCCACTGGACCCTAGAACCCGGTTACTTATGCTCCCCTCCTTGGGTCTATCCTAGTGCGGAAAAGTAAATAATATACAAATGGTGACAGCAACCTCAACCTGGAAGTGCCCCAATAAAAGAATATTACATACAATAAATTTTACATGAATGAAAATGAAAACTCTCATCTCACATAAAAACCCCCGGCTATTCATATCGCGACGATCCAATATAACATATCCAGCAACACATAACATCACATGTCATCAACGTAAGTAAATATGCGCATCCCAATTGTCATTGATATATAGCAACGAAACCGGCGATATCACATATTACACTTACGGTCATAGAAAAGAAAGTGTAAAACTACAACAGTTGGAATCCACAACCTCCTCAGACATCGCATGCCTAACAATTATAAACCCCGCATTTTAGTCTCTATATCGAAAACTCTTTTCAATATCTAGTCGGGCAATTCAACAAGATTCCCGATAAACTGATCGAATGCTCGTCGTAAACTTTAGTAGACGGCCGCACCCCCGGATGCCGTCGACGAAGTGCACTAAGGCGGAACACCGTTGCCGCGAGCACCCGAACGGATGCTTTTGGCGACGGGGTTCTCCTACAGTCACTTGGTCGGGGCTATGGGGCATGGCTGTCTATTAAGTTTACCCGGCGAGTATCCGCGTACGCTACGTGATTGTGACGGACTTTTGATCGCATCAAAATTCCGTGGCAACCGATCATTCGAGACTAAACTGCTACGTTTATAACATTTAAAACAGTTATCTCATAACTTCTTGTGGATTCCAAATATTGTATCACATTCCAGATAAATAGACAATATTAAACTTTCCAATCGAATGATCAAATACCCAAGTTTTCCCGAATGTTTCTCAACATTTGAGGGGAGTTTAAAAACATCCATCACATGCCACAGTACCAATGGTCCAGCCGTAGAAGGGTCAAGCCAACGCCTCACATGTGGCACGCCGTACTGCCCCAAACCCTAAGGTTCAAAGGGCAGTTCAAGACGGTCACATAATCGAGTTAAGCTTTATTGTCTTCTAGAGGGTCCATTGCGTAACTTGCACGATCTAGACGTTCTCAAACAAACGGAAAAATCCAACACTTGGAAATTTTCCGGGTCGGGGAAAAAGTGAGTTATTGATATCGGATCGAACTTTTTAATATTTTCTAAATATCCGGAAAACATTACGAAATTAAATATTCCGATCGAATTATCGAATACAAAATAAACCCCAAAAATACTCAACACTTGAGTCACTGTTAAAAATACCCAGAAAATAGAAACAACAGAGGAAAGTATTACTGTGCAAAAAACCGTCACTAATACCCTTACATTGTCGCGGAACCGCCGCCTAAAGTGGCTTGTTGCCGCGGTTCCGCGGCCATGTGGAGGTATTGGGTGACCGTTTTTCATGGTAATTCTAATGAAACCCTGCTGAATTTTTTAGGCATTTTTAATTGAGAAAAATCCCAGATTTCAAAAATTTTCCAGAGAGGGGGTTAACTTTGACACGTCGGGGTTCGATCGGAGTTTTAACATCGTAAACACTTCGCCTAATGCTCTAGCTAGGCTCTGATACCACTGTAGGGTTACTAGGCACACTCAAGAGGTTCCACAAGGCATCTATCAGGCCAAATTCAAATTTTTAGGTGCCGAGAAACCCTAATATAGATCGTTAACTAGAGGATAGGCGAAACTATAAGCAAGCAAACAACTTTACTAGTAAGTGAAAGGGATTACAACCTTTGTAGATCCGGTCCTCCACTTCTTTAGCTCCGTGATGACGTCCCTCCGCTGCAATTATCGGAATCCTGGAATTTAGTGATGGTTTCGTCGGAGAAATAATCGGGCTAGGTCGTTGACTTCGAGGCCGAAGATGATCTACGTCGGGGAGACTCAAACTCAAGCTATTCCTTCACTTGGTCAAAAACTTTATGAAGAGAACAACCTATACTACATGGCAAGTAGTAGAGGATGAAGAAATAGGAAGTGGGTTCACTTTAGAATTGCATTTCTCACTCTTTTTCTCATGGCACCATTGGAGCTAGCAAGCTTTTGTGGAGCTTGATGATGAAGAAGAAGAAGAAAAAGAATCAATAGAATAAATATCTAAATGAAACTTATCCTTTTAATTATGTCACCATTGTTGAGTTAAGCCCTCATGCTTAACTCATGTAGAGAATTAACCAAAGTATTAGGTTAAAGATTGGGTTAACTAATATCCTAAACAAATGACAAAAGAGATGACTTTGTCAATGTTTATCAAGCTTCATGAAGCTTGATAACTTTGACCAAAGTCTCATTTCTTTTGTTATTTGCTAGGAAAATAGTAAACCCTAATTTAACCTTGATTTGGTTTTGTTCTCATACATACAACTTGTATGTATCATCAAGCATGATACAAACTTGTACACTTGCATATATCACATATAAACAATGTGCACATTCAAGTGAGAAAATCAATCTTAAGTGAACCAATACTAGTAAATGTAAAGTAATATGTCAAATATATAATTATACATTAAATCATTAAATCAACACTTGATTTAACGATCCGGTCATATTGCATATAACCGACTAATATCAATAGTAACAACTTATCGAATCAACACTTGATCCGATAACCCGGCTATATCGCATACAACCGATTAATGTCACAAATCGCGAGAATAAAATACAGTATAACATACTGGTATTATTCTCGGTCCCACACATATCTCATATGCGCTCCTATTTCGTTTCACTTGCGCCAGGAAACCCCTGTGTAGAACTCTAAAGACTCGTCAATACGCCGGCAGTAGGTGATGATCATATCAAACACCCACAAGCCGCAAGCGATCTGCTAAACGTAACGGCCACCCGGGTATTGAGCGATCAGAAGATCAACGAGCAAGCCCACTCACACTCCTGTGAATCCAACCAGTAACACTTACCGTACAGTCCGGTCTGTTCGTCTGATATGTCGCATATCTCGTCTAGGGGTGGTAAATGCCAGACCCCAATAACTCGATAAGTCATGTCGATATGAGGATCATAACGGGTCGAGAAACTACTGGTAACACTTACCAGTAAATCCCTAAAGCAGCCTTGGCTAAGGACTTCCTGTTATAGCCAATCGAACACAGCGCAACATCAACTCCCTATACCGGGAGAGACGAAACCCCTCCTATCGCTCATCGCCTCCATGTGATTCGGGACTGTACCTAAAAGCCACCATTTTGCACGCGCTCTTGGACGTGGTAAGGTGGAAATCAAAGCACGGTGGGAATCACACAAGACTCTATGACGATCTCGGGTCTCCAGACTAACCTGTACCAGTGTCACCAGAGAACTGCCATCTAACGTAAGGTATATACAATCTGGGAGTTCTTGGCGAGTCCGTCCAGTGTACCCAGTCTCCACTGAGCACCCGTATATCATCTCTGATGTCAAACACCAATGGATATGGGATCATCCATCGCCCATCTATATGGGTCGAGATGGTACACGCTTGTCTACTCTGGTATATCGATGCCCCGTCTCGATACACCCACGACTAGGGACTTTGAAGGATGTACTTATGGACTACCACGTCCCCACTAGTATGGTCCGCATCATAGTCCAGGTAGTCAAGTACACATCCTAAGGGCTTTACCAACATGTAACTGAAAGACAATCAGTGTACACGTTAAGGTAAAGAGTAACCAGATAGCATACTATCATATCGAGAAAGAAAGTCATCCCTATATATGTCCAAGCATCCACTACAATATACATCCTATGTATAGTAATGGCCTCTAGGGCATACATATAACTAACATCTACATGTATAGTTCTGATCTATATCATATTGGTTTTGTATTGGATTTGACATTTGTGTCTTTAAGATGACTCCGATGATTGCGGGATGCTTGACGGAGTGTTGCTTTTGAGTTATCTGCTCAGTACTCATGCGCATGCATTGCGCTATGTTGTTTTATGTATTGATGATTTCGGAGCCCTGATGACTTGGAATTTGTATTGAAATATTTTAGTATTTGGGGGTTTAAATTTAAATTCGGGGACCAAATTTCTTTAAGGGGGGTAGATTGTAACGTTTCAAAATAATAAAATATGATTTTTGGGAATTTTTATAATTTAATATTATTTTAATGAATATTTTAATATTCTGGTACAATTAAATACAAATAAATGGGGAAAATTATGGAAAATTCTAAAATAGGGTATTTTATAGAATTATGCCATTTTTAAGTTTTTATGTTTAATTATATGCTAATTTTGTGTTAATCGCGATTAAAAATCGCTAAACGGGTTTTTAGCATTTTTGTGCAAAAATGTGCACATATCATTTTCCACACTTGTTACACTTGTTACATGTTTTGGGGTATGGTTGCTTAGTGTTTGCAATGGAGTGTGAAGGAAAAGAAAAGGGAAATGAAAAAGAAAAGAAAAGGCTTCATGATGAGAGAGAGAGAAAGACCAAGTCAACCTTCACCTTTTTGACCCATGCCCCCCCATCATTTCCCTTCTCATTTTCTCTCCCCTCTTCAAACAAGGGCTGCTGCTGCTCCTGCTCCTCCCTCATCTCCCTCCCCTTCACTCCATAGATACCTCTCATTTCCCTCACCAAAACCCCATTCCCACTTCACAAAACTTGCTCCCAAGCTCACTAGCTATACATTGAACCTAGCAAGATTGGATTTGGAGGACTTTGAGCAACTCAAGAATTTTCTTGAGTTGCCAAAAGAGGTAATTTCTGCACCTATTAGAGTAGTATCTCATTTCTTGTGTATCAATACTAGTTTCATATCGATATGGTGTCGTTTGGTGGATTTGTGAAACATCAAGTTAGGGTTTAGGGTTTGATCTGAAATCAAGGTGAAATTGGGGCTTGTTGTGACCTTAGAACCCCTTGAGTGATGTTAAATTGGACCCAAACCTGAACTTGAAACCAGAACACGGATTATGGAATTGATATCGGGGGAAAAACTGTAAATCTGGGAGTGTATTTTGTAATCTGCTATCACCCCGAGAACCCTAAAATAAAATTGAGTTGACAGTGAGATGTGCAGGCACCCTGGAACCACCACACCAAACCCTAGCCCCCAACTCCAAATTTCGGCCCCAGATTTATTCCTTCTGGCCGCAATTTGCGGCCAGAGCAGGAGGCTTTTGCCTCGTTTTTTGTGCAGGGCCTTATCTCCAGTAAACTTGACTCCTGGCATGTATAGATTTGTCTAATTTGACCTAGGGTGAAATCTGAAGCCTATTTCCTAAGTTGCTGTCTTGGATTCGTGCTTCCGTATTTCCGTATTGTGAATTCTGAGTTGCGTATGGTGTTTTACCTCGACTGCTTGGCGTTTATACGACGATATCGAGGGTTGTTGATGGTTTTGGAAGCATTGTCCATAGGTTCTAACCTATAGATCATAGCTTATCGTTTTGGGTTTCATATGCCGTTTTAGTTTTGAATTGGTTTTGATACACATTTGCGATACGTTAATGTGTAGATACCCCATGAAGACTGTGGGATGACAAGCAAACGCGTGGCGACGTCGAAAGATAAAGACGCAAGGTGAGTAGATTTATATCTATGGGGAGAAGTCGGGTGCAAGGCTTATAACACCCCCGCAGTCCGTGGTGATGTATACGAATATGCATACACAAGTATATTTATTATGTGTTGTTAGGATTATTGATGGTGATAATGGAATTATTGATGATAAGGATTTATTTGTTTAGTATAGTGCGAAACCCTATAGTAGTGATTGCACTCACATATACACGTACACATACTTGCATACATTCTTTCATTTATCTGTGCGCATATGGAGGTGTGTATATCTACACATGGGTATGGGACTATGTGTTCATATACGGGATTGAGAATGATACGTGGGATTGAGATGAGGTTTGATTGAGGCCGTGAGATTCGGCGATATGACAGAGTTCGTATTTGAGATATGATATGATGGTAGTGATACCTGTTATGTGATATCGACTTGATTGTTGGGTCCGTAGTTCGCATAGTAGATGTCAGACTGGACCCGAACCATACCTATTTCAAAACTAATGAATCAGGGATATTTTAAAGATAGGCAAAAGGGATTCTACGGATATTTTCAAACGACGCATCTTTTCTTAAAACACCATAGCCCTTATTTTACCAAAAACCCTGATTCGTCATATTTCAAAAGGCAAGGCTGCATGATATATTTATTGAGATAGATTCTTTACCGTTGCGTTGATTATTCGATTCCGCATGTTTATGCTATTTGCATTGCATTGCATGTGTTTATTGATATATTACAGTCATGCTGCTAGGACACCAGCACCATTATCGATGATGCGTATGTTCCACGTACACTTATTTACCGGCTCACACACTTCATCATCGATAATTGCCATGTCACTACATTGTAGTACCGTTGCATTCAGGATATGATTCTTGCATGACAGACTGATATGCTTACATTCCTTTTACATGTCACATACATCATGCTTTCTGATTATACCCATTGAGGGTTGCTGTTTCCATGATATTTCTGGATTTTGGGAACCGTGGTATTTCAAAACGGAATATGTCATTGCTTTAAAAAACCGGTTACCCTTGATATGATATTTCAGTGCATCCACCATGTGATTTCTCGGTGCTGAGAGCGACATGTGAAACCCGATTCGAGGAGTGGACGAGCCGATTGCGGGTACATGGTAGACCCGGTATGGTTCCCCTCGGCAAGTTGATCGAAGGATTTTGCCCATTGAGCCTGGAGGCGGGAGAGTACCTACCGGTGATTGGTTGGACCTGGCGGTTATCCGGAGGATACCGGCCAGAGTCGATAGATGGATATAGGCGTACTGCTGGGGCCGAGGGCCGATTCCGCAGATGGAGCCCGATATATGAGGATTTACGTGCCGATCTGGGTACAGTTTTCATGATGTTTTTGAGTGTCGATGCTGGGCACTCCGGTTCCATGATTTTGACGTGTCGTGAGGGACACAGGTGGTTTATATCCTCATATTTCCATGCATATGCTGATGATATTTACATGCATGATGGTTATTGTCATTTGGGTGACGAGTGGACAGGATCCACGTACATGCAGATTGATTTCATTGATCATACCTCACAGTTATGATATGCTATTACCTGAGGCACTGGCACGAGCACTTGGCACTACACTCATGTATAGAGATTACATTGCCAGTTTAGCATGCTTCAGACTTATTCATATTGAGGTTTATATGTATATCTGATTGTATTGACCTAGGATGGATCATACATTCGATCTCTGCTTGTAGATATTTTCTATTCACGAGTTGGAAACTCACCCCCGTTATGCCACAGTCCTTGCAGGATTTTGCCGTACAGATTCCATAGCGGCATTTCTGGCACACTGCTTCCATATGGGTGACTTGCTTGCGTAAGTGGGTTCTTCTGTATTAGAACCGCCATTGTTCCTGTATTATTCATTGTATCTAGAAATTCCATCAACCAAAACTTGTATATTGTTTCAGACTTAGAGACAGTGATGTATTATTTCGACCTTAGAGTCGCGCTTGTAGTATTATGGTTTTCTGGCTGTTTTGAGTCTCTTTTTGGGTTTTGATCCTCGCCCTTTAGTGTTGTATATTATTATTGCTTGCGTGGTTGTGACCGTCGATTGACGAAGAGCTAGCTCTCGCTTGGGGTTGCCTTTTATCACATCATATATATTATTCTTGTTGTACCCCGTTTGGGGCCAGTCTTTACAAAGGAAACTCTGCCGAAATTTTCAGAAAAGACTACACATTTTTTTAAAATGCATTTCGGCTTAGTTATTTGAAAACTTTGAATTTAAACATGCTTTCTTTACTTATTAAAAACCAGTTTCTTTATTTACTCTTTAAATGGTTTTAGATTTCTGGGCTTTTGGCTTACTTGGATCAGATGGAGTCCTATAGACTTCATAGGATTCAAGGGCCAGTCACGTGCTCTTTCGGGTCGTGACACGAACTCTTTGATAACGACGTCAAAGCAAATGTTCCAACTCCGCGATACTTGCTTTAATCCATAAATGGATTTAAGCAGCTTGCACACCTTCCCGCTGCTCCCACTAGCTACGAAGCCCTCTGGCTGAGTCATGTACACTCTCTCTTCTAAATCACCGTTTTAAAAGGCCGTCTTAACATCCATTTGCCAGATTTCGTAGTCATGATATGCAGCGATGGCAAGCAAGATCCGGATGGATGTAAGCATAGCCAGTGGAGAAAAGGTTTCGTCATAGTCCACACCAGGTCTTTGACGAAAACCCTTTGCAACAAGTCTAGCTTTGAAAGTCTCCACTTTCCCATCTACACCAAGTTTTTTCTTGAAGATCCACTTGCTCCTAAGGGGTTTTACCCCTTCAGGAGCATCTTCTAAAGTCCATACTTTGTTGGTGTACATGGATTCCATCTCGGACCGCATTGCATCCAGCCATTTCACTGAGTCCCCACTCTTGATGGCCTGCTCGAAGCTAGTTGGGTCATCATCAACCATGATGCAATCCTCGCTCCCACCATCCATGAGAAAAACGTAGTATCTCTCAGGTGGGTCAGGAACCCTACTAGATCGGCGGAGAGGCTGGGGTTCGTTGGGAACTACTGAATTCTCTGGTTCCACTAAATCTTCAGTTGTAGTTTGTGTATCTGGAACCTCTTCCAGCTCTACCACTTTGCCACTAATTTCTTTTACAATAAATTCCTTTTCTAAAAAGGTGGCATTTTGAGTAACAAACACCTTTTTTTCCTCACTGTGGTAGAAAAAATACCTATATGAGTTCTTTGGATATCCCACAAACTTGCAAAGAACTGACCGTGCCTCGAGTTTGTCCGGATTTTGTCTTTTGACATAGGCCGGACAACCCCATATCTTAACTCGTCTAAGATATGGCCTCTTCCCACTCCATATCTCATATGGTGTGGTAGGTACAGATTTAGATGGAACTTGATTCAATAGGTATGCTGCTGTCTCCAGCGCATACCCCCAGAAGGAAATAGGTAACTCAGCTGTGCTCATCATAGAGCGCACCATATCAAATAGGGTGCGGTTCCTCCGTTCCAATACATCGTTGTGCTGTGGTGTATATGGAGGAGTCAGCTGAGAGAGAAGCCCATTCTCTTTTAGGAAGTCCAGGAATTCATTGCTCAAGTATTCTCCTCCTCGATCTGATCGAAGGATTTTAATACTTTTCCCGGTTTGGTTCTCGACTTCTTGTTTATATTCTCTAAATTTCTCAAAAGCTTCTGATTTGTGTTTCATCAGGAACACATATCCAAATCTAGAGAGATCGTCAGTGAATGTAATGAAGTACGCAGAACCATTCCTGGCATGTGTAGACATGGGGCCGCATACATCACTATGTACCAGTCCCAAGAGTTCCGTAACTCTCTCTCCGTGCCCCGTAAACAGAGATTTGGTCATCTTGCCTTTGAGACATGACTGGCAAGTGTCATAAGATAAAAATTCAAACGGATTCAAATATCCATCCTTATGCAACTTAGCTAGTCGTGTCGCATTGATATGACCAAGTCTACAATGCCACAAGATGGATTCGTTCATTTCTGAACTCTTGTTTTTGTGTGTGTTTTGTAAATTGAGAACTGTATTTTGATTGAGAATGAATATGCCACTATGGAACGAGCCTGATGCAATCAACTTTTGATCTAGGAAGATGTTCATAACATTATCCTGTACTACAAAATTATATCCTTCTTTAATCAGTAAAGAAACTGATATAATGTTGCACATCATATTCGGTATATAATAGCACTCATTCAGAATCAGTGTATTACGACTTGGTAATACAAGGTGATATTCGCCAACTGCTTTGGCTGCAATACTTGCACCATTCCCTACTTGAACGGAATGATCACATTTTCCCAGTTCTCTACCTTTCCGTAGCCCATGTTACAGTTTACATATGTGGGATCCTGATCCGGTATCTAATACCCAGGACGTAGGGTGAACTGAGAAACAGTTCTCAATGACTAACACACCCGAACAAGGTGCATCAACATGCATGTTCTCCATTTGGGCGGCGTGAGAATCCAGATATTCTCCTGTTTCCTGTTCAGTCTTATATCACTTATAAGATAGAACGGGTCCAATGTTCCCCTGCACAGTATAACATGCGGGTTCGGTCAATACATCCATATTATTATCTTTATTAAGGCATGATATGGTCGCTACCTGGAGAGAGAGAGAAGAAAACACTTTAGCATATGCTCTTGCAAGATCAGATTGGTTATTATTTTATCTAATCAGGATGGCTCCCACCATTTTTATCAAATCTTCCTTCAAATCCTAAAAGGAAAGACTAGCCCGGATTAATTACACCCTACAATTTCGCCAATCTTTCAGCCAAGCCAGTGTCGGTACTTTGATGGAGGTTCCCCGTGCTTTCGCACGGACCAAACTAAAGTAAACCTCATTTTCCCAGAGGCGTAATCCCGTTGACACCTTTCTAGACACCTACTTGATCGGCTAATTGTCCTGTGTAAAACTCTCCCAGGAGTAACAATTACTTGCAGTGGGTATCGGGATCCAACTATCACATAGAAGGTATGCAATCTCATTGAAAATTTCAACACTTGAAATTCCCGATAATATTTTTCCCCAAACGATTTATGACCTTGACAAGGTCAACAAACCATAGACCGTAAGTCAAGTTCAACCCGTCATTTCTTGATTGAATTAAACCCACCCGCACGACCCTTGACAAGGTCAACAAGTCCGTATGACTACCCTAATCCAATCTGCATCATATGCATAAACAGATAAATACTGGTCAGCTACCGCACACTACGCCTCGACAAGGTCAACAAACGCAGCACGAATACTAAGCAGGACTTATCTGAAATGACGGAGGGCTACGACAGGTTTTTCTGAAAACCTATTGCGTATCGAACTTGATATCGTTGTAGAATCGAGTGAATTTTGAAATGGAGTGATTTTGAGGCTTTTATTAGTTTTGCTAAAAAGGTCACTACCGGTGAAGGGATCTCGGCTCTTTCCTTATGGAATGAGATGCAGGATATATCATATATATCACTATGCAAAGCAAAACTCCAAAAGCAATCAAAAACAAACCGAGTGTTGTAGCATCTGCCAGTTTTGCTAAAGAGGTCACTCCCTGTGAAGGGATCTCGGCTTTTTCCTCATCGAGTAAGGTGCAGGATATATCATATATATCGCTATGCATAGCAAAAAATTGTAGCTACCCTTTTTGAAAATTTGATTCTACAACATATTTTAGGTTTCTTTTCTTTCATTAATCATATTAATGAAGTCCCATCATTTAAATCACCTAAACATCATAGATAAATACGACGTACACTTATGCCATCCGCATTCGCCTCGATGTCCCCTCGTGCACCGTTAGGTTAGGTAACTAACGGCAGAGCGGTGCAGGGTTAGTATGGGTGTAAAACATAAGTAACGTCTATATAATATATCATATATACTATATACAGTATTTATCACAACATATCAAATGATCACATCACAGATATCGCAGCAGAAGAAACATATGAAATATTGGATATACTAGGACGTCCGTGTTTTATTTTGAGCCTCTATAAAACACGGATTCCACGGTCACGATGAATAGCCAAACCCACACCCCTAGACCCCTACGAGAGCGGCAAGCAACCCTACCAATTCTAGAGTTAGGAGACCCAGAATCGACTCCTCGAGTTGGTCTCCCACTAGACTCTAGAACCCGGTTACTTGTGCTCTCCTCCTTGGGTCTATCCTAGTGCGGAAAGGTAAATAATATACAAATGGTGACATCAACCTCATCCCGGAAGTGCCCCAATAAAAGAATATTACATATATTTAATTTTACATGAATGAAAATAAAAACCATCATCTCACATAAAACCCCCCGGCTATTCATAACACGACGATCCAATATAACATATCCAGCAACACATAACATCACATGTTATCAACGTAAGTAAATATGTGCATCCCAATTGTCGTTGACATATAGCAACAAAACCGGCGATATCACATATTACACTTACGGTCGCAGAAAAGAAAGTGTAAAACTACAATATTTGGAATCCACAATCTTTTTAGACATCGTAAATCTGAAATATCACATACTTCGCATTTCATGCCTAACTATATGAATTCCACATATTGTATCACATTACAGATAAATAGACAGTATTAAACTTTTCCGATCGAATAATCAAATACCCAAGATTTCCTTAATAGCTCAACACTTGAGCGAAGTTCAAAAATTCCAGAATACGTCACAGTAGTAACGGTCCAGCCGTAGAAGGGTCAAGCCAACGCTTCACATGTGACACGCCGTACTTCCCCAAACCCTAAGGTTCAAAAGGTTATTCAAGACGGTCACATAATCGAGTTAAGGTTTGTTGTCTTCTAGAGGGTCCATTGCGTTACATGCACGTTTTTCCGAAAGATTTAAACACAAGAAAAAATTCAACACTAGAAAGTTTTTCGTGCCGGGAAATAATGAGTTAATGATATCCGTTCGAACATTTTAACAGTTTCTAAATATCCGGAAAACATAACGAAATTAAATATTCCGATCGAATCAACGATTACAAAATAAACCCCAGAACACTCAACACTTGAGTCATATTAAAAATACCCAGAAAATAGTAACAACAGATACAAGTATTACTGTGCTAACACGGGTCAATAATACCAAAGTACGGCCGCGGAACCGCCGCGGGAAGCAGGTTCCTGCAGCGGTTCCGCGGCGACTTAATGGTATCATGAGTTCGTATTTCATGGTAATTCTTAGAATTCCCTGCTGATTTTTTTAGGTATTTTTAATTCAGAAAAATCACAGTTTTTAAAAAAAAATCTAGAGAGGGGGTTAAATTGACGTTTCCGGGTTCGATCGGGGTTTTAACTTCGTATACACGTCGCCTAATGCTCTAGCTAGGCTCTGATACCACTGTAGGGTTACTAGGCACTCTAACAAGGGTTAAAAAAGCATCAACAATGCCCGATTAAAATTTTAGCCGTGCCTAACAACCCTAAACAAGATCTTTGCTAGAAAATTAGGGTTTCACATGCAAGTAAATAGCATCTACAACTAAGTGAATACGAAATACAACCTTTGTAGATCGGTCATTCACTTCTTTAGCTCCTTGTTGAAGTCCCTTCGCTGCGATCGTGATTCTCCCGGACTTGCATGGCTTCACGAGGCTAAAGGAGCGTCCTTGCTTAAAGTCTTCGAGGCCGAAGATGATCTACTTCGAGGCCGAAGATGATCTACGTCGAGGGGATGCCAACTCAAGCTTCTACTTCACTAACTAGAGAATTAGTGAAGCAAACACTCTAAACTAAAGTGCTAGTCTAGTAGAGGATGGAGAAATAAGAAGTGGGTTCACTTTAGAATTTATTTTCTCACAATGTTTCCCACTTTGGATCAAACCCTAAAGAGCTCTTTTGCTCAAGGAAGAAGATGAAGAAATAAAGAGAGAAAGATAATGATCAAGTGAGAAAGCTAACCATGGTGAGTGAGTATCATATACTAACTCATATAGAGACATAACCATGGCTAATCCTTATGGTAGGGTTAACAAATATCCATAGTAAAAACAAACTTAGTGGACTTAGTCAATGCATCCACAAGCTTCCATAAGCTTCATGCATTTTTCTAATCCTCCACTAATTTTGTAATTACTTTAAATATTAAAACCCAACATAATAAATAGCATGGTGTAAGTCTCATACACCCATGAATGATGTATCAACAACCATGATACAAAAAGAAAACACATTTTAATATATATCATATATACATTAAAGTTGTGCACATGTGAGAAAAACCCTTAAGTGAAAAAATGTTAGTTAATGTAAATTAGTATATCCAATAGACAATTATACAATAAATTATTAAATCAACACTTGACTTAATAATCCGGTCATAACTCATATAACCGACTAACATCCAATATATCGACTTATCGAATCAACACTTGATTCGATAACCCGGCTATATCACATATAACCGACCGATACAAAAAGTCGCGAGAATAGTATACGGTATCACATACATGCAATATTCTCGGTCCCGCACATATCACATATGCACTCCTATTTCGTTTTGCCTGAGCCAGTAAAACCTCTATGTAGGACTCTAAAGACTCGTCAATACGCCGGCAGTAGGTGATGATCACATCAAGCACCCGCAAGACGTCAGCGGTACTAGCTGGACGTAACGACTACCCAGGTATTGAGCGATCAGAAGATCAGCAAGCAAGCCCGCTCCAACTCCTGTAAAAGCCAAACGATAACACTTCCCGTTCAGTCCGGTCTCCTCGTCTGATATATCGCATATCAAGTTTAGGGGTGGTAAATGTCAGAACCCAATAACCGATAATTCGTGCCGATATGAGGCTCATAACGGGTAGAGAAACTACTGGTAACACTTACCAGTAAATCTCTAAATCATCCCTGGCCAGGGACTTCCCTGTTATGGCCAATCGAGCACAGCGCAACATCAACCCCCAATACCGGGAGAGACGAAACCCCTCCTATCGCTCATCGCCTCTATGTGACTCAGGACTGTACCCAAAAACCACCGTTTTGCATGCCCTCTTGGACATGATAAGGTGGAAATCAAAGCACAGTGAGAATCACACAAGACTCTATGACGATCTCGGGTCTACAGACTAACCTGCACAAGTGTCACCAGAGAACTGCCATCTGACGTGAGGTATAATACCATCTGAGAGTTCTCGGCGAGTCCGTCCAGTGTACCCAGTCTCCACTGAGCACCCGTATACCATCTCTGATGTCAAACACCAATGGATATGGGATCATCCTGTTAGTTATATGTATGCCCTAGAGGCCATTACTATACATAGGATGTATATTGTAGTGGATGCTGGGACATATATAGGGAGGACTTTCTTGCTCGACATGATAGTATGCTATCTGGTTGATCTTTACCTTAACGTGTACACTGATTGTCTCCCTGTTACATGTTGGTAAAGCCCTTAGGATCTGTACTTGACTACCTGGACTATGATGCGGATCATACTAGTGGGGACATGGTAGTCCATAAGTACATCCTTCAAAGTCCCTAGTCGTGGGTGTATCGAGACGGGGCATCGATATACCAGTGTAGACTAGCGTATACCCTTTCGACCCATACAGATGGGCGATGGATGATCCCATATCCATTGGTGTTTGACATCAGAGATGATATACGGGTGCTCAGTGGAGACTGGGTACACTGGACGGACTCGCCGAGAACTCCCAGATGGTATTATACCTCACGTCAGATGGCAGTTCTCTGGTGACACTGGTACAGAGTAGTCTGTTGACCCGAGATCGTCATAGAGTCTTGTGTGGTTCCCACTGTGCTTTGATTTCTATCTTACCACGTCCAAGAGGGCGTGCAAAACGGTGGTTTTTGGGTACAGTCCCGAGTCACATGGAGGCAATGAGCGATAGGAGGGGATTCGTCTCTCCCGGTATAGGGAGTTGATGTTGCGCTGTGTTCGATTGGCTATAACAGGAAATCCCTGGCCAGGGTTGCTGAGATTTACTGGTAAGTGTTACCAGTAGTTTCTCGAATTGTTATAGACCTCATATCGACACGACTTATCGAGCTATTGGGGTATGACGTTTACCACCCCTAGGCGAGATATGTGACATATCATACGATCAGACCGGACTGTACGGTAATGTTACTGGTTGGATTCACTGGAGTGTGAGCGGGCTTGCTCGTCGATCTTCTGATCGCTCAATACCCGGGTGGCCGTTACGTTTAGCAGACCGCTTGCGGCTTGTGGGTGCTTGAAATGATCATCACCTGCTGCCGGCGTATTGACGAGTCTTTAGAGTCCTACACAGAGATTTCCTGGCTCAAGCGAAACGAAATAGGAGCGCATATGAGATATGTGCGGGACCGAGAATAATGCGTGTATGTGATACCGTATTTCATTCTCGCGAACAATGTGTCGAATGGTTGTATGTGATATAACCTAGTTATCGAATCGAGGGTTGATTCGATAAGCCGATACATTTGATGCTAGTCGGTTATATGCGATATGACCGGATCGTTAAATCAAATGTTGATTTAATGATTTAATGTATAATTATATATTTGATATATTACTTTGCATTAACTAGTATCGGTTCACTTTTAAATGGATTTTCTCACTCGGTTTGTGCACATTGTATATGTGATATACTTCTGTACACATGATTGTATCATGTTTGATGATACATGCTTTTTGGTTAAGTGTAAAGAATTAAACCAAGGTTAAGTTGTTGATTAGGGTTTTACATATTCATTTATCTTATTTATTTATTCATTTTGAATAAATTGAAAGATAAATGAATGGTGGCTTCATTTGTTTTTAGTTGAAGCTTCATGAAGCTTTGACTTGATGATCTTTTTGTTCTCATCCTTAACCCTAACCAATCAACCCAACCTTAGTCAATTCTCTACACTTAAATAAGGTTAAGTTTATGATAAGTATTCTTTTATTTTTCTATTTTCTAATAACTTATCATAAGATTATTCTTCTTCTTCTTCATTTCTTCAAGTGAAGAAAGCTTGCCTCCATCAATGGCAAGTGATGAAAATGAGTGAGAAATCCAATTCTAAAGTCTACCCACTTCCTATTTCTTCATCCTCTACCTCTTGCCAAGTAGTAGAGTGTGTTTCCTTCATAAGTTTTCATGGCTTGGTGAAGGTGGAGCTTGATCTAGCGATGCCTCGACGTAGATCATCTTCGGCATGGACATCGACGACCTAGCTCGCCATTTCTCCGACGAAGCCGACGCTAGAGCCCGGGAACTCATTTGGACAGCGAGGGGACTTCGTTGCGGAGCTATGGAGGTGGAGCACCGGATCTACAAAGGTTGTATTTCCGTATTCTTTATAGTTAAGTTGTTAACTAGTTACTTTGTTCGCCTAGACATCTAGCCAACGATCCGTAGTTTAGGGTTTCTCGGCACCGTAAAATTTTAAATTGGCATGGTTGATGCCTTGTGTGACCTCAATAGGGTGCCTAGGAACCCTACAGTGGTATCAGAGCCTAGCTAGAGCCTTAGGCGAAGTCTAGACGCAATTTGAAGTCCGATCGAACCGAAAATTAGAACCCCAAATAGCTCTCTATCCTTTTTCTAAAATCTGGGATTTTTCAACATTAAAAATACGCAGAAAAATCAGCAGGCAATTCTAAGGGATACTGTAAAATTCGTGTTCCTAAATCCATTAAACAGCCGCGGTACCGCGGCACGAGCATGGCTCGTGCGGCGGTTCCGCGGCCGTACGGCTACCTTATTTGATACATTTTACACAGTAACTCCTAATTGATATTGCTGGATTTTCTGGGAATTTTTAATATTTATTCAAGAGTTGAATTTTCTGGGGTTGTTTTGGGGATTCGGTGTTTCGATCGGATTATCAAATTTTGTTTATGTGGCTTTCCGGATAAATTTTAGAACATGTTAAAAAGTTCGACCGGATATAAATACCCAATTTTTCCCCTGTCGGGAAATTTCCAAGTGTTGGATTTTTCCGTAGTTTAACGACGTTCTAAATAGTGCAAGTAATGCGATGGTCCCTCTAGAAGACAACAAACCTTAACTCGATTATGTGACCGTCTTGAACTGCCCTTTGAACTTTCGGGTTTGGGGCAGTACGGCGTGCCACATGTGAGGCGTTGGCTTGACCCTTCTACGGCTGGACCGTTGGTACTGAGGCACGAACTGAATGTTTTTAGACTTATTTCAAGAGTTGATCTGTTTCGGGAAAACTTGGGTGTTTGACTGTTCGATCGGAAAGTTTAACATTTTCTATTTATTTGGAATGTGATACAATAATTGGAATTCACAAGAAGTTATGAGATAACTAAATGAATGTTATAAACATAGCAGTTTAGTCTCACTTGATCGGTTGCCACGGAATTTTGATGTGATCAAAAGTCCGTCGCAATCACGTAGCGTACGCGGATACTCGCCGGGTAAACTTAATAGACAGCCTCACTCCATAGCCCCGACCAAGTGACTGTAGGAGAACCCCGTCGCCGAAAGCATCCGTTCGGGTGCTCGCGGTAGCGGTGTTCCGCCTTGGTGCACTTCGTCGACGGTATCGGGGGTGCGGCCGCCTACTGAAGTTTGCGACGAGCATTCGATCAGGATGTCGGGAATCTTGTTGAATTGCCCGACTTGATATTGAAAAGTGTTTTCAATGATGAGACTAAAATGCGGGGTTTATAATAATTAGGCATGTGATGTCTAGGGAATTCATTTGATTAGGCATGCGATGTCTATGCAGGTTGTGGATTCCAACTGTTGTAGTTTTATACTTTCTTTTCTGTGACCGTAAGTGTAATATGTGATATCGCCAGTTTCGTTGCTATATGTCAACGACAATTGGGATGCGCATATTTGTTGGAGATAGTCCCCTCAGAGTCAATTATTGGATCACAGGCACGTGATTGCAATGATTGAGAGAGGACCTATCTCGGTAGGACAATCTTACTCGAGATGATAGTATGCTATCTGGTTTACCTTTATCATCGTGTACTGCTTCAGGTGACCTTACAGGTCGCTATTACACGTTGATAGAGCCCCTAGGATTCTTGCTTGACTGCCAGCAGTATGAGGGCGATCATATACGTGGGAGCTGGTAGTCTATAAGCACATCCTTAAATGGTCCCTAGTCGTGGGAGTTTCGAGACAGGGCATCGATTCTCCAGAGTAGACTAGTGTATACAGTCGAGACCCCGACGAGGGGCGGTGGCCGGTCTTACAAGCCACTGGTGTCAGTTGGTTCACCTAAGATGTATATAGGTGCTCATTGGGTTATGAGTACACCGGACAGGACTCGCCGGGAACCTGCTAGTTAGTCTTATACCTGACGTCAGATAGCAGTTCCCTGGTGACATGTGTACAGGTTAGTTCATCGACCTGAGATCGTCATTTGTCTCGTGTGAGTTCCCACTGTGCTTTGATTACTACCCTACCACGGCTCAAAGGAGTCGTGCAAACAGGTTTTAGTTGGGTACAGTCCCGAGCCACATGGAGGCAGTGAGCGGATCTTCAGGGGTTCGTCTCTCCCGGTATTGGGGGTGAGGTCGCGCTGTGTCTAGGAGAGCCATTACACGAAGTCCTTGGCCAAGGCAGGAGATTTACTGGTAGGTATTCCAGTAGTATCTCAGGGTGTTCTGGGCTACACTCTGACACGACTTGTACCGCTTTTGGGGGTCTGACTTTTACCAACCCCCTAGACCCGCCATGCGATGCTCATAGACGAACGGACCGGACTGTACGGATATTGTCACTGACAGGCTCAGTAGGGTGTCAGGATGAGTTCGCTCATCGACGTCCCTTTTGGTCAATAGCTGGTGGCCCGTTACGTATTGGCTTATACCTCTGACGTGCTAGTGGTTAAATCCACAGCCATAGTATTGACGAGTCTTTAGAGTCCACCACACTTTCAGTTACTCAAGCTTTCGGGCGAAACGCTGTAGAGGCCGTATGGAGATATGGCAGGGTCCGATCAGATACGTGCGGTATTGCACGGATCAGGATCGGAAGGTTAGTACTAGAGGCCGTATAGATATATGGCTCGGTTCGATCAGATACGTGCGGTATTGCACGGATCAGGATCGAACGGATATGACTAGCCGGCTTTGGTTTAAGCCGGATCCTAGTATAGTACAGTGTAGATTTTGTCTCTTTGCATTTGTATCCGGACGGAATACAGACGCGGGTGTGTATGCACAGTATCGGGGTTTTCCTGTAATTTATTACGGGACCAGTTTTCTGGGGTTGCCAGTTTGCATTCCGTTCCGGCCGGTTTTCCTTTGTTATTTCCCGGCCGGACTTTTCCGATGGAGGGGGTTATTTGCAAGTTTGCAAATAACTTTTGTGGAGGGGGTTTCTTGCTTTTGTGTCATTATAATATGTTAAGCATCTTTTCATCCATGATGGTGCATTTATGTGATTGGAAAGGGTTAAGGTTTGGATGTAAGTTTGTTATGATGATGTTTTGTTTATGGTCACCTCTTTCCTTTTACTACACTCACCTCCCTCTTGCATTTTGTATTCCCCCTCCACCATTTTCCCACATGAGAGAGGCCGGCCACTTGATTGAGGGAAAAAGAGAGAGAGTTTCATTTTGGAGTGTGGCATTTTTGATCTCATTTCATGCTAGAAAAATGCAAGCACCATTTTTCTTATCTTGATTCCTCCATCATCTTCAAAGGCAACAAAACCCCAAATGAGACACAACCCTACACATTCTACAGCAATTCTTGGGCATGTCGACTTGCCAGCTTCATGCCCGAGTTGCCTCGGTATAGAGGCGGGAGCCCGTAAAAGAAACAGGCGACATGGTGCCCTTCCGGTGAGGAGATGGAGACCGGACTTTCCGCATGAGATCGGGACGACGACGAGAAGACCGGAGGACTCGGATCATTCGGTATATCTCTTCCCTATCTTGTTAGTTAGCTAGGACAAGTTTAATGGCCCGATCCGGGGTTTAGTGCGCGGTGGTGCCGGTTTGCTAAGTTCGCAAAATTAAAGTTTATCACCGCTTCCGCATTTGGCCGTCGATTTGACGGCCGGGGCGCCGCCGTGCGCTTACAGTGGTATCAGAGCCTCGCCATTAACTTCGTCTAGCTTTGTTTGATGTGTTTGCATTTCCGATCGACCAAAATTCCAAAAACTCGCGTTTTTCCTCACATCAGTTTTCTGTCGAAATTTTTTGAACTCCAAAATTTTTTCAGGTTGTAAAAAACTAATGTACTGGAAATTCTAAGACTACTAGAAAAATTCGACACAGTCAGTCGACCACTGAAGCGTGGAACCGCGGCCAAACCCCCCCTTGGGCCACGGTTCCGCCGCACATTGGTGTCGTCACTGTATCATTTTTTTCCAGTGGGCTTCTGGGCTTATTTTAGGGGTTTTGGAATATTAAAATTGGGCCTAGAATTTCTGTGAGTGCTACAGTATTGCTTGGGGGCCCACTTGTTAATTTTTGATCGATCGGATATTTTAAACACATTATTTCATAGTATTTACATTATATCTGCGACCGTGAATGTCACTTGATCGGTAAATCCAGTCTAACTGCTATAGCCCGGTTAGACGGATTTGCGAACGTGACTTTCACGTTGATGTTCTGTGATTTTGCTGTGATGTTGCGGATCGGTCATGCGGGATAGCCTGGATGCAATGCTAGTACAGTTTTGTTGTATTATGTACATTTGATATTGCGGGGCGAGCGTCCGACATGTGGACTGCCGTCACTGCCTGTTTGTATTATTATTTTGGGGCACGACTAGGTTGCGGTCGATGTACCCGTTGTATGTATATTTTACTTTCTGTACTTGGATTACCCCGCGGAGGGGTGTACGGATAGCCGGGTTCTGGAGGGCAACAAGCCCGCATCTCATGGCATTGGGACGGAGGGGGCTTCGCTCTAGAATTGGCCGGCTATTCGCCGCACTCGTAGGGGGTACAGGTTGACCCAGGAGGGGTGCCCAAGTTACCGGATTCCGTGAAGTGCTGGGTGGTCCATTCACGGCGCTGAAGGGGGCTGCCTCGCTTCAGGTTTTAGCGGGTAACTTGCCGCGCCCGTAGGGGTCTAGGATTTCATTGCACAGGCTATCCACACGACCACGGGAACGTCGGGTTTCAGTAGTGGCTCTGTGGAACCCGGGGATCCCAGATATCTGTATTGTTCTGTGATGCTGTACATTTCTGTGATGTTGCATTTTATTCACGCCTTGAGCGAAATATAATATATTGGTATATATATTAGTAGATGTTGTATATGTTTTTCATCCGCGCTAGTCCAGTCCCCGCTCTGCCGTTAGTTAGCTAACCTAACGGGTGATGACGGGACCCAGTGGCGAATGCGGATGGCATATACGTACGTCAGTATATTTTCGTTCTTTGTGGTGTGATCAATTGATGGGACTGCATTGATTCGGATCAATGCAAGATATACAAACCTATTCTGATGTTGTTGGAACACTTTTCAAAAAGCTGTTATTGCAAGGACGTTCACTTTTGTTTTGCATCGTGGTATTCATTTGGAATATCCTGCTCCTCAGTCGACGAGGCAAGGGCCGAGATCCCTTCACCGGGAGTGACCCCTTGGACAAAAGTTTGCGTCAGGGCATTAACTTCACTATAGCCGATTACTTTTGCTTTGCACCGTGGTATTCAGTTGGAATATCCTGCACCTCATTCTACGGGGAAAGAGCCGAGATCCCTTCACCGGGAGTGACCTCTTAAGTAAAGGTTTTCGTCACTATATTTTCTAAAAAGCTATCCATTCCTTCGACGATATCAAGTTCATTACGTTAAAGGTTTTCGCCAGAAACCATTCGTAGCCCTCCGTCGTTTCATATGGGTAGTCAATAGTATTCAAGCTGTGTTTGTTGGCCAAAGTCAAGGCACAGTGTTTGGTAGCTGTTGGTTATTCATATGCAGCATAGATAGATGCGTTGGTTTGGAACAGTCGTACTGCCTTGTTGGCCAAAGTCAAGGGTATGTACGGGTGGATTCAAAACAACCTGGAGAATGACGGGTAGAACTTGACATGTGACTTATGATTTGTTGGCCAAAGTCAAGGTAATAAGAGCATGGGGTAAAAATCACATCGGGAGTTTCAAAAGAACTGAAACTTGCCAGATATGCGCATACCTTCTGGAGTGTGATAGCGTGAGCGGATTCCGTCACGTTATCATGCGATGAGAGTTGGATCCCGATTCCCACTGATGAGTTGGTTTACTCCTCGGGTGACCCCGACTAATTCTTCTTTCAGGTTTGGAGGAGAATTTGAGGTACAGTGGGAGGTTTCCTGATTAGATAAATTGGTAACCATTCTGATCTAGGTTAGAGTGCACGCTGAGTGTTTCTTTTCTCTCTCTCTGGCAGCGACCATTGACCCGACCCTAGACTATGACTCAGTGACCAAGTTGACCGAAACTTCTTAACACTGGCTTTTGGATTGTCAGAGTTGCAGACCTCATTGCCGCTCCTACGTTTACCCTTTTCTCCAGGACACCCAGCATTACTACGAACGTCCACTTCCATTGGACAAAACCATCGTATGGTTAGATACGAACTCGAAGGAATTTATTCGAGGATGGTTTCCGGTTTTGGAGAAAACGGATAGGATTATTCAGTTGTCTTTTCCCTTTTACCTTCTCTCAAGTTGTGAGTACTCCTTGGTTTAAGAGATAGTACACCTATTATGCTTATTGGATAGTCTTCTTCCAAACCTTAGGCTGGTGCCGACCGGTAGGGAATGAGGAAAACCAATTAGCATAACGATGGTGTGCAGAAGGTATTAAGATTAAGACAAAGCAAGGGATTAGTAAGAGGGCAAAGTAAATTGCGACTGATATTCACGACCAAACCAAGTATTTCTTCGCCAATCCTAAATCACATTTGTATTTCTCCAGGACACTCCGTATCACTACGAAGATCCCCAGTTTATTGGATACTCCATCGTATGGTTATATACGAACTCGAAAGGAACTTGTTCCAGTTCGGGGATGGATTCTGGTTCAGGAGAAATAGGAATAAGATTTATTCAGTTGTCTTTTATCTTCACCTTCTCTCGCATTGCGAGTGCTCCTAGGACTAGGACAGTACACCCATTATGCTTATTGGATAGTCTTCTTCCAAACCATAGGCTGGTGCCGAACGGTAGGGAAGGAAGAAAACCATTTGGCCTAAGGGGTGTGCAGAAGGTAACGACTAAAGACATATAAAGGGATTTGGAGAGGTGGCAAAGAATTATACAGTTAAAGTTGTGAATCTGGATAATGGTAGAGGCATTACTAGGAATACCAGGATACCCCATCGAAACATTTCAATGTTTCAGTTCAACTGTGTACTGTTAAAAGAAAACTGATTTCCTGATTAGACACTTGCTCCAGGGTATGTATTTACCAGGTTTGATTCTCACATCTGTATGGGTTTACAGATGAAGAGTGGGAGTAAGTTATTGGGAATAGGGTGATCATCCTCATTATATCGGGATTCGTTGTAATCGGTGATATTTGAGGAGATCATCTGGGTTGTTTGCCGGTCGGCAAATATTTGGTTTTGAATATCCGCTGTTGTGCACCAATTTCAAATTGATATATCTGTACGTCTATTTTCATAGAGTGAGATATACCTTTTGATATTATGTCGATGACATTTACCTATATCAGTGGATGGTTAGGTAAGGAGCATTAAACAACGGTGTAATTCTTCTTAACCATAAGTACAGTTTTCAACCTACGACACACAGTGAAAGAGTTGTTAGACTCAGCGGACTTATAGAGAGTATTGTATGTTGTCCAGTGTCCATTAGGACAGAGGGGTTGGTCCTCATACTATATTCTGTTTACTTTTAACTTCTCTAGTTCTTAGACATGTGTTTCGTAGAAACACAGGGTATGAGTTTTGAGGAGTTATAGGTATTTGAATAGAGTAGAGAACCAGGTGTAGCAAGTATCGGGATTCTTCAAAGTGATCGAAGATATAGATACTTGTATATGGTATTCAGTTGATAGTAATGATAAAGAGAAATTGCTTCTCTTTCAGGTTACTCATAATTGGAAGCGTTCCTAAGTTGAGTAACGCTGATCGGCCTCCTTCCATTTAGTTGACATGCACTGGAGATAGCTGCATGATTTGAATCTGGTTCAATTAAATCAGTGCCTCTGGTTCTATATTGGATATAGTACAGTTCATATCTTAACATTGTTAAGGTACGGGGAGTTGTCCGGCTTATGATTAAAACCAGACTCTGGATAACTAAAGGCACGTTTTTGTAATGGCTGTTTGTGGGTTGACCCAGGCTATGACGAGGGTCGACTTTCTACCATAAGAAAGATCAATAGTGATATTGTTCTAGACTCGCCACAGTTTTAATAAAAATGGATTTTTTCAAAAACAGTAGTGGGAGTATGGTAGAACTGGAAGTGATTTCAGAACCGCAAACGATTACTGAAGATTTGATAAGGAACCTAAAGATTCAATCTGGTTTGACATTCCATTGGCCACTGCGCAGATAAGGTGGGTAACTTCAGGCACCCGAGAGGTACTCCGGTAGCCTCAAGGACGGTGACAGGGAAGTTCTTGTTTACCCACACTTGCCATTGCTGTTATTCCAGCCTGCGAGACCCGGCAGGAGGATGAGTATAGCGTCGTTCTGAACTAGCTTCAGAAGTGTACGTGTATATGACTCTGCCAGAGGGTTGTCGTAGTCAGTGGGAGCAGCGGAAGCATTGGTGGACATCAGGCTTATGTCTATTTATAGACTAAAGAAGATATAGCGGAGATAGATCATCTATTTCTGATGTGACAGTCATAGGTTTGACGTCATCAGAATAGGGGATGGATCTGTTAAGAAGGTAGTAGGGTGTGATATCCTGGTATTTGGATGACATACACAAAGTAGGAAGTGACATTCCTATACTACGATCAGTTATACTTTGGTCGTCACACAGTGGTTTCTCCACAAGGGACTTGGACATTATATCAGATATACTGGTTACTAGATCTATGGTTTTTAGATCTAGATTTGGGTGGTTTCCCAATCAGGGTACCTTGACAGCATTCTAAGAGTATTTAGAATGGACGACTCCTGGCATGGTGGTGTACCTGCAGGTGATGGAGTCACCCTCTCTAAAGGTGTCTTATAGACTAAAGTAGAGAGGGATGTTCATGATTGGCAGATCACTTGCTTAGGCAATTGAGTCAATCATGTGATGTCAAGTACCACACCAGATGTTATTCTTGCACAAGATGCAATAAGTTGACATTGACCCAATCCTGGAGAAACAGTCGGAAGCAGTTTTAGAACATAAGTGGATGTTCTAAGGATATGATAACGACAGCCTCATTCGGGAGACAGTTTTCATTCCAGGCTTCCAAGGTGACATGGACGACAAGGAGGTTGTCAGAGTTATAGTTTTCCTTCTGACGAGGGGCAGTATTTTGGACAGGTGGTCTAAGGAAATACTGAGGGTGGCATGGCGCAGGATACTGATTAAATTCAGTTGACGATACAGTCTAAGAAGTTTGGATTTGGAGTTCATTTATGAGCTCGGTCCCATCAGACATCCAGACACTCTAAGACAGGTATTGCTCATTTCGGGAGATGGCTTTCTCCGCGAACTTGAGATATAGAGGGACATAGAAAGAAACATCTAGGCGGATCCACTCACTGAGGCTATTCCTCGACCGCAATAGTTTCACAAACGGGATTTGTGAGACTGACTAGTAGAGGAGTTGGGTGTTCGGTATCACACGGGCTGTGAGTATGCGACATCGTAATAATTAGCCTTGAGTGCAAGTGGGAGATTGTTGGAGATAGTGCCCTCAGAGTCAATTATTGGATCACAGGCACGTGATTGCAATGATTGAGGGAGGACCTATCCCGGTAGGACAGTCTTACTCGAGATGATAGTATGCTATCTGGTTTACCTTTATCATCGTGTACTGCTTCGGGTGACCTTACAGGTCGCTATTACACGTTGATAGAGCCCCTAGGATTCTTGCTTGACTGCCAGCAGTATGAGGGCGATCATATACGTGGGAGCTGGTAGTCTATAAGCACATCCTTAAATGGTCCCTAGTCGTAGGAGTTTCGAGACAGGGCATCGATTCTCCAGAGTAGACTAGTGTATACAGTCGAGACCCCGACGAGGGGCGATGGCCGGTCTCACAAGCCACTGGTGTCAGTTGGTTCACCTAAGATGTATACAGGTGCTCATTGGGTTATGAGTACACCGGACAGGACTCACCGGGAACCTACTAGTTGGTCTTATACCTGACGTCAGATAGCAGTTCCCTGGTGACATGTGTACAGGTTAGTTCATCGACCTGAGATCGTCATTTGTCTCGTGTGAGTTCCCACTGTGCTTTGATTACTACCCTACCACGGCTCAAAGGAGTCGTGCAAACAGGTTTTAGTTGGGTACAGTCCTGAGCCACATGGAGGAAGTGAGCGGATCTTCAGGGGTCCGTCTCTCCCGGTATTGGGGTTGAGGTCGCGCTGTGTTTAGGAGAGCCATTACACGAAGTCCTTGGCCAAGGCAGGAGATTTACTGGTAGGTATTCCAGTAGTATCTCAGGGTGTTCTGGGTTACACTCCGACACGACTTGTACCGCTTTTGGGGGTCTGACTTTTACCAACCCCCTAGGCCCGCCATGCGATGCTCATAGACGAACGGACCGGACTGTACGGATATTGTCACTGACAGGCTCAGTAGGGTGTCAGGATGAGTTCGCTCATCGACGTCCCTTTTGGTCAATAGCTGGTGGCCCGTTACGTATTGGCTTATACCTCTGACGTGCTAGTGGTTAAATCCACAGCCATAGTATTGACGAGTCTTTAGAGTCCACCACACTTTCAGTTACTCAAGCTTTCGGGCGAAACGCTGTAGAGGCCGTATGGAGATATGGCAGGGTCCGATCAGATAGTGCGGTATTGCACGGCTCAGGATCGGACGGTTAGTACTAGAGGCCGTATAGATATATGGCTCGGTTCGATCAGATACGTGCGGTATTGCACGGATCAGGATCGAACGGATATGACTAGCCGGCTTTGGTTTAAGCCGGATCCTAGTATAGTACAGTGTAGATTTTGTCACTTTGCATTTGTATCCGGACGGAATACAGATGCGGGTGTGTATGCACAGTATCGGGGTTTTCCTGTAATTTATTACGGGACCAGTTTTCTGCGGTTGCCAGTTTGCATTCCGTTCCGGCCGGTTTTCCTTTGTTCTTTCCCGGCCGGACTTTTCCGATGGAGGGGGTTATTTGCAAGTTTGCAAATAACTTTTGTGGAGGGGGTTTCTTGCTTTTGTGTCATTATAATATGTTAAGCATCTTTTCATCCATGATGGTGCATTTATGTGATTGGAAAGGGTTAAGGTTTGGATGTAAGTTTGTTATGATGATGTTTTGTTTACGGTCACCTCTTACCTTTTACTACACTCACCTCCCTCTTGCATTTTGTATTCCCCCTCCACCATTTTCCCACATGAGAGAGGCCGGCCACTTGATTGAAGGAAAAAGAGAGAGAGTTTCATTTTGGAGTGTGGCATTTTTTGATCTCATTTCATGCTAGAAAAATGCAAGCACCATTTTTCTTATCTTGATTCCTCCATCATCTTCAAAGGCAACAAAACCCCAAATGAGACACAACCCTACACATTCTACAACAATTCTTGGGCATGTCGACTTGCCAGCTTCATGCCCGAGTTGCCTCGGTATAGAGGCGAGAGCCCGTAAAAGAAACAGGCGACGTGGTGCCCTTCCGGCGAGGAGATGGAGACCGGACTTTCCGCGTGAGATCGGGACGACGACGAGAAGACCGGAGGACTCGGATCATTCGGTATATCTCTTCCCTATCTTGTTAGTTAGCTAGGACAAGTTTAATGGCCCGATCCGGGGTTTAGTGCGCGGTGGTGCCGGTTTGCTAAGTTCGCAAAATTAAAGTTTATCACCGCTTCCGCATTTGGCCGTCGGTTTGACGGCCGGGGCGCCGCCGTGCACTTACAATATTTACTTACGTTGATGACATGTGATATTATGTGTTGCTGGATATGTTATATTGGATCGTCGTGTTTGAATAGCCGGGGGTTTTTATGTGAGATGAGTGTTTTTCATTTTCATTCATGTAAAAATCTGTATGTAATATTCTTTTATTTGGGGCACTTCCAGGTTGCGGAAGATGTCACCCTTTTATATTATTTACTTTTCCGCACTAGGATAGACCCAAGGAGGGGAGCACAAGTAACCGGGTTCTGGAGTTCAGTGGGAGACCAACTCGAGGAGTCGAGTTCGGGTCTCCTAACTGTAGAATTGGTAGGGTTGCTTGCCGCTCTCGTAGGGGTCTAGGGGTGTGGGTTTGGCTATTCATCGCGACCGTGGAATCCGTGTTTTATACTGGCTCGTATTGAAAACACGGACGTCCTAGTATATCCAATATTTCATATGATTCTTCTGCTGCGATATCTGTGATGTGATCATGTGATGTTCTGTGATAGATACAGTATATAGTATATATGATATATTATATAGGCGTTACTTATGTTTTACACCCGCGCTAGCCCTGTCCTGCTCTGCCGTTAGTTACCTAACCTAACGGTGCACGAGGGGACATCGAGGCGAATGCGGATGGCATAAGTGTACGTTGTATTTATCTGTGATGTTTAGGTACTTAAATGATGGGACTTCATTAATTTGATTAATGAAAGTAAAAGAAACCTAAGATGTTGTAGAATCGAATTTCAAAATAAAACAGGTAGCTACAGTTCTTGCTTTGCACAGCGGTATATGTGATATATCCTGCACCTTATTCGATGAGGAAAGGACCGAGATCCCTTCACCGGGAGTGACTCCTTTAGCAATAACTGGCAGATGCTACACACTCGGTTTGTCTTTTGATTGCTTTTAAGTGTTTTTGCTTTGCACAGTGATATATATGATATATCCCGCACCTCATTCGACGAGGAAAGGACCGACGATCCCTTCACCGGGAGTGACTCCTTTAGCAAAACTAGAAAAGCCTCAAAAACACTCCATTTTAAAATTATTTGATTCTACAACGATATCAAGTTCATTACGCAATAGGTTTTCAGAAAAACCTGTCGTAGCCCTCCGTCATTTCAGATAAGTACTAGTTAGTATTCGTGCTGCGGTTGTTTGGCATGCGTCAAGGCGTAGTGTACGGTAGCTAACTAGTGCTTATCTGCTAGCATACGATGCTATTGGATTAGAGTATTCGTACGGCGTTGTTTGGCATGCGTCAAGGGTCGTGCGGGTGGGTTTAATTCAATCAAGAAATGTACGGGTTGAACTTGACTAGCAGACTATGGGTTGTTTGGCATGCGTCAAGGTCATAGCGAGCTAGGGGCAAAATATTATCGGGAATTTCAAGTGTTGAAATTTGCAATGAGATTGCTTACCTTCTATGAGATAGTTGGATCCCGATACCCGCTGCGAGTAAGAGTTACTCCTGGGAGAGTTTTATATATTACAATTAGCCGATCAAGTAGGTGCCTAGAAAGGTGTCAACGAGGTTACGCCTCTGGGAAAACGAGGTTTACATTAATTAGGTTCGTGCGAAAGCACGGGGGACCTCCCTCAAAGTACCGACACTGGCCTGGCTGAAAGATTGGCGAACTTGTAGTGAGTAATTAATCCCGGCTAGTCTTTCCTTTTAGGGTTTGAAGGAAGATTTGATAAAAAGCAGTGGGAGCCATCCTGATTAGATAAAATAATAACCAATCTGATCTTGCAAGAGCATACGCTGATTGTTTTCTTCTTTCTCTCTCCAGGTAGCGACCATATCACG
Source organism: Agapanthus africanus (assembly GCA_030015575.1). Classification (NCBI taxonomy): domain Eukaryota; kingdom Viridiplantae; phylum Streptophyta; class Magnoliopsida; order Asparagales; family Amaryllidaceae; genus Agapanthus; species Agapanthus africanus. The sequence continues at coordinate 250,238,195 of CM057345.1, read as the reverse complement.
CCTTAATCAAGATAATAATACAGAATATTGACCGAACCCGCTTGTTATACTGAGCTGGGGAACGTTGGTCCCGCTCCAACTTATAATAGTTATAAGACAGAGCAGGAAATTGGGGATTACCAGAATTCCCGTGCCGCCCAAACGAAGAGAGTGCATGCTGATGCATCATCTTCGGGTGTGTTCACTACAAAGAACTGTTTCTCTGTATCCTCTACGTCCTGGGTATGTGATACCAGATCAGGATCCCAGATATGTAATCAGTTACATAGGGCTACAGAAAGGTAGAGAACTGAGAACGGGTGATAAGTTTCATGAGACAGAAAACGGGGCAAGAGTTGCAGCCAAGTCTGTTGGTCACTGTCACCCTGTATTACCAATACATTGATTCTGAACGAATATTATTAGATACCGAACCTGATATACAAAATCATATCTGTCTCTTTATTAGTAAAGAAACGGTAAAAATTTTTATTGTTGGATAATGTTTTGAACATTTCCTATATCAAAAGTTGATCGGTTCAGGCACGTTATCTAAAAGCATTAATGTTCTAAATCAAACTACAGTTCTTAGTATACGGAACACACACAAGAGGAAGAGTTCGGAACTGAACGAATCCTTCTTGAGGCATTGTAGACTAGGTCATATCAATGCGACCCGACTAGCTGAAGTTACATGTAGATGTATATTTAAATCAGTTTGAATTTACATCTTATGAAACTTGCCAGTCATGTCACAAAGATAAAATGACCATAGCCCTGTTTATTGGAAACAAAGAAAGAGTTAGTAAACTCTTAGGATGATACATGTTGATGTATGTAAATTCCCCTGTCTACATATGCCAGAACTGGTTCTTTGTACTTCATTACATTCTCTGATAATCTCTCAAGATTCAGACATATGTTCATGTTGAAGCACAAGTCTGAACCTTTTGAGATATTCACGGAATATAAGATAGAAGTAGAGAACCAAAATACGGGTAAAAGTATTATGTCCTTTGATGTGATCAAGGAGGAGAATACTTGAGCACGAAAATCCTGGATTATTCTAAAGGAGAATGAGATTCTTTCTCAGCATTACTCCTCCGTATACACCATAGCACGATGGTATATCGGGGCGGAGCTATCTCACCCTATATGATAAGGTGCGCTCTATGATGAGTACTACTGAGTTACCTATTTCCTTTTTGGGAGTTATGCACTTGAGAAGCTGCATACCTATTGAATAGGGTTCAAATCAAATCAGTTGCCTACCACTCCATATTTGATATGATAAGGGAAAAGCCCATCTCTCAAGTTAGTTGAGATTTGGGGTTGTCCAGCCTATGTCCGAAAAGCAAAATCCGGACAAGCCCGAGGCAAGGTCAGTTATGTAGAACTGGAAAGGTTCCAGCTATACAAACTGCAGCTGATGATTTGAAAGAACCAAAGGATTCAATAGTTACCAATGAACCTCAACCTCTCCACCGATCTAGTAGGGTTCCTCACCCACCTGAGAGATACTTCGGTTTCTCTATGACAGTGGGAGCGAGGATTGCATCATGAGATGATGACCCAACTATTTTCGAGCTGGCCATCAGGAGTAAGACTCTGTAAGAATGGCTGGATGCTTAGTGATCTGAGATGGAATCCATGTACACCAACAAAGTATGGACTTTGGTTGCTATATTTGAAGGGTTAAATCCCCATCAGGGGCAAGTATATCTTGAGAAGATTACTTGGTGTAGATGGAAAAGTTGAGACTTTCAAAGCTAGACTTGTTAAATGTTTGCATCATTGACCAGGTGTGGATCATGATGAAACTTTTTCTAAGGATCTATGCTTAAGTCCATCCAGATCCTACTTGCCACGGCTACATACCATGACTACGATATCTGGTGCTTGGGTGTCATGACAGCTTTTCTAAATAATGATTTAGAAGAGAACGTCTATAGAACACAGCCAGAGGGCTTCGTAGACAGTGGGAGCAGCGGAAACGTGTGCAAGATGTTTTATAGGATAAAGCAGGCATCGCGGAGTTGGAACGTCTGTTTTGATGAGATAGTCAAAGAGTTTGACATCATCAAAATGGTAGATGAACCTTGTATAAACAAAAAGGTAGTGGGGAGTATGGTGTTGATCCTCGTAGAGTACGTGGATGACATACTCTTGATAAGAAAGGAGTTTCCTATGCTACGCCCGGTCAATCTCCGCTTATCACAATGATTCTCCATATAAGATCAAAGTGATACCCCCTGAATCCTGGGTTTTCGATCTATGAGATAGATCTAATTGGATGTTAGGATTCTCACTAGTTGTAGTGAGATGGTATCAATCGATCCTGGGGAGAATCACTGGAAGGGTTCCAGGGTGATAAAGACGACTGAATGTCAGTCGCAGGCATTGTCTTTACCCTCAGTACAGGGACGGTATGTTGGAAGAGTTCCAAGCTAAATACCATGGAAAACTAGACGATAAAGGCAGGATACATCGCTACTCAAGATGCTAACAAAGATGCTGTTTGGGTGTATAGTGGTTCATGAGATGAACTAGGTTCCAACCATTGTGAGACAATGGAGTTGTGGCTTGTGCCAAGGAACGCTGGTCCCATCAGTGATCCAGACATATTCTAAGGCAGTATCACCTGATCATGGAGATGGTTGATCTCCAGGGTGATCGAGGTTAGGAGAGTAGACTCAGAGGACAACACAGCGGATCCACTCACAAAGGCGTGTTCCCGGAGAGAGACTATTATGGGATGGTTGAGTATGAGATACTGCAACCACTGCTATCAGATGGCCCTAGTGCAAGTGGGAGATTGTTAGTTATATGTATGCCCTAGAGGCCATTACTATACATAGGATGTATATTGTAGTGGATGCTGGGACATATATAGGGAGGACTTTCTTGCTCGACATGATAGTATGCTATCTGGTTGATCTTTTCCTTAACGTGTACACTGATTGTCTCCCTGTTACATGTTGGTAAAGACCTTAGGATCTGTACTTGACTACCTGGACTATGATGCGGATCATACTAGTGGGGACATGGTAGTCCATAAGTACATCCTTCAAAGTCCCTAGTCGTGGGTGTATCGAGACGGGGCATCGATATACCAGTGTAGACTAGCGTATACCCTCTCGACCCATACAGATGGGCGATGGATGATCCCATATCCATTGGTGTTTGACATCAGAGATGATATACGGGTGCTCAGTGGAGATAGGGTACACTGGACGGACTCGCCGAGAACTCCCAGATGGTATTATACCTCACGTCAGATGGCAGTTCTCTGGTGACACTAGTACAGAGTAGTCTGTTGACCCGAGTTCGTCATAGAGTCTTGTGTGGTTCCCACTGTGCTTTGATTTCCATCTTACCACGTCCAAGAGGGCGTGCAAAACGGTGGTTTTTGGGTACAGTCCCGAGTCACATGGAGGCAATGAGCGATAGGAGGGGATTCGTCTCTCCCGGTATAGGGAGTTGATGTTGCGCTGTGTTCTATTGGCTATAACAGGAAATTCCTGGCCAGGGTTGCTGAGATTTACTGGTAAGTGTTACCAGTAGTTTCTCGAATTGTTATAGACCTCATATCGACATGACTTATCGAGCTATTGGGGTCTGACGTTTACCACCCCTAGGCGAGATATGCGACATATCAGACGATCAGACCGGACTGTATGGTAGTGTTACTGGTTGGATTCACTGGAGTGTGAGCGGGCTTGCTCGTCGATCTTCTGATCGCTCAATACCCGGGTGGCCGTTACGTTTAGCAGACCGCTTGTGGCTTGTGGGTGCTTGATATGATCATCACCTGCTGCCGGCGTATTGACGAGTCTTTAGAGTCCTACACAGAGGTTTCCTGGCTCAAGCGAAACGAAATAGGAGCGCATATGAGATATGTGCGGGACCGAGAAAAATGCGTGTATGTGATACGTATTTCATTCTCGCGAACAATGTGTCGAATGGTTGTATGCGATATAACCTAGTTATCGAATCGAGGGTTGATTCGATAAGCCGATACATTTGATGCTAGTCGGTTATATGCGATATGACCGGATCGTTAAATCAAATGTTGATTTAATGAATTAATGTATAATTATATATTTGATATATTACTTTGCATTAACTAGTATCGGTTCACTTTTAAATGGATTTTCTCACTCGGTTTGTGCACATTGTATATATGATATACTTTTGTACACATGATTGTATCATGTTTGATGATACATGCTTTTTGGTTAAGTGTAAAGAATTAAACCAAGGTTAAGTTGTTGATTAGGGTTTTACTTATTCATTTATCTTATTTATTTATTCATTTTGTGTTGCGCCACGGCAGCGCCCCGGCCTCGTACTCTAGGCCAAAATGCGGAATCAAAATTTTTCCTTACTCGGAAACCGGCGCTACCGCGGACAATGAAAACCCGGATCGTTTACCATTAACCTAATGCTAGCAAACAAGAGATAGGGTGAGAAGTATACCGAGTGATCCGAGTCCTCCGGTCTTCTCTTCATCGTCCCGATCTCCCGCGGAAAGTCTTGTCTCCATATCGTCGCCTCCTCGCCGGAAAGGGCACCACATCGCCTGCGTCTTTTACGGGCTCCCGCCTCAATACCGAGGCAACTCGAGCATGAAGCCGGCAACTCGACATGCTCAAGATATGCTGTAGAATGTAGTGTAGAAGATGCTTGTCTCATTTGGGGTTTGTTGCCATGGTGATGGAGGAATCAAGAATAGAAAAATGGTGCTTGCATTTTTCTAGCAAGAAAATGAGATCATGAATGAAACTCTCAAGATGAAGCTCTCTTCTTCTTCTTCTCTCTTTCTTTTTCCTCTCATGAAAAACTTATCATCCAAATGAGAATGGTGGAGGAGGGAATATGAAGCATGAAGGGAGGTGAGTGTAGGGTAAAGCAAGTGGTGACCACATCAAGACATAATCATCATCAAACTTACATCAACCTCAAATCTAATCTTTTCACAATAAAGCATGAAATGAATGGTATCTAAAAATGCTATCATAATAAATACTCTTACAAATAAAACCTCCACCAAATGTAATTTGCAAAACTGCAAATTACCCCCTCCATCAGAAAAGTCCGGCCGGGAAAGAACAAAGAAAAACCGGCCGGAACGGAATGCAAACTGGCAACTCCAGAAAACTGGTCCCGTAATAAATTACAGGAAAACCCCGATACTGTGCATACACACCTGCATCTGTATTCCGACCGGATACAAATGCAATGAGACAAAATCTACACTGTACTAAACTAGGACCGGCTTAAGCCAAAGCCGGCTAGTAAAATCCGTTCGATCCTTATCCGTGCAATACCGCATGTATCAGATCAAACCCTGCCATATAACTATACGGCCACTAGTACAAAACTGTCCGATCCTGATCCGTGCAATACCGCACGTATCTGATCGGACCCTGCCATATCTCCATACGGCCTCTACAGCGTTTCGCCCGAAAGCTGAGTAACTGAAAGTGTGGTGGACTCTAAAGACTCGTCAATACTATAGTTGTGGATTTAACCACCAGCACGTCAGAGGTATAAGCCAATACGTGACGGGCCACCAGCTATTGACCAAAAGGGACGTTGATGAGCGAACTCATCCTGACACCCTACTTAGCCTGTCAGTGACAATATCCGTACAGTCCGGTCCGTTCGTCTATGAGGATCGCATGTCGGGCCTAGGGGGTTGGTAAAAGTCAGACCCCCAAAGGCGGTACAAGTCGTGTCGGAGCGTAGCCCAGAACGCCCTGAGATACTACTGGAATACCTACCAGTAAATCTCCTGCCTCGGCCGAGGGCTTTGCGTAATGGCTCTCCTAGACACAGCGCGACCTCACCCCCAATACCGGGAGAGACGAACCCCTGCAGATCCGCTCACTGCCTCCATGTGGCTCGGGACTGTACCCAACTAAAACCTGTTTGCACGACTCCTTTGAATCGTGGTAGGGTAGTAATCAAAGCACAGTGGGAACTCACACGAGACAAATGACGATCTCAGGTCGATGAACTAACCTGTACACATGTCACCTGGGAACTGCTATCTGACGTCAGGTATAAGACCAACTAGCAGGTTCCCGGCGAGTCCTGTCCGGTGTACTCATAACCCAATGAGCACCTGTATACATCTTAGGTGAACCAACTGACACCAGTGGCTTGTGAGACCGGCCACCGCCCCTCGTCGGGGTCTCGACTGTATACACTAGTCTACTAATGGAGTATCAATGCCCTGTTTCGAAACTCCTACGACTAGGGACCTTTTAAGGATGTGCTTATAGACTACCAGCTCCCACGTATATGATCGCCATCATACTGCTGGTAGTCAAGCAAGAATCCTAGGGGCTCTATCAACGTGTAATAGCGACATGTCAGGTCACCTGAAGCAGTACACGATGATAAAGATAAACCAGATAGCATACTATCATTTCGAGTAAGACTGTCCTACCGGGATAGGTCCTCCCTCAATCATTGCAATCACGTGCCTGTGATCCAATAATTGACTCTGAGGGCACTATCTCCAACATTTTGAATAAATTGAAAGATAAATGAATGGTGGCTTCATTTGTTTTTAGTTGAAGCTTCATGAAGCTTTGACTTGATGACCTTTTTGTTCTCATCCTTAACCCTAACCAATCAACCCAACCTTAGTCAATTCTCTACACTTAACTAAGGTTAAGATTATGATAAGTATTCTTTTATTTTTCTATTTTCTAATAACTTATCATAATATTATTCTTCTTCTTCTTCATTTCTTCAAGTGAAGAAAGCTTGCCTCCATCAATGGCAAGTGATGAAAATGAGTGAGAAATCCAATTCTAAAGTCTACCCACTTCCTATTTCTTCATCCTCTACCTCTTGCCAAGTAGTAGAGTGTGTTTCCTTCACAAGTTTTCATGGCTTGGTGAAGGTGGAGCTTGATCTAGCGATGCCTCGACGTAGATCATCTTCGGCATGGACATCGACGACCTAGCTCGCCATTTCTCCGACGAAGCCGATGCTAGAGCCCGGGAACTCATTTGGACAGCGAGGGGACTTCGTTGCTGAGCTATGGAGGTGGAGCACCGGATCTACAAAGGTTGTATTTCCGTATTCTTTATAGTTAAGTTAACTAGTTACTTTGTTCGCCTAGACATCTAGCCAACGATCCGTAGTTTAGGGTTTCTCGGCACCGTAAAATTTTAAATTGACATGGTTGATGCCTTGTGTGACCTCATTAGGGTGCCTAGGAACCCTACACATCCATCGCCCATCTCATGGGTCGAGAAGCGTATATGCTAGCTACTCTGGTATATCGATGCCCTGTCTCGATACACCTACGACTAGGAACATTAAAGGATGTACTTATGGACTACTCTGTCCCCACTAGTATGATCTGCATCATAGTCCAGGTAGTCAAGTACACATCCTAAGGGCTTTACTAACATGTAACTATAAGACAGTATCAAGAGACAAGTATACATGTTAAAGTAAAGAGCAACCAGATAGCATACTAACATATCGAGCAAGAAAGTCCTCTCTATATATGTCCAAGCATCCAATATAATATACATCATCTGTACAATACTGGCCTCTAGGGCATACATACAACTAACAACAATTAACATATAACGCATATATATCAATGTATTAACCGGTGAGAAAATGAATCAATAAAGCGAGCTAATATTAGTTAATGTAATGTAATATATCGCATATATAATTATACAATAAATTATCGAATCAACACTTGATCCTACAATCCGGCTATATCGCATATAACCGACTAATATAACATGTACGGATTCATCGAATCAACACTTGATCCGATGACCCGGATATATCACATATACCCGACCGATATCAAATATCGCGAGAATAGAATACGGTATCTTATATTGTATTATTCTCGATCTCGCACATATCAGATATGTGCTCCTACTCCGTTTTTCCTGAGTCAGGAAACCTCTGTGTAGGACTCTAAAGAATCGTCAATACGCCGGCAGCAGGTGATGATCATATCAAACACCAACAAGCTGCAAACGGTCAGCTAAACGTAACAGCCACCCAGGTATTGAGCGATCAGAAGATCAACAAGCAAGCATGTACATTCTCCTATGAATCCAATCAGTAACACTACCGTACAGTCCGGTCTCTTCGTCTAATATGTCGCATATCTAGTCTAGGTGTGGTAAAACGTCAGACCCCAGTAACCGATAAGTAGTGTCGATGTGAGGCACATAACAGGTCGAGAAACTACTGATAACACTTACCAGTAGCACTCCATATCAGCCTTGGCCAGGGACTTCCAGTTATAGCCAATCGAACACAGCACAACATCAACTCCCTATACCGGGAGAGACGAATCCCGTCCTATCGCTCATTGCCTCCATGTGATTCGGGATTGTACCCAAAAGCCACCATTTTGCATGCCCTCTTGGACGTGGTAAGGTGGAAATCAAAGCACAGTGGGAATCACACAAAACTCTATGACAATCTCGGGTGTACAGACTAACCTGTACCAGTGTCACCGGAGAACTGCTATCTGACGATTGGTATAAATCCATCTAGGAGTTCTCGGCGAGTCCGTTTAGTGTACCCAGTCTCCATTGAGCACCCGTACACCATCTTTAATGTCAAACACCGATGGATATGGGATCATCCATCGCCCATCATATGGTTCAAGATGCGTATACGCTTGTCTACTCTGGTGTATCGATGCCCTGTTTCGATACACCCTCGACTAGGAACAGTTATAGGATGTACTCGTTGACTACCTTGGCCCCACTAGTATGATCTCATCATAGTCCCAGTAGTCGAGTACATATCCTAAGGGCTTTATCAACATGAGAGAGCAAGACAGTAAACTAATACAAGTCAACATGTTAAGACAAAGTGAAACCAAATAGCATACTATCATGTCGAGCAAGAAAGTCCTCTCTATATATATCCAAGCATCCACTATAATATACATCATATGTACAACAATGGCTTCTAGGGCATATATATAACTAACAATTTCCCACTTGAACTAAGGCCTGCTGTTGTAGTATCTCATACCCAACATCCCGAAGAGTCTCTCAAACTCTATCCGGGGAATGGCCTTCGTGAGTGGATCCGCAGTGTTGTCCTTCGTATCAACTCTCCTGACCTCGATCTCCCGGCGATCAACTATCTCCTGGATCAGGTGATACCGCCTTAGAATATGTCTGGACTTCTGATGGGACCTGGGTTCCTTGGCCAAAACCACAGCTCCATTGTTATCACAGTACAAACGTATTGGATGCTCAATGGACGGAACCATACCATGTTCAGTGATGAACTTCTTCATCCAGACAGCCTCTTTGGCAGCATCGTTGGCAGTGATGTATTCAGCCTCCATCGTTGAGTCTGCAACGGTTTCCTGTTTGGAACTCTTCCAACACACCGCCCCTCCATTTATGGTAAAGACAAATCCCGAGTGCGACTTAGAGTCGTCCTTATCACTTTGGAAGCTCGAATCGGTAAAGGACACCACCTGGAGTTCTCCGTTACCATACACCAAGAACATCTCTTTAGTCCTTCTCAAGTACTTGAGAATGTTCATCACAGCTATCCAGTGACTCTCTCCAGGATCTGCTTGATACCTACTCACTACACTTAGTGAGTATGCTACATCGGGTCTTGTACATAGCATCGCGTACATGATAGAGCCTACTGCCGAAGCATAGGGTATCCCTTGCATGCGAGCTCTTTCCAAATCAGTCTTGGGAGACATCTCTTTAGAGAGAGTGAGTCCAGAGATCGTGGGTAGGTTCCCACGCTTGGATTCTTCCATACTAAACCTCTTTAGTATGGTGTCAATGTACCTGGATTGGGACAATCCCAGTATCCGTTTAGATTTATCTCTATAGATCATAATTCCCAGAATGCAGGAGGCATCACCTAGATCTTTCATTGAGAATCTTTGTGATAAGAAGAGCTTGACCGATTGCAGTATAGGAACATCATTTCCTATCAAGAGTATGTCATCCACGTACAATACGAGGAAAACAACCTTACTCTCTGCAACCTTCTTATAGATACAAGGTTCATCCACGTTTTTGATGAAGTCAAACTCTTTGACTACATCATCAAAACAGATGTTCCAGCTCCGCGATGGTTGCTTTAACCCATAGATGGATTTAAGCAGCTTGCACACCTTTCCGCTGCTCCCACTGTCTACGAAGCCCTCTGGCTGAGTCATGTACACACACTCTTCTAAATCACCATTTAGAAAGGCGGTCTTTACATCCATCTGCCAGATTTCGTAGTCATGGTATGCAGCAATGGCAAGTAGGATCCGGATGGACATAAGCATAGCCGCTGGAGAAAAAGTTTCGTCATAATTGTAAGTTTACGGTAGCGCCACGGCCGTCTTTCCGAGGCCAAAATGCAGAAATGAAAACTTTTTCTAAACTAGAAACCGGCGCTATCGTATGCTTAAAACCCGGATCGAACCATTAACCTACAACTAGCAACTAGAGAAAGGGTTGGAAAGCTATACCGATCGATCCGTGTCCTTCGGTCTTTATCCACCATCCCAAGCTCCTCGCGGCATCTCCGGTCTTGATCTCCTCGTCGGAAAGGGCACCACATCTTCGAGTCTTTTTACGGGCTCCCGCTTCGTTCGAAGCAACTTGGGCACGAAATTCGCTAGCCGACGTGTCCAAGGCGATGCAGAGAATGTGTGTGATAACTTTGTCTCAAGCATCCATTGATTCTCATCACATGAGAGTGTATGGATGGAGGTTGAAGGTGATGCCATTGGTGGAAATGGTGAGCTCAAGAAGCAAGAGGAAGAAGAAGAAGAAGTGCCTTTTTATTTTCTTATGTGTTGCTTTCATAAAATGAGAGTAAGAATGAGAAAATACAAGAGCAAACACTAGCCTTATGGCTGCCCTCTCTCTCTCCTCATATCAATTCAACACATTAAATCAATCATAATGTGACATTAGCACAAGAAAAGAGACCATGAGTCACTAAGCATGTCCATGTCACAATTAATGCACCTCATCATGAATTAAGCTCACTATTTTCACCAAAGTAAACATTAACCCAAATGTTTACAACGATAAAAAGATACGACAACATCTAAAGTAAACTCGTGACGGATCACAAGGATACCCCTCACCTGTATATACATACCTGCATCCGCATTCTGACTGAATGCGAATGCGATGAGACTAAAATAATCCAACAAATCTAATACTAGGATCCAGCTTAAACCAAAGCCCACTAGTATGATCCGTGCACTACCACACGTATATGATCGAACCCTACCATATATCATACGGCCTCTGCAACGTTTCGCCCGAAACTTGAGAAACTGTCTGTGGGGGACTCTAAAGACACGTTAATACTTTGGCTGTGGATTTAACCACTAGCACGTCAGAGGTACTAGCCGTACGTAACGGGCTACCAGGTATTGACCAAAAGGGAGGTCGATGAACGAACTCATCCTGACACCCTACTGAGCCTGTCAGTGACAATATCCGTACAGTCCGGTCCGTTCGTCTATGAGCATCGCAAGTCAGGCCTAGAGGGTTGGTAAAAGTCAGACCCCCAAAAGCGGTACAAGTCGTGTCGGAGTGTAGCCCAGAACACCCTGAGATACTACTGGAATACCTACCAGTAAATCTCCTGCCTTGGCCAAGGACTTCGTGTAATGGCTCTCCTAGACACAGCGCGGCCTCACCCCCAATACCAGGAGAGACGAAACCCCTGCCGATCCTCTCACTGCCTCCATGTGGCTCGGGACTGTACACAACTAAAACCTGTTTACACGACTCCTTTGAGCCATGGTAGGGTAGTAATCAAAGCATAGTGGGAACTCTCACGAGACAAATGACGATCTCAGGTCGATGAACTAACCTGTACACATGTCACCAGGGAACTGCTATCTGACGCTAGGTATAATACCAAATAGCAGGTTCCCGGCGTGTCCTGTCCGGTGTACTCATATCCCAATGAGCACCTGTATACATCTTAGGTGAACCAACTGAAACCAATGGCTTGTGAGACCGGCCACCGCCCCTCGTCGGGGTCTCAACTGTATACACTAGTCTACTAATGGAGTATCGATGCCCAGTCTCGAAATTCCCACGATTAGGGACCACTTTAAGGATGTGCTTATAGACTACCCAACTCTCATGTATATGATCGCCATCATACTGCTCGTAGTCAAGCAAGAATCCTAAGGGCTCTATCAACGTGTAATAGCGACCTGTAAGGTCACCTAAAGCAGTACACGATGATAAAGACAAACCATGGTAGCATACTATTCTCTATCAACGTGTAATAGTGAACTACAATGTCACCTAAAGCATGTACATGATGATAAAGACAAACCAGATAGTATACAAACCTCTTGAGTAAGACTGTCCTACCGGTATAGGTCCTCTCTCAATCATTGAAATCACGTGCCTGCGATCCAATAATTGACTCTGAAGGCACTATATCCAACAATCTCCCACTTGCACTCAAGGCTAATTATTGCGATGTCGCATACTCACAGCCCGTGTGATACCGAACACCCAACTCCTCTACTGATCAGTCTCACAAAGCCCGTTTGCGAAACTATTGCGTTCGAGGAATAGCCTCAGTGAGTGGATCCGCCCAGATGTTTCTTTCTATATCTCTCTTTATCTCAAGTTCGCGGAGAAAGACATCTCCCGAAATGAGCAATACCTGTCTTAGAATATGTCTGGATATCTGATGGTACCTAGTTCATAAATGGACTCCAAATCCAAACTTCTTAGACTGTATCGTCAACTGAACATAATCAGTATTCTACGCCATGCCTCCCTTAGTATCCGCTTGGACCACCTGTCCAAAATACTGCCCCTCGTCAGAAGAAAAACTACAACTCTGACAGTCACTCTGTCATCCAGGTCACCTTGGAAGCCTGGAATGATAACCATCTTCTAAAAGAGGCGGTTGTTATCATATCCCTAGAACATCCACTTATGTTCTAAAACTGCTTCCGAACGTTTCTCCAGGATAGGATTAATATCAACTTATTGCATTTAGTGCAAAAACAACATCTGGTGTGGTACTTGACATCTCATGATTGACTTAATTGCCTAAGCAAGTGATCTGCCAATTGTAAGTCCACGTCACCCGTCCCCGGTTCTTTGGGGTTGCGGAAATGGTGAAAAATGATTTTTTCTTTGGGTTTAACATGGACTCAAAATACGGATCTTTGTTAAACAACTATCTAACAACCTAACTAGGAGTTTTACTTGCTCGGTTAGGGGGTTATACCTTAACTTGAACTCCTTCTCTTCGACTCCTTGTGGTGGTCGGATGGTTCTCTCCTCGTCGTCTCCTTGTGCCGAAGATGGATCCACCTGAAAGCTTCTACCTTTGGCTCCAACCTCAATCTTGAGGAAACTAGAACACTTGGTTTGCTAGACCTGGTATACTAGGATGAGTAGAGAAGTGTTTTGGGTTTTATCTCTAAGGAAATGGTTCTCAACTCATCAGAGGGAGTTTCCTTGAGCTAGAGAGAGCAAGAGGAATAGGGAGAGCTTGAGGATGAGAGAGAATGAGAATGATAGAATGAGTAAGACTTTTTCCATCCATGCTCTCATAATAAAAAAATAATCATAACAAATAATAATAATTGAGTATTATATGATGGTTGTTATCATATCAAATGGCAATATCATTTCATGCATTAAATGCAATTTATGAACAAGCAAGCAAGCAAAGGTCAATGCCAAGAAATGATAGCCATTGTCATGATGATGGTCAACAAGTCCAACCTAGTCAACCGGTCAACTAAGTCAACATGTCAACAAAGTCAACCCTTCAACCCATCCATGTCACAATAATACTTAATTAATATTATTATTAATCATATTTCTAATTCTCATTAGGTTTTAGCAAAAGTCAACAGTCAACAAACCTAATGAGAATCCTCTGCCTCTGTCTCTGTCAACCGTGCATACACACCCGCATCCGCATTCCGAGGAACACGAATACAAACGAGATAAAACCAATCCCAAAACGTACACTAGGATCTGGCTTAAACCAAAGCCCTCTAGTGATAACTGCCCGGACACTAAACGTGCACAAGTGCACGAATGTGACCGAACCCTGTCGCAAAACCATGCGACCTCTACTCTTTTGCCTAAAGGCGAATAGCTCTCTGTGTGGGACTCTAAAGACTCGACACTACGCTGGCAGTGGGTTTAACCACAGACCGCAAGCGGCACTAGCTGTGCGTAACGGCCCCCAGGTAGATGCCGATAAGAAGACGGACGAGGTGAAACCCATCTGAACTCCTACAGAGCCTGAATGTGACAGTCTCCGTACAGTCCGGTCTGTTCGTTTGAGAATATCGCATGGCGGGCCTAGGGGGCGGTAAACGTCAGTCCCCTAATAGCGGTACAAGTCGTGTCGGAGTGTAGCCCAGAACACCCTAAGATAACACTGGAAACCTACCAGTATATCTCGCTTGCCCTGGTCAGGGACTTTGTGTAATGGCTCTCCTAGACAGCGCGATATCAACCCCCAATACCGGGAGAGACGAATCCTGTCTAACCATCACTGCCACCAAGGGTCTCGGGACTGCACCCAACTACTACCTGTTTGCACGACTCCTTTGAGCCGTGGTAGGGTAGTAATCAAAGTACTGTGGGAACACACTCGAGGCGAAGTGACAGTGTCATGTCAGTAGACTAAGCTGTACTCATGTCACCTGGGAACTGATAACTGACGATAGGTATAGTACTAACCAACAGTTCCCGACGAGTCCTGTCTAGTGTACTCTAACCTAACGAGCACCCGCATACTATCTCAAGTACGACGTACTGACTGCTGTGGGACAGACCGTCTCCCATGCTGGGATGAGAAGCGCATACGCTAGTCTACTCCGGAGTATCGATGCCCTGTCTTGATAGTCCTACGACTAGGGTCCTGTATAAGGATGTGCTTATAGATTACCCAGCCCCCACGAGTGTGGCTGCCATCACAACGCTGGTAATCAAGCAAAGATCCTAAGGGCTCCACTAATGTGTATAGGTGAAATACTAAAAGAAACACATGTACCCATTAAAGTAGAAACAAACCAAGTAGCATACTACTATTTTGAGCTAGATTGTCTATACAACTGTGAATATCCCAAGCTTCCATTAAGTAATATACAAACTAGTTTGATACAGTAATGGCCTCTAGGGCATATACACTAACAATCTCCCACTTGCACTAAGGCCATGTACTGGCGTATCGAAGACCTATCATCTCGATCAGCCGCTCGAACTGAGTCTGGGGTAAGGCCTTCGTGAATGGATCAGCAGTGTTATCTTCCGTAGCAACTCTCCGAACCTCGATCTCCTGGCGACCCACAATCTCCCTGATCAGGTGATACCGCCTCAAGATGTGTCTGGACTTCTGATGGGACCTGGGTTCCTTTGCTAAAGCTATAGCCCCATTGTTGTCGCAATACAGAGGTATTGGATCAACAATGGACGGAACCACCTGAAGTTCTGTCAAGAACTTCCTTATCCAGACGGCTTCTTTTACGGCATCTGCAGCAGCGATATATTCCGCTTCCATCGTCGAGTCAGCAACGGTTTCCTGTTTGGAACTCTTCCAACACACTGCCCCTCCATTGAGGGTAAAGACATAACCCGACATGGACTTGGAATCATCCTTGTCACTCTGGAAGCTGGAGTCAGCAAAGTCTTCGATCTGGAGGTCTTTTCCGCCATACACCAAGAACATCTCCTTAGTCCTTCTCAGGTACTTGAGAATGTTCTTTACCGCTATCCAGTGCTTCTCCCCAGGGTTTGACTGATACCGGCTTTCCACACTTAGTGCATAAGCTACATCTGGTCTGGTACACAACATCGCATACATTATAGAGCCTACCGCAGAAGCGTAGGGTATAATAGACATGCGATCCCTTTCCAAATCAGTCTTGGGAGACATCTCTTTGGAGAGGGTGATCCCGTGACAAGCCGGTAGATTACCGCGCTTGGAATCTTCCATACTGAATCTTTTCAGTATGGTGTCGATGTACCTGGACTGTGAAAGTCCTAATATCCTCTTGGATCTTTCACGATAGATCCGGATCCCCAGAATGTAAGAGGCATCACCCAGGTCTTTCATGGAGAACTTGTGTGATAAGAACCCTTTGACAGATTGTAGCATAGGAATGTCATTACCTATCAAAAGAATGACATCCACGTATAAAACAAGGAATACGACAGTTCTTGCCACAAATCTACTATAGATGCATGGTTCATCTGGATTTTTGATAAAGCCAAAATCTTTGACTGTCTCATCAAAATAGATGTTCCAACTCCGCGATGCCTGCTTTAGTCCATAGATAGACTTAAGCAACTTTCATACCTTTCCGCTGCTCCTACTCTGAATGAAACCCTCTGGCTGGTCCATATAGACACACTCCTCTAAATTTCCATTTAGAAAAGCAGTCTTTACGTCCATCTGCCAAATCTCATAATCGTGGAAGGCAGCAATGGCAAGAAGGATCCGAATGGATTTCAGCATAGCCACTGGAGAAAAGGTTTCGTCATAGTCCAAACTAGGTCTTTGACGAAAACCCTTTGCAACAAGTCTAGCCTTATAGGTCTCAACCTGTCCATCTACACCAATCTTCTTCTTGAAGATCCACTTGCATCCTACGGGTTTTAGCCCATCTGGAGCAATGTCCAAAGTCCATACCTTGTTGCTGTACATGGACTCCATTTCGGTCCGCATTGCATCCAGCCATTTTACCGAGTCAACGCTCTGAATGGCCTGCTGAAAGCTAGTCGGCTCATCACTATCAATGATGCAATCCTCTCTATCCCCATCTATGAGAAAACCGTAGTATCTCTCGGGCGGATGAGACTGCCTACTACTCCTGCGGAGCGGCGCAGGAATGTCCTGATCTTTCGAACCCTCTGGTTCTACTAAGCTTTCAGTAATAGCTCGTGGTTCTGAAATTTCTTCCAGTTCTATTGCGCTCCTACTTATCTGATTTTCCAAAAACTCAGTTTCCAAGAAGTGGGCATGACGAGAAACAAAAACCTTTTGTTTCTCTTCGCAATAGAAGAAATATCCCTTGAAGTTCTTTGGATATCCCACAAACTTGCACTGTACTGAGCATGCCTCGAGTTTGTCCGCATGCTGCTTTTTGACAAAAGCTGGACATCCCCATGTCTTAATGTGCTTAAGATAGGGTTTCTTTCCACACCACATCTGATATGGTGTGGTAGGCACAGTCTTAGTTGGAACTCGGTTCAAAAGGTATGCAGCTGATTCTACTGCATATCCCCAGAATGATCGCGGTAACTCAGCGTTACTCATCATGAAACATACCATATCCAATAGGGTCCGGTTCCGTCTCTCCGATACACCGTTATGTTGCGGAGTGTATGGAGGAGTAAGCTGAGAGAGAATTCCATTCTCTTTTAGGTAATCCAGGAACTCGACACTCAAGTATTCACAACCTCGATCAGATCTCAGTGTCTTGATACTTTTTCCGGTTTGTTTTTCTACTTCATTCTTATATTCCTGGAATTTTCCAAAGGCTCTGGATTTATGTTTCATTAAGAAGACATATCCGTACCTTGAAAAGTCATCCGTAAAAGTAATGAAGTAAGAATAACCGTTTCGCGCATGTGTAGACATTGGACCGCACACGTCGCTGTGTACGAGTCCCAAGAGCTCGCTCGCTCTTACTCCGTGTACAGTGAACGGAGTCTTTGTCATCTTTCCTTTAAGACAGGATTGACAAGTTGCATATGATTGATATTCGAACGGATCCAAATATCCTTCTGTATGTAACTTCGTCAACCTTCTCTCATTGATGTGACCCAGTCTACAATGCCATAAGAAAGCCTGATTTGTTTCCGGAGACTTTCTTTTATGTGTATTCTGGACATTGAAAATCTGTGGTTAGTTTAATACGTATATACCATTGCTTAATGTACCTGACCCAATCAAAACTTGATTAAGGTGAATGTTTACAACATTGCTTACAAATGCAAATTCATAACCTTCTTTAGATAATAAAGATACAGATATGATATTACAAGTTGCATTGGGTACAAATTAACAATCACGCAAAACCAAAACGTGTCCATCTGACAATCCCAGGTGATAGTCCCCCACGGACTTAGCATCTATGCCAGCTCCGTTTGCAACTCTGAGGGTTATATCACCTGCCTTCAAAACCCTACGCTTTCTTAGTGCCTGCAAAGAATTGCAGATATGAGATCCTGATCTGGTATCCAATACCCAGGAAGTAGAGTTTATTGATAGACTATTTTTAATAACATACACACCTGAAGCCGGAGCCGCAACTTGCTTCGGGTCCTGGTTTCTGGCCTTCTAAGCCCTGCAATCCTTTTTCCAGTGTCCGCTCTTGTGACAGTAAAAGCACTCTTCCTTCCCCACAAGCTTTCCCGCTACCTTTGTTGCCTTTTCCTTTCCCTTCGTATCCACTTTACTAACACCGCCTCTTGGTTTGGTGGGGGTTTTCTTCTTCTTTCCCTTGGCTTTCGCCTTAGACCTAGAAGAGGAAGATCCTCCTACAAACAAAGTGGATGTTTCTCTACCTTTCTGTAGGGCGCCCTCTGCACTCCTCAGCATGTTGAGGAGTTCTGAAAGTTCAACTTTTTTTTCTTGCAAGTTGAAGTTCAGGATAAACTGGGCGTAAGTGGAAGGAAGGGACTGGAGAATCAAGTCCGTGTAGAGCTCGTTCTCTAACGTGGTCCCAAGGTCCGTGAGCTCCTCAATGAAGCCAATCATCTTAAGCACGTGTTCCGCTACCGATGATCCGACGGCCAATCACGCCGAAAACAGCTTTTTCGAGACTTCGTATCTGGCGATACGGGATTGCTCTCCATACAGTTCTTTTGTATGGAGAAATATAGATTCAAGGTCCATATTCTCGTGCGTCTTCTGATGTTCATTGTCCATAGAGGCAAGCACGAGGCACTTGGCCTTTGCGCAGTCGATTTCCTAGGTCTTACGGATTTCTTTATCCGCGACGCTGGTTTTGGGACCTGGGACAGGGGGAGCTTTGGTGGTAAGGAGATACCATAACTTGTCATAAGTGATTGCCATTTTGACATTCCTGAGCCAATCTTTGTAGTTTGACCCTGTCAGTATAATTTTATCTAGTAGTAACTTAAGTCCAGTCATAATGTTTGGTCGCTGTAATTAGGAGAGAGAGAATAAACACTTTAGCATGATGCTCTTGCAAGTTTAGAGTGGTTTTTAGTTTGTCTAAACAGGATGGCTCCCACTGTCTCTCGAATCCCTCCTCAAACCAAAAAGGAAGAATTAGTCGGGATCAATCTCACCGTACAATACTTGCTTAACCATTCAGCCAGGCCAGTGTTGGTACTTCGAGGGATGTTTTCCAACGCTTTCGCGAAGTTCCTTAATTAAATAACCTCTTTTCCCTGTGGGCGTAGTCCCGCTAACACCTTTCTAGACACTTACTTGATTTATAGCATTGATCGTTAAGTGAAAAAGTTTCGGAGGAGTAGCATATACTCACAGTAGGATCGGGATCCAAATATCATCGTGTGACAAAACCGAAGGAATCCTACCAGAATCATCACACTCCAAATGGTATGCAGCGCTAGCAAGTTTCAGTTTCTTTAGAAACTCCCGATGTGGATTTTTGCCCCATGCTCTTATGACCTTGACTTTGGCCAACAAATCATAAGTCACATGTCAAGTTCTACCCGTCATTCTCCAGGTTAATTTGAACCCACCCGTACCTACCCTTGACTTTGGCCAACAAGGCAGTACGACTATCCCAAACCAACTCATCTATCTATGCTACACATGAATACCCAATAGCTACCAATCACTATGCCTTGACTTTGGACAACAAACATAGCTTGAATACTATTGACTATCCATGTGAAACGACGGAGGGCTACGAATGGTTTTGGCGAAACCGTGAACGTAGTGAACTTGATATAATCGATGGAACGAGATAGCTTTTAAAAGGAGTGGCTTAAGCTCCGCGTTTAAAAGTTGCTTTTGAAAAGAAACCGAGTGGTTTTGAAAGTGTTCCAACGACTCTACTTTGGTTTATTTTCGTGCATTAATTTAATGCGTCCCATCATTTAATCCTACCATTGCAGAAAACAACGAAAATATGACGTACGCTTATGCCATTCGCATTCGCCACGGGGCCCCGTCATTACCCGTTAGGTTACTTAACTAACGACAGAGCGGGGGCTGGACTAGCGCGGATGCAAAACATAAGCAACGCCTAAATAGATATCATATATGGATATATACATTCGTCACATGCAATGATAGCCATTCCAGATCACAGATGAACACATTGGATATACTAGGAATCCTCATTCCGTACGAGCCTGTAACGAAGAGCGGATTACACGGTCGCGATGAATAGCCAAGACCCTACCCTAGACCCCTACGGATGCGGCAAACTACCCGCCAAGTACCCGAAGCAAAGCAACCTCCCTCAACACTGTGAGTAGGCCACTCGGCACTTCGAGGTACCCGGTAGTTTGTGCACCCCACCTTGGGTCTATCCTAGGAGCAAAAACAGTAAAAGAAATTATACAATGACGGCTACAACCCCATCCCGGTTGTGCGGCCATATAAATAATATTACATCAATTACAAATTACATGAATTGAAAGAAAAAGAAAACTCTCATCTCACAACCCCCCGGCTATTCATCCGCGACAATCCAATGAATTCATATACACATACCATCAACATTACAGATCACAGATATATATAACCCCCACTAATCGACGTATAGCAATTAGCAGACGTTCAATACATATATCACATCACAGATATAACCCGTTAGCTTAAGTCTTTAGAAGTTCAATCAAAGTACGGATTTTTAACCACCCCAAAACACAAATTTGTTTTCTGGAAAATCTGGGCAGAAAAAACATATTGTAAAAATCCCAAAACACCCCACTGAACACACTGCAGGAAAACTTGCCCACGGCCGAGTCAACTCGGCCGCGGATCCACGGCGGGAGCATGCTCCTGCCGCGGTTCCGCGGCGCTTTGACCGAGTCGCTGGACCATTTTTCTTGGGTGTGCTTTAAAAACCCTGAGCTGATTTTTAGTGTATGATTTATTAATTTTTGAACAGAAAACAAAATCGGCAGAAAGTTGATATTTCGGGCGTATTTTGTGACTTTTTCTCCGATCGAACTTCTAGTTACTTTGGTAACATGTTAGATAGTGTTTAACTAGGCTCTGATACTAATGTAAGTCCACGTTACCCGTCCCCCGTTCTTTGGGGTTGCGGAAATGGTGAAAAACGATTTTTTCTTTAGGGTTAACATGGACTCAAAATACGGATCTTTGTTAAACAACTATCTAACAACCTAACTAGGAGTTTTACCGACTCGGTTAGGGGGTTATACCTTAACTTGAACTCCTTCTCTTCGACTCCTTGTGGTGGTCGGATGGTTCTCTCCTCGTCGTCTCCTTGTGCCGAAGATGGATCCACCTGAAAGCTTCTACCTTTGGCTCCAACCTCAATCTTGAGGAAACTAGAACACTTAGTTTGTTAGACCTTGTATACTAGGATGAGTAGAGAAGTGTTTTGAGTTTTATCTTTAAGGAAATGGTTCTCAACTCATGAGAGGGGGTTTCCTTGAGCTAGAGAGAGAGCAAGAGGAAGAGGGAGAGCTTGAGGATGAGAGAGAATGAGAATGATAGAATGAGTAAGTTTTTTTCCACCCATGCTCTCATAATACAAAAATAATCATAACAAATAATAATAATTGAGTATTATGTGATGGTTGTTATCATATCAAATGGCAATATCATTTCATGCATTAAATGCAATTTGTGAACAAACAAGCAAGCAAAGGTCAATGCTAAGAAATGATAGCCATTGTCACGATGATGGTCAACAAGTCCAACCTAGTCAACCGATCAACTAAGTCAACAAGTCAACAAATTCAACCCTTCAACCCAACCATGTCACAAGAATACTTAATTAATATTATTATTAATCATATTTCTAATTCTCATTAGGGTTTAATAAAAGTCAACAGTCAACAACCCTAATGAGAATCCTCTGCCTCTGTCTCTGTCAACCGTGCATACACACCCGCATCCGCGTTCCGAGGAACATGAATAAAAACGAGATAAAACCAATCCCAAAATGTACACTAGGATCTGGCTTAAACCAAAGCCCGCTAGTGATAACTGCCCGGACACTAAACGTTCACAAGTGCACGGATGTGACCGAACCCTGTCGCAAAACCATGCGACCTCTACTCTTTTGCCTAAAGGCGAATAGCTCTCTGTGTGGGACTCTAAAGACTCGACACTACGCTGGCAGTGGGTTTAACCACAGACCGCAAGCGACACTAGCTGTGCATAACGGCCACTAGGTAGATGCCGATAAGAAGACGGACGAGGTGAAACCCATCTGAACTCCTACTGAGCCTGAATGTGACAGTCTCCGTACAATCCGATCTATTCGTCTGAGAATATCGCATGGCGGGCCTAGGGGGTGGTAAACGTCAGTCCCCTAATAGCGGTACAAGTCATTTCGGAGTGTAGCCCAGAACACCCTGAGATAACACTGGAAACCTACCAGTATATCTCGCTTGCCCTGGCCAGGGACTTTGTGTAATGGCTCTCCTAGACACAGCGCAATATCAACCCCCAATACCGGGAGAGACGAATCCTGTCTAACCTTCACTGCCTCCAAGTGCTTCGGGACTGCACCCAACTACTACCTGTTTGCACGACTCCATTGAGCTGTGGTAGGGTAGTAATCAAAGTTCTGTGGGAACACAGTCGAGGCGAAATGACAGTGTCAAGTCAGCGGACTAAGTTGTACTCATGTCACCTGGGAACTGATAACTGACGATAGGTATAGTACCAACCAACAGTTCCCGACGAGTCCTGTCCAGTGTACTCGTAACCTAACGAGCACCCGCATACTATCTCAAGTACGACGTACTGACGGCTGTGGGACAGACCGTCTCCCATGCTGGGATGAGAAGCGCTTACGCTAGTCTACTCCAGAGTATCGATGCCCTGTCTCGATAGTCCTACGAGTAGGGACCTGTATAAGGATGTGCTTGTGGATTACCCAGCCCCCACGAGTATGACTGCCATCACAACACTGGTAATCAAGCAAAGATCCTAAGGGCTCCACTAATGTGTATAGGTGATATACTAAAAGAAACATATGTACACATTAAAGTAAAAACAAACCAAGTAGCATACTACTATTTTGAGAAAGATTGTCTATACAACTGTGAATATCCTAAGCTTCCATTAAGTAATATACAAACTAGTATGATACAGTAATGGTCTCTAGGGCATATACACTAACACCAATCATGCACATCCCTCTCCCCTTTAGTCTGTAAGACAACTTTAGAGAGGGTGACTCCATCACCTGCAGGTACACTACTGTGCCAGGAGTCGTCCATTCCAAAACACCTTTAGAGTGCTGTCTAAGTACCCAAATTGGAAAACTACCCAAATCTAGATCTAAGACCATAGATCTAGTAACCAGAATGTCTGATATTATATCTATATCCATTGTGGAGAAACCACTGTGTGACAACCAAAGTATAACCGATCGTAGTATAGGAATTTCACTTCCTACTCTGTGTATGTCATCTAAATACCAGGACATCACACCCTACTGCCTTCTTAACAGTTCCATCCCCTATTCTGATAAGTCAAACCTATGACTGTCACATCAAAAATAGATGATCTATCTCCGATATATCTGCTTTAGTCCATAAATAGACATAAGCTAC
The DNA here is from genome assembly GCA_030015575.1 of Agapanthus africanus. Taxonomy (NCBI): domain Eukaryota; kingdom Viridiplantae; phylum Streptophyta; class Magnoliopsida; order Asparagales; family Amaryllidaceae; genus Agapanthus; species Agapanthus africanus. The sequence continues at coordinate 250,214,433 of CM057345.1, read as the reverse complement.
TTGTCCATTATGCTTCCGCTGCTCCCACTGACACGACAACCCTCTGGCAGAGTCATATACACGTAGACTTCTAAAGCTAGTTTAGAACGACACTATACTCATCCTCCTGCCGGGTCTCACAGTCTGGAACAACATAAATGGCAAGTCTGGGTAAACAAGAACCTCCCTGTCACCGTCCTTGAGGCTACCGGAGTACCTCTCGGATGCCTGTGGTTACCCACCATATCTGCGTAGTGACCAATGGAATGTCTAACCAGATTGAATCTTTAGGTCCTATTAAATTTTCAGTAATCGTTTTCGGTTCTTGAATCACTTCCAGTTCTACCATACTCCCACTTCTGTTTTCTGAAAATATCCATTTTTATTAAAACTGTGGCGAGTCAAGAACAATATCACTGTTGATCTTCCAGATGGTAGAAAGTCAACTCTCGTCATAGCCCGGGTCAACCCACAAACAGCCATTACAGAAACATGCCTTGAGTTATCCAGAGTCTGGTATTAAGCATAAGCCGGACAACTCCCCGTACCTTAACATTGTTAAGATATGAACTATTCTATATCCAATATAGAAACCGAGGCACTGATTTAATTTGAACCAGATTCAAATCATGCAGCTGTCTCCAGTGCATGTTAACTAAATGGAGAGAGGTCGATCAGCATTACTCAACTTAGGAGTGCTTCCAATTATGAGTAACCTGAAAGAGAATCAAGTTCTCTTAATCATTACTATTAACTGAATACCATACACAAGTATCTACATCTTCGATCTCCTTGAAAAATTCTGATACTTGAAACACCTGGTTCTCTACTTTATTCATATACCTATAATTTCTCGAAACTTAGACCTTGCATTTCTATGAAACACATGTCTAAGAACTAGAGAAGTCACAAGTAAACAGAATATAGTACGAGTACCAACCCCTCTGTCCTCATGGACACTGGACAACATACAATACTTTGTATAAGTCCCCTGAGGCTAATAACTCATTCCTTGTATGTCATAGGTTGAAAACTGTACTTATGCTTAAGAAGAATAACACCGCTGTTTAATGCTCCTTACCTAACCATCCACTGATATAGGTAATTGTCATAGACATAATTTCAAAATTTATATCTCACTTTATAAAAATAAACGTAGAGATATATCAATTTGAAATTGGTGCATAACAACGGATATTCAAAACCAAATATTTGCCGTCCGGCAAACAATCCAAGCGATTTCCTCAAGTATCACCAATTACAACGAATCCCGATATTATGAGGATGATCACCTAATTCCCAATAACTTACTCCCACTCATCATCTGTAAAACCATACAGATGTGAGAATCATACCTGGTAAATACATACCCTGGAGTAAAGGCTAATTGGGAAATCAGTTTTCTTTTAACAATACACAGTGAGACTGAAACATGAAAATGTTTCGAATGGATATCCGGGTATTCCTAGTAATGCCTCTTCCATTATCCAGATTCATGACTGTAACCGTATATTTCTTTGCCATCTCTCCAAATCCCTTTATATGTCTTTAGTCATTACCTTCTGTACACCCCTTTAGGCCAAATGGTTTTCTTCCTTCCCTACCGTTTGGCACCAGCCTATGGTTTTTGGAAGAAGACTATCCAATAAGCATAATGGGTGTACCCTCCTAATCCTAGGAGTACTCGTAACCTGAGAGAAGGTAAAGATAAAAGACAACTGAATAAACCTTATTCCTATTTCTCCTGGACCAGAATCCATCTCCGCACTGGAACAATTTCCTTCGAGTTCGTATATAACCATACGATGGAGTATCCAATAAACTGTGGATCTTCGTAGTGATACGGGGTGTTCTGGAGAAATGCAAATGTGAAGTAGGAGTGGCGATGAAATACTTGGTTTGGTCGTGAATAGCAGTCGCAGTTTACTTTGCCCTCTTACTAATCCCTTTATTTGTCTTTACTTAATAACTTCTGTACACCTTTTAGGCTAAATGGTTTTCTTCATTCCCTACCGTTCGGCGCCTGCCTATGGTTTGGATGAAGACTATCTAATAAGAGTAATAGGTGTACTGTCCTAATCCAAGGAACAGTCGTAACCTGAGAGAAGGTAAAAGGAAAAGACAACTGAATAGTCCTATTCGTTTTCTCCAGAACCGGAAACCATCCTCGAATCTGGAACAAGTTCCTTCGAGTTCGTATATAACCATAAGATGGTTTTATCCAATGGAAGTGGATGTTCGTATTAATACGGGGTGTCCTGGAGAAAAGGGTAAAAGTAGGAGTGGCAATGAGGTATGCAATTTTGACAATCCAAAAGCCAGTGTTTTAAGAAGGTTCGGTTAATCCTGGTCACTGAGTTATAGTCAAGGGTCGGGTCATGGTCACTGCCAAAGAGAGAGAGAAAAGAAACACTCAGCGTGCACTCTAACCTAGATCAGAATGGTTATCAATATATCTAATCAGGAAACCTCCCACTGTAACCTCAAATTCTCCTCCAAACCTGAAAGAAGAATTACTCGGGATCACCCGAGGAGTAAACCAACTCATCAGTGGGAATCGGGATCCAACTATCACCGCATGATAACGTGATGTAATCCACTCACGTTACCACACTCCAGAAGGTATGCGCATGCCTGGCAAGTTTCAATTTCTTTAGAAACTCCTGATGTATGTTTTTACCCCTAGGAGCTAAGTGACCTTGACGGAGTCAACAAATCAAAGAGTCCTAGTCAAGTTCAACCCGTCATTATCTTGATTGCATTAAACCCACCCGTACGTGCCCTTGACGGAGTCAACAAGGCCACACGACTGTCCTAACTAATCGCATATCCATGCTATAAACAAGCACCACTTAGCTACCGTACACTCCGCCTTGACGGAGTCAACAAACGTAGTACGAATACTAAGTACCACTTATAGGAAATGACGGAGGGCTACGAATGGTTTTTGGCGAAAAACCTTTAAAGTAATGAACTTGATATCGTTGAAGGAATCGGATAACTTTTTATAAATATAGTGGCGAAAACCTTTCCTAAAGAGGTCACTCCCGGTGAAGGGATCTCGGCTCTTTCCCCATAGAATGAGGTGCAGGATATTCCAACTGAATACCACGATGAAAAGCAAAAAGGCAATCGGCTATAGTGAAGTTATTACCCTGACGCAAACTTCTGTCCAAGGGGTCACTCCCGGTGAAGGGATCTCGGCCCTTGCTTCGTCGACTGAGGTGCTGGATATTCATAACCGAATACCACTGTGCAAAACAAAAGAGAACGTCCTTGCAATAACAGCTTTTTGAAAAATGTTCCAACAACATCAAAATAGGTTTGTTTAGCTCGCATTGATCCGAATCAATGCAGTCCCATCAATTGATCACACCACAAAAGAACGAAAATATGATGTACGTATATGCTATCCGCATTCGCCACTAGATCCTGTCATCACTCGTTAGGTTACTTAACTAACGACAGAGCGGGGATTGGACTAGCGTGGGTGTAAAACATATACAATATCTACTAGTATATATATCAATATATAATAATCGCTCAAGGCGTGATAAAATGCAACGACATAGAAATGTAATAAGCATCACAGAACAATACAGATAATCTGGGATCCCCGGGTTTCCTTTGAGCCGCAACTGAAACCCGACGTTCCTCTGGTAGTGTGGATAGCATGCGCAATGAAATTCTAGACCCCTATGGGCGCGGCAAGTTACCCGCCAAAACCTGAAGTGAGGCAGCCCCCTTCAACAAAGTGAACGGACCGCCCAGCACTTCACGGAATCCGGTAACTTGTGCACCCCTACTTGGGTCAACCTGTACCCCCTACGAGTGCGGCGAATAGCCTGCCAATTCTAGAGTGAAACCCCCTCCGTCTCAAAGCAATGAGATGCAGTCCCGTTGCCCTCTAGAACCCGGCTACCCGTGCACCCCTCCGCGGGGTAATCCTAGTACAGAAAGTCAAATATATACAACGGGTACATCGACTTCAGCCCGGTCGTGCCCCAGAAGAATAATATACAAACAGGCAGTGACGGCAGTGCACAAGTCGGACGCTCGCTCCGCAATATCAAATGTACAAATATAACCAAACTGTACTAACATTGCATCCAGGCTATCCACCATGATAAATCCGCAACATCACAGCACAACACAGAACATCAACGTGAATGTCACGTTCGCAAATCCGTCTAAAAGGGCTATAGCAATTAGACAAGATTTACCGATCAAATGACATTCACAGTCGCAGATATAACGTAAATACTGTGAACTAACATATTTAAATTTTCGATCGACAAAATTTTCCGAAGTGGGTCCCAAGCACAATACCTAGTACTCAAACAAATCTGGGCCCAAAATAAAATTACCAGAAACCCCTTTTCCAAGTCAGAGACCACCAGAAGAAATTTGGTGAGATGAAGCCCCAGAATGGCGGCGGAACCGCGGCCAAAAGGAGGGTAAGGCCGCGGTTCCGCGGCGTTACTGTTGGATCGTCCTACCAAATTTCTACAGTGCTCTTAAAAAACCCTGCCTGTTTTTCTGCAGCACACTGAATAATTTTTTGACCACAGGAAAAATTCGACAGAAACTGATGACTTGGAAATGCGATTTTAGAAAATTCGTTCGATCGATGTTTTAAATACGTTAGAACAAGCTAGTAAAGGTTAATGGCGTAGCTCTGATACCATGTAAGTTTACGGTAGCGCCCCGGCCGTCTTTCCGAGGCCAAAATGCAGAAACGAAAACTTTTTCTAAACTAGAAACCGGCGCTATCGTATGCTTAAAACCTGGATCGAACCATTAACCTACTATTAGCAACTAGAGAAAGGGTTGAAAAGCTATACCGATCGATCCGTGTCCTTCGGTCTTTGGCCACCATCCCAAGCTCCTCGCGGCATCTCCGGTCTTGATCTCTTCGTCGGAAAGGGCGCCACATCTTCGAGTCTTTTTACGGGCTCCCGCTTCGTCCGAAGCAACTCGGGCACGAAGTTCGCTAGCCGATGTGTCCAAGGCGATGTATAGAATGTGTGTGATAACTTTGTCTCAAGCATCTATTGATTCTCATCACATAAGAGTGTTTGGATGGAGGTTGAAGGTGATGCCATTGGTGGAAATGGTGAGCTCATGAAGCAAGAGGAAAAAGAAGAAGAAGTGCCTTTTCTTTTCTTATGCATTCCTTTGATAAAATGAGAGTAAGAATGAGAAAATACAAGAGCAAACACTAGCCATATGGCTGCCCTCTCTCTCTCTCCCCTCTTATCAATTCAACACATTAAATCAATCCTAATGTGACATTAGCACAAGAAAAAAGACCATGAGTCACTAAGCATGTCCATGTCACAATTAATGCACCTCATCATGAATTAAGCTCACTATTTTCACCAAAGTAAACATTAACCCAAATGTTTACAACAATAAAAATATACGACAACATCTAAAGTAAACTTGTGACGGATCACAAGGATACCCCTCACCTGTATATACATACCTGCATCCGCATTCCGACTGAATGCGAATGCGATGAGACTAAAATAATCCAACAAATCTAATACTAGGATCCGGCTTAAACCAAAGCCCACTAGAATGATCTGTCCGATCATGATCCGTGCACTACCGTACTTATATGATCGAACCCTGCCATATATCATACGGCCTCTACAACGTTTCGCCCGAAAATTGAGAAACTGTCTGTGGGGGACTCTAAAGACACGTCAATACTTTGGCTGTAGATTTAACCACTAGCACGTTAGAGGTACTAGCCGTACGTAACTGGCTACCAGGTATTGACCAAAAGGGAGGTCGATAAGCAAACTCATCCTGACACCCTACTGAGCCTGTCAGTGACAATATCCGTACAGTCCGGTCAGTTCGTTTATGAGCATCGCATGTCGGGCCTAGGGGGTTGGTAAAAGTCAGACCCCCAAAAGCGGTACAATTCGTGTCGGAGTGTAGCCCAGAACACCCTGAGATACTACTGGAATATCTACCAGTAAATCTCCTGCCTTGGCCAAGGACTTCGTGTAATGGCTCTCCTAGACACAGCACAACCTCACCCTCAATACCGGGAGAGACGAAACCCCTGCCGATCCGCTCTCTGCCTCCATGTCGCTCGGGACTGTACCTAACTAAAACCTGTTTGCACGACTCCTTTGAGCCGTGGTAGGGTAGTAATCAAAGCACAGTAGGAACTCACACGAGACAAATGACGATCTCAGGTCGTTGAACTAACCTGTACACATGTCACCAGGGAACTGCTATCTGACGCTAGGTATAATACCAACTAGCAGGTTCCCGACGAGTCCTGTCCGGTGTACTCATAACCCAATGAGCACCTATGTACATCTTAGGTGAACCAACTGACACCAATGGCTTGTGAGACCGGCCACCGCCCCTCGTCGGGGTCTCAACTGTACACACTAGTCTACTAATGGAGTATCGATGCCCAGTCTCGAAACTCCCACGACTAGGGACCACTTTAAGGATGTGCTTATAAACTACCCAACTCTCATGTATATGATCGCCATCATACTGCTGGTAGTCAAGAAAGAATCCTAAGGGCTCTATCAACGTGTAATAGCGACCTGTAAGGTCACCTAAAGCAGTATACGATGATAAAGACAAACCATGGTAGCATACTATTCTCTATCAATGTGTAATAGTGAACTACAATGTCACCTAAAGCATGTACATGATGATAAAGACAAACCAGATAGTATACAAACCTCTTGAGTAAGACTGTCCTACCGGTATAGGTCCTCTCTCAATCATTGAAATCACGTGCCTGCGATCCAATAATTGACTCTGAAGGCACTATATCCAACAATCTCCCACTTGCACTCAAGGCTAATTATTGCGATGTCGTATACTCACAGCCCGTGTGATACCGAACACCCAACTCCTCTACTGATCAGTCTCACAAAGCCCGTTTGCGAAACTATTGCGTTCGAGGAATAGCCTCAGTGAGTGGATCCGCCCTGATGTTTCTTTCTATATCTCTCTTTATCTCAAGTTCGCGGAGAAAGACATCTCCCGAAATGAGCAATACCTGTCTTAGAATATGTCTGGATATCTGATGGTACCTAGTTCATAAATGGACTCCAAATCCAAACTTCTTAGACTGTATCGTCAACTGAACATAATCAGTATTCTACGCCATGCCTCCCTTAGTATCCGCTTAGACCACCTGTCCAAAATACTGCCCCTCGTCAGATGGAAAACTACAACTCTGATAGTCACTCTGTCATCCAGGTCACCTTGGAAGCCTGGAATGATAACCGTCTCCTAAAAGAGGCGTTTGTTATCATATCCCTAGAACATCCACTTATGTTCTAAAACTGCTTCCGAACGTTTCTCCAGGATAGGATTAATATCAACTTATTGCATCCAGTGCAAAAACAACATCTGGTGTGGTACTTGACATCTCATGATTGACTCAATTGCCTAAGCAAGTGATCTGCCAATCATGCACATCCCTCTCCTCTTTAGTCTGTAAGACACCTTTAGAGAGAGTGACTCCATCACCTGCAGGTACACTACCGTGCCAGGAGTCGTCCATTCTAAAACACCTTTAGAATGCTGTCTAAGTACCCAAATTGGGAAACTATCCAAATCTAGATCTAAGACCATAGATCTAGTAACCAGAATGTCTGATATTATATCTATATCCTTTGTGGAGAAACCACTGTGTGACAACCAAAGTATAACCGATCATAGTATAGGAATTTCACTTCCTACTCTGTGTATGTCCTCCAAATACCAGGACATCACACCCTACTGCCTTCGCTGGCGATACACCATATACAACGCTTACGGTCACATAAAAGAAGGTGTAATACTACAACATTTGGAATCCACAATCACTTTAGACATCTTAAATCCGAAATATCACATACTTCGCATTTCATGCCTAACTATATGAATTCCACATATTGTATCACATTCCATATAAATAGACAATGTTAAACTTTCCGATCGAATAAACAAATACCCAAGATTTCTTAAATAGCTCAACACTTGAGCGGGGTTCAAAAAATCCCAGAACATGTCACAGCCCCAATGAACCAGCCGTAAAAGGGTCAAACCAACGCCTCACATGTGGCAACGCTAAACTACCACAAACCCTAGGGTTCAGTGGCAGTTTTGAGGGCCACATAATCGAGTTAAGGTTACGTTCTTCTAGAGGGTCCACAGATACGCTTGCATGATTTTCCGAAAGTTTTAAACTCGTGAAAAAATCCAACACTTGAAAGTTTTCTGACAGGGGAAAAAGTGAGTTATTGATATCCGTTCGAACATTTTAACACCTTCTAAATTATCCGGAAAAACAAACGATGTTAAACTTTCCGATCGAATCAACGAATACAAAAGATCTCCAGAAAACTCAACACCGGAGTAAAAATTAAAAATTCCCAGAAGCATGTAGTAATACATATGGATGAACCCTAGAAATATCTATCCCTGACACCCAAGTACTGCCGCGGAACCGCCGCCAAGAGCATGGTATGGTCGCGGTTCCGCGGTGACTTAAAGGCTACAGTGACTCGCATTTCACAGTAATCCATAAAATTACCTGCTTGATTTTTTGAGTATTTTTAATGTGGAAAAAACAACTTTTTAGAAAATTTCCAGAGAGGGGTCCAAAATTGACGTTTCGGGGTTCGATCGGACTTTTAACTTCGTATACACGTCGCCTAATGATCTAGCTAGGCTCTGATACCACTGTAAGGTTACTAGGCACTATCACAAGCGTCTACAAGGCATCAACCATGCTGAATTTAAAATTTTCAAGTGCCGAACAACCTAAAGCGAGGATCTTTGCTAAATAATTAGGGTAAACATAGCATGTAAACAACCTTACATCTATGAGAGAGGGATTACAACCTTTGTAGTCCGTTCCTTCGCTTCATAAGCTCCGAGTAGTATTCCCTTCGCCGTGATCCATGAACTTCCGAACTCTAGAGAGGCTCCACAAGCCGAATGATCCATACTTGCTTGAAGTCTTTTTTTTCAAAGATGATCTACCTTGAAGAATCTTTAACTCAAACTCTCACTTCTCTAATCAAGTATTAGAGAAGTGAACACCCTAATCTAAGTGTCTAGAATAGATGAGGATGATGAAGTAGGAATTTAGCTCTCTTTTGTTTTCAATTTCTCACACTTATTCATCACTAACCCAAAATCTAGAAAGCTTTTTAAGGAGGAGGAAGAAGAAGAAAAGTATATGTGATGAATAATGAATTATTTTGTGGTTACAAATCCAACCTTGAGTTAAGAATGAAGAACTTAACTCATGTAGAGAATAAACCTAAGGTATAGGGTTTGGGTTGGGTTAAGAAATATCTTCACAAAATATCATAACAAAATATCTTAGCTAAAAACAAAGAAAGCTTCTTGAAGCTTCTTGAAAAAGCTAACCCTAATGCTAACCCAAATCAAACCCTAACTAGTTTAATCTCCACAAATCATGTTGCATTTATAATCATAACTTGTTACAATATTATATATCACATATATAATATATTTTGTAACAAAAGAAAATAATACAATTAACATATATCGCATATATATCAATGTATTAACCGGTGAGAAAATGAATCAATAAAGCGAGCTAATATTAGTTAATGTAATGTAATATATCACATATATAATTATACAATAAAATATCGAATCAACACTTGATCCGACAATCCGGCTATATCGCATATAACCGACTAATATAACATGTACCGATTCATCGAATCAACACTTGATCCGATGACCCGGCTATATCACATATACCGGGCCGATATCAAATATCACGAGAATAGAATACATTATCTTATATCGTATTATTCTCGGTCTCTCACATATCAGATATGTGCTCCTACTCCGTTTTTCCTGAGTCAGGAAACCTCTGTGTAGGACTCTAAAGAATCGTCAATACGCCGGCAGTAGGTGTTGATCATATCAAACACCAACAAGCAGCAAGCGGTCAGCTAAACGTAACAGCCACCCAGGTATTGAGCGATCAGAAGATCAACAAGCAAGCATGTACATTCTCCTGTGAATCCAATCAGTAACACTACCGTACAGTCCGGTCTCTTCGTCTGATATGTCGCATATCTAGTCTAGGGGTGGTAAAACGTCAGACCCCATTAACCGATAAGTCGTGTCGATGTGAGGCTCATAACAAGTCAAGAAACTAATGATAACACTTACCAGTAGCACTCCATATCAGGCCTGGCCAGGGACTTCCTGTTATAGCCAATCGAACACAGCACAACATCAACTCCCTATACCGGGAGAGACGAATCCCCTCCTATCGCTCATTGCCTCCATGTGATTCGGGACTGTACCCAAAAGCCACCGTTTTGCACGCCCTCTTGGACGTGGTAAGGTGGAAATCAAAGCACAGTGGAAATCGCACAAGACTCTATGACGATCTCGGGTCAACAGACTAACCTGTAGCAGTGTCACCGGAGAACTGCTATCTGACGATTTGTATAAATCCATCTAGGAGTTCTCGACGAGTCCGTTCAGTATACCCAGTATCCACTGAGCATCCGTACACCATCTTTGATGTCAAACACCGATGGATATGGGATCATCCATCTCCCATCATATGGGTCAAGATGCGTATACGCTAGTCTACTCTGGTGTATCGATGCCTTGTCACGATACACCCTCGACTAGGAACAGTTATAAATGTACTCGTTGACTACCCTGGCCCCACTAATATGATCTCATCATAGTCCCAGTAGTCGAGTACATATCCTAAGGGCTTTATCAACATGAGAGTGCAAGACAGTAAACTAATACAAGTCAACATGTTAAGACAAAGTGAAACCAAATAGCATACTATCATGTCGAGCAAGAAAGTCCTCTCTATATATATCCAAGCATCCACTATAATATACATCATATGTACAACAATGGCCTCTAGGGCATATATATAACTAACACACCATGTGTTTTCTTGGTTCTGAGAGTGGCATGTGAAACCCGATTCGAGTAGCTGGATGAGGCCGATTGCGGGTACATGGTGGACTCGGTATGGTACCCCAGGGCGAGAATGGATTGCTGTGTAGTAGACGGTGAGCCTAGCAGAGGGACTACTACCTAACGGTGATTGGTTGGACCTGGCGGTTATTCGGAGGATACCGACCGGAGTCGAGAGATGGATATTGGGCTGACCCGTTCTGCCGGAGCCTGCGGGCCGATCCCGCAGACGGAGCTCGAAGGCCGATCCGGACTGACGGAACCCGAGATATATGAGGATTTACGTGTCGATACTGGACACGGGTTTTGTGATGTTTTCGAGTGTCGATGATAGATACTCAGGTTCGATGATTTGATGTGTCGCGAGGGACACCCATTGATTTATATCCTCATATTTACATGAACATGTTTTTATGATATTTAATTGCATGATATTGGTGTGTCATTAGTTGACACGTGGACGAGATCCACATGCACACATACATTGATTTTATGGGTGGACGAGACCCACATGCATACAGACCTTCATCATATAGTCGGATGATATCCGCATACTTATAGACTTTGAGTACATTATTGGCACATATGATGACACGGTCACCCTAGATATCATAGTATTACCTTTATGATATAGTTGACCTAGGAGTCGTTATTTATTCGATTTCTTCTTGTAGGTGTTTTTCTACTCACGAGTTGGAAACTCACTCCCGTTGTGCCATTGTTCTTGCAGGTTGACCGCACGGATCAGTAACGGCATCGCTGGAACATAGCTACTTTTGGGTGGTTTGCTTGGTAGGTGGGACATTTGTATCTTACCCACTCTTGTATTTACTATTTCATGTTGTATCTTGTCAACTGCATCAAATCAAACTAGTATTTGTATAAGTAATGAGACTTAGCGAGACTTGTAGTTGCGAGACTTGAGCGATGGGTTGTATTCGCATTTTGGGTTAATATCTCGCTTTATTCTTTATCTTTTGTGGTGATCTTCGCCGTTGGGCGTCGTATACTTATATATACTGTCTTGCGTGGTTGTGATCCGCCGGTTGGCGAAGAGCTAGTTCCCGCTTGGGGATTGCTTTATTATCATCATGTATTGTGGTTTTGGATCAAAAGGTACAAAGGAGGTGCTGCCTAAATTTTTAAAAGACGAAACATGTTTTCAAACTAGTAAATTTCACTTGCATTATTTATGTCCCTTTTTCCATGCATTTAAGAAAACTTGATTTCATTATACTTTTATTTCAAAACTTCACCTCTTTTATTTTCATAAAAAGGTTTAGATTTCTGGGTTTCAGCTTACTTGAATTATGTTACGCCTTTAGACGTTGCGTGATTTATGTGCTGGTCACGAGCTAATATTTCGGGTCGTGACAAAGTTGGTATCAGAGCGCTAGGTTTATCCTTGGTTCGAGTTTAGGTTTGACTTTGTGGAGTCTGGGGCGTAAATTATTTCGGAACCTAGGCTTGACCTTACGGAACTTAGACTTGAACGGGGGAGGGGGGTATTAGACCCGAACATTCGTTTCATAGGCTTACCCTGATTGATGGAGGAGGTAGCTTGAGTAGAGTGACGTACCGTACATATGTCCCGCGACATATTTACGATACGATACTCCACTTAAGAAACCTTAGGATGTACATTTTTTGAGATCTGTGATTCTCCTTGTTTTCTTGATCATACATCCATTTAAGAACATTGATTATATTTGTTTCCATGATCATACCCTCTTTGATGTTGTTCCTTCTTATGATCATGTATCCATTCTGGATCTGTCGTTTCCTTTCATGCCTTTGATCTGTTTTCATCGATACTCAATTGAGGTTCCTGTCACCATGGTTTGAGCGCATATTGAGCTGCTGCTAGTGTTGCGGTCAGGGCGAGCTCGTCATGGACGAGGACTGACCATTTTGTTTTCTGTTGAGATGGGAACGTCTCGATGTAGCGTGGTGTTTTGACCTCTTGATGAGGCGAGTGTTTGGTTTTGCACCGGATGATCGGGCCATTGATAGAGCTGCCAGTTGCTAGAGGACTGTTGATGTACAACCAACCTTAGAGATTGTAAGGTCACCTGCCGTGCAGACAGATGATCCAGCTGTTGCTGAGATTGATAGGATGTCGCTTCCAGAGCTCACGAGCTGAGATCGCCGGATCTTCCAGGCAGAAATGCGACAGATGATAGCTAGTCTACCCCGATTTGAGAGACGAAGGTGATTCATCAGATTAATGCGCCGACCCAGGCCCAGTTGAGTTGAAGATTGCCAGTGTGGAGAGTCTTACTCAGATCCAGAGATGACCGTGATGTATCGCCTCTCCTGGAAGATTGAGGCATTGTTTGGCATGCGGATGAAGGATATTCACATGTTGTATAGGCGAAGTTAAAAAGTTCGAACGAATGTCAGAAACCCATTTTTCCAAGTTTTAGTATTCGGAAGAACATGCAGGTAATTCTGTGGACCCTCTAGAAGAATGAAATCCTAACTCGACATGATAACCATGGAACCGCTTTTGAACCTTAGGGTTTGCGACAGTTTAGCGGTGCCATCAGTGAGGCTTGGGTTTGCCCTTCTACTGTTGGTCCATAGGTACTGTAGTATGTACCAGATATCATTAGACTGTGCTCAGGTGTTGAGCTTTCGGAAAATTATGGGACATTGATGACTCGATTGAAAGGTTTGAAGTCGTCCGGATATCATGTGATAAGAGATCAGTAAGCTGACCAGCTTCGGATAGAGGAGCTCACCCAGATGTGCTGTGAGTTGATCGAGAACGGACGAGTATTAAGTATTCCTCCGATGGTTGGGACAAGTTTCCGAGGACGTGTTCGGCTAGATATCTTCTACAGAATGATGAAGATACCGAGTTCGTGATTTCGAGTCCGTGTGAGAGATTCTGGATTGACTGTAGCCGAGAATAGTTGCAGTGCGCAGATAGCATGGCGTGACTGTTGGAGATAGTGCCCTCAGAGTCAATTATTAGGTCACAGGTACGTGATTGTAATGATTGAGGGAGGACCTATCCCAGTAGGACAGTCTTGCTCGAGATGATAGTATGCTATCTGGTTTACCTTTATCATCGTGTACTGCTTTAGGTGACATGACACGTCGCTATTACACGTTGATAGAGCCCCTAGGATTCTTGCTTGACCACCAGCAGTATGAGGGCGATCATATAAGTGGGAGCTGGGGGTCTATAAGCTTATCCTTAAAAGGTCCCTAGTCGTGGGAGTTTCGAGACTGGGCATCGATACTCCATTAGTAGACTAGTGTATACAGTCGAGACCCCGACGAGGGGCGGTGGCCGGTCTCACAAGCCACTGGTGTCAGTTGGATCACCTAAGATGTATACAGGTGCTCATTGGGTTATGAGTACACCGGACAGGACTCGCCGGGAACATGCTAGTTGGTCATATACCAGACGTCAGATGGCAGTTCCCTGGTGACATGTGTGCAGGTTAGTTCATCGACCTGGGGATCGTCATTTGTCTCGTGTGAGTTCCCACTGTACTTTGATTACTACCCTACCACGGCTCAAAGGAGTCGTGCAAACAGGTTTTAGTTGGGTACAGTCCCGAGCCACATGGAGGCAGTGAGCGTATCTTTAGGGGTTCATCTCTCCCGGTATTGGGGGTGAGGTCGTGCTGTGTCTAGGAGAGCCATTACACAAAGTCCTTGGCCAAGGCAAGGAGATTTACTGGTAGGTATTCCAGTAATATCTCAGGGTGTTCTGGGCTACACTCCGACACGACTTGTACCGCTTTTGGGGGTCTGACTTTTACCAACCCCCTAGGCCCGCCATGCGATGCTCATAGACGAACGGACCGGACTGCACGGATATTGTCACTGACAGGCTCAGTTGGGTGTCGGGGTGAGCTTCCTCATTGACGTCCCTTTTGGTCAATAGCTGGTGGCCCGTCACGTATTGGCATATACCTCTGACGTGCTAGTGGTTAAATCCACAGCCATAGTATTGACGAGTCTTTAGAGTCCACCACATTTACAGTTACTCAAGCTTTCGGGTGAAAGGTTGTAGAGGCCGTATGGAGATATGGCAAGGTCCGATCAGATACGTGCGGTATTGCACGGATCAGGATCGGACAGTTTGTACTATAGGCCGTATGGTTATATGGCAGGGTTCGATCAGATACGTGCGGTATTGCACGGATCAGGATCGAACAGATATTACTAGCCGGCTTTGGTTTAAGCCGGATCCTAGTATAGTACAGTGTAGACTTTGTCTCATTGCATTTGTATTTCGGTCGAAATACAGATGCGGGTGTGTATGCACAGTATCGGGGTTTTCCTGTAATTTATTACGGGAACAGTTTTTGGAGTTGCCAGTTTGTTTTCCGTTTCGGCCAATTTTCCATTGTTCCGTTCATTGGCCGAAGATTGGTGGAGGAGGGCTTATTTGCATTGTTGCAAATAAGTATTAGTGGAGGGGGTTCTTTGCATCTTGTTGCATCATGATGGTTTTCATGATGAGCACCATCACTTGACTTTCCTTTTTCATGATTGCTTGACTTGGTGAGGTGATGGTTGAGGTGGAGTGTTGGTTTTTCCTTTGTCATCATGGTTGTTGATGATGAGGTTGTTGGAGTGTTAGTTTAGGCTTGTGATCATTTCTTTTGATGATAGCCTTTCACTTGCTTATTCTCTTGATTCACTCTCTTGAGTTGAGTGACTCTCTCCTTTTTTCACTCACCCCTCACTTGCATGGCCGGCCTCTCCCCTCAAGGGCTGTCCAAAATTCTAGTGTAGGGATTTACACTCTTTTGGCTTGGCAAAAATCATATTAGCTCCTCCTCCAAAAACCTTGTATCATCCCTCCACCAAAATGGCATCTCCATGAACCCCAAAGTGAGACTTGAGGACTACATATTCTACAGCAAATCTTGGGCACGTCGAGTAGCCGGCTTCGTGCCCGAGTTGCCTCGGCATTGAGGTGGGAGCCCGTAAACAAAGTAGGCGATGTGGTGCACTTCCGGCGACGAGGAGGAGACGGACGGAGATCCCGCGAGGAGATCGGAGTGGAGATGAAGACCGGAGGACTTGGATCGTCGGTATATCTCTTTCCCATCTTGTTAAGTAGCTTAGACTAGTTAATGGTAACGATCCGGAGTTTAGTGCGCGGTGGTGCCGGTTTGCTAAGTCCGCAAATTTTAAGTTATTCACCGCTTCCGCATTCCGGCGTCGGATTGACGGCCGGGGCGCCGCCGTGCACTTACAGTGGTATCAGAGCCTCCCCATTAACTTAGTCTAGCTTTGTGTAATGTGTTTTTGAGTTCCGATCGATCGAAATGTCCAAAAACCCGTATTTGCCCACGACAGTTTTCTGTTAAGTTTTTTTGGTGTCCAAAATTTTTTCAGGTGACAGAAAAGTGATCTACCAAAAAATATAAGAGTTCTGTAAAAATTCGACGATGTAAAGCTACAGTGTGAGCGCGGAACCGCCGCGTAAACCCTATACATGCCGCCCTTCCGCGGCTCACTGTGCACGTCACATCACCAAATTTTTACAGATGCCTTCTGGGTTTATTTCAGGGGTTTTGGAATATTAAAATTGGGCCAATTATTTCTGTGAGTGCTACAGTATTGTTTTGGGGCCCACTTGATATAATTTGATCGGTCGGATATTTTAAACACATTTTTCACAGTATTTACATTATATCTGCGACCGTGAATGTCACTTGATCGGTAAATCCGGTCTAACTGCTATAGTCCGGTTAGACGGATTTGCGAACGTGACTTTCACGTTGATGTTTTGTTTTTGCTGTGATGTTGCGGATCGGTCGTGGGGGATAGCCTGGATGCAATGCTAGTACAGTTTTGTTGTATTATGTACATTTGATATTGCGGGGCGAGCGTCCGACATGTGGACTGCCGTCACTGCCCGTTTGTATTATTATTTTGGGGCACGACCTGGTTGCGGTCGATGTACCCGTTGTATGTATATTTTACTTTCTGTACTAGGATTGCCCCGCGGAGGGGTGCACGGATAGCCGGGTTCTAGAGGGCAGCAAGCCCGCATCTCATGGCATTGGGACGGAGGGGGCTTCACTCTAGGATTGGCGGGCTATTCGCCGCACTCGTAGGGGGTACAGGTTTGACCCAGGAGGGGTGCCCAAGTTGCCGGATTCCGTGAAGTGCTGGGTGGTCCATTCACGGCGCTGAAGGGGGCTGCCTCGCTTCAGGTTTTGGCGGGTGACTTGCCGCGCCCGTAGGGGTCTAGGATTTCATTGCACAGGCTATCCACACGACCAGGGGAACGTCGGGTTTCAGTAGTGGCTCTGTGAAACCCGGGGATCCCAGATATCTGTATTGTTTCTGTGATGCTGTTCATTATCTGTGATGTTGCATTTTATTCACGCCTTGAGCGAATATAATATATTGGTATATATATATTAGTAGATGTTGTATATGTTTTACATCCGCGCTAGTCCAGTCCCCGCTCTGTCGTTAGTTAGCTAACCTAACGGGTAATGACGGGACCCAGTGGCGAATGCGGATGGCATATACGTACATCAGTATATTTTCGTTCTTTTTGGTGTGATCAATTGATGGGACTGCGTTGATTCGGATCAATGCAAGTTAAAAACAAACCTAATCTGATGTTGTTGGAACATTTTTTCAAAAAGCTGTTATTGCAAGGACGTTCTCTTTTGTTTTGCATCGTGGTATTCAGTTGGAATATCCTGCTCCTTAGTCGACGAGGCAAGGGCCGAGATCCCTTCACCGGGAGTGACCCCTTGGACAGAAGTTTGCGTCAGGGCATTAACTTCACTATAGCCGATTACTTTTGCTTTGCATCGCGGTATTCATTTGGAATATCCTGCACCCCATTCTACGGGGAAAGAGCCGAGATCCCTTCACAGGGAGTGACCTCTTTAGCAACGGTTTTCGTCACTATATTTTTAAAAGCTATCCGTTCCTTCGACGATATCAAGTTCATTACGTTAAAGGTTTTCGCCAGAAACCATTCGTAGCCCTCCGTCGTTTCATATGGGTAGTCAATAGTATTCAAGCTGTGTTTGTTGGCCAAAGTCAAGGCACAGTGTTTGGTAGCTGTTGGTTATTCATATGCAGCATAGATAGATGCGTTGGTTTGGAACAGTCGTATAGCCTTGTTGGCCAAAGTCAAGGGCTTGTGCGGGTGGATTCGAATCAACCTGGAGAATGACGGGTAGAACTTGACATGTGACTTATGATTTGTTGGCCAAAGTCAAGGTCATAAGAGCATGGGGCAGAAATCACATCGGGAGTTTCAAAAGAACTGAAACTTGCCAGATATGCGCATACCTTCTGGAGTGTGATGACGTGAGCGGATTCCGTCACGTTATCATGCGATGAGAGTTGGATCCCGATTCCCACTGATGAGTTGGTATACTCCTCGGGTGACCCCGACTAATTCTTCTTTCAGGTTTGGAGGAGAATTTGAGGTACAGTGGGAGGTTTCCAGATTAGATAAATTGGTAACCATTCTGATCTAGGTTAGAGTGCACGCTGAGTGTTTCTTTTCTCTCTCTCTTTGGTAGCGACCATTGACCCGACCCTAAGACTTTGACTCAGTGACCAAGTTGACCGAACCTTCTTAAACACCGGCTTTTGGATTGTCAGAGTTGCAAACCTCATTGCCACTCCTACTTTTACCCTTTTCTCCAGGACACCCCGTTTTACTACGAACGTCCACTTCCATTGGACAAAACCATCGTATGGTTAGATACGAACTCGACAGATTTATTCGAGGATGGTTTCCGGTTCTGGAGAAAACGGATAGGTTTATTCAGTTGTCTTTTCCTTTTACCCTCTCTCAGGTTACGAGTACTCCTTGGTTTAGGGGTAGTACACCTATTACGCAAATTGGATTGTCTTCTTCCAAACCTTAGGCTGGTGCCGACCGGTAGGGAATGAAGAAAACCAATTAGCATAACGATGGTGTGCAAAAGGTATTAAGTTCAGACAAAGCAAGGGATTAGTAAGAGGGCAAAGTAAATTGCAACAGATATTCACGACCAAACCAAATATTTCATTACCACTCCCACATCACCTTTGTATTTCTCCAGGACACTCCGTATCACTACGAAGATCCACAGTTTATTTGGATACTCCATCGTATGGTTATATACGAACTCGAATGGAACTTGTTCCAGTTCGGGGATGGATTCTGGTTCAGGAGAAATAGGAATAAGGTTTATTCGGTTGTCTTTTATCTTCACCCTCTCTCATTGCGAGTGTTCCTAGGATGCGGACAGTACACCCATTATGCTTATTGGATAGTCTTCTTCCAAACCATAGGCTGGTGCCGAACGGTAGGGAAGGAAGAAAACCATTTGGCCTAAAAGGGTGTGCAGAAGGTAAAGACTAAAGACATATGAAGGGATTTGGAGAGGTGGCAAAGAACTATACGGTTACAGTCGTGAATCTGGAAGAGGCATTACTAGGAATACCGGGATACCCCATCGGAACATTTTAATGTTTCAGTTTCACTGTGTAATGTTAAAGGAAAACTGATTTCCCGATTAGATACTTACTCCAGGGTATGTATTTACCAGGTACGATTCTCACATCTGTATGGTTTTACAGATGATGAGTGGGAGTAAGTTATTGGGAATTGGGTGATTATCCTCATTATATCGGGATTCGTTGTAATCAGTGATATTTGAGGAAATCACCTGGGCTGTTTGCCGGTCGGCAAATATTTGGTTTTGAATATCCGCTGTTATGCACCAATTTCAAATTGATATATCTGTACGTCTATTTTCATAGAGTGAGATATACCTTTCTGAAATTATGTCTACGACATTTACCTATATCAGTGGATGGTTAGGTAAGGAGCATTAAACAGCGGTGTAATTCTTCCTAACCATGAGTACAGTTTTCAACCTACGACACACAGTGAATGAGTTATCAGACTCAAGGGACTTATACAGAGTATTGTATGTTGTCCAGGGTCCATCAGGACAGAGGGGTTGGTCCTCGTACTATATTCGGTTTACTTATGACTTCTCTAGTTTTTAGACAGATGTTTCGCGGAAACACAGGGTCCAAATTTTGAGAAGTTATAGGTATTTGAATAGAGTAGAGAACCAGGTATAGCAAGTATCGGGATTCTTCAAAGAGATCGAAGATGTAGATACTTGTGGTATTCAGTTGATAGTAATGATAAAGAGATCTTGCTTTTCTTTCAGGCTACTCATAATTGGAAGTATTCCTAAGTTGAGTAACGCTGATCGGCCTCCTTCCATTTAGTTGACATGCGCTGGGGACAGCTGCATGATTTGAATCTGGTTCAATTAAATCAGTGCCTCTGTTTCTATATTGGATATAGAACAGTTCATATCTTAACGATGTTAAGGTACGGGGAGTTGTCCGGTTTATGATTAAAACCAGACACTGGACAACTCAAGGCACGTTTCTGTAATGGCTGTTTGTGGGTTGACCCAGGCTATGACGCGGGTTGACTTTCTGCCATCTGGATGAGCAATAGCGATATTGTTCTAGACTCGCCACAGTTTTATTAAAAAATGGATTTTTTTTCAGAAAACAGTAGTGGGAGTATGGTAGAACTGGAAGTGATTCCAGAACCACAAACGATTACTGAAGATTTGATAAGGAACCTAAAGATTCAATCTGGATTGACATTCCATTGGCCACTCCGCAGATAAGGTGGGTAACTTCAGGCACCCGAGAGGCACTACGGTAGCCTCAAGGACGGTGACAGGGAAGTTCTTGTTTACTCACAATTGCCATTGCTGTTGTTCCAGGTTACGAGACCCGGCGGGAGGATGAGTATAACGTCGTTCTAAACCAGTTTTAGAAGTGTACGTCTATATGACTCTGCCAGAGGGTTGTCGTAGTCAGTGGGAGCAGCGGAAGCATTGGTGGACAGGTTGCTTATGTCTATTTATAGACTAGAGCAGATGTAGCGGAGATAGATCATCTATTTCTGACGTGACAGTCATGGGTTTGACTTCATCAGAATAGGGGATGGATCTGTTGAGAAGGTAGTAGGGTGTGATATCCTGGTATATGGATGACATACACAAAGTAGGAAAGGAAACTCCTATACTACGATCGGTTATACTTTGGTCGTCACACAGTTGTTTCTCCACAATGGAAATGGATTTTATATCAGACATACTGGTTACTAGATCTATGGTCTTAGATCTAGATTTGGGTGGTTTCCCAATCAGGGTACTTGACAGCATTCTAAGAGTATTTAGGATGGGCGACCCCTGGCACGGTAGTGTACCTGCAGGTAATGGAGTCACCCTCTCCAAAGGTGTCTTACAGACTAAAGGGGAGAGGGACGTGCATGATTGGCAGATCACTTGCTCAGGCAATTAAGTCAATCGTGAGATGTCAAGTACCACACCAGATGTTGTTCTTGCACTAGATGCAATAAGTTGACATTAATCCAATCCTGAAGAAACAGTCGGAAGCAGTTTTAGAACATAAGTGGATGTTCTAGGGATATGATAACGACAGCCTCATTCAGGAGACAGTTATCATTCCAGGCTTCCAAGGTGACATGGACGACAAGGAGGTTGTCAGAGTTATAGTTTTTCCTTCTGATGAGGGGCAGTATTTTGGACAGGTGGTCCAAGGCAATACTGAGGGAGGCATGGCGCGCAGGATACTGATTAAGTTCAGTTGACGATACAATCTAAGAAGTTTGGATTTGGAGTTCATTTATGAGCTAGGTCCCATCAGACATCCAGACATATTCTGAGACAGGTATTGCTCTTTTCGGGAGATGGTTTTCTCCGCGAACTTGAGATATAGAGAGACATGGAAAGAGACAACAAGGCGGATCCACTCACTGAGGCTATTCCTCGAACGCAATAGTTTCGCAAACGAGCTTTGTGAGACTGACTAGTAGAGGAGTTGGGTGTTCGGTATCACACGGGCTGTGAGTATGCGACATCGCAATAATTAGCCTTGAGTGCAAGTGGGAGATTGTTGGAGATAGTGCCCTCAGAGTCAATTATTAGGTCACAGGTACGTGATTGTAATGATTGAGGGAGGACCTATCCCAGTAGGACAGTCTTGCTCGAGATGATAGTATGCTATCTGGTTTACCTTTATCATCGTGTACTGCTTTAGGTGACATGACACGTCGCTATTACACGTTGATAGAGCCCCTAGGATTCTTGCTTGACCACCAGCAGTATGAGGGCGATCATATAAGTGGGAGCTGGGGGTCTATAAGCTTATCCTTAAAAGGTCCCTAGTCGTGGGAGTTTCGAGACTGGGCATCGATACTCCATTAGTAGACTAGTGTATACAGTCGAGACCCCGACGAGGGGCGGTGGCCGGTCTCACAAGCCACTGGTGTCAGTTGGATCACCTAAGATGTATACAGGTGCTCATTGGGTTATGAGTACACCGGACAGGACTCGCCGGGAACATGCTAGTTGGTCATATACCAGACGTCAGATGGCAGTTCCCTGGTGACATGTGTGCAGGTTAGTTCATCGACCTGGGGATCGTCATTTGTCTCGTGTGAGTTCCCACTGTACTTTGATTACTACCCTACCACGGCTCAAAGGAGTCGTGCAAACAGGTTTTAGTTGGGTACAGTCCCGAGCCACATGGAGGCAGTGAGCGTATCTTTAGGGGTTCATCTCTCCCGGTATTGGGGGTGAGGTCGTGCTGTGTCTAGGAGAGCCATTACACAAAGTCCTTGGCCAAGGCAAGGAGATTTACTGGTAGGTATTCCAGTAATATCTCAGGGTGTTCTGGGCTACACTCCGACACGACTTGTACCGCTTTTGGGGGTCTGACTTTTACCAACCCCCTAGGCCCGCCATGCGATGCTCATAGACGAACGGACCGGACTGCACGGATATTGTCACTGACAGGCTCAGTTGGGTGTCGGGGTGAGCTTCCTCATCGACGTCCCTTTTGGTCAATAGCTGGTGGCCCGTCACGTATTGGCATATACCTCTGACGTGCTAGTGGTTAAATCCACAGCCATAGTATTGACGAGTCTTTAGAGTCCACCACATTTACAGTTACTCAAGCTTTCGGGCGAAAGGTTGTAGAGGCCGTATGGAGATATGGCAAGGTCCGATCAGATACGTGCGGTATTGCACGGATCAGGATCGGACAGTTTGTACTATAGGCCGTATGGTTATATGGCAGGGTTCGATCAGATACGTGCGGTATTGCACGGATCAGGATCGAACAGATATTACTAGCCGGCTTTGGTTTAAGCCGGATCCTAGTATAGTACAGTGTAGACTTTGTCTCATTGCATTTGTATTTCGGTCGAAATACAGATGCGGGTGTGTATGCACAGTATCGGGGTTTTCCTGTAATTTATTACGGGAACAGTTTTTGGAGTTGCCAGTTTGTTTTCCGTTTCGGCCAATTTTCCATTGTTCCGTTCATTGGCCGAAGATTGGTGGAGGAGGGCTTATTTGCATTGTTGCAAATAAGTATTAGTGGAGGGGGTTCTTTGCATCTTGTTGCATCATGATGGTTTTCATGATGAGCACCATCACTTGACTTTCCTTTTTCATGATTGCTTGACTTGGTGAGGTGATGGTTGAGGTGGAGTGTTGGTTTTTCCTTTGTCATCATGGTTGTTGATGATGAGGTTGTTGGAGTGTTAGTTTAGGCTTGTGATCATTTCTTTTGATGATAGCCTTTCACTTGCTTATTCTCTTGATTCACTCTCTTGAGTTGAGTGACTCTCTCCTTTTTTCACTCACCCCTCACTTGCATGGCCGGCCTCTCCCCTCAAGGGCTGTCCAAAATTCTAGTGTAGGGATTTACACTCTTTTGGCTTGGCAAAAATCATATTAGCTCCTCCTCCAAAAACCTTGTATCATCCCTCCACCAAAATGGCATCTCCATGAACCCCAAAGTGAGACTTGAGGACTACATATTCTACAGCAAATCTTGGGCACGTCGAGTAGCCGGCTTCGTGCCCGAGTTGCCTCGGCATTGAGGTGGGAGCCCGTAAACAAAGTAGGCGATGTGGTGCACTTCCGGCGACGAGGAGGAGACGGACGGAGATCCCGCGAGGAGATCGGAGTGGAGATGAAGACCGGAGGACTTGGATCGTCGGTATATCTCTTTCCCATCTTGTTAAGTAGCTTAGACTAGTTAATGGTAACGATCCGGAGTTTAGTGCGCGGTGGTGCCGGTTTGCTAAGTCCGCAAATTTTAAGTTATTCACCGCTTCCGCATTCCGGCGTCGGATTGACGGCCGGGGCGCCGCCGTGCACTTACAGTGACGTCAAGGTGGACGATGATAAAGACGAGCGGAACCAGAGTTTCGTGCGAGATGTGGATGTGCTGTTGTTGTAGGGTTAGCATAGCACCTTGTGAAGGTTTTGGCAAGCATCAATCATGCTACTTTAAAAAATTTGGGGTGCTAAACAAACCCTAACCAAGATCTTAACTAGAGAATTAGGGTTAATTAGCATGTAAACAACTTTACATCTAAGAGAGAGGGATTACAACCTTTATAGTCCGTTCCTTCACTTCATAAGCTCCGTGTAGAAGTCCCTTCGCTGCGATCAACATGAACTCCGACTCTCGAGTGGCTCCATGAGATAATTGAGACACCTTGCTTGTAGTCTTCATGATCTAAGATGATCTACCTTGAAGAATCTCCAACTCAAGCTTACACTTCACTAATGAAGTAATTAGAGAAGTGAACACCCTAATCTAAGTGGCTAGAATAGATGAGGATGATGAAGTAGGAATTTAGCTCTCTTTTGTTTTCAATTTCTCACAATAAATCATCACATGTAAAAAGCTAGCAAGCTTTTTCAAGGAGGAGGAAGAAGAAGAAAGCTTTTGTGATGAATAATGAATTATTGTTGTGGTTACAATTGCAACCCTTGGTTAAGAATGAAAGGCTTAACCATTGTAGAGAATTAACCATAGGTAAAGGGCTTGGGTTGGGTTAACAAATATCAACACAAAATATCTATGCTAAAAACAAAAGAAAGCTTCATGAAGCTTCTAGAAAAAGCTAACCCAAATCAAACCCTAACTTGTTTAAACTCCATAAACCATGTTGCATTTGTAACCCTAACTTGTTACAATATTATATATCACATATATAATATATTTTTGTAACAAAAGAAAATAATACAATTAACATATATCACATATATATCAATGTATTATCCGGCGAGAAAATGAATCAATAATGAGAGCTTATATTAGTTAACGTAATGTAATATATCACATATATAATCATACATTAAATTA
This sequence comes from Agapanthus africanus, assembly GCA_030015575.1. Classification (NCBI taxonomy): domain Eukaryota; kingdom Viridiplantae; phylum Streptophyta; class Magnoliopsida; order Asparagales; family Amaryllidaceae; genus Agapanthus; species Agapanthus africanus. The sequence goes on along the minus strand of CM057345.1, from coordinate 250,189,242 downwards.
TCGAATCAACACTTGATCCGACAATCCGGCTATATCGCATATAACCGACTAATATAACATGTTCCGATTCATCGAATCAACACTTGATCCGATGACCCGGCTATATCTCATATACCCGGCCGATATCATATATCGCGAGAATAGAATACGATATCTCATATCGTATTATTCTTGTTCCCGCACATATCACATGTGTGCTACTACTCCATTTTGCCTGAGCCAGGAAACCTCTGTGTAAGACTCTAAAGAATCGTCAATACGCCGGCAGTAGGTGATGATCATATCAAACACTCACAATCTGCAAGCGGTCAGCTAAACGTAACAGCCACCCAGGTATTAATCGATCATAAGATCAACAGGCAAGCCTGTACATTCTCCTGTGAATCCAATCAGTAACACTACCGTACAGTCCGGTCTCTTCGTCTGATATGTCGCATATCTAGCCTAGGGGTGGTAAACGTCAGACCCTAGTAACCGATAAGTCATGTCGATGTGAGGCTCATAACAGATCGAGAAACTACTGATAACTCTTACCGGTAGCACTCCATATCAGCCCCAGCCAGGGACTTCCAGTTATGGCCAATCGAACACAGCACAACATCAACTCCATATACCGGGAGAGACGAAAACCCTTCCTATCGCTCATTGCCTCCATGTGATTCTGGACTGTACCCAAAAGCCACCGTTTTGCACGCACTCTTGGACGTGGTAAGGTGGAAATCAAAGCACAGTTGGAATCACACAAGACTCTATGACGATATCGGATCTACAGACTAATCTGTACCAGTGTCACCGGAGAACTGCTATCTGACGATTGGTATAAATCCATCTAGGAGTTCTCGGCGAGTCCGTTCAGTGTACCCAGTCTCCACTGAGCACCCGTACACCAACTTTGATGTCAAACACCGATGGATATAGGATCATCCATCGCCCATCATATGGGTCAGGATGCGTATACGCTAGTCTACTCTGGTGTATCGATGCCCTGTCTCGATACACCTTCGACTAGGAACAGTTATAGGATGTACTCATTGACTACCCTGGCACCACTAGTATGATCTCATCATAGTCCCAGTAGTCGAGTACATATCCTAAGGGCTTTATCAACATGTGAGAGCAAGACAATAAACTAATACAAGTCAACATGTTAAGACAAAGTGAAAGCAAATAGCATACTATCATGTCGAGCAAGAAAGTCCTCTCTCTATATATCCAAGCATCCACTATAATATACATCATATGTACAACAATGGCCTCTAGGGCATGTACATAACTAACAATCTCCCACTTGCACTAAGGCCAGCTGTTATAGTATCTCATACCCAACATCCCGAAGAGTCTCTCAAATTGTATCTGTGGTATGGCCTTCGTGAGTGGATCCGCAGTGTTGTCCTTCGTATCAACTCTCCTGACCTCGATCTCCCGGCGATCAACTATCTCCCGGATAAGGTGATACCGCCTCAAAATATGTCTGGACTTCTGATGGGACCTGGGTTCTTTGGCCAAAGCCACTGCTCCATTGTTATCACAATACAAAGGTATTGGATGCTCAATGGACGGAACCACACCAAGTTCAGTGATGAACTTCTTCATCCAGACAGCCTCTTTGGCAGCATCGTTGACATCGATGTATTCAGCCTCCATCGTCGAGTCTGAAATGGTTTCCTGTTTGGAACTCTTCCAACACACTGCCCCTCCATTGAGGGTAAAGACAAATCCCGAGTGCGACTTAGAGTCGTCCTTATCACTCTGGAAGCTCGAATCGGTAAAGAACTCCACCTGGAGTTCACCGTTACCATACAACAAGAACATCTCCTTAGTCCTTCGTAAGTACTTGAGAATGTTCTTCACAGCTGTCCAGTGACTCTCTCCAGGATCTGCTTGATACCTACTCACTACACTTAGTGAGTATGCTACATCGGGTCTGGTACATGTTAGATATATGTATGCCCTAAAGGCCATTATATGGATAGTGAAAACTTGGAAATATATATATGGAGATAGATGACTTTCTTGCTCAACATGATAGTATGCTATCTGGTTTACTTTATCTTGACATGTAGATTTGATCATTTACACATGTTGATAAAGCCCAAAGGATATTTGCTTGACTACTGTGATTATGATGCGGATCATACTAGTGGGGCACGTGTAGTTTATAAGCATATCCTTGAACTGTTCCTAGTCGAGGGTGTATCGAGACAGGGCATCGATATTCCAGAGTAGACTAGCGTATACCATTCTTGTCCCATATGATGGGCGATGGATGATCCCATATCCATCTGGTGAGGAGACACTAAAGATTGTATTCGGGTGCTCAGTGGAGACTGGGTACACTGAACGGACTCGCCGAGAACTCTTATGTGGTATTATATCTATCGTCGGATAGCAGTTCTCAGGTAACACTGGTATAGGTTAGTCTGTAGACCCGAGATCATCATAGAATCTTGTGTGTCCTCCCACTGTATTTTGATCACCACCCTACCACGGCTCTATAGAGTCATGCAAACAGGTGGTCTTTGGGTACAGTCTCGAGGCACATGGAGGCGATGAGCGATAGGAGGGGTTTCGTCTCTCCCAGTATTGGGAGTTGATGTTTTGCTATGCTCGATTGGCTATAACATGAAGTCCCTAGCCAGGGCTGCTGAGATTTACTGATAAGAGTTATCAGTAGTTTCTCGATATGTTATGAGCCATACACCGGCATGACTTATTGAGTTTTTGGGGTCGACGATTCCATCCCTAGACTCGATATGCAGCATATTTGACGAAGAGACCGGACTGTACAGTAAGTGTTGCCAGTTGGCTCGACGGGAGTTTTGACAGCTTCACTGGTTTTCTTCTGATCGTTCGATACCCGGGTGGCCGTTACGTTTAGCTGACCTCTTGCGGCTTGTAGGTGTTTGATGTGATCATCACCTACTGCCGGCGTATTGACGAGTCTTAGAGTCCCACAATGAAGTTTCCTGGCTCAGGCAAAAAGATGTGGTTTGCAGATGAGATATGCGCGGGACCCAATTAAATACGGTTATGTGATAACGTATATTAATCGGGCATTTTCTATTGGTCGGGTCGTATGTGATATGACCAGTTTGCTAAATCAAGTGTTGATTTAACAAATAACATTTAGATTAATTCTTTAATTAAATCCTTTTCTATTTTTGTATGCATGCATGTATGCACATGATGATTTGCATGGACACATACATACATACATTGTATCATGGTTGATGATACAAAATTGGTGGCAATGCAAGACTTATATTGGAGCTTTTATTTATATTTGTCATTTTAAGTTAATCTAAAGAAAATCCACTCATGCTCCATTATCCATTAGTGGCTAAACTTTACCTAACTTATAATAAAATGAATTTCCACCCATTGTAGTAGTGGGAATGATATAATGTTGATTATTCATTCTCATCTCTATAAAAGGATTCATATGTGATATGAAACAATACAATGAATGTGATTGTGAAAGAAGGTGTGGAAAAATTGTGAGAGAAGAGCTCAAGCTTAGCCACCATTATCTTCTTCTTCCTCTCTTAATTTTTCTCTAGAGTGAAGTTGATAAAAAGAAAGGGTTTTAATTGTTGAATAAAAACCACATCATCATACTACACACATCTAGCCGATTTGTGTAGGGTGTTTGCTCTACTTCATTCACGAATCAAGTTAAGCAAGGAGCTTTGGGCAAAGAGACTTCGGGTGGATCATCGTGGACAAGAAAGGCTTCCATCGATCCGTTCCAAACTCTCATAGTGCCAAGGAGTCACCGAGGGAGATCTACAAAGGTTGTAATCTCTACTCTTAGTGATAGTTTTTCATTTGCATGAGATGCTTATTTGCATGAGTCCCTAAATTTCTAGTTATGATTCTTGTCAAGTTCACTTAGCACCTTTAACAATTTGATTATAGCATATGTGATGCTTCCAAACCCTTGACAAGGTGCTAGGTAAACCCAACAGTGGTATCAGAGACAAGCTAGAGCTTTAGGCGATGTTAAAAGTCCGATCGAACCACGAAACACCTATTTGGACCGCTCTCTGGAAATTTTTTAAAAATTAGATTTTTTTCTAAATTAAAAATACTCAAAAAAATAAGCAGGTAATTCTATGGGTTACTGTAAAATTTGGTTTACTGTTCCTTCTAAAGCGCCGTGGAACCACAGCCATAGCATGCTATTGGCCGCGTTTCCGCGGCCGTACAGAGGGTTCAGGGAATCTATTTTCTACAGTGCATCCATATGTATTACTACATGTTTCTAGGAATTTTTAAAGTTACTCAAGTGTTGAGTTTTCTGGAGATCTTTTGTATTCGTTGATTCGATCAGAAAGTTTAACATCGTTCAGTTTTTCAGATTAATTAGAACGTGTTAAAATGTTCAAACGAATATCAGAAACACATTTTTTTCCGTATTGGAAAACTTCCAAATGTTGGATTTTTCCCGAGTTTGAAACTTTCGGAAAAACATGCAAGCGTATCTGTGGACCCTCTAGAAGAACATAACCTTAACTCGATTATGTGACCGTCAAAACTGCCACTGAACCCTTGGGTTTGTGGTAGTTTAGCATTGCCACATGTGAGGCGTTGGTTTGACCCTTCTACGGCTGGTTCATAAGGGGCTGTGACATGTTCTGGAAATTTTTTTAACTCGGCTCAAGTGTTGTGCTATTTGGGAAATCTTGGGTGTTTGTTTATTCGATCGAAAAGTTTAACATTGTCTATTTATCTGGAATGTGATACAATATGTGGAATTCATAAAGTTAGGCATGAAATACGAAGTATGTGATATTTCGAATTTATGATGTCTAAGGTGATTATGGATTACAAATGTTGTAGTTTTTCATTTTCTTTTCTGCGACCGTAAGTGTAGTATGTGGTGTATCGCTGTTTTCGTTGCTATACATCAACGACAATCGGGATACGCATACTTGCTTATGTTGATAATATGAGATATTATGTGTTGCTGAGATATGATGAGTAGGATTGTCGCGAATGATTAGCCGGGGTTTTTTATTTGAGATAAGAGTTTTATTTTCATTCATGTATAAATCAATTGTATGTAATATTCTTTTATTTGGGGCACTTCCAGGTTGAGGAAGATGTTTCCATTAATTGTATATTATTTACTTTTCCGCATTAGGATAGACCTAAGGAGGGGAGCACAAGTGACCGGGTTCTAGGGTTCAGTGGGAGGCCATCTCGAGGAGTCGAGACCGGGTCTCCTAAATTGGCGGGATCACTTGCCGCTCTCATAGGGGTCTAGGGGTGTGGGCTTGGCTATTCATCACGACCGTGGAATCCGTATTTTCTATAGTTGGCTCGATACAAAATACGGACATCCTAGATATCCTTTTATGTGTTTCTGCTGTTGATATTCTGTAATGTGATTACTTAGTATCTGAGACGAATGGATTATTATTATATATATGATATATAATAAACGTTGCTTATATTTTACACCCGCGCTAGTCCCGCCCCGCTATGCCGTTAGTTAAGTAACCTAACGGTGCATAACAGGACACTGTGGCGAATGCAGATGGTATAAGTATACGTTCTATTCTGTGATGTCTTAGGAACTTAAATGATGGGATCACATTAATGAGATTAATGTAAAGTAAAAGAAATCTAAAAGATGTTGTAGAATCAGATTTGAAACCCACTCGGCCTTTTTATGAAAAATGCAAGTTTCAAAAAGATGCGGAGCTTAAGCCACTCCTTTTCTTAACTGTTTTGATTCTACAACGAGATCAAGTTCAAAGCGTTAAAGGTTTTCATAAAAACCATCTGCAACCCTCCGTCATTTTAGGAAGCAGAGTACTTAGTATTCGTGCTGCGTATTTTGATCATAGTCAAGGCGTAGTGTATGGTAGCTAAGTGATGACTTCCTACAAAGCATATGATGCGATCAGTTAAGACATTCATGTGATTATGTTGATCATAGTCAAGGGTCATATGGGTGGCTCTAGTTAATCAGGAAATTACGGATAGAACTTGACTAGTACTTATGATATGTTGACCATAGCCAAGGTCATAAGTGACTAGGGGTAAAAACCATATCGGGAGTTTCAAGAGTTGAAATTTGCAATCAGATTGCATACCATCTATATGATAGTTGGATCTCGATCTCACTGTGAGTAAGTGTTACTTCCAGGAGAGTTTTGCACTTTACAATTAGCTAATCCAGTGGGTGTCTAGAAAGGCTGACCGGTTAGCGAAACTGTAGAATGTAATTATTCCTGGCTAGTTTTCTTTTCAGGTTTTGAAAGAAAATTTGATAAAAGCAGTGGGAGACATCGATTAGATAAAATAATAACCAATCTAATTCTTTGCAAGAGCATTTCGCTAAGTGTATTCTTTTCTCTCTCCGAATGGCAGTTACCGATGTCAGGACTTAAGCTTCTACTTGAGAAAAATAAACTGACAGGACCAAATTATAAAGAATGGTTGAGGAACTTGAACATTGCACTCATATATGATAAAGTATCATATGTCCTCAATACCAAAGCCCCACCCGTCCCAGGACCTGAATCATCTGTCTCGGATAGGGAGATCCGAAAAAATTGGGAAAATGACCGCAACACGGCCAAGTGCCTCGCGCTTGCTTCTATGGACAATGTCCATCAGAAGCAACACGAGAATATGGATGTGCAATCCATCTTTCTTCACACAAAGGAGTTGTATGAAGAGCAATCTCGTACTTTGAGATACGACGCATCTAGAAAGCTGTTTCAGATGCGAATGGCCCCTGGTGCATAGTAGGAGACCATGTTTTGAAAATGATTGGTCTTATTGAAGAACTTAAGGAACTGGGATGGACCATGGATAATGAGCAATATACGGATATTGTTCTACAGTCTCTCCCCCCTGCCTTTGCTCCGTTCGTAAAGAATTTCAATATGAATGATTTGGAGAAATCATTGCCTGAACTTCTCAATATGTTGAGAAGTGCAGAGACAACATTGAAAATGGCAAGGACTCCCGCTCTGCTTGCTGGTCCTTCTTCCTCTTCATTCCCAAAAGCTAAAGCCATGGGAAAAAAAAAGAAGTCAATCAAACAGAAAGGTGGAGTTAGAAAGGCGAAGGGGAAAGACAAATCTGGGCCTGCCGGAAGCGGGAAAGGAGAATGTTTTTACTGTCACAAGTCAGGACATTGGAAACGCAACTGTGCTGTATATCTTGCTGATCTCAAGAAGAAGAAGCATGTTGATGCTTCCACTTCAAGTGTGTTTGTAACTGAAAACTGTTTTTCTTTAAACTCTGCATCCTGGGTATTAGATACCGGTTCTGGTTCTCATATCTGCAATTGTATGCAGGGATTGAGAAATAGTAGAGTTTTAAAGACAGGTGACCATACTCTGCGGGTTGGAAATGGTTCCAATGTACATGCTGTATCCGTAGGAGAGTATCATCTAGGGTTGCCTTCAGGATATATTTTGGTTTTGAACCCGTGTTATTTAGTACCAAGTATGCTATGTATCATAATATCCGTTTCTTTTTTAGACAATGAAGGATATCATTTTATGATGCAAAATAATGTTATGAACTTTAACCTGAATCAAGAGTTGATTGGGTATGGTACACTAAATAACAGTATTTACGTCCTGAACCAACACACAGTTTTCAATATACAACATACTAATAAAAGAAAGTTTTCAGATATAAATGAAACTTTTCTTTGGCATTGTAGACTTGGTCATATTAATGAAACAAGACTAAACAAGCTACATAAAGATGGATATTTAAATCCGTTTGAATATAAATCTTATGCGACTTGCCAGTCTTGTATCAAAGGTAAAATGACCAAAACTCCATTTAGTGGACATGGAGAAAGAGCTGGTGAACTCTTAAGCCTCATACATAGTGATGTATGCGGACCTATGTCTACACATGCAAGAGGTGGTTTTTCATACTTCATCGCTTTTACTGATGATTTCTCAAGATTCGGACACGTGTTTTTCATAAAGCACAAATCCGAAGCCTTCGAGAAATTCAAGGAGTACAAACTTGAAGTAGAGAAGCAAACAGGCTTGAGCATTAAGAAACTTCGATCGGATCGAGGTGGAGAATATTTAAGTACAGAGTTTCTAGACTTCTTAAAAGAGAATGAGATTCTCTCTCAGCTCACTCCTCCTTACACACCACAGCACAATGGTGTGTCAGAACGGAGTAATCGTACCCTATTGGATATGGTACGATCCATGATGTGTGATGCTGAGTTACCGCTTTCCTTTTGGGGACATGCATTGGAGACAGGGATGTATCTATTAAACAGGGTTCCAACCAAGACCGTGTCTACCACTCTATATGAGATATGGAATGGAAAGAGACCATCTCTTAAAAGAGTTAGGATTTGGGGTTGTGCGGCTTTTGTTAAAAAGCAGAATCCAGACAAACTCGAGACACGATCGGTCATGTGTAAATTTGTGGGGTATCCAAAACATTCGTATGGATATCTATTCTTCCACAAAGAGAAACAAAAGGTGTTTGTTACTTAGCATGCCACATTTTTGGAAAATGAGATCTTTACAGAAAGTACTAATGGCAATGCGGTAGAACTAGAAGAGATTCCAGAGACACAAATTACTCAGGAGGAATTGGTTGAAACTGATGTTGCTGTAGAACTTCAAGAAGCTCAGCCGCTCCAGAGATCTAGTAGAACTTCTCGCCCACCAGAGAGATACTATGGGTTTCTTATTGATGGTGATAGAGAAGATTGCATCATGGATGATGATGACCCTACTAGTTTTCAGCAAGCTATCATGAGTGGTGACTCGGTGAAGTGGCTGGAAGCCATGAGATCCGAAATGGAATCCATGTACACCAACAAAGTATGGACTTTGGACGTTGCGCCTCCTGGGATAAAACCCGTTGGGTGCAAATGGATCTTTAAGAGAAAGATTGGTGTAGATGGACCGGTGGAGACCTTTAAAGCAAGGCTTGTAGCGAAAGGTTTTCTTCAAAGACCAGGCTTGGACTATGATGAAACTTTCTCTCCAGTAGCAATGCTTAAATCCATTAGGATCCTACTTGCTATTGCTTCTCACTATGATTATGAAATCTGGAAGATGGACGTGAAAACTGCATTTCTAAATGGTGATTTAGAAGAATGTGTTTTTATGGATCAGCCAGAGGGCTTCATTGACAGTGGGAGCAGCGGTAAAGCATGTAGATTGCTTAAATCCATTTATGGATTAAAGCAGGCCTCACGGAGCTGGAACATCTGCTTTGATGATACAATCAAAGAGTTTGATTTTATCAGAAATATAGATGAACCATGTATTTATAAGAAGATTGTAGGGAGTACTGTCGCATTCCTCTTATTGTACGTAGATGACATTCTCCTGATAGGAAATGATGTTCCTATACTACAATCGTTCAAACTATTCTTATCACAAAGGTTCTCCATGAAGGACCTAGGTGATGCCTCGCGCATTTTGGGCATTAGGATCTATAGAGATAGATCCAAGAAGTTATTGGGACTGTCTCAATCAAAGTACATAGACACCACCCTAAAAAGGTTTAGTATGGAGGATTCCAAGTATGGTTCCTTGCCTGCTAGTCATGGAATCACTCTCTCCAAGGACTTTTGTCCGAAGACTGATGAAGAAAGAGCTCGCATGAGCATTTGTAGCGTTTTGAAAATCGTTTCGGTGAAATTTCGGAAAATCGGTAAAATAAGGGGGTTTTCTGTAAAAAGTCAAAATGCAAATATCTTATTATAAAAATTAAATATACATATTCTAGCTATGTAATGGCTAGTATTTGGTGTTTATTGAGCCACTGCTGAAATTTCAAATTTTCTGAAAAAAAATTTATTTTATTATTATTTTAAGCCGTCGCTAATACATTTAATTAGGGAAAATTACAAATTGGAATGAGTTAAAACAAATTTTGTCCATCATGACACATTAAATAAAATTTTATCATGTGGTTTTTGAAATGAAATCGTTTGCCAAAACGGTTTAGAAAATATCGAAGAAAAAGGCTTTTTTCGGTGAAATTAGTGTTAATGGAAGTGGGGTACAACATTTATCTTTTTTTCTCACCCAAACAAAACCCACACACCCTCCCCTATAGCTCTGCCCAGCCCCTTTACAGCCCACCATTCTTGGGCCTCTCATCTCACAAAAAAAAACAAAGAAAAGAGAGCAAAGGAATGAAAGAAATTGGGCAAAAGGAGTTTAGGCGTTGACTTTTGGGTATTGCCTTGACTTTTTCCCCACCTCCCTCTCTCTCCCCCCTCCCCATTCAGCCGACCCTCTCTCTCTCCTTCCCACAACAGCAGCCCCTCTCTCTTTTCCTCTCATTTCTCATCAAAATTTCATCACAAAATGCCCAAAAATCAACACAAAAATCCCACAAAATAAAAATCCAATCCCTACCCATTTTCCCTTATCTCTTTTAGCATGGATCTTGATGCAAAGATTTCAATTTGGAGGCCATGTTCTATGTATGTTCCATTGTTCTTGAGGTATAATAAATCTTGGCTTTTTGTTAAATTGTTTGATTATTTCTTCAATTAAGTTAATGAGTGGTTTAAATTAAGTTTTGAATTGCTAGTTAGAATTTTAAAGTTAGGGTTTGGAAATTCTAGAATTGGGTTTTTAAAATCAAGTGAGGGTTTTTAACATTGTTTATGATTGTATAGTGTAGTTATCATGCTAAGTCATGCAAAGTGTAATCTAAGTGCCAAATTTGCTAATTTCTACATCTAAATTATCATAATTAAGCTAATTGCAAACTAGTTTTGTTAGATCTATTATAATTAGTGAGTTTAAAATTTAGTTTGGGTTTGGGTGACTTAATTAAGTTATTTAGTGGGCATTTTAGCCACTAGAATTGTTAAAATAGTTAAAGTTGATTAAAACACCAAGTTTTGAGCTAAAATGGAAAATTGTGCTAGTTTTGTTAACTAGGTTTTGTAAATATATATATTTTGATGAGAATAAATTATTGTAATGGTTTATATGATTTGGTTATGAGATTGAGTGGATATTGCGGCTGGTAGATTTATTTACACGTCGATTTAAAACGGTAAATTTTTGCACTAAAACGGTAAATTTTTGCTTGCTAGATTTTCGGAAAAATGGCTTTTAAAGTGAGTTTGAGTTTTTTGTGAATTTTAACCTATTTTATATTATAATTAGTGCATGTGATTGTGCAAATGAGTGTGTTTGGGTTTTCTCGATGGGTTGGCGTTTGTACGCCGACATCGAGGGTTTTAGGGTTGATTTATAAAGGCAACAATAGGTTTTGACCTATGTGGGATTCGTGAGTCGTTTTGGTCATGAGTCGGATTTTAATGCAATACGGTGCATTATGATATGTAGGTACCCCATGCGGACTTCGAGACGACAAGCAAGCGTATGGCGACGTCGGCACCGGCGAGCGAGGACCAGGTGAGTAGATTTATATCTACGGGGAGAAGTCGGGTGCAAGGTGTATAGCACTCCCGCAGTTCGTGGTTATGTATACGAATACGTATACACACATATATTTTGATTACATATATTATGTTGATATGAGACTTGATGATAAAGGTGGATTCTTGGTGTTCATGGATTAGTTTAGTGTTAGTTGTGAAAGCCTAGAGAAGTTGTTACACCCACACACACACGCACACACATGCATACATCTATGTTATTACCTGTGCGTATATGGGGAGAGGTGGTTATGTGTTCACCTGGGTATGGGAATAGGTGTTCACATACTGGATTTGCGGATGATACTTGGGTTTGAGATGAGTCGATGAGATTTGAGTTGAGGCCGTGAGATCGGTGATATAGCAGGATTCGTACTTGAGATACGTCCTGAAATTATAGCGGATCTTTGGATGACAATGCCACGTGAATAGTGATATTAGTAGTGTACTAGGCGTAGGTCAGTACCCCAGATGATGATCTTGATAAAGAGGATACCAGATGAACAGTGTGATGAGTATGATACTGACCCGTACCTAGATTTGGGGATGCCGTACGACGGATTTACGTACGAGCTATATCTTGATGATTGATCCACATTCTTGACTTGGGATGTCTGATTATAGATATGGTATCGGATATGATATTATTGAGGCGGGATCACCGACTAATATATATAAAGGTATGTATATGGATCGACTCAGATGTTAGGCGGTTTCCTTACCTGTAGTCCAGCTTGTTAGCTTAGCCCTTTAGTTTAGTTTAGTTGTTAGATTAGATTCGATTCTTACCTATTTTAAAAACTAACGAATCGTGGGTATTTTAAAAGACAGCCCAAGGGGATCCTACGGATATTTCAAAAGACGTATCTTTTCATAAAAACACCGTAGCCCCTATTTTCAAAACCCCATGATTCGTGTTATTTCAAAAGGCACCATTTGTAGGACTTATATTAGATTAATGCAGATTAGTTATAGTTGCGTCTAGTATTCAGCTCCCGCTCACTATTGTTGTTCGCTCCGCATCACATGCTTATATTATGCTTCATATTCTACTGTTGATATCTTGTGGTTAGGACACCAGCACCATTACCGATGATGCGTATGTACCACGTACACTTACTTGCCGGCTCACACACATCTTCATCGGTAATTGCCATGTCACGAACACTTTAGAAATACTATTTCATTGACATAGGATGTTAGCTAATAGTTTAGACATTGTAGTTATTTCCTGCTACTTCATGCATGTTATTATTCACTGTTGTGCCGCATTCATGGATTTTCATGCCTATATTCACTGTTTACATGCTATTGATGATTTGGATTCGGATTTCATGAGATTTCTTGGATTTGGAGGAAAACCGCAAAAACATAAATAAACCTTTTGTCTCTCTTTTTAAATAAAAAGTGCGGTTTTCCCATGATGTATGAGTCGTCCGCCATGAGTTTGCTGATGGATTTCGAGACCCGATTCGAGGAGACGGATGAACCGTTTCGGGTACATGGTGGGCCCGGTAAGGTACCCCGGGGCAAGAAGCGCGTAATGATAACGATGTGAGCCTGGCAGGGGAGACTACCTACCGGTGATATTACCCGACGCGTCGGATATCCGGAGGATACCGTCGTGGTCTTGAGATGGATGGTAGGGGCCGGTCTGGACTGACGGCGCCCTAGATATTGAGATTGTGACATTGAGAATTCGAGATATTGAGGTACTGCGATTTGATGATACAGGCCAGTCCGGATAGCCGGAGCCTGAGGTTTTGAGACATTGAGATTTATATTTTGTGTCGATGCTAGACACTGTTGATGCTGAGTTCATTTATGATACCTCATTTTTAAAAATACAAAAGAAATCTCCCTAATTTATGAAAACAGTTTCTTTTACATGTATTCTGTTTTCATGCATTCATACCTCATTCATATGATATATTGCTACCTGAGGCACTGACACGGGAACATGAGATCACACTCGGGTTACATATTACCCTAGCCATTGTTATAGGCTGCATGTTATACATATATTTGAGGATATATATAATGATCATTGACCTAGGTTGCGTTATTTATGCGATTTCCGTGCGTAGATGTTTTTCTATTCACGAGTTGGCAACTCACCCCCGTTGTGCCCCAGTTTCTTGCAGGTTTGCCGTACAGGTTTCATTACGGCTTGCGGGCATAGTTTCCTTCGGGTGATTTGCTAGTAGGTGGGTTTACTTGTATCGTACCCCCATTATATATCTTGTATATTATTATTCTGTTGTATCTAGAAGTTCCATCAACCAAACATGTATTTATTTGAGATAGAGACCAGTGATATTTATTCTTTCGACCTTAGAGTCGCGCGTTATATTTCTGTGGTTTTCTTGTGGTTTTGAGTTTCCTTTTGAGTTTTGATCCTCGCCGTTGGCGTTGTATATTTTATTGCTTATGCGGTTGTGACTGTCGATTGACGAAGAGCTAGCTCCCGCTTGGGGATGCCATTTTATTGATTTCGTATACTATTCATGTTGTATCCCGTTTGGGGGCCAGTATTTACAAAGGAGACTCTGCCGAAATTTTCAGGAAATTTTTGATGTTTTTAGAAACTCGCATAATTCGGATTATGCTATTAAAACTACTTATTTAAATTGGTTTTCCTTCACTCTACTAATTTTCTTGGTTTACATTTCTGGGTTTTCGGCTTACTTGGATTATGTACGCCTCGAGACGTTTCGTAGTTTAAGTGCCGGTCATGTTCCGTACTTTCGGGACGTGACAAAGTTGGTATCAGAGTGTTAGGTTTTACCTTCGAAGCGTAGGATGATCCTTGGTTGATGGAATAGGTGACTAAAGTAGAGTGACGTACCGTGGGTATGTTCCGCGGCATACTTACGATACGCTACTCTATTTAAGAAACCTTAGGATGTACATTTCTTTGCTCAGTATTATATTCATTCCTGATCTAGCCTTATCGGTACCAGTTATGGTTTTGCTGCCACGATTACTGGCAGGGAGAGCTACGGCTAGAGTTGCGGTTAGCACGAGCTCTTCACAAACGAGGACTGACCAGGGCATAATTCCGGCGACACACGATTGCGGAGATATGTCTTTTTACTGTGTTTTCACGCCACGAGCATTTGGCGGATCGCCTTTACGAGATTTCTCGGACGTGCCGATCAGTACCAGAGGATCGAGCCAATGATAGAGGCCAACGAGATTTTGATGACCGTTGGTGTATTGCTTATTCATGAGGTTTGAGGCACTGTTCAGCGTGCAGACGAGTGAGCCAGTTATTGCTGCGAACGACGAGATATCGCCCCAGATGTTAGAGCTATTGCAGTACGAGTTGTATTAAGAGATGATAGAAGGTCGCTAGCCACCAAGGATGAATGACTAGGTCATGTGGTTCGTTCGCTAGCCCAATGCGTGGTCATCAGATAGATTGATTCCAGCTAGAGACGACTTCACGCGGAGACGTTGAGAGTCGACAGAGATGATCGAATATCAGCAACCTATTATTCCAAGTTTAAAGTATTTGGAAAGACATGCAGGCAATTCTATGGACCCTCTAGAAGAATGAAACCCTAACTCGACTTAATGACCGTGTGAAAGCCTTTGAACCTTAGGGTTTGCGGCAGTTCCGCGGCGCCATTAGTGAGGCTTGGGTTTGCCCTTCTACGGCTGGACCATCGATGCTGTAGTATGTACTCGATACTATTAAACTGTGCCAAGATGTTGAGCTCTTGGGGGATTATGAGGTTTTGACGACTTGATCGGATGGCTCGACTTAATTCGGATGCTAGGTGGTGAGATGCATTTCTTGGGAGACTCCCGATACGAGGATAGCCGTTGGAGCTCAGTCTATGCAGCCACGACGAGATGAGTCCGAAGCAGTCGACATTAGAGAAAGATGAAGTAAGAGGTTCGTACCAGATCTAGATGAAACGACGTTCCACTCCGCCGACATCAGAGATGCGATACGTATGCCGAGACATTGTACTTGGATATACCTTCCAGAAGGAGTCGCGTTGAGTATGCATCCGTTCCAGAACGAGAACAGATCTAGTAAGGGACGATGACTTCCGGACAGTTCGGCAGAGACGAGATTTGGGAGAGATCTCGATAGGACCTTTCTGGAATAAATTACGAGAAGACTTGGACCCAGTAGTGGTCATGTTATGCACACCGGCAGGCCAGAGTTCAGGATCGTCGACGAAACATGTTATGGGTGACCACGGCAGTTGGCCAGAGATTCTTGGAGGATGTGCTTGAGTGGGACTATTCCGCCATACTTGATTTGCGTATTTTGGGCGATTTATTCACATGATTGATTTTGATGATTGAGTTTCATGATATTTGTCTTCATGGACCATGGTTGCACCTCCTGAGTATTTACGATTTTTGCACGGTTGTTGCACTTGATATCGTTTTCGTGTCTTGGTTCTCATGTTTGTGATTATATGGATTTCATACAGTTGAGCCGATTTGTGCGTATATACGCACACGATTTGGTTTTTGCACTCGGTATAGTTCATATATGTTTGCAGTGCAGTGTTGCGTATGTTGTGCATTTAGATGCCCTGGACTTCGATTTCGATGGTGATGTTCGATATTTGTTTTGTGCACCTTGTGCACCTGATTGGATTTTGCGTATATTCGGCACTTGATATTGGATTTCATGATTTCGTGCACGATGGATGCACCTGATTTGGATTTTCGCGCATGTTGGGCGCATGTTTTGAAGTGTGATTTTGGTGCACACCAGATGCACTAAATCGAGATTTTTCGTACATGTCAGATGCACCTGATTTTGCAGTCAGGCACACATGTTGCCTATGACAGATGTTTCGTGGACACCCGATGCACTTAGATGTTGTTTCTGTGCATATGTATGGCACATATTTGGATTTTG
Organism: Agapanthus africanus; assembly: GCA_030015575.1. NCBI lineage: Eukaryota > Viridiplantae > Streptophyta > Magnoliopsida > Asparagales > Amaryllidaceae > Agapanthus > Agapanthus africanus. The sequence continues at coordinate 250,172,920 of CM057345.1, read as the reverse complement.
ATTTCCGTGCGCACCAGACGCACGTAGTATTCATACACGTATTTTGGGATTGATTTTTCTTATAGAGCAGTACGTTTTTATGATATTGCTATGTGTTTTCGTACTGAGCAGGACTAGTCAGAGGACAGTACCTGAATATATTTTGCATGCATTGATAGTTATTGAAGGGATTTCCAAAAAAAAAGCGAGCTGTAGTCTCAGCATTTACCTACGTGTCTGATATGACACGAAATGTTTAAAACAAGGAGACCCTTCTAAATTGTTTCCAAAACGGCGGAACGTATATTTCAAACAAAGGTATATATGTATATAGTTATTTTCTTATGATAGACGTCCGCCACTGTGCAGTGTTATACGCGTTGCACAGCGACTTAAAGAGATTTGGCATACATTTCCTTCAGATACTTACATACATAGATTCGATATTACATGTATAGTTTCGAGTTATATCATATTGCTTTTGCTTTGGATTTGACATTGATGTCTTCCCCATGACTCTGATGATTGCGGGATGCTTGACGGAGTTTTGATTTGAGTTATATGCTCATTTTTTATGCGCATGCGCTGCGCTACGATTTGTTTTATGTATTTACAATTTCGGAGCCCCGACGACTTGATGGTTTTCGTTTGGATGTTTTAGTATTTGGGGGGTGTTTTACTTTAAATTCGGGGACCGAATTTTTTTAAGGGGGGAAGATTGTAGCGTTTTTAAAATCGTTTCGGTGAAATTTCGGAAAATCGATAAAATAAGGGGGTTTTCTGTAAAAAGTCAAAATGCAAATATCTTATTATAAAAATTAAATATACATATTCTAGCTATGTAATGGCTAGTATTTGGTGTTTATTGAGCCACTGGTGAAATTTCAAATTTTCTGAAAAAAATTTATTTTATTATTATTTTAAGCCGTCACTAATACATTTAATTAGGGAAAATTACAAATTGGAATGAGTTAAAACAAATTTTGTCCATCATGACACATTAAATAAAATTTTATCATGTGATTTTTGAAATGAAATCGTTTGCCAAAACGATTTAGAAAATATCGAAGAAAAAGGCTTTTTTCGGTGAAATTAGTGTTAATGGAAGTGGGGTACAACATTTATCTTTTTTTCTCACCCAAAGAAAACCCACACCCCCTCCCCTATAGCTCTGGCCGGCCCCTTTACAGCCCACCATTCTTGGGCCTCTCATCTCACAAAAAAAAAACAAAGAAAAGAGAGCAAACGAATGAAAGAAATTGGGCAAAAGGAGTTTGGGCTTTGACTTTTGGGTATTGCCTTGACTTTTTCCCCCCCTCCCTCTCTCTCCCCCCTCCCCATTCAGCCGACCCTCTCTCTCTCCTTCCCACAACAGCAGCCCCTCTCTCTTTTCCTCTCATTTCTCATCAAAATTTCATCACAAAATGCCCGAAAATCAACACAAAAATCCCACAAAATAAAAATCCAATCCCTACCCATTTTCCCTTATCTCTTTTAGCATGGATCTTGATGCAAAGATTTCAATTTGGAGGCCATGTTCTATGTATGTTCCATTGTTCTTAAGGTATAATAAATCTTGGCTTTTTGTTAAATTGTTTGATTATTTCTTCAATTAAGTTAATGAGTGGTTTAAATTAAGTTTTGAATTGCTAGTTAGAATTTTAAAATTAGGGTTTGGAAATTCTAGAATTGGGTTTTTAAAATCAAGTGAGGGTTTTTAACATTGTTTATGATTGTATAGTGTAGTTATCATGCTAAGTCATGCAAAGTGTAATCTAAGTGCCAAATTTGCTAATTTCTACATCTAAATTATCATAATTAAGCTAATTGCAAACTAGTTTTGTTAGATCTATTATAATTAGTGAGTTTAAAATTTAGTTTGGGTTTGGGTGACTTAATTAAGTTATTTAGTGGGCATTTTAGCCACTAGAATTGTTAAAATAGTTAAAGTTGATTAAAACACCAAGTTTTGAGCTAAAATGGAAAATTGTGCTAGTTTTGTTAACTAGGTTTTGTAAATATATATATTTTGATGAGAATAAATTATTGTAATGGTTTATATGATTTGGTTATGAGATTGAGTGGATATTGCGGCTGCTAGTTTTTTTTACACATCGATTTTTGTACTAAAACGGTAAATTTTTGCTTGCTAGATCTTCGGAAAAATGGCTTTTAAAGTGAGTTTGAGTTTTTTGTGAATTTTAACCTATTTTATATTATAATTAGTGCATGTGATTGTGCAAATGAGTGTGTTTGGGTTTTCTCGATGGTTTGGCGTTTGTACGCCGACATCGAGGGTTTTAGGGTTGATTTATAAAGGCAACCATAGGTTTTGACCTATGTGGGATTCATGAGTCGTTTTGGTCATGAGTCAGATTTTAATGCAATACGGTTCATTATGATATGTTGGTACACTATGCGGACTTCGAGACGACAAGCAAGCGTGTGGCGACGTCGGCACCGGCGAGCGAGGACCAGGTGAGTAGATTTATATCTACGGGGAGAAGTCGGGTGGATGGCGTATAGCACCCCCGCAGTTCGTGGTGATGTTTACGAATACATATACACACATATATTTTGATTACATATATTATGTTGATATGAGACTTGATGATAAAGGTGGATTCTAGGTGTTCATGGATTAGTTTAGTGTTAGTTGCGAAAGCCTAGAGTAGTTGTTACACCCATACACACACGCACACACATGCATACATCTATGTTATTGCCTGTGCGTATATGGGGAGAGGTGGTTATGTGTTCACCTAGGTATGGGAATAGGTGTTCACATACTGGATTTGCGGATGATACTTGGGTTTGAGATGAGTCGATGAGATTTGAGTTGAGGCCGTGAGATCGGTGATATGGCAGGATTCGTACTTGAGATACATCCTGATATTATAGCGGATCTTTGGATGACAATGCCACGTGAATAGTGATATTAGTAGTGTACTAGACGTAGGTCAGTACCCCAGATGATGATCTTGATAAAGAGGATACCAGATGAACAGTGTGATGAGTATGATACTGACCCGTACCCAGATTTGGGGATGCCGTACGACGGATTTACGTACGAGCTATATCTTGATGATTGATCCGCATTCTTGACTTGGGATGTCTGATTATAGATATGGTATCGGATATGATATTATTGAGGCGGGATCACCGACTAATATATATACAGGTATGTATATGGATCGACTCAGATGTTAGGCGGTTTCCTTACCTGTAGTCCATCTTGTTAACTTAGCCCTTTAGTTTAGTTTAGTTGTTATATTAGATTCGATTCTTACCTATTTTAAAAACTAACGAATCGTGGGTATTTTAAAAGACAGCCCAAGGGGATCCTACGGATATTTCAAAAGATGTATCTTTTTACAAAAACACCGTAGCCCCTATTTTCAAAACCCCATGATTCGTGTTATTTCAAAAGGCACCATTTGTAGGACTTATATTATTGTAATGCAGATTAGTTATAGTTGCGTCTAGTATTCAGCTCCCGCTCACAATTTTTGTTCGCTCCGCATCACATGCTTATATTATGCTTCATATTCTACTGTTGATATCTTGTGGTTAGGACACCAGCACCATTACCGATGATGCGTATGTACCACGTACACTTACTTGCCGGCTCACACACATCTTCGTCGGTAATTGCCATGTCACGAACACTTTAGAAATACTATTTCATTGACATAGGTTGTTAGCTAATAGTTTAGACATTGTAGTTATTGCCTGCTACTTCATGCATATTATTATTCACTGTTGTGCCGCATTCATGGATTTTCATGCCTATATTCACTGTTTACATGCTATTGATGATTTGGATTCGGATTTCATGAGATTTCTTGGATTTGGAGGAAAAACGCAAAAACATAAATAAACCTTTTGTCTCTCTTTTTAAACAAAATGTGCGGTTTTCCCATGATGTATGAGTCGTCCACCATGAGTTTGCTGATGGATTTCGAGACCCGATTCAAGGAGACGGATGAACCGTTTCGGGTACATGGTGGGTCCGGTAAGGTACCCCGGGGCAAGAAGCGCGTGATGATGACGATGTGAGCCTGGCAGGGGAGAATACCTACCGGTGATATTACCCGACGCGTCGGATATCCGGAGGATACCGTCGTGGTCTTGAGATGGATGGTAGGGGCCGGTCTGGACTGACGGCGCCCTAGATTTTGAGATTGAGACATTGAGATTTCGAGATATTGAGGTACTGCGATTTGATGATACAGGCCAGTTCGGATAGCCGGAGCCTGAGGTTTTGAGACATTGAGATTTATGTTTTGTGTCGATGCTAGACACTGTTGATGCTGAGTTCATTTATGATACCTCATTTTAAAAATACAAAGGAAATCTCACTAATTTATGAAAACAGTTTCTTCATTTACATGTATTCTGTTTTCATGCATTCATACCTCATTCATATGATATATTGCTACCTGAGGCACTGACACGGGCACATGAGATCACACTCGGGTTACATATTACCCTAGCCATTGTTATAGGCTGCATGTTATACATATATTTGAGGATATATATTATGATCATTGACCTAGGTTGCGTTATTTTTGCGATTTCTGTGCGTAGATGTTTTTCTATTCACGAGTTGGCAACTCACCCCCGTTGTGCCCCAGTTTCTTGCAGGTTTGCCGTACAGGTTTCATTACGGCTTGCGGGCATAGTTTCCTTCGGGTGATTTGCTAGTAGGTGGGTTTACTTGTATCGTACCCCCATTATATATCTTGTATATTATTATTCTGTTGTATCTAGAAGTTCCATCAACCAAACATGTTTTTATTTGAGATAGAGACCAGTGATATTTATTCTTTCGACGTTAGAGTCGCGCGTTATATTTCTGTGGTTTTCTTGTGGTTTTGAGTTTCCTTTTGAGTTTTGATCCTCGCCGTTGGCGTTGTATATTTTATTGCTTATGTGGTTGTGACCGTCGATTGACGAAGAGCTAGCTCCCGCTTGGAGATGCCTTTTTATTGATTTCGTATACTATTCATGTTGTATCCCGTTTGGGGGCCAGTATTTACAAAGGAGACTCTGCCGAAATTTTCAGGAAATTTTTGATGTTTTTAGAAACTCGCATAATTCGGCTTATGCTATTAAAACTACTTATTTAAATTGGTTTTCCTTCACTCTACTACTTTTCTTGGTTTACATTTCTGGGCTTTCGGCTTACTTGGATTACGTACGCCTCGAGACGTTTCGTAGTTTAAGTGCCGGTCATGTTCCGTACTTTCGGGACGTGACAAAGTTGGTATCAGAGTGTTAGGTTTTACCTTCGGAGCGTAGGATGACCCTTGGTTGATGGAATAGGTGACTAAAGTAGAGTGACGTACCGTGGGTATGTTCCGCGTCATACTTACGATACGCTACTCCATTTAAGAAGCCTTAGGATGTACATTTCTTTGCTCGGTATTATATTCATTCCTGATCTAGCCTCATCTGTACCAGTTATGGTTTTGCTGCCACGATTACTGGCAGGGAGAGCTACGGCTAGAGTTGCGGTTAGCACGAGCTCTTCACAAACGAGGACTGACCAGGGCATAATTCCGGCGACACACGATTGCGGAGATGTGTCTTCTTACTGTGTTTTCGCGCTACGAGCGTTTGGCGGATCGCCTTTACGAGATTTCTCGAACGTGCTGATCAGTACCAGAGGATCAAGCCAATGATAGAGGCCAATGAGATTTTGATGACCGTTGGTGTATTGCTTATTCATGAGGTTTGAGGTACTGTTCAGCGTGCAGACGAGTGAGCCAGTTATTGCTGCGAACGACGAGATATCGCCCCAGATGTTAGAGCTATTGCAGTACGAGTTGTATTAAGAGATGATAGAAGGTCGCTAGTGTAGGGTTCCTAGGCACACTATAGAGGTCTCACAAGGCATAAACCATGCCAATTTCAAATTTTATGGGTGCCGAGAAACCCTAATACGGATCGTTGACTAGAAATTTAGGCGATAAACGAAACTAGTTAACAACTTAACTAAAGAGAAGAAGCTACAACCTTTGTAGATCCGGATATCCACTTCCTTGACTCCATGTAGGCGTCCTCTCGCTGTCCATCTCGAATCCCGAACTCAAACGTCGGCTTCATCAGAGAATTGGGCGGACTAGGTCGTCGGCTTCGTGCCGAAGATGATCTACGTCGAGGCATCACAAGTTCAAGCTCTGACTTCACAAATTTGTGAAACTTGTGAAGAAAACACCCAAAACAACTTGGCAAGAGGTAGAGGGTGAAGAAATAGGAGGTGGGTTCACTTTAGAATTGGATTTCTCACTTTGGAACTCAAGATGCCATTGATGGCATCAAGCTTTTTCTCTTGAAGATGAAGAAGAAGAAGTAAATAGAATATGATAAGTGTTATATAAAAAGAATAATAAAATCAATACTTATCATCTTCTAACCTTGGTTAAGTGTAGAGAATAAACCATGGTCAAATGAGAATGGTTAGGGTTAAGGATGATGACAAAACGGTCACTTTAGTCAAAGCTTCATCAAGCTTCATGAAAGAAACCATTTTGTTATCATTTATTTATTTATCCAAAAAGAATAGATAAATAAATAATTAAATAAATAAAAACCCTAACTATTATCATAACCATGGTTTAAGTCTTAACACAAAACCAATCTTCATGCATCATCAAACATGACATATAGAAGTGCACAAAAGTATATCACATATACAACTTGTGAACTACAAGTGAGAAAATCCTATTAAAGTGAACCAATACCAGTTAATGCAAAGTAATATATCAAATATATAATTATACATTAAATCATTAAATCAACACTTGATTCAATGATCCGGTCATGTCGCACATAACCGACTAATATCCAATGTATCGACTTATCGAATCAATCTATGATTCGATAACTAGGTTATATCGCATATAACCAATCGAAACATTCATCGCGAGAATGAAATACGGTATCACATACACACATTATTCTCGCTCCTGCACATATCTCATATGCGCTCCTATTTCGTTTCGCTTGAGCCAGGAAACCTCTGTGTAGGACTCTAAATACTCGTCAATACGCCGGTAGCAGATGATGATCATATCAAGCACCCACAAGCCGCAAGCGGTCTGCTAAACGTAACGCCACCCGGGTATTGAGCGATCAGAAGATCGACGAGCTAGCCCGCTCACACTCCTGTGAATCCAACTAGTAACACTTACCGTACAGTCCGGTCTATTCGTCTGATACGTCGCATATCAAGTCTAGGGGTGATAAATGTCAGATCCCAATAACCGATAAGTCGTGCCGATGTGAGGCTTATAACGGGTCGAGAAACTACTGGTAACACTTACCAGCAAATCTCTGATCAGCCCTGGCCATGGACTTCCCTGTTACGGCCAATCGAGCACAGCGCAACATCAACTCCCAATACCGGGAGAGACGAAACCCCTCCTATCGCTCATTGCCTCCATGTGACTCGAGACTGTACCCAAAGACCACCGTTTTGCACGCCCTCATGGACGTGGTAAGGTGGAGATCAAAGCACAGTGGGAATCACACAAGACTCTATGACGATCTCGGGTCTACAGACTAACCTGTACAAGTGTCACCTGAGAACTGCCATCTGACGTGAGGTATAATACCATCTGGGAGTTCTCGGCGAGTCCGTCCAGTGTACCCAGTCTCCACTGAGCACCCGTATACCATCTCTGATGTCAAACACCAATGGATATGGGATCATCCATCGCCCATCTCATGGGTCGAGAAGCGTATACGCTAGTCTACTCTGGTATATCGATGCCCCGTCTCGATACACCCACGACTAGGGACCTTGAAGGATGTACTTATGGACTACCATGTCCCCACTAGTATGATCTGCATCATAGTCCAGGTAGTCAAGTACACATCCTAAGGGCTTTACCAACATGTTACCATAAGACAGTTTAAAGAGACAAGTGTACATGTTAAGATAAAGAGCAACCAGATAGCATACTATCATATCGAGCAAGAAAGTCATTTCTATATATGTCCAAGCATCCAATATAATATACATCATCTGTATAATACTGGCCTCTAGGGCATACATACAACTAACAATCTCCCACTTGCACTAGGGCCAGCTGCTGTAGTATCGCATACCGAGCATCCCGAAGAGTCTCTCAAACTGTATCTGGGGAATGGCCTTCGTGAGTGGATCCGCCGTGTTGTTCTTCGTGTCAACCCTCCTGACCTCGATCTCCCGGCGATCAACTATCTCGCGGATCAGGTGATACCGCCTCAGAATATGCCTGGATCGCTGATGGGACCTGGGTTCCTTGGCCAAAGCCACCGCTCCATTGTTATCGCAATACAAAGGTATTGGATGCTCAATAGATGGAACCACTCCAAGTTCAGTAATGAACTTCTTGATCCAGACAGCCTCTTTGGCAGCATCGTTGGCAGCGATGTATTCAGCCTCCATTGTCGAGTCTACCACGGTTTGCTGCTTGGAACTCTTCCAGCTAACCGCCCCTCCGTAAAGGGTAAAGACAAATCCCGACTGCGACTTAGAGTCGTCCTTATCACTCTGGAAGCTCGAATCGGTAAAGGACTCCACTTGGAGTTCTCCGTTACCATACACCAAGAGCATCTCTTTAGTCCTTCGTAAGTACTTGAGAATGCTCTTCACAGCTGTCCAGTGACTCTCTCCAGGATCAGCTTGATACCTGCTCACTATACTTAGTGAGTATGCTACATCGGGTCTGGTACATAGCATCGCGTACATGATAGAGCCTACTGCCGAAGTATAGGGTATCCCTTGCATGCGAGCTCTCTCCAAATCAGTCTTGGGAGACATCTCTTTGGAGAGAGTGACTCCAGAGATCGTGGGCAAGTTCCCATGCTTGGATTCTTCCATACTAAACCTCTTTAGTATGGTGTCAATGTACCTGGATTAGGACAATCCCAGTATCCTTTTGGATCTATCTCTATAGATCCTGATTCCCAATATGCAGGAGGCATCACCAAGATCTTTCATTGAGAATCTTTGTGATAAGAAGAGCTTGACCGATTGCAGCATAGGAATATCATTTCCTATCAAGAGTATGTCGTCCACGTACAATACGAGGAAGACAACCTTACTCTCTGCCACCTTCTTGTAGATACAAGGTTTATCTGGATTTTTGACGAAATCAAACTCTTTGATAACGACGTCAAAGCAGATGTTCCAACTCCGCGATGCTTGCTTTAATCCATAAATGGATTTAAGCAGCTTGCACACCTTCCCGCTGCTCCCACTATCTACGAAGCCCTCTGGCTGAGTCATGTACACGCACTCTTCTAAATCACCATTTAGAAAGGCGGTCTTAACATCCATTTGCCAGATTTCGTAATCATGATATGCAGCGATGGCAAGCATGATCCGGATGGATTTAAGCATAGCCACTAGAGAAAAGGTTTCGTCATAGTCCATACCTGGTCTTTGACGAAAACCTTTTGCAACAAGTCTAGCTTTGAAAGTCTCCACTTTCCCATCTACACCAATTTTCTTCTTGAAGATCCACTTGCTCCCAATGGGTTTTACCCCTTCAGGAGCAACTTCCAAAGTCCATACTTTGTTGGTGTACATGGATTCCATCTCGGACCGCATAGCATCCAGCCATTTCACTGAGTCCCCACTCGTGATGGCCTGCTCGAAGCTAGTTGGGTCATCATCCTCTATGATGCAATCCTCGCTCCCACCATCTATGAGAAAACCGTTGTATCTCTCAGGTGGGCGAGGAACCCTACTAGATCGGCGGAGAGGCTGAGGTTCGTCGGAAGCTACTGAATGCTCTGGTTCCACTAAATCTTCTGTTGTGTTTTGTTCAGCTGGAACCTCTTCCAGTTCTACCTCAGAGCCACTAATTTCTTTTGCAAGAAATTCCTTTTCTAAAAAGGTGGCATGTTGAGCAACAAATACTCTTTGTTCCTCACTGTGGTAGAAGATATACCCTCGCGAATGTTTGGGATATCCAACAAATTTACACAAAACAGATCTTGCCTCGAGTTTGTCCGGTTTTTGTCTTTTGACATAGGCCGGGAAACCCCATATCTTTATAAAATTAAGATATGGTCTCTTCCCTTCCCATATCTCATATGGTGTGGTAGGCACAGATTTGGTGGGAACCCTGTTCAGTAGGTATGCTGCTGTTTCCAGTGCATATCCCCAGAAGGAAACAGGTAACTCAGCTACACTCATCATAGAGCGCACCATATCTAATAGGGTGCGGTTTCTCCGTTCTGATACACCGTTGTGCTGTGGTGTATATGGAGGAGTCAGCTGAGAGAGAATCCCATTCTCTTTTAGGAAGTCCAGGAATTCATTGCTCAAGTATTCACCTCCTCGATCAGATCGTAGGATTTTAATACTTTTTCCGGTTTGGTTCTCAACTTCTTATTTATATTCTCTAAATTTCTCAAAAGCTTCTGATTTGTGTTTCATCAGGAACACATATCCGAATCTAGAGAGATCGTCAGTGAATGTAATGAAGTATGAAGAACCATCCCTGGCATGTGTAGACATAGGACCGCATACATCACTATGTATCAGTCCTAAGAGTTCGGTAACTCTTTCTCCGTGTCCCGTAAACGGAGTTTTGGTCATCTTGCCTTTGAGACATGACTGGCAAGTGTCATAAGATGAAAATTCGAATGATTTCAAATATCCATCCTTATGCAACTTAGCCAGTCGTGTCGCATTGATGTGACCCAGTCTACAATGCCACAAGAAGGATTCGTTCAGTTCAGAACTCTTCCTCTTGTGTGTGTTTGTTATACTTAGAACTGTGGATTGATTTAGAACATAAATGCTATTGCACAACGTGCCTGATCCAACCAACTTTTGGTTACGGAAAATGTTCATAACATTGTCCTGTAATACAAAATTATATCCCTCTTTGCTCAACAAAGAAACCGATATAATGTTGCATATCAGGTTCGGCATGTAATAGCATTCGTTCAGAACCAATGTATTACCAGTTGGTAATACAAGGTGATATTCCCCGACAGTCTTAGCTGCAACAATTGCACCATTTCCAACTCTAATGTCTTTATCACCTTCTCCAAGTTCTCTACCTTTTCTAAGCCCATGTAACTGATTACATATATGGGATCCTGACCCGGTATCTAATACCCAGGACGTAGGGCAAATGGAGAAACAGTTCTCTGTAACGAACACACCCGAAGAAAATGCATCATCATGTACTTTCTTCAATCGGGTGGCATGGGAATCCTGGTATTCCCCTATATCCTGTTCAGTCCTACAACTTTTATAGGAAAGAACGGAACCAACGTTCCCCAGCACAGTATAACATGCGGGTTCGGTCAATACATCCATATTATTATTTTTATTAAGGCATGAAATGGTCGCTACCTGGAGAGAGAGAGAAGAAAACACTTTAGCGTAAGCTCGTGCAAGATCAGATTGGTTATTATCTTATCTAATCAGGATGGCTCCCACTGGTTTTTATCAAATCTTCCTTCAAACCCTGAAAGGAAAGACTAGCCGGGATTAATTACACACTACAAGTTCGCCAATCTTTCAGCCAGGCCAGTGTCGGTACTTTGAGGGAGGTCCCCCGTGCTTTCGCACGAACCTAATTAATGTAAACCTCGTTTTCCCAGAGGCGTAACCCCATTGACACCTTTCTAGACACCTACTTGATCGGCTAATTGTAATGTGTAAAACTCTTCCAGGAGTAACTCTTACTCGCAGTGGGTATCGGGATCCAACTATCTCATAGAAGGGATGCAATCTCATTGCAAATTTCAACACTTGAAATTCCCGATAATATTTTGCCCCTGGCACCCTATGACCTTGACGGAGGTCAACAAACCATAGGTTACTAGTCAAGTTCAACCCGTCATTTCTTGATCGAATTAAACCCACCCGCACGACCCTTGACGGAGGTCAACAAGGCCGCACAACTACCCTAATCCAATCTGCATCATATGCATAAGCAGATAAATACTAGTTAGCTACCGCACACTACGCCTTGACGGAGGTCAACAAACGTAGCACGAATACTAAATAGGACTTATCTGAAATGACGGAGGGCTACGACAGGTTTTTCTGAAAACCTATTGCGTAATGAACTTGATATCGTTGTAGAATCAAATGAAGTTTTGAAATGGAATGATTTTGAGGCTTTTCTAGTTTTGCTAAAGGGGTCACTCCCGGTGAAGTGATCGTCGGCCCTTTCCTCGTCGAATGAGGTACGGGATATATCATATATATCACTGTGCAAAGCAGAAACTATAAAAGATATCAAAAGCAAACCGAGTGTGTAGCATCTGCCAGTTATTGCTAAAGGAGTCACTCCCGGTGAAGTGATCTCGGTCCTTTCCTCATCGAATAAGGTGTAGGATATATCACATATACCGCTGTGCAAAGCAAGAACTGTAGCTACCTGTTTTATTTAAAATTTGATTCTACAACATCTTAGGTTTCTTTTCTTTCATTAATCACATTAATGAAGTCCCATCATTTAAATACCTAAACATCACAGATAAATACGACGTACACTTATGCCATCCGCATTCGCCTCGATGTCCCCTCGTGCACCGTTAGGTTAGGTAACTAACGACAGAGCAGGGCAGGGCTAGTGCGGGTGCAAAACATAAGTAACGTCTATATATAATATATCATATATACTATATACTGTATCTATCACAGAACATCACATGATCACATCACAGATATCGCAGCAGAAGAAACATATGAAACATTGGATATACTAGGACGTCCGTGTTTTCAATACGAGCCAGTATAAAACACGGATTCCACGGTCGTGATGAATAGCCAATCCCACACCCCTAGACCCCTACGAGAGCGGCAAGCAACCCTGCCAATTCTAGGGTTAGGAGACCCGGACTCGACTCCTCGAGTTGGTCTCCCACTGGACCCTAGAACCCGGTTACTTGTGCTCCCCTCCTTGGGTCTATCCTAGTGCAGAAAAGTAAATAATATACAAAGGGTGACAACTTCCGCAATTTGGAAGTGCCCCAAATAAAAGAATATTACATACAAGTTTTTACATGAATGAAAAAGAAAAACACTCATCTCATATAAAACCCCCCCGGCTATTCAAACACGACAATCCAATATAACATATCCAGCAACACATAACATCACATGTCATCAACGTAAGTAAATATGCACATCCCAATTGTCGTTGACATATAGCAACGAAACCGGCGATATCACATATTACACTTACGGTCACAGAAAAGAAAGTGTAAAACTACAATAGTTGGAATCCGCAACCTCTTTAGACATCACATGCCTAAACAAATGAAATACTTAGACATCACATGCCTAACAGTTATAAACCCCGCATTTTAGTCTCATTATCGAAAACTCTTTTCAATATCAAGTGAAACTAAACCGCTAGATTTATAACATTCATTCAGTTATCTCATAACTGTTTGTGAATTCCAATTATTGTATCACATTCCAGATAAACAGAAAATGTTAAACTTTCCGATCGAACAGTCGAATACCCAAGTTTTCCCGATACAGATCAACACATGAAATAAGTTTAACAACATTCAGTTCGTGCCTCAGTACCAACGGTCCAGCCGTAGAAGGGTCAAGCCAACGCCTCACATGTGGCACGCCGTATTGCCCTAAACCCGAAGGTTCAAAGGGCAGTTCAAGACGGTCACATAATCGAGTTAAGGTTTGTTGTCTTCTAGAGGGTCCATCGCGTTACTTGCACTACTTAGAACGTCGTTAAACTACGGAAAAATCCAACACTTGGAAATTTCCCGACAGGGGAAAAATTGGGTATTTATATCCGGTCGAACTTTTTAACATATTCTAAAATTTATCCGGAAAGCCACATGACAAAATCTGATACTCCGATCGAAACACCGAATCCCCAAAACAATCCCAGAAAATTCAACTCTTGAATAAATATTAAAAATACCCATAAAATTCAGCTGCTGAAATGATGAATTACTGTGCAAAGGAGGAGGGATGACGTCATCATTAGGCCGCGGAACCGCCGCAGAAGCCATGCTTCTGCCGCGGTTCCGCCGCACAATATACTGTTCATTGGGAAAAATTTGCACCGTAATTTTTAGAATTCCCTGCTGAATGTTTTAAGCATTTTTAATCTTGAAAAATCCCAGATTTTAGAAAAAGTCCAGAGAGCACTTTTATTTTAGGGTTTCGGGTCGATCGGGTTTCAAACTTCGTCTACGCATCGCCTAAGGCTCTAGTTAGGCTCTGATACCACTGTAGGGTTCCTAGGCACACTATAGTGGTCTCACAAGGCATCAACCATGCCAATTTCAAATTTTATGGGTGCCGAGAAACCCTAATACGGATCGTTGACTAGAAATTTAGGCGATAAACGAAACTAGTTAACAACTTAACTAAAGATAAGAAGCTACAACCTTTGTAGATCCGGATATCCACTTCCTTGACTCCACGTAGGCGTCCTCTCACTGTCCATCTCGAATCCCGAACTCAAACGTCGGCTTCATCGGAGAATTGGGCGGACTAGGTCGTCGGCTTCGTGCCGAAGATGGTCTACGTCGAGGCATCACAAGTTCAAGCTCCGACTTCACAAATTTGTGAAACTTGTGAAGAAAACACCCAAAACAACTTGGCAAGAGGTAGAGAGTGAAGAAATAGGATGTGGGTTCACTTTAGAATTGGATTTCTCACTTTGGAACTCAAGATGCCATTGATGGCATCAAGCTTTTTCTCTTGAAGATGAAGAAGAAGTAAATAGAATATGATAAGTGTTATATAAAAAGAATAATAAAATCAATACTTATCATCTTCTAACCTTGGTTAAGTGTAGAGAATAAACCATGGTCAAATGAGAATGGTTAGGGTTAAGGATGATGACAAAATGGTCACTTTAGTCAAAGCTTCATGAAGCTTCATCAAGCTTCATGAAAGAAACCATTTTGTTATCATTTATTTATTTATACAAAAAGAATAGATAAATAAATAATTAAATAAATAAAAATCCTAACTATTATCATAACCATGGTTTAAGTCTTAACACAAAACCAATCTTCATGCATCATCAAACATGACACATAGAAGTGCACAAAAGTATATCACATATACAACTTGTGAACTACAAGTGAGAAAATCCTATTAAAGTGAACCAATACCAGTTAATGCAAAGTAATATATCAAATATATAATTATACATTAAATCATTAAATCAACACTTGATTCAATGATCCGGTCATGTCGCACATAACCGACTAGTATCCAATGTATCGACTTATCGAATCAATCTACGATTCGATAACTAGATTATATCGCATATAACCAATCGAAACATTCATCGCGAGAATGAAATACGGTATCACATACACACATTATTCTCGCTCCTGCATATATCTCATATGCGCTCCTATTTCGTTTCGCTTGAGCCAGGAAACCTCTGTGTAGGACTCTAAAGACTCGTCAATACGCCGGTAGCAGATGATGATCATATCAAGCACCCACAAGCCGCAAGCGGTCTGCTAAACGTAACGGCCACCCGGGTATTGAGCGATCAGAAGATCGACGAGCTAGCCCACTCACTCCTGTGAATCCAACCAGTAACACTTACCGTACAGTCCGGTCTGTTCGTCTGATACGTCGCATATCAAGTCTAGAGGTGGTAAACGTCAGACCCCAATAACCGATAAGTCGTGCCGATGTGAGGCTCATAACGGGTCGAGAAACTACTGGTAACACTTACCAGCAAATCTCTGATCAGCCATGGCCAGGGACTTCCCTGTTACGGCCAATCGAGCACAGCGCAACATCAACTCCCAATACCGGGAGAGACGAAACCCCTCCTATCGCTCATTGCCTCCATATGACTCGGGACTGTACCCAAAGACCACCGTTTTGCACGCCCTCATGGACGTGGTAAGGTGGAGATCAAAGCACAGTGGGAATCACAAAAGACTCTATGACGATCTCGGGTCTACAGACTAACCTGTACAAGTGTCACCTGAGAACTGCCATCTGACGTGAGGTATAATACCATCTGGGAGTTCTCGGCGAGTCCGTCCAGTGTACCCAGTCTCCACTGAGCACCCGTATACTATCTCTGATGTCAAACACCAATGGATATGGGATCATCCATCGCCCATCTCATGGGTCGAGAAGCGTATACGCTAGTCTACTCTGGTATATCGATGCCCCGTCTCGATACACCCACGACTAGGGACCTTGAAGGATGTACTTATGGACTACCATGTCCCCACTAGCATGATCTGCATCATAGTCGAGGTAGTCAAGTACACATCCTAAGGGCTTTACCAACATGTAACCATACGACAGTTTAAAGAGACAAGTGTACATGTTAAGATAAAGAGCAACCAGATAGCATACTATCATATCGAGCAAGAAAGTCATCTCTATATATGTCCAAGCATCCAATATAATATACATCATCTGTACAATACTGGCCTCTAGGGCATACATACAACTAACAGCTAGTCACCAAGGATGAATGACTAGGACATGTGGTTCGTTCGCTAGCCCAATGCGAGGTCATCAGATAGATTGATTCCAGCTAGAGACGACTTCACGCGGAGACGTTGAGAGTCGACAGAGATGATCGAATATCATCAACCTATTATTCCAAGTTTAAAGTATTTGGAAAGACATGCAGGCAATTCTATAGACCCTCTAGAAGAATGAAACCCTAACTCGACTTAATGACCGTGTGAAAGCCTTTGAACCTTAGGGTTTGCGGCAGTTCCGCGGCGCCATTAGTGAGGCTTGGGTTTGCCCTTCTACGGCTGGACCATCGATGCTGTGGTACGTACTCGATACTATTAAACTGTACCAAGATGTTGAGCTCTTGGGGGATTATGAGGTTTTGACGACTTGATCGGATGGCTCGACTTAATTCGGATGCTAGGTGGTGAGATGCATTTCTTGGGAGACTCTCGATACGAGGATAGCCGTTGGAGCTCAGTCTATGCAGCCACGACGAGACGAGTCCGAAGCGGTCGACATTAGAGAAATGTGAAGTAAGAGGTTCGTACCAGATCTAGATGAAACGACGTTCCACTCCGCCGACATCAGAGATGCGATACGTATGCCGAGACATTGAAATTGGATATACCTTCCAGAAGGAGTCGCGTTGAGTATACAGCCGTTCCAGAATGAGAACAGATCTAGTAAGGGACGATGACTTCCGGACAGTTCGGCAGAGACGAGATTTGGGAGAGATCTCGATAGGACCTTTCTGGAATAAATTACGAGAAGACTTGGACCCAGTAGTGGTCATGTTATGCACACCGGCAGGCCAGAGTTCAGGATCGTCGACGAGACATGCTATGGGTGACCACGACAGTTGGCCAGAGATTCTTGGAGGATGTGCTTGAGCGGGACTATTCCGCCATACTTGATTTGCGTATTTTGGGCGATTTATTCACATGATTGATTTTGATGATTGAGTTTCATGATATTTGTCTTCATGGACCATGGTTGCACCTCCTGAGTATTTACGATTTTTGCACGGTTGTTGCACTTGATATCGTTTTTGTGCCTTGGTTCTCATGTTTGTGATTATATGGATTTCATACAGTTGAGCCGATTTGTGCGTATATACGCACACGATTTGGTTTTTGCACTCGGTATAGTTCATATATGTTTGTAGTGCAGTGTTGCGTATGTTGTGCATTTAGATGCCCTGGACTTCGATTTTGAAGGTGATGTTCGATATTTGTTTTGTGCACCTGATTGGATTTTGCGTATATTCGGCACTTGATATTGGATTTCATGATTTCGTGCAAGATGGATGCACCTGATTTGGATTTTCGCGCATGTTGGGCGCATGTTTTGAAGTGTGATTTTGGTGCACACCAGATGCACTAAATCGAGATTTTTCGTGCATGTCAGATGCACCTGATTTTGCTGTCAGGCACACATGTTGCCTACGACAGATGTTTCGTGCACACCCGATGCACTTAGATGTTGTTTCTGTGCATATGTATGGCACATATTTGGATTTTGATTTCCGTGCGCACCAGACGCACGTAGTATTCATACGCGTATTTTGGGATTGATTTTTCTTATAAAGCAGTACGTTTTTATGATATTGCTATGTGTTTTCGTACTAAGCAGGACTAGTCAGAGGACAGTACCTGAATATATTTTGCATGCATTGATAGTTATTGAAGGGATTTCCAAAAAAAAAGCGAGCTATAGTCTCAGCATTTACCTACGTGTTTGATATGACACGAAATGTTTAAAACAAGGAGACCCTTCTAAATTGTTTCCAAAACGGCGGAACGTACATTTTAAACAAAGGTATATATGTATATAGTTATTTTCTTATGATAGACGTCCGCCACTGTGCAGTGTTATACGCGTTGCACAGCGACTTAAAGAGATTTGGCATACATTTCCTTCAGATACTTACATATATAGATTCGATATTATATATATAGTTTCGAGTTATATCATATTGCTTTTGCTTTGGATTTGACATTGATGTCTTCCCCATGACTCTGATGATTGCGGGATGCTTGACGGAGTTTTGATTTGAGTTATATGCTCATTTTTCATGCGCATGCGCTGCGCTACGATTTGTTTTATGTATTTACAATTTCGGAGCCCCGACGACTTGATGGTTTTGGTTTAGATGTTTTAGTATTTGGGGGGAGTTTTACTTTAAATTTGGTGACCGAATTTTTTTAAGGGGGGAAGATTGTAGCATTTTGAAAATCGTTTCGGTGAAATTTCGGAAAATCGGTAAAATAAAGGGGTTTTCTGTAAAAAGTCAAAATGCAAATATCTTATTATAAAAATTAAATATACATATTCTAGCTATGTAATGGCTAGTATTTGGTGTTTATTGAGCCACTGGTGAAATTTCAAATTTTCTGAAATTTTTTTATTTTATTATTATTTTAAGCCGTCACTAATACATTTAATTAGGGAAAATTACAAATTGGAATGAGTTAAAACAAATTTTGTCCATCATGACACATTAAATAAAATTTTATCATGTGGTTTTTGAAATGAAATCGTTTGCCAAAACGGTTTAGAAAATATCGAAGAAAAATATTTTTTTCGGTGAAATTAGTGTTAATGGAAGTGGGGTACAACATTTATCTTTTTTTCTCACCCAAACAAAACCCACACCCCCTCCCCTATAGCTCTGGCCAGCCCTTTTACAGCCCACCATTCTTGGGCCTCTCATCTCACAAAAAAAAAACAAAGAAAAGAGAGCAAAGGAATGAAAGAAATTGGGCAAAAGGAGTCTGGGCTTTGACTTTTGGGTATTGCCTTGACTTTTTCCCCACCTCCCTCTCTCTCCCCCCTCCCCATTCAGCCGACCCTCTTTCTCTCCTTCCCACAACAGCAGCCCCTCTCTCTTTTCCTCTCATTTCTCATCAAAATTTCATCACAAAATGCCCAAAAATCAACACAAAAACCCCACAAAATAAAAATCCAATCCCTACCCATTTTCCCTTATCTCTTTTAGCATGGATCTTGATGCAAAGATTTCAATTTGGAGGCCATGTTCTATGTATGTTCCATTGTTCTTGAGGTATAATAAATCTTGGCTTTTTGTTAAATTGTTTGATTATTTCTTCAATTAAGTTAATGAGTGGTTTAAATTAAGTTTTGAATTGCTAGTTAGAATTTTAAAGTTAGGGTTTGGAAGTTCAAGAATTGGGTTTTTAAAATCAAGTAAAGGTTTTTAACATTGTTTATGATTGTATAGTGTAGTTTTCATGCTAAGTCATGCAAAGTGTAATCTAAGTGCCAAATTTGCTAATTTCTACATCTAAATTATCATAATTAAGCTAATTGCAAACTAGTTTTGTTAGATCTATTATAATTAGTGAGTTTAAAATTTAGTTTGGGTTTGGGCGACTTAATTAAGTTATTTAGTGGGCATTTTAGCCACTAGAATTGTTAAAATAGTTAAAGTTGATTAAAACACCAAGTTTTGAGCTAAAATGGAAAATTGTGCTAGTTTTGTTAACTAGGTTTTGTAAATATATATATTTTGATGAGAATAAATTATTGTAATGGTTTATATGACTTGGTTATGAGATTGAGTGGATATTGCGGCTGCTAGATTTGTTGACACGTCGATTTTTGTACTAAAACGGTAAATTTTTGCTTGCTAGATTTTCGGTAAAAATGGCTTTTAAAGTGAGTTTGAGTTTTTTGTGAATTTTAACCTATTTTATATTATAATTAGTGCATGTGATTGTGCAAATGAGTGTGTTTGGGTTTTCTCGATGGTTTGGCGTTTGTACGCCGACATCGAGGGTTTTGGGGTTGATTTATAAAGGCAACCATAGGTTTTGACCTATATGGGATTCGTGAGTCGTTTTGGTCATGAGTCGGATTTTAATGCAATACGGTGCATTATGATATGTAGGTACCCCATGCGGACTTCGAGACGACAAGCAAGCGCGTGGCGACGTCGGCACCGACGAGCGAGGACGAGATGAATAGATTTATATCTACGGGGAGAAGTCGGGTGGATGGCGTATAGCACCCCCGCAGTTCGTGGTGATGTATACGAATACGTATACACACATATATTTTGATTACATATATTATGTTGATATGAGACTTGATGATAAAGGTGGATTCTAGGTGTTCATGGATTAGTTTAGTGTTAGTTGCGAAAGCCTAGAGTAGTTGTTACACCCACACACACGCACACACATGCATACATCTATGTTATTACCTGTGCGTATATGGGGAGAGGTGGTTATGTGTTCACCTGGGTATGGGAATAGGTGTTCACATACTGGATTTGCGGATGATACTTGGGTTTGAGATGAGTCGATGATATTTGAGTTGAGGCCGTGAGATCGGTGATTTGGCAGGATTCGTACTTGAGATACGTCCTGATATTATAGCGGATCTTTGGATGACAATGCCACGTGAATAGTGATATTAGTAGTGTACTAGACGTAGGTCAGTACCCCAGATGATGATCTTGATAAAGAGGATACCAGATGAACAGTGTGATGAGTATGATACTGACCCATACCCAGATTTGGGGATGCCGTACGACGGATTTACGTACGAGCTATATCTTGATGATTGATCCGCATTCTTGACTTGGGATGTCTGATTATAGATATGGTATCGGATATGATATTATTGAGGCGGGATCACCGACTAATATATATACAGGTATGTATATGGATCGACTCAGATGTTAGGCGGTTTCCTTACCTGTAGTCCATCTTGTTAGCTTAGCCCTTTAGTTTAGTTTAGTTGTTAGATTAGATTCGATTCTTACCTATTTTAAAAACTAACGAATCGTGGGTATTTTAAAAGATAGCCCAAGGGGATCCTACGGATATTTCAAAAGACGTATCTTTTTATAAAAACACCGTAGCCCCTATTTTCAAAACCCCATGATTCGTGTTATTTCAAAAGGCACCATTTGTAGGACTTATATTAGATTAATGCAGATTAGTTATAGTTGCGTCTAGTATTCAGCACCCGCTCACTATTGTTGTTCGCTCCGCATCACATGCTTATATTATGCTTCATATTCTACTGTTGATATCTTGTGGTTAGGACACCAGCACCATTACCGATGATGCGTATGTACCACATACACTTACTTACCGGCTCACACACATCTTCATCGGTAATTGCCATGTCACGAACACTTTAGAAATACTATTTCATTGACATAGGTTGTTAGCTAATAGTTTAGACATTGTAGTTATTGCCTGCTACTTCATGCATGTTATTATTCACTGTTGTGCCGCATTCATGGATTTTCATGCCTATATTCACTGTTTACATGCTATTGATGATTTGGATTCGGATTTCATGAGATTTCTTGGATTTGGAGGAAAACAGCAAAAACATAAATAAACCTTTTGTCTCTCTTTTTAAATAAAAAGTGCGGTTTTCGCATGATGTATGAGTTGTCCACCACGAGTTTGCTGATGGATTTCGAGACCCGATTCGAGGAGATGGATGAACCGTTTCGGGTACATGGTGGGCCCGGTAAGGTACCCCGGGGCAAGAAGCGCGTGATGATGACGATGTGAGCCTGGCTGGGGAGACTACCTACCGGTGATATTACCCGACGCGTCGGATATCCGGAGGATACCGTCGTGGTCTTGAGATGGATGGTAGGGGCCGGTCTGGACTGACGGCGCCCTAGATATTGAGATTGAGACATTGAGATTTAGAGATATTGAGGTACTGCGATTTGATGATACAGGCCAGTTCGGATAACCGGAGCCTGAGGTTTTGAGACATTGAGATTTATGTTTTGTGTCGATGCTAGACACTGTTGATACCGAGTTCATTTATGATACCTCATTTTAAAAATACAAAGGAAATCTCACTAATTTATGAAAACAGTTTCTTCATTTACATGTATTCTGTTTTCATGCATTCATACCTCATTCATATGATATATTGCTACCTGAGGCACTGACACGGGCACATGAGATCACACTCGGGTTAGATATTACCCTAGCCATTATTATAGGCTGCATGTTATACATATATTTGAGGATATATATTATGATCATTGACCTAGGTTGCGTTATTTATGCGATTTCTGTGCGTAGATGTTTTTCTATTCACGAGTTGGCAACTCACCCCCGTTGTGCCCCAGTTTCTTGGAGGTTTGCCGTACAGATTTCATTACGGCTTGCGGGCATAGTTTCCTTCGGGTGATTTGCTAGTAGGTGGGTTTACTTGTATCGTACCCCCATTATATATCTTTTATATTATTATTCTGTTGTATCTAGAAGTTCCATCAACCAAACATGTATTTATTTGAGATAGAGACCAGTGATATTTATTCTTTCGACCTTAGAGTCGCGCGTTATATTTCTGTGGTTTTCTTGTGGTTTTGAGTTTCCTTTTGAGTTTTGATCCTCGCCGTTGGCGTTGTATATTTTATTGCTTATGTGGTTGTGACCGTCGATTGACGAAGAGCTAGCTCCCGCTTGGAGATGCCTTTTTATTGATTTCGTATACTATTCATGTTGTATCCCGTTTGGGGGCTAGTATTTACAAAGGAGACTCTGCCGAAATTTTCAGGAAATTTTTGATGTTTTTAGAAACTCGCATAATTCGGCTTATGCTATTAAAACTACTTATTTAAATTGGTTTTCCTTCACTCTACTACTTTTCTTGGTTTACATTTCTGGGTTTTCGGCTTACTTGGATTACGTATGACTCGAGACGTTTCGTAGTTTAAGTGCCGGTCATGTTCCGTACTTTCGGGACGTGACAGCATTATACCCTACGCTTCAGCCGTAGGGTCTATAATGTATGCGATGTTGTGTACTCGCCCTGATGTAGCTTATGCACTGGCTATAGTAAGCAGGTATCAATCCAACCCAGGGGAGAAACATTGGATAGCAGTGAAGAAAATTCTTAAGGACTAAAGAAATGTTCTTTATGTATGGTAATGGAGATCTCCAGATGGAGGCATTTACCGATTCCAGCTTCCAAAGTGATAAGGATGACAACAAATCTATCTCAGGGTTTGTATTTACCCTAAATGGAGGAGCGGTTAGTTGGAAGAGTTCCAAACAGGACACCATTGCAGACTCCACGATGGAAGCTGAGTATATTGCTGCAAGTGATGCTGCCAAGGAAGCCGTCTGGATGAAGAAGTTCATTGCGGAACTAGGAGTAGTTCCAACCATTGTTGATCCAATACCATTGTATTCTGATAATAATGGAGCTATGGCGTTAGCCAAAGAACCAAGGTCCCATCAGAAGTCCAGACACATCCTAAGGCGATATCATTTGATCCGGAAGATAGTAGATCGCCAGGAGATCGAGATTCGGAGAGTAGATACAAAGGATAACACAGCGGATCCACTCACCAAGGCATTTCCACAGCCGCAGCATGAGCGACGGTTTGAGATGTTGGGTATGAGATACGCCAATAATTGGCCTTAGTGCAAGTGGGAGATTGTTAGATATATGTATGCCCTAAATGCCATTATATGGATAGTGGAAACTTGGAAATATATATATAGAGATAGATGACTTTCTTGCTCAACATGATAGTATGCTATCTGCTTTACTTTATCTTGACATGTAGATTTGATCATTTACACATGTTGATAAAGCCCAAAGGATATTTTCTTGACTACTGTGATTATGATGCGGATCATACTAGTGGGACACGTGTAGTTTATAAGCATATCCTTGAACTATTCCTAGTCGAGAGTGTATCGAGACAGGGCATCGATATTCAAGAGTAGACTAGCGTATACCATTCTTGTCCCATATGATGGGCGATGGATGATCCCATATCCATCTGGTGAGGAGACACCAAAGATTGTATGCGGGTGCTCTGTGGAGACTGGGTACACTGAACGGACTCGCCGAGAACTCCTATGTGGTATTATATCTATCGTCGGATAGCAGTTCTCAGGTAACACTGGTAAAGGTTAGTCTGTAGACCCGAGATCGTCATAGAGTCTTGTGTGTCCTCCCACTGTATTTTGATCTCCACCCAACCACGGCTCTACAGAGTTGTGCAAACAGGTGGTCTTTGGGTACAGTCTCGAGGAACATGGAGGCGATGAGCGATAGGAGGGGTTTCGTCTCTCCCGGTATTGGGAGTTGGTGTTTTTCTATGCTCGATTGGCTATAACATGAAGTCCCTGGCAGGGCTGCTGAGATTTACTGATAAGAGTTATCAGTAGTTTCTCGATATGTTATGAGCCATACACCGGCATGACTTATTGAGTTATTGGGGTCGACGATTCCATCCCTTGACTCGATATGCAGCATATTTGACGAAGAGACCGGACTGTACGGTAAGTGTTTCCAGTTGGCTCGACGGGAGTTTTGACAGCTTCGCTGGTTTTCTTCTGATCGTTCGATACCCGGGTGGCCGTTACGTTTAGCTGACCTCTTGCGGCTTGTAGGTGTTTGATGTGATCATCACCTACTGCCGGCGTATTGACGAGTCTTAGAGTCCCACGATGAAGTTTCCTGGCTCAGGCAAAAAGATGTGGTTTGCATATGAGATATGCGCGGGACCCAATTAAATACGGTTATGTGATAACGTATATTAATCGGGCATTTTCTATTGGTCGGGTCTTATGTGATATGACCGGTTTGCTAAATCAAGTGTTGATTTAACAAATAACATTTAGATTAATTCTTTAATTAAATCCTTTTCTATTTTTGCATGCATGCATGTATGCGCATGATGATGTGCATGGACACATACATACATACATTGTATCATAGTTGATACAAAATTGGTGGCAATGCAAGACTTATATTGGAGCTTTTATTTATATTTGTCATTTTAAGTTAATGCAAAGAAAATCCACTCATGCTCCATTATCCATTAGTGGCTAAACTTTACCTAACTTATAATGAAAAGAATTTCCACCCATTGCAGTAGTGGGAATGATATAATGTTGATTATTCATTCTAATCTCTATAAAAGGATTCATATGTGATATGAAACAATACAATGAATGTGATTGTGAAAGAGGGTGTGGAAAAATTGTGAGAGAAAAGCTCAAGCTTAGCCACCATTATATTCTTTTTCCTCTCTTGATTTTTCTCTAGAGTGAAGTTGATAAAAAGAAAGGGTTTTAATTGTTGAATAAAAACCACATCATCATACTACACACATCTAGCCGATTTGTGTAGGGTGTTTGCTCTACTTCATTCACGAATCAAGTAAAGCAAGGAGCTTTAGGCAAAGGGACTTCGGGTGGATCATCTTGGACAAGGAAGGCTTCCATCGATCCATTCCAAACTCTCATAGTGCCAAGGAGTCACCGAGGGAGATCTACAAAGGTTGTAATCTCTACTCTTAGTGATAGTTTTTCATTTGCATGCGATGCTTATTTGCATGAGTCCCTAAATTTCTAGTTATGATTCTTGTCAAGTTCACTTAGCACCTTTAAAAATTTGATTATAGCCTATGTGATGCTTCCAAACCCTTGACGAGGTGCTAGGTAAACCCAACAGTACATAGCATCGCATACATGATAGAGCCTACTGCCGAAGCATAAGGTATCCCTTGCATGCGAGCTCTTTCCAAATCAGTCTTGGGAGATATCTCTTTGGAGAGAGTGGGTCTAAAGATCATGGGTTGGTTCCCACCCTTGGATTCTTCCATACTAAACCTCTTTAGTATGGTGTCAATGTACATGGATTGGGATAATCCCAGTATCCATTTAGATCTATCTCTATAGATCTTAATTCCCAAAATGCAGGAGGCATCACCTAGATCTTTCATTGAGAATCTTTGTGATAAGAAGAGCTTGACCGAGTGCAGCATAGGAACATCATTTCCTATCAAGAGTGTAGGGTTCCTGGGCACACTATAGAGGTCTCACAAGGCATCGATCATGCCAATTTTAAATTTTATGGGTGCCGAGAAACCCTAATACGGATCGTCGGCTAGAATTCTAGGCGAAAAGATAATCTAGTTAACTACTTAACTAAAAGTTAGATGCTATAACCTTTGTGGATCCGGTTCTCCACTTCCTTAGCTCCATGTGGGTGTCCTCTCGCTGTCCATCATGAATCCCGAACTCAATCATCGGCTTCATCGGAGAAACGGGCGAGCTAGGTCGTCGGCTTCGTGTCAAAGACGATCTACGTCGAGACATCACAAGTTCAAGCTCCGACTTCACAAAGTTGTCAAACTTGTGAAGAAAACACCCAAAACAACTTGGCAAGAGGTAGAGGGTGAAGAAATAGGAGGTGGTTTCACTTTAGAATTGGATTTCTCTCACTAGAACTTAAGTTGCCATTGATGGCATCAAGGTTTCTATCTTGAAGAAGAAGGAGAAGATGAAGCTAGTTTATGATAAGTTGTTTTAAAATGAAAAGAAAAATTCATACTTATCATAATCTAACTAGGGTTAAGTGTAGAGAATAAACCATGGTAAGTGGATGGGTTAGGGTTAAGCATGAAGACAAAATGGTCTCCTTGGTCAAAGCTTCATGAAGCATCAACAAGCTTCATGACAAAAACAAACCATTTTATTTTCATTTATCTAATGAAATAAATAAAGAAATGAATAAATAAATGATAAGGCAAAACCCTAATTATCATTTAACCATGGTTTAATTCTTCACACTTAACCAAATGATCAAGTATCATCAAACATGATACAAATATGTGCACAAAAGTATATCACATATACAACATGCACATCAAGTGAGAAAATCCATATAAAGTGAACCAATACTAGTTAATGCAAAGTAATATATCAAATATATAATTATACATTAAATCATTAAATCAACATTTGATTCAATGATCCGGTCATGTCGCACATAACCGACTAGTATTCAATGTATCGATTTATCGAATCAATGATTCGATAACTAGGTCATATCGAATATAACCAAACGAAACATTTATCGCGAGAATGAAATACGGTATCACATACACGCATTATTCTCGCTCCCGCACACATCTCATATGCGCTCCTATTTCGTTTCGCTTGAGCCAGGAAACCTCTGTGTAGGACTCTAAAGACTCGTCAATACGCCGGTAGCAGATGATGATCATATCAAGCACCCACAAGCCGCAAGCGGTCTGCTAAACGTAACGGTTATCCGGGTATTGAGCGATCAGAAGATCGACAAGCTAGCCCGCTCGCACTCCTGTGAATCCAACCAGTAACACTTACCGTACAGTCCGGTCTGTTCGTCTGATATATCGCATATCAAGTCTAGGGGTGGTATACGTCAGACCCCAATAACCGATATGTCGTGCTGATGTGAGGCTAATAACGGGTCGAGAAACTACTAGTAACACTTACCAGGAAATCTCTGATCAGCCCTGGCCAGGGACTTCCCTGTTACGGCCAATCGAGCACAGCGCAACATCAACCCCTAATACCGGGATAGACGAAACCCCTCCTATCGCTCATTGCCTCCATGTGACTCGGGACTGTACCCAAAGACCACCGTTTTGCATGCCCTCATGGACGTGGTAAGGTGGAGATCAAAGCACAGTGGGAATCACACAAGACTCTATGACGATCTCGGGTCTACAGACTAACCTGTATAAGTGTCACCTGAGAACTGCCATCTGACGTGAGGTATAATACCATCTGGGAGTTCTCGGCGAGTCCGTCCAGTGTACCCAGTCTCCAGTGAGCACCCGTATACCATCTCTGATGTCAAACACCAATGGATATGGGATCATCCATCGCCCATCACATGGGTCGAGAAGCGTATACACTAGTCTACACTGGTATATCGATGCCCTTTCTCGATACACCCACGACTAGGGACCTTGAAGGATGTACTTATGGACTACCATGTCCCCACTAGTATGATCTGCATCATAGTCCAGGTAGTCAAGTACACATCCTAAGGGCTTTATCAACATGTAACTATAAGACAGTTTAAAGAGACAAGTGTACATGTTAAGATAAAGAGTAACCAGATAGCATACTATCATATCGAGCAAGAAAGTCATCTCTATATATGTCCAAGCATCCAATATAATATACATCATCTGTACAATACTGGCCTCTAGGGCATACATACAACTAACAATCTCCCACTTGCACTAGGGCCAGCTGCTGTAGTATTGCATACCGAGCATCCCGAAGAGTCTCTCAAACTGTATCTGGGGAATGGCCTTCGTGAGTGGATCCGCCGTGTTGTTCTTCGTGTCAACCCTCCTGACCTCGATCTCCCGGCGATCAACTATCTCCCGGATCAGGTGATATTGCCTCAGAATATGCCTGGATCGCTGATGGGACCTGGGTTCCTTGGCCAAAGCCACCGCTCCATTGTTATCGCAATACAAAGGTATTGGATGCTCAATGGATGGAACCACTCCAAGTTCAGTAATGAACTTCTTGATCCAGACAGCCTCTTTGGCAGCATCGTTGGCAGCGATGTATTCAGCCTCCATCGTCGAGTCTGCCACGGTTTCCTGCTTGGAACTCTTCCAGCTAACCGCCCCTCCGTAAAGGGTAAAGACAAATCCCGACTGCGACTTAGAGTCGTCCTTATCACTCTGGAAGCTCGAATCAGTAAAGGACTCCACTTGGAGTTCTCCGTTACCATACACCAAGAGCATCTCTTTAGTCCTTCGCAAGTACTTGAGAATGCTCTTCACAGCTGTCCAGGGACTCTCTCCAGGATCAGCTTGATACCTGCTCACTACACTTAGTGAGTATGCTACATCGGGTCTGGTACATAGCATTGCATACATGATAGAGCCTACAGCTGAAGCATAGGGTATCCCTTGCATGCGAGCTCTCTCCAAATCAGTCTTGGGAGACATCTCTTTGGAGAGAGTGACTCCAGAGATCGTGGGCAAGTTCCCACGCTTGGATTCTTCCATACTAAACCTCTTTAGTATGGTGTCAATGTACCTGGATTGGGACAATCCCAATATCCGTTTGGATCTATCTCTATAGATCCTAATTCCCAATATGCAGGAGGCATCACCAAGATCTTTCATTGAGAATCTTTGTGATAAGAGGAGCTTGACCGCTTGCAGCATAGGAATATCATTTTCTATCAAGAGTATGTCGTCCACGTACAATACGAGGAAAACAACCTTACTCTCTGCTACCTTCTTGTAGATACAAGGTTCATCTGGGTTTTTGACGAAATCAAACTCTTTGATAACGACGTCAAAGCAGATGTTTCAACTCCGCGATGCTTGCTTTAATCCATAAATGGATTTAAGCAGCTTGCACACCTTCCCGCTGCTCCCACTGTCTACGAAGCCCTCTGGCTGAGTCATGTACACGCACTCTTCTAAATCACCATTTAGAAAGGCGGTTTTAACATCCATTTGCCAGATTTCGTAGTCATGATATGCAGCGATGGCAAGCATGATCCGGATGGATTTAAGCATAGCCACTGGAGAAAAGGTTTCGTCATAGTCCACACCTGGTCTTTGGCGAAAACCTTTTGCAACAAGTCTAGCTTTGAAAGTCTCCACTTTCCCATCTACACCAAGTTTCTTCTTGAAGATCCACTTGCTCCCAATGGGTTTTACCCCTTCAGGAGCAACTTCCAAAGTCCATACTTTGTTGGTGTACATTGATTCCATCACGGACCGCATAGCATCCAGCCATTTCACTGAGTCCCTACTCGTGATGGCCTGCTCGAAGCTAGTTGGGTCATCATCCTCCATGATGCAATCCCCGCTCCCTCCATCCATGAGAAAACCGTAGTATCTCTCAGGTTGGCGAGGAACCCTACTAGATCGGCGGAGTGGCTGGGGTTCATCGGGAACTATGGAATCCTCTGGTTCCACCAGATCTTCTGTTGTAGCTTCTGCAGCTGGAACTTCTTCAAGTTCTACCTCATGACCACTAATCTCTTTTTCAAGAAATTCCTTTTCTAAAAAGGTGGCATGCCGAGAAACAAACACTCTTTGTTCCTCAGGGTGGTAGAAGATATACCCTTGAGAATTCTTAGGATATCCTACAAATTTGCATAGAACAGACCGTGCCTCGAGTTTGTCCGGATTTTGTCGTTTGACATAGGCTGGACAACCCCATATCTTAACATAGTTAAGACTTGGTCTCTTTCCTTTCCATATCTCATATGGAGTGGTAGGCACAGATTTGGTTGGGACCATATTCAATAGATGTATGGCTGTCTCAAGCGCATACCCCCAGAAGGAAATAGGTAACTCAGCTGTGCTCATTATAGAGCGCACCATATCTAATAGGGTGCGGTTCCTCCGTTCTGATACACCGTTGTGCTGTGGTGTATATGGAGGAGTCAGCTGAGAGAGAATCCCATTCTCTTTTAGGAAGTCCAGGAATTCATTGCTCAAGTATTCACCTCCTCGATCAGATCGAAGGATTTTAATACTTTTTCCAGTTTGGTTCTCGACTTCTTGTTTATATTCTCTAAATTTCTCAAAAGCTTCAGACTTATGTCTTATCAAGTACACATGTCCATATCTTGAGAGATCGTCAGTGAATGTAATGATGTACAAAGAACCATCCCTGGCATATGTAGACATTGGACCGCATACATCACTATGTACTAGTCCTAAGAGTTCAGTAACTCTTTCTCTGTGTCCCATAAACGGAGTTTTGGTCATCTTGCCTTTGAGACATGACTGGCAAGTGTCATAAGATGAAAATTCGAATGGTTTCAAATATCCATCCTTATGCAACTTAGCCAGTCATGTCGCATTGATGTGACCCAGTCTACAATGCCACAAGAAGGATTCGTTCAGTTCTGAACTCTTCCTCTTGTGTGTGTTTGTTATGCTCAGAACCGTTGATCGATTTAGAACATAAATGCCATTGCACAACGTGCCTGATCCAACCAACTTTTGGTTACGGAAAATGTTCATAACATTGTCCTGTAATACAAAATTATATCCCTCTTTACTTAATAAAGAAACTGATATAATGTTGCATATCAGGTTCGGCATGTAATAGCATTCGTTCAGAACCAATGTATTACCAGTTGGTAACACAAGGTGATATTCCTCGACAGTCTTAGCTGCAACAATTGCACCATTTCCAACTCTTATGTCTTTATCACCTTCTCCAAGTTCTCTACCTTTTCTAAGCCCATGTAACTGATTACATATATGGGATCCTGACCCGGTATCTAATACCCAGGACGTAGAGCAAATGGAGAAACAGTTCTCTGTAACGAACACACCCGAAGAAAATGCATCATCATGTACTTTCTTTATTCGGGTGGCATGGGAATCCTGGTATTCCCCTATATCCTGTTCATTCCTATAACTCTTATAGGAAAGAACGGAACCAACGTTCCCCAGCACAGTATAACATGCGGGTTCGGTCAATACATCCATATTATTATCTTTATTAGGGCATGAAATGGTCGCTACCTGGAGAGAGAGAGAAGAAAACACTTTAGCGTATGCTCGTGCAAGATCAGATTGGTTATTATCTTATCGAATCAGGATGGCTCCCACTGCTTTTTATCAAATCTTCCTTCAAACCCTAAAAGGAAAGACTAGCCGGGATTAATTACACCCTACAACTTCGTCGATCTTTCAGCCAGGCTAGTGTCGGTACTTTGAGGGAGGTTCCCCGTGCTTTCGCACGGACCTAATTAATGTAAATCTCGTTTTCCCAGAGGCGTAACCCCGTTGACACCTTTCTAGACACCTACTTGATCGGCTAATTGTAGTGTGTAAAACTCTCCCAGGGGTAACTCTTACTCGCAGTGGGTATCGGGATCCAACTATCTCATAGAAGGTATGCAATCTCATTGCAAATTTCAACACTTGAAATTCCCGATAATGCTTTTTCCCCTAGCGTGCTATGACCTTGACGAAAGCCAACAAACCACAGCCCGCTAGTCAAGTTCAACCCGTACATTTCTTGACTGAATTAAACCCACCCGCACGACCCTTGACGAAAGCCAACAAAGCCGTACGACTACCCTAATCCAGTCGCATCATATGCAGCAGATAAACAGCACATAGCTACCGCACACTACACCTTGACGAAAGCCAACAAATGTAGCACGAATACTATATGTAACTTATCTGAAATGACGGAGGGCTACGACAGGTTTCTCTGAAAACCTATTGCGTAATGAACTTGATATCGTTGTAGAATCAAATGAAGTTTTGAAATGGAGTGATTTCGAGGCTTTTCTAGTTTTGCTAAAGGGGTCACTCCCGGTGAAGGGATCGTCGGCCCTTTCCTCGTCGAATGAGGTGCGGGATATATCATATATATCACTGTGCAAAGCAGAAAGTATAGAAGCAATCAAAAGTCAAACCGAGTGTGTAGCATCTGCCAGTTATTGCTAAAGGAGTCACTCCCGGTGAAGTGATCTCGGTCCTTTCCTCATCGAATAAGGTGCAGGGTATATCATATATACCGCTATGCAAAGCAAGAACTGTAGCTACCTGTTTTGTTAAAAATTTGATTCCACAACATCTTAGGTTTCTTTTCTTTCATTAATCACATTAATGAAGTCCCATCATTTAAATACCTAAACATCACAGATAAATACGACGTACACTTATGCCATCCGCATTCGCCTCGATGTCCCCTCGTGCACCGTTAGGTTAGGTAACTAACGACAGAGCAGGGCAGGGCTAGTGCGGGTGCAAAACATAAGTAACGTCTATATAATATATCATATATACTATATACTGTATCTATCACAGAACATCACATGATCACATCACAGATATCGCAGCAGAAGAAACATATGAAACATTGGATATACTAGGACGTCCGTGTTTTCAATACGAGCCAGTATAAAACATGGATTCCACGGTCGTGATGAATAGCCAATCCCACACCCCTAGACCCCTACGAGAGCGGCAAGCAACCCTACCAATTCTAGGGTTAGGAGACCCGGACTCGACTCCTCGAGTTGGTCTCCCACTGGACCCCAGAACCCGGTTACTTGTGCTCCCCTCCTTGGGTCTATCCTAATGCGGAAAAGTAAATAATATACAAAGGGTGACAACTTCCGCAACCTGGAAGTGCCCCAAATAAAAGAATATTACATACAAGTTTTTACATGAATGAAAATGAAAAACACCCATCTTACATAAAAACCCCCGGCTATTCAAACATGACAATCCAATATAACATATCCAGCATCACATAATATCACATGTCATCAACATAAGTAAATATGCGCATCCCAATTGTCGTTGACATATAGCAACGAAACCGGAGATTCACATATTACACTTACGGTCACAGAAAAGAAAGTGTAAAACTACAACAATTGGAATCCGCAACCTCTTTAGACATCGCATGCCTAACACTTATAAACCCCGCATTTTAGTCCCATTATCGAAAACTCTTTTCAATATGAAGTGAGACTAAATCGCTAGATTTATAACATTCATCCAGTTATCTCATAATTGTTTGTGAATTCCAATTATTGTATCACATTCCAGATAAACAGAAAATGTTAAACTTTCCGATCGAACAGTCGAATACCCAAGTTTTCCCGATACAGCTCAACACATGAAATAAGTCTAACAACATTCAGTTCGTGCCTCAGTACCAACGGTCCAGCCGTAGAAGATTCAAGCCAACGCCTCACATGTGGCACGCCGTACTGTCCCAAACCCGAAGGTTCAAAGGGCAGTTCAAGACGGTCACATAATCGAGTTAAGGTTTGTTGTCTTCTAGAGGGTCCATCGCGTTACTTGCACTACTTAGAACGTCGTTAAACTACGGAAAAATCCAACAATTGGAAATTTCCCGACAGGGGAAAAGTTGGGTATTTATATCCGGTCGAACTTTTTAACAAATTCAAAAATTATCGGGAAATACACAAAGACGAAGTTTGATAATCCGGTCGAAACACCGAAGCTCTAAAACACCCCAGAAAATTCAACTCTTGAATAATTATTAAAAATACCCATAAAACTCAGCTGCAGAAACTATGAATTACTGTGCAGAGGAGGATGGCTGACGTCATTCTTCAGCCGCGGGACCGCCGCCTAAGCTGGCTTAGGCCACGGTTCCGCCGCGCATGACACTGTTCATTGACTAAAAATTGCACCGTAATTCTTAGAATTCCCTGCTGAATTTTTTAAGCATTTTTAATATTGAAAAATCCCATATTTTAGAAAAAGTCCAGAGAGCACTTGGGTTTTAGGGTTTCGGGTTCGTTCGGGTTTCAAACGTCGTCTAGACTTCGCCTAAGGCTCTAGCTAGGTTCTGATACCACTGTAGGGTTCCTGGGCACACTATAGAGGTCTCACAAGGCATCGATCATGCAATTTTAAATTTTATGGGTGCCGAGAAACCCTAATACGGATCGTCGGCTAGAATTCTATGCGAAAAGATAATCTAGTTAACTACTTAACTAAAAGATGGATGCTACAACCTTTGTGGATCCGGTTCTCCACTTCCTTATCTCCACGTGGGTGTCCTCTCGCTGTCCATCATGAATCCCGAACTCAATCGTCGGCTTCATCGGAGAAACGGGCGAGCTAGGTCGTCGGCTTCGTGTCAAAGACGATCTACGTCGAGGCATCACAAGTTCAAGCTCCGACTTCACAAAGTTGTGAAACATGTGAAGAAAACACCAAAAAAACTTGGCAAGAGGTAGAGGGTGAAGAAATAGGAGGTGGTTTCACTTTAGAATTGGATTTCTCTCACTAGAACTCAAGTTGCCATTGATGGCATCAAGGTTTCTATCTTGAAGAAGAAGGAGAAGATGAAGCTAGATTATGATAAGTTGTTTTAAAATGAAAAGAAAAATTCATACTTATCATAATCTAACTAGGGTTAAGTGTAGAGAATAAACCATGGTAAGTGGATGGGTTAGGGTTAAGCATGAAGACAAAATGGTCTCCTTGGTCAAAGCTTCATGAAGCTTCAGCAAGCTTCATGACAAAAACAAACCATTTTATTTTCATTTATCCAATGAAATAAATAAAGAAATGAATAAATAAATGATAAGGCAAAACCCTAATTATCATTTAACCATGGTTTAATTCTTCACACTTAACCAAATGATCAAGTATCATCAAACATGATACAAATATGTGCACAAAAGTATATCACATATACAACATGCACATCAAGTGAGAAAATCCATATAAAGTGAACCAATACTAGTTAATGCGAAGTAATATATCAAATATATAATTATACATTAAATCATTAAATCAACATTTGATTCAATGATCCGGTCATGTCGCACATAACCGACTAGTATTCAATGTATCGATTTATCGAATCAATGATTCGATAACTAGGTCATATCGAATATAACCAATCGAAACATTTATCGCGAGAATGAAATGCGGTATCACATACACGCATTATTCTCGCTCCCGCACATATCTCATTTGCGCTCCTATTTCGTTTCGCTTGAGCCAGGAAACCTCTGTGTAGGACTCTAAAGACTCGTCAATACGCCGGTAGCAGATGATGATCATATCAAGCACCCACAAGCCGCAAGCGGTCTGCTAAACGTAACGGCCATCCCGGTATTGAGCGATCAGAAGATCGACAAGCTAGCCCGCTCACACTCCTGTGAATCCAACCAGTAACACTTACCGTACAGTCCGGTCTGTTCGTCTGATATGTCGCATATCATGTCTAGGGGTGGTATACGTCAGACCCCAATAACCGATAAGTCGTGCTGATGTGAGGCTCATAACGGGTCGAGAAACTACTGGTAACACTTACCAGCAAATCTCTGATCATCCCTGGCCAGGGACTTCCCTGTTACGGCCAATCGAGCACAGCGCAACATCAACCCCTAATACCGGGAGAGACGAAACCCCTCCTATCGCTCATTGCCTCTATGTGACTCGGGACTGTACCCAAAGACCACCGTTTTGCATGCCCTCATGGACGTGGTAAGGTGGAGATCAAAGCACAGCGGGAATCACACAAGACTCTATGACGATCTCGGGTCTACAGACTAACCTGTACAAGTGTCACCTGAGAACTGCCATCTGACGTGAGGTATAATACCATCTGGGAGTTCTCGGCGAGTCCGTCCAGTGTACCCAGTCTCCACTGAGCACCCGTATACCATCTCTGATGTCAAACACCAATGGATATGGGATCATCCATCGCCCATCACATGGGTCGAGAAGCGTATACGCTAGTCTACACTGGTATATCGATGCCCTGTCTCGATACACCCACGACTAGGGACCTTGAAGGATGTACTTATGGACTACCATGTCCCCACTAGTATGATCTGCATCATAGTCCAGGTAGTCAAGTACACATCCTAAGGGCTCTATCAACATGTAACTATAAGACAGTTTAAAGAGACAAGTGTACATGTTAAGATAAAGAGTAACCAGATAGCATACTATCATATCGAGCAAGAAAGTCATCTCTATATATGTCCAAGCATCCAATATAATATACGTCATCTGTACAATACTGGCCTCTAGGGCATACATACAACTAACAAAGAGTATGTCATCCACGTATAATACGAGGAAAACAACCTTACTCTCTGCAACCTTCTTATAGATACAAGGTTCATCTATGTTTTTGATGAAGTCAAACTCTTTGACTACATCATCAAAGCAGATGTTCCAGCTCCGCGATGCTTGCTTTAACCCATAGATGGATTCAAGCAGCTTGCATACCTTTCCGCTGCTCCCACTGTCTGCGAAGCCCTCTGGCTGAGTCATGTACACGCACTCTTCTAAATCACCATTTAGAAAGGCGGTCTTAATATCCATCTGCCAGATTTCGTAGTCTTGGTATGCAGCAATGGCAAGTAGGATCCGGATGGACTTAAGCATAGCCACTGGAGAAAAAGTTTCGTCATAATCCATACCTGGTCGTTGACAAAAACCCTTTGCAACAAGTCTAGCTTTGAAAGTCTTCACTTTTCCATCTACACCATGTTTCTTCTTAAAAACCACTTGCTCCTAATGGGTTTTACCCCTTCAGGAGCAATTTCCAAAGTCCATACTTTGTTGGTGTACATGGATTCCATCTCAGATCGCACTGCATCTTGCCACTTCACAGAGTTCCCACTCGTGATGGCCTGCTCGAAGCTAGTTGGGTCATCATCTTCCATGATGCAATCCTCGCTCCCACCATCAACGAGAAAACCGTAGTATCTCTCAGGTGGATGAGAAACCCTACTAGATCGGCGGAGTGGCTGGGGTTCGTTGGGAACTTCTTCCAGTTCTACCTCATTGCCACTAATTTCCTTTGCAAGAAATTCCTTTTCTAAAAAGGTGTCATGTCGAGAAACAAACACCTTTTGTTCCTCAGTGTGGTAGAAGATATACCCTTGTGATTTCTTGGGATATCCTACAAACTTGCATAGGACAGACCTTGCCTCGAGTTTATCCGGATTGTGCCTTTTGACATAGGCCAAACAACCCCATATCTTAACATACTTAAGAGATGGTCTCTTCCCCTTCCATATCTTATATGGTAGGAACTGATTTAGTAGGAACCATATTCAATAGGTGTATGTCTGTCTCAAACGCATACCCCCAGAAGGAAATAGGCAACTCAGCATTGCTCATCATAGAGCGCACCATATCTAATAGGGTGCGATTCCTCCGCTCCGATACACCGTTGTGCTGTGGTGTATAAGGAAGAGTAAGCTGAGAGAGAATCCCATTCTCTTTTAGATAGTCCAAAAACTCATTGCTTAAGTATTCTCCTCCTCGATCAGATCGAAGGATCTTAATACTTTTGCCTGTTTGGTTCTCTACTTCGTTCTTATATTTTCTGAACTTCTCAAAAGCTTCAGACTTGTGTTTCACCAGGAACACATGTCCGAATCTTGAGAGATCATCAGTGAATGTAATGAAATAGGAAGAACCGTTCCTGGCATGTGTAGACATTAGACCACATACATCACTATGTATCAGCCCTAAGAGTTCTGTAACTCTTTCTCCGTGTCCACTGAACGGAGTTTTGGTCATCTTGCATTTGAGACATGACTGGCATGTATCATAAGATGAAAATTCAAACGGATTCAAATATCCATCCTTATATAACTTAGCCAGCCGTGTCGCATTGATGTGACCAAGTCTACAATCCCACAAGAAGGATTCGTTCATTTCTGAACTTTTCCTTTTGTGTGTGTTTTGTATATTAAGTACTGTAGTTTGGTTGAGAACGTATATGCCATTATTTAACGATCCTGATCCAATTAACTTTTGATTCAGGAATATGTTCATAACATTATCCTGTACTACAAAATTATATCCTTCTTTGCTTAATAAAGAAACTGATATAAGATTGCATATCAGGGTCGGAATGTAATAGCATTCGTTCAGAACCAATGTATTACCATTTGGTAACACAAGGTGATATTCGCCAACTGCTTTGGCTGCAACATCTACACCATTCCCTACTCTTACGGAATGATCACCCATTCCCAGTTCTCTACCTTTATGTAGTCCACGTAACATATTACATATGTGGGATCCCGATCCGGTATCGAATACCCAGGACGTAGAGTAAACTGAGAAACAGTTCTCAATAACTAACACACCCGAAGAAGATGCATCGGCTTGCTTGTTCTTCGTTTGGGAGGCTTGAGAATCCAGATTTTCTCCTCTTTCCTGCTCAGTCTTATAACACTTATAAGAAAGAACGGGTCCAACGTTCCCCTGCCCAGTATAATAAGCGGGTTCAGTCAATATATCCATATTATTATCTTGATTAAGGCCTGACATGGTCACTACTTGGAGAGAGAGAGAGAGAAGAAAACATTTTAGCGTATGCTCTTGCAAGATTAGATTGGTTATTATCTTATCTAATCAGGATGGCTCCCACTGTTTTTATCAAATCTTCCTTAAAACCCTAAAAGTTAAGATTAGCCGGGATTAATTACACCTTACAAGTTCGCTAATCTTTCAGTCAGATCAGTGTTGGTACTTTGAAGGAGGTTCCCCGTGCTTTCGCACGGACCTAATTAAAGTAAACCTCGTTTTCCCAGAGACATAACCCCGTTCACACCTTTCTCGACAGCTACTTGATCGGCTAATTGTCCTGTGTAAAATTCTCCCAGGAGTAACTCTTACTCGCAGTGGGTATCGGGATCCAACTATCTCATAGGATGTATGCAATCTCATTGCAAATTTCAACACTTGAAATTCCCGACAATTCTTTTACCCCTAACGTGCTATGACCTTGACGAATGCCAACAAACCATAGTGCGCTAGTCAAGTTCAACCCGTACATTTCTTGATTGAATTAAATCCACCCGCATGACCCTTAACGAAAGCCAACAAAGACGTACGACTACCCTAACCCTATCGCATCATATGCTGCAGATAAGCAATAGTTAGCTACAGCACACTATGCCTTGACGAAAGCCAACAAACGTAGCACGAATACTAAGTATTACTTATCTGAAATGTCGGAGGGTTACGCAGGTTTTTTAGAAAACCATGAGCGTAATGAACTTGATATCGTTGTAGAAACAAGCGATCTTGAAATGGAGTGTTTTTTAGGCTTTTCTAGTTTCGCTAAAGAGGTCGCTCCCGGTGAAGGGATCTCGGCTCTTTTCTTATTGAATAAGGTGCAGGATATTTCACAAATACCGCTGTGCAAAGCAAGAACTATAGAAGCAATGAAAAACTAAACCGTGAGTTTGTAGCATCTGCCAGTTTTGCTAAAGAGGTCACTCCCGGTGAAGGGATCTCGGCTGTTTCCTCATCGAATAAGGTGCAGGGTATATCACATATACCACTATGCAAAGCAAAAACTGTAGCTACCCTTTATGAAAATTTGATTCTACAACATCTTTTAGGTTTCTTTTCTTTTATTAATCTCATTATTAAATCCCATCATTTATGCTTCCTAAGCATCACAGAAGAAACGAAAGCAGTAATATTTATATATCAT
This sequence comes from Agapanthus africanus, assembly GCA_030015575.1. Classification (NCBI taxonomy): domain Eukaryota; kingdom Viridiplantae; phylum Streptophyta; class Magnoliopsida; order Asparagales; family Amaryllidaceae; genus Agapanthus; species Agapanthus africanus. Next base: position 250,132,666 of record CM057345.1, on the reverse strand, counting down.
CATATATATATAGTATAAGCATTCATCTCAGGCAGTAATATGATCTCATCACAGAACATTGCAGCAGAAGATAACATATGAAATATTGGATATACTAAGACGTCCGTGTTTTATTTTGAGCCTGTATAAAACATGGATTCCACGGTCGCGATGAATAGCCAAACCCACATCCCTAGACCCCTACGAGAGCGGCAAGCAACACTGCCAATTCTAGGGTTAAGAGACCCGGTCTCGACTCCTCGAGATGGCCTCCCACTGGACCCTAGAACCCGGTTACTTGTGCTCCCCTCCTCAGGTCTATCCTAATGCGGAAAAGTAAATAATATACAATGGTGACATCATCCTCAACCCGAAAGTGCCCCAATAAAAGAATATTACATACAATGAATTTTACATGAATGAAAACAAACAATCTCATCTCACATAAAATCCCCGGCTATTCAGAACACGACGATCCAATATAACATATCCCAACAACACATAATATCTCATATCATCAACGTAAGCAAGTATGCGTATCCCGATTGTCGTTGATATATAGCAACGAAGCCGGTGATACACCACATACTACGCTTACGGTCACAGAAAAGAAGGTGTAAAACTACAACATTTGGAATCCACAATCACTTTAGACATCTTAAATCCGAAATATCACATACTTCGTATTTCATGCCTAACTATATAATTCCATATATTGTATCATGTTCCAGATAAATAGACAATGTTAAACTTTCCGATCGAATAAACAAACACCCAAGATTTCCCAAATAGCTCAACACTTGAGCGGAGTTCAAAAAGTCCCAGAACATGTCACAGCCGCTATGAACCAGCCGTAGAAGGGTCAAACCAACGCCTCACATGTGGCAACGCTAAACTACCACAAACCATATGGTTCAGTGGCTGTTTTGACGGTCACATAATCGAGTTAAGGTTACGTTCTTCTAGAGGGTCCACAGATTCGCTTGCATGATTTTCTGAAAGTTTTAAACTCAGGAAAAATCCAACACTTGAATGCTTTTCGACAGGAGAAAAAGTGAGTTATTGATATCCGTTCGAACCTTTTAACATGTTCTAAATTACCCGGAAACACAAACGATGTTAAACTTTCCGATCGAATCAACGAATACATAAGATCTCCAGAAAACTCAACACTTGAGTAATATTAAAAATTCCCAGAAGCATGTAGTAATACCTACGGATGTTACCTAGAAATATCTATCCCTGATACCCAAGTACGGCCGCGGAACCGCCGCGAAAACCCTGGTATTGCCGCGGTTCCGCGGCGACTTGAAAGAATTAGGGGTTCGTATTTCACAGTTATCCATAGAATCACCTGCTTAATTTTTTGAGTATTTTTAGTAAGGAAAAAACCATCTTTTTAAAAAAAATCCAGAGAGGGGGTCAAATATGACGTTTCGGGGTTCGATCGGACTTTTAACTTCGTCTACACGACGCCTAACGCTCTAGCTTGGCTCTGATACCACTGTAGGGTAAGCATAGCACCTTGTGAAGGTTTTGGCAAGCATCAATCATGCTACTTTAAAATTTTTGGGGTGCTAAACAAACCCTACTCAAGATCTTAACTAGAGAATTAGGGTTAACTAGCATGTAAACAACTTTACATCTAAGAGAGAGGGATTACAACCTTTGTAGTCCGTTCCTTCGCTTCATAAGCTCCTCCCTTCGCTGCGATCAACATGAACTCTGACTCTCAAGTGGCTCCATGAGATAATTGAGACACCTTGCTTGGAGTCTTCATGATCTAAGATGATCTACCTTGAAGAATCTCCAACTCAAGCTTACACCTCACTAATGAAGTAATTAGAGAAGTGAACACCCTAATCAAAGTGGCTAGAATAGATGAGGATGATGAAGTTGGAATTTATCTCTCTTTTGTTTTCAATTTCTCACACTAAATCATCACATGTAAAAATCTAGCAAACTTTTTCAAGGAGGAGGAAGAAGAAGAAAGCTTTTGTGATGAATAATGAATTATTGTTGTGGTTAGAATTGCAACCCTTGGTTAAGAATGAAAGGCTTAACCATTATAGAGAATTAACCATAGGTAAAGGGCTTGGGTTGGGTTAATAAATATCAACACAAAATATCTAAGCTAAAAACAAAAGAAAGCTTCATGAAGCTTCTTGAAAAAGCTAACCCAAATCAAACCCTAACTTGTTTAAACTCCACAAATCATGTTGCATTTGTAACCCTAACTTGTTACAATATTATATATCACATATATAATATATTTTTGTAACAAAAGAAAATAATATAATTAACATATATCGCATATATATCAATGTATTATCCGGTGAGAAAATGAATCAATAAAAAGAGCTTATATTAGTTAACATAATGTAATATATCGCATATATAATTATACTTTAAATTATCGAATCAACACTTGATCCGACAATCCGTCTATATAGCATATAACCGACTAATATAACATGTACCGATTCATCGAATCAACACTTGATCCGATGACCCGGCTATATCTCATATACCCGGCCGATATCATATATCGCGAGAATCGAATACGGTATCTCATATCGTATTATTCTTGGTCCCGCACATATCATATATGTGCTCCTACTCCATTTTGCCTGATCCAGGAAACCTCTGTGTAGGACTCTAAACAATCGTCAATACGCCGGCAGTAGGTGATGATCATATCAAACACCCACAAGCTGCTAGCGGTCAGGTAAACATAGCAGCCACCCAGGTATTGAGAGATCAGAAGATCAACAAGAAAGCATGTACATTCTCCTATGAATCCAATCAGTAACACTACCGTACAATCCGGTCTCTTCGTCTGATATGTCGCATATCTAGTCTAGGGGTGGTAAACGTCAGACCCCAGTAACCGATAAGTCGTGTCGATGTGAGGCTCATAACAGGTCGAGAAACTACTGATAACTCTTACCGGTGGCACTCCATATCAGCCCTGGCCAGGGACTTCCAGTTATGGCCAATCGAACACAACACAACATCAACTCCATATACCGGGAGAGACGAAAACCCCTCCAATCGCTCATTGCCTCCATGTGATTCGGGACTGTACCCAAAAGCCACCGTTTTGCACGCCCTCTTGGATGTGGTAAGGTGGAAATCAAAGCATAGTGGGAATCACACAAGTCTCTATGACGATCTCGGCTCTACAGACTAACCTGTACCAGTGTCACCGGAGAACTGCTATCTGACGATTGGTATAAATCCATCTAGGAGTTCTCGGCGAGTCCGTTCAGTATACCCAGTCTCCAATGAGCATCCGTACACCATCTTTGATGTCAAACACCGATGGATATGGGATCATCCATCGCCCATCATATGGGTCAAGATGCGTATACGCTAGTCTACTCTGGTGTATCGATGCCTTGTCTCGATACACCCTCGACTAGGAACAGTTATAGGATGTACTCATTGACTACCCTGGCCTCACTAGTATGATCTCATCATATTCCCAGTAGTCGAGTACATATCCTAAGGGCTTTATCAACATGTGAGAGCAAGACAGTAAACTAATACAAGTCAACATGTTAAGACAAAGTGAAACCAAATAGCATACTATCATGTCGAGCAAGAAAGTCCTCTCTATATATATCCAAGCATCCACTATAATATACATCATATGTACAATAATGGCCTCTAGGGCATATACATAACTAACAGTTGTTACTCCCCGTCGAGATTAGAGATCTGATATCCATACAGAGGCGTTGGGATGCGGTCAATTCCCGAGGAAATGTTGTGCTGAGAACGCAGATGTCCAGAAAACGAGAACAGATTATTTAAGAGTACCAGCCTTCGTACGTTTCGGCATAGGCTAGATCGGAAGAGACCTTGAGCAGGATTCCTTCCAGGACACTGATGCAATGAGATTTGCACCCAGGATCAGTTGTGTCACGTGTATTCAGAGGACCAAAGGCCGACGCCAGTGACGTGCTGCTTTACGAGTGGTCGTGATAATTGGCCGAGAGATGATCAGAGGAGTTCCAGAGCGGCATCGTTCTCGTTAGCACACCTGACTGGGCCGATGAGCCTATGGATTGCGAGATTGGTGAATCCACAGAGAAGATAAGGACTCAGAGACTGAGGACGCCAGACCGTGAGCAGGAGGCAAGAGGATATTCTTGTTCTGCCAGTTTTAGGTGCACCAATTTATTTTTCGACATTGTAGGAGGTGTACCTCAATGTCATTTGTTGCGATTTGCGGTTGTGATCCGAGTATCATGCTTATATCGCTTGGATTTGAGTTTTGATGATTGAGCTTTATGATATCGTTTTCGTGCACCATGGCTGCACCTGCTGGGTATTTACATTTTGCGCATAGTTATCACACTTGATATATATTTTATACACCATTGTGTTGATTTGCGATTTGTGCATATCCATTGCATTTGATGTCGATTTTGTACCTTCGTAGCATGTGTTTATGATTTCGTGGATTTCATATGGATTATGTGATTTTTGCACTCGGTATAGCTCACATGTGTTTACAGTGCATTGATACGGATTTTGTGCACATAGTTGCACACGTTTTTGATTTTGAACACCCTGGTACACTCGGTGCTTCTTTTTACGTGTTTGAGTTATTGATTTTATTTCGTGCATTTGATGCACCAGATGTAGTTTTCGTGCACAATAGATGCACAAGATATTGTTGTTGTGCACACCCGTTGCACTGGACAAATGTTTTCGTGCACACTTGTTGCACTTAGTTTTGCTTTTGTGCATATTGTGGCACGTGTATTCGGATTTGATTTCCGTGCGCACCAGACGCACGTGATTAATGGATACGCCTTTCGAGGCTGATTTTTCTCTTGAGCACCTTGTTTTCATGATATGCACTATATTATGAAGTAGCCAAAAAGGGCTGATCTGAGGACAGTACCTGAGTACTTTGCATGCATTTAAAAAGTTTAACAAGAGGTTTTCAAAAAGGAGCTATAGTCTCGCTATTTCTTACGTGTCTGTGAGCGACACGAACGTTTTTAAAGTAAAACCTTTTGGGATATTTTTAAACGACGGAACGTATATTTAGCAAAACATATATGGACATATATTATTATTTTACAAATGAGCGTCCGTCACTTATACCGTGAGTTACGCATTCACGCGGCGATTTAGAAAAGATTTTTGCGTGAGTTTTATTTAGTTCTTGAAAGTTTTCCAAGGATGCGTACTATACACGTATTATAGTATTTGACTGGTGTACATTGGATTTCAGTAGTGGATTTCGAGATCTACATCTCCATTGTAACTCCGAGGATATGCGTGCAAATCCGATGATTTGCGTGACGCTTGACGGAGTTCGATTTTGAATTTTGTACTCGTTTTCATGCGCACTTGACACGCCGTGTTGTTTCCATATCTCCCGTGATTTCGGAGCCCTGTTGATTTGAGATGATTATTGAAATGTTTTAGATTTTTAGGGTTAAATTTTAAATTCGGGGACCGAATTTATTTAAGGGGGGAAGATTATAACATTTCAGAAAATATAAAATATTATTTTTGGAATTTAATATTAAAATAATATTTTTCCCGAAAACTGCTCGATTTGCGAAATTGGGGTTTTCGAAAAAGGGTATAAATATATACCAATAAGTGTGAAATAAATGGAAATTAAAATGATTTATTCATTTAAAAAAATATTTAAAGTATTTGGCATTTTTTAAATTTTATTATATACAATTTAAATGAAAACCCGATTAGTGAACTGCTAATCGCGATTAGGCCAAATTCGTGTTTCTACAGTTTTCCATGGCTAGTGCACCATGACATGTTACATGTTGTTTCATTTGGGTGGATTTATTAGGTTTATGTGTGATATTGTGAGGGAAAGAGAAAAGAAAAGAATATGTGAGAGAGAGGTAGACCAGATGATGACATGAGGGGACAAGTGAGGCATGGGCTAGGAGAGAGAGAGAAAGAGAGTGTAAGGCTCCACCCCTACCTCATCCTTCATTCTTCACTTCATCTCATTTCTTCAACTCCCTCATCCTTCTTCATCGCCTTCTTCCTCCACCTCACTACCCATGGGAACCATCTCCAAAACCTAATCAAAACCCCAAACTCCTTCCATTAAAAATGATCCCCACCTCACCCTCATCACATTGGACCCATCAAAGTTAGATTTTGAAGACATGTGACTTCTAGGGTTTTGCTTGGTGGCATTAATGAGGTATAATCCCTTCCATTTAGTTTAGTTATGTATTCCTAACATTTTAGTTTAGTTTAGAATTCGTTTAGTGATGGATTTGTGATGTTAGAAATTTCAAGAGAGGAATTAGGGCTTGTTTGGAATTGGTGTTGGGTAGTGGCTGCCTACAGACCTTAGTGTCGACTTTATTGGCCAATACCCGGATTTGAAAACAAAACACGAATTTAGAATTTTTCCCGACATCGAATATTGACAGTTTGTGATAGTATTATGGAATCTGGAGTAACCCGGGGGCACAAAAAATAATTTCGCAAAGACAGTGAGGTAAGCAGGTGATTGTGAGTGTACCCTAGATACTCGAGACCCTCCCCTCACTAAGTGGCCGCAGATTTATTCGATTTGGCTGCAAATTGCGGCCAAGCGGTGGGTGTATGGTGTGGATTTTGGTATGTGGCATTGTTATCCTATATCTAGAGCAACCCAATGTGCAGAATCCCTTAGTTTGTCCTATAGTGAAATCTGGGAAGGGTTTTCCTATAATGTTGTTTTCGTATTTTCCGTATTCTGAAACTTGGGTTTTTGTATTTGATATTGTATTTGGTTGTTGGATATTTGTATATTAACAACAAGGGTTGTTGATTGTTTTTGCACGCGTAGGCCATAGGTTCTAACCTATGAGCGTGCCGTGTGCCGTATCGGTTTTCCGAATTCGATTTTAATAGCATTTGTGATTGTGTTGATATTGTAGGTACCTTCGCGTGGATTCCGAGGCGACGGAGCGTGGCATCATCGACTTCGGCAAGCAAGGATCAAGGTGAGTAGATCTATATCTACGGGGGAAGTCGGGTGGATGGTGTATAGCACTCCCGCAAACTTTGTTGGAACCATATTTGAAACTAAAGGATAGTTAGGAGTGATATGTTACGGCTAATATGTGATGATGGGATTTGAGGATGATATTTGATGATATTGCTGTTTAGGGTACTATAGGACTGGATAGCCGACGTTGACGTGTCATCCGAACCATACCTATTTCCAAACTGAAGAATCGTATGCATCTTTTAAAACAGATACCTTGAGGGACATTACAGATTTTCAAATGATATTTTTTCCTTAAAAACATCATAGCCCCTACTTTCAAAACTACGATTCGCATCTTTTAAAAACTGATTGTATGGTTTGGGTGTGTATGTTAGATTAGAGATGTATGCTTATAGTAAAGATAGAATGTATATATAAAATTGACTTGATGTGGGATATAAATGCGATGAAAAGAATATAAGATGTGATATGATGATTTGATGATATGTTGGTATACGAATGCGAGTCGATTGAGATGATTGATACCTTGCCGGTCCCCTGATATGAGATTGTTGTGGATGTGACCTGGGACATAGGTACATAGATATATATATTCGTTTATGTGGTGAATCATGTGTGATTGCCGTACGAGACGTTAGGTCCGTACCCCTCATTGTCATATAGGTTGATAGGATCCCTAATAGTTGAATGCCGCCGTACGATGATTTTCCGTACGTGATGAATTTGACTTGATGATAAATCCATACCCTTGACTAGAGGATGTCGTAAGATGGATTATACCGTACGTATGTCGTGAGGCTAGATGCCCATGTTTAGATTCACCGACTCGGTCTTGTAGACACATATACCTTATAGATTTTAGCTGACGATTTACCTTATACTGCATTCGTGTTATTCGCATTGCATTACTTATACATGTGCTAGTACACTTGCACCATTATCGATGATGCGTATGTTGCACTTACACAGATTTGCCGGCTCACACACTTCATCATCGATAATTTCCATATCACTACACAGTAGAATCACTGCATCAGGATATGACTCCTTACATGACGTACTTGTGTACATACATATTGTACACCCATATTTGCGTACATACATATTGTACATCTATACTTGCGTACATACATATTGTACACCCATACTTGCGTACATACATATTGTACACCCATACTTGCGTACATACACATATGCACCTTTCTATGATGTTGCATTTGATCCGATAAATTTGGGAACCGCATGATATATTTTAAAACTTGATTTATTTAAAAGAGCGGTTTTCCCCTGATATGTGCATATTATTGTCCCATGTTGCATGATATACGGATATACTTACATTCTGTTATATGTCGCATACATCATGCTTTATGATTTTACGCATTGAGATATGCTGTTTTCATAAGATTTCTGGATTTGAGAACCGTGGTCATTTTATAAGAAAGTATGTATTGTTTGAAAAACCCGGTTTCTCTTGATATGATATTTCAGTGCGTCGACTATGTGTTTTATCGGTTCTGAGAGTGGCATGTGAAACCCGATTCGAGGAGCTGGATGAGGCCGATTGTGGGTACATTGTGGACCCGGTATAGTACCTCGAGGCGAGAGCGGATTGCTGTACAGTAGACGATGAGCCTGGCAGAGGGACTACTACCTACCGGTGATTGGTTAGATCTGGTGGTTATCCTGAGGATACCGACCGGAGTGGAGAGATGGATATTGGGCTGACCCGTTCTGCTGGAGCCCGCGGGCCGATCCCGCAGACGGAGCCCGAGGGTCGATCCGGACTAACGGAGCCCGAGATATATGAGGATTTACGTGTCGATACTGGACACGGGTTTCATGATGTTTTCGAGTGTCGATGCTAGATACTTAGGTTCTATGATTTGATGTGTCGCGAGAGACACTCATTGATTTATATCCTCATATTTACATGCATATGTATTTATGATATTTACTTGCATGATATTATTGTGTCATTGGTTGACACGTGGACGGGATCCACATGCACATATACATTGATTTTATGGGTGGACGAGACCCAATTGCATACAGACCTTGATCATATAGTTGGATGATATCCGTATATTTGTAGACTTTGAATATATTATTGGCACATATGATGACACGGTCACCCTAGATATCATAGTATTATCTTTATGATATAGTTGACCTAAGAGTCGTTGTTTATTCGATTTCTGCTTGTAGATATTTTTCTACTCACGAGTTGGCAACTCACCCCCGTTGTGCCATAGTTCTTGCAGGTTGACCGCAAGGATCAGTAGCGGCATCGCTGGCACATAGCTACTTTTGGGTGGTTTGCTTGGTAGGTGGGACATTTGTATCGTACCGACTCTTGTATTTACTATTTCATATTGTATCTAGTCAACTCCATCAAATCAAACTAGTATTTGTATAAGTAATGAGAGTTAGCGAGACTTGTAGTTGCAAGACTTGAGCGATGGGTTGTATGTTTGTATTTTGGGTTGATATCTCGCTTTATTCTTTATATTTTGTGGTGATCTTCGCCGTTGGGCATCGTATACTTATATATACTGTCTTACGTGGTTGTGATCCTCCGGTTGGCGAAGAGCTAGCTCCCGCTTGGGGATTCCTTTATTATCATCATGTATTGTGGTTTTAGATCAAAAAATACAAAGGTGGTGCTGCCCAAATTTTGAAAAGACGAAACATGTTTTCAAACTAGTAAATTTCACTTGCATTATTTATATCCCTTTTTCCATGCATTTAAGAAAACTTGATTTCATTATATCTTTATTTCAAAACTTCACCTCTTTTATTTTCTTAAAAAGGTTTAGATTTCTGGGTTTCAGCTTACTTGAATTACGTTACGCCTTTAGACGTTGTGTGATTTAAGTGCTGGTCACGAGCTAATATTTCAGGTCGTGACAATTATATATTTGATATATTATATTGCATTAACTAATATAAGCTCACTTAAATGATTCTTTTTCTCACTTGATGATACATTGATATATATGTGATATATGTTAATTGTATTATTTTCTTTTGATACATTATATATTATATATGTGATATATAATATTGTAACATTTGATGGTTAAACTTTCAACTAGGGTTTTGAGATTATTACCATGGCTAAGATTAGGGTTTGATATATATATATAAATATATATATATATATATATATATGTATATGTATATATATATATATATATTTATTTATTTATTTTAGCAAAAATTCAAAAAGAAAAGACTTTTGGCAAAAGAGTTGCTATTGTTGACTAAGTCTTCTCTCTTGAAATTTTGCTTAGATATTTCTAAACCAAACCCTAACCCAAGACCATGGTAAAGCCTCTACAAGGGTTAAGCATGACATGCTTAACTCTAGGTTGCAATTCTAACCAACACAATTAATTCATTATTCATCACTTGACTTCATTTTCTTCTTCCTCTTGAGCTTGCTCTCTAGTTTATGATAAAGTGATGATTTTGAATGAAAAAATGATTTCTAATGTGAGCAAAATTCCTACTTCATCATCCTCTACTGCTTGCTATTTAGTATAGGGAGTTTGCTTTACTAATTCCATAATTAGTGAAGAGATAGCTTGGGTTAGTGTCTCCTCGACGTAGATCATCTTCGGCCTCGAAGACTTCGAAGCAAGCATGTTCGTTTCTTCACGGGAGCCTCTCTAGAGTCCGGAGTTCACGATCGCGGCGAAGGGACTACTACATGGAGCTATTGAAGTAAAGGACCGGTCTACAAAGGTTTTATTCCTTGCTCACTTTACTTGCAAAGTGTTTGCATTTATATTTCCGTCGATTTCTAGTTAACGATTCTTAGTTAGGGTTAGCTAGAACGACAAATTTTTGAATTTGGCATGGACGATGCCTCCCGAAACCTTGTTGCCATCTTAGGTAACCCTGCAGTGGTATCAGAGCCATGCTAAAAATTAATACAGATTTTGTTAAGATTACGAAACTGAAATACTCTGAAATTTGCATCGCCAAAACCCGCTTGCCGTCGTTTTTAAATATTTGTCAAATTTTTTTTTAAACAAGTACAGAGTGCTATATGTGATATAACATGAACACTGACAAAATTTGAGGCATTTTGGAGAATTTTTGGCCGGCCCCATACATGCATGTCTCGGCCAAATCCGAGCACCCCCTTCAATTTTTTTCAGTGTTCAAATGACTGGGTTTTGGTGTTTCATGTATTATTTATTTTTGCTAATTTTTCATGTGATGTAATCTTACACTATAAGCAATTCGGAGTGTTTCGTATTTGTAGTTTTAATATTGTTTCGGGTTATTCACATATTGTCTAGGCGAAGTTGAAAAGTTTGATCGAATGTCAAAAACCCATTTTTCCAAGTTTAACGTATTCGGAAAAATATGCAAGTGATTCTATGGACCCTCTAGAAGAATGAAACCTTAACTCGATTATGTGACCGTCAGAACCGCCACTAAACCCTAAGGTTTGTGGTAGTTCAGCGTTGTCACATGTGAGGCGTTAGTTTGACCCCTCTACGGCTGGTTCATAGGTACTGTGGCATCTTCTGGGTATTAGTAAAACTGTGCTCAAGTGTTGAGTTGTCGGGAAATTGTGGGACTTTGATGAATCGATCGAAGAGTTTATCGTCGTCTGGATATTATGTGATGGGATACAATATTTGGAATCCACAAGTAGTTATGAGATAACTAGTTTGAATTTTATAAATCTAGCAGTTTAGTCTCATTTGACCGGTTGCCACGGGATTTTGATGTGATCAAAAGTTTGTCGCAATCACGTAGCGTACACGGATACTCGCCGGGTAACATTATTAGATAGCCATGCCCCATAGCCCCGACCAAGTGACGGTAGGAGAACCCCGTCGCCAAAAGCATCTGTTCGGGTGCTCGCGGCAGCGGTGTTCAACCTTAGTGCACTTCATCGACGGCATCGGGGGGTGCGTCCGTCTACTAAAGTTTTTGACAAGCATTCGATCAGGATGTCGAGAATCTTGTTGAATTGCCCGACTTGATATTGAAAAGTGTTTTCGAGATCGAGACAAAAATGTAGGGTTTATAATTGTTAGGCATGCGATGTCTAAGGAATTCAATTGGTTAGGCATGAAATCCAAAGTATGAGATACGTTCGGTTTATAATGTCTAAGGTGGTTGCGGATTCCAACTGTTGTAATTTTCACTTTCTTTTCTGCGACCGTAAGTGTAATATGTGGTGTATCGCCGGTTTCGTTTCTATACGTCAACAACAATTGGGATACGCATATTTACTTACGTTGATGACATGTGATGTTATGTGTTGCTGTGATATGTTATATTGGAACGTCGTGTTTTGAATAGCCGGAGGTTTTATGTAAGATGAGAGTTTTTATTTTCATTCATGTAAAATTCATTGTATGTAATATTCTTTTATTGGGGCACTTCCGGGTTGAGGATGATGTCACCATTGTATATTATTTACTTTTCCGCATTAGGATAGACCCAAGGTGGGGAGCACAAGTAACCGGGTTCTAGGGTCCAGTGGGAGACCATCTCGAGGAGTCGAGACCGGGTCTCCTAACCCTAGAATTGGTAGGGTTGCTTGCCGCTCTCTTAGGGGTCTAGGGGTGTGGGATTAGCTATTCATCACGACCGTGGAATCCGTGTTTTATACAGGCTTAAAATAAAACACGAAAATCCTAGTATATCCAATATTTCATATGTTGTTTTCTGCTGCGATATCTGTGATGTGATCACTGTATATGTTGAGATAGATACTGGATATAGTATATGTAATATATTATATAGACGTTGCTTATGTTTTACACCCGCACTAGTACTGCCACGCTCTGCCGTTAGTTACCCAACCTAACGGTGCACGAGGGGACATCGAGGCGAATGTGGATGGCATAAGAGTACGTTGTATTTATCTGTGATTGTTAGGTAACTTAAAATGATGGGACTTCATTAATGAGATTAATGAAAGAAAAGAAACCTAAAGATGTTGTGGAATCGAATTTTCAAAAATAGGTAGCTCTAGTTGTTGCTTTGCATAGAGGTATTCCTTGTAGAATATCCAGCACCTTATTCGATAAGGAAAGAGCCGAGATCCCTTCACCGGGAGTGACCTCTTTAGCAATAACTGGCAGATGCTACAACCCTCGGTTTCGTATTTTGATTGCTTTTCTAGTTCATACTTTGCACAGTGGTATTGTGAATATCCTGCACCTCATTTGACGAGGAAAGAGCCGAGATCCCTTCACCGGGAGTGACCTCTTTAGCGAAACTAGTAAAAGCCTAAAAAATACTCCATTTTAAATCATTTGATTCTACAACGATATCAAGTTCATTACGCAAAAGGTTTTCTTAAAAACCTATCGTAACCTTCCTTCATTTCAGATAAGTACTAGTTAGTATTCGTGCAACGTTTGTTGACTATGTTAAGGCGTAGTGTGCGGTAGCTAATTAGTGCTTATCTTCTTAAGCATGAGATGTGATTGGATTAGGGTAGTCGTGCGACATTGTTGACTATGTTAAGGGTCGTGCGGATAGGTTTAATTCAATCGGGAAATGACGGGTTGAACTTGGCTAGCGCTTATGATTTGTTGACCATGTTAAGGTCATAAGTCGCTAGGGGTAAAATATTATCAGGAATTTCAAGTGTTGAAATTTGCAATGAGATTGCATACCTCCTATGAGATAGTTGGATCCCGATACCCACTGCGAGTAAGAGTTACTCCTGGGTGGGTTTTACACATTACAATTAGCCGATCAAGTAGGTGTCTAGAAAGGTGTCAACGGGGTTACGCCCCTGGGAAAATGAGGTTTATTTTAATTAGGTCCGTGCGAAAGCACGGGGAACCTCCCTCAAAGTACCGGCACCGGCCTGGCTGAAAGATTGGCGAACTTGTAGAGTGTAATTAATCCCGGCCAGTCTTTCCTTTTAGGGTTTGAAGAAAGATATGACAAAAACAGTGGGAGCCATCCTGATTAGATAAATTAATAACCAATCTAATCTTGCAAGAGCCTAGGCTGAGTGTTTTCTTCTCTCTTTCCAGCTAGCGACCATGTCACGCGTTAATCAAGATAATAATACGGATGTATTGACCGAACCCGCTTGTTATACTGAGCTGGGGAACGTTGGTCCTGCTCCAACTTATAACTGTTATAAGGCCGAGCAGGAAATAGGGGATTACCAGAATTCCCGTGCCGCCCAAACGAAGAAAGTGCATGATGATGCATCTTCTTCGGGTGTTTCCATTACCGAGAACTGTTTCTCAGTATCCTTTACGTCCTAGGTATGAGATACCGGATCGGGATCCCACATATGTAATCTGTTACATGGTCTACAGATAGGTAGAGAGCTGAGAATGGGTGATGAGTTTCAAGAGTTGGAAATGGTGCAAGTGTTGCAGACAAGTATGTTGGCAGTTATCACCCTGTATTACCAAATACATTGATTCTGAACGAATGTTATTAGATACCGAACCTAATATACAACATCATATCGGTCTCTTTATTTAGTAAAGAAGGATATAATTTTGTATTGTTGGATAATGTTTTGAACATTTCCTATATCAAGAGTTGATCGGTTCAGGCACGTTATCTAAAAGCATATACGTTCTAAATCAAACCACAGTTCTTAACGTACAGAACACATACAACGGGATGAATTCAGAAATGAACGAATCCTTCTTGAGGCATTGTAGACTAGGTCATATCAATGCGACCCGACTAGCTAAGTTACATTTAGATGCATATTTAAATCAGTTTGAATTTATATCTTGTGAAACTTACCAGTCATGTCACAAAGATAAGATGACCATAGCTCCGTTTATTTGAAACAGAGAAAGAGTTAGTGAACTCTTGGGATTGATACATCATGATGTATGTACGTCCCCTGTCTACATATGGCAAGACCGGTTCTTTGTACTTCATTACATTCACTGATGATCTCTCAAGATTCGCACATGTGTTCCTGTTGAAGCACAAGTCTGGAGCTTTTGAGAAATTCAAAGAATATAAGTTAGAAGTAGAGAACCAAAACGGGTAAAAGTATTGTACTCTATGATGTGATCAGGGAGGAGAATACTTGAGCACGGAGTTCCTGGACTGTTCTAAATGAGAATGGGATTCTCTCTCAGCATTACTCCTCCGTATACACCATAGCACGTTGGTATATCGGGGCGGAGTGATCACACCCTATGAGATATGGTGCGCTCTATGATGAGTACTATTGAGAAGTCTATTTCCTTTTAAGGGTTATGCACTTGAAAAGCTGCATACCTATTGAATAGCGTTCCAATCAAATCAGGTGCCTACCACTCCATATTTGATATGGTATGGGAAGAGCCCATCTCTTAAGAATGTTAAGATTTGGGGTTGTCCGGCCTATGTCTAAGAGCTAGATCCAGACAAGCTCGAGGCAAGGTCAGTTCTGTGGAAGTTTATTGAATATCTCAAGCATTCGCAAGGGAATATCTTCTACCACACCGAGGAACAAAAGGTATTTTATTTCTCGACATGCCACCTTTTTAGAAAAGGATTTTCTTGTGAAGAAATTAGTAGTCATGAGGTAGAACTGGAAGGAATTCCAGCTATACAAACTGCAGCTGATGATTTGGTAGAACCGGAGGATTCAATAGTTCCCGACGAACCTCAGCCTCTCCGCCGATCTGTTAGGTTTCCTCACCCACCTGAGAGATACTTCGGTTTTCTCTATGACAGTGGGAGCGAGGATTGAATCATGAGATGATTACCCAACTATTTTCGAGCAGTCCATCAAGAGTGGTGACTCTCTGAGAATGGCTGGATGCTAAGCGATCTGAGATGGAATCCATATACACCAACAAAGTATAGACTTTTGCTAATATATCTGAAGGGTTAAATCCCCATCAGGAGCAAGTATATCTTGAGAAGATTACTTGGTGTACATGGAAAAGTTGAGACTTTCAAAACTAAGGCTTGTTGTAAAAGGTTCTCGTCACTGACCAAGTGTGGACTATGATGAAACCTTTTCTACTGCCTATGCTTAAGTCCATCCGGATCCTACTTGCCATTGCTACATACCATGACTACGAAATCTGGCGGTTGGGTGTCATGACTGCTTTTCTAAATAGTGATTTAGAAGAGAGCGTCTATAAGTACACAGCCAGAGGGCTTCGTAGACAGTGGGAGCAGCGGAAACGTGTGCAAGTTGCTTTATGGGTTAAAGCAAGCATCGCGGAGTTGGAACATCTGTTTTGATGTGATAGTCAAAGTGTTTGACTTCATCAAAATAGTAGATGAACCTTGTATATACAAAAAGGTAGTAGGGAGTATGGTGGTGATCCTCGTATTGTACATGGATGACATACTCTTGACAGGAAAAGAGTTTCCTATGCTACACTCGGTCAATCTTCTCTTATCAAAAGGATTCTCTATATAGGATCAAGGTGATACCTCCTAAATCCTGGATTTTGGATCTATGAGATAGATCTAAATAGATGTTAGGATTCTCACTAGATGTAGTGAGTTGGTATCAATCGATCCTGGGGAGAATCACCGGATAGCTTCCAGGGTAGTAAGGTTGACTGAATGTCAGTCACAGGCATTGTCTTTACCTTCAGTGGAGGGACGGTATGTTGGAAGAGTTCCAAGCTAGATACCGTGGCAAACTAGACGATAAAGGCTGGATACATTGCTACCTACGATGCTACCAAAGAAGCAATCTGGGTGTACATAAGTTCATGAGATGAACTTCGTTCCTACCATTGTGTGGCAATGGAGTTGTGGCTTTGGCCTAGGAACCCCCGTCCCATTAGTGATCCAGACATATTCTTATGCAGTATCACCTGATCATGGAGATGGATGATCTCCAAGGAGATCGAGGTTAGGAGAGTAGACACAGAGGACAGCAACGCGGATCCACTCACAAAGGCCTATTTCCCAGTAAAGACTTTTATGGGATGGTTGAGTATGAGATACTTCAACCACTGCTGATTGTTGGGTATGAGATACTACAACAGAAGGCCCTAGTGCAAGTGGGAGATTGTTAGTGATATGTATGCCCTAGAGGCCATTACTATACATACGATGTATATTGTAGTGGATGCTTGGACATATATATGGAGGACTTTCTTGCACGACATGATAGTATGCTATTTGGTTGCTCTTTATCTTAACATGTACTCTGATTGTCTCTATGTTACATGTTGATAAAGCTCTTAGGATGAGTACTTGACTACCAGGATTATGATGCAGATCATACTAGTGGGGACAGAGTAGTCGCTAAGTAAATCCTTCAAATGTTCCTAGTCGTGGGTGTATTGAGACAGAGCATCGATATACCAGAGTAGACTAGCGTATAGCTTCTCGACCCATGTAGATGGGCGATGGATGGTCCCATATCCATCGGTGTTTGACATCAAGGATGGTGTACGGGTGCTCAGTAGAGACTGGGTACACTGGACGGACTCGTCGAGAACTCCCAGATGGTATTATACCTCACGTCAGATGGCAGTTCTCCGGTGACACTGGTATAGGTTAGTCTGTAGAGCCGAGATCGTCATAGAGTCTTGTGTGATTCCCACTGTGCTTTGATTTCCATCATACCACGTCCAAGAGGGCATGCAAAAAGGTGGCTTTTGGGTACAGTCCCGAATCACATGGAGGCAATGAGCGATAGGAGGGGTTTCGTCTCTCCCGGTATTGGGAGTTGATGTTGCCCAGTGCTCGATTGGCTATAATAGGAAGTCCCTGGCCAGGGCTGCTTCAGAGATTTACTGGTAAGTGTTACCAGTAGTTTCTCGACCCGTTATAAGCCTCATATCGACACGACTTATCGAGTTACTAGGGTCTGACGTTTACCACCTGTAGACGAGATATGCGATATATCAGACGAAGAGACCGGACTGTACGGTAGTGTTACTGATTAGATTCGCAGGAGTACGAGCAGGTTTGCTTGTTGATCTTCTGATCGCTCTATACCCGTGTGGCCATTACATTTAGCAGACCGCTTGCGGCTTATGGGTGTTTGATATGATCATCACCTACTGCCGACGTATTGACGAGTCTTTAGGGTCCTACACAGAGGTTTCGTGGCTCAAGCGAAACGGAGTAGGAGCACATATGTGATATGTGCGGGACCGAGATTAATACGATATGAGATAACGTATTCTATTCTCGCGATATGTGATATCGGCTGGGTATATGTGATATAGTCGGGTTATCGGATCAAGTGTTGATTCGATAAAATGATACATATTATATTAGTCGGTTATTTGCAAAATATCCGGATTATCGGATCAAGTGTTGATTCGATAATTTAATGTATAATTATATATTTGATATATTACATTATATTAACTAATATAAGCTCACTTAAATGATTCTTTTTCTCACTTGATGATACATTGATATATATGTGATAAATTTTAATTTTATTATTTTCTTCTGTTACATTATATATTATATATGTGATATATAATATTGTAACAAGTAAGGGTTAAACTTGCGACTAGGGTTTTGAGATTATTACCATGGCTAAGATTAGGGTTTTATATATATATATATATATATATATATATATATATTTATTTATTTATTTTAGCAAAAATTCAAAAAGAAAAGACTTTTGGCAAAAGAGTTTCCATTGTTGACTAAATCTTCTCTCTTGATATTTTGCTTAGATATTTCTAAACCAAACCCTAACCCTAGACCATGGTAATGTCTCTACAAGGGTTAAGCATGACATGCTTAACCCTAGGTTGCAATTCTAACCAACACAATTAATTCATTATTCATCTCTTGACTTCATTTTCTTCTTCCTCTTGAGCTTGCTCTCTAGTTTATGATAAAGTGATGATTTTGAATGAGAAAATGATTTCTAGTGTGAGCAAAATTCCTACTTCATCATTCTCTACTACTTGCCATTTAGCATAGGGTGTTTGCTTCACTAATTCCATGATTAGTGAAGAGATAACTTGGGTTAGTGTCTCTTCGACGTAGATCATCTTCGGCCTTGAA
Source organism: Agapanthus africanus (assembly GCA_030015575.1). Classification (NCBI taxonomy): domain Eukaryota; kingdom Viridiplantae; phylum Streptophyta; class Magnoliopsida; order Asparagales; family Amaryllidaceae; genus Agapanthus; species Agapanthus africanus. The sequence continues at coordinate 250,113,702 of CM057345.1, read as the reverse complement.
GACTTCGAAACAAGCATGTACGTTTCTTCACAGGAGCCTCTCTAGAGTCCGAAGTTCACGATCGCAGCGAAGGGATTACTACACGGAGCTATTGAAGTGAAGGACCGGTCTACAAAGGTTGTATTCCTTGCTCACTTTACTTGCAAAGTGTTTGTATTTATATTTCCATCGATTTCTAATTAACGATTCTTAGTTAGGGTTAGCTAGAACGACAAAATTTTGAATTTGGCATGGACGATGCCTCCCAAAACCTTGCTGCCGTCTTAGGTAACCCTGCAGCATACGCATCATCGGTAATGATGCTGGTGTCCTGACAACAGGCTTTCATAATAACTAACGAAAACACATTTAAGCATGCGATGCGATGCGAACAACAAGAATATACAGAAAATGTAAAATAAACGCAGCATTGAAGAATATACATGTCTATATACGAGTCATACAGTTTTTGGTGTTTGAAATCGCACGAATCGTGATTTTAGAAAAATAGGGACTACGGGGTCCTTGAGAAAAGATACATCCTTTGAAAAATCCGTAGTGTCCCTCGGCCTGTCTTTAAAATACTCACGATTCGTTAGTTTTGGAAATAAGTATGACTCAAGCCCAGTCTAACATCTACCTGAAAAACTATAGGACTAAACGAAAGGGTAAGGAAATCCACCTAAGTCTGAGTCGATATATCTAGTAGTCGGCGATCCCGCCTCAATAGCGTCACATTCGGTAAAATATATAATACGACATCCTCTACTCAAGAGTGCGGATCAAACATCATAATTATACTTCGTACGGTAAAATCTATCATACGGCATCACAAAATCGGGGTACGGGTCCAATATCACATATACCTCATTATTCATAGGGTATCATTATCATAATATCCTGAATCAGGGGTACCTTTCTATAGTCTAGTACATACTAATACCATCAAACATATATCCGCGTGTGAATAAAATCACATTACCTGTCGATCGACTATAATATCATGTCGTATCTCATATTACGACCCAAATCACATAACCGATCACACGGCATCATGCCCGATCACATCGACTCATCTCCAAGTATCAGATACTATCCTCATCCCCCGTGTATACGTATATGTATGTGTGTGTGTGTGTGTATACACACACAGACACACAAACGCATCCACATATATATATACATATAAACATATACACCCAAAACCAGATCATGTGTGTGCATGTGTGTGTATGTCAACCTTACTCTAGGGTTCGCGACCAAGAAACTAAATAAAATCAATTCTTTCAATTACACTAAAACCGACCCATGTCTACTAAAGTCTTTTCTTGCTATGTATTCCTATCTCGCAATAACTCATATGTATATACATATCATAACACATTATATCCTACGAAATTTGCGGAGGTGCTATACGCCATCCACCCAACTTCCCCCGCAGATACACATCTACTCACCTGGACGCCTCGGCTAATCTGATCCAATTTCAGCTCTGTCATCTCTGTGCCACATCCGACGCCTCTGCTCCCGATCCTAGAAACGTACAGTTGGTAATAAGAGAATAAATATATAATTAGTCACGGACACAACCAATACAAGTCAAACACGCACATTAACTAAACGCGCACGCACTTGGTGCACAAAACGCGCTCGCGACAACGTCACAAATCACCACTAGGGTCGCAATACGTGAAAACCACTAATCCTAGTACCTACTCGTACCGATTGCAAATTCACAACACACTAATTATAATATGAAATAGGTTGTAAACCACCGAAACCTCGAACTTAGTATTAATCGATTAATTTCAAAAACCTAGTAAGCATCAACTTCTAATTTTAGTTCAAAACTTGATGTTTTAACAAAACTAGTGGCCACAATGCTCATTAAATATCTTAATTAAGTCACACAAACCATAACTAAAATTTAATTTCATCTAATTACATTAATCCTAAAAACCTAGTTTGCAAAATATCTTAATTAGAACAATTTACATGTAACAATTAATAATTCAACAACTAGATTACATTTTGCATGTCTTGAGATGTGAGACTACACATCATAACCATAAACAAATAATTAAAACCCTAACTTGAATCAAAACCCTTATCTTGAATTTCCAATCTTGAATTTAAAACCACATTTAAACATCAAAATAACGTAATTTGGAGTAATTAATCAACACTTGACTATAGGGTTAAGAAATTATACCTAAAAATATGTAGATCCCACTTGCAAACCTAGCCTCCAAAATGGTTCTCTTACTCCACGATCCATGCTTGAATGGCCAAGGAATAATGGTTAAAGGTTTGATAAGGGATTAGTGTGAGTTTGTAAGGATTTTTGATGCATTTCCTTAAGATTTTTGGTGTGAAATGATGTGGGGAAAATGAGGGGGCTGCTGCTGGAAAATGGGGGAGGGCTCGGCCAAATGGGAGAGAAGAAAGAGAGAGAGAGAAAAGTGTGTGGGTGAAAAAGTCTAAGTCAAGTGAATACCCAAACCTTATTATTTAAACCCCATGCTTTCTTTTCTTTCTAAACTCTTCAAGTGGGGAATTTTTTTGGGGAGGGGGCAGCCAAGGGGACCCGGCCAGCAAGGGTATGGGGGGTGTGTGTAGAAATTCTAAGTAGAGTAAGCCCATAACTCAAGTCACAAACTCAACCTCATTTCTATTTAATTTATTTTCATAATTTAAGCATTTTTCTTTTATATTTTCTAAAACCATCTTGACAACTTCTTTTCATTTCAAAAACAATATGTTACATTTTGGTTTAATGTGTCATGAGGCACCAAACTTGTATTAACCCATTTTAATTTGTAAATATCACTAATTAAATGTATTAGTAAATGCTTAAAATAATATTTAAAATAATTAATTACGGAAAATATTTTAGTAAACTAGCTATTTTATAAGCGACCCATTAAATACCAAATACTAGCAATTACAGAGCTAGAATAGGTATATTTAAGTCTCTGTCGAAAAATAATTATATCTTGGTTTTTACGGAAAACACATGTTATCTTACCAATTATCCGAAATTTCACTTAAACGATTTTCAAAACGTTACAATCTTCTCCCCTTAAAGAAATTCGGTCTCCGAATTTAAATTTAATCCCCCCAAATACTAAAACATTTCATCAAAGCAATCAAGTCGGTGGGGCTCCGAAATCTTAAATACTTAAGACACGTCTTAGCGCAATGCATGCGCATGAAAAACGAGTATATAACTCACAATCAAAACTCCATCAAGCATCACGCAATCATCGGAGTCAAGGTGAAGAGACCAATGTGAAAGTCCAATATGAAAACCAACATGATATACATCAAAACTATAATATGTACATAGTACGCATCGTTGTAAACTCGTCAAAACATCTGAAAGAAATACATGCCAAACTTTTTTCAAGTCGCTGTGCGATGCGCATATCACAACACAAGTAGCGGACGTTTAGTGTGAGAAAATAACTATATATATATATATATATATATATATATTCTTTGTTTAACATACACGTCCCGCCGTTTTGAAAATAATTTAGAAGGGTATCCTTTGTAAAATGTTTCGTGTCATCTCGGACACCGAGGAAAAATATTGAGACTGTATCTCCCTTTTGGAAATCCCTTCGATAACTATCGATGCAGGCAAAAACACCTAGGTATTGTCCTAAGAACAGCTCTGCTCGGTTACTAACCCAAATAGTAAATATCATAAAAACGTACTGCTCAAAGGAAATCATACTCCATAGTATATGCAATAATTCCACCTGCGTCTGGTGTGCACAGAAATCGAAATCAATGAATGTGCCATACATATGCACAGAAACAAAATCTAAGTGCAACGGGTGTGCACGAAAACACCTGTCAAGGGCAACGGGTGTGCCTGACAACAATATTAGGTGCATTTGATATGCACGAAAAATCCCGATTTAGTGCATCTGGTGTGCACCAAAATCGTATCAAGCGCGCCAAGTATGCGCAAGAATCCAGATCAATTGCACAAGGTGCACGGAAACAAATATCGAATATCACAATCGAAATCGACGGTATAGTACATAACTCAATCCAAATCAGGTATACTGTAGTATAAAATCTCACAACCACGTGCTTCAGTGTGCACAAAATTGAATCAAAGTACTAAAAGTACATGAAAACTACACCGAAAGCACAAGTCAAATCACCTACATACCATAGGCATGAAATAAAAATCAAACATCTCGAACGACATCAAATCGAAGTCGAGTGCAACTGTGGTGTACAAAATCTAAATCATGCAAATAAATTGCCCACGATACCGAAATCCAAAATGACGGACACGTGATATTCGAATCACCAATTCGTAAGTCGTAAACACTGTCGTCGATATGCTCCTTATCCAATGTCGAAGGGTGTCGGTTCATCCATTTATCATTCCGGAGCAGCTGCAATCTTTTCATGACTTCTATCTGTAAAATATATCCATATTCAACGCCTCTGCATGCGTATCACATTTCTGATGTCAACGGAGTGGAACTTCATCTCGTCAAAATCTCGTACAAACCTCTTACTTCACTTTTCTTCAACATGGACCAATTCGGAATCATCTCTTCGTAGCTGTATAGACTGCGCTACAAATGGCTGTACTCATATCTGGAGTCTCCCTTTTGAAACTATGAACTCGAAAGTTCAATATCTTTTGGTAAGCATCTTGTCAATTACCTTCTCGGGAACTCGTTCAAATTATCGGAGGAATACTCTTCATTCGTCCGTTTTCTATCGACTCTCAACATGCCTGTGTGAAGTCTTCTCTAGCTGAAATCAATCAATTTGACGACCTCGCATCGGGGTGTGCAAACGAACCACATGTCCTAGCCATTCATCCATGGGTGACTAGCGACCTTCTATCATATCCTTAAGTACAAACTCGTGCTGCAATAGCTTCAAACATTCTGGGAAGATATCTTGTCAGTCGCAGCAACAACTGGCTCATTCGTCCGCACGCTAAACAATGCCTCAATCCTCAAGAATAGACGATACATTAACGGTCATCACATTCTAGCCGGTCTCTAGCAGTGGCCTAATCCTCTGGTGCTGATCTGAACGTTCTAGAAATCTTAGCAAAAACAATCCATCAAAACGCTCATGTCGCGAAAAACACAATAAAACGACATATCAATGCAATCGCGTGTCACCAGAATTACGCCCTGGTCAGTCCTCGTCCAAGACAAGCTCATGCTGACCGCAACTCTAGCCGCACCTCTCTCTGCCCGTGCAACCATGGTAACAGAAACCACCACCCGTCATCGATGAGGATAGATCATAGGAATGAATAAAAATACAATGCATAAGAAATGTACATCTTAAGACTTCTTAAGCAGAGTAGTGTATCGTAAGTATGCCGCGGAACATACACACGGTACATCACTCTATTTAAGTCATCTACTCCATCAACCAAGGTCAACCTACGTGACGAAAGTTCGGGTCTAATACCCCCTCGACCAAGTCTAAGTTCCGTAAGGTCAAGCGCAGGATCTGAATATATATATACGCCCTAGACTCCGCATATTCAAACCTAGACTCGAACTGTAACATTTCAAAAAAAAAAATATTATTTTTTGGGAATTTTATAATTTAATATTATTTTATTGAATATTTTAATATTTTGGTATAATTAAATACAGAAAAATTTGGAAAAATTATGGAAAATTCTAAAATAGGGTATTTTATGGAATTATGTCATTTTTAAGTTTTTATGATTAGTTATATGCTAATTTAGTGCTAATCGCGATTAAAAATCGCTAATCGGTTTTTTAGCAATTTTGTGCAAAACATGCACATATCATTTTTTATCACACTTATGCATTTTCTATCATGTTATTTGGGGTTACTATTCTTGTGAGAAAGGAATTGGGAGAAAAGAAAAGAAAAGAAAAAGAAAAAGGAAAAGAAAAGGGGACAAGTGCATTAATGAGGCATGGTGCACTTTTGACTTGGATTTTCTCTCCCTCTCATTTTCCTCATCTCTCTCCCTCTTCATTTTCCTTCAGCGGCTGCCTCTCCTTCATCTCCCTCCCCTCTTCAAGCCCTAAATCATCTCACAAATATCACCAAAACCCTACCCCCATTTCATAAAAAGTATGCACAAGCTCAAGATCTACATATTGGACCAAGGAAGCAAGGATTTTGGCCACTAGGGGCAACTCAAGAAAATTCTTAAGTTGCCAAATGAGATAATTACTGAACTACTAGCTTAGTTTTTGTATTACATACACCCCCATACTAGTTTAGAATCGATATTGTGTGATTTGGTGGACTTAAAGAAAACCTAGTTTGGGTTTGAGGAAATTATGAGTTGTGATGGGAAATTTAGCTCAGTAGAGACTATACAAACACCCTAGTGTATGAATTGAGACCTAAACCTGAAACTTGAAACCCGGAATACGGATTTAGAAACCGATATCGGAGAATTTGTGAAATCTGTGATGGTTACATTGAATCTGCTTTTACCCCGAGACTCTGAAAATTAAATTGATTGGACAGTGAGATGTGCAGGCATCCTAGAATCACCACACAAGACCCCATCCCCTAACTCATTTTCTCGGCCGCAGATTTATTCTGTTTGGCCGAAATTTGCGGCCAGACCTACCCCATTTTGGCTCGTTTTGGTTTTGATGTTCCCTTATCTGTAGTTTAGACCCCTGGCATGTATAGATTTGTCTAATTTGACCTAGGGTGAAATCTGGAGCCTATTTCCTTAGTTGCTGTTTTGGATTCGTTTTTCCGTATTTTCAATTCTGAAATCGTGTATTATGTTTTACCTCGACTATTTGGCGTTTATATGACGATATCGAGGATTGATAGATGGTTTTGAAGGCGTGCCCGTAGGTTCTAACCTATAGGCCCATTATCGTATCGTTTTGGGTTTCATGTGCCGTTTTAGATTTGATTTGGTTTTAATGCGCATATACGATACTTTGATGTGTAGGTACCCCATGAAGACTTCGGGACGACAAGCAAGCGCGTGGCGACGTCCACAAATGAAGACGCAAGGTGAGTAGATTATATCTACGGGGGAAGTCGGGTGGATGGCGTATAGCACCCCCGCAGTCCGTAGTTGATATAATGTATATATTATATAATAGTTATAGTGTGTCGTGGATATTGTGTTAGGTGTATTATGGATAGTTTAGGCTTAGAAGTAAACTAGTGTAGTTCATAGTCGCGAACCCTAGAATAGATTTACACCCACACGTACACCCTTGCATATTCATTATACTTGCACTGTGTTTGATGATATTGGACGACATTGGAGATGAGTCGATGATATTTGGGAATTGTGCCGTGAGATCGGTGATTTGATATGATTCGTATTTGGGATACGACATGTGATCTCTAGCGGGCCTTTGGACGTGTGTTTACACATGCAGTCATATTGATGGTATCAGTTGTACTAGACTTAGATCAGTACCCCAGATTGTATGACATGATGATGAGGATACCAAATAATTGATGAGCTGATTGTGATATTGACCCGTACCCAGCTATTGGGATGCCGTACGACGATTTACCGTACGAGCTCTATATTGATGATAGATCCGCGCTCATGACTCGAGGATGTCGGATGATATACTGTATCGTACGCGATACTATTGAGGCGTATCACCGACTATTATATTATTTATATATATCGACTCAGATTTAGGTGGTTTTCATACCCCTCCTAATGGACTTGGCTTAGTAGATGTTAGACTAGACCCGAGTCATACCTATTTCAAAACTAACGAATCGGGAATATCTTAAGGACAAGTAAAGGGATTCTACGGGTATTTTCAAAAGACGTATCTATTCTTAAAAACACTGTAACTCTTATTTTACCAAAACCCCGATTTGTCTTATTTCAAATGACACCACTGCAGGACATGTACATATTGGAGTAGATTCTTCATTACTGCATTGATTATTCGATTCCGCATCGCATTGCATGTGTTATTTCTATATTGCAATCATGATGTTACGACACCAGCACCATTATCGATGATGCATATGTTCCATGTACACTTGCTTGCCAGCTCACACACTGTTAGTGTATATGCCCTACAGGCCATTACTGTATCATACTAGTTTGTATATTATTTAATGGAAGCTTGGGATATTCACCTTGTATAAACAATCTTGCTCAATATAGTAGTATGCTACTTGGTTTGTTTCTACTTCAATGTGTACATGTGTTTATTTTGCTATATCACCTATACACATTAGTGGAGCCCTTAGGATCTTTGCTTGATTACCAGCGTTGTGATGGCAGTCACACTTGTGGGGGTGGGTAATCTATAAGCGCATCCTTATATAGGTCCCTAGTCGTAGGACTATCGAGACAGGGCATCGATACTCCGGAGTAGACTAGCGTATGCGCTTCTCATCCCAGTGTGGGAGATGGTCTGTCCCACAGCCATCAGTACGTCGTACTGGAGATAGTATACGGGTGCTCGTTGGGTTACGAGTACACTGGACAGGACTCATCGGGAACTGACAGGTTGGTATTATACCTATCGTCAGTTATCAGTTCCCAGGTGACATGAGTACAGCTTAGTCCGCTGACTTGACACTGGCACTTCGCCTCGAGTGTGTTCCCACTGTACTTTGACTACTACCCTACCACGGCTCAAAGGAGTCGTGCAAACAGGTGGTAGTTGGGTGCAGTCCCGAAGCACTTAGAGGCAGTGCCGGTTAGACAGGATTCGTCTCTCCCGGTATTGGGGGTTGACATCGCGCTGTGTCTAGGAGAGCCATTACACGAGTAGTCCCTGGCCAGGGCAAGCGAGATATACTGGTAGGCTTCCAGTGTTATCTCAGGGTGTTTTGGGCTTCACTCCGACACGACTTGTACCGCTATTGGGGGACTGACGTTTACCGCCCCCTTGGCCCGACATGCGATGTATCAGACGAACAGACCGGACTGTAGGGAGAATGTCACATTCAGACTCAGTAGGAGTTCAGATGGGGTTCACCTCGTCAGCCTTCTTGTCGGCATCTACCTGGGGACCGTTACGCACAGCTAGTGCCGCTTACGGTCTGTGGTTAAACCCACTGCCAGCGTAGTGTCGAGTCTTTAGAGTCCCACACAGAGAGTATTCTCCTCTGGGAAAAACAGAGTAGAGGTCGCATGGTTTTGCGACAGGGTTCGTTCTCATCCGCGCACTTGTGCACGTTTGGAGTCCGGACGGATATTGCCAGCGGGCTCTGGTTTGAGCCGGATACTGGTATATGTTTTGGGGTTACTTTTATCTCTCAGTATTCATGTTCCTCGGAACAAGAATGCAGGTGTGTATGCACAGTTGTTTGAGGCGGAAGAAGAGGTTTTTCATTAGGGTTTCGGAACGGGTGCGCATGCACAGTTGACAGTCGTCTTTTTTCCAAACCCTAATGAATTAGTGAGATATTTATTAATAATAGTAATTAAATGAAATTATGTTATGGTTGGTTTTGTTGACTTGTTGACCATGGTTGACTTGTTGACCATGGTTGAATGTTTGACCATCATCATTATTTTGCAAGGATGCTCCTTAATTCTTGCCAACATTCATTTAATGAAGTGATGATAGTGGTCATTCCAAAACAACCATCAACTATTCTCATTTGAATTATTATTACTAATTAGATAATTCTTTTTCTTTTGATATGGTTGCAAAAAGGAAAAAGAGAGCTCATTCTATCATAACCATTCTCTCTCCTCACTTCATCTTCTTCTTCCTCAAGCTCAAGGAGAATCCTTCTCATGTGTTGAGAATCCCTCTCCTTGAAAAGAAAACAACCCCTAGACACTCTCTACTCTCTCTAGGATCAAAGGTTTAGCAAGCCGAACATTCTAGTTTTCTCAAAGTTCGAGAAAGAGCCCGAAGGTTGAACCCTCAGGTGGATCCATCTTTGACGGAAGAAGGCGACGAGGAAAGAACCATCAACCTCTACAAAGTTTGAAGAAGAAGGAGTTCAAGTTTAGGTATAACCATCTTTCCGAGTAACTAACTCTCTTTAGCTTGTTTGCTAGTTTTAGTTTAGGAAAAGATCCCGACTTTGTTAGTCCATGTTGCCCCATGCGCTAAAAATTTGATTTTTATACCGTTTCCGCCTTCCCGTAAGAACCGGGGATCGCAACGTGGACTTACAGTGGTATCAGAGCCTAACTAAATTTAAACTAGCTTGGTAGCGAAGTGTATGGAAGTTCGAAACCGAAAAATCGCAAAAACGGAAAATCCCAAACCCTAAGTTTCTGTTGAATTTTTTTGTGCTCTAAAAGTAAAACTTTTTACTTCTAAAATCGGCTCAGGGTTTTGTAAGAACACCCAAGAAAAACGATCCCCTGATTCCTTCAAACCGCCGCGGATCCGCGGCCTCAGCTATTCTCTTGGCCGCGGATCCGCCGCCGTTTGGGCCCTTCATGCGATCGTGTTTTGTGCAGTGTTCTTCTGGTAGGGTTTTGGGATTTTTCAAATATGTTATATGTGCCCAGATTTTCCAGAAAAGAAATTTACTTTTGGGGCCCTATAAATCCGTATTTTTTTCGAACTTTGCTACACTTTGGCTATGTTGGTTATATCTGTGATGTTTGCATGTATTGAACGTCGGCTAATCGCTATAAGTCGATTAGTCGGGGTTATACATCTCTGTGATCTGTGTTTGATATTGGAATGTGTATATGAATGTGTTGGACTGTCGCGGGTGAATAGCCGGGGTGGATGTGAGATGAGCTTTTGTTTTTCTTTCATTCATTTGTAAATGTAAATTGATGTAATATTATTATTTGTATGGCCGCACAACCGGGTCGGGGTTGTAGCCATCATTGTATAATTCTTTTTACTGTTTTTGCTCCTAGGATAGACCCATGGAGGGGTGCACAAACTACCGGGTACTTGGCGGGTAGTTTGCCGCACCCGTAGGGGTCTTGGGTGGGGTATTTGCTATTCACCGCGACCGTGTAATCCGCTTTTCGTTACAGGCTCGAACGGATTGCGGATTCCTAGTATATCCAATGTATTCATCTGTGATCTGTAATGTCTATCATTGCTTTATATTTAGGCGTTGCTTATGTTTTACAGCCGCGCTAGCCCAGCCCCCGCTCTGTCGTTAGTTAAGTAACCTAACGGGTGATGACGGGACCCCGTGGCGAATGCGAATGGCATAAGCGTACGTCATATTTTGGTTGTTTTCTGCAATGGTAGGATTAATTGATGGGACGCATTAAAAGAACTAATGCAAGAATATCACGCATTAAAAGAACTAATGCAAGATAATAAACCATGTTAAAGTCGTTGGAACACTTTCGAAAAACCACTCGGTTCTTTTCAAAACTAACTTTTAAATGCGGAGCTTGAGCCACTCCTTCTAAAAGCTATCTCGTTCCATCGATTATATCAAGTTCACTACGTTCACGGTTTTACCAAAACCATTCGCAGCCCTCCGTCGTTTCACATAAATAGTCAATAGTATTCAAGCTGTGTTTGTTGGCCAAAGTCAAGGCATAGTGATTGGTAGCTATTGGATATTCATGTGCAGCATAGATAGATGCGTTGATTTGGAACAGTCGTACTGCCTTGTTGGCCAAAGTCAAGGGTATGTACGGGTGGATTCAAATTAACCTGGAGAACGATGGGAAGAACTTGACATGTGACTTATGATTTGTTGGCCAAAGTCAAGGTCATAAGAGCATGGGGCAAAAATCCACATCGGGAGTTTCATAAGTACTGAAACTTGCTGGATATGCATACCATTTGGAGTGTGATGATTATGGTAGGATTCCTTCATTTTCGTCACGCGATGATATTTGGATCCCGATCCTACTGTGAGTATATGCTACTCCTCGGGAAATTTCTCACTAAACGATCAATGCTATAAACCTAGTAGGTGCCTAGAAAGGTGTTAGCGGGGCTACGCCCCCAGGGAAAAGAGGTTCTTCAATTAAGGAACTTCGCGAAAGCGTTGGAAAACCTCCCTCGAAGTACCGACACTGGCCTGGCTGAACGGTTAAGCAAGTATTGTGCGGTGGGATTGATCCCGGCTAATTCTTCCTTTGTGGTTTGAGGAGGGATTCGAGAGACAGTGGGAGCCATCCTGTTTAGACAAATTAAAAAAACCATTCTAAACTTGCAAGAGCATCGTGCTAAAGTGTTTCTTCTCTCCCTCCCTGCAGCGACCAAATTCGAAATGACTGGACTTAAGTTACTTCTAGATAAAAACATACTGACAGGGCCAAACTACAAAGATTGGCTCAGGAATGTAAAATTGGCAATCACTTACGACAAGCTGGGGTATCTTCTTACCACCAAAGCTCCCCCCGTCCCAGGTCCCACCTCCAGCGTCGCGGATAAGGAAATCCGAAGACTTGGGAGATTGATTGCGCGAAGGCCAGGTGCCTCGTGCTTTCCTCTATGGACAACGAACATCAGAGGAGGCATGAGAATATGGACCTCGAGTCCATATTTCTCCATACAAAAGAACTGTATGGAGAGCAGTCTCGTATCGCAAGATACGAAGTGTCGAAGAAGTTATTTTCGACAAAGTTGGCAGTCGGATCATCGGTAGCGGACCACGTGCTTAAGATGATTGGCTACACTGAGGAGCTCGCGGAACTTGGGACCACGTTGGACAGTGAACTCTATACGGATTTAATTCTCCAGTCCCTTCCATCCACTTACGCCCAGTTTATACTGAACTTCAACTTACAAGAAAAGGAAGTTGAACTTTCAGAACTCCTCAACATGCTGAGGAGCGCAGAGGGCACCCTACAGAAGGGTAGGGAAACACCCGCTTTGTTTGTAGGAGGATCTTCTTCCTCTAGGTCCAAGGCGAAAGCCAAGGGAAAGAGGAAGAAAGCCCCCGCCAAACCAAGAGGCGGTGTTAGTAAAGTGGGTACGAAGGGAAAGGAAAAGGCAACAAAGATTGCGGGGAAGCTTGTTGGAAAGGAAGAATGCTTCTATTGTCATAAGAGTGGACACTGGAAGAAAGATTGCAGGGCTTAGAAGGCCAGGACACAGGAACTGAAGCAGGTTGCGGCTTCAGCTTCAGGTGTGTATGTTATTGAAAACTGTCTTTCTATAAACTCTACTTCCTGGGTATTGGATACCGGATCAGGATCTCATATCTGTAATTCTTTGCAGGCGTTGAGAAACCGTAGGGTATTGAAGGCAGGTGACATGACCCTCAGAGTTGCGAACGGAGCTAGCATGGATGCTAAAGCCGTGGTGGACTATCACCTGGGAATGTCAGATGGACATGTTTTGGTTTTGCGTAATTGCTTTTTTGTACCCAACGCAACTTGTAATATCATTTCTGTATCTTTGGTTTCTAAAGAAGGTTATGAATTTGCGTTTGTATGTAATGTTGTAAACATTCACCTTAATCAAGTTCTGATTGGGTCAGGTACACTGAGCAATGGTATATACGTATTAAACCAACCACAGATTTTCAATGTCCAGAATACACACAAAAGAAAGTCTCCAGATATCAATCAGACTTTCTTATGGCATTGTAGACTGGGTCACATCAATGAGAGAAGGTTGACTAAGTTACATACAGAAGGATATTTGGATCTGTTCGAATATCAATCGTATGCCACTTGTCAATCCTGTCTCAAAGGAAAGATGACAAAGACTCCGTTCACTGGACACGGAGTAAGAGCGAGCGAGCTCTTGGGACTCGTACACAGCGACGTGTGCGGTCCAATGTCTACACATGCGCGAAGCGGTTATTCTTACTTCATTACTTTTACGGATGATTTTTCAAGGTACGGTTATGTCTTCTTAATGAAACATAAGTCCGAAGCCTTTGAAAAGTTCCAGGAATATAAGAATGAAGTAGAAAAACAGACCGGCAAAAGTATCAAGATTCTAAGATCGGATCGAGGTGGAGAATACTTAAGTGCCGAGTTCCTGAATTATTTAAAAGAGAACGGAATCCTCTCTCAGCTTACTCCTCCATACACTCCGCAACACAACGGTGTATCGGAGAGACGGAACCGAACTCTATTGGATATGGTACGGTCCATGATGAGTAACGCTGAGTTACCGCGATCCTTCTGGGGGTATGCGCTAGAATCAGCTGCGTACCTTTTGAACCGAGTTCCTACTAAGACTGTGCCTACTACACCATATGAGATATGGTGTGGGAAGAGGCCCCATCTCAGTCACATTAAGACTTGGGGATGTCCAGCTTTTGTTAAAAAGCAGCATGCGGACAAGCTCGAGGCACGCTCAGTACAGTGTAAGTTCGTGGGATATCCAAAGAACTCCAAGGGATATTTCTTCTACTGTGAAGAGGAACAAAAAGTTCTTGTTTCTCGTCATGCCTACTTCTTGGAAACTGAGTTTTTGGAAAACCAGATAAGTGGGAGCACAGTAGAACTGGAAGAAATTCCAGAACCACGAGCTATTATTGAAAGCTTAGTGGAACCAGAGAGTTCAAAAGAACAGGACATTCCTATGCCACTCCGCAGAAGTAGTAGGCAGTCTCATCCGCCCGAGAGATACTACGGTTTTCTCATAGACGGGGATAGAGAGGATTGCATCATAGACTATGATGAGCCTACTAGCTTCCAGCAGGCCGTTCAGAGCGTTGACTCGGTAAAATGGCTGGATGCAATGCGGACCGAAATGGAGTCCATGTACACCAACAAAGTATGGACGTTGGACATTGCTCCAGACGGGGTAAAACCCGTAGGATGCAAGTGGATCTTCAAAAGGAAGATTGGTGTAGATGGACAGGTTGAGACCTATAAAGCTAGACTTGTAGAAAAGGGTTTCCGTCAAAGACCTGGTTTGGACTATGACGAAACCTTTTCTCCAGTGGCTATGCTGAAATCCATTCGGATCCTTCTTGCCATTGCTGCCTTCCACGATTATGAGATTTGGCAGATGGACGTAAAAACCGCTTTTCTAAACGGAAATTTAGAGGAGTGTGTCTATATGGATCAGCCAGAGGGTTTCATTCAGAGTGGGAGCAGCGGAAAGGTGTGCAAGTTGCTTAAGTCTATCTATGGACTAAAGCAGGCATCGCGGAGTTGGAACATCTGTTTTGATGAGACGGTCAAGGAATTTGGCTTTATCAAAAATCCAGATGAACCATGCATCTATAGTAGATTTGTAGCGAGAACTGTAGTATTCCTCGTTTTATACGTGGATGACATTCTCTTAATAGGAAATGACATTCCTATGCTACAATCTGTCAAGGGATTCTTGTCACACAGGTTCTCCATGAAAGACCTGGGTGATGCCTCTTACATCCTGGGGATCCGGATCCATCGTGATAGATCCAAGAGGATATTAGGACTTTCATAGTCCAGGTACATCGACACTATACTGAAGAGATTCAGTATGGAAGATTCCAAGCGCGGTAACCTACCGGCTTGTCACGGGATCACCCCCTCTAAAGAGATGTCTCCCAAGACTGATTTGGAGAGGGATCGCATGTCTATTATACCCTACGCTTCTGCGGTAGGCTCTATAATGTATGCGATGTTGTGTACCAGACCGGATGTAGCTTATGCACTGAGTGTGGTAAGACGGTATCAGTCAAACCCTGGGGAGAAACACTGGATAGCGGTAAAGAACATTCTCAAGTACCTGAGAAGGACTAAGGAGATGTTCTTGGTGTATGGCGGAAAAGACCTCCAGATCGAGGCCTTTGCTGACTCCAGCTTCCAGAGTGACAAGGATGATTCCAAGTCCATGTCGGGTTTTGTCTTTACCCTCAATGGAGGGGCGGTGTGTTGGAAGAGTTCCAAACAGGAAACCGTTGCAGACTCGACGATGGAAGCGGAATACATCGCTGCATCTGATGCCGCAAAAGAAGCTGTCTGGATGAGGAAGTTCTTGAAAGAACTTCAGGTGGTTCCGTCCATTGTTGACCCAATACCTCTGTATTGCGACAACAACGGGGCTATAGCTTTAGCGAAGGAACCCAGGTCCCATCAGAGATCCAGGCACATCTTGAGGCGGTATCACCTGATCAGGGAGATCGTGGATCGCAAGGAGATCGAGGTTCGGAGGGTTGCTTCAGAAGAAAACACTGCAGATCCATTCACCAAGGCCCTACCCCAGACTCAGTTCGAGCGGCTGATAGAGATGATAGGTCTTCGATACGCCAGTACATGGCCTTAGTGCAAGTGGGAGATTGTTAGTGTATATGCCCTAGAGGCCATTACTGTATCATACTAGTTTGTATATTACTTAATGGAAGCTTGGGATATTCACCTTGTATAAACAATCTTGCTCAATATAGTAGTATGCTACTTGGTTTGTTTCTACTTCAATGTGTACATGTGTTTATTTTGCGATATCACCTATACACATTAGTGGAGCCCTTAGGATCTTTGCTTGATTACCAGCGTTTTGATGGCAGTCACACTAGTGGGGGCTGGATAATCTATAAGCACATCCTTATATAGGTCCCTAGTCGTAGGACTATCGAGACAGGGCATCGATACTCCGGAGTAGACTAGCGTATGCGCTTCTCATCCCAGTGTGGGAGATGGTCTGTCCCACAGCCATCAGTACGTCGTACTGGAGATAGTATACGGGTGCTCGTTGGGTTACGAGTACACTGGACAGGACTCGTCGGGAACTGACAGGTTGGTATTATACCTATCGTTAGTTATCAGTTCCCAGGTGACATGAGTACAGCTTAGTCTGCTGACTTGACACTGGCACTTCGCCTCGAGTGTGTTCCCACTGTACTTTGACTACTACCCTACCACGGCTCAAAGGAGTCGTGCAAACAGGTGGTAGTTGGGTGCAGTCCCGAAGCACTTGGAGGCAGTGCCGGTTAGACAGGATTCGTTTCTCCCGGTATTGGGGGTTGACATCGCGCTGTGTCTAGGAGAGCCATTACACGAGTAGTCCCTGGCCAGGGCAAGCGAGATATACTGGTAGGCTTCCAGTGTTATCTCAGGGTGTTTTGGGCTTCACTCCGACACGACTTGTACCGCTATTGGGGGACTGACGTTTACCGCCCCCTAGGCCCGACATGCGATGTATCAGACGAACAGACCGGACTGTAGGGAGAATGTCACATTCAGACTCAGTAGGACTTCAGATGTGGTTCACCTCGTCAGCCTTCTTGTCGGCATCTACCTGGGGACCGTTACGCACAGCTAGTGCCGCTTACGGTCTGTGGTTAAACCCACTGCCAGCGTAGTGTCGAGTCTTTAGAGTCCCACACAGAGGGTATTCGCCTCTGGGCAAAACAGAGTAGAGGTCGCATGGTTTTGCAACAGGGTTCGTTCTCATCCACGCACTTGTGCACGTTTGGAGTCCGGACGGATATTGCCAGCGGGCTCTGGTTTGAGCCGGATACTGGTATATGTTTTGGGGTTACTTTTATCTCTCAGTATTCATGTTCCTCGGAACAAGAATGCAGGTGTGTATGCACAGTTGTTTGAGGCGGAAGAAGAGGTTTTTCATTAGGGTTTCGGAACGGGTGCGCATGCACAGTTGACAGTCGTCTTTTTTCCAAACCCTAATGAATTAGTGAGATATTTATTAATAATAGTAATTAAATGAAATTATGTTATGGTTGGTTTTGTTGACTTGTTGACCATGGTTGACTTGTTGACCATGGTTGAATGTTTGACCATCATCATTATTTTGCAAGGATGCTCCTTGATTCTTGCCAACATTCATTTAATGAAGTGATGATAGTGGTCATTCCAAAACAACCATCAACTATTCTCATTTGAATTATTATTACTAATTAGATAATTCTTTTTCTTTTGATATGGTTGCAAAAAGGAAAAAGAGAGCTCATTCTATCATAACCATTCTCTCTCCTCACTTCATCTTCTTCTTCCTCAAGCTCATGGAGAATCCTTCTCATGTGTTGAGAATCCCTCTCCTTGAAAAGAAAACAACCCCTAGACACTCTCTACTCTCTCTAGGATCAAAGGTTTAGCAAGCCGAACATTCTAGTTTTCTCAAAGTTCGAGAAAGAGCCCGAAGGTTGAACCCTCAGGTGGATCCATCTTTGACGGAAGAAGGCGACGAGGAAAGAACCATCAACCTCTACAAAGTTTGAAGAAGGAGTTCAAGTTTAGGTATAACCATCTTTCCGAGTAGCTAACTCTCTTTAGCTTGTTTGCTAGTTTTAGTTTAGGAAAAGATCCCGACTTTGTTAGTCCATGTTGCCCCATGCGCTAAAAATTTAATTTTTATACCGTTTCCGCCTCCCCGTAAGAACCGGGGGTCGCAACGTGGACTTACACACACTTCATCATCGATAATTGCCATGTCACTACACAGTAGTATTATTGCATCAGGATATGACCTTGTATGTACATACTATTATTCTAGGACATATACATCATGCTTTCTGATTATACGCATTGAAATATTCGTTTTCATGATATTTCTGGATTTGGCAACCGTGGATAATTTCAAAGGAGAGTATGTACTTATTTGAGAAACCCAGTTTTCTTGATATGATATTTGCGCAGCCACCATGAGATTTATCGGTTCTGATTATATACACCATACGAGGAGTGTGTGCCGTATGAGGGTACATGGTGGGGACCGGTATGGTTCCCCTCGGCAAGATGATCGAAGGATTATGCCGATTGAGCCTGGAGGTGGGCGAGTACCTACCGGTGATTGTATTTGAGCTCGGCGGATATCCGGGAGATACCGACCGGAGTTAAGAGATGGACATTGGTTGACCCGTGCTGCCGGGGCCGAGGGTCGATACCGCAGACGGAGCCCCATATGGACGAGGATTTACGTGCTGATGCTAGGCACAGGTTTCATGATGTTTCCATGATTTTGTTATATCCTCACATTTACATGCATGATGCTTATTTTCATTTGGGTGACAGGTGGACGGGATCCATATATATACAGACTTTTATTGCATTGATCATACTTCATTTGTATATATATAACAGGATATGAGGGCGCTGTTATATATATACCCTTACACCAATATTAGTGGAATGGGACGCTAATATATGTGTATTGATTTCCATTTTGATACTTCATCATATTTACTTAAAGCAGACATACCTTATATTTATGACATGTTATTACCTGAGGCACTGGCACGGGTACTTGGCACTACATACACGATTAGATGTTACATTGCCACCTTATTATGCTTCAAGCTTATTCTTTGAGGTTTATATACTGATCGTATTGACCTAGGTTTATGTCGTGCATTCGATTTTTGCTTGTAGATATTTTCTATTCACGAGTTGGCAACTCACCCCCGTTGTGCCACAGTTCTTGCAGGTTTGCCGTACATGTTCCATTGCTGCATTTCTGGCACACTGCTTCTTTTGCGGGTGATTTGCTTTGGTAGGTGGGTTCGTTTGTATCCGAACCACCATTGTACTTTTATTATTCAGTTGTATCTAGAAATTCCATCAACCAAAACTTGTATATTGTTTCAGACTTAGAGACTAGTGATGTATTATTTCGACCTTAGAGTCGCGTGTAGCAGTATGATGGTTTTCATGTTATTTTGAGTTTCTTTTGAGTTTTGATCCTCGCCATTCGGCGTTGTATATTATATTGCTTGCGTGGTTGTGACCGTTGATTGACGAAGAGCTAGCTCCCGCTTGGGGATGCCTTTTATTCACTGCATATATATTGTTCTTGTTGTACCCCGTTCGGGGTCGGTTTTTACCAAAGAAACTCTGCCGAAATTTTTAGAAAAACTATACATTTTAAAAATGAATATTCGGCTTAGTTATTTAAAAACCTTGACTTCAAAACATGTTTTCTTTACCTATAAAAAACCAGTTTTCTTTATTTATCCTTAAAATGGTTTTAGATTTCTGGGCTTTTGGCTTACTTGGATCAGATGGAGTCCTATAGACTTCATGTGGTTCAAGGGCCAGTCACGTGCTCTTTCGTGTCGTGACAAAGTTGGTATCAGAGCGCTAGGTTAACCTTGGTTCGAGTCTAAGTTTGACTATGTGGAGCCTAGTGCGTCTATATATATACGGAACTTAGGCTTGACCTTACGGAACTTAGACTTAGTCGAGGGGGTATTAGACCCGAACTTTCGTCGCGTAGGATGACCCTTGGTTGATGGAATAGGTGACTGCAGTAGAGTGACGTACCATGTGTATGTTCCGCGGCATACTTACGACACACCGCTCCGCTTAAGGAGCCTTAGGATGTACATTTCCTTGCACAGTATTATATTCATTCCTATGATCTATTCTCATCGATACTGGTTGTGTTTTGCTGCCACGATTGCACGGGCAGAGTGAGCTACGGCTCGAGTTGCGTCAGCATGAGCTCGTTGTGGACGAGGACTGACCAGGGCGTGATTCCAGAGACTTACGATTGCATTGAGAGGCGTCGTCTTATTGTGTTTTCGCGCCATGAGTGTTTGACAGATCGCTTTCACGAGATTTCTCAGACGTGCCGATTGGTACCAGAGGAGCAGGCTACTGCTAGAGGCCAACCAGGATGTGATGGCCATTGATATATCGCTTATTCAGCATACAGAAGAGTGAGCCAGTTGTTGCTGCAAATGACGAGATATCACCCAGATGATTGGAGCTAGTGCAGCTTGAGTATATACTTAGAGATATGATGGTGAGTCGCTAGTCACCTGAGGATGATTGACTAGGACAGGTGTTCGTTCACTTACCCCGGTGCGAGGTCATCAGATAGATTGCTTCCAGCTAGAGACGACTTCACGCGGAGACGTTGAGAGTTGACAGAGACGATCGAATGTCAGGAGCCCATTTTCCAAGTTTAAAGTATACGGAAAGACATGCAAGCGATTCCATAGACCCTCTAGAAGAATGAAACCCTAACTCGACTTAATGACCGTATGAAAGCCTTTGAACCTTAGGGTTTGCGGCAGTTCTGCGGCGCCATTAGTGAGGCTTGGGTTTGCCCTTCTACGGCTGGACCACCGATGGTGTGGCATGTGCTCGATACTATTAAACTGTACTCAAGATGTTGATCTCTTGGGGGATTATGAGGTTCTGACGAGTCGATCGAATGATTCAACATCATTCGGATATCATGTGATAGGATGCTTTGCTTGGGAGACTCCAGATATAAGTATAGCCGTTGGAGCACAGTCTATGCAGCCACGATGAGACGAGTCCGAATCAGTCGACATTGAAGCAGAGGAAAGTAAAGAGTTCGCAAGAGATTTCGACGAGATGACGTCCCCCTCTGCCGACATTAGAGATGCGATACGCACGCAGAGGCATTGTTATGGATATATCTTCCAGAAAAAGGCGCGATGAGTATGCAGCCATTTCGGAACAAGAATTAGCTTCGGCGATGGACGATGACTTCCGGGCAATTCGGCAGGGAAGAGATATGCGAGAGACTTTGGATGGACCATAGCCGAGAACGTTGCAGTGCGCAGATAAAGACGTGACGTTGATGTGGACGATGATACAGACAAGCGGGACAAGAGGTTCGTGCGAGACACTGACGAGCTGTCATTACTTTCCGTTGAGACCGGAGACCTGATATGCTTACAGAGGCGTTGGGATGCGACCAATTTCCGAGGGAATGCTATGCTAAGGACGCAGATGTCCATTGAGTGAGAAAAGATTATGCAAGAGTACCAACCTCCGTACAGACCGGCATAGGCATGATCGGAAGAGACCCTGAGCAGGATTCCTTCCAGGATACTGCTGCAATGATAATTGCACCCAGGATCAGATGTGATGTGCATTCAAAGAACCAGAGGCCGACGCCAATGACATGCTGCTTTACGAGTGGTCGTGTGGATTGACCGAGAGATGACTACAGAAGTGATAGAATGGAATCGTCCCCGTTAGCACACATGACAGGGCCGATGAGTCGATTGATTGCGAGATAGGTAATCCGCAGAGAAGATAAGGACCCTGTTAGTTATATGTATGCCCTAGAGGCCATTACTGTACATTGGATGTATATTGTAGTGGATGCTGGGACATATATAGGTAGGACTTTCTTGCTCGACATGATAGTACGCTATCTGGTTGCTCTTTATCTTAACGTGTATACTTTCTGTCTCTCTCTGTTACATGTTGATAAAGCCCTATAGGATGTGTACTCGACTTCCAGGACTATGATGTAGATCATACTAGTGGGGCCTGGGTAGTCCATGAGTACATCCTTGAAATGTTCCTAGTCGAGGGAATATCGAGACGGGGCATCGATATTCCAGAGTAGACTAGCGCATATCTTCTCGACCCATGCGATGGGCGATGGATGATCCCATATCCATTGGTGTTTGACATCAGAGATGGTATACGGGTGCTCAGTGGAGACTGGGTACACTGAACGGACTCGCCGAGAACTCCCAGATGGTATTATACCTCACGTCAGATGGCAGTTCTCTGGTGACACTAGTACAGCTTAGTCTGTTGACCCAAGATCGTCATAGAGTCTTGTGTGTCTCCCACTGTGCTTTGATTTCCATCCTACCACGGCTCTACTGAGTCATGCAAACAGGTGGTTTTTGGGTACAGTCCTGATTCACATGGAGGCAATGAGCGATAGGAGGGGATTCGTCTCTCCCGGTATTGGGGGTTGATGTTGTGCTATGCTCGACTGGCCATAACAGGAAATCCCTGGCCAGGGTTTCTGTGATATACTGGTAAGAGTTATCAGTAGTTTCACGAATGTTATGGACCTCAAGTCGGCATGACTTATCGAGCTATTGGGGTCTGACGTTTACCACCCCTAGACGAGATATGCGACATATCAGACGAACAGACCAGACTGTACGGTAAGTGTTACTGGTTGGATTCGCAGGAGTGTGAGCGGGCTTGCTCGTCGATCTTCTGATCGCTCAATACCCGGGTGGCCGTTACGTTTAGCAGACCGCTTGCGGCTTGTGGATGCTCGATATGATCATCATCTGCTGCCGGCGTATTGACGAGTCTTTAGAGTCCTACACAGAGGTTTCCTGGCTCAAGCGAAACGAAATAGGAGCGCATATGAGATATGTGCGGGACCGAGAATAAATCGAGTATGTGATACCGTATTCCATTCTCGCGATCAATGTATCGATTGGTTATATGCGATATAACCTAGTTATCGAATCAAGGATTGATTCGATAAGCCGATACGTTGGATACTAGCCGGTTATATGCGATATGACCGGATCATTGAATCAAGTGTTGATTTAATGATTTAATGTATAATTATATATTTGATATATTTCTTTGCATTAACTAGTATTGGTTCACTTTAAATGGATTTACTCACTTGTATTGCACATTGTATATGTGATATATTTTTGTGCACATCATTGTATCATGTTTGATGATACATTCTTTCTTGGTTTTGTGTAAAGTATTGAACCATGGTTAGTTAGTGGTTAGGGTATCTTTTCATTTGATTATTCATTTATCTTTTTATTTATTTCATTTAGAAAAGATAAAGAGAAAGATAAATGGTGGACTTATTTTGTTTTTAGTTGAAACTTCTTGAAACCTTGACTTAGTCCACCATTCTTGTCTCTTCTCTAACCCTAACCACTCATCTAACCTAAGTTAAGTCTCTACACTAAACCATGGTTGAAGATATGATAAGTATTGTATTTTCTTTTCTATTTTTAATTTAACTTATCATATCATCTTCTTCTTGCTTCATCTTCTTCTTCAATGGAGAAAGCTTGCTACTCCAATGGCAAGTGATGAAAGGTAGTGAGAAATCCAAAACTAAAGTCTACCCACTTCCTATTTCTTCATCCTCTACCTCTTGCCAAGTAGTATAGGGTGTTTCCTTCACAAGTTTTCCCGACTTGGTGAAGTTGGAGCTTGATCTAGCGATGCCTCGACGTAGATCATCTTCGGCATGGACATCGACGACCTACCTTGCCCATTCTCCGACGAAGCCGACGCTAGAGCCCGGGAACTCATTTGGACAGCGAGGGGACTTCGTTGCGGAGCTATGGAGGTGGTGCACCGGATCTACAAAGGTTGTATTTCCGTATCTCTTAGTTAATTGTTAACTAGTTATCTTTTCGCCTAGAAATCTAGCAAACGATCCGTATTAGGGTTAATAGGCACTTGTAAAATTTCAATTGGCCATGTTTGATCACTTGTGAGACTTCACTAGAGTGCCTAGGAACCCTACAGTGGTATCAGAGCCTAGCTAGAGCCTTAGGTGATGCGTAGACGGAGTTAGAAGTCCGATCGACCCGAAACCCCGACTTGAAAGTGCTCTCTGGACATTTTCTGTTTTCGTGGATTTTTGAGAATTAAAAATATGCAGAAAAAT
Organism: Agapanthus africanus; assembly: GCA_030015575.1. Lineage (NCBI taxonomy): Eukaryota > Viridiplantae > Streptophyta > Magnoliopsida > Asparagales > Amaryllidaceae > Agapanthus > Agapanthus africanus. The sequence continues at coordinate 250,089,511 of CM057345.1, read as the reverse complement.
CAACAGGAAATTCTAAGAATTACGGTGCAAAAAATAACTAATGATCCCTCAAAAGTGCGGCGGAACCGCGGCATTAGCATGCTAATACGGCGGTTCCGCGGCCGTTTTGTCTTATTAGGCATTCAATTTTGCACAGTAATTCCTATTTTGCAGTGCTGGTTTTCCTGGGAATTTTTTTTATCTGAAATCAAGAGTTGAGTTTTTTGGGTTGTATTAGGAGTTCGTACATTCGATCGGATTGTCTAATTTTGTCTATGTGTTTTTCGGATATTTTAGAATATGTTAAAAATTTCGACCGGACAAAAATACCTACTTTTTCCCCTGCCGGAAAATTTCCAAGTGTTGGATTTTTCCGTGGTTTAAGGACGTTCTGAGTAGTGCAGGTAACGCCATGGTCCCTCTAGAAGACAACAAACCATAACTCGATTATGTGACCGTCTTGAACTGCCCTTTGAACCTTAGGGTTTGGGGCAGTACGGCGTGCCACATGTGAGGCGTTGGCTTGACCCTTCTACGGCTGGACCGTTGGTACTGAGGCATGAAGTGAATGTCTTTGAACTTATTTCATTCGGTTGATCGGGAAAACTTGGGTGTTCGATTGTTCTATCGAAAAGTTTAACATTTTCTATCTTATCCGGAATGTGATACAATAATTGGAAATCACAATAAGTTATGAGATAACTGAATGAATGTTATAAACATAGCACTTTAGTCTCACTTGATCGATTGCCACGGAATTTTGATGTGATCAAAAGTCCGTTGCAATCACGTTGTGAACGCGGATACTCGCCGGTAAACTTAATAGACAGCCTCACTCCATAGCCCCGACCAAGTGACTGCAGGAGAACCCCGTCGCCGAAAGCATCCGTTCGGGTGCTCGCGGCAGCGGTGTTCCGCCTTGGTGCACTTCGTCGACGGCATCGGGGGTGCGGCCGCCTACTAAAGTTTGCGACGAGCATTCGATCAGGATGTCAGGAATCTTGTTGAATTACCCGACTTGATATTGAAAAGAGTTTTCGATAATGAGACTAAAATGCGGGGTTTATAATTGTTAGGCATGCGATGTCTAAGGAATTCGTTTGATTAGGCATGCGATGTCTAAAGCGGTTGCGGATTCCAACTGTTGTAGTTTTACACTTTCTTTTCTGTGACCGTAAGTGTAATATGTGATATCGCCGGTTTTGTTGCTATATGTCAACGACAATTGGGATGCGCATATTTACTTACGTTGATGACATGTGATGTTATGTGTTGCTGGATATGTTATATTGGATCGTCGTGTTTGAATAGCCGGGGGTTTTTATGTGAGATGAGTGTTTTTTTTCATTTTCATTCATGTAAAAACTTGTATGTAATATTCTTTTATTGGGGCACTTCCAGGTTGCGGAAGTTGTCACCACTTGTATATTATTTATTTTTCTGCACCAGGATAGACCCAAGGAGGGGAGCACAAGTAACCGGGTTCTAGGGTCCAGTGGGAGACCATCTCGAGAAGTCGAGTCCGGGTCTCCTAACCCTAGAATTGGTAGGGTTGCTTGCCGCTCTCGTAGGGGTCTAGGGGTGTGGGATTGGCTATTCATCACGACCGTGGAATCCGTGTTTTATACTGGCTCATATTGAAAACACGGACGTCCTAGTATATCCAATATTTCATATGTATCTTCTGCTGTGATTTATCTGTGATCATGTGATGTTCTGTGACAGATATTGTATATAGTATATATGATATATTATATAGACGTTGCTTATGTTTTACACCCACGCTAGCCCTGCCCCGCTCTGCCGTTAGTTACGTAACCTAACGGTGCAGACGGGACATCGAGGCGAATGCAGATGGCATAAGCGTACGTTATATTTATCTGTGATGTTTAGGTGGAATTAAATGATAGGATATTCATTAATGAGATTAATGAAAGAAAATAAACCTAATTGATGTTGTGGAATCGAATTTCAAAATAAAAACAGGTAGCTACAGTTCTTGCTTTGCATCGCGGTGTTCATTATAGAACATCCTGCACCTTATTCGATGAGGAAAGGACCGAGATCCCTTCACCGGGAGTGACTCCTTTAGCAATAACTGGCAGATGCTACACACTCGGTTTGTCCTTTGATTGCTTCTATAGTTTCTGCTTTGCACAGTGATATATATGATATATCCCGCACCTCATTCGACGAGGAAAGGGCCGACGATCCCTTCACCGGGAGTGACCCCTTTAGCAAAACTAGAAAAGCCTCAAAAACATTCCATTTAAAAACCATTTGATTCCGCAACGAGATCAAGTTCAAAGCGTTAAAGGTTTTCACAAAAACCATTCGCAACCCTCCGTCATTTTAGGAAGTAGAGTACTTAGTATTCGTGCTGTGTTTGTTGACCATAGTCAAGGCACAGTGTACGGTAGCTAAGTGATGTCTTCCTACACCGCATATGATGCGATTAGTTAGGACAGTCGCGTGACTTTGTTGACCTTAGTTAAGGGTCATGTGGGTGGGTCTAATTAATCATGAAATGACGGGTAGAACTTGACTAGTACTTATGATTTGTTGACCATAGTTAAGGTCATAGGTGCTAGGGGTAAAAACCTTTATCGGCAGTTTCAAGTGTTGAAACTTGCAATGAGATTGCATACCTTCTATATGATAGTTGGATCCCGATACCCACTGTGAGTAATTGTTACTCCTGGGAGAGTTTTGCACTTTGCAATTAGCCGATCAAGTAGGTGTCTAGAAAGGTGTCAACGGGGTTACGCCTCTGGGAAAATGAGGTTTACTGTAATTAGGTCCGTGCGAAAGCACAGGGAACCTCCCTCAAAGTACCGACACTGGCCTGGCTGAAAGATTGGCGAACTTGTAGAGTGTAATTAATCCCGGCTAGTCTTTCCTTTTAGGGTTTGAAGGAAGATTTGATAAAAACAGTGGGAGCCATCCTGATTAGATAAAATACATAACCAATCTAATCTTGCAAGAGCGCACGCAGAGTGTTTTCTTCTCTCTCTCTCCAGGTAGCGGCCATATCTCGCCTTAATCAAGATAATAATATGGATGTATTGACCGAACCCGCTTGTTATACTGAGCTGGGGAACGTTGGTCCCGCTCCAACTTATAATTGTTATAAGACAGAGCAGCAAATTGGGGAATACCAGAATTCCTATGCCGCCCAAACGAAGAAAGTGCATATGATGCATCTCCTTCGGGTGTGTTCATTACAAAGAACTTTTTCTCAGTATCCTCTGCATCCTGGGTATATGATACCGGATCAGGATCCCAGATATGTAATCTGTTACATAGGGCTACAAAAAGGTAGAAAAACTGAGAACGGGTGATAAGTTTCATGAGACAGAAAACGGGGCAAGTGTTGCAGCCAAGTCTGTTGGTCACTGTCACCCTGTATTACGAATACATTGATTCTAAACAAATGCTGTTAGATACCGAACCTGATATACAAAATCATATCAGTCTCTTTATTAGTAAAGAAAGGATATAATTTTGTCTTGATGGATAATGTTTTGAACATTTCCTATATCAAAAGTTGATCGGTTCAGGCACGTTATCTAAAAGCATTGACGTTCTAAATCAAACTACAGTTCCTTGTATACTGAACACACACAAGAGGAAGAGTTCAGAAATGAACAAATTCTTCTTAAGGTATTATAGACTAGGTCATATCAATGCGACCCGACTAGCTGAAGTTACATTTAGATGCATATTTAAATCAGTATGAATTTACATCTTGTGAAACTTGCCAGTCATGTCACAAAGATAACATGACCATAGCTCTGTTTGTTGGAAACAGAGAAAGAGTTAGTAAACTCTTGGGACTGATACATGATGATGTATGTAAGGTCTCCTGTCTACACATGCCAGGCTGGTTCTTTATACTTCATTATATTCTCTGATAATCTCTCAAGATTCAGTCATATATTCCTGTTGAAATATAAGTCCGAACCTTTTGAGGTATTCACAGAATATAAGTAGGAAGTAGAGAACCAATATACGGGTATAAGTATTATGTCCTATGATGAGATCAGGGATGAGAATACTTGTGCATGGAATCTTTGGACTATTCTAAAGGAAAATGAGATTCTCTCTCAGTATTACTCCTCTGAACACACCACAGCACAACGGTGTATCGGGGCGGAGCAATCATACAATATTAGATATCGTGTGCTCTATGATGAGTATTACTGAGTTACGTATTTCCTTTTGGGAGTTATGCACTTATGAAGTTGCATACCTATTGAATAAGGTTCGATTCAAATCAGTGCCTACCACTCCATATGAGATATGGTATGGGAAGAGCCTATCTCTTAAGTTAGTTAAGATTTGGGATTGTCCGGCCTATGTCGAAAGCAAAATCCGGACAAGATCGAGGTAAAGTCAGTTGTGTAGAACTGGAAAGGTTCCAGCTATACGAAACTACAACTGAAGATTTGACAGAACCAAAGGATTCTATAGTCCCCGACGAACCTCAGCTTCTCCGCCGATCTGGTAGGGTTCCTCGCCTGCCTGAGAGATACCTCGATTTCTCGATGACAGTGGGAGCGAGGATTGCATCAAGAGATGATGGCCCAACCAGTTTCGAGCAGGCCATCGAGAGTAGGGACTCTGTAAGAATGGCTGGATGCTTAGTGATCTGAGATGGAATTCTTATACACCAACAAAGTATGGACTTTGGTTGCTATATCTGAAGGGTTAAATCCCCATCAGGAGCAAGTATATCTTGAGAAGATTGCTTGGTGTACATGGAAAAGTTGAGACTTTCAAAGCTAGACTTGTTAAAGGTTTTAGTCATCAACCAGGTGTGGATAATGATGAAACCTTTTCTAGGGACTATGCTTGAGTCCATCCAGATCCTACTTGCCACGGCTACATACCATGACTACGATATCTGGTGGTTGGGTGCCATGACTACTTTTCTAAATGATGTTTTAGAAGAGTGCGTCTATAAGTACACAGCCAGATGGCCTCGTAGACAGTGGGAGCAGTGGAAACGTGTGCAAGATACTTTATAGGATAAAGCAGGCATCGCGGAGTTGGAACATCTGTTTTGATGGATTAGTCAAAGAAGTTGACATCATCAAAATGGTAGATGAACCTTGTATAAACAAAAAGGTAGTAGGGAGTATGGTGACGATCCTCGTAGAGTACGTGGATGACATACTCTTGTTAGGGAAAGAGTTTCCTATGCTACGCTCGATCAATCTCCGCTTATCACAATGATTTTCCATATTGGATCAAAGTGATACATACTAAATCCTAAGCTATGGATCTATGAGATAGATCTAATTGGATGTTAAGATACTCACCAGTTGTAGTGAGATAGTATCAATCGATCCTGGGGAGAATCACTGGAAGTGTTCCAGAGTGATAAGGACGACTGAATGTCAGTCGCAGGCATTGTCTTTACCCTCAGTAAAGGGACGGTATGTTGGAAGATTTCCAAGCTAGATACCGTGACAATCTAGACGATAGGCTGGTAACATCGCTATTAAAAATACTACCAAAGAGGCAGTTTGGGTGTATATTGGTTCATAAGATGAACTAGGTTCCTATCATTGTGTGACAATGGAATTGTGGCTTTGGCCAAGAAACCATGGTCCCATCAGTGACCCAGATATATTCTGAGGCAGCATCACCTGATCATGGAGATAGCTGATCTCCAGGGTGATCGAGGTTAGGAGAGTAGACTCAGAGGACAACATGGCGGATCCACTCACGAAGGCCTTTTCCCAAAGAGAGACTTTTAGGGGATGGTTGAGTATGCGATACTGCAACCACTGCTACAGATGGCCCTAGTGCAAGTGGGAGATTGTTAGTTATATGTATGCCCTAGAGGCCATTACTGTACATTGGATGTATATTGTAGTGGATGCTGGGACATATATAGGTAGGACTTTCTTGCTCGACATGATAGTACGCTATCTGGTTGCTCTTTATCTTAACGTGTATACTTTCTGTCTCTCTCTGTTACATGTTGATAAAGCCCTATAGGATGTGTACTCGACTTCCAGGACTATGATGTAGATCATACTAGTGGGGCCTGGGTAGTCCTTGAGTACATCCTTGAAATGTTCCTAGTCGAGGGAATATCGAGACGGGGCATCGATATTCCAGAGTAGACTAGCGCATATCTTCTCGACCCATGCGATGGGCGATGGATGATCCCATATCCATTGGTGTTTGACATCAGAGATGGTATACGGGTGCTCAGTGGAGACTGGGTACACTAAACGGACTCGCCGAGAACTCCAAGATGGTATTATACCTCACGTCAGATGGCAGTTCTCTAGTGACACTGGTACAGCTTAGTCTGTTGACCCAAGATCGTCATAGAGTCTTGTGTGTCTCCCACTGTGCTTTGATTTCCATCCTACCACGGCTCTACTGAGTCGTGCAAACATGTGGTTTTTGGGTACAGTCCTGATTCACATGGAGGCAATGAGCGATAGGAGGGGATTCGTCTCTCCCGGTATTGGGGGTTGATGTTGTGCTATGCTCGACTGGCCATAACAGGAAATCCCTGGCCAGGGTTGCTGTGATATACTGGTAAGAGTTATCAGTAGTTTCACGAATGTTATGGACCTCAAGTCGGCATGACTTATCGAGCTATTGGGGTCTGACGTTTACCATCCCTAGGCGAGATATGCGACATATCAGACGAACAGACCGGACTGTACGGTAAGTGTTACTGGTTGGATTCGCAGGAGTGTGAGCGGGCTTGCTCGTCGATCTTCTGATCGCTCAATACCCGGGTGGCCGTTACGTTTAGCAGACCGCTTGCGGCTTGTGGATGCTCGATATGATCATCATCTGCTGCCGGCGTATTGACGAGTCTTTAGAGTCCTACACAGAGGTTTCCTGGCTCAAGCGAAACGAAATAGGAGCGCATATGAGATATGTGCGGGACCGAGAATAATTCGAGTATGTGATGCCGTATTCCATTCTCGCGATCAATGTATCGATTGGTTATATGCGATATAACCTAGTTATCGAATCAAGGATTGATTCGATAAGCCGATACGTTGGATACTAGCCGGTTATATGCGATATGACCGGATCATTGAATCAAGTGTTGATTTAATGATTTAATGTATAATTATATATTTGATATATTACTTTGTATTAACTAGTATTGGTTCACTTTAAATGGATTTTCTCACATGTATTGCACATTGTATATGTGATATATTTTTGTGCACATCATTGTATCATGTTTGATGATACATTCTTTCTTGGTTTTGTGTAAAGTATTGAACCATGGTTAGTTAGTGGTTAGGGTATCTTTTCATTTGATTATTCATTTATCTTTTTATTTATTTCATTTAGAAAAGATAAAGAGAAATATAAATGGTGGACTTATTTTGTTTTTAGTTGAAACTTCTTGAAACCTTGACTAAGTCCACCATTCTTGTCTCTTCTCTAACCCTAACCACTCATCTAACCTAAGTTAAGTCTCTACACTAAACCATGGTTGAAGATATGATAAGTATTGTATTTTCTTTTCTATTTTTAATTTAACTTATCATATCATCTTCTTCTTGCTTCATCTTCTTCTTCAATGGAGAAAGCTTGCTACTCCAATGGCAAGTGATGAAAGGTAGTGAGAAATCCAAAACTAAAGTCTACCCACTTCCTATTTCTTCATCCTCTACCTCTTGCCAAGTAGTATAGGGTGTTTCCTTCACAAGTTTTCCCGACTTGGTGAAGTTGGAGCTTGATCTAGCGATGCCTCGACGTAGATCATCTTCGGCATGGACATCGACGACCTAGCTTGCCCATTCTCCGACGAAGCCGACGCTAGAGCCCGGGAACTCATTTGGACAGCGAGGGGACTTCGTTGCGGAGCTATGGAGGTGGTGCACCGGATCTACAAAGGTTGTATTTCCGTATCTCTTAGTTAATTGTTAACTAGTTATCTTTTCGCCTAGAAATCTAGCAAACGATCCGTATTAGGGTTAATAGGCACTTGTAAAATTTCAATTGGCCATGTTTGATCACTTGTGAGACTTCACTAGAGTGCCTAGGAGACCCAGAGACAGAGGACGCCAGACCATGAGCAAGAGGCAAGTAGATATCTTGCACTGCTAGCTTTGGATGCTCCGACACCTTCTCGACTGTGAAGGAGGGACTACCGACGACGGTATTTTTGATTTATGATTTTGTGATTCGATTATCACGAATCCGTCACTTTGGAATTTGGTATTTTGGGCGTTCTGTTTTCATGATTTAGTCTTCATGGTTGAGTTTCATGATATTTGTTTTGTGCACCATGGTTGCACCCACTGGGTATTTCTATTTTGCGCATAGTTATTACGTTGAGGTATTGATTGTGATTTCATGCCTATTTTATGCCAGTGATTTGATTTACGCTTCCAGCATAGTTTTCGTGTACCTTTAGTGTTTTGATTTGATTTGTGCATGCTGATGCATATGGTTATGAGCTTATACACCGCGGTATACCTGATTTTGAGTGAGTCGTATTGTATACCGTCGATTTGGGATTTTCGCGCATGTGTGGCGCATGTTTTGAGATACGCTTTTGGTACACACCGGATGCACTAAATCGGGATTCTTTGTGCATGTCAGATGCACCTGACTTGGCTGTCAGGCACACACGTTGCCTATGACAGATGTTTCGTGCACACCAGTTGCACCAAGATGTTGTTTTGTGCACATGTGTGGCACATATATGGATTTTGATTTCCGTGCGCACCAGACGCACCGGATATTCATATACACATTGTGAGATTTATTCCTTATAGAGTATTACGTTTTATGATATTTGCTATGTGTTTTCATACTGAGCGGGACTAGTCAGAGGACAGTACCCGCATACTTTTGCATGTATTTACTTAGTTATTTACACATATAGCTTTCATATATACATGTATAATTTTGATGTACATCATACTGGCTTTGTTTTGGATTTGACATTTGTGTCATTACCATGACTCCGATGATTGTAGGATGCTTGACGGAGTTTCGATTTTGAGTTATCTGCTCATTACTTATGCGCATGTATTGCGCTATGATGTGTTTTATGTATTGATGATTTCGGAGCCCCGACAATTTGGATTTTTACTCAAATGTTTTAGTACCTGGGGGTTTAAATTTAAATTCGGGGACCGAATTTATTTAAGAGGGGAAGATTGTAACATTTCAAAAAAAATAAAATATTATTTTTTGGGAATTTTATAATTTAATATTATTTTATTGAATTTTTTAATATTTTGGTATAATTAAATACAGAAAAATTTGAAAAAATTATGGAAAATTCTGAAATAGGGTATTTTATGGAATTATGTCATTTTTAAGTTTTCATGATTAGTTATATGCTAATTTAGTGCTAATCGCGATTAAAAATCGCTAATCGGTTTTTTAGCAATTTTGTGCAAAACATGCACATATCATTTTTTATCACACTTATGCATTTTCCATCATGTTATTTAGGGTTACTATTCTTGTGAGAAAGGAATTGGGAGAAAAGAAAAGAAAAGAAAAAGAAAAAGGAAAAGAAAAGGGGACAAGTGCATTAATGAGACATGGTGCACTTTTGACTTGGATTTTATCTCCCTCTCATTTTCCTCATCTCTCTCCCTCTTCATTTTCCTTCAGCTGCTACCTCTCCTTCATCTCCCTCCCCTCTTCAAGCCCCAAATCATCTCACAAAGATCACCAAAACCCTACCCCCATTTCATAAAAAGTATGCAAACTCAAGATCTACACATTGGACCAAGGAAGCAAGGATTTTGGCCACTAGGGGCAACTCAAGAAAATTCTTGAGTTGCCAATGAGGTAATTACTAAACAATTAGCTTAGTTTTTGTATTACATACACCCCCATACTAGTTTAGAATCAATATTGTGTGATTTGGTGGACTTAAATAAAACTTAGTTAGGGTTTGAGGAAATTATGAGTTGTGATGGGAAATTTAGCTCAGTAGAGACTATACAAACACCCTAGTGTATGAATTGAGACCTAAACCTGAGACTTGAAACCCGGAATACAGATTTAGAAACCGATATCGGAGATTTTGTGTAATCTGTGATGGTTATATTGAATCTGCTTTTACCTCGAGACTCTGAAAATTAAATTGATGGGACAGTGAGATGTGCAGGCACCCTAGAATCACCACACAAGACCCCAGCCCCTAACTCATTTTCCCGGCCGCAGATTTATTCTGTTTGGCCGCAATTTGCGGCCAAACCTACCCCATTTTGGCTCGTTTTGGTTTTTATGTTCCCTTATCTGTAGTTTAGACCCCTGGCATGTATAGATTTGTCTAATTTGACCTAGGGTGAAATCTAAAGCCTATTTTCTTAGTTGCTGTTTTGGATTCGTGTTTCCGTATTCTGAATTTTTAATTCTGAAATTGTGTATTGTGTTTTACCTCGACTATTTGGCGTCTATACGACGATATCGAGGATTGATAGATGGTTTGAAGGCGTGCCCGTAGGTTCTAACCTATAGGCCCCTTATCGTATCGTTTTGGGTTTCGTGTGCCGTTTTAGATTTGATTTGGTTTTAATGCCCATATATGATACTTTGATGTGTAGGTACCCCATGAAGATTTCGGGACGACAAGCAAGCGCGTGGCGACGTCCACAAATGAAGACGCAAGGTGAGTAGATTATATCTACGGGGGAAGTCGGGTGGATGGTGTATAGCACCCCCGCATTCCGTAGTTGATATAATGTATATATTATATAATAGTTATAGTGTGTCGTGGATATTGTGTTAGGTGTATTATGGATAGTTTAGGGTTAGAAGTAAACTAGTGTAGTTCATAGTCGCGAACCCTAGAATAGATTTACACCCATACGTACACCCTTGCATATTCATTATACTTGCACTGTGTTTGATGATATTGGATGACATTGGAGATGAGTTTGATGATATTTGGGCATTGTGCCGCGAGATCGGTGATTTGATATGATTCGTATTTGGGATACGACATGTGATCTCTAGCGGGCCTTTGGACATGTGTTTACACACGCAGTCATATTGATGGTATCAGTTGTACTAGACTTAGATCAGTACCCCAGATGTGTGATATGATGATGAGGATACCAAATAATTGATGAGCTGATTGTGATATTGACCCGTACCCAGCTATTGAGATGCCGTACGACAATTTACCGTACGAGCTCTATATTGATGATAGATCCGCGCCCATGACTCGAGGATGTCAGATCATATACTGTATCGTACGCGATACTATTGAGGCGGATCACCGACTATTATATTAATTATATATATCGACTCAAATTTAGGTGGTTTCCATACCCCTCCTAATGGACTTGGCTTAGTAGATGTTAGACTAGAACCTAGTCATGCCTATTTCAAAACTAACAAATCGGGAATATATTAAGGACAAGTAAAGGGATTCTACGGGTATTTTCAAAAGACGTATCTATTCTTAAAAACACCGTAACACTTATTTTACCAAAACCTCGATACGTCTTATTTCAAAAGACACCATTGCAGGACATGTACATATTGGTGTAGATTCTTCATTGCTGCATTGATTATTCGATTCCGCATCGCATTGCATGTGTTATTTCTATATTGCAATCATGCTGTTACGACACCAGTACCATTATCGATGATGCATATGTTCTACGTACACTTGCTTGTCGGCTCACACACTTCATCATCGATAATTGCCATGTCACTACACAGTAGTATTATTGCATTAGGATATGACCTTGTATATGCATACTATTATTCTAGGTCATATACATCATGCTTTCTGATTATACGCATTGAGATATTCGTTTTCATGATATTTCTGGATTTGGGAACTGTGGATAATTTTAAAGGAGAGTATGTACTTATTTGAGAAACCCGGTTTCCTTAATATGATATTTGCGTAGCCACCATGAGATTTATCGGTTCTGATTTTATACCCCATACGAGGGGTATGTGTCGTATGAGGGTACATGGTGGGGCCCGGTATGGTTCCTCTCGGCAAGATGATCGAAGGATTATGCCGATTGAGCCTGGAGGTAGGCGAGTACTTACCGGTGATTGTATTTGAGCTCGGCGGATATCCGGGGGATACCAACCGGAGTTGAGAGTTGGACATGGGTTGACCCGTGCTGCCGGGGCCGAGGGCCGATACCACAGACGAAGCCCCATATGGACGAGGATTTACGTGCCGATGCTAGGCACAGGTTTCATGATGTTTCCATGATTTTGATTATATCCTCACATTTACATGCATGATGCTTATTGTCATTTGGGTGACAGGTGGACGGGATCCACATATATACAGACTTTTATTACATTGATCATACTTCATTTGTATATATAACAGGGTATGAGGGCGATGTTATATATACCCTTACACCAATATTAGTGGAATGAGACGCTAATATATGTGTATTGATTTCCATTTTGATACTTTATCATATTTACTTCATGCAGACATATCTTATATTTATGACATGTTATTACCTGAGGCACTGGCACGGGTACTTGGCGCTACATACACGATTAGATGTTACATTGCCACCTTATTATGCTTCAAGCTTATTCTTTGAGTTTTATATACTGATCGTATTGACCTAGGTTTATGTCGTGCATTCGATTTCTGCTTGTAGATATTTTCTATTCACGAGTTGGCAACTCACCCCCGTTGTGCCACAGTTCTTGCAGGTTTGCCGTACAGGTTCCATTGCGGCATTTCTGGCACACTGCTTCTTTTGCGGGTGATTTGCTTTGGTAGGTGGGTTCGTTTGTATCCGAACCACCATTGTACTTGTATTATTCAGTTGTATCTAGAAATTCTATCAACCAAAATTTGTATATTGTTTCAGACTTAGACACTAGTGATGTATTATTTCGACCTTAGAGTCGCGTGTAGCAGTATGACGGTTTTCATGTTATTTTGAGTTTCTTTTGAATTTTGATCCTCGTCATTCGGCGTTGTATATTATATTGCTTGGGTGGTTGTGACCGTCGATTGACTAAGAGTTAGCTCCCGCTTGGGGATGCCTCTTATTCACTGCATATATATTGTTCTTGTTGTACCCCGTTCAGGGCCGGTTTTTACAAAAGAAACTCTGCCGAAATTTTTAGAAAAACTATACATTTTAAAAATGCATATTCGGCTTAGTTATTTAAAAACCTTGACTTCAAAACATGTTTTCTTTCCCTATAAAAAAACCAGTTTTCTTTATTTATCCTTAAAATGGTTTTAGATTTCTGGGCTTTTGGCTTACTTGGATTAGGTGGAGTCCTATAGACTTCATGTGGTTCAAGGGCCAGTCACGTGCTCATTCGGGTCGTGACACGAACCAAGGTTAAACCTAGTGCTCTGATACCAACTTTGTCATGAACCGAAATGGCACGTGACTGGCACTTGAATTCTGTGAAGTCTATAGGACCCCACCTAATTCAATTAAGCCAAAAGCCCAGAAATCTAAACCATTTTTAATGAAAAGAGTGAAGGAAAACTTGGTTTAAAGCAAGTGGTTTTAAGAAAATAAGACATTAAACATTTTAAAAGCAACATCATATTTTCTCGAAAATTTCGGCAGAGTCTCCCTTATAAATACTGGCCCCCAAACGGGTACAACACATGAAATACATAATAATGAATAAAGGCATCCCCAAGCGGGAGCTAGCTCTTCTCCAAATGGCGGAAACCACCACACCAGTAATTTAATATACAACGCCGAAGGGCGAGGATCGAAAACTCAGAAGAAAACCAACATTCTCAAGAAAACCAGAAAAGAGTAATAATAATACAAGCGCGTGACTCTAAGGTCGAAAGAATAAACAACTGGTTTTCTAAGTCTATCAAATATACAAGTCTGGTTGATAGAGTTTATTAGATACAACTGAAATAAATAAAGTACGACGGTGGTCACGATGCGAGTGAACCCACCTACCAAAGCAATCACCCGGAAGGAAGCAGTGTGCCATCAAGCCGCAATGAAACCTGTACGGCCAAACCTGCAAGAAAATGTGGCACAACGGGGGTGAGTTGCCAACTCGTGAGTAGAAAATATCACCGAGAAGAAATCGCATGTATGACTCTCTCCTAGGTCATACAATAATATCCTCATAACAGATATAGCCTGAAACATCTAAAATGGCAAGGTAATCATCTAAACATAAGTGAAATACCAAGTGCTCGTGTTAGTGCCTCAGGTAGCAACATGTCACATATATGATGTGTGAATGCATCAAGAATGAAAGCAGAATACATCTTGTGCGACAAAACTGTTTTCTTATCTCAGTGAGATTTTTGTATAAAAACTGAATATCATTAATGAAATTAACAGAGAATCTGTGTCAAGCATCGACACAAAACATATATCTCAATATCTCAATGTCTCAATATCTCGAGCTCCGCATGAACAGGATCGTCCCATAACATCAAATCTCAATATCTCAATATCTCGGCCTCCGCATGAACAGGATCGGCCCATGGGCTCCGCATGATCAGGATCGGCCCCTATCACATATAATACTCAAATCACGAGAAAACCGCAAATTTCTATTTTTTTAAATGATAACGAGTTTAAATCCTTGCGGTTTCTTCAAATCCAGAAATATCATGGAAAATCTAAATCACAAAATCAAGATTAAATAAACAGTGAATTACCGGCATAAAGCCCCATAATATTGCATGACAAATGAATATATGAATGCACCAGGTATCAAGCAAGGAATTCATTAACTAAACTAGCATATGAAAATAATCATACTAGTACTATGTTGCAACTACTAGCTAGCAATTTATACCCATGAAGTAATGTTTTCTAATGTGTACATGACCTGGAAATTACCGAAGATGATGTGTGTGAGTCAGCAAGCAAGTGTATGTGGAGCATACGCATCATCGGTAATGATGCTGGTGTCCTGACAACAGTGTTTCATAATAACTAATGAAAACACATTTAAGCATGCAATGCGATGCGAACAGCAAGAATATACGGAAAATGCATAATAAACGCAACATTGAAGAATATACGTGTCTATATACGAGTCATACAGTTTTTGGTATTTAAAATCGCACGAATCGTGGTTTTAGAAAAATAGGGGGTCTTTGAGAAAAGATACATCCTTTGAAAAATCCGTAGTGTCCCTCGGCCTGTCTTTAAAGTAGTCACAATTCGTTAGTTTTGGAAATAAGTATGACTCGAGCCCAGTCTAACATCTACCTGAAAAACTACAGGACTAAACGAAAGGGTAAGGAAATCCACCTAAGTCTGAGTTGATATATCTAGTAGTCGGCGATCCCGCCTCAATAGTGTCCCGTAAGGTAAAATATATAATACGACATCCACTACTCAAGAGTGCGGATCAAACATTATAATTATACTTCGTACGGTAAAATCTATCGTACATCATCCTGAAATCGAGTTATGGGTCAATTATCACATATACCTCATTATTCATAGGGTATCATTATCATAATATCCTGAATCAGGGGTACCGTTCTATAGTCTAGTACATACCAATACCATCAAACATATATCCGCGTGTGAATAAAATCATATCGCCCATCGATCCACTATAATATCATGTCGTATCTCATATTATAACCCAAATCACATAACCGATCTCACGACATCATGCCCGATCACATCGACTCATCTCCAAGTATCATATACTATCCTCATCACCCGTGTATACGTATATGTATATATATGTACCAACGCATACACACACATATATATACACATATAAACATATACACCCAAAACCAGATCACGTGTGTGCATGTGTGTGTGTGTCAACTTTACTCTAGGGTTCGTGACCAAGAAACTAACAAAAATCACTTCTTTCAATTACACTAAAACCGACCCATGTCTACTAAAGTTTTTTCTTGCTAAGTATTCCTATCTTGCAATAACTCATATGTATATACAAATCATAACACATTATATCCTACGAAATTTGTGGGGGTGCTATACGCCATCCACCCGACTTCCCCCGTAGATATACATCTACTCACCTGGACGCCTCGGCTAATCTGATCCAATTTCAGCTCTGTCATCTCTGCGCCACATCCGACGCCACTGCACCCAATCCTAGAAATGTACAGAAGGTAATAAGAGAATAAATATATAATTAGTCGCGGACACAACTAATACAAGTCAAACACGCGCACTAACTAAACGCGCATGCACTTGGTGCACAAAACGCGCTCGCGACAATGCCACAAATCACCACTAGGGTCGCAATACGTGAAAACCACTAATCCTAATACCCACTCGTACCAATTGCACATTCACAACACACTAATTATAATATGAAATAGGTTGCAAACCACCGAAACCTCAAACTTAGTATTAATCGATTAATTTCAAAAACCTAGTAAGTATAAACTTCCAATTTTAGTTCAAAACTTGATGTTTTAACAAAACTAGTGGCCACAATGCTCACTAAATATCTTAATTAAGTCGCACAAATCATAACTAAAATTTAATTTCATCTAATTACATTAATCCTAAAAACCTAGTTTGCAAAATATCTTAATTAGAACAATTTACAAGTAACAATTAATAATTCAACAACTAGATTACATTTTGCATGTCTTGAGATGTGAGACTACACATCATAACCGTAAACAAATAATCAAAACCCTAACTTGAATCAAAACCTTTCTCTTGAATTTCCAATCTTGAATTTAAAACCACATTTAAATATCAAAATAACTTAATTTGGAGTAATTAGTCAACACTTGACCATAGGGTTAAGAAATTATACCTAAAAATTTGTAGATCCCACTTGCAAACTTAGCCTCCAAAATGGTTCTCTTGCTCCTAGATCCATACTTGAATGGCCAAGGAATAATGGGTAAAGGTTTGATTAGGGATTAGTGTGAGTTTGTATGGATTTTTGATGTATTTCCTTAAGATTTTTGGTGTGAAATGATGTGGGGCAAATGAGGGGTCTGCTGCTGGAAAATGGGGGAGGGCTCGGCCACATGGGAGAGAAGAAAGAGAGAGAGAGAGAGAAAAGTGTGTGGGTGAAAAAGTCTAAGTCAAGTGAATACCCATACCTTATTATTTAAACCCCATGCTTTCTTTTCTTTCTAAACCCTTCAAGTGGGGAATTTTTTTGGGGAGGGGGCAGCTAAGGGCGCTCGGCCAGCAAGGGTATGGGGTGTGTGTGTGGAAATTCTAAGTTGAGTAAGCCCATAACTCAAGTCACAAACCCAACCTCACTTCTATTTAATTTATTTTCATAATTTAAGTCTTTTTCTTTTATATTTTCTAAAACCATCTTGACAACTTCTTTTCATTTAAAAAATAACATGTTATATTTTGGTTTAATATGTCATGTGGCAAAAAACTTATATTAACCCATTCTAATTTGTAAATATCACTAATTAAATGTATTATTGAAGGCTTAAAATAATATTTAAAATAATTAATTACGGAAAATATTTTAGTAAACTAGCAATTTTATAAGTGACCCATTAAATACCAAATACTAGCAATTGCATAGCTATAATAGGTATATTTAAGTCTATGTCGAAAAATAATTATATCTTGGTTTTTACGGAAAACACCAGTTATCTTACCGATTATCCGAAATTTCACCTAAACGATTTTCAAAACGTTACAAATTAGGACAGATGAAGGTCGTGGGTAATCTATTGCTTATCCGCATTTTTCTTGTGGTGTCCAAGGCAAGTGTCACTAAGGAAAATGGTTACTTAATTTGGCCCGTTATTTCGGTGATTCATTTAGCGGATACCTCCCACTTACCTAGCACTTACCTGGTTGCAAGATTGATAAGGAGATGGTAGAGCATTGATTCTACGTCTTGTCCTTTGGAAGTCTAGGAGCGGTCTAGTAAATTGACCTAGGTGACCCTAGTTCTACGTATTGTTTGTGCACGTTTTTCGAGTCTCTCGTTCAAAGCAAAACAATTTCCAAAAAAAAAAGGGCTTAAATTATTACCATTTCACCTTCTTTTCTTTTCACTTTCTTATAATGGGTAACCTAAATAGACAAACTTTTGCCGAGCTTTGCAATCCAGAACCAGATATTTCTTATTTTCGTAATTGCTTCGGTACAAATTCTGACTCTACCATGTCTTTAAGGGATAGGATAGAGCGTGCAGAAAATAACAGTTGGACACCTCACTCAAGATCCTATCAACCGCATCAAAATTCAACATCTTCTTATGTTGATAATCCGTTTAAGGCTAGTGAGGGAACTTCTAAACGCACGTCCATCACTGAGCATATTGCGAAGGCACGTAGCCAAAATTTCATATCTTTCACTAATCCAAAACCGTTAGGACAACAATCACTGTAACGACTCTAATTTTACTTTACGAAAATTTTCAAGTTAATATACAGAATGGTGTTTGCAAGTCTGAGTACAAATTATAAATTTAATTTGTTTAAGAACGGCAAGAAATAGCTTGTACCTCATTGGTAAAGCTTTGCACTTCTGTGACGGAGCCCTTGTGTTCGAATCCCATCAGCCATATATTATTTTTCTGAATTTTTCTTTTAAACTTTTTGGAAGCCTAAAAGTTTACACGTGAAATACGCGTAAAAAATGAAAAGACAGAAAATTAAATATGTGTAAAATGTTGTGTACACAGCCGAGGACACGTGACGCAAATCCCAAGGCCCATCTCCTAAATTGGACCGGGGAGATGTTTCTATGGGCCGGCGACGTTGGGTCCCCCGTAGGGAATGGTCCCCAAACTCTGCACACATGACTCTTGGCCTACCCCCACTACCCCTGTTCTGTTTGTTTTCTCTGCAATTTAACAGAGAATTAAAATTTATCTTTAATCTCATTTTTAATGCTTTTTAATTCAATCTTTCAATTCCAATCACCCTATGAATACCCTAGCCCCTCCTCATTCTGAAATCTTTAGGCAAAATTATCAAAAATTCTCAAGTTCAAGAAGAGTACAAGTGGAGTTAGCCCGAGGTCAAATTCCGGCAGGGATTAGAGGTGATTTCAGCAACCCCATGACGTCACGAAGGATACGACATCTTCCTCTACCTCTCTTCTCTCCTCCTAGCTTGTAAGTTCCTTCTATTTCCTCCCTCTCTTTGCTAAATTCTCTTTTCAAAACAAAGCATTGGTAAGTGGAGTTATTACCGATGTAAATATTCTAAACTCTATAATCTCACTTTTCATTTACATATCATTCAACAAACTTTTACACAATATTTGTAACACTATTATAAAGGTTTGGGAACAACTTTCACTCTAAAATTCCATGTTAATTAACTTTAATTAAGATTTTACGTTTAAATACCATGAAGTTTATATACGTTATCTTTTAAACATTTTGCTTAGCATACCTCTAGAAAACTTCACGAGGTAATGACCTACTTCTCACATACACATATATTGACATAGTACGATTCTCTTGAGACATAAGTTTTGTACCAAAATACGACTTTTCATCAAAATACCTTGAACTATAAAAACTGGGTTTCTTTAAATAGTGTTATCAATTTCTTTGCGATTATGCCTCTACAAACTATTTTGGGGAACCCGCTATTGGATGGTATGGATTATCGCACATCATCGGACTAGTAGAGCGAGATGCAGACCTCCTCACGGAGCATACGATCTTGAAAGAATTTTAATAAGATTTTTAAGAAAAACGAGATTTTCTACTTAATAAATAAAATTAATTTTTAATAATTATATAAATATTATCAAACCAAATATTTTTAATATATAATAAAATTCTATGTTTTCTAGAAAATAAAAGAATGACAAGTTTCCTTAAAATACCATCAAGTATCAATACAAGAAAAGTTACGCTAAAATACCATGAACTATTCAAGCTAAGTTAATGTTCACTAATATACCTCACTGTTTAAAATTCACATCCTTGAAACCCTAAATACGATAAATAAATACTTGAGGTTTATTTTGAAAAAATATCAGTGACAATATTCGTACAGTCCGGTTCGTTCGTCTATGAGCATCGCATGTCGGGCCTAGGGGTTTGGTAAAAGTCAGACCCCCAAAAGCGGTACAAGTCATGTCGGAGTGTAGCCCAGAACACCCTGAGATACTACTGGAATACCTACCAAAAAATCTCCTGCCTTGGCCAAGGACTTCGTGTAATGGCTCTCCTAGACACAGTGCGATCTCACCCCCAATACCGGGAGAGACGAAACCCCTGCCGATCCGCTCACTGCCTCCATGTGGCTCGGGATTGTACCCAACTAAAAGCTGTTTGCATGACTCCTTCGAGCCGTAGTAGGGTAGTAATCAAAGCACAGTGGGAACTCACATAAGACAAATGACGATCTCAGGTCGATGAACTAACCTGTACACATGTCACAAGGGAACTGCTATCTGACGTCAGGTATAGTACCAACTAGCATGTTCCCGGCGAGTCCTGTCCAGTGTACTCATAACCCAATGAGCACCTGTATACATCTTAGGTGATTCAACTGACACCAATGGCTTGTGAGACCGGCCACCGCCCCTCGTCGGGGTCTCGACTGTATACACTAGTCTACTAATGGAGTATCGATGCCCAGTCTCGAAACTCCCACGACTAGGGACCACTTTAAGGATGTGCTCATAGACTACCCAACTCTCACGTATATGATCGCCATCATACTGCTGGTAGTCAAGCAAGAATCCTAAGGGCTCGATCAATGTACAATAGTGATCTTTAACATCACTTAAAGCAGTACACGATGATGAAGATAAACCAGATAGCATACTATCATCTCGAGTAAGATTGTCCTACCGGCATAGGTCCTCCCTCAATCATTTAAATCACGTGCCTGCGATCCAATAATTGACTTTGAGGGCACTATATCCAACAATCTCTCACTTGCACTCAAGGCTAATTATTGCGATGTCGCATACTCACAGCCCGTGTGATACCGAAAACCCAACTCCTCTACTGATCAGTTTCACAAAACCCGTTTGTGAAACTATTGGGTTCGTGGAATAACCTCAGTGAGTGGATCCGCTCTGATGTTTCCTTCTATGTCTCTCTTAATCTCAAGTTCGCGGAGAAAACCATCTCCCGAAATGATTAATACCTGTCTTAGAATATTTCTGGATATCTGATGGGACCTAGTTCATAAATGAACTCTAAATCCAAACTTCTTAGACTGTATCGTCAACTGAATTTAATCAGTATCCTGCTCCATGCCTCCCTCAGTATCCCTTTGGACCACTTGTCCAAACTACTGCCCCTCGTCAGAGGGAAAACTATAACTCTCACAGTCACTCTGTCATCCAGGTCACCTTGGAAGCCTGGAATGATAACCGTCTCCAGAAGGAGGCTGTTGTTATCATATTCCTAGAACATTTACTTATGATCTAAAACTGCTTCCGAATGTTTCTCCAGGATTGGATTAATATCAACTTATTGCATCTAGTGCAAAAACAACATCTGGTGTGGTACTTGACATCTCATGGTTGACTCAATTTCCTAAGCAAGTGATATGTCAATCATGCACATCCCTCTCCCCTTTAGTCTGCAAGACACCTTTAGAGAGGGTGACTCCATCACTTGCAGGTATACTACCGTGCCAGGAGTCGTCCATTCTAAAACACCTTTAGAATGCTGTCTAAGTACCAAAATTGGGAAACTACCCAAAACTCGATCTAAAACCATAAATCTAGTAACCAGAATGTCTGATATTATATCTATAACCTATGTGGAGAAACCACTGTGTGACAACCAAAGTATAATCGATCGTAGTATAGGAATATCACTTCCTACTCTGTGTATGTCATCCAAATACCAGGACATTACACCGTACTACCTTATTAACAGATCCATCCCCTATTCTGATGAAGTCAAAACCCATGACTTTCACATCAGAAATAGATGATCTATCTCCGCTATATCTGCTTTAGTCTATAAATAGACACAAGCTACTTGTCCACTATGCTTCCGCTGCTCCCACTGACTACGACAACCCTCTGGCAGAATTATATACACATGCACTTCTAAAGCTAGTTTAGAACGACGCTATACTCATCCTCCTGCCGGGTCTCATAGTCTAGAACAACAGTAATGGCAAGTCTGGGTAAACAAGAACCTCCCTGTCACATTCCTTGAGGCTACCGGAGTACCTCTCGGGTGCCAGAGGTTACCCAACATATCCGCGGAGTGGCCAATGGAATGTCAAACCTGATTGAATCTTTAGGTTCTTATCAAATTTTCAGTAATCGTTTGTGGTTCTGGAATCACTTCCAGTTCTACCATACTCCCACTACCATTTTCTGAAGAAAAAAAACATTTTTATTAAAACTGTGGCGAGTCAAGAACAATATCACTATTGATCTTCCAGATGATAGAAAGTCAACCCTCGTCATAGCCTGGGTCAACCCACAAACAACCATTACAGAAACGTGCCATGAGTTATCCAGAGTCTGGTTTTAAGCATAAGCCGGACAATTCCCCGTACTTTAACATCGTTAAGATACGAACCATTCTATATACAATATAGAAATAGAGGCACTGATTTAATTGGAGCCAGATTCAAATCATGAAGCTGTCTCCAGTGCATGTCAACCAAATGGAAGGAGGCCGATCAACGTTACTCAACTTGGGAATGCATCCAGATATGAGTGACCTGAAAGAGAAACAAGTTTCTCAAAACCATTACTATCAACTGAATACCATACACAAGTATCTACATCTTCGATCACTTTGAAGAATCCTGATACTTGCGACACCTGGTTCTCTACTTTATTCATATACCTATAACTTCTCAAAACTTGGACCTTGTATTTCTACGAAACACATGTCTAAGAACTTGAGAAGTCACAAGTAAACAGAATATAGTACGAGGACCAACCCCTCTGTCCTAATGATCACTGGACAATATACAATACTCTGTATAAGTTCCCTGAGTCGAATAACTCAAACCCTGTGCGTCGTAGGTTGAAAACTGTACTATGGTTATGAAGAATTACACCGCTGTTTAATGCTCCTTACTTAAACATCAACTGATATAGGTAAATGTCATGGATATAATTTCAAAAGGTTATATCTCACTTTATAAAAATAAACATACAGATATATCAATTTGAAATTGGTGTATAACAACGAATATTCAAAACCAAATATTTGTCGTCCGGCAAACAGCCCTAGCGATTTCATCAAATATCACCAATTACAACGAATTCCGATATAATGAGGATGATCACCTAATTCCCAATAACTTCCACTCATCATCTGTAAAACCATACAGATGTGAGAATCATACCTGATAAATACATACCCTGGAGTAAGGGCTAATTGGGAAATTAGTTTTCTTTTAACAATACACAGTGAGACTGAAACATGAAAATGTTTCGAAGGGTTATCCGGGTATTCCTAGTAATGCCTCTTCCATTATCCAGATTCATGACTGTAACCGTATAGTTCCTTTTCCATCTCTCCAAATCCCTTTATTTATCTTTAGTCGCTACCTTCTGCACACCATCGTTAGGCTAAATGGTTTTCTTCCTTCCCTACCGTTCGGCACCAGCCTATGGTCTGGAAGAAGACTATCCAATAACCGTAATAGGTGTATTGTCCTAATCCCAGGAGCACTCGCAATGCGAGAGAAGGTAAAGATAAAAGACAACTGAATAAACCTTATTCTATTTCTCCTGAACCATAATCCATCCCCGAACTAGAACAAGTTCATTCGAGTTCAGATATAACCATACGATGGAGTATCCAAATAACTATGGATCTTCGTACTGATACGGGGTGTTCTGGAGAAATACAAAGGTGAAGTAGGAGTGGCGATGAAATACTTGGTTTGGTCGTGAATAGGAGTCGCAATATACTTTGCCCTCATTCTAATTCCTTTATTTGTCTTTACTTATTACCTTCTGTACACCTTACTTAGGCTAATCGGTTTTCTTCATACCCTACCTTTCGGCACCTGCCTATGGTTTGGATGAAGACTATACAATTAGCGTAATAGGTGTACTCTCCTAATCCAAGGAACACTCACAACCTGAGAGAAGGTAAAAGGAAAAGACAACTTAATAGTCCTATTCATTTTCTCCAGAACCGGAAACCATCCTCGAATAAGTTCTTTCGAGTTCATATATAACCATACGATGGTTTTATCCAATGGAAGTGGATGTTCGTAGTGATACGAAATGTTCCGGAGAAAAACGGTAAAAGCAGGAGTGGCAATGAGGTATGCAACTCTGACAATCCAAAAGACAGTGTTTTAAGAAGGTTCGGTCAACTTGGTCACTGAGTCATAGTCAAGGGTCGGGCCATGGTCGCTGCCAAAGAGAGAGAGAAAAGAAACACTCTGCGTGCCCTCTAACCTAGATCAGAATGGTTATCACCTTATCTAATCAGGAAACCTCCCACTGTATCCTCAAGTTCTCCTCCAAACCTGAAAGAAGAATTAGTCGAGATCACCCGAGGAGTAAACCAACTCATTAGTGGGAATCGGGATCCAACTATCATCGCATGATAACGTGATGGAATCCACTCACGTTATCACACTCCAGAAGGTATGCGCATATCTGGAAAGTTTCAGTTTCTTTAGAAACTCCTGATGTGATTTTTACCCCATGCTCTTATGACCTTGACTAAGGCCAACAAATCATGTGTCACATGTCAAGTTCTACCCGTCATTGTCCAGGTTAATTTGAACCTACCCGTACAAGCCCTTGACTAGGGCCAACAAGGCTGTACGACTGTCCCAAACCAACGCATCTATCTATGCAGCAGAAAAGTAACAAATAGCTATCATACACTATGCCTTGAATAAGGCCAACAAACATAGCATGAATACTAAGTGCTACCCGTCTGAAATGACGGAGGGCTACGAATGGTTTTTGGGGAAAAACCTTTAACGTAATGAACTTGATATCATTGAAGGAACCAGATTGCTTTTTATAAATATAGTGGCGAAAACCTTTGCTAAAGATGTCACTCCCGGTGAAGGGATCTCGTCTCTTTCCCCGTAGAATGAGGTGCAGGATATTCCAACTGAATACCGCGATGCAAAGAAAAAATTAATTGACTATAGTGAAGTTATTACCCTGACGCAAACTTTTGTTCAAGGGGTCACTCCCGGTGAAGGGATCTCTGCCCTTGCCTCGTCGACTGAGGTGCTGGATATTCATAACCGAATACCACTGTGCAAAACAAAAGAGAACGTCCTTGTAATAACAGCTTTTTGAAAAATGTTCCAACAACATCAGAATAGGTTTGTTTAGCTTGCATTGATCCGAATCAATGCAGTCCCATCAATTGATCACACCAATAAAGAACGAAAATACGATGTACGTATATGCCATCCGCATTCATCACTGGGTCCCGTCATCACCCGTTAGGTTACTTAACTAACGACAGAGCGGGGACTGGACTAGCGCGAATGCAAAACATATACAACATCTACTAATATATATATAGCAATATATAATAATCGCTCAAGGCGTGATAAATGCAACATCACAGAAATGTAATAAGTATCACAGAACAATACAGATAATCTGGAAGCCCCGGGTTTCACAGAGCCGCAAGTGAAACCCGACGTTCCCCTGGTCGTGTGGATAGCATGTGCAATGAAAACCTAGTCCCCTATGGGCGCGGCAAGTTACCCGCCAAAACCTGAAGCGAGTCAGCCCCCTTCAACAAGGTGAATGGACCACCCAGCACTTCACGGATTCCGGTAACTTGAGCACCCCTCCTTGGGTCAACCTATACCCCCTACGAGTGCGGCGAATAGCCCGCTAATTCTAGAGTAAAGCCCCATCCGTCTCAAAGCCATGAGATGCGGGCCTATTGCCCTCTAGAACCCGGCTATCCGTGCACCCCACCGCGGGGTAATCCTAGTACAGAAAATAAAATATGTACAACGGGTACATCGACCTCAGCCCGGTCGAGCCCAAAAAAGAATAATATACAAACAGGCAGTGACGGCAGTCCACATGTCGGACGCTCACCCCGCAATATCAAATGTACAAATAAAACTAAACTGTATTAGCATTGCACCAAGCTATCCACCACGACAATCCGCAACATCACAGCACAACACAGAACATCAACGTGAACGTCACGTTCGTAAATCCGTCTAAAAGGGCTATAGCGATTAGACAAGATTTACCGATCAAATGACATTCACTGTCGCAGATATAATGTAATGCACTGTAAACTAATTTATTTAAAATTTTCGATTGACAAAATTTCTCGAAGTGGGCCCCAAGTACAATTCTAGCACTCAAAATAATCTGGGCCAAAACTAAATTTTCCAGAAACCACAATTCCAAGAGAAAGACCAGCTGAAGAAAAATGAAGCTCTGAGCACACATTCCCGCCGCGGATCCGCGGCAAACATGCCAGTTATTCCGCGGTTCCGCGGCGTAATGATTGGATCGTGCGTTCAAATTTCTACAGGGGTATTAGAAAAGTCTGCACGATTTTCTGACATACTGAAAATAATTTTTCGACCACAAAAAAATTTCGACAGAAACTTCATTAATTGGAATGCGGTTTTGGAAATTTTTTTCGATCGATGTTTTAAACATGTTAGAACAAGCTAGTAAAAGTTAATGGCGTGGCTCTGATACCATGTAAGTCTACGGTAGCGCCCCGGCCGTCGATCCGAGGCTAAAATGAGGAAACAAAAACTTTTCATAAGCTTGAAACTGACGCTATCGTATACTTATATCCCGGATCGAACCATTAACACAAACTAGCAAACTAGAGACGGGTTAGAAAGCTATACCGATCGATCCGTGTCCTTCGGTCTTTCGCCACCATCCTAAGCTCCACGCGGCATCTCCGATCTTCGATCTCCTCGTCGGAAGGGCACCACATCAAAGAGTCTTTTTACGGGCTCCCACCTCTGAACCGAGGCAACTTGGACACGAAGTTTGCTAGCCGACGTGTCCAAGATTGCTGTAGAATATGTGTAGAACGCTTTGTCTCAAGGTTGATGAAGTTGCCATAATGAGGTGAAGATGGAGGAATGAACTTTGGAGATGAGCTAAGGATTTTTGTTGCAAGAAGAATGAGATCACCAATCACATTTTCTCAAAGATGGGGCTGCCAAAAAAAATGGGCTCGGCCATGTTAGATTGAGGAAGAGAAGGGGTGAGCAAAGAAAGAAAGAATGGGTGATAATGAGGAAAAAATGTCACACCCAAATCCTTATCAAATCCAATCACATTAATGCAAGCAATGGTGCACAAAAGATTCAATCTCATCCAAGATCATTCCAGAAATCTGCTGGAGCCCCGGCACCACAAAAAAAACCCTCCCTTTATAAATCTCCACTTTTGCAAAGAATCCCCTCCAAGGAAAATTCAGCCAAAGAACAATAGAAAAGGAATTTGGCCAAATCAAGAAAGCAAACTGGCAACTTCAAAAAGCGATCCCGTAAGAAAATTACAGGGTAACTTCGCAACTGTATATACATACCCGCATTTGTATTCCAACCGAATACAAATGCAATGAGACAAAATCTACACAGTATAATACTAGGATCCGGCTTAAACCAATGCCCGCTACTATTATCCGTACGAACCATGATTCGTGCACGACTGCACGTATATGATCGAACCCTTCCATAATACCATACGGGCTCTACAACGTTTCGCCCGAAACTTGAGAAACTGTCTGTGGTGTACTCTAAAGACTCGTCAATACTTTGGTTGTGGATTTAACCATAAGCACGTCAGTGGTACTAGCTGTACGTAACGGGCTACCAGGGAATGACCAAAAGGGAGGTCGATGAGCGAACTCATCCTGACACCCTACTGAGCTTGTCAGTGACAATATCCATACAGTCTGGTCCGTTCGTCTATGAGCATCGCATGTCGGGCCTAGGGGGTTGGTAAAAGTCAGACCCCCAAAAGCGGTACAAGTCGTGTCGGAGTGTAGCCCAGAACACCCTGAGATACTACTGGAATACCTACCAGTAAATCTCCTCCCTTGGCCAAGGAGTTCGTGTAATGGCTCTCCTAGACACAGCACGATCTCACCCCCAATACCAGGAGAGACGAAACCCCTGCCGATCCGCTCACTGCCTCCATGCGGCTCGGGACTGTACCCAACTAAAACCTGTTTGCACGACTCCTTTGAGCCGTGGTAGGGCAGTAATCAAAGCATAGTGGGAACTCACACGAGACAAATGACGATCTCAGGTCGATGAACTAACATGTACACATGTCACTAGGGAACTGCTATCTGACGTCAAGTATAATACTAACTAGCATGTTCCCGGCGAGTCCTGTCCGGTGTACTCAAAACCCAATGAGCACCTGTATACATCTTAGGTGATCCAACTGACACCAATGGCTTGTGAGACTGGCCACCGCCCCTCGTCGGGGTCTCGACTGTATACACTAGTCTACTAATGGAGTATCGATGCCCAGTCTCGAAACTCCCACGACTAGGGACCACTTTAAGGATGTGCTCATAGACTACCCAACTCTCACGTATATGATCGCCATCATACTGCTGGTAATCAAGCAAGAATCCTAAGGGCTCTATCAACGTGCAATAGATATCTTTAACATCACCTAAAGCAATACACGATGATAAAGATAAACCAGATAGCATACTATCATATCGAGTAAGATTGTCCTACCGGCATAGGTCCTCCCTCAATTATTGCAATCGCGTGCCTGTGATCCAATAATTGACTTTGAGGGCACTATATCCAACACTGTCTTGATATACCCTCGACTAGGAACTATTAAAGGATATGCTTATAGACTGCCCAGGCCCCACTAGTATGATATGTTAGTTATATGTATGCCCTAGAGGCCATTATTGTACATGTGATGTATATTATAGTGGATTCTTGGATATATATAGAGAGGACTTTCTTGCTCGACATGATAGTTTGCTATCTAGTTGCTCTTTATCTTAACATGTTAACTTGTATATGTGATACTGTCTTGCTCTCACATGTTGATAGAGCCCTTAGGTTGTGTATTTGACTACCAGGACTATGATGCAGATCATACAAGTGGGGGCCAAAGGTAGTCTATAAGTACACCCTAAAACTGTTCCTAGTCGAGGGTGTATCGAGACAGGGCATCGATATTCCAGAGTAGACTAGCGTATACGCATCTTGACCCATATGATGAGCGATGGATGATCCCACATCCATTGGTGTTTGACATCAAAGATGGTATACGGGTGCTCAGTGGAGACTGGGTACACTGAACGGACTCGCCGAGAACTCCTAGATGGTATTATACCTATTGTCAGATAGCAGTTCTCTGGTGATACTGGTACAGGTTAGTCTGTAGACCCGAGATTGTCATAGAGTCTTGTGTGATTCCTACTGTGCTTTAATTTCCACCTTACCACGTTCATGAGAACGTGCAAAACGGTGGCTTCTGGTTACAGTCCCGAATCACATGGAGGCAATGAGTGATAGGAGGGGATTCGTCTCTCTCGGTATTGGGAGTTGATGTTGTGCTGTGCTCGATTGGCCATAACGACAAGTCCCTGACTAGGGCTGCTACGGAGATTTACTAATAAATGTTATCAGTAGTTTCTCGACCAGTTATGAGCCTCACATCGTCATGACTTATCGGTTATTGGGGTCTGACGTTTACCACCCCTATACTGGATATGCGACATATCAGACGAAGAGACCGGACTGTACGGTAGTGTTACTGTCAGGCTTTTGCAGGAGTTAGAGCGGGCTTGCTTGCTGATCTTCTGATCGTTCAATACCCGGGTAGCCGTTACTTCTAGCTAGTACCGCTGACGTCTTGTGGGTGCTTGATGTGATCATCACCTACTGCCCGCGTATTGACGAGTCTTTAGAGTCCTACACAGAGGTTTCACTGGCTCAAGCAAAACGAAGTAGGAGCACATATGTGATATGCGCGGGACCGAGATTAATACGAGTATGTGATACCGTATTCTATTCTCGCGATATAATGTATCGATCGGTTATATGTGATATAGCCGGGTTATCGAATCAAATGTTGATTCGATAAGTTGATACAGTATCGGTCAGTTATATGTGATATAGCCGGGTTATCGAATCAAGTGTTGATTTGATATAATAATACAAATAATATTAGTCGGTCATATGAGATATAACCGGTTTATTAAATCAAATGTTGATTTAATGTATAATTATATATTTGATATATTAATTTACATTAACTAATATTAGCTCACTTAAACATTTATTTTTCTCACATGTGCACACTTAATATATATGTGATATATATTAATTGCGTTTTATTTTTGTGTCATGATTGATGATACATGCAACATGGGTGAATGAGACTTACACCATGATAAAGATAATATAGGGTTTATTTATTTATGGTAATTCAATTATTAGTTGGAAATTTGTCACATGACATGAAGCTTCATGAAGCTTTGAGACCATTTGACTTAGTCCACTAGTTTTGTCTTACACTAGATATTTGTTAACCCAACCATTATCTAAACTCATGGTTAAGCCTCTACAAGGGTAATATTAGATATTTCCCACCCATGGTTGCCATTCACTCTCACAACATTATCTCTCTTCATCTTCTTCCTCAAAGCTCAAGAGCTCTTTAGCTTTTGTAAAAGTGAGAAATAATAGTGAGAAAAAGAAATCCAAAGTGAGCAAAAATCCTACTTCAGCATCCTCTACTAGATTAGCACTTTTGTATAGGGTGTTAGCTTCACTAATCTTACATTAGTGAAGAGGGTAGCTTGGGTTAGTGTCTCCTCGACGTAGATCATGTTCGGCCTCGAAGACTTCAAGCAAGATCGTTGCTTTCTTCTCATAGAGCCGTTCAAGAGTCCGCAAGATCATTTCATCGTAGCGAAGGGACTACTACAAGGAGCTATTGAAGTGAAGGACCGGTCTACAAAGGTTGTATCCCGTTATCACTTAGAAGTAAAGTAGTTTACTTTTGTTTCGTATGATTCTCTAGTTAATGATTCTAGTTTAGGGTTCTTTAAAACGTCAAAATTTTGAAAATGGCATGGACGATGCCACCCGAAACCTTGCTGTCATTCAAAGGAACCCTACATGATCTACATTATAATCCCGGTAGTCAAGCATAATCCTAAGAGCTTCATCAACATGTATATAAAGATATGAAATACAACACATCACACGTTAAGCTGAAGATAAACTGGATATCATACTATCATTTCGAGCAAAGATTGTTCCTTTACATATACATGCCTAGCATCATATACAATACAGGCCTCTAGGGCATACATATCTAACAATCTCCCACTTGCACTAAGGCCTGTAGTTGGTGCAATAAGTACCCACTGTCTTCACAAAAACCAGTTGCCGGAGTACCGCATGCCCAACAGCTCTAACAGTTTCTCAAACTGGACTTGAGGGATGGCTTTGGTGAATGGATCTGCTGTGTTGTCTTTCGTGTCTACTCTCCGTACTGCGATGTCCTGGCGATCCAATTGTAAGTGCACAGCGGCGCCCCGGCCGTCTTTCCGAGGCCAAAATGTGGAAGCGATAATTTACTTTAACTTTTAAACCGGCACTACCGCGCACAAAAATCCCGGATCGGGCCATTAATCTAGTCCTAGCTAACTAAAGAACGGGGTAGAGAGATATACCGAGCGATCCGTGTCCTTCGGTCTTTTCGTCGTCGTCCCGATCTCCCGCGGAATCTCCGGTCTTCACCTCCTCGACGGAAGGGCACCACGTCGCCGGCTTCTTTTACGAGCTCCCACCTCTTGACCGAGGCAACTCGGGCACGAAGTTGGCGAGTCGACGTGCCCAAGATTTGCTGTAGATTGAGTGTAGATCTCTATGTCTCTTTGGGGTTGTAGAAGTTGCCATATAAGCAGAGGAATGATATATGAACCTTTTCTAGATGAACTTGGGAATTTTTGGAGCATTAAGAGAACAAGAAAAACCCCACCAAAAATTGGGCAGCCCTCCTCAAGAGCTTGGCCGGCCTCAAGCTTAGGGAAAGAGAGAGAGAGAGGTGGAAAAATGAGTGAGGCCCAACCATATCCAAGAGAGAGAAAGGGTGACCATGAAAAGAAATCATCACCAAACAAAAACAACACTCCACCAACCTCATCATAACCCATCACCATCACAAAAGTCATGCCATCATGGACTCAAGAAAGTCAAGGGTGGAAGAATCATCATGATACAACAATATGCAAAGACAATCCTCCAAAATGCTTATTTGCACAAATGCAAATAAGCCCTCCTCCACCAATCTTCAGCCAACGAAAAATAAAAAGAAATATGGCCGAAACGGAAAACAAACTGGCAACTCCAAAAAACCGATCCCGTAATAAATTACAGGGAAACCCAGCTACTGTATATACATACCCGCATTTGTATTCCGACCGAATACAAATGCACTGAGACAAAGTCTACACTGTACAATACTAGGATCCGGCTTAAACCAAAGCCCGCTAGTATTAACCGTCCGATCATGATCCGTGTAATACCGCACGTATCTGATCGAACCCTGCCATATCTCCATACGGCCTCTACAGTGTTTCACCCGAAACTAGAGTAACTGTGTGTGGGGGACTCTAAGGACTCGTCAATACTATGGCTGTGGATTTAACCACTAGCACGTCAGAGGTATTAGCCATACGTAACGGGCTACCAGCTATTGACCAAAAGGGACGTCGATGAGCGAACCCATCCTGACCCCCTACTGAGCCTGTCAGTGACAAAATCCGTACAGTCCGGTCCGTTCGTCTATGAGCATCGCATGGCGGGCCTAGGGGGTTGGTAAAAGTCAGACCCCCAAAAGCGGTACAAGTCGTGTTGGAGTGTAGCCCAGAACACCCTTAGATATTACTGGAATACCTACCAGTAAATCTCCTGCCTCGGCCGAGGGATTTGTGTAATGGCTCTCCTAGACACAACGCGACCTCACCCCCAATTCTGGGAGAGACGAACCCCTGAAGATCCGCTCACTGCCTCCATGTGGCTCGGGACTGTACCCAACTAAAACCTGTTTGCACGTCTCCTTTGAGCATGGTAGGGTAGTAATCAAAGTACAGTAGGAACTCACACGAGACAAATGACGATCCTCAGGTCGATGAACTAACCTGTACACATGTCACCAGGGAACTGCTATCTGACGTTAGGTATAAGACCAACTAGCATGTTCCCGGCGAGTCCTGTCCGGTGTACTCATAACCCAATGAGCACCTGTATCCATCTTAGGTGAACCAACTGACACTAGTGGCTTATGAGACCGGCCACCGCCCCTCGTCGGGGTCTCGACTGTATACACTAGTCTACTCCGGAGTATCGATGCCCTGTCTCGAAACTCCCACGACTAAGGACCTTTTAAGGATGTGCTTATAGACTACCAGCTCCCACGTATATAATCGCCCTCATACTGCTGGCAGTCAAGCAAGAATCCTAGAGGCTCTATCAACGTGTAATAGCGACCTGTCAGGTCACCTAAAGCAGTACACGATAATAAAGATAAACCAGATAGCATACTATCATCTTGAGTAAGACTGTCCTACCGGAATAGGTCCTCCCTCAATCATTGCAATCACGTGCCTGTGATCCCATAATTGACTCTGAGGGCACTATCTCCAACAATCTCCCACTTGCACTCAAGGCTAATTATTGCGATGTCGCATACTCACAGCCCATGTGATACCGAACACCCAACTCCTCTACTTGTCAGTCTCACAAAACCCGTTTGCAAAACTATTGCGTTCGAGGAATAGCCTCAGTGAGTGGATCCGCTCAAATGTTTCTTTCTATGTCTCTCTTAATCTCATGTTGGCAGAGAAACCCATATCCCGAAATGAGCAATACCTGTCTTAGAGTATGTCTGGATATCTGATGGGACCTAGCTCATAAATGAACTCCAAATCCAAACTTCTTAGACTGTATCGTCAACTGAACTTAATCAGTATCCTGCGCTATGCCTCCCTCAGTATCCCCTTGGACCACCTGTCCAAAATACTGCCCCTCGTTAGAAGGAAAACTATAACTCTGACAACCTCTCTGTCAACCAGGTCACCTTGGAAGCCTGGAATGATAACCGTCTCCCAAAAGAGGCTGTCGTTATCATATCCCTAGAACATCCACATATGTTCTAAAACTGCTTCCGATTGTTTTTCCAGGAATGGATTAATGTCAACTTCTTGCATCTACTGCAAAAACAACATCTGGTGTGGTACTTGACATCTCATGATTGACTCAATTGCCTAAGCAAGTGATTTGCCAATCATGCACATCCCTCTCCCCTTTAGTCTGTAAGACACCTTTAGAGAGGGCGACTCCATTACCTGCAGGTATACTACCTTGCCAGGAGTCGTCCATTCTAAAAACTTTTAGAATGCTGTCTAAGTACCCTGATTGGGAAACTACCCAAATCTAGATCTAAAACCATAGATCCAGTAACCAGAATGTCTTGATATTGTATCCAAGTCCTATGTGGAGAAATCACTGTGTGACAACCAAAGTATAACCGATTGTAGTATAGGAA
The DNA here is from genome assembly GCA_030015575.1 of Agapanthus africanus. NCBI lineage: Eukaryota > Viridiplantae > Streptophyta > Magnoliopsida > Asparagales > Amaryllidaceae > Agapanthus > Agapanthus africanus. The sequence continues at coordinate 250,055,111 of CM057345.1, read as the reverse complement.
TTTCACTTCCTACTCTGTGTGTGTCATCCAAATACCAGGACATCACACCCTACTACCTTCTTAACAGATCCATCCCCTATTCTGATGAAGTCAAACCTATGACTGTCATATCAGAAATAGATGATCTAACTCCGCTACATCTGCTTTAGTCTATAAATAGACATAAGCCACTTGTCCACCAATGCTTCCACTGCTCCCACTGAATGTGACAACCCTCTGGCAGAGTCATATATACGTACACTTCTAAAGCTAGTTTAGAACGATGCTATATTCATCCTCCTGCCGGGTCTCGCAGCCTGGAACAACATCAATGGCAAGTCTGGGTAAACAAGAACCTCCCTGTCACCGTCCTTGAGGCTACTTGAGTACCCCTCGGGTGCCTGAGGTTACCCACCGTATCTGCCGAGTGGCCAATGGAATGTCAAACCAGATTGAATCTTTAGGTTCTTATCAAATCTTCAGTAATCGTTTGCGGTTATGGAATCACTTCCAGTTCTACCATACTCCCACTACTGTTTTCTGAAAAAATCCATTTTTGTCAAAACTGTGGCGAGTTTAGAACAATATCACTATTGATCTTCCAGATGGTAGAAAGTCAACTCTCGTCATAGCCTGGGTCAACCCACAAACAGCCATTACAGAAATGTGCCTTGAGTTATCCAGAGTCTGGTTTTAAGCATAAGCCGGACAACTCCCCGTACCTTAACATCGTTAAGATACGAACTGTTCTATATCCAATATAGCACTAGAGGCACTGATTTAATTGAACCAAATTCAAATCATGCAGCTGTCTCCAGTGCATGTCTACTAAATGGAAAGAGGCCGATCAGCGTTACTCAATTTTGGAATGCTTCCAATTATGAGTAACCTGAAAGAGAGGCAAGTTCTCTTAATCATTACTATCATCTGAATACGATACACAAGTATCTACATCTTCGATCACTTTGAAGAATCCCGATACTTGCAACACCTGGTTCTCTACTTTATTCATATACCTATAACTTCTCAAAATTCAGACCTTGTGTTTCTACAAAACACCTGTCTAAAAACTAGAGAAGTCATAAGTAAACTGAATATAGTACGAGGACCAACCCCTTTGTCCTAATGGACACTGGACAACATACAATACTCTGTATAAGTCCCTTGAGTCTAATAACTCAATCCCTGTGTGTTGTAGGTTGAAAACAGTACTTATGGTTAAGAAGAATTACACCGCTGTTTAATGCTCTTTACCTAACCATCAACTGATATAGGTAAATGTGATAGACATAATTTCAAAAAGGTATATCTCACTCTATAAAAATAGACGTACAGATATATCAATTTGAAATTGGTGCATAACAGCGGATATTCAAAACCAAATATTTGCCGTCCGGCAAACAACCCAGGTGACTTCTGATTCGTATGTCAAAAACTATTTCTATTACCGCAATCAAGAACGGCGTCGCATGAAGCTAGCCGGTGAGTACGGGTCGGTCCACAAGGATGTTATGAATCTCCTAGTCGCGCTAACGAGTTAATTCCGAAGGGTGTTCGGTTTGGTTAGTAAATCTAAAAACCTAAATTATTCTATCTACGATTATCTAGATCTATTCTTGCTAGGGTTAGGTTTAGGGATGGTTTGGAAATGCAAGTAAATCTCAACGCTTTCTATACCCGAATGAAGATCTTTGAGGAGTTATGATAATTATCAATAAAGGGGATTAGATCCATTCGTGAAGGTATTCCTTCCTCTAGGTTCTTGTCCTTCCTTTAGAGATCCTTACCCTAACCTCCATGGACAACGCGCGCAACCGGGCTTTTACACTACGGTGTCACCGCTACCTCGAGGGATAGGGTGCCGTAGGGCGCGGTGTGTGCGTGTATGCATGGAGTCCTATTGAAAATATATTATGGGTAAGAAAGGGATGAGAGATCTCATCTCTCAAAATCCTTCCCCAAATCTAACTCTAAACAATTTATCTACGGCAAGAAATTAAATCTACCTAGGGCAAAGAATTGAAATCTAAACTAAAGCAAGGAATTAAATCTACTTACAGATGCATCTCTCCAATCATCAACGCAGGTTTTTCAGATCTGAATCCATGAATTGAAAAGAAACATCGATGCTCTCCATAAAGAGATCTGAATTTTATTATTAAAAGGAGGCATAAAGTTTACAATCTTTACAGTTCCTATTTATAAGAAAAAGAAACCTTAGGTTACATTTTGAACCGCATGTCTAACTTTACAAAAATAGCCCTAGGTTGACTAGTCAGCGCCGCACAAGAAATATGGTAGAATTTTTATTTTCTAATCGCCCTAGCCCACCGCAGAACCGCGGCCCATGGCCTGGTTTGGCCGCGGTTCTACGGCCAAAAGAAAGAATTGGGCTCTGCAACTTCTGGGCTGGGTTCTTGTCATCTTGGGCTACTTAGTTCTATATATCTTTTCTCAATTTAGCTTCTGGTTCTCTTCCAGATTTCCAGTGAACATTGTTGTGGACTTTAACCGTGGCTTTGTGTCGACGTCTTGAACCTTGGTTTGTGAACTGTTTCTTATGTAGGCTTGATCAAGAGTATTCTGTTTGTTGGTCAAAAGTCCATATTTTCATTGTCTTTACATTGTTTTCACTGTTTCCTGTCCAAGAACCAGTAACCTGTAACATGTAGCAGACATGTGTCAAAAGCACCTGTTTATTTATAAAAAGAATAAGAATGGGGAATATAATAATGCAATATTATGGTGTGAACAAATACCCCCAAACTTATCTTTTGCTCGTCCTCGAGCAAACTTATTTTTATTCACTAAAATCGTAACCACACTTTCGAAGGAAAACGCGATTGCACTGAGCACGTGCAACAAGCCGTTAAACCTCTAGGTGTCCCTAGTAGGAGGAGTGTTGTCTCCTGAGGGTTTTCAGCGGATACTACCCACAAAATCCTATCAATTCGGCCCATTAACTTTTGTTTTCCAATTAGGTTTTCTAACAAGGAATTCTATTATCGTCGACTCGTAAATTATCCACCCATATTCTTCACGCTTCCTCATCATTTAACTTAAGATTATATATGTTCTATAGATTTACTTAGCTTTCGGAATCTCTTAAGTTTTCCTTCTAGGGTTCCATCTCCACTTAGGAATTTCCATCAATCCTTACTAAAGATACAAGCTTTATCCTTCATTCCCTTCTCTCATCTAAATCCCAATCACATACCCCTACGTGTGTGTATAAATCACCTCTACACTTGGAAATTCAAATCAAGCAATCATAACCTTGTCCGTTGTCCAAAGTACTAATTAGTTGGTGAATTTTTAATTGAATTTTTCTTACACATCCTTCATGCGACCGTTAATACTTCTTGAGGTACCAACGACCGATTACAAGACGCGTTTGCACTTTTAAAGCGTAATTCTTAGTCTTGCAACACCCAAGGCTTTAGCAGTGACTCCCAAACCAGTTGGTCTAAGGCACTAGGTGATGAAGCACTCTCGCTAAATATTTTTCTATTCTTTACAGCCTTAAGTAATCACAAAAACCAGTGTTCATCTTTTTTCATTCTTTATTCACTCTTTTTTCTTTTATTTTCATTGTACTAAGGACTTTAGACAAGAGCATTTCAAGGTCTCTTCTACTATTCCAAATTTCAAGGTGCGTGATTGTGCAAATTGTAGGGTATACATTTTCAGAATCTAGACTTAAGCTATGAATTATTTTTCAAACTTATACTCTAATAAGAACATCAATACTTCTCCTTCGTTTCGACTTAGCCTAAGAAGTGAATCCAAAATTTGCCTATTTCTAAATAAAGTACAAAGACATATACTTTCTACCGCTAAACTTTTAAGAAAGGTTATTTTTAGGGTTTTTAATTTACTAAGTCTAAGATCTAGTTGTTCCTAGCCAGTTAACCTATTTGTCAAACTCAAGTCAATTAGCCAAAATTGAATACAATAATTCTTATAATTTTCGAAATTTTTCAATTTTTATGGGTTTTCAAATAATTATGCAAATGCAAAAATATGTACAAATGAATGCGAAGGAAGAAGACGTACCGAGCAAACCCCCAAACTTGAACTTGATTGACACTGTCCTCACTGTCATGCTACACCAAGAGGGTCAAAATGTCGGCACTCCCCTGTTTATTTATTTACAAATTTTATTTTATTTTTTTTAATGTTTTGAATTTTTTTTAAAATTTTTATAGAAAAAGAAAACAAAAATATATATACATATATACAACAAGTTTCCCTCCAAACTTAAGCTTGGCCTTACACAAGCCAAAAGTTAGCACCAACCATTCAAATATCTTATCGTCGTAGTGGTATAGTTGGTGCAAGAATGGGGTGTGGATGAAAGAAATGAGAAACACACGAGACTGAATGAGAAGAAGGGTGGTAGAATAGGGTCTCGGTGTGGGAGAAGAATGGCGGAAAGAAGAAAGAAGGGGAGTACGATCTTGAGGGTGTAAATCGATTGAATAAATTAGCGCAATATGTGATGACAGATGTGTTAAAAGCGATTGCGCTAACCTATCAACTCGTCGAGAAATGGGATCAAATCCCTCAAGATTCGCAAGAAAACATGGGTACGCCGAACTTGGTATAGGAGATGAAAGCGTAACGGTCACTTGCACGGTCGGAACAATAGGAAGGACGAAAGGGAGTGAATTAGGGATAGTGTTATTCTCACCGTAGTAAACTGTCTCGAACTTGAAAGATTCCATTAATGGTTCGAAACAACTGGAAGCAACCGAGTCTGATGGTTCAACTAACTCATCTGAAAATGTAAAGGACTCAAACTCGGGCGGGGAGACATGAACATCGTCCGAAAAAGTGAAACACTCGTAGGTGTTATCGTCTGTGAGAACTGTGTCAGATTCAAAGGAAAATTTTTCAAGCTCACAGTCTTCAAGCGGGGTCGGAACGATGGAAAGGAGGGAGGGTGATATAACAGTCATAGGTTCAGGAGGATGAATTGGAAAATCAGACACATCAAATAAAAATGATTCAACCTCAATATTTTCCTCAAAACTCTCCTCAATACTATCCTTATAATTCTCCTCAAGATTCAACTCATCCATGACATTATCATCAAAGTCAAGACGCATATGAGATTCGGGAGAAACATTTAATAACTCGGGATGATGATTTGAACATAAAATCTCAATTAAATCGACAGGTTCATCATCCGAAATATTCCCGGCGTCTATATCCTCAATCAAGTGAAAATTAATTTCTTTAGACACCTCATCAAAAGCATGGATATTTATCGATTTAGATTCTAGAGTGGAGGTGTAAAGGTCAAACGGATTAGGTGCGGTTTCACTCGAAAGGGGTTCCTCATAATCTGGCAAATCAAACACTACAAAATCACAAAACTCATTTTTATTTTCAATAGGTGAACTATTTAGGGCAATCGATGGAAAACAGGAGTTGTGGGCTTCAATTGGGTAAGGGTAGGTTTCATTTGAAAATCCTCTCTCATTCTCACTCTGTCCAACTGCCGCCTCATAAATTGAAAAATTTGGAGCCAGCGGGAAACTAGCTACCAGTTCAGCAGGTTGCATAAGGGCGGCCACGGATGCTTCCACATTCCTAGTCATTTTATTTTTTGTTGCGATATACGCCTCCAATGACTCTTCCAAACTAGACTTGGGTGGTAAAGGGGTTTCGGTAAAAAATTCAAAATTATTTGGATAAGTGAAACTCCCAACAGGCTATATAGAAGCAGTGTCTAGTGAAGGTGGGAAGGTCGGGTAGGACTGGTAGGAAGTGGGTGATTGGGCAGGGGTAGGGTCAACATGTGGATAAAAAGGTGAATAATCGTGTGGAGCCCTAGAACTAGATGAGTGGAGAGGGGTGAAAGATCGGCTGCGAGATTGAGCAATATGCTCAGCAATGGACATCGGCTTAGGAGTGACAGAAGGACTTAAAGAAGTGGTATCAAGATATGTAGGTGGTAGAGGTTGACTTGGTTGACACAAAATAGGTTGCAAAGTCAAACTGTTTCTCCTAGACGCCTCTATTTGATCTTTCAAAGATTTTTTAGGTAAGGAAGGATAGTCTTTAAATTGACCGAACAAATTGACGTACGACGCAAGATTAGGTTCGGGATACCAAAGTTAGGCTAATGATTTATTATGTGGGGTACCCATGTTAGAAGAAGGGGAAAAGAAAGAAAGTTTGTTGTGCAAGGATCTATTTGCGGCCAAAAATTTTGCAAGTTTCTATAAAAGTTTTGTCCTTTTTTTTATATTCTTTTTCTCTTTTTTTGGAAAAATTTGTTGCAAAAAGATTTTAGAGAAAAGATACGCAACAGCAAAATATTACTTGCAATCTATTTTATTTCAAGCGGGGCGCAAAAATCCTGCACAAGATCGTTATTTGGAAGGGAATATATTTTTAAACCACAAAAAATCTTGCAGGCAAATCTACAGAGAATATATCAATATTTGCAGAAGAGAAAGAGCGGAGCTTACAGAAAAATTTTCGCCAGATGATGCCTCAAGACCACCGCCCTTTCGCGGCCAATGGTAGGTTCTCACCGCGGTTCCGCGGTGGGATAGTCGGTTTGGGTCCCCAAAAAAAATTGTTGGGTCTGATTTGACAAGGAGGCCGCGGTTCCGCGGCCTAAGGTAGGTTATGGCCGCGGAAACGCGGCGTTTTGGGGGGTTCACTGCTCCAAAAAATTTCCACTGTTCTGTTGTTCAAAATCTCTTTTGTTCCGATATTCTGTTTCCTGTTTTGCTTTCTGGAAATCTCCAGATCCGAATGTGTATATCCTGCAAAAATTCACACAACAAAGTATCCCTTCCAAAAACAACAAATTATATATATTTTTATATTTTTTTGATTTTTTGATTTTTTTGATTTTTTTAATCTTAAGATTAACCCGAAATTGCGAAAAGGAAAGTTCTACGCCATCCCCGGCAACGGCGCCATTTGATTGGTACGAAAAAGTGTGTTTGTAGAATAACCGCAATCAAGAACGGCGTCACATGAAGCTAGCCGGTGAGTACGGGTCGGTCCACAGGGATGTTGTGAATCTCCTAGTCGCGCTAACGAGTTAATTCCGAAGGGTATTCGGATTGGTTATTAAATCTAAAAACCTAAATTATTCTATCTACGATTATCTAAATCTATTCTTGCTAGGGTTAGGTTTAGGGATGGTTTGGAAATGCAAGTAAATCTCAACGCTTTCTATACCCGAATGAAGATCTGTGAGGAGTTATGGTAATTATCAATAAAGGGTATTAGATCCATTCGTGAATGTGTTCCTTCCTCTAGGTTCTTGTCCTTCCTTTAGAGATCCTTACCCTAACCTCTATGGAAAACGCGCACAACTGGGCTTTTACACTACGGTGTCACCGCTACCTCGAGGGATAGGGTGCCGTAGGGCGCGGTGTGTGCGTGTATGCATAGAGTCCTATTGAAAATATATTATGGGTAAGAAAGGGATGAGAGATCTCATCTCTCAAAATCCTTCCCCAAATCTAACTCTAAACAATTTATCTACGGCAAGAAATTAAATCTACCTAGGGCAAAGAATTGAAATCTAAACTAGAGCAAGGAATTAATTCTACTTACAGATGCATCTCTCCAATCATCAACGCAGGTTTGTCAGATCTGAATCCATGAATTGAAAAGAAACACCGATGCTATCCATAAAGTGATCTGAATTTTATTATTAAAAGGAGGCATAAAGTTTACAATCTTTACAGTTTCTATTTATAGGAAATAGAAACCCTAGGTTACATTTTGAACCGCATGTCTAACTTTACAAAAATAGCCCTAGGTTGACTAGTCAGCGCCGCACAAGAAATATGGTAGAATTTTTATTTTCTAATCGCCCTAGCCCACCGCGGAACCGCGGCCCATGGCCTGGTTTGGCCGCGGTTCCGCGGCCAAAAGAAAGAATTGGGCTCTGCAACTTCTGGGCTGGGTTCTTGTCATCTTGGGCTACTTAGTTCTATATATCTTTTCTCAATTTAGCTTCTGGTTCTCTTCCAGATTTTCAGTGAACATTGTTGTGGACTTTAACCGTGGCTTTGTGTCGACGTCTTGAACCTTGGTTTGTGAACTGTTTCTTATGTAGGCTTGATCAATAGTATTCTGTTTGTTGGTCAAAAGTCCATATTTTCATTGTCTTTACATCGTTTTCACTGTTTCCTGTCCAAGAACCTGTAACCTGTAACATGTAGCAGACATGCGTCAAAAGCACCTGTTTATTTATAAAAAGAATAAGAATGGGGAATATAATAATGCAATATTATAGTGTGAACAACTTCCTCAAATATCACCGATTACAACGAATTCCGATATAATGAGGATGATCACCCAATTCCCAATAACTTACTCCCACTCATCATCTGTAAAACCATACAGATGTGAGAGTCACACCTGGTAAATACATACCCTGGAGTAAGGACTAATTGGGAAATCAGTTTCCTTTTAACAGTACATAGTGAAACTGAAACATTTGAAGTGTTTCGATGGGGTATTCTGGTATTCCTAGTAATGCCTCTTCTATTATCAGATTCACAACTGTAACCGTATATTTCTATGCCATCTCTCCACATCCCTTCATATGTCTTTAGTCATTAACTTCTGCACACCCCTTTAGGCCAATTGGTTTTCTTCCTTCCCTACCGTTCGGCACCAGCCTATGGTTTGGAAGAAGACTATCCAATAAGCATAATGGGTGTACTGTCCTAATCCTAGGAGCACTCGAAATGCGAGAGAAGGTGAAGATAAAAGACAACCGAATAAACCTTATTCCTATTTCTCCTGAACCAGAATCCATCCCCGAACTGGAACAAGTTCCTTTCGAGTTCGTATATAACCATACGATGGAGTATCCAATAAACTGTGGATCTTCGTAGTGATACAGAGTGTCCTAGAGAAATACAAAGGTGAAGTAGGAGTGGTAATGAAATACCTGGTTTTGTCGTGAATATCAGTCGTAATTTACTTTGCCCTCTTACTAATCCCTTGATATGTCTTTACTTAATACCTTCTGCACACCATCGTTATGCTAATTGGTTTTCTTCATTCCCTACCATTCGGCACCAGCCTAAGGTTTGGAAGAAGACTATCCAATTTGCGTAATAGGTGTACTATCTCCTAAACCAAGGAGTACTCACAACTTGAGAGAAGATAAAATGAAAAGACAACTGAATAGTCTTATTCATTTTCTCCATCTCCAGAAACCATCCTCGAATAAATTCCTTCGAGTTCGTATATAACCATACGATGGTTTTGTCCAATGGAAGTGGACGTTTGTAGTAATACGGGGTGTCCTGGAAAAAAGGGTAAAAGTAGGAGTGGCAATGAGGTTTGCAACTCTGACAATCCAAAAGCCAGTGTTTAAGAGGGTTCGGTTAGTTTGGTCACTGAGTCATAGTCTAGGGTCGGGTCAATGGTCGCTGCCAAAGAGAGAGAGAAAAAAACACTCAGCGTGCACTCTAACCTAGATCAGAATGGTTACCAATTTATCTAATCAGGAAATCTCCCACTGTACCGTCAAATTCTCCTCCAAACCTGAAAGAAGAATTAGTCGGGATCACCCAAGGAGTAAACCAACTCATCAGTGGGAATCGGGATCCAACTATCATCGCATGACAACGTGACGGAATCCGCTCACGTTATCACACTCCAGAAGGTATGCGCATATCTGGCAAGTTTCAGTTTCTTTAGAAACTCCCGATGTGATTTTTGCCCCATGCTCTTATGACCTTGGCGTGAGGTCAAAATATCATAAGTCACATGTCAAGTTCTACCCATCATTGTCCAGGTTAATTGGAACCCACCCGTACATACCCTTGACGTAGGCTAAAATAGTAGTACAACGGTCCCAAACCAACACATTCTATCTATGCAACAGATAAATATCCGGCAGCTACCAATCACTATACCTTGGCGTGAGGTCAAAATACATAGCTTGAATACTACCGAATATTTAACTGAAATGATGGAGCGCTACGAATGGTTTCTGGCGAAAACCTTTAACGTAAAGAACTTGATATCGTTGAAGGAACTGGATAGCTTTATAAAAATATAGTGACGAAAACTTTTGCTAAAGAGGTCACTCCTGGTGAAGGGATCTCGGCTCTTTCCCCGTAGAATGAGGTGCAGGATATTCCAACTGAATACCACGATGCAAAGCAAAAGTAATCGGCTATAGTGAAGTTATTGCCCTAATGCAAACTTTTGTCCAAGGGGTCACTCCCGGTGAAGGGATCTCGGCCCTTGCCTCGTCGACTGAGGAGCAGGATATTCCAACTGAATACCACTGTGCAAAACAAAAGTGAACGTCCTTGCAATAACAGCTTTTTGAAAAGTGTTCCAACAACATAAGATTAGGTTTGTTTAACTTGCATTGATCCGAATCAACGCAGTCCCATCAATTGATCACACCACAAAGAACGAAAATAATGACGTACGTATATGCCATCCGCATTCGCCACTAGGTCCCGTCATTACCCGTTAGGTTAGTTAACTAACGACAGAGCGGGGACTGGACTAGCGCGGATGCAAAACATATACAACATCTACTAGTATATATATAATATATAATTTTCGCTTAAGGCGTGATAAAATGCAACATCACAGAAATGTACAGTATCACAGAACAATACAGATATCAGGGATCCCCGGGTTTCACAGAGCCGCTACTGAAACCCGACGTTCCCCTGGTCGTGTGGATAGCCTGTGCAAAGAAATCCTAGACCCCTACGGGCGCGGCAAGTTACCCGCCAAAACCTGAAGCGAGGCAGCCCCCTTCAGCAACGTGAATGGACCACCCAGCACTTCACGGAATCCGATAACTTGGGCACCCCTCCTGGGTCAACCTGTACCCCCTACGAGTGCGGCGAATAGCCCGCCAATTCTAGAGTGAGGCCCCTTCCATCTCAACGCCATGAGATGTGGGCCCGTTGCCCTCTAGAACCTGGCTATCCGTGCACCCCTCCTTGGGGTAATCCTAGTACAGAAAGTAAAATATACATACAACGGGTACATCGACCTCGACCCGGTTGTGCCCCAAAAGAATAATATACAATCAGGCAATGACGGCAGTCCACATGTCGGACGCTCGCCCCGCAATATCAAATGTACAAATAAAACCAAAACTGTACTAACATTCCATCCAGGCTATCCCCACGACCAATGCGCAACATCACAGCACAATCACAGAACATCAACGTGAATGTCACGTTCGCAAATCCGTCTAACCGGGCTATAGCAATTAGATAGGATTTACCGATCAAGTGGCATTCACGGTCGCAGATATAATATAAATACTGTGAACTAATGTGTTTAAAATTTTCGATCGATCAAATTTTACCAAGTGGGCCCTAAGCATTACTGTAGGACTTAAAGAAATTTTGGGCCCAAAAATAATATTCCAAAACCCATATTTTCAACCCAGAAGCCCACTGAAAAGATTTTATGCATTGATCACTCTATACGGCCGTGGAACTACGGCCCTAACTGGGGTTTGGCCGCGGTTCCGCGCTCTCCTTAAGAAATCAATGCATCGAATTTCTCCAGAAAGCTTATAATTTCCTGCACAGTATTCTGAAACAACCTGAAAAATTTTTGGAACTAAAAAAAATTCGACAGAAACTGATGCACATGAAAACACAGTTTTTGGAATTTTGTTCGATCGGAAATGTAAACACATTAGACAAAGCTAGACTAGGTTAATGGCGTGGCTCTGATACCAGTGTAAGTGCACGGCGGCGCCCCGGCCGTCTTTCCGGGGCCAAAATACGGAAGCGATAATTTACTTTAACTTTTAAACCGGCACCACCGCACACAAAAATCCCGGATCGGGCCATTAATCTAGTCCTAGCTAACTAAAGAACGGGGTAGAGAGATATACCGAGCGATCCGTGTCCTTCGGTCTTTTTGTCATCGTCCCGATCTCCCGCGGAATCTCCGGTCTTCACCTCCTCGCCGGAAGGGCACCACGTCGCCGGCTTCTTTTACGGGCTCCCACCTCTTGACCGAGGCAACTCGGCCACGAAGTTGGCGAGTCGACGTGCCCAAGATTTGCTGTAGATTGACTGTAGATCTCTATGTCTCTTTGGGGTTGTGGAAGTTGCCATATTAGTGGAGGAATGATATATGAACCTTTTCTAGATGAACTTGGGAATTTTTGGAGCATCAAGAGAACAAGAAAAACCCCACCAAAAATTGGGCAGCCCTCCTCAAGAGCTTGGCCGGCCTCAAGCTTAGGGAATGAGAGAGAAGTGGAAAAATGAGTGAGGCCTAACCATATCCAAGAGAGAGAAAGGGTGATCATGAAAAGAAATCATCACCAAACAAAAACAACACTTCACCAACCTCATCATAACCCATCACCATCACAAAAGTCATGCCATCATGGACTCAAGAAAGTCAAGGGTGGAAGAATTATCATGATACAACAATATGCAAAGACAACCCTCCAAAATGCTTATTTGCACAAATGCAAATAAGCCCTCCTCCACCAATCTTCAGCCAATGAAAGATACAAAGAAATATGGCCGAAACGGAAAACAAACTGGCAACTCCAAAAAACTGATCCCGTAATAAATTACAGGAAAACCCCGCTACTGTATATGCATACCCGCATTTGTATTCCGACCGAATACAAATGCACTGAGACAAAGTCTACACTGTAGAATACTAGGATCCGGCTTAAACCAAAGCCCGCTAGTATTAACCGTCCGATCATGATCTGTGCAATACCGCACGTATCTGATCGAACACTGCCATATCTCCATACGGCCTCTACAGTGTTTCGCCCGAAACTAGAGTAACTGTGTGTGGGGGACTCTAAAGACTCGTCAATACTATGGCTGTGGATTTAACCACTAGCACGTCAGAGGTATTAGCCATACGTAACGGGCTACCAGCTATTGACCAAAAGGGACGTCGATGAGCGAACCTATCCTGACACCCTACTGAGCCTGTCAGTGACAATATCCGTACAGTCCGGTCCGTTCGTCTATGAGCATTGGATGGCGGGCCTAGGGGGTTGGTAAAAGTCAGACCCCCAAAAGCGGTACAAGTCGTGTCGGAGTGTAGCCCAGAACACCCTGAGATACTACTGGAATACCTACCAGTAAATCTCCTGCCTCGGCCGAGGGCTTTGTGTAATGGCTCTCCTAGACACAGCACGACCTCACCCCCAATACCGAGAGAGACGAACCCCTGAATATCCGCTCACTGCCTCCATGTGGCTCGGGAATGTACCCAACTAAAACCTGTTTGCACGTCTCCTTTGAGCGTGGTAGGGTAGTAATCAAAGTACAGTGGGAACTCACACGAGACAAATGACGATCCTCAGGTCGATGAACTAACCTGTACACATGTCACCAGGGAACTGCTATCTGACGTTAGGTATAAGACCAACTAGCATGTTCCCGGCGAGTCCTGTCCGGTGTACTCATAACCTAATGAGCATCTGTATACATCTTAGGTGAACCAACTGACACCAGTGGCTTATGAGACCGGCCACCACCTCTCGTCGGGGTCTCGACTGTATACACTAGTCTACTCCGGAGTATCGATGCCCTGTCTCGAAACTCCCACGACTAGGGACCTTTTAAGGATGTGCTTATAGACTACCAGCTCCCACGTATATAATCGCCCTCATTCTGCTGGCAGTCAAGCTAGAATCCTAGGGGCTCTATCAACGTGTAATAGGGACCTGTCAGGTCACCTAAAGTAGTACACGATGATAAAGATAAACCAGATAGCATACTATCATCTTGAGTAAGACTGTCCTACCGGAATAGGTCCTCCCTCAATCATTGCAATCACGTGCCTGTGATCCAATAATTGACTCTTAGGGCACTATCTCCAACACCAATATCTCCCTGATGAGGTGATACCGCCTCAAGATATGTCTGGATTTCTGATGGGACCTCGATTCCTTTGCCAAAGCCATGGCTCCATTGTTATCGCAATACAGAGGTATTGGATTAGCAATGGATGGAACCACCTGAACTTCAAAAATGAACTTCCTCATCCAGACTGCCTCTTTTGCGGCATCATTAGCAGCAATATACTCAGCTTCCATCGTGGAGTAAGCGACGGTATCTTGCTTGGAACTCTTCCAACATACCGCCCCTCCATTTAGGGTAAATACAAACCCTGAGATGGACTTACTATCATCCTTGTCGCTCTGGAAGCTGGAGTCGGTAAAGCCCTCCATTTGGAGATCTCCGTTACAATACACCCAGAACATTTCTTTAGTTCTTCTCAAGTACTTCAGAATGTTCTTCACAGCAGTCCAGTGTTTCTCCCCTGGATTGGATTGATATCTGCTTACTGCACTCAGTGCATAAGCTACATCTGGGCGAGTACACAACGTCGCATACATTATAGATCCTACCGCCGAAGCATAGGGTATAATGCTCATGCGATCCCTCTCCTCATCAGTCTTTGGAGACATCTCTTTGGAGAGGGTGATCCCGTGAGAAGCGGGTAAATTACCTCTCTTGGAATCTTCCATACTAAACCTCTTTAGTATGGTGTCAATGTATCTTGATTGAGACAATCCTAATAATTTTTTAGATCTATCTCTATAGATCTTATTCCCCAGAATGTACGAGGCATCACCCAGGTCTTTCATAGAGAGTCTCTGCGATAAGAATAGTTTGACTGATTGTAGCATATGAATATCATTTCCTATCAAGAGAATGTCGTCCACGTACAATACGAGGAATGTAACAGTACTCTCTACAATCCTTTTATAAATACATGGTTCATCTACATTTTTGATAAAACCAAACTCTTTGATTGTATCATCAAAGCAGATGTTCCAACTCCGTGATGCCTGCTTTAATCCATAGATGGATTTATGCAACCTGCATGCTTTTCCGCTGCTCCCACTATCAATGAAGCCATCTGGCTGATCCATAAAAACGCATTCTTCTAAATCCCCATTTAGAAATTCCATTTTAACATCCATCTGCCAGATCTCATAGTCATAGTGAGCAGCTATAGCAAGTAGGATCCGAATGGATTTGAGCATCGCTACTGGTGAAAAGGTTTCATCATAGTCCATGTCTGGTCTTTGACGAAATCCTTTGGCAACCAGTCTAGCTTTATAGGTCTCCACTTGACCATCCACACTGATCTTTCTCTTAAAGATCCATTTGCACCTTATGGGTTTTACTCCAGAAGGTGCAACCTACAAAGTCCATACTTGTTGGTGTGCACGGATTCCATTTCGGATCTCATGGCATCCAGCCACTTCACTGAGTCACCACTCGTGATAGCTTGCTGAAAACTAGAAGGATCATCATCATCCATGATGCAATCTTCTTTATCACCATCAATTAGAAAACCGTAGTATCTATCAGGTGGGCGAGAAGTCCTACTAGATCTACGGAGTGGCTGAGGTTCGTCAGGTTCTATTGAAACCTCAGGTTCAACCAAATCATCGGTAATTGTTTGTGGATTTCGAATTTCTTCCAGTTCTACCGCAATGCCAACAGTATCATTTGTAAAAAAATCATTTTCTAAAAATGTGGCATACTGAGAAACAAACACCCTTTGTTCCTCCTTATGGTAGAAAAGATATCCATACGAATGTTTTGGATATCCCACAAATTTTCACAAAAATGACCGTGTCTCAAATTTGTCCGGATTCTGCTTTTTCACAAAAGCCGGAAAACCCCATTTCCTAACTCTTTTAAGAGATGGTCTCTTCCCATACCATATCTTATATGGAGTGGTAGACACAGTTTTGGTCGGAACCCTATTCAATAGATATATCGCAGTCTCTAATGCGTGCCCCCAGAATGATATTGGTAACTCAGCATCACTCATCATAAATCGTACCATATCTAATAGGGTATGATTTCTCCATTCCGACACACCGTTGTGCTGTGGTGTGTATAGAGGAGTGAGCTGAGAGAGAATCCCATTCTCTTTTAGGAAATCTAGAAACACTGAGCTTAGGTACTCACCTCCTCGATCTGATCGAAGTTTCTTGATACTCAAGTGTTACGACCCGAAAGTACGGAACATGAGCGGCACTTAGGCTACGAACGTTTCAAGGCGTACGTATGCTAAGTAAGCCGAACCCAGAAATCCAAATCAAGAGAAGTAGTAGAGTGTAGGAAGAACCATATCAAATCTACCTGTACGCAACATAATATACAACGCCTAAAGGCGAGGATCACAACAGAAATGAACTCAACCAGCAAGAACCCAAAGAAATATAACACGCGACTCTAAGGTCGAAAGAATAAACATCACTGGTCTCTATCTCAATAAATACAAGTTTGGTTGATGGAACTTCTAGATACAACTGAAATATACTATACAAGGTATAATGATGGGTACGAAACAATAAACCCACCTACTAGCAAGTCACCCGAAGGAACAGTGCCCGCAAAGCCGTAATGAATTCTGTACGGCAACACCTGCAAAAAACTGGGACACAACGGGGGTGAGTTGCCAACTCGTGAGTAGAAAGAGATCTACGAACAGAAAATCGCATGTATGACGCAATCCTAGGTCATACGATCAAAATATATAATCCTCAAATATATAACCAGCAATCTCTAACCATGGCTAGTGTAAATATCTAACCCGAGTGTAAATCCCATGTGCCCGTGTCATTGCATCAGGTGGCAATATATCATATGAATGACGTATGAATGCATGAAACAGAATGCATGTACTGAAGAAAACTGCTTTCATAAATTTGTGAGATTTCTGTATTTTAAAATGAGGTATCATAATGAAATCAGCATAAAACAGTGCCTAGCATCGGCACAAAACATAATCTCAATATCTCGATATCTCTGTATCACAATCTCTGTACCTCAATATCTCAAATCTCAATATCTCGATCATAAATCCAGGGCGCCGTCAGTCCAGATCGGCCCCTACCATCCATCTCATGACTACGACGGTATCCTCCGGATATCCGACGTGTCGGGTAAAATCACCGGTCGGTAGTGCTCCCCTGCCCGGCTCAACGCCATCTCCTACGATCTTCTTGCCCCGGGGTACCGCACCGGGCCCACCATGTACCCGAAACGGTTCATCCGCCTCCTCGAATCGGGTCTCGAAATCCATCAGCAAAACTCATGGTGGACGACTCAACATCAAGGAAAAACCGCATTTTTATTAAAAAGAGAAAGCAGTTTATATATATGTTTTGCGGTTTTCCTCCAAATCCAGAAAATCTTATGGAAACCCGAATCCAAATCATCAATAGCATGTGAAATCATGAATATAAGCATGAGAATCCATGAATGCAGCATATACTGAATAACAGTATGCATGAAGTGACAAGTGATAGCTACAATGTCAAGCTAACATATAAAGCAAGCATACTAATATCATGTCACTACTAGCTAGCAAGCTAAATCAAGTAATAATATTTTCTAAGTGTTCGTGACATGGCAATTACCGATGAAGATGTGTGTGAGACATCAAATAAGTGTACGTGGTACATACGCATCATCGGTAATGGTGCTGGTGTCCTAGCTGCAGGATATTAATAATAGAATATGAATCACAACGGTATGCGATGCAGAGCAACAATAATAATATGCGGAAGCTGAAATACTGAACACCATGACCACTAAACTGCATCTAATGTCATAAGAGTCATATAGCTACACCACTACAAGGCTGAGCTAAAGCGAACAGTAGGTAAGGGAAACCGCCTAACCTCTGAGTCAATACATATATATACATATATAGTCGGTGATCCCGCCTCAATCATATCCCATCCGATACCATATCTCTATAATTGGTTATTCCCCAGTCAAGTAGGCGGATCAAACATAAAAATACAGCTCGTACGTAAATCCGTCGTACGGCATCCCCAAATCTGGGTACGGGTCAATATCACATTTGTCATATCATTCATCTAGTATTCTCTTTATCAAGATCATCATCTGGGTACTGACCTACGTCTAGTACAATGCTAACATCATCACTAAAATCAAGATCCGACTACTGATCGACAGTATAAACTGAAATTATCATCATATATCGTCACAAGAGTATACATCGCCCAAGGCGGCCTATCACAAGTATCCTGTCGTTTCATATCATATCATATCCTATCGTGTATCATAAACACCTGTCGATCATTATATATTTAGATCACCATTCCTATGGCGTCATTATTCCCAAAATCCTCTAAAACATCAAGACGTACCTTAATTATGAATTTTATCCTATCACCGATATCATAACCTCAGATCAAACTTATCGACTCATCTCAATCCCAAGTATCATCCTCAAAACCGTATGCGAACACATAGTCCCATACCTATGTGAACACATATCTATAGAATCCCATCTATGCACATATGAAGTAAGGATGTATGCAAGTATGTATGTGTGTACAGGTATGTGTGTATATGTATGTGTAGTGTACCCGCTACCTAGGGTTTCGCGACACTAAATCATCCATGTCCATCAAGTATCCATCCTAAACATCAAATAATTCCCAACAACATATAATAAATTGTAGGTGTGTATACGCATCCGTATACATCACCTCGGACTGCGGGGGTGCTATACGCCATCCACCCGACTTCTCCCCGTAGATATAAATCTATTCACCTTCTTTATGCGTGCCAGTGCCGATGTCGCCATTTGCATCTCCAACGCCTCGACGCCACGTGGGGTACCTACAAGGATATCACATGCTAAAACACATGAAAACCATGTCGGAAACCAAAATGGTGCGCGCTACGCCCATAGGTAAGAACCTGTGGCCTCGCGTGCAAACACAGCCAATATCCGCTGTCGTTGACGTCCAAACGCCACCCGACAGAAACGGATCATCGAATACCAAAAACCCATGTTAAACAAGTCGTAAATCATACGCCAACTCATGAAAATCAACTCAGATTCTATCCAAACCAGAATCAGTCAAAACTAGACATACAGGGCGTCAAGTTTACATGAAATGGTGCTGTGCACGCAAAACGAGGAGGTTTTACCCTGCTCTGGCCGCAAATTTCGGCCAGGGGGATTAAATTTGTGGCCGGGACTTTGAGATGGTGGCTAGGGCTTTGGGTAGTGGTTCCAGGATGCCTGCACAGCTCACTGCCAAGTCAATTTTACTCTAGGAGGTCCCGGGTGAAAGCAGGTCTCAGAAAGGTCACAAAATAGACGAAAACGCTAATTTACACCAAGTCGAACAACTTTGGTAACTAACTAGAGATCTGGGGTTTTCTGGGTTAAACTAGTCTCAAATACACCTAGTAAGGTTATACCTACCATCAAATCCAAACTTGGTCAAGTCTCACTCAATTTCCCTTAAACTTGCACTAATCTTCAATATAAGAGTAAACTATCAGCTAATAACCCAAAACTGAACAAGATAGGAGTTGGTTGAGAGATTATACCTCAAGAAACTCCTAGAATGCAGGAGAAAAGAGGATGAAGGAAGGAGGAGGGGTGGTTGCTGCTGTGGAGCTGCTCCTTGTGCTCCAGAAGATGCTGCAGTAGCTGATAATGATGCTGTTTCGTGTTGCTGGAGCTGTTGTTACAGCAGCTGCTGTTGTAGATTTATGGTGTTGGTGTGGCTTTGGTGTGGGTATGGTGGTGTGGTGATGTTGCAAAAAAGCCAGGGGGCTGTTTCTGCTGCTGTTGCAGCTGATGTATATAGGGCTGAAATGTGTTGGGTTGAGGCTTTTGTGTTGCTGTTGTTTTTGAATGGGGTAGTGGCTGTGGCTGTATTATCAGCAGAGGTAGGGGGCTGTCTTATGGCTGATGGGGCTGCTGATGTGTTGGTAAGGGTGTATAGGTGTGGGGCTATAGGGCATGTAGCTGTGTAGGGTTGGCTGATGCAAGATTGGCTGAAGTTGTGCTGAGCTGATGTTTTCCCTGGCTGAAACTGATGTTGTGTTGAAGGGCCGCTGCTGATGTATGGTTCCAGCATAAGGATGAGTTGATATGGGGGCTAATGGGGTGATAAAGGGGGCTGAAGTGTAGAAAAGGGGGGCTGAAGCTGTTACATCAGCTGCTATTGCAGCAGATGTGGCTGAAAGGTGTTGATGGAGAGGCTGAAGTGTGCTGATGGGTTGAAGTTGTTGCATTTGGGGGCTGATGTGTGGGAGGCGGTAAAAGAACACAAGCGATTATGGAATGATATGGATCATGGCACATTCTAGCCACCTCTCTCTCACTCTTGAAACATGTTAGCACCCACAAGCCATCATGGCTAACTCTCTCCCTACAGAAGTCAGCCCTAATCTTAACCAATCCTTAACAAGGCTAAACTCTTAATTAACCCACTTAACTTAACCAAAAGGTCCAACCCAACATGGTTGTTTAAACTTGGCAAACCCACCATGGTCATCTAAGCATGGTCCAACCCTAGGCTACCATGACCAAAACAAGAAACAAGTGTAACAAGTGTAGAAGTGTCATGTGCACATTTTTGCACAAAAAGCCAAAAATCCACTTAGCGATTTTTAGTTGCGATTAACACCCAAATAACATATAATCCATCATATAGACTGCAAAATGGCATATTTCCACAAAATAAGCTATTTTAGAATTTCTATAATTTTCTCCAGAATTTTCACCATTTATCGGTATTTAATTATACCGACTATTAAAATATTCATTAAAAATTAATATTAAATTCTGAAAATTCCCAAAAATAATATTTTATTTTTTTGAAATGTTACAGTCTTCCCCCCTTAAAGAAATCCGGTCCCCGAATTTAAATTTAAACCCCCCCAAATTCTAAAACATTTCAATAAAATGTCCAAGTCAACGGGGCTCCGAAATCAACAATACATATAAGGCATCATAGCGCAATACATGCGCATGAGTAACGAGCAGATAACTCGAAAACAAAACTCCGTCACGCATCTCGCAATCATCGGAGTCAAGGTGAAAACACGAATGCCCAATCCAAAGCAAAACCGATATGCTAGAAGTCAGAATTTTACATGTAAATACCAAATCTGTACATGTAAATATATGAAGAAAATGCGTGCCAAATTCTTTAAAATCGCTGTGCAATACATATAACACTGCACAGTGGCGGACGTCTCTAAGAAAATAGCCATATATGCATATATCTTTTGTTTAATATGCACGCCCTGCCGTTTTGAAAATAATTTAGAAGGGTTCCCTCGTTTTAAACGTTTTGTGTCGTACTGGACACGTAGGTAAATAATGAGACTATAGCTCGCTTTTGGAAATCCCTTTTGAATCTATCAGTGCATGCAAAATATATCCAGACACTGTCATCTGACCAGTCCTGCTCAGTATGAAAACACATAGCAAATATCATAAAACGTACTGCTCCATAAGAAATCAATCCAAAAGTGCATATGAAAACCCTATGCGTCCGATGCGCACGGTAATCAAAATCCATGTGTGCCAAGCAGGTGCACAAAAACGATATCAAGGTGCAACGGGTGTGTACGCAACATCGATCATAGGCAACGTGTGTGCCTGACCGCAAAATCAGGTGCATCTGACATGCACGAAAAATCCCGATTTAGTGCATCTGGTGTGCACCAAATCTCATCTCAGAACATGCGCCCAACATGTGCTATAAATCCAAATCCGGTGCATCCATCATGCATGAAATCATGAAATCCAATATCAAGTGCCGAACACGCGCAAATCCAATCAGGTGCATAAAATGCACAAAACAAATATCGAGCATCGCCCCCGAAAACGAAGTCCAGTGCATCCAAGTGCACAAAATACATGTCACTGCACTGCAAGCATATGTGAACTATACCGAGTGCAAAAACCAAATCGTGTGTGTGCATACGCACGAAATCAACTTGAATGTCTAAAACCCATAAAATCACATGTGAAACCGAAGCACGAAAACGATATCAAGTGCAACAACTGTGCAAAAATCGTAAATACTCAATCATCAACATCAAATTATGCGAATAAATAGCCCAAAATACCAAAATCAAGTATGGCGGACTAGTTCCGCTCAAGCACATCCTCCAAGAATCTCTGGCCAACTGTCGTGATTACTCATCGCATGTCTCGTCGACGATCCTGAAATCTGGCCTGCCGGTGTGCGTATCATGACCACTCCTGGGTCCAAGTCTTCTCTGTGGATTACCAATCTCACGATCCATCGGCTCATCGGCCCTGACAGGTGTGCTAACGGGGACGGTTCCGTCCTGGCACTTCTCTGGTCATTTCTCGGTCAATCATCGCGACTACTCGTAAGGCAACATGTCACTGGCATCGGCCTCTGGCTCTCGGAATGCATGTGACACATCTGATCCAGAGTGCAATTATCATTGCAGCTGTGTCCTGGAAGGAATCCTGCTCAAGGTCTCCTCCAAGTCTCATCTCTGCCAATTGTCCGGGAGTCCTCATCCTTTACTATATCTTCTTCTTGTTCCGGAACGGCTGCATACTCATCGCGACTCCTTCTGGAGGGTATATCCAGTACAATGCCTCAGCATGCGCATCGCATCTCTGATGTCGGTGGAGTGGAACGTCATCACATCCAGATCTGGTACGAACCTCTTACTCCACTTTTTTTCTAATGTCGACTGTTTCGGACTCGTCTCGTCGTGGATGCATGGACTAAGCTCCAACGGCTATCCTCATATCAGGAGTCTCCCAAGAATGCATCTCACCATCTAGCGTCCGAATTAAGTCGAACCATTCGATCGATTCGTCAAAACCTCATAATTCCCCAAGAGCTCAACATCTTGGTTACAGTATAATAGTATCGAGTACATACCACAGCATCGGTGGTCCAGCCGTAGAAGGGAAAACCCAAGCCTCACTAATGGCGCCGCAGAACTGCCGCAAACACTTAAGGTTCAAAGGCTTTCACACGGTCATTAAGTCGAGTTAGGGTTTCATTCTTCTAGAGAGACCATAGAATTGCCTGCATGTCTTTCCGAATACTTTAAACTTGGAATAATAGGTTTCTGACATTCGATCGTCTCTGTCGACTCTCAACGTCTCCGCGTGAAGTCGTCTCAGCTGGAATCAATCTATCTGATGACCTCGCATCGGTAAGCGAACGATCCACACATCCTAGTCATTCATCCTTGGTGACTAGCGACCTTCTATCATCTCTTAGTATAACTTGTACTGCAATAGCTCCAACATCTGGGCGATATCTCGTCGTTCGCAGCAATAACTGCCTCACTCGTCTGCACGCTGAACAGCGCCTCCATCGTCATGAACGAGCAATACACCAACGGTCATCAAAATCTGGCTGGCCTCTGTCAGTGGCTCAATCCTTTAGTGCCAATCCGCACGTCCGAGTAATCTCATACAGCGATCCATCCAATGCTCGTGGCGCGAAAACACAATAAAAAGACACATCTCTGCAATCGTGTGTCGCCAGAATCACGCCCTGGTCAGTCCTCGTTTGTGACGAGCTCATGCTGACCGCAACTCTAGCCGTAGCTCTCCCTGCCCGTAATCATGGCAGTAAAACATAACGGGTACCGATAAGGCTAGATCAGGAATGAATATGATACTGAACAAAGAAATGTACATCCGAAGGCTCCTTAAGTGGAGTGGCGTATCGTAAATATGCCGCGGACATACCACGGTACGTCACTCTACTTTAGTCACCTATTCCATCAACCAAGGGTCATCCTATACTCCGAAGGTAAAACCTAACGCTCTGATACCAACTTTGTCATGACCCGAAAGTACAGAACATGACCGGCACTTTGGCTACGAACGTCTCAGGGCGTACGTATGCTAAGTAAGCCGAACCCAGAAATCCAAACCAAGAGAAGTAGTAGAGTGTAGGAAGAACCATATCAAATCGACCTGTACGCAACATAATATACAATGCCTAAAGGCGAGGATCACAACAGAAATGAACTCAACCAGCAAGAACCCAAAGAAATATAACACGCGACTCTAAGGTCGAAAGAATAAACATCACTGGTCTCTATCTCAAAAAATACAAGTTTGGTTGATGGAACTTCTAGATACAACTGAAATATAATATACAAGGTATACTGATGGGTACGAAACAATAAACCCACCTATTAGCAAGTCACCCGAAGGAACAGTGCCCGCAAAGCCGTAATGAAACCTGTACGGCAACACCTGCAAGAAACTGGGGCACAACGGGGGTGAGTTGCCAACTCGTGAGTAGAAAGAGATCTACGAACAGAAAATCGCATGTATGACGCAATCCTAGGTCATACGATCAAAATATATAATCCTCAAATATATAACCAGCAATCTCTAACCATGGCTAGTGTAAATATCTAACCCAAGTGTAAATCCCATGTGCCTGTGTCATTGCATCAGGTGGAAATATATCATATGCATGACGTATGAATGCATGAAACAGAATGCGTGTGCTAAAGAAAACTGCTTTCATAAATTTGTGAGATTTCTGTATTTTAAAATGAGGTATCATAATGAAATCAGTATAAAACAGTTCCTAGCATCGGCACAAAACATAATCTCAATATCTCGATATTTCTGTATCACAATCTCTGTACCTCAATATCTCAAATCTCAATATCTCGATCATAAATTCAGGGCGCCGTCAGTCCAGATCGGCCCCTACCATCCATCTCATGAATATGACGGTATCCTCCGGATATCCGACGTGTCGGGTAAAATCACCGGTCGGTAGTGCTCCCCTGCCAGGCTCAACGCCATCTCCTGCGATCTTCTTGCCCCGGGGTACCGCACCGGGCCCACCATGTACCCGAAACGGTTCATCCGCCTCCTCAAATCGGGTCTCGAAATCCATCAGCAAAACTCATGGTGGACGACTCAACATCATGGAAAAACCGCATTTTTATTAAAAAGAGAAAGCAGTTTATATATATGTTTTGCGGTTTTCCTCCAAATCCAGAAAATCTCATGGAAACCCGAATCCAAATCATCAATAGCATGTGAAATCATGAATATAAGCATGAAAATCCATGTATGCAGCATATACTGAATAACAGTATGCATGAAGTGACAAGTGATAGCTACAATGTCAAGCTAACATATAAAGCAAGCATACTAATATCATGTCACTACTAGCTAGCAAGCTAAATCAAGCAATAATATTTTCTAAGTGTTCATGACATGGCAATTACCGATGAAGATGTGTGTGAGACAGCAAATAAGTGTACGTGGTACATACGCATCATCGGTAATGGTGCTGGTGTCCTAGCTGCAGGATATCAATAATAGAATATGAATCACAACGGTATGCGATGCAGAGCAACAATAATAATATGCGGAAGCTGAAATACTGAACACCATGACCACTAAACTGCATCTAATGTCATAAGACTCATATAGCTACACCACTACAAGGCTGAGCTAAAGCTAACAGTAGGTAAGGGAAACCACCTAAACTCTGAGTCGATACATATATATACATATATAGTCGGTGATCCCGCCTCGATCATATCACATCCGATACCATATCTCTATAATTGGTTATTCCCCAGTCAAGTAGGCGGATCAAACATAAAAATACAGCTCGTACGTAAATCCGTCGTACGGCATCCCAAAATCTGGGTACGGGTCAATATCACATTTGTCATATCATTCATCTAGTATTCTCTTTATCAAGATCATCATCTGGGTACTGACCTACGTCTAGTACAATACTAACATCATCACTAAAATCAAGATCTGACTACTGATCGACAGTCTAGTATAAACCGAAATTATCATCACATATCGTTACAAGAGTATACATCGCCCAAGGCGGCCTATCACAAGTATCCTGTCGTATCATATCATATGATATCCTATCGTGTATCATAAACACCTGTCGATCATATTATATTTATATCACCATTCCTATGGCGTCATTATTCCCAAAATCCTCTAAAACATCAAGACGTACCTTAATTATGAATTTTATCCTATCACCGATATCATAACCTCAGATCAAACTTATCGACTCATCTCAATCCCAAGTATCATCCTCAAAACCGTATGCGAACACATAGTCCCATACCTATGTGAACACATATCTATAGAATCCCATCTATGCACATATGAAGTAAAGATGTATGCAAGTATGTATGTGTGTACAGGTATGTGTGTATATGTATGTGTAGTGTACCCGCTACCTAGGGTTTCGCGACACTAAATCATCCATGTCCATCAAGTATCCATCTTAAACATTAAATAATTCCCAACAACATATAATAAATTGTAGGTGTGTATACGCATCCGTATACATCACCTCGGACTGCGGGGGTGCTATACGCCATCCACCCGACTTCTCCCCGTAGATATAAATCTACTCACCTTCTTTATGCGTGCCGGTGCCGATGTCTCCATTTGCATCTCCAACGCCTCGACGCCACGTGGGGTACCTACAAGGATATCACATGCTAAAACACATGAAAATCATGTCGGAAACCAAAATGGTGCGCGCTACGCCCATAGGTAAGAACCTGTGGCCTCACGTGCAAACACAGCCAATATCCGCTGTCGTTGACGTCCAAACGCCACCCGACAGAAACGAATCATCGAATACCAAAAACCCATGTTAAACAAGTCGTAAATCATACGCCAACTCATGAAAATCAACTCATATTCTATCCAAACTCGAATCAGTCAAAACTAGACATACAGGGGGTCAAGTTTACATGAAATGGGGCTGTGCACGCAAAACGAGGAGGTTTTACCCTGCTCTGGCCCCAAATTGCGGCCAGGGGGATTAAATTTGCGGCCGGGACTTTGAGATGGCGGCTAGGGCTTTAGGTAGTGGTTCCAGGATACCTGCACAGCTCACTGCCAAGTCAATTTTACTCTAGG
Source organism: Agapanthus africanus (assembly GCA_030015575.1). Classification (NCBI taxonomy): domain Eukaryota; kingdom Viridiplantae; phylum Streptophyta; class Magnoliopsida; order Asparagales; family Amaryllidaceae; genus Agapanthus; species Agapanthus africanus. The sequence goes on along the minus strand of CM057345.1, from coordinate 250,028,378 downwards.
AGGTCCCGGGTGAAAGCAGGTCTCAGAAAGGTCACAAAATCGACGAAAACGCTAATTTACACCAAGTCGAACAACTTTGGTAACTAACTAGAGATATGGGGTTTTCTGGGTTAAACTAGTCTCTAATACACCTAGTAAGGTTATACCAACCATCAAATCCAACACTTGGTCAAGTCTCACTCAATTTCCCTTAAACTAGCACTAATCTTCAATATAATAGTAAACTATCAGCTAATAACCCAAAACTGAACAAGATAGGAGTTGGTTGAGAGATTATACCTCAAGAAACTCCTAGAATGCAGGAGAAAAGAGGATGAAGGAAGGAGGAGGGGTGGTTGCTGCTGTGGAGCTGCTCCTTGTGCTCCAGAAGATGCTGCAGTAGCTGATACTGATGCTGTTTTGTGTTGCTGGAGCTGTTGTTACAGCAGCTGCTGTTGTAGATTTGTGGTGTTGGTGTGGCTTTAGTGTGGGTATGGTGGTGTGGTGATGTTGCAAAAAAGCCAGGGGCTGTTTCTGCTGCTGTTGCAGCTGATGTATATAGGGCTGAAATGTGTTGGGTTAAGGCTTTTGTGTTGCTGTTGTTTTTGAATGGGGTAGTGGTTGTGGCTGTATTATCAGCAGAGGTAGGGGGCTGTTTTATGGCTGATGGGGCTGCTGATGTGTTAGTTAGGGTGTATAGGTGTGGGGCTATAGGGCATGTAGCTGTGTAGGGTTGGCTGATGCAAGATTGGCTGAAGTTGTGCTGAGCTGATGTTTTCCCTGGCTGAAACTGATGCTGTGTTGAAGGGCTGCTGCTGATGTATGGTTCCAGCATAAGGATGAGTTGATATGGGGGCTAATGGGGTGATAAAGGGGGCTGAAGTGTAGAAAAGGGGGCTGAAGCTGTTACATCAGCTGCTATTGCAGCAGATGTGGCTGAAAGGTGTTGATGGAGAGGCTGAAGTGTGCTGATGGGTTGAAGTTGTTGCATTTGAGGGCTGATGTGTGAGTGGGGGTAAAAGAACACAAGGGATTATGGAATGATATGGATCATGGCACATTCTAGCCACCCCTCTCTCACTCTTGAAACATGTTAGCACCCACAAGCCATCATGGCTAACTCTCTCCCTACACAAGTCAACCCTAATCTTAACCAATCCTTAACAAGGCTAAACTCTTAATTAACCCACTTAACTTAACCAAAAGGTCCAACCCAACATGGTTGCCTAAACTTAGCTAACCCACCATGGTCATCTAAGCATGGTCCAACTGTAGGGTTCCTAGGCACGCTAGTGAGGTTTCCCAAGCCATCAACCATGGTAATTTCAAAAATTATGGTGCCGAGAAACCCTAAACTACGGATCGATTGCTAGATGTCTAGGCGAAAAAGAACTCTAGTTAACAATTAACTAAGGGAATACGGAAATACAACCTTTGTAGATCCGGTCCTCCACCTCCACGGCTCCGCAACGAGGTCGTCTCCGCTGTCCAAATCAAATCCGGGCTCTAGAGTCGGCTTCGTCGGAGAATGGGCAAGCTAGGTCGTCGTTGTCCATGCCGAAGATGATCTACGTCGAGGCATCGCTAGATCAAGCTCACAACTTCACCAAGTCATGAAACTTGTGAAGTAAACACACTCTACTACTTGGCAAGAGGTAGAGGATGAAGAAATAGGAAGTGGGTAGACTTTAGAATCGGATTTCTCACTCATTTCCATCACTTGCCATTGATGGTGCAAGCTTTCTTCACTTGAAGAATGAAGAAGAAGAAGGAAAAATAGTTATGATAAGTTAATTCTCAAATGAAAAGAATAATCCATTCTTATCATCTTAGAACCATGGTTTAGTGTAGAGAATTAATCATGGTTGAGTGGTATGGTTAGGGTTAAGGATGAGATAAGAATAGTGGGCTAAGTCAAAGCTTCATGAAGCTTTAACTAAACAACAAAAGAAGCCACCATCCTTTTCTCTTTCTTTTATTCATTTATCAAAAAATAAATGGATAACTAAATAAGATAAATGAATAACTAAATAATAAACCCTAACCATTTCATTAACCAAGGTTTAATACTTTACACTTAACCAAAAAGCATGTATCATCAAACATGATACAAGCAAGTGCACAAAATCATATCACATATATAATGCGCACATCCCGAGTGAGAAAATCCATTTAAAGTGAACCGATACTAGTTAATGCAAAGTAATATATCAAATATATAATTATACATTAAATCATTAAATCAACACTTGATTCAATGATCCGGTCATGTCGCACACAACCGACTAGTATACAATGTATCGGCTTATCAAATCAACCTTTGATTCGATAACTAGGGTATATCGCATATAACCTAATCAATACATTCATCGCGAGAATGGAATACGGTTTCACATACACGCATTATTCTCGGTCCCGCACATATCTCATATGCGCTCCTATTTCGTTTCGCTTGAGCCAGGAAACCTCTGTGTAGGACTCTAAAGACTCGTCAATACGCCGGCAGCGGATGATGATCATATCAAACATCCACAAGCCGCAAGCGGTCTGCTAAACGTAACGGCCACCCGGGTATTGAGCGATCTGAAGATCGACGAGCAAGCCCGCTCACACTCCAGTGAATCCGACCAGTAACACTACCGTACAGTCCGGTCTGATCGTCTGATATGTCGCATATCTCGCCTAGGGGTGGTAAACGTCAGACCCCAATAGCTCAATAAGTCGTGTCGATATGAGGTCTATAACTATTCGAGAAACTACTGGTAACACTTACCAGTAAATCTCAGCAACCCTGGCCAGGGATTTCCTGTTATAGCCAATCGAACACAGCGCAACATCAACCCCCTATACCGGGAGAGACGAATCCCCTCTTATTGCTCATTGCCTCCATGTGACTCGGGACTGTACCCAAAAACCACCGTTTTGCACGCCCTCTTGGACGTGGTAAGATTGAAATCAAAGCACAGTGGGAACCACACAAGACTCTATGACGATCTCGGGTCAACAGACTACTCTGTACCAGTGCCACCAGAGAACTGCCATCTGACGTGAGGTATAATACCATCTGGGAGTTCTCGGCGAGTCCGTCCAGTGTACCCAGTCTCTACTGAGCACCCGTTTATCATCTCTGATGTCAAACACCAATGGATATGGGATCATCCATCGCCCATCTGTATGGATCGAGAAGGTACACGCTAGTCTACTCTGGTATATCGATGCCCCGTCTCGATACACCCACGACTAGGGACTTTGAAGGATGTACTTATGGACTACCATGTCCCCACTACTATGATCCGCATCATAGTCCAGGCAGTCAAGTACAGATCCTAAGGGCTTTACCAACATGTAACAGAGAGACAATCAGTATACACGTTAAGGTAAAGGGTAACCAGATAGCATACTATCATGTCGAGCAAGAAAGTCCTCCCTATATATGTCCCAGCATCCACTACAATATACATCCTATGTACAGTAATGGCCTCTAGGGCATACATATAACTAACACCAACCCTAGGCTACCATGACCAAAACAAGAAACAAGTGTAACAAGTGTAGAAGTGTCATGTGCACATTTTTGCACAAAAAGCCAAAAATCCACTTAGCGATTTTTAGTCGCGATTAACACCCAAATAACATATAATCCATCATAAAGACTGCAAAATGGCATATTTCCACAAAATAAGCTATTTTAGAATTTCTATAATTTTCTCCAGAATTTTCACCATTTATCGGTATTTAATTATACCGACTATTAAAATATTCATTAAAAATTAATATTAAATTCTGAAAATTCCCAAAAATAATATTTTATTTTTTTGAAATGTTACAGTCTTCCCTCCTTAAAGAAATTCGGTCCCCGAATTTAAATTTAAACCCCCCCCCCCAAATTCTAAAACATTTCAATAAAATGTCCAAGTCAACGGGGCTCCGAAATCAACAATACATATAAGGCATCATAGCGTAATACATGCGCATGAGTAACGAGCAGATAACTCGAAAACAAAACTCTGTCACGCATCTCGCAATCATCGGAGTCAAGGTGAAAACACGAATGCCCAATCCAAAGCAAAACCGATATGCTAGAAGTCGGAATTTTACATGTAAATACCAAATCTGTACATGTAAATATATGAAGAAAATGCATGCCAAATTCTTTAAAATCATTGTGCAATACACATAACACTGCACAGTGGCGGACGTCTTTAAGAAAATAGCCATATATGAATATATATTTTGTTTAATATGCATGCCCCGCCGTTTTGAAAATAATTTCGAAAGGTTCCCTCGTTTTAAACGTTTCGTGTCGTACCGGACACGTAGGTAAATAATGAGACTATAGCTCGCTTTTGGAAATCCCTTTTGAATCTATCAGTGCATGCAAAATATATCCAGGCACTGTCATCTGACCAGTCCTTCTCAGTATGAAAACACATAGCAAATATCATAAAACGTACTGCTCCATAAGAAATCAATCCAAAAGTGCATATGAAAACCCTGTGCGTCCGGTGCGCACGGAAATCAAAATCCATGTGAGCCAAGCAGGTGCACAAAAACGACATCAAGGTGCAACGGGTGTGCATGCAACATCGGTCATAGGTAATGTGTGTGCCTGACCACAAAATCAGGTGCATCTGACATGCATGAAAAATCCCGATTTAGTGCATCTGGTGTGCAACAAATCTCATCTCAGAACATGTGCCCAACATGCGCTATAAATCCAAATCCGGTGCATCCATCATGCATGAAATCATGAAATCCAATATCAAGTGTCGTACACGCGCAAATCCAATCAGGTGCATAAAATGCACAAAACAAATATCGAGCATCGCCCCCGAAATCGAAGTCCAGTGCATCCAAGTGCACAAAATACATGTCACTGCACTGCAAGCATATGTGAACTATACCGAGTGAAAAAAACAAATCGTTTGCATGCATACGCACAAAATCAACTTGAATGTCTAAAACCCATAAAATCACATGTGAAACCAAGGATTGGTTAAGATTATAAAGAAAATTAGCTAGGATTAATTGCAATCTATAAGTTCGCTAATCAGTCGGCCAGGCCAGTGTCGGTACTCCGAGGGAGGTTCCCCGTGCTTCCGCACGGACCTAATTAAAATAAACCTCGTTTTCCTAGAGGCGTAACCCCGTTGACACCTTTCTAGACACCTACTGGATTAGATAATTGTAAAGTGCAAAACTCTCCCGGGAGTAACTTTTACTCACAGTGGGATTGGGATCCAACTATCGTATGCAATCTCATTGCAAATTTCAACTCTTGAAATTCCCGATATGATTTTTACCCCTAGTGTCTTATGACCTTAACTATGGTCAACAAATCATAAGCACCAGTCAAGTTCTACCCGCCATTTCGTGATCGATTTAGACCCACCCTCATGACCGTTAACTATGGTCAACAAAGTCATACGAATGTCCTAATCGATCGTATCAAATGCTTTGAAGGAAGACATCACTTAGCTACCGTACACCACGCCTAAACTTTAGTCAACAAACGTGGCACGAATACTAAGTACTCTACTTCCTAAAATGGCGGAGGGTAACGAATGGTTTTTATGAAAACCTTTAACGTTTTGAACTTTATATCGTTGTAGAATCTAGTGAAAGGAGTGGTTTAAGCTCCAGTTTTAAAAGTCGAATGGTTTTGTAGTATCATTCTAATTTTGCTAAAGAGGTCACTCCCAGTGAAGGGATCTCGGCACTTTCCTCAACGAATGAGGTGCTGGATATTCATGAATACCACGATGCAAAGCAAAAGTTAGATCAACTATAAAAAATATCGAGTGCTTTGTAACATTTGCTAGTTTCCCTAAAGGGGTCACTCCCGGTGAAGGGATCTCGGCCCTTTCCTCATCGAATGAGGTGCTGGATATTTATCAAGGAATACCACAATGCAAAGCAAAAACTAGAGTTACCCATTTTAAAAAGTTTGATTCTACAACATCTTTAGGTTTCTTTTTCTTAACATTAATCACATTAATGTTGTCCCATCATTTACGTTTCCTAAACATCACATAAAAGAAACAAGAATAGAATGTACGCTTATGCCATCCGCATTCGCCACGGGGCCCCGTCATGCACCGTTAGGTTACTTAACTAACGGCAGAGCGGGGGCTGGACTAGCGCGGGTGCAAAACATAAGCAACGTTTATTATATATCTCATATATAAATAGCCATTCGTCGCACGCATTTATAAACATTCCATTTCATAGATGAATACATTGGATATACTAGGAATTCCGTATTTCATTTAAGTCCTTAATGAAAGACGGGTTCCGCGGTCATGATGAATAGCCAAACCCCACCCTAGACCGCTACGGGTGCGGCAAACTACCCGCCGAATTCCCGAAGTGAAGCAACCTCCCTTAACAAAGTGAGTAGGCCACTCGGCACTTCGAGAACCCGGTAGTTTGTGCACCCCTCCTTGGGTCTATCCTAAGAGCAAACAAAGTAAAAAGAAATTATACAACGGTGGCTACAACCTCAACCCGGATGTGCCCCGAAAAATAATATTACATTGCTTTTTACAAATTACATGAATGAAAGAAAAACACTCTTCTCACATCCCCGGCTATTCATCACGACGATCCAACATATTCATATACACATACCATCACATGATATCAATCCAGATGTGTGCAACCCCGACTAATCGTCATATAGCAATTAGTCGACGTTTCCAAACACACATACACATCACTAAGGTTGTAAAGTAACCGCGACATTAGAATTCCGTACGAGATTAGCAAACTAAACAATTTCCAACACATGAAAAAATCCAGTGAGCTAGTATTCAAAAACCGATCATTTTGAGCCAATCCGGGAGTCGAAACGAACTCGAAACCCTCCCGAACTTCGCGGATGTGAAGAAAATAATATTAACTGTCAAATGGGGGGCCTTGAGGGGTACCCACCCCCCGGGGCCACCTCGAGGTGGCCCCAAGGGGTTGGCAGACCCGAGAGCACCCAGTTGGGGTGCTCTCGGGTCTGTAGGGTTCCTAGGCACTCTCAAGGGGTCTCACAAGGCAGCAACCATGCCCGTTTCAAAAATACGGTGCCGAGAAACCCTAGTGTACGGATCGTTGGCTAGAAATCTAGGCGAAAATATAATCTAGTTAACAACTTAACTATAAGATAACGGAAATACAACCTTTGTAGATCCGGTGCTCCACCTCCATAGCTCCGCAACGAAGTCCCTTTGCTGTCCAAATGAATTCCCGGGCTCTAGCGTCGGCTTCGTCGGAGAAATGGCGAGCTAGGTCGTCGATGTCCATGCCGAAGATGATCTACGTCGAGGCATCGCTAAATCAAGCTCCACCTTCACCAAGTCATGAAAACTTGTGAAGGAAACACACTCTACTACTTGGCAAGAGGTAGAGGATGAAGAAATAGGAAGTGGGTAGACTTTAGAATTGGATTTCTCACTCATTTCCATCAATCACCATTGATGTAGCTTGCTTTCTTCAAGTGAAGAAAGGAAGAAGAAGAAGAATTATGTTATGATAAGTTAAGTTAAAAAAGAAAAGAATATTCAATCCTTATCATAACATGACCATAGTTAAGTGTAGAGAACTAATCATGGTTTAATGCAATGGTTAGGGTTAAGCTAAAAACAAAATGGTCATCAAGTCAAAGCATTCATGAAGCTTCATGAATGAACAAAAGAAATGCCACCATTTTATCATTTCATTTCCTTTTTCTAATAAGAAAAAGATTAATAAATAAATGAATAAAATGAATAAGCAAATAGTAAACCCTAACCATTCCATTAACCAAGGTTTAATTCTATACACTTAATTAAAAAGGCATGTATCATCAAACATGATACAAGCATGTGCACAAAATCATATCGCATATGCAATGCGCACACCCGAGCGAGAAAATCCATTTAAAGTGAACCGATACTAGTTAATGCAAAGTAATATATCAAATATATAATTATGCATTAAATCATTAAATCAACACTTGATTTAACGATCCGGTCATATCGCATATAACCGACTAGTATCATTAGTAACAACTTATCGAATCAACACTTGATCCGATAACCCGGCTATATCGCATATAACCGATCAATGTCACATCGCGAGAATCGAATACAGTATCACATACTGGTATTATTCTCGGTCCCGCACAAATCTCATATGCCCTCCTATTTCGTTTTGCTTGAGCCAGGAAACCTCTGTGTAGGACTCTAAAGACTCGTCAATACGCCGGCAGCAGATAATGATCATATCAAGCATCCACAAGCCGCAAGCGGTCTGCTAAACGTAACAGCCACCCGGGTATTGAGCGATCAGAAGATCGACGAGCAAGCCCGCTCACACTCCTATGAATCCAACCAGTAACACTACTGTACAGTCCGGTCTGTTCGTCTGATATGTCGCATATCTCGCCTAGGGGTGGTAAACGTCAGACCCCAATAGCTCGATAAGTCGTGTCGATATGAGGTCTATAACAATTCGAGAAACTACTGGTAACACTTACCAGTAAATCTCAGCAACCCTGGCCAGGGATTTCCTGTTATAGCCAATCGAACACAGCGCAACATCAACCCCCTATACCGGGAGAGACGAATCCCCTCCTATCGCTCATTGCCTCCATGTGATTCGGGACTGTACCCAAAAACCACCGTTTTGCACGCCCTCTTGGACGTGGTAAGATGGAAATCAAAGCACAGTGGGAACCACACAAGACTCTATGACGATCTCGGGTCAACAGACTACTCTGTACCAGTGTCACCAGAGAACTGCCATCTGACGTAAGGTATAATACCATCTGAGAGTTCTCGGCGAGTCCGTCCAGTGTACCCAGTCTCCACTGAGCACCCGTATATCATCTCTGATGTCAAACACCAATGGATATGGGATCATCCATCGCCCATCTGTATGGGTCGAGAAGGTATACGCTAGTCTACTCTGGTATATCGATGCCCCGTCTCGATACACCCACGACTAGGGACTTTGAAGGATGTACTTACGGACTACCATGTGCCCACTAGTATAATCCGCATCATAGTCCAGGTAGTAAGTACACATCCTAAGGGCTTTACCAACATGTAACAGAGAGACAATCAGTATACACGTTAAGGTAAAGATCAACCAGATAGCATACTATCATGTCGAGCAAGAAAGTCCTCCCTATATATGTCCAAGCATCCACTACAATATACATCCTATGTATAGTAATGGCCTCTAGGGCATACATATAACTAACAATCTCCCACTTGCACTAGGGCCATCTGATAGCAGTGGTTGTAGTATCTCATACTCAACCATCCCATAAAAATCTCTCTCTGGGAACAGGCCTTTGTGAGTGGATCCGCTGTGTTGTCCTCTGAGTCTACTCTCCTAACCTCGATCTCCTTGGAGATCAACCATCTCCTTGATCAGGTGATACTGCCTTAGAATATGTCTGGATCACTGATGGGACCGGCGTTCCTCGGCATAAGCCATAACTCCATTGTCACACAATGGGAGGAACATAGTTCATCTCATGAACCTATATACACCCAAACAGCCTCTTTGGTAGCATCTTAAGTAGCGATGTATCCTGCCTTTATCGTCTAGTATGCTACGGTATCTAGCTTGGAAATCTTCCAACATACCGTCCCTTTACTGAAGGTAAAGACAATGCCTGTGACTGACATTCAGTCGTCTTTATCACCCTGTAACCTTTCCAGTGATTCTCCCCAGAATCAATTGATACCATCTCACTACTTCTAGTGAGATTCCTAACATCCAATTAGATCTATCTCATTGATCCAAAATCCAGGATTTAGTAGGTATCACTTTGATCCTATATGGAGAATCTTTGTGATAATCGGAGATTGATCGAGTGTAGCATAGGAAACTCCTTCCCTATCAAGAGTATGTCATCCACGTACTCTACGAGGATCGTCACCATACTCCCTACTACCTTCTTGTTTATACAAGGTTCATCTACCATTTTGATGATGTCAACTTTTTTGACTAATCCATCAAAACAGATGTTCCAACTCCGCGATGCCTGCTTTATCCTATAAAGCATCTTGCACACGTTTCCGCTGCTCCCACTGTCTACGAAGCCCTCTGGCTGTGTACTTATAGACGCTCTTTTCCAAAATATCATTTAGAAAAGCAGTCATGACACCCAACCACCAGATATCGTAGTCATGTTATGTAGCCGTGGTAAGTAGGATCCGGATGGACTTAAGCATAGCCACTGGAAAAAGGTTTCATCATTATCCACGCCTGGTCGATGACGAAAACCTTTAACAAGTCTAGCTTTGAAAGTCTTAACTTTTCCATGTACACCAAGTAATCTTCTCAAGATTTACTTGCTCCTGATGGGGATTTAACCCTTCAGATATAGCAACTAAAGTCCATACTTTGTCGGTGTATAAGGATTCCATCTCAGATCACTAAGCATCCAGCCATTCTTATAGAGTCTTACTCCTGATGGCCAGCTCGAAACTAGTTGGGTCATCATCTCATGATGCAATCCTCGCTCTCACTGTCATAGAGAAACCGAAGTATCTCTCAGGTGGGTGAGGAACCCTACTAGATCGGCGGAGAGGCTAAGGTTCGTTGGTAATTATTGAATCCTTTGGTTCTTTCAAATCTTCAGCTGCAGTTTTGTATAGCTGGAACATTTCCAGTTCTACATAACTGACCTTGCCTCGAGCTTGTCCGGATTTTGCTTTTCAGACATAGGCCGGACAACCCCAAATCTTAACTAACTTAAGAAATGGGCTCCTTCCTTTCCATATCACATATGAAGTGGTAGGCAACTGATTTGATTTGAACCCTATTCAATAGGTATGCAGCTTCTCAAGCGCATAACTCCCAAAAGGAAATAGGTAACTCAGTATTACTCATCATAGAGCACACCTTATCACATAGGGTGTAATTGCTCCACCCCGATATACCATCATGCTATGGTGTATACAGAGGAGTAATGCTGAGAGAGAATCTCATTCTCCTTTAGAATAGTCCAGGAATTCCATGCACAAGTATTCTCCTCCCTGATCTCATCATAGGACATAATACTTATACCCGTATTTTGGTTCTCTACTTCTCGCTTATATTCTGTGAATATCTCAAAAGGCTCGGACTCATGTTTCAACAAGAACATATGTCTGAATCTTGAAAGATTATCAGAGAATGTAATGAAGTACAAAGAACCAGTCCTGGCATGTGTAGACAGGGGACCTTACATACATCAACATGCATCAATCCCAAGAGTTTACTAACTCTTTCTCTGTTTCCAATAAACAGGGCTATAGTCATCTTATCTTTGTGACATGACTGGCGAGTTTCACAAGATGTAAATTCAAACTGATTTAAATATACATCTAAATGTAACTTCAACTAGTCGGGTCACATTGATCTGACCTAGTCTACAATACCTCAAGAAGAATCCGTTCATTTCTAAACTCTTCCTCTTGTGTGTGTTCCATATACTAAGAACTGTAGTTTGATTTAGAACTTCAATGCTTTTAGATAACGTGCCTGAACCGATCAACTTTTGATATAGGAAATGTTCAAAACATTATCCATCAATACAAAATTATATCCTTTCTTTTCTAACAAAGAGAGTGATATGATTTGGTATATCAGGTTCGGTATCTAATAACATTCGTTCAGAATCAATGTATTGGTAATACAGGGTGACAGTGACCGACAGACTTGGCTGCAACTCTTGCCCCGTTTTCTGCCTCATGAAACTTATCACCCGTTCTCAGTCCTCTACCTTTCTGTAGCCCTATGTAACAGATTACATATCTGGGATCCTGATCCAGTATCATATACCCAGGATGTAGAGGATACAGAGAAACAGTTCTTTGTAACGAACACACCCGAAGTTGATGCATCAGCATGCACTCTCTTCGTTTGGGCGGCACGGGAATTCTGGTAATCCCCAATTTCCTGCTCTGTCTTATAACAATTATAAGTTGGAGCGGGACCAACGTTCCCCAGCTCAGTATAACAAGCGGGTTCGGTCAATATTTCCGTATTATTATCTTGATTAAGGCGTGATATGGTCGCTACCTGGAGAGAGAGAGAAGAAAACACTCAGCGTGCGCTCTGCAAGAATAGATTGGTTATTATTTTATCTAATCAGGATGGCTCCCACTGCTTTTTATCAAATCTTCCTTCAAACCCTAAAAGGAAAGACTAGCCGGGATTAATTACACACTTCAAGTTTGCCAATCTTTCTGCCAGGCCAGTGTCGGTACTTTGAGGGAGGTCCCCCGTGCTTTCGCACGAACCTAATTAATGTAAACCTCGTTTTCCCAGAGGCGTAACCCCGTTGACACCTTTCTAGACACCTACTTGATCGGCTAATTGTAATGTATAAAACTCTCCCGAGAGTAACTCTTACTCGCAGCGGGTATCGGGATCCAACTATCTCATAGAAGGTATGCAATCTCATTGCAAATTTCAACACTTGAAATTCCCGATAATATTTTGCCCCTAGTGTTCTATGACCTTGAAGAATGCCAAACAACCCATAATCCACTAGTCAAGTTCAACCCGTACATTTCTTGATCGAATTAAACCCACCCGCACGACCCTTGACGAATGCCAAACAACGCCGTACGAATACCCTAATCCAATCGCATCATATGCTCAAGCAGATAAATACTAGTTAGCTACCGTACACTACGCCTTGACGAATGCCAAACTACCGCAGCACGAATACTAACTAGTACATATCTGAAATGACGGAGGGCTACGACAGGTTTTTCTGAAAACCTATTGCGTAATGAACTTGATATCGTTGTAGAATCAAATGATTTTAAAATGGAGTGCTTTTGAGGCTTTTCTAGTTTTGCTAAAGGAGTCACTCCCGGTGAAGGGATCGTCGGTCCTTTCCTCGTCGAATGAGGTGCGGGATATATCATATATATCACTGTGCAAAGCAAAAACACTTAAAAGCAATCAAAAGACAAACCGAGTGTGTAGCATCTGCCAGTTATTGCTAAAGGAGTCACTCCCGGTGAAGGGATCTCGGTCCTTTCCTTATCGAATAAGGTGCAGGATATATCATATATACCTCTGTGCAAAGCAAGAACTGTAGCTACCTGTTTTAATTTTGAAATTCGATTCTACAACATCTTAGGTTTCTTTTATTTCATTAATCACATTAATGAAGCCCCATCATTTAATGTACCTAAACATCACAGATAAATACGACGTACACTTATGCCATCCGCATTCGCCTCGATGTCCCTTCGTGCACCGTTAGGTTAGGTAACTAACGGCAGAGCAGGGCAGGGCTAGCGCGGGTGTAAAACATAAGTAGCATCTATATAATATATCATATATACTATATACTGTATCTATCACAGAACATCACATGATCACATCACAGATATCGCAGCAGAAGAAACATATGAAATATTGGATATACTAGGACGTCCGTGTTTTCAATACGAGCCAGTATAAAACACGGATTCCACGGTCGTGATGAATAGCCAAACCCACACCCCTAGACCCCTACGAGAGCGGCAAGCAACCCTGCCAATTCTAGAGTTAGGAGACCCGTACTCGACACCTCGAGTTGGTCTCCCACTGGACTCCAGAACCCGGTTACTTGTTCCCTCCTCCTTGGGTCTATCCTAGTGCAGAAAAGTAAATAATATACAAACGGTGACAACTTCCGCAACCTGGAAGTGCCCTAATAAAAGAATATTACATACAAGTTTTTACATGAATGAAAATGAAAAACACTCATCTCACATAAAAAACCCTCGGCTATTCAAACACGACGATCCAATATAACATATCTAGCAACACATAACATCACATGTCATCAACGTAAGTAAATATGCGCATCCCAATTGTCGTTGACATATAGCAACGAAATCGGCGATCTCACATATTACACTTACGGTCACAGAAAAGAAAGTGTAAAACTACAACAGTTGGAATCCGCAACCTCCTCAGACATCGCATGCCTGACCAAATGAATTACTTAGACATCGCATGCCTAACAATTATAAACCCCGCATTTTAGTCTCTTTATCGAAAACACTTTTCAATACCAAGTCGGGCAATTCAACAAGATTCCCGACATTCTGATCGAATGCTCGTCGCAAACTTCAGTAGACGGCCGCACCCCCGATACCGTCGACGAAGTGCACCAAGGCGGAACACCGCTGCCGCGAGCACCCGAACGGATGCTTTCGGCGACGGGGATCTCCTACAGTCACTTGGTCGGGGCTATGGAGTGAGGCTGTCTATTGAGTTTACCCGGCGAGTATCCGCGCACGCTACGTGATTGCGATGGACTTTTGATCACATCAAAATTCCGTGGCAACCGATCAAGTGAGACTAAAGTGCTATGTTTATAACATTCATTCAGTTATCTCATAACTTCTTGTGAATTCCAATTATTGTATCCCATTCCAGATAATTAGAAAATGTTAAACTTTCCGATTGAACATTCGAACACCCAAGTTTTCCTGATACAGATCAACACATGAAACAAGTCTAAAAACATTCAGTTCGTGCCTCAGTACCAACGGTCCAGCCGTAGAAGGGTCAAGCCAACGCCTCACATGTGGCACGCCGTACTGCCCCAAACCCGAAGGTTCAAAGGGCAGTTCAAGACGGTCACATAATCGAGTTAAGGTTTGTTGTCTTCTAGAGGGTCCATCGAGTTACTTGCACTACTTAGAACGTCTTTAAACTACGGAAAAATCCAACACTTGGAAATTTCCCGACCAGGGGAAAAGTTGGGTATTTATATCCGGTCGAACTTTTTAACATATTCTAAAATTTATCCGGAAAGCCACAAAGACAAAATTTGATACTCCGATCGAAACACCGAATCCCCAAAACAACTCCAGAAAATTCAACTCTTGAATAAATATTAAAAATTCCCAGAAAACCCAGCATATTAAAATATGAATTACTGTGCAACAATGGGAAGGTGACGTCATCACCTAGCCGCGGAACCGCCGCAGAAGCTAGGCTTCTGCCGCGGTTCCGCCGCATCTTGGACTGTTCATGAGAAAATTTTTGCGCCGTAATTCTTATATTTCCCTGCTGAATTTTTTAGCAATTTTTAATTTGGAAAAATCCCAGTTTTTGAAAAAAGGACAGAGAGCTATTTTGGGTTCTAAATTTCCGTTCGATCGGACTTCAAATTGCGTCTAGACTTCGCCTAAGGCTCTAGCTAAGCTCTGATACCACTGTAGAGTTCCTAGGCACTCTCAAGGGGTCTCACAAGGCATCAACCATGCCCGTTTCAAAAATACGGTGCCGAGAAACCCTAGTGTACGGATCGTTGGCTAGAAATCTAGGCGAAAATATAATCTAGTTAACAACTTAACTATAAGATAACGGAAATACAACCTCCGTAGATCCGGTGCTCCACCTCCATAGCTCCGCAATGAAGTCCCTTTGCTGTCCAAATGAATTCCCGGGCTCTAGCGTCGGCTTCGTCGGAGAAATGGCGAGCTAGGTCGTCGATGTCCATGCCGAAGATGATCTACGTCGAGGCATCGCTAAATCAAGCTCCACCTTCACCAAATCATGAAAACTTGTGAAGGAAACACACTCTACTACTTGGCAAGAGGTAGAGGATGAAGAAATAGGAAGTGGGTAGACTTTAGAATTGGATTTCTCACTCATTCCCATCAATCACCATTGATGGAGCTTGCTTTCTTCAAGTGAAGAAAGGAAGAAGAAGAAGAATTATGTTATGATAAGTTAAGTTAAAAAAGAAAAGAATAATCAATCCTTATCATAACATGACCATTGTTAAGTGTAGAGAACTAATCATGGTTCAATGCAATGGTTAGGGTTAAGCTAAAAACAAAATGGTCATCAAGTCAAAGCATTCATGAAGCTTCATGAATGAACAAAAGAAATGCCACCATTTTATCATTTCATTTCCTTTTTCCAATAAGAAAAAGATTAATAAATAAATGAATAAAATGAATAAGCAAATAGTAAACCCTAACCATTCCATTAACCAAGGTTTAATTCTATACACTTAATTAAAAAGGCATGTATCATCAAACATGATACAAGCATGTGCACAAAATCATATCGCATATGCAATGCGCACACCCGAGCGAGAAAATCCATTTAAAGTGAACCGATACTAGTTAATGCAAAGTAATATATCAAATATATAATTATGCATTAAATCATTAAATCAACACTTGATTTAACGATCCGGTCATATCGCATATAACCGACTAGTATCATTAGTAACAACTTATCGAATCAACACTTGATCCGATAACCCGGCTATATCGCATATAACCGATCAATGTCACATCGCGAGAATCGAATACAGTATCACATACTGGTATTATTCTCGGTCCCGCACATATCTCATATGCGCTCCTATTTCGTTTTGCTTGAGCCAGGAAACCTCTGTGTAGGACTCTAAAGACTCGTCAATACGCCGGCAGCAGATGATGATCATATCAAGCATCCACAAGCCGCAAGCGGTCTGCTAAACGTAACGGCCACCCGGGTATTGAGCGATCAGAAGATCGACGAGCAAGCCCGCTCACACTCCTGTGAATCCAACCAGTAACACTACCGTACAGTCCAGTCTGTTCGTCTGATATGTCGCATATCTCGCTTAGGGGTGGTAAACGTCAGACCCCAATAGCTCGATAAGTCGTGTCGATATGAGGTCTATAACAATTCGAGAAACTACTGGTAACACTTACCAGTAAATCTCAGCAAACCTGGCCAGGGATTTCCTGTTATAGCCAATCGAACACAGCGCAACATCAACCCCTTATACCGGGAGAGACGAATCCCCTCCTATCGCTCATTGCCTCCATGTGATTCGGGACTGTACCCAAAAACCACCATTTTGCACGCCCTTTTGGACGTGGTAAGATGGAAATCAAAGCACAGTGGGAACCACACAAGACTCTATGACGATCTCGGGTCAACAGACTACTCTGTACCAGTGTCACCAGAGAACTGCCATCTGACGTAAGGTATAATACCATCTGGGAGTTCTCGGCGAGTCCGTCCAGTGTACCCAGTCTCCACTGAGCACCCGTATATCATCTCTGGTGTCAAACACCAATGGATATGGGATCATCCATCGCCCATCTGTATGGGTTGAGAAGGTATACGCTAGTCTACTCTGGTATATCGATGCCCCGTCTCGATACACCCACGACTAGGGACTTTGAAGGATGTACTTACAAACTACCATGTGCCCACTAGTATGATCCGCATCATAGTCCAGGTAGTTAAGTACACATCCTAAGGGCTTTACCAACATGTAACAGAGAGACAATCAGTATACACGTTAAGGTAAAGAGCAACCAGATAGCATACTATCATGTCGAGCAAGAAAGTCCTCCCTATATATGTCCAAGCATCCACTACAATATACATCCTATGTATAGTAATGGCCTCTAGGGCATACATATAACTAACAGGGTCACCCACCCCTAAGGCCACCTCGAGGTGGTCTTAGGGTATGGGTCCAGCCTATGGTCCCTTCGGGGTATCCCTAGGGTGCACGCGCTCTACCCCGTGGCTTCTCGGTTCAAACCGTGAGCCCGCGATGTGTGCAAACAACTCAAAACTTCGATTTTCGAAACTGTTTTTTCGGCAGTTTTGCGCGAGAAAAAACGGCGGAATTCTAACGTTGCTACAAACTATTTAAGGTTTAAGATAGGCTCTGATACCATGTTAGTGGATGTTGCACATTTTCACAACACTTGTGAGGAGGCAGAAGCGATAAAAAAAAATTTCTGGCATGCAACAGCCACATAAACCAAGATCTTGTGCTTAAACCTTAACTAGCAAAACTATCTAGAGATCTAATCTACCTAAGATAGTGTTATACCTAATGAACCGGTCCTTCGGGTCTTCTTTTGAATGTGACTCCTAGGCTCCTTGTGGTCGCAAAGAGCTCGGTCTTCGGCCACCTCAAGATCCAAGATGATCCACCCGAGAGCTATCGAACAAGCTACAAACTCTTCACAAGAGTTTAACTAAGAGATCAAGATTGCTAGAAGTGATCACTTAGATGATGTAGAGATCAAGTATTGGATTATAATTTTGCTTTAAGCTTTTGATTCACAACTCATGTGAAGGTTAAAGCAAAGAGGAGGAAGAAGTAGATAATGAGGAGAGAGAATGTTAAAGTGATGAATGGAAAAATCAAGCATGGAAAAAATGATATGGCTCAAATGAAAATAATTGAAGCATGCGATAAAAAATTGCACCATACTTTAATAGTAACTCCAAATGAATAAAAAATGAAATAAGCCATTCCTTCATCCATACTTAGACTTTCTCCAAATTCCACCTCATTTATTTATTTTCACAAAATAAATATGTAATGATGAGGTGTCTCCTTCTAGAAGTATTCTTGTAACAATTACAAGAATACCCCTCCACCGTATACCGTATAAGTATACCCGTATCCGAATTCTGAAAAATACGAATACAAATAATCCAATAATATAATAACGGTATCTGGCTTAAACCAAAGCTTACCAGTATTATCCTTCCGATCATTATTCCTGTAACAATTACACGAACATGATTGAAACTCTGCCGTAACAACTTACGGCCTCTTCATCTTTTGCCTAAACCAGGGAACCCTCTGTTTGGGACTCAAAAGACTCGACAGTACGCTGGCAGTGGGTTTAACCACAACCACGTCAGCGGCACTAGCTGTGCGTAACGGCTCCCAGGTACATGACGAAAAGGTGGCTGACAAGCGAACTCGTCACAACCCTAACGAGCCTGTAAGCAACACTTACCATACGGTCCGGTCTCTTCGTCTGATACGTCGCATATGAAGTCTAGGGGTAGTATATGTCAGACCTCAGTAACATTATAAGTCAAGCTTATTTACGGCCCATAACGGTTCGAGAAACTACTGATAACTCTTATCAGTAAATCTCGAGAACCCTGGCCAGAGATTTGCTGTTATGGCCGATCAAGCATAGCGCGACATCAACTCCTTATACCGGGAGAGACGAAACCCCTCCTATTGCTCACTGCCTCTATGTGATTCGGGACTGTACCCAAAATACACCTGTTTGCACGACTCAGTAGAGCCGTGGTATGGAGGAAATTAAAGCACAGTGGGAATCATACAAGACACTATGACGATCTCGGGTCTACAGACTAACTTGTACAAGTGTCACCAGAGAACTGCTATCTGACAATAGGTATATATACCATCTAGGAGTTCTCGGCGAGTCCTGTTCGGTGTACCCATTCTCCAATGAGCACTTGTGTACAATCATTGATGTCAAACACTAATGGTTGTGGGATCAACCATCGCCCCCAGGGTCAAGAAACGTACACCCTAGTCTACTATGGTAATATCGTTGCCCTGTCTTGATATACCCTCGACTAGAAACTATTAAAAGATATGCTTATAGACTGCCCAGGCCCCACTAGTATGATCTACATCATAATCCCGGCAGTCAAGCATAATCCTAAGGGCTTCATCAACATGTATATGAAATACAACACATCACACGTTAAGATGAAGATAAACCAGATAGCATACTATCATTTCGAGCAAAGATTGTTTCTGTAAATATACATGCCTAGCATCCTATACAATACAGGCCTCTAGGGCATAAATATCTAACAATTTGTACATTTGTTATTGCGGGGTGAGCGTCTGACATGTGGACTGTCGTCACTGCCCATTTGTATATTATTTGTTTGGGGCACGACCGGGTTGAGGTCGATGTCACCCTTGAACTTATTTTCTTTTATGACTAGGATTACCCTACGGTGGAGTGCGCGGTTAGCCGGGTTCTAGAGGGAAACGGGCTCGTATCTCATGGCATTGAAAAGGAGGGGCTTCACTCTAGAATTGGCGGGCTATTCGCGGCAGTCGTAGGGGGTAAAGGTTGACCCAAGGAGGGGTTCTCAAGTTACCGGATTCCGTGAAGTGCCGGGTGGCCCATTCACTTTGATGAAGGGGGTTGCCTCACTTCTGGTTTTGGCGGGTAACTTGCTTCGCTCGTAGGGGTCTAGGTTTTCATTGCACAGGCTATCCACACGACCAGGGGAACGTCGGGTTTCACTTGCGGCTCAAAGGAAACCCGGGGCTCCCAGATTATCAGTATTGTTCTGTGATACTTATCGCTTATCTGTGATGTTGCATATATCATGCCTGGGACGATTGTTATATATATTTATATATATACTAGTAGATGTTGTATATGTTTTGCATCCATGCTAGTCCAGCCCCCCTCTGTCTTAGTTAAGTAACCTAACGGGTGATGACGGGGCCCTATGGCGAATGCGGATGGCATATACGTACATTTTATTTTCGTTCTTTTCTGGTGTGATTAATTGATTGGACTGCGTTGATTCTGATCAATGCAAGGAAAACAAACCTATATATGATGTTGTTGGAACCAAGTTTTTTAAAAACTGACATTACATACGTTTTCTTTTGTTTTGCACAGCGGTATTCGGGTTATGAATATCCAGCACCTCATTCGACGAGGCAAGAGCCGAGATCCCTTCACCGGGAGTGACCTGTTGGGCAGAAGTTTGCGTCAGGGTAATAACTTCACAATAGTCGATTATTTTTTTTGCTTTGCATCGAGATATTCAGTTTGGAATATCCTGCACCTCATTCGACGAGGAAAGAGCCGAGATCCCTTCACCGGGATTGACCTCTTTAGCAAAGGTTTTCGCCACTATATATTTGTAAAGCTATCTGGTTCCTTCAACGATATCAAGTTCATTACGTTAAAGGTTTTTCGCCAAAAACCATTCGTAACCCCCCGTCATTTCAGACTGGTAGCACTTAGTATTCATTCTATGTATGTTGGCCTTCATCAAGTCATAGTGTATGGTAGCTATTTGTTACTTTTCTGTTGCATAGATAGATGCGTTGGTTTGGGACAGTCGTACTACTATGTTGGCCTTCGTCAAGGGTATGTACGGGTGGGTTCAAATTAACCTGGACAATGACGGATAGAACTTGACATGTGACTTATGATATGTTGGCCTTCATCAAGGTCATAAGAGCATGGGGTAGAAATCACATCCGGAATTTCAAACATACAGGAAACTTTCCAGGCATGCACATACCTTCTGAAGTGTGATAACTTGAGTGGATTCCATCAGGTTATCATGTGATGATAGTTGGATCCCAATTCCCACTGATGAGTTAGTTTACTCCTCGGGTGATTTTAGATAATCCCGACTAATTCTTCTTTTGGGTTGGAAGAGAATTTGAGGAAACAGTGGGAGACATCCTGATTAGATAAAGTGATTAACCATTCTGATCTAGGTTAGAGTGCACGCCGAGTGTTTCTTTTCTCTCTCTCTTTGGCAGCAACCATGGCCTGACCCTAGACTAGAACTCATAAACCAAGTTATACGAACCTTCTTAAAACACACTGGCTTTTGGATTGTCAGAGTTGCATACTTCATTGCCACTCCTACTTTTACCCTTTGCTTTTTTCCGGAACATTCCGTATCACTACGAAGATCCACAGTTATTGGATATGACCATCGTATAGTTACATACGAACTCGAAGAAACTTGTTTCAGATTCGAGAATGGTTTCCGGTTCTGGAGAAATTGAATAGGACTATTCGGTTGTCTTTTTCTTTTACCTTCTCTCAGATTGTGAGGGCTCTTAGGATTAGGAGAGGGTACACCTATTGAGCTTATTGGATAGTCTTCTTAGAAACCTTAGGCTGGTGCCAAAGGATGGGGAAGGAAGAAAACCAATTAGCCTAAGTGTGGTGTACAGAAGGTAATATGTATATACAAATAAAGGGATTAGAAAGAGAGCAAAGTAAAATGTGACTGCTATCTTTCACGACGAAACCGCGTATATCATCGCCACTCCTACTTCACCTTTGCATTTCTCCGGAACATTCCGTATCACTACGAAGATCCACATTTATTGGATACGCCATCGTATAGTTACATATGAATTCGAAGGAACTTGTTCCAGTTCGATGATGGTTTCTGGTTCAGGAGAAACAGAATAAGGATTATTCAGTTGTCTTTTTCCTTTCACCGTCCCTCAGGTTACGAGGGCTCCTACGATTAGGAGGGTACACCTATTAAGCTTATTGAATAGTCTTCTTCTAAATCGTAGGCTGGTGCCAAAAGGCAGGGAAGGAAGAAAACTATTTAGCCTAAGTACGGTGTACAAAAGGTAATAAGTAAAGGCAAATAAAGAGATTGGAGAGATGGCAATGAAATATACGGTTACAGTCATGAATCTGGATAGTGAAAGAGGCATTACTAGGAATACCCGGATACCCCTTCGAAACATTTTCATGTTTCAGTTTTACTGTATGTTGTTAATTGAAAACTGATTTCCCAATTAGATTCTTACTCCAGGGTATGTATTTACCAGGTTTGATTCTCATATCTGTATGGTATTACAGATGATGTGTCAGAGTAAGATATTGAGAATTAGGTGATTATATCCTCATTATATCGGAATTCGTTGTAATTGGTGATATTTGAGGAAATCACCTAGGTTTTTGCTGGACGGAAAATATTTGGTTTTGAATATCCGTAGTTATGCACCAGTTTCAAACTAATATATCTGTACGTTTATTTTATAAAGTGAGATATAACTTTTTGAAATTATATCTATGATATTGACCTATATCAGTTGGTGATTGGGTAAGGAGCATTCAACAACGGTGTAATTCTTCTTAACCATAGTACAGTTTTCAACCTACGACGCACAGGGTTTGAGTTATTGAACTCAGGGGACTTATACAAAGTATTGTATGTTGTCTAGTGTCCATTAGGACAAAAGGGTTGGTACTCATACTATATTCTGTTTACTTGTGACTTTTTTAGTTTTTAGACAAGTATTTCTTAGAAATACAAGGTCTAAGTTTTGAGAAGTTATAGGTATAAAAATAAAGTAGAGAACCATGTGTTGCGAGTATCGGGATTCTTCAAGGTGATTGAAGATGTAGATACTTGTGTTTGGTATTCAGTTGATAGTAATGGTTTTGAGAACTTGCTTCTCTTTCAGTTTACTCATATCTGGATGCACTCCTAGTTGAGTAATATTGATCAGCCTCTCTCTATTTAGTTGACATGCACTGGAGACAGCTACATGATTTGAATCTGGTTCCAATTAAATTAGTGCCTCTGTTTCTATATTGTATATAGAATGGTTCATATCTTAACGATTTTAAGGTATATGGAGTTGTCCGGCTTATGCTTAAAACCAGACTCAGGACATACTCAAGGCACGTTTTAGTAATGGCAGTTTGTGGGTTATCCCGGGTTATGACGAGGGGTAACTTTCTAACATCTGGAAGATCAATACTGATATTGTTCTTGACTCGCCACAGTTTTAGCAAAATGAACTTTTTCAGACAACGGTAGTGGGAGTATGGTAGAACTGGAAGTGATTCTAGAACCACAAACGATTACTGAAAATTTAATAGAACTTGAAGATTCAATCGGGTTTGACATTCCATTAGCCACTCCATAGATATAGTGGGTAACCTCAGGCGCCCGAGTGGTTCTTCGGTATCCTTAAAGACGGTGACAGGGAGGTTCTTGTTTACCCAAACTTGCCATTACTGCTATTCTAGACTATGAGACCCGGCAGGATGATGAGTATAGCGTTGTTCTAAACTAGATTTATAAGTGCACGTGTATATGACTCTGCTAGAGGGTTGTTGTAGTCAGTGGGAGCAGCGGAAGAATAGTGGACAAGTAGCTTATGTCTATTCATAGACTAAAGCATGTATAACGGAGATAGATCATCTATTTCTGATGTGACACTAATAGGCTTTGACTTCATACAGTCCAAGAAGTTTGCTGGATTTGGAGTTCATTTATGAGCTGAGTCCCATCAGATATCCAAAAATATTCTAAGACAGGTATTTCTCATTCGGGAGATAGATTTCTCCGCGAAGTTGAGATATAGAGAGATACAGAAAGAAACATTGGAGCGGATCCACCCACTGAGGCTATTTCTCGAACACAATAGTTTCGTAAACGAACTTTGCGAGACTGATTAGTAAAGGAGTTGGGTGTTCGGTATCACACGGGCTGTGAGTATGCGACATCGTAATAATTAGCCTTAAGTGCAAGTGGGAGATTGTTGGCTATAGTGCCCTCAAGTCAATTATCATAGTCGTAGGAAGGTGATTATGATTATTGAGGGAGGACCTATACCGGTAGAACAGTCTTACTCGAGATGATAGTATGCTATCTGGTTTGTCTTTATCATCATGTACAGCTTCAGGTGACATTACAGATCACTATTACATGTTGATAAAGCCCATAGGATTCTTTCTTGACTACCAGCATATGATGGAAATCATATTCGTGGGAGCTGGGTAGTCTATAAGAACATCCTTAAAATGTCCCTAGTTGTGCGAGTTTCGAGACTGGGTATCGATACTCCGAGAGTAGACTAGTGTATACTGATCGAGACCCCGACGAGGGCCGGTGGCCTGTCTTACAAGCCATTGGTGTTAGTTTGTTCACCTAAGATGTATATAGGTGCTCATTGTGTTATGATCACGGCCCGGAGGTACGGAACGTGACTGGCACTTAAATTACGAAACGTCTAAAGGCGTATGTAATCTAAGTAAGCCAAAGCCCATAAATCTAAACCATTTAAGGAAATAGAGTGAAGGAAGAATGTGATTTAAAACCAAATAAGTTGCATCAAACCTAATAAAAAACTTCAAAATTTCCCGAAAATTTCGGCAGAGTCTCCTTTGTAAATACTGGCCCTTAAACGGGTACAACACATGAAAATAAAAATATATCATGAATAAGGGCATCCCCAAGCAGGAGCTAGCTCTTCGCCCAAGGCGGAATCACAACCATATGCAATGAATATATCATAATAATTCAAAATAAGCATAAAAGCATGAAAGTAATAAAGCATCACATCGGCTCAAGTGAGCATCGACACCAAACCACAAATACAAGTCTCACAAATCTCACCATTTAGTCCAATATACAAGGGTAGATGGAGTGTACTAAATACAAATAAAATACACGGTGGGAGCAAAAGAAAATCCTCCAAAACCCACCTATGACCAAGCTGCAAGTCGAAGCAAACGAAGTGAAATAGAAGGTACACTCGCCGCTACTGTGCTGACGGGTCAGACCTGCAAGATACTATAGCACAACGGGAGTGAGTTGCCAACTCGTGAGTAGCAAGTAACATCTAATAAGGCTATCGTAAGCATGCACGTAAATGCATCACAACCTACGCATATACTTATATGATGCGATGCACTATTATGTATGCAACCTGAATGCATAATCAACATGAAACCTGAGTATGTTTGGAATAAGAAAATCTTTATTTTTATCTTAGGAAAACTTCTATAAAATAACTGTAGTATCATCAATGAAATCAACAGAAATCCATGTCAACATCGACACAATATCAGAATATCTCAATGTCTCAAAGTCTCAATAACTCGATATCTCAACAT
The DNA here is from genome assembly GCA_030015575.1 of Agapanthus africanus. Classification (NCBI taxonomy): domain Eukaryota; kingdom Viridiplantae; phylum Streptophyta; class Magnoliopsida; order Asparagales; family Amaryllidaceae; genus Agapanthus; species Agapanthus africanus. The sequence goes on along the minus strand of CM057345.1, from coordinate 250,002,945 downwards.
CTCAATGTCTCAACATCTCAATGTCTCGATGTCTCAATATCTCAATGTCTAGGGCTACGTCAGTCCGGATCGACCCATATCATTAAATCTCACGACCACGTCGGTATCCTCCGGATATCCGCCGCGTCAGACATCACCGGTTGGTAGTCTGCCCCTGCCAGGCTCATTGTCATCCCCACAAAAACACTCTCGCCGCGGGGTACCGTACCGGGTCCACCATGTACCCGAAACGGTTCATCCTACTCCTCGAATCGGGTCTCGAAAACCAACAGCAATCATGAAAACTCATGGTGGACGACACATACATCACGAGAAAACCGTAACTTGCATTTTAAAATGATAATAAGTTTTAATAAAACTCTTACGGTTTTCCCCAAAATCCAGAAATCTCATAATTACCGAAATCCTCGAGAAGAATCACGATATATAAATATGTCGGTGATGATGGAAATCTATGATACGATAGTATATACCATACAAAATACGGCCAGAAGGTATGCATGAATCATGATGCAATGAGGTATGTATACATGATTAACAATCTAACGTATCCATTTAATGAGATGAATATGCAGGTATAAATATACGGATCATATACGATGCAAATGCACAAATATCTATTCTAAGCAAGTTCTATAGTGTTCGTGACATAGAAATTACCAATGGCGTGTGTGTTCGCATAATTAGTGCACGTGCAGCAGGAACCAATGGTAATGGTGCAAGTGTCCTATGAGATGATGTCACACACACACACACACATAACGATGCGATGCAATGAGATGGCTAACTAGGAAACTACGCATATAATGCAAATACTATAAGTAATACTAAACCATCGGGCGCCTCGCACCATCCAGACGATCTCCCCATAGATGTATACATATACTCACCGGGACGCCTCGGCTAATCTGATCCGTTTTTCGCCTTGTCTTTCCGCGCCGCGTCCGATGCCTCTGCACCCGATCTGTTGGATATAGTGCCCTCAGAGTCAATTATTGGATCACAGGCACGTGATTGCAATGATTAAGGGAGGTCCTATACCGGTAGGACAGTCTTACTCGAGAGCTTTGTATACTATCTGGTTTGTCCTTATCATCGTGTACAGTTCACTATTACACGTTGATAGAAAACAGTATACTATCTGGTTTATCTTTATCATCGTGTACAGCTTTAGGTGACCTTACTGGTCACTATTGCACGTTGGTAGAGCCCTTAGGATTCTTGCTTGACTACCAGCAGTGTGATGGCGATCATATACGTGGGAGCTGGGGGTCTATAAGCACATCCTTAAAAGGTCCCTAGTCATGGGAGTTTCGAGACTGGGCATCGATACTCCATCAGTAGACTAGTGTATACAGTCGAGACCTCGACGAGGGGCAGTGGCCGGTCTCACAAGCCATTGGTGTCAGTTGGATCACCTAAGATGTATACAGGTGCTCATTGTGTTATGAGTACACCGGACATGACTCGCCGGGAACATGCTAGTTGGTATTATACATGACGTCAGATAGCAGTTCCCGGGTGATATGTGTACAGGTTAGTTCATCGAGCTGAGATCGTTATTTGTCTCGTGTGAGTTCCCACTGTACTTTGATTACTACCCTACCACGGCTCAAAAGAGTCGTGCAAACAGGTTTTAGTTGGGTACAGTCCCGAGCCACATAGAGGCAATTAGCGGATCTGCAGGGGTTTCGTCTCTCCCGGTATTGGGGGTGAGATCGCGCTGTGTCTAGGAGAGCCATTACACGAAGTCCTTGGCCAAGGCAGGAGATTTACTGGTAGGTATTCCAGTAGTATCTCAGGGTGTTCTGGGCTACACTCCGACACGACTTGTACCGCTTTTGGGGGTCTGACTTTTACCAACCCCTAGGCCCGCCATGCGATGCTCATAGACGAACGGACCGGACTGTACGGATATTGTCACTGACAGGCTCAGTAGGGTGTCAGGATGAGTTCGCTCATCGACCTCCCTTTTTGTCAATACCTGGTAGCTCGTTACGTACGGCTAATACCTCTGACGTGCTAGTGGTTAAATCCACAGCCAAAGTATTGACGAGTCTTTAGAGTCCCCACAGACAGTTTCTCAAGTTTCGGACGAAACACTGTAGAGGCCGTATGGATTTATAGCAGGGTTCGAACGTACGCATGCACTTCTGCACGTGTTATAGTTCGGACGGATAATACTAGCGGGCTTTGGTTTAAGTCAGATCCTAGTATTATACAATGTAGATTTTGTCTCATTGCATTTGTATTCGGTCAGAATACAAATGAGGGTATGTACATACAGTCGCGGGGTTTTCCTGTAATTTATTACCGGATCGCTTTTTGAAGTTGCCAGCTTGCTTTCCCTTTTCGGCCATTTTCCTTTCTTTCTTTCCTTGGCTGAATTTTCCATGGAGGGGCTTATTTGCAAATGTGCAAATTAGCAAAACGGAGGATGTTTTTTGTGCTGGAAGGTTCATGATGGTTCTAGCATCTTATGATTACTTGTTTTGTTCATCATTACTTGCTTTATGGAGATGGGATTGAGTTGGACTTTGGTGTGACATTCTTCATGATGATTTATCATTTTCTCTCTCTTGCATTATTTTTCCCCCCTCCTTTGTACATGGCCGGCCACATTTCTTGAGAAAGAGATATACATTTTGGGGTGAGGGATTTTTGGTTGATTCTCATTGCAAAAGAAAAATTTCTCAAGCTCATTCCTCTTGCACATTTTCATTCCTCCATCCAAGAATGGCAACTTCATTAACCCTCGAGATATAGCGTTCTACACTCAGTCTACAGCAATCTTGGACACATCGGCTAGCCAACTTCGTGTCCGAGTTGCCTCGGTTCAGAGGTGGGAGCCCATAAAAAGACTTCTCGATGTGGTGCCCTTCCGACGAGGAGACCGGAGATCAGTGATGCCGCGAGGAGCTTGGGAAGGTAGCCGAAGACCAAAGGACACGGATCGCTCGGTATAGCTCTCTACCCTTTCTCCAGTTAGCTAGTAGTAGGTTAATGGTCCAATCCGGGTTTATAGTCCGTGGTAGCGCCAGTTTCTAGTTAAAGAAAAGTTTTTGTTTCCGCATTTTGGCCTCGGAAAGACGGCCGGGGCGCTACCGTAGACTTACATGGTATCAGAGCCACGCCATTAACCTTTACTAGCTTGCTCTAGCGTGTTTAGAACTTCGATCAGACGAAAATTTCATAAACTGAATTTCCAACTTGACAGTTTCTGTCGAAATTTTTTAGTTGTCGAAAAATTATTTGGTATATTGCAGAAATATGTGCAGGCTTTTTTAAGAGAACTGAGAAAATTTGGTGGGCTGATTTCACTGTAGTGCGGCGGATCCATGGCCGTAACCACGTTTTGGCCGCGGATCCGCGGCTGTACTGTAGCCACAGTGCACCAAATTTCTTCAGTAGGTCTCTATGTTGGAATTGGGGGTTTTGGTATATTCTGTTTGGGCCTAGATTTATTTTGAGTGCTACAGTTGTGCTTGGGGCCCACTTCGGGAAATTTAGTCGATCAAAAATTTTAAACATGTTAGTTCACAATATTTACATTATATCTGCGACCATGAATGTCATTTGATCGGTAAATCCTATCTAACTACTATAGCCTTTTTAGACGGATTTGCGAACGTGACATTCACGTTGATGTTCTGTTTTGTGCTGTGATGTTGTAGATTTGTCGTGGTGGATAGCCTGGATGCAATGGTAGTACAGCTTGGTTGTATATGTACATTTGATATTGCGGGGCGAGCGTCCGACATGTGGACTGCCGTCACTGCCTGTTTGTATATTATTCTTTTGGGACACAACCGGGCTGAGGTCGATGTACCCGTTGTATATTTTACTTTCTGTACTAGGATTACCCTCCTGTGGGGTGCACGGATAGCCGGGTTCTAGAGGTCAACGCGCCCGCATCTCATGGCTTTGAGATGGAGGGGGCTTCACTCTAGAATTGGCGGGCTATTCGCCGCACTCGTAGGGGGTACAGGTTGACCCAAGGAGGGGTGCTCAAGTTACCGGATTCCGTGAAGTGCTGAGTGGTCCATTCACGTTGTTGAAGGGGGCTGCCTCGCTTCAGGTTTTGGCGGGTAACTTGCCGCGCCCGTAGGGGTCTAGGATTTCATTGCACAGGCTATCCACACGACCAGGGGAACGTCGGGTTTCAGTAGCGGCTCTATGAAACCCGGGGATCCCAGTTATCTGTATTGTTCTGTGATGCTTATTACATTTCTGTGATGTTGCATTTTTATCACGCCTTGAGCGAATATTATATATTGATATATATACTAGTAGATGTATATGTTTTGCATCCGCGCTAGTCCAGTCCCCGCTCTGTCGTTAGTTAAGTAACCTAACGGGTGATGACGGGACCCAGTGGGGAATGCGGATGGCATATACGTATATCGTATTTTCGTTCTTTATTGGTGTGATCAATTGATGGGACTGCATTGATTCGGAACAATGCAAGCGAAACAAACCTATTCTGATGTTGTTGGAACAATTTTCAAAAAGCTGTTATTGCAAGGACATTCTCTTTTGTTTTGCACAGTTGTATTCAGTTATGAATATCCAGCACCTCAGTCGACGAGGCAAGGGCCGAGATCCCTTCACCGGGAGTGACCCCTTGGACAGAAGTTTGCGTCAGGGTAATGTCACGTCCCGAAAGTACAGAATATGACCGGCACTTAAACTACGAACGTCTCGAGGCGTACGTAATCTAAGTAAGCCGAAAGCCCAGAAATCCAAACCAAGAAAAGTAGTAGAGTGAAGGAAAAACCAATTTAAATCAAGTAGTTTTAATAGCATAAGCCGAATTATGCGGTTTTAAAAAAAACATCAAATATTTCCTGAAAATATCGGCAGAGTCTCCTTTGTAAAACTGGCCCCCAAACGGGATACAACATGAATAATGTACGAAATCAATAAAAAGGCATCCCCAAGCGGGAGCTAGCTCTTCGTCAATCGACGGTCACAACCACACAAGCAATAATATATACAACGCCAACGGCGAGGATCAAAATTCAAAAGGAAACTCAAAACCATAAGAAAACCACAGAAATATAACGCGCGACTCTAAGGTCGAAGGAATAACATCACTGGTCTCTATCTCAAAATAAATACATGTTTGGTTGATGGAACTTCTAGATACAATAGAATAATGATATACAAGGTATATAATGGGAGGTACGATACTAGTAAACCCACCTACTAGCAAATCACCCGAAGGAAACTATGCCCGCAAAGCCGTAATGAAACCTGTACGGCAACCTGCAAGAAACTGGGGCACAACGGGGGTGAGTTGCCAACTCGTGAATAGAAAAATATCTACGCACAGAAATTGCATAAATAACGCAACCTAGGTCAATGATCAGAATATATCCTCAAATATATGAATAACATGCAGCCTATAACAATGGCTAGGGTAATATCTAACCCGAGTGTGATCTCATGTACCCGTGTCAGTGCCTCAGGTAGCAATATATCATATGAATGAGGTATGAATGCATGGAACAGAATGCATGTACTGACGAAAACTGCTTTCATAATTCAGTGAGATTTATGTATTTTAAAAGTGAGATACCATAAATGAAATCAGCATAAAACAGTGCCCAGCATCGACACAAAACAAGTGTCCAAATATCTCGATATCTCTGTATCACAATCACTGTACCTCAATATCTCAAATCACAATATCTAGGGCGCCGTCAATCCAGACCGGCCCCTACCATCCATCTCAAGACCACGACGGTATCCTCCGGATATCCGACGCGTCGGGTAATATTACCGGTCGGTAGTGCTCCCCTGCCGGGCTCAACGTCAACAACACATTCCTCTTGCCCCGGGGTACCGCACCAGGCCCACCATGTACCCGAAACGGTTCCTCCACTCCTCGAATCGGGTCTCGAAATCCATCAGCAAACTCATGGTGGACGACTCATACATCATTGGAAAACCGCACTTTTTATTTTAAAAGAGAGAAAATGTTTATTTATGTTTTTGCGGTTTTCTTCCAAATCCAAGAAATCTCATGAAATCCGAATCCAAGTCATCAATAGCATGTAAACAGTGAATATAGGCATGAGAATCCACGAATGCGACACAACAGTGAATAATAACATGAATGAAGTAGTAGGCAATAACTACAATGTCTAACTAGCATATAAGGCAAGTACAGTAATATCATGTCTAAACTATTAGCTAACAACCTATGTCAAATGAAATAGTATTTTCTAAAGTGTTCATGACATGGCAATTGCCGATGAAGATATGTGTGAGCCGGCAAGTAAGTGTACGTGGTACATACGCGTCATCGGTAATGGTGCTAGTGTCCTAACAGCATGATATTAATAATGCAATAAGAAATTATAATATAAGTATGCGATGCGGAGCGAACAATAAAAATGAGCGGGAGCTGAATACTAGACGCAACTATAACTAATCTGCACTAATCTAATATAAGTCCTATAAATGGTACCTTTTGAAATAAAACGAATCATGGGATTTTGAAAGTAGGGGCTACGGTGTTTTTATGAAAAGATACGTCTTTTGAAATATCCGTAGGATCCCTTTGGCTGTCTTTAAAAATACCCACGATTCGTTAGTTTTTGAAATAGGTAAGAATCGAATCTAATCTAACAATTAAACTAAAGGGCTAAGCTAACAAGCTGGACTACAGGTAAGGAAACCGCCTAACATCTGAGTCGATCCATGTACATACCTGTATATATATTAGTCGGTGATCCCGCCTCAATAATATCATATCCGATACCATATCTACAATCAGACATCCCAAGTCAAGAGTGCGGATCAATCATCAAGATATAGCTCGTACGTAAATCCGTCGTACGGCATCCCCAAATCTGGGTACGGGTTAATATCATATTCAACACACTATTCATCTAGTATCATCTTTATCCAAGATCATAGTCCAGGGTACTGACCTATGTCTAGTACAATACTAATATCATCAATATAGTCATGATCTGACTACTGATCGACAGTCTCGTACAAACCGATATCACAACCACAAAAAAAATCTCATCGACTCAGCTCAATCCCTTGTATCGTCCTCATATCCGTATGTGAACACATAGTCCCATACCCATGTGAACACATAACTATAAAGAATCCCATGAGCACATATAAATAGGAATGTATGCAAGTATGTATGTGTGTATGTATGTGTGTATGTGTAATGCAACACTACCCTAGTGTTCGCAACACTAAAGTAATCCAACACACCAATATCCATCATAACATCGCTATTAATCCCAAATAACATATAATAATTGTTGGTGTGTATACGCATCCGTATACACCACCACGGACTGCGGGGGTGCTATACGCCATCCACCCGACTTCTCCCCGTAGATATAAATCTACTCACCTCGACCTTCGCTTGCCGATGCCGATGTCGACACGCGCTTTCTTGTCTCCTTGAAGTCTTCGTGAGGGTACCTACATATCATAACATACCGCATCGCATTAAAGTCCGACTCATGACCAAATCGACACACGAATCTCACATAGGTCAAAACCTATGGTTTGCTTTCACAAATCAACCCAAAAACCCTCGATATCGGCGTACAAACGCCGATTGATCGAGAAAAACACCAAACGTACCAAATCATGGTTTTACAATTCACTAAAAATATATAAAATACGATGCAATTCATCAAAACCAATAAATTGATTAAATCGATTTATTACAAGAAACCTAGTAAGCATCAATTAGCCGTTTCACTTTAAAACTCGATGTTTAAATGAAACTAATGGCCACAATATCCACCAAATATCATAACCAAGTTATAGAAACCATATCAATAATTTATTCTCATCAACTTGTATAAATTCCAAAATTCTAGTTTTGCAAAAATATCCAATTTAACACTTTTTAAAGCAAAATTTCACAATTTAACAATTTAGCTTGGTTTTGCATATTTTAAATGGTTAAACCACTCATGGAAACCTTAATGATGTGCTAAAAACCCTAACTAGATTTTAATCCCACATTTTAATAAAATTTCTAAAACCTAGTTAGCAATTTAGCATAATTATCACAATTTGGGCAAATTAAATATAACAATTTGCAAATTAGCTACAAGATTAGGTTTTGCATATCTTAAGATGCTAAAATACATCTCACTACCATGAACAAATTAACACAACCATAACTTTAATTTAACCCTTCTCTTGAATTTAAACTTGCAATTTAAAACCTAAATTAAACACCTAATTAAGTTGATTTAAAGTATTTAACATCAAATTAAGCAAAAGGGTTAGAGTTATACCTTCACAAACCATGAGATCAAATATGGAACTTGACCTCCAAATTGAGATCTTTGCACCAAGATCCATGCTATATGGGCTAAGGAAAAATGGGTAGGGCTTTGATTTTGATTTTGATTTTATGGGATTTTTGGTGGATTTTTGATGCATTTTGTAATGTTTTTGATGAGGAAATGAGAGGGGAAAAATTGGGGGCTGCACTTGAAGAGGCTCGGCCAGAATTGTGAGGGAGTGGGAGAGAGGTGGGGACAAAAAGTCAAGCCAAGAAAACAATACCCATACCTCACAACAATACACTATGCATCATTCTTTATTCATATAATTTTTTTTTAATTTCCTTTTCTTTTCTTTTGTGAGATGAGGTGAACAAGTATTTTGGGGCTGTCAAGGGGGCTCGGCCACACAACTTGGGAATGTATGTGGGTTTGTATGGTGAGTAAAAATGATAAATGTTATACCCCAAATCTCCATTTAACTTATTTTCACCATTTAAGCATTTTTCTTCCATAATTTTCTATACCGTTTTGGCAAACGATTTCGTTTCAAAAACCATATGATAAAATTTTGTTTAATGTTTTATGATGTACAAAATTTGTTTCAACTCATTCCAATTTGTAATTTTCCCTAATTAAATGTATTCGTGACGGCTTAAAATAATATTTTTTCAGAAAATTTGAAATTTCACCAGTGGCTCAATAAACACCAAATACTAGCAATTACATAGCTAGAATATGTATATTAAATTTTATAATAAAAATATTTGCATTTTGACTTTTTACAGAAAACCCCCTTATTTTACCGTTTTTTTTTTTTGAAATTTCACCGAAACGATTTTCAAAACGTTACAATCTTCCCCCCTTAAAGAAATTCGGTCCCCGAATTTAAATTCAAACTCCCCCCAAATACAAAAACATCTAAGCAACACCATCAAGTCGTCGGGGCTCCGAAATCATAAAAATATCAAACAAATCGTAGCGCAGCGCATGCGCATGAAAAAATGAGCATATAACTCAAAATCAAAACTCCGTCAAGCATCCCGCAATCATCGGAGTCTTGGTGAAGACACAATGTCAAATCCAAAGCAAGACCGATATGCTATAAATCAGAACTATACATGTAAATATCAGGAGGAAATGCATGCCAAATCTTTTAAGTCGCTGTGCAATGCGCATAACACTGCACAGTGGCGGACGTCTATCATAAGAAAATAACTATATACATATATACCTTTGTTTGAAATGTACGTTCCGCCATTTTGGAAACAATTTAGAAGGGTCTCCTTGTTTTAAACATTTCGTGTCATATCAGACACATAGGTAAATACTGAGGCTATAGCTCGCTTTTTGGAAATCCCTTCAATAACTATCAATGCATGCAAAAGACATTCAGGTACTGTCCTCTGACTAGTCCTGCCCAGTACGAAGACACATAGCAAATATCATAAAACGTACTGCTCCATAGAATCAATCCAAAAGTGCGTATGAAAACCCTGTGCGTCCGGTGCGCACGGAAATCAAAATCCATACATGTGCTAAGCAGGTGCACAAAACAACATCAAGGTGCAACGGTTGTGCACACAACATCGGTCATAGGCAACGTACGTGCCTAACAGCAAAATCAGGTGCATCCGATATGCACAAAAAATCTCGATTTAGTGCATCTGGTGTGCACCAAAATCGCATATCAAGACATGCGCTCAACATGCGCAAAAATCCAAATCAGGTGCATTCATCGTGCACGAAATCAAATATCGAGTATCACAATCGAAATCGAAATCCAGTGCATCTAAGTGCATAAAAGGCGTATCACTGCACTGCAAGCATATATAACTATACAGAGTGCAGGAACCAAATCGTGTGGGTGCATACGCACAAAATCAACTCAAATGTCCAAAACCGTAAAATCACAAACATGTGAAACCAAAGCACGAAAACGATATCAAGTGCAACACTGTGCAAAGATCGTAAATCCTCAATCATCAAAATCAAATCATTCGAATAAATCACCCAAAACATCGAAATCAATAATGGCGGCATAGTACCGCTCAAGCGCATCCTCTAAGAATCTCGGGCCAACTGTCGCGATCACTAGTGGGACGTCTCGTCGATGATCATGAACTCTGGCCTGCTGGTGTGCATAATAATGACCACTCCTGGGTCAAGGTCTTCACTGTGAATTACCAATCTCTCGTTCCATCGGCTCATCGGCCCTGTCAGGTGTGCTAACGGGAATGATCCCGTTCTGGCACTTCTCTGGTCATCTCTCGGTCAATCATCGCGACCCCTCGTAAGACACCATATCACTGGCGTCGGCCTCTGGCTCTCTGAATGTACGTGACACATCTGATCCTGGATGCAAGTATCATTGCAGCAGTGTCCTGGAAGGAATCCTGCTCACGGTCTCTTCCACGTCTCGTCTCTGCCAACTGTCCTGAAGTCATCGTCCTTTCCTATATCTACATCTTGCTCTGGAACGGCTGCATACCCATCGCGACTCCTTCTGGAAGGTATATCCAGCAATCTGCCTCGGCATGCGCATCGCATCTCTGATGTCGGCGGAGTGGAACGTCATCTCTTCTAGATCTGGTACGAACCTCTTACTTCATTTTTCTTTAATGTCGTCTGCTTTGGACTCGTCTCGTCGCGGCTGCATGGACTGAGCTCTAATGGCTATCCTCGTATCGGGAGTCTTCCAAGACATGCATCTCACCACCTAGCATCCGAATTAAGGCGAGCCATCCGATCGAGTCTGTAAGTCCACGTTGCCCACCGCGGTACTTACGGGGAGGCGGAAAACGGAATAAAAATCAGATTTTTATGAGCTTAGGCAACATGGACTAGACTATGAAGGATCTTTGTTAAACAAAAACAAGCTAAAGCTAACTAGAAACTAGCTAAGTGCTAGAAAGGTTATACCTTGGGCTTTATATCCTTCTCTCCTTGCTCCTTGGAGTGGTGGAAGGAGGTCACCTTGGTCGTCTTCTCACGTCGAAGAAAGATCCACCCGAAAGCCTCGACCTTTGGCTTCAACTCCAAGCAAGAAGTAACTAGGGTGCAAGAAGTGCTAATCCTTGAACCCTAGATGAGAGTAAAGATTATCAAGAGAGGGTTTTTCTCAAGCTCAAGTGTTTCTCAACACATGAGAGGGGAGAGCTTGAGGGAGAGGAAGAACGAGAGAGAGAATGTGAATAATAGAATGAGAGAATAATATGAAGCATTCTCTCATATATGTGAATTATTGTAATTAGTAAATTAGTGAGATAATTGTCATGGCTTAATCAAGACATGACCATTATCATTTCATTTTTAATGCAAATTGCAAGGATCAAAGAGTATCTTCCAAATGAAATGATGATGGTCAAAGTGTCAACAAGGTCAACAAGTCAAGATGGGTCAAATGGTCAACAACCATAACCATACACAATTATTAAACTAATACCAATTAACAATAATATACACATAAGCATTAGGGTTAATAAAATGACAATAGTCATTAACCCTAATCAAAGTCCTCTCCCTCTATCTCAAGCAACTGTGCATACACACCCGTATTCGTGATCCGAGGAACACGAATACAATGAGAAAAAGCCAATCCCTAATCATATACTAGGATCAGGCTTAAAACAAAGCCCGCTAGTATAAGCTGTCCGGACAGCAAACGTGCACAAGTGCGCGGATGTGAACGAACCCTGTCGCAAAACCATGCGACCTCTACTCATTTTGCCTAAAGGCGAATAGCTCTCTGTATGGGACTCTAAAGACTCGACACTACACCGGCAGTGGGTTTAACCACAGACCGCAAGCGGCACTAGCTGTACGTAACGGTCCCCAGGTAGATGTCGATAAGAAGACTGACGAGGTGAACCCCATCTGAACTCCTGCTGAGCCTGTATGTGACAATCTCCGTACAGTCCGGTCTGTTCGTCTGATACATCGTATGGGGGGCCTAAGGGGGTGGTGAAACGTCAGTCCCCTAATAGCGGTACAAGTCGTGTCGGAGTGTAGCCCAGAACACCCTGAGACAACACTGGAAACCTACCAGTATATCTCGCTTGCCCTGGCCAGGGACTACTCGTGTAATGGCTCTCCTGGACACAGCGCGATGTCAACCCCCAATACCGGGAGAGACGAATCCTGTCTAATCGTCACTGCCTCCAAGTGCTTCGGGACTGCATCCAAAAACTACCTGTTTGCACGACTCCTTTGAGCCGTGGTAGGGTAGTAATCAAAGTGCAGTGGGAACACACTCGAGGCGAAGTGACAGTGTCAAGTCAGCGGACTAAGCTGTACTCATGTCACCTGGGAACTGATAACTGACGATAGGTATAATACCAACCAATAGTTCCCGACGAGTCATGTCCAGTGTACTCGTAACCTAACGAGCACCCGCATACTATCTCAAGTACGACGTACTGACGGCTGTGGGACAGACCGTCTCCCACGCTGGAATGAGAAGCACATACGCTAGTCTACTCCGGAGTATCGATGCCCTGTCTCGATAGTCCAAAGACTAGGGACCTGTATAAGGATGTGCTTATATATCACCCAGCTCCCACGAGTGTGAGCGCCATCACAACGCTGGTAATCAAGCAAAGATTCTAAGGGCTCTACTAATATGTATAACAGCGATATGCTAAAAGAAACACATGCACATATTAAAGCAGAGACAAACCAAGTAGCATACTACCATTTCGAGCAAGATTGTATATACAACTGTGAATATCCCAAGCTTCCATTAAGTAATATACAAACTAGTATGATATAGTAATGGCCTCTAGGGCATATACACTAACAATCTCCCACTTGCACTAAGGCCATGTACTGGCGTATCGAAGACCTATCATCTCGATCAGCCGCTCGAACTGAGTCTGGGGCAAGGCCTTGGTGAATGGATCTGCTGTGTTATCTTCTGAAGCAACCCTCCGAACCTCGATCTCCTGGCGATCTACGATCTCCCTGATCAGGTGATACCGCCTCAAGATGTGTCTGGATTTCTGATGGGACCTGGGTTCCTTCGCTAAAGCTATAGCCCCGTTCTTGTCGCAATACAGAGGTATTGGGTCAACAATGGACGGAACCACCTGAAGTTCTCTCAAGAACTTCCTCATCCAGACAGCTTCTTTTGCGGCATCAGATGCAGCGATGTATTCCGCTTCCATAGTCGAGTCAGCAATGGTTTCCTGTTTGGAGCTCTTCCAACACACCGCCCCTCCATTGAGGGTAAAGACAAAACCCGACATGGACTTGGAATCATCCTTGTCACTCCGGAAGCTGGAGTCAGCAAAGGCCTCAATCTGGAGGTCTTTTCTGCCATACACCAAGAACATCTCCTTAGTCCTTCTCAGGTACTTGAGACTGTTCTTTACTGCTATCCAATGTTTCTCCCCAGGGTTTGACTGATACCTGCTTACCACACTCAGTGCATAAGCCATATCCGGTCTGGTACACAACATCGCATACATTATAGAGCCTACCGCAGAAGCGTAGGGTATAATAGACATGCGATCCCTCTCCAAATCAGTCTTGGGAGACATCTTTTTGGAGAGGGTGATCCCGTGACAAGCCGATAGATTACCGCACTTGGAATCTTCCATACTGAATCTCTTCAGTATGGTGTCGATGTACCTGGACTGTAAAAGTCCTAGTATCTTCTTGGATCTGTCACGGTAGATCCGGATACCCAGAATGTATGAGGCATCACCCAGGTCTTTCATGGAGAACCTGTGTGACAAGAACCCCTTGACAGATTGTAGCATAGGAATGTCATTTCCTATTAAGAGAATGTAAACCACGTATAAAACGAGGAATACTACCGTTCTCGCTACAAATCTACAATAGATGCATGGTTCATCTGGATTTTTGAAAAAGCCAAATTCCTTGACCGTCTCATCAAAACAGATGTTCCAACTCCGCGATGCCTGCTTTAGTCAATAAATGGACTTAAGCAACTTGCACACCTTTCCGCTGCTCCCACTCTGAATGAAACCCTCTGGCTGATCCATATAGACACATTCCTCTAAATGTCCATTTAGAAAAGCTGTCTTTACGTCCATCTGCCAAATCTCATAATCGTGGAAGGCAGCAATGGGAAGAAGGATCCGAATGGATTTCAGCATAGCTACTGGAGAAAAAGTTTCATCATAGTCCAAACCAGGTCGCTGACGAAAACCCTTTGCAACCAGTCTAGCTTTATAGGTCTCAACCTGTCCATCTACACCAATCTTCCTTTTGAAGATCCACATGCATCCTACGGGTTTTACCCCATCTGAAGCAATGTCCAACGTCCATACTTTGTTGGTGTACATGGACTCCATTTCGGTCCGCATTGCATCCAGCCATTTTACCGAGTCGACGCTCTGAATGGCTTGCTGGAAGCTAGTAGGCTCATCAAAATCTATGATGCAATCCTCTCTATCCCCGTCAATGAGAAAACCGTAGTATCTCTCGGGCGGATGAGACTGCTTACTACTCCTGCGGAGTGGCGTGGGAATGTCCTGATCTTTCGAACCCTCTGGTTCTACTAAGCTTTCAGTAATAGCTTGCGGTTCTGGAATTTCTTCCAGTTCTATTGCGCTCCCACTTAATTCTTTTTCTATGAACTGGTGTTCTAGAAAGTGGGCATGGCGAGAAACAAATACCTTTTGTTCCTCTTCGTAATAGAAGAAATATCCCTTGGAGTTCTTTGGATATCCCACAAACTTGCACTGTACTGAGCGTGCCTCGAGCTTGTCCGCATGCTGCTTTTTTACAAAAGCTGGACATCCCCATGTCTTAATGTGATTAAGATAGGGTCTTTTCCCACACCACATCTGATATGGTGTAGTAGGCACAGTCTTAGTTAGAACTCGGTTCAAAAGGTATGCAGCCGATTCTAGCGTATATCCCCAAAACGATCGCGGCAACTCAACGTTACTCATCATGGACCGTACCATATCCAATAGGGTTCGGTTCCGTCTCTCCGATACACCGTTATGTTGTGGAGTTTATGGAGGAGTAAGCTGAGAGAGAATTCCATTCTCTTTTAAGTAACCCAGGAACTCGGCACTCAAGTATTCACCACCTCGATCAGATCTTAGTGCCTTGATACTTTTGCCTGTTTGTTTTTCTACTTCATTCTTATATTCCTGGAATTTTTCAAAAGTCTCGGATTTATGTTTCATTAAGAAGACATAACCGTACCTTGAAAAGTCATCCGTAAAAGTAATGAAGTAAGAATAACCGCTTCGTGCATGTGTAGACATTGGACCGCACACGTCGCTGTGTACGAGTCCCAAGAGCTCGCTCGCTCTTACTCCGTGTCCAGTGAACGGAGTCTTTGTCATCTTTCCCTTGAGACAGGATTGACAAGTTGCATGCGATTGATATTCGAACGGATCCAAATATCCTTCTACATGTAACTTAGTCAACCTTCTCTCATTGATGTGACCCAGTCTACAATGCCATAAGAAAGTTTTATTGATTTCTGGAGACTTTCTTTTGTGTGTATTCTGAACATTGAAAATCTGTGGTTGGTTTAATACGTATATACCGTTGTTCAATGTACCTGACCCAATCAAAACTTGATTAAGGTGAATGTTCACTACATTACTTACAAATGCAAATTCATAACCTTCTTTAGATAATAAAGATACAAAAATGATATTACAGGTTGCATTTGGTACATAATAACAACTACGCAAAACCAAAAAGTGTCCATCTGACAATCCCAGGTGATAGTCCCCCACGGCCTCAGCATCCATGCTAGCACCGTTTGCAACTCTGAGGGTCATGTCACCTGCCTTCAAAACTCTACGCTTTCTCAACGCCTGCAAAGAATTACAGATATGAGATCCTGATCCGGTATCCAATACCCAGGATGTAGAGTTTATTGATAGACAGTTTTCAATAACATACACACCTGAAGCTGAAGCTGCAACTCGCTTCAAATCCTGTGGTCTGGCTTTCCAAGCCTTGCAATCCTGTTTCCAGTGACCACTTTTGTGACAATAGAAGCATTCTTCCTTCCCTACCAGCTTTCCGGTTATCTTTGTTGCTTTTCCTTTTCCCTTCGGATCCACTTTACCGACACCGCCTCTTGGTTTGGCGGAGGCTTTCTTCTTCTTACCCTTGGCTTTCGCCCTGGATCTAGAAGAGGAAGATCCTCCTACAAACAAAGTGGATGTCTCCCTACCCTTCTGTAGGGTGCCCTCAGCACTCCTCAACATATTCAGAAGCTCGGAAAGTTCAACCTCCTTTCCTTGCATGTTGAAGTTAAGAATAAACTGGGCGTAAGTGGAAGGAAAGGACTGGAGAATCAAATCAGTATAGAGTTCATTCTCCAACATGGTCCCAAGGTCCGCGAGCTCCTCAATGTAGCCAATCATCTTAAGCACGTGTTCCGCTACCGATGATCCGACGGCCAACCTTGCCGAAAACAACTTCTTCGACACTTCGTATCTTGCGATACGAGACTACTCTCCATACAGTTCTTTTGTATGAAGAAATATGGACTCTAGGTCCATATTCTCGTGCCTCCTCTGATGTTCGTTGTCCATCGAGGCTAGTACGAGGCATCTGGCCTTCGCGCAATCTATTTCCCAGGTCTTGTAGATTTCCCTATCTACGACACTGGTTTTGGGACCTGGGACAGGGGGAGCTTTGGTGGTAAGGACATACCCCAACTTGTCGTAAGTGATTGCCATCTTGACATTTCTGAGCCAATCTTTGTAGTTTGGCCCTGTCAATATGTTTTTATCTAGTAATAACTTAAGTCCGGTCATGTTGAATGGTCGCTGCAATTAGGAGAGAGAAAAGAAACACTTTAGCATGATGCTCTTGCAAGTTTAGAGTGGTTTTTAATTTGTCTAAACTGGATGGCTCCCACTGTCTCTCGAATCCCTTCTCAAACCGTAAAGAAAAGATTAGTCAGGATCAATCTCACCGTACAATACTTGCTTAACCGTTCATCCAGGCCAGTGTCGGTACTTCGAGGGAGGTTTTCCAACGCTTTCGCGAAGTTCCTTAATTAAGTAACCTCTTTTCCCTGTGGGCGTAGCCCCGCTAACACCTTTCTAGACACCTACTAAGTTTATAGCATTGATCGATAAGTGAGAGTTTTCCCGAGGAGTAGCATATACTCACAGTAGGATCGGGATCCAAATATCATTGCGTGATAAAACCGAAGGAATCCTACCAGAATTATCACACTCCAAATGGTATGCAGCGCTAGCAAGTTTCAGTACTTATGAAACTCCCGATGTGGATTTTTGCCCCATGCTCTTATGACCTTGACTTTGGCCAAAATATCATAACTCATATGTCAAGTTCTACCCGTCATTCTCCTGGTTAATTTGGACCCACCTGTACCTACCCTTGACTTTGGCCAAAATGGCAGCACGACTGTCCTAAATCAACGCATCTATCTATGCTGCACATGAATACCCAATAGCTACCAATCACTATGCCTTGATTTTGGCCAAAATACATAGCTTGAATACTTTTTGACCATTCATGTGGAATGACGGAGGTCTACGAATGGTTTTGGCGAAACCGTGAACGTAGTTAACTTGATATAATCGATGGAACGAGATAGCTTTTAAAAAAAAAAGGAGTGGTTCATGCTCCGCGTTTAAAAGTTTAGTTTTGAAAAGAACCGAGTGGTTTTCAAAGTGTTCCAATCGACTTTTAATTGGTTTATTTTCTTGCATTAGTTCTTTTAATGCGTCCCATCATTTAATCCTACCATTGCAGAAAACAACCAAAATATGACCTACGCTTATGCCATTCGCATTCGCCACGGGGCCCCGTCATCACCCGTTAGGTTACTTAACTAACGACAGAGCGGGGGCTGGGCTAGCGCGGCTGTAAAACATAAGCAACGCCTAAATAGTTATCATATATAAATATATAGCAATGATAGACATTACAGATCACAGATGAATACATTGGATATACTAGGAATCCGCAATCCGTTCGAGCCTGCAACGAAAAGCGGATTACACGGTCGCGGTGAATAGCCAAAACCCCACCCAAGACCCCTACGGGTGCGGCAAACTACCCGCCAAGTACCCGAAGCGAAGCAACCTCCCTCACCACCGTGAGTAGGCCACTCGGCACTTCGAGATACCCGGTAGTTTGTTCACCCCTTCCATGGGTCTATCCTAGGAGCAAAAAACAGTAAAAAGAATTATACAATGACGGCTACAACCCCGACCCGGTTGTGCGGCCAAACAAATAATAATATTACATCAATTTACATGTTACAATGAATGAAAGAAAATGCAACACTCATTTAACATCCACCCCGGCTATTCATCCGCGACAATCCAACCCATTCATATACACATACCATCATCAATCACAGATCACAGATATGTATAACCCCGACTAATCGACATATAGCGATTAGCCGACGTTCAATACATATAAACATCACAGATATAACCTTTTAGTCAAAGTGTATTGAAGTTCGGAAAAAAAATACGGATTTATAGGCCCCCAAAAACAAATTTCTATTCTGGAAAATCTGGGCACATATAAACCATCTTAAAAATCCTAAAACCAAGCCAGAAATACACTGCACCAAACTCGACCCAGAGAAGAGCCAAGATGGCCGCGGGTGCGCGGCAATAGCTTGCTATTACCGCGGAACCGCGGCTCTTTGGTCGAATCTTTGGATCGTTTTTGGTGGCTTTCTTCACAAAACCCTGAGATGATTTTTGGAGTATAACAAATTTTATTTTGAACAGAAACAATTTTAACAGAAACTTAGGGTTTTTAAAACTCGGTTTTTCGATTTTTTTTTATTCGAACTTCGATACACTCTACTACCTAGCTAGTTTATGTTTAGTTAGGCTCTGATACCACTGTAAGTCCACGTTGCCCACCCCGGTACTTACGGGGAGGCGGAAAACGGAATAAAAATAGGATTTTTATGAGCTTAGGCAACATGGACTAGATTATGAAGGATCTTTGCTAAACAAAAACAAGCTAAAGCTAACTAGAAACTAGCTAAGTGATCGAAAGGTTATACCTTGGGCTTTATGTCCTTCTCTCCTTGCTCCTTGGAGTGGTGGAAGGAGGTCACCTTGGTCGTCTTCTCACGTCGAAGAAAGATCCACCCGAAAGCCTCGACCTTTGGCTTCAACTCCAAGCTAGAAGTAACTAGGGTGCAAGAAGTGCTAATCCTTGAACCCTAGATGAGAGTAGAGATTATCAAGAGAGGGTTTTTCTCAAGCTCAAGTGTTTCTCAACACATGAGAGGGGAGAGCTTGAGGGAGAGGAAGAACAAAAGAGAGAATATGAATAATAGAATGAGAGAATAATATGAAGCATTCTCTCATATATGTGAATTATTGTAATTAGAAAATTAGTGAGATAATTGTCATGGCTTAATCAAGACATGACCATTATCATTTCATTTTTAATGCAAACTGCAAGGATCAAAGAGCATCTTCCAAATGAAATGATGATGGTCAAAGTGTCAACAAGGTCAACAAGTCAAGATGGGTCAAATGGTCAACAACCATAACCATGCACAATTATTAAACTAATATCAATTAACAATAATACACACATAAGCATTAGGGTTAACAAAATGACAATAGTCATTAACCCTAATCAAAGTCCTCTCCCTCTGTCTCAAGCAACTGTGCATATGCACCCGTATTCGTGATCCGAGGAACACGAATACAATGAGAAAAAGCCAATCCCAAATCATATACTAGGATCCGGCTTAAACCAAAGCCCGCTAGTATAAGCTGTCCGGACAGCAAACGTGCACAAGTGCGCGGATGTGACGAACCCTGTCGCAAAACCATGCGACCTCTACTCATTTTGCCTAAAGGCGAATAGCTCTCTGTGTGGGACTCTAAAGACTCGACACTACGCTGGTAGTGGGTTTAACCACAGACCGCAAGCGGCACTAGCTGTACGTAACGGTCCCCAGGTAGATGTCGATAAGAAGACAGACGAGGTGAACCCCATCTGAACTCCTACTGAGCCTGTATGTGACAATCTCCGTACAGTCTGGTCTGTTCGTCTGATACATCGCATGGCGGGCCTAGGGGGGCGGTGAAACGTCAGTCCCCTAATAGCGATACAAGTCGTGTCGGAGTGTAGCCCTGAACACCCTAAGACAACACTGGAAACCTACCAGTATATCTCGCTTGCCCTGGCCAGGGACTTCTCGTGTAATGGCTCTCCTGGACACAGCGCGATGTCAACCCCCAATACTGGGAGAGACGAATCCTGTCTAACCGTCACTGCCTCCAAGTGCTTCGGGACTGCACCCAAAAACTACCTGTTTGCATGACTCCTTTGAGCCGTGGTAGGGTAGCAATCAAAGTGCAGTGGGAACACACTCGAGGCAAAGTGACAGTGTCAAGTCAGCGGACTAAGCTGTACTCATGTCACCTGGGAACTGATAACTGACGATAGGTATAATACCAACCAACAGTTCACGACGAGTCCTGTCCAGTGTACTCGTAACCTAACGAGCACCCGCATACTATCTCAAGTACGACGTACTGACGGCTGTGGGACAGACCGTCTCCCACGCTGGGATGAGAAGCGCATACGCTAGTCTACTCCGGAGTATCGATGCCCTGTCTCGATAGTCCAACGACTAGGGACCTGTATAAGGATGTGCTTATAGATCACCCAGCTCCCACGAGTGTGAGCGCCATCACAACGCTGGTAATCAAGCAAAGATCCTAAGGGCTCTACTAATATGTATAACAGCGATATGCTAAAAGAAACACATGCACATATTAAAGCAGAGACAAACCAGGTAGCATACTACCATTTCGAGCAAGATTGTATATACAACTGTGAATATCCCAAGCTTCCATTAAGTAATATACAAACTAGTATGATACAGTAATGGCCTCTAGGGCATATACACTAACAGAGTCGTCAAAACCTCATAATCCCCCAAGAGCTCAACATCTTGGCACAGTTTAATAGTATCGTGTACATACCTCAGCATCGGTGGTCCAGCCGTAGAAGGGCAAACCCAAGCCTCACTAATGGCGCCGTAGAACTGCCGCAAACCCGAAGGTTCAAAGGCTTTCACACGGTCATTAAGTCGAGTTAGGGTTTCATTCTTCTAGAGGGACCATAGAATTGCCTGCATGTCTTTCCGACTACTTTAAACTTGGAATAATAGGTTTCTGACATTCGATCGTCTCTGTCGACTCCCGACGTCTCCGCGTGAAGTCGTCTCTAACTGGAACCAATCTATCTGATGACCTCGCATCGGGGTAGGTGAACGATCCGCATGTCCTAGTCATTCATCCTCGATGACTAGCGACCTTTTATCATCTCTTAGTACAACTCGTTCTGCCCTAATTCCAGCATCTGGGGCAATATCTCGTCGTTCGCAACAACAACTGGCTCACTCGTCTGCACGCTGAACAGTGCCTCAATCATCATGAGTAAGCAATACGCCAACAGTCATCAAAATCTGGCTGGCCTCTGTCAGTGGCTCAATCCTCTAGTGTCGATCAGCACATCCGAGTAACCTCATAAAGGCGATCCGCCAAACGCTCGTGGCACAGAAACACAATCAAACGACGCCTCTCAATGCAATCGTATGTCGCCGGAATCACGTCCTGGTCAGTCCTCATTCGTAACGAGCTCGTGCTGACCGCAACTTTAGCCGTAGCTCTCCCTGCTCGTAATCATGGCAGCAAAACCATAACCAGTACTGATGAGGCTAGATCGGAATGAATATAATACTGAGCAAAGAAATGTACATCCTAAGGCTCCTTAAGTGGAGTGGCGTGTCGTAAGTATGCCGCGGAACATATCCACGGTACGTCACTCTACTTTAGTCACCTATTCCATCAACCAAGGGTCATCCTACGTTCCGAAGGTAAAACCTAACGCTCTGATACCAACTTTGTCACGTCCTGAAAGTACGGAATATGACCGGCACTTAAACTACAAACGTCTCGAGGCGTACGTAATCTAAGTAAGCCGAAAGCCCAGAAATCCAAACCAAGAAAAGTAGTAGAGTGAAGGAAAACCAATTTAAATCAAGTAGTTTTAATAGCATAAGCCGAATTATGCGGTTTTAAAAAAACATCAAATATTTGCTGAAAATTTCGGCAGAGTCTCCTTTGTAGAACTGGCCCCCAAACAGGATACAACATGAATAGTATACGAAATCAATAAAAAGGCATCCCCAAGCGGGAGCTAGCTCTCCGTCAATCGACGGTCACAACCATACAAGCAATAATATATACAACGCCAACGGCGAGGATCAAAATTCAAAAGGAAACTCAAAACCATAAGAAAACCACAGAAATATAACGCGCGACTCTAAGGTCGAAGGAATAACATCACTGGCCTCTATCTCAAAATAAATACATGTTTGGTTGATGGAACTTCTAGATACAATAGAATAATGATATACAAGGTATATAATGGGGGGTACGATACTAGTAAACCCACCTACTAGCAAATCACCCGAAGGAAACTATGCCCGCAAAGCTGTAATGAAACCTGTACGGCAACCTGCAAGAAACTGGGGCACAACGGGGGTGAGTTGCCAACTAGTGAATAGAAAAACATTTACACACAGAAATCGCATAAATAACGCAACCTAGGTCAATGATCAGAATATATCCTCAAATATATGAATAATATGCAGCCTATAACAATGGCTAGGGTAATATCTAACTCGAGTGTGATCTCATGTGCCCGTGTCAGTGCCTCAGGTAGCAATATATCATATGAATGAGGTATGAATGCATGGAACAGAATGCATGTACTGACGAAAACTGCTTTCATAATTCAGTGAGATTTCTGTATTCTGAAAGTGAGATACCATAAATGAAATCAGCATAAAACAGTGCCCAGCATCGACACAAAACAAGTGTCCAAATATCTCGATATCTCTGTATCACAATCGCTGTACCTCAATATCTCAAATCACAATATCTAGGGCGCCGTCAATCCAGACCGGCCCCTACCATCCATCTCAAGACCACGACGGTATCCTCCGGATATCCGACGCGTCGGGTAATATCACCGGTCGGTAGTGCTCCCCTGCCGGGCTCAACGTCAACAACACATTCCTCTTGCCCCGGGGTACCGCACCGGGCCCACCATGTACCCGAAACGGTTCCTCCACTCCTCGAATCGGGTCTCGAAATCCATCAGCAAACTCATGGTGGACGACTCATACATCATGGGAAAACCGCACTTTTTATTTTAAAAGAGAGAAAAGGTTTATTTATGTTTTTGCGGTTTTCTTCCAAATCCAAGAAATCTCATGAAATCCGAATCCAAGTCATCAATAGCATGTAAACAGTGAATATAGGCATGAGAATCCATGAATGCGACACAACAGTGAATAATAACATGCATGAAGTAGTAGGCAATAACTACAATGTCTAACTAGCATATAAGGCAAGTACACTAATATCATGTCTAAACTATTAGCTAACAACCTATGTCAAATGAAATAGTATTTTCTAAAGTGTTCGTGACATGGCAATTACCGATGAAGATGTGTGTGAGCCGGCAAGTAAGTGTACGTGGTACATACGCGTCATCGGTAATGGTGCTGGTGTCCTAAAAGCATGATATTAATAATGCAATAAGAAATTATAATATAAGTATACGATGCGGAGCGAACAGTAAAAATGAGCGGGAGCTGAATACTAGACGCAACTATAACTAATCTGCACTAATCTAATATAAATGCTACAAATGGTGCCTTTTGAAATAACACGAATCATGGGGTTTTGAAAGTAGGGGCTACGGTGTTTTTATGAAAAGATACGTCTTTTGAAATATCCGTAAGATCCCTTTGGCTGTCTTTAAAAATACCCACGATTCGTTAGTTTTTGAAATAGGTAAGAATCGAATCTAATCTAACAACTAAACTAAACTAAAGGACTAAGCTAACAAGCTAGACTACAGGTAAGAAAACCGCCTAACATCTGAGTCGATCCATATACATACCTGTCTATATATTAGTCGGTGATCCCGCCTCAATAATATCATATCCGATACCATATCTACAATCAGACATCCCAAGTCAAGAGTGCGGATCAATCATCAAGATATATCTCGTACGTAAATCCGTCGTACGGCATCCCCAAATCTGGGTACGGGTTAATATCATATTCATCTAGTATCCTCTTTATCCAAGATCATAGTCCAGGGTACTGACCTATGTCTAGTACAATACTAATATCATCAATATAGTCATGATCTGACTACTGATCGACAGTCTCGTACAAACCGATATCACAACCACAAAACAAATCTCATCGACTCAGCTCAATCCCTAGTATCGTCCTCATATCCGTATGTGAACACATAGTCCCATACCCATGTGAACACATAACTATAAAGAATCCCATGAGCACATATAAATAGGAATGTATGCAAGTATGTATGTGTGTATGCATGTGTGTATGTGTAGTGCAACACTACCCTAGTGTTCGCAACACTAAAGTAATCCAACACACCAATATCCATCATAACATCGCTATTAATCCCAAATAACATATAATAATTGTTGGTGTGTATACGCATCCGTATGCACCACCACGGACTGCGGGGGTGCTATACGCCATCCATCCGACTTCTCCCCGTAGATATAAATCTACTCACCTCAACCTTCGCTTGCCGATACCGATGTCGACACGCGCTTTCTTGTCTCCTTGAAGTCTTCGTAAGGGTACCTACATATCATAACATACCGCATCGCATTAAAGTCCGACTCATGACCAAATCGACACACGAATCTCACATAGGTCAAAACCTATGGTTTGCTTTCACAAATCAACCCAAAAACCCTCGACATCGGCGTACAAACGCCGATTGATCGAGAAAAACACCAAACGTACCAAATCATGGTTTTACAATTCACTAAAAATATATAAAATACGATGCAATTCATCAAAACCAATAAATTGATTAAATCGATTTATTACAAGAAACCTAGTAAGCATCAATTAGCCGTTTCACTTTAAAACTCGATGTTTAAACGAAACTAATGGCCACAATATCCACCAAATATCATAACCAAGTTATAGAAACCATATCAATAATTTATTCTCATCAACTTGTATAAATTCCAAAATTCTAGTTTTGCAAAAATATCCAATTTAACACTTTTTAAAGAAAAATTTCACAATTTAACAATTTAGCTTGGTTTTGCATATTTTAAATGGTTAAACCACTCATGGAAACCTTAATGATGTGCTAAAAACCCTAACTAGATTTTAATCCCACATTTTAATAAAATTTCTAAAACCTAGTTAGCAATTTAGCATAATTATCACAATTTGGGCAAATTAAATATAACAATTTGCAAATTAGCTACAAGATTAGGTTTTGCATATCTTAAGATGCTAAAATACATCTCACTACCATGAACAAATTATCACAACCATAACTTTAATTTAATCCTTCTCTTGAATTTATACTTGCAATTTAAAACCTAAATTAAACACCTAATTAAGTTGATTTAAAGTATTTAACATCAAATTAAGCAAAAGGGTTAGAGTTATACTTTCACAAACCATGAGATCAAATATGGAACTTGACCTCCAGATTGAGATCTTTGCACCAAGATCCATGCTATATGGGCTAAGGAAAAATAGGTAGGGCTTTGATTTTGATTTTGTGGGATTTTTGGTGGATTTTTGATGCATTTTCTAATGTTTTTGATGAGGAAATGAGAGGGGGAAAATTGGGGGCTGCACTTGAAGAGGCTCGGCCAGAATTGTGAAGGAGTGGGAGAGAGGTGGGGGCAAAAAGTCAAGCCAAGAAAACAATACCCATACCTCACAACAATACACTATGCATCATTCTTTATTCATATCATTTTTTTTTATTTCCTTTTCTTTTCTTTTGTGAGATGAGGTGAACAAGTATTTTGGAGCTGCAAAGGGGGCTCGGCCACACAACTTGGGGACGGATGTGGGTTTGTATGGTGAGTAAAAATGATAAATGTTATACCCCAAATCTCCATTTAACTTATTTTCACCATTTAAGCATTTTTCTTCCATAATTTTCTAAACCGTTTTGGCAAACGATTTCGTTTCAAAAACCACATGATAAAATTTTATTTAATGTTTTATGATACACAAAATTTGTTTCAACTCATTCCAATTTGTAATTTTCCCTAATTAAATGTATTCGTGACGGCTTAAAATAATATTAAAATAATATTTTTTTCAGAAAATTTGAAATTTCACCAGTGGCTCAATAAACACCAAATACTAGCAATTACATAGCTAGAATATGTATATTTAATTTTATAATAAAGATATTTGCATTTTTACTTTTTACAGAAAACCCCCTTATTTTACCGTTTTTTTTTTTGAAATTTCACCGAAACGATTTTCAAAACGTTACAGGTAATAACTTCACTATAGCCGATTTTCTTTTGCTTTGCATCGTGGTATTCAGTTGGAATATCCTGCACCTCATTCTACGGGGAAAGAGCCGAGATCCCTTCGCCGGGAGTGACCTCTTTAGCAAAGGTTTTCGTCACTATTATTTATAAAAAGCTATCCGGTTCCTTCAACGATATCATGTTCATTACGTTAAAGGTTTTTCGCCAAAAACCATTCGTAGCCCTCCGTCATTTCAGAAAGGTAGCACCTAGTATTCATTCTATGTATGTTGGCCTACGTCAAGGCATAGGGTATGGTAGCTATTTGTTACTTTTCTGTTACATAGATAGATGCGTTAGTTTGGGACAGTCGTACTGCTATTTTGCCCTACGTCAAGGGTATGTACGGGTGGGTTCAAATTAACCTGGATAATGACGGGTAGAACTTGACATGTGACTTATGATATGTTGGTCTACGTCAAGGTCATAAGAGCATGGGGTAAAAATCACATCGGGAGTTTCTAAAGAAACAGAAACTTGCCAGATATGCGCATACCTTCTGGAGTGTGATAACGTGAGTGGATTCCATCACGTTATCATGCGATGATAGTTGGATCCCGATTCCCACTGATGAGTTGGTTTACTGCTCGGGTGATCCCGACTAATTCTTCTTTTAAGTTTGGAGGAGAATTTGAGGTTACAGTGGGAGGTTTCCTGATTGGATAAAGTGATAACCATTCTGATCTAGGTTAGAGTGCACGCTGAGTGTTTCTTTTCTCTCTCTTTGGCAGCGACCATGGCCCGACCCTTGACTATGACTCAATGACCAAGTTTAACCGAACTTTCTTAAACACTGTCTTGTGGATTGTCAGAGTTGCATACCTCATTGTCACTCCTACTTTTACCCTTTTTCTCCAGAACACCCCGTATTACTACGAACATCCACTTCCATTGGATAAAACCATCGTATGGTTATATACGAACTTGAAGGAATTTATTCGAGGATGGTTTCCTGTTCTGGAGAAAACGAATAGGACTATTCAGCTGTCTTTTCCTTTTACCTTCTCTCAGGTTGCGAGTGTTCCTTGGATTAGGACGGTACACCTATTACGCTTATTGGATAGTCTTCTTCCAAACCATAGGCTGGTGCCCAACGGTAGGGAATGAAGAAAACCATTTAGCCTAAAAGGTGTACAGAAAGTATTAAGTAAAGACAAATAAAGGGATTAGTTAGAGGGCAAAGTAAATTGCGACTGATATTCACGACCAAACCAAGTATTTCTTCGCCAATCCTACATCACCTTTGTATTTCTCCAGGACAATCCGTATCACTACGAAGATCCACAGTTTATTGGATACTCCATCGTATGGTTATATACAAACTCGAAAGGAACTTGTTCCAGTTCGGGGATGGATTCTGGTTCAGGAGAAATAGGAATAAGGTTTATTCAGGTGTCTTTTATCCTTACCTTCTCTCAGGTTGCGAGTGCTCCTAAGATTAGGACAGTACACCCATTACGCTTATTGGATTGTCTTCTTCCAAACCATAGGCTGGTGTCGAAAGGTAGGGAAGGAAGAAAACCATTTAGCCTAAGAGGGTGTACAGAGGGTAATGACTAAAGACATATGAAGGATTTGGAGAGATGGCAAAGAAATATACGGTTACAGTTATGAATCTGGATAATGGAAGAGGCATTACTAGGAATACCCGGATACCCCTATGAAACATTTCAATGTTTCAGTTTCACTGTGTACTGTTAAAAGAAAACAGATTTCCCAATTAGCCCTTGCTCCAGGGTATGTATTTACGAGGAATGATTCTCACATCTGTATGGTTTTACAGATGATGAGTGGGAGTAAGTTATTGGGAATTAGGTGATTGTCCTCATTATATCGGGATTCGTTGTAATTGGTGATATTTGAGGAAATCGCCTTGGTTGTTTGCCGGGGGGCAAATTTTTGTTTTTGAATATCCGTTGTTATGCACCAATTTCAAATTGATATATCTGTACGTCTATATTTATAGAGTGAGATATAACTTTTTGAAATTATGCCTATGACATTTACCTATATCAGTGGATGGTTAGGTAAGGAGCGTTGAACAGCGGTGTAATTCTTCTTAACCATAAGTACAGTTTTCAACCTACGACACACAGGGAATGAGTTATTAGACTTAAGGGACTTATACAGAGTATTGTATGTTGTCCAGTGTCCATTAGGACAGAGGGGTTGGTACTCGTACTGTGTTCTATTTACTTGTGACTTCTCTAGTTCTTAGACAAGTGTTTCGTAGAAACACAAGGTCTAAGTTTTGAGAAGTTATAGGTATAAGAGTAAAGTAGAGAACCAGATGTTGCAAGTATCAGGATTCTTCAAGGTGATCGAAGATGTAGATACTTGTGTATGGTATTCAGTTGATAGTAATGATTATGAGAAACTTGTTTCTCTTTCAGGTTACTCATAATTGGATGCACTGCTAATTTGAGTAACGCTGATGGGCCTCCTTCCATTTAGTTGACATGCACTGGAGACAGCTGCATGATTTGAATCTGGTTCCAATTAAATCAGTGCCTCTGTTTCTATATTGGATATAGAACGGTTCATATCTTAACATTGTTAAGGTACGGGGAGTTGTCCGGCTTATGCTTAAAACCTGACTCTCGATAACTCAAGGCACGTTTCTGTAATGGCTGTTTGTGGGTTGACCCGGGCTATGACGAAGGTTGACTTTCTACCATCTGAAAGACCAATAGTGATATTGTTCTTGACTCGCCACAGTTTTAATAAAAAATGGATTTTTTCAGAAAACAGTAGTGGGAGTATGGTAGAACTGGAAGTGATTCCAGAACCGCAAACGATTACTGAAAAATTTGATAAGAACCTAAAGATTCAATCTGGTTTGACATTCCATTTGCCACTCCGCAGATATGGTAGGTAACCTCAGGCACTCGAGAGGTACTTCGGTATGCTCAAAGACGGTGACAAGGAGGTTCTTGTTTACCCTGACTTGCCGATGCTGTTGTTCCAGACTGTGAGACCCGGCAGGAGGATGAGTATAGCGTCGTTCTGAACTAGCTTTAGAAGTGCACGTGTATATAACTCTGCCAGAGGGTTGTCGTAGTCAGTGGGAGCAGCGGAAGAATTGGTGGACAAGTAGCTTATGTCTATTTATGGACTAGAGCAGATATAGCGGAGATAGATTATCTATTTCTGATGTGACAATCATAGGTTTGACTTCATCAGAATAAGAGATGGATCTATTAAGAAGGTAGTAGGGTGTGATGTCCTGGTATTTAGATGACATATACAGAGTAGGAAGTTAAATTCCTATACTACGATCGGTTATACTTTGATTGTCACACAGTGGTTTCTCTACATAGGAATTGGATATTATATCAGTCATTCTGGTTACTAGATCTATGGTTTTAGATCTAGATTTGGGAAGTGTCCCAATCAGGGTACTTAGACAACATTCTAAAGGTGTTTTAGAATGGACGACTCCTGGCACGGTAGTATACCTGCAAGTGATGGAGTCACCCTCTCTAAAGGTGTCTTACAGACTAAAGGGGAGAGGGATGTGCATGATTGGCAGATCACTTGCTTAGGCAATTGAGTCAATCATGAAATGTCAAGTACCACACCAGATATTATTTTTGCACGAGATGCAGTAAGTTGATATTAATCCTATCCTGGAGAAACGTTCGGAAGCGGTTTTAGAACATAAGTGGATGTTCTGGGGAAATGATAACGACTTCCTCCTTCGGGAGACAGTTATCATTCCAGGCTTCCAAGGTGACCTGGATGACAGAGTGACTGTCAGAGTTATAGTTTTCCCTCTGACGAGGGGCTGTATTTTGGACAGGTGGTCCAAGCGGATACTGAGGGAGGCATGGCGCGGGATACTGATTAAGTTCAGTTGATGATACTGTCTAAGAAGTTTGGATTTGGAGTTCATTTATGAACTAGGTCCCATCAGATATCCAGATATATTCTAAGAAAGGTATTACTCATTTCGGGAGATAGCTTTCTCCGCGAACTTGAGATTAAGAGAGACATAGAAAGAAACATCAGGGCGGATCCACTCACTGAGGCTATTCCTCGAACACAATAGTTTCGCAAACGGGCTTTGTGAGACTGATTAGTAGAGGAGTTGGGTGTTCAGTATCATACGGGCTGTGAGTACGCGACATCGCAATAATTAGCCTTGAGTGCAAGTGGGAGATTGTTGGATATAGTGCCCTCAGAGTCAATTATTGGATCACAGGCACGTGATTGCAATGATTGAGGGAGGACCTATACCGGTAGGACAGTCTTACTCGAGTGCTTTGTATACTATCTGGTTTGTCCTTATCATCCTGTACAGTTCACTATTACACGTTGATGGATAATAGTATACTATCTGGTTTATCATTATCTTCATGTACAGCTTTAGGTGACCTTACTGGTCACTATTGCACGTTGGTAGAGCCCTTAGGATTCTTGCTTGACTACCGGCAGTATGATGGCGATCATATACGTGGGAGCTGGGGGTCTATAAGCACATCCTTAAAAGGTCCTTAGTCGTAGGAGTTTCGAGACTGGGCATCGATACTCTATCAGTAGACTAGTGTATACAGTCGAGACGCCGACGAGGGGCGGTGGCCGGTGTCACAAGCCATTGGTGTCAGTTGGATCACCTAAGATGTATATATGTGCTCATTGGGTTATGAGTACACCGGACAGGACTCGCCGGGAACATGCTCGTTGGTATTATACCTGACATCAGATAGCAGTTCCCTAGTGACATGTGTACAGGTTAGTTCATCGACCTGAGATCGTCATTTGTCTCGTGTGAGTTCCCACTGTACTTTGATTACTACCCTACCACGGCTCAAAGGACTCGTGCAAATAGGTTATAGTTGGGTACAGTCCCGAGCCACATGGAGGCAGCGAGCGGATCTGCAGGGGTTTCGTCTCCCCCGGTATTGGGGGTGAGATCGCGCTGTGTCTAGGAGAGCCATTACACGAAGTCCTTGGCCAAGAAAGGAGATTTACTGGTAGGTATTCCAGTAGAATCTCAAGGTGTTCTGGGCTACACTCCGACATGACTTGTACCGCTTTTAGGGGTCTGACTTTTACCAACCCCCTAAGCCCGCCATACGATGCTTATAGACGAAAGGACCGGACTGTACGGATATTGTCACTGACAGTCTTAGTAGGGTGTCAGGATGAGTTCGCTCATCGACCTCCCTTTTGGTCAATACCTGGTAGCTTGTTACGTACGGCTAATACCTCTGACGTGCTAGTGGTTAAATCCTCAGCCAAAGTATTGACGAGTCTTTAGAGTCCCCCACAGACAGTTTCTCAAGTTTCGGGCGAAACGCTGTAGAGGCCGTATGGATTTATAGCAGGGTTCGAACGTACGCATGCACTTGGGCACGTGTTATAGTTCGGACGGATAATACTAGCGAGCTTTGGTTTAAGCCGGATCCTAGTATTATACAGTGTAGATTTTGTCTCATTGCATTTGTATTCGGTCGGAATACAAATGCGGGTATGTATATACAGTCGCGGGGTTTTCCTGTAATTTATTACAGGATCGCTTTTTGAAGTTGCTAGCTTGCTTTCCCTTTTCGGCCATTTTCCTTTCATTCTTTCCTTGGCTGAATTTTCCATGGAGGGGCTTATTTGCAAATGTGCAAATTAGCAAAATGGAGAGTGTTTTTTTGTGGTGGAGGGTTTATGATGGTTCTAGCATCTTATGATTACTTGTTTTGTTCATCATTACTTGCTTATGGAGATGGGATTGAGTTGGACTTTGGTGTGACATTCTTCATGATGTTTCATCATTTTCTCTCTCTCGCATTATTTTTCCCCCCTCCTTTGTACATGGCCGGCCACATTTCTTGAGAAAGAGATATACATTTTGGGTGATGGATTTTTGGTTGATTCTCATTGCAAAAGAAAAATTGCTCAAGCTCATTCCTCTTGCTCATTTTCATTCCTCCATCAAAGAATGGCAACTTCATTAACCCTCGAGACATAGCGTTCTACACTCAGTCTACAGCAATCTTGGTCACGTCGGCTAGCCAACTTTGTGTCCGAGTTGCCTCAGTTCAAAGGCGGGAACCCGTAAAAAGACTTCTCGATGTGGTGCCCTTCCGACGAGGAGACCGGAGATCAGTGATGCCGTGAGGAGCTTGGGAAGGTGGCCGAAGACCGAAGGACACGGATCGCTCGGTATAGCTCTCTACCCTTTCTCCAGTTAGCTAGTGTAAGTCCACGGTACCGTCCCGGCTGTCTAACAGACGCCAAATGCGGAACAAAAACTTTTACAACTGGCGCTATCGCGTACTATAACCTGGATCTGCCATTAAAGCTAAACTAACATATTACAAAGAGGGTAGAAATGTTATACCGAACGATCCGAGTTCTTCGGTCTTCAACCACCATCCCACGCTTTGTTGCGGCGGCTTCGATCTTCTGAAACACCAGTCTCGTCGTCCAGGTGGCACCACATCGACGGATCTTTAAACGGGCTCCCGCCTCTGAACCGAGGCAACTCGGTCGTCAAATTTGCCAAAAGAGACAACCAAGATGAAGTAGATAATGAGTAGAACACTTTGTCTCGTTACGTCCAAGGCTATGGACAAACGGTTAATGAAGTTGCCAATTGGAATCGGGTAAATGGAAATTGGGCTATGAAATTTCCATACACTAAACTATCATAATCTTTACAAGCAAAATCAAATGAAAAAACCATCAACCTCACAATGAGGGCCAACCACTTTGTAGAGGGAGGGAGGTGAGTGTAGGAGCTAGGAGGGTGATCATAAGGAAAAGAAAGAAATGAGTCACAATTTACACCTAGTATGAACCCATTAAAGAAAACTATGATTCACCTTAACACATCATCACAACAATTAATGCCTTAATATTGAATCACCAAAACATTAAATGCTAACCATGAGTCACCATATCTAGAACCTTCTAGAACCGTGACTCACCAAAGAAAAGATAAATCCGCCTTTAACCGAATGTTAAAGACGGGTGATAGAAAACTGGAAACTGGCCACTTCCAAAAGAGATCTTGAAACGAATTTCAGGATAACCCCGTAACAGTATAAACATACCCGTATTTGTATTACGACCGAATACAAATGCAACTGAGACAAAGATATTATATTTACACAGTATAATACTGGGATTCGGCTTAAACCAAAGCTTACCAGTATTATCTGCCCGAAAAATGACACGTACGAAAACGCACGTGCATTTTCCGAACCTTGCTATAATACCATACGGCATCTACAACGTTTCGTCAGAACTTGGGAAAGTGTTTGTGGGGGACTCTAATGACTCATCAATACACTGGCACTGGGTATAACCACTAGCACGTCAGAGGTACAAGCTGTACTTAACGGTTTGCCTATGTATTGATTGGAATGGAAGCTGACGAGCGAACTCATCTATAAACCCTACTGAGCCTGACAGTGACAATATCCGTACAGTCCGGTCCATTCGTCTATGAGTATCGCATATTAGGCCTAGGGGGTCGGTAAACGTCAAACCCCCAATAGCTGAATAAGTCGTGTCAGAGAGCAGCCCAGAACACCCTGAGATACTACTGGTATACATACCAGTATATCTCGATTACCCTGGCCAGGGATTTCGTGTAACGGCTCTCCTAAACACAGCGCGATCTTACCCCCAATACCGGGAGAGACGAATCCCCGACGATCTGCTCACTGCCTCCATGTGGCTCGGGACTGTACCCAAAATATACCTGTTTGCACGACTCCTTTGACCCGTGGTAGGGTATAAATCAAAGTACAGTGGGAACTCACACGAGACAAATGACGACCTCAGGTCGATGAACTAACCTGTACACATGTCACTAGGGAACTACTATCTGATGATATGTATAATACCAACTAGCATGTTCCCGACGAGTCCTGTCCGGTGTACTCATAACCCAATGAGCACTTGTATACATCTTAGGTGAACCAACTTACACCAATGGCTTGTGAGACCGGCCACCGCCCCTCGTCGGGGTCTCGAATGTATACACTAGTCTACTCTGGAGTATCGATGCCCTGTCTCGAAACTCCCACGACTAGGGACACTTTAAGGATGCGCTTATAGACCCCATCTCCCATATATATGATCGCCATCATACTGCTAGTAGTCAAGGAAGAATCCTATGGGCTCTATCAACATCTATATGATGATAAAGACAATCTAGATAGCATACTATCATCCTGAGTAAGACTGTTCTATCGGTATAGGTCCTCCCTCAATCATTGCAATCACGTACCTGCGATTATCGGAAAAATTCTCCTTAAGGATTTATTTATTTTTAAAACGTTACATATGAGTACACCGGACGGACTCGCTGAGAACCTGCTAGTTGGTATTATACCTATTTTCAAATAGCAGTTCCCTGGTGATATGTGTACAGGTTAGTCTATCGACCTGAGATCGTCATTTGTCTCGTGTGAGTTCCCACTGTGCTTTGATTACTACCCTACCACGGCTCAATAGAGTCGTGCAAACAGGTTTTAGTTAGGTATAGTCTCGAGCCACATGGAAGCAGTGAGAGGATCGTCGGGGGATTTGTCTCTCCCAGTATTGGAGGTTGATGTCGCGGTTGTGCATGGGTGGCTATCACCAGAAATCCTTGGCCAAGGTAGTCGAGAATTACTGATCTAGGATCGGTAGTTTCTAAGGTGGTGATGGGCTTCATACCGACACTAAATGTCGTGTTATTAGGGGTCTGACTTTATCCACCCCCTAGACTCGATATGCGATACTCATAGACGAACAGACCGGAATGTACGGATATTGTCACTATCAGGTTCAGTAGGGATTTCTGGATGAGTTTGCTCGTCGGCCTCCCTTTCGCTCAATACATGGGTAGCCGTTACGTACAGCTAGTGCCGCTGAAGTGCTTGTGGTTGAACCCACTGCCAGCATATTGACGAGTCTTTAGAGTCCCACACAGAGGGTTTCCCTACTTCGGGCGAAATGATGTAGAAGCCGTATGGTTTTATGGTAGGGTTCTATCACATACGTGTACTTGTGCACGGATGATGTTCAGACGGATAATACTAGTAGGCTTTAGTTTAAGCCGGATCATAGTATTATATTGTTGGATTATTTTCGTCTCTTTGTATTCGTATTCTTCGGAATACGGATGTAGGTATGTATATACGATTGAGGGGTATTCTTGTAATTTATTACAAGATTATTTTTAGAAGATTACACCTCATCATGGTTTAGACCTTTTTGGATTAAATGGTTATTGAGGTGTAGGATGGGGTGTTTATTGCATTTTTGGTGGCATGGCTTATTAGTGACCAATGGTTACTATTCTAAGCATGCTTAGGGTTTTTGTTTGTTGTGACAATTTTGTTGACTTGAGATATTTTAGTTGACTCTAGATATTTTTTGCATGGCTCCATTTATTAATTCTCACAACACACAAAAATAAAAAAAAACACAAGCCATTATTTATTTATTTTTCACTTTCTTGAGTTGCTCTCAACACCTCATTCTCATGGTATCTTCTTCTTTCTCTAGCTCCACCCAAACCCTCTCATGAGATGAGAATCCTTGGATGTCTTGAGACAAATTAATCCTTCATCACTCTCTACTTCATCTACGGTATCTAGAGTAGAGATCTAGGTTCCATAGTTGCCTCGGATATGAGGTTGGAGCTCGTTGCATAGACTCTCGGGTGGATCATCTTCAATAGAGGGAGACCGGAGATCAAGCTTGATCATGGAAGCCCCTAGGAGCTTGGGATGATAGTTGAAGACCGAAGGACACAGATCTATTCGGTATAACCATTTTAACTCCTTTACATGTTTTGTTATCTAGGGCTTATGGGTAGATATGGGTAATTGGTTGTGGTAGCGCCAAGTTTTATAAATTTTTGTTCCGCATTTGGTCACGGATTGATGGTCGGGGCGCTGCCGTAACCCAACATCTTTATCTCAAGTTCACGGAGAAAGCCATCTCCCGAAATGAGAAATACCTGTCTTAGAATATTTCTGGATATCTGATGGGACCCAATTCAAAAATGAACTCCAAATCCAGCAAACTTCTTAGATTGTATCGTCCATAGAATTTAATCAGTATCCTGCGCCATGCCTTCCTCATTATCCGCTTGGACAACCTGTCCAAACTACTTCCCCTCGTCAAGAGGGAAAACTATAACTCTGACAGTCATTCTGTCATCCAGGTCATCTTGGAAGCCTGGAATGATAACCGTCTCCCGAAGGAGGCTGCCGTTATCAAATCCCTAGAACATCCACTTATGTTCATAAACTGCTTCCGAACGTTTCTCCAGGATTGGATTAATATATAAACTTATTGCAACTAGTGTGTAACACCCGAGCCCAATGCTACTATTTTCTGTTACTGTTTGAGCATAATGTGGTACTCATTTCATTTAA
The DNA here is from genome assembly GCA_030015575.1 of Agapanthus africanus. NCBI lineage: Eukaryota > Viridiplantae > Streptophyta > Magnoliopsida > Asparagales > Amaryllidaceae > Agapanthus > Agapanthus africanus. Next base: position 249,965,875 of record CM057345.1, on the reverse strand, counting down.
CTTGCTTATTTGTTGCTTACTGTAAAATTTACCCGGCAAAGTCTTTTCTACATATAACAAATTTTGGCATCTAAAATAAAATTGAAAATATTCATCTTGGCCTACTTGACACCCCTAGCCTCGTGGTAGCGTCCGTGCATTGTGTTCTCGTCCCGTTCAGTGAAAATGGCGAGTTTGGACGGCTACGCGCGCGTACATGTGTCCGTTTTGGGGGTATGCTTTTTAATCATAAAACACTTAATTTTAAAATTTGGATCCCACTTAAAATCCTATTATTTCAATTTCAAATTTTTGGACTCGACCTGGGCGCGATTTGGAAATGTTTTATTTGGCGCCAAAATCCCAAATTTTAATATTATTAAAACCATCGCATATATTTTTCTAACTAACCTGATATTTTACTGTTCATTACCTATCTTTTAAATCTTTAAATTAACCTATATATATCCTACCGTTCCTTAAAATGTTTTGAATCTTTAATTAATATTTATCCCTAACTAACGATTCCCCTTTAGCCAATCGCGTTCCTTTTAATTCCGTGGGCCCCCACCTGCAGCTCTCTCTCTCTCTCCCTTGCTTTCACTTCTCTCTCTCTCTCTCCACTTTTTCTCTCTCTCTCTCTCTCATATATTCTCCCGTACTTCTCTTTATCATTCTTTCTTTTCTTGCTTCATGTCTCGTTTCTCATTTTTTTTAACTGTTCTTTTGTTGCCGGAATTCTGTCGTGCCGGTGACGCTTCTCAACGTTCCAGCGAGGTACCCCGACCCGTGCGGTTCCTTTGTTCGTCGTTTGGGTTCATTCCGTGAACCGTGCGCCCGTCGCGAGTTTTCCCTGCCGACGGTTAACGTTCCGTTTTCCCGATTCGCGACCTATCGAGGCAAGTTAATCTTGCTACATGCTATATAATTCATTTTATACCTATTTAAATAAACACCATAGCTATAGTTTAAATCTAGTGCCCCATGTTTAATTTTATAACGTTTCGATGTTCCGTTTGCATCCGTTTATATCATATTAAATCTAGATCATGAAAACTTATCTTGTGACATACTAGATTACATTATACTGCAACCATATCATTTAAAATATATATCGTCGTAATATTTATTATTAATATCTTTAATTAGTTTATAATCTTCATTTTATAATGTTATACATTTGAAAATCTTATAGTTTACACATGAAACGTCGTTGAAAAATCGGATATGACAAATCTGAAATTTACTGTACACCTTATCTTATAAAATTCATTATAAATCATAGAAAAATCATTAGTATATGTTCTTTAGTTTGTTACGAAGCTAACTCAGAATACTATAACTCTATGAAATATTTACTGGCAAAATAAATTGTTTAAATAACGTAAAATGCAAATGAAAATGTCTCCAAACTGCTGTCCAGGGAAATTCCAGCAGCAAACTTTCAATTTCGAATGTTCATAACTTTTTGTAGGGACAACCTGAGATGCTTATACTTATAAAACTGAAAACCTTATTGAATTATCTTTGTTTCGGTATAAGACACGTCCCTTTTGGAGAACGTTTGTTATTTTTAAGCTATTTTACAAATTAGGGTGACGCTGAATTTCTGAACGGAACCTTCTTGTGCATGGTTAATCAATACCACTTTTATAGTTATTAATCGCTTTGAATATGCTATCCATATTAATATTATTATATCAATATTTATATCACATATTGCTTAGTTGTACATCCCACATTACCATTTTATAGTTTTATAACTTTTCGGATACCCGTTTGCATCCATCGCATTTAAGATATATATAATTGCATCCATAGATCACATTATTACATAATAATGTGATATTAACACTCCATGTTTAATAAATTGCATCCTAATTAATATTGGAACTATAAATGTAACCTTAATCGATAACTGTGCATCCATATCCTTGAAATTATATCTATTTGCATATCATATTACATGTTCCAGTTTATTGTTCTGATAGTACTCATGCTTGTTTATTTATACACATGCTTATGTTAGTTTGATTATGAGCACCCACATGACATCTTGTGCTTCCTGACAAGACCTGTTACACTTCCTACTTGACATGACATGGTACCGTACACTCTTGACATGACATGACACCTTTATACATTGCCTGGCTGGACCTGATGTACCATGGCTTTACCTGTTACCTGATCTTGTGTCTAATGCCAACAAACATAACATGTAGTCCTCATGGACCGTTCCTGTTGCCTATCCAGACAAACCTGCTTTTACCTGATCCTGTGTTGGTATTAGTTCTTGACTACTGAATACCTGACTTGACATACATAACTTGTGGTATGGGGAAATCAAAGGTGAAACCTGACTTGTAACTCAACAGTTCGATACCTGTTCTGATCAGTCTTACGGGCTAGGCCAGCCCCGGAGTGATGATGCTGACATCACTCGCCCATCCTGCTACCTGTTACTGCCTAGCGGCATGTCTCGGATTCAGCCCCGAGGGTCTTGACCGTGGTCACGGGCATGCACGGGATACTATTGAGTTACATCGATGATTCATCAATTGATTTCAAAGACTTTAGAATAGAAAACCTGATAGAACAGTTTAGTTTACCCACTGCACGCTACCCTGTACTGGTATGATTCATATTATTGTTATTCTTGTTGCATTTCTGTTTATATTACATTGCCTGGTACACTGTTCATATTATATTACTTGATGACATGACGCGCTGACGTCTGGGTTTTGCATGGCCCAGATTCCGTACCGCTGTTGCAGTCCGAGCAGGAGTACTTTAGCCAGCAGGCTAAGCTGTGAGTTCAGTAGTAGTTAGTTTTATTTCCTGCATTTATTTCCTGATGTGAGCCCGCATTATGGGACACACTTTTCAGTTATTTGTATTGGATCATTTGCTTCCGCATTTATTTATTATTCACTCCTGTTATTCTGGATTATGGACATGTTTTAGATAGTTTTATCTTGTTCTTGATATCTCTACAGCCGTAATGTGACTGTGGATGGATACTTCCTACCCACAGGTAGCATGGTTGGCTATGTCACATGCCCAATCTAGCGTACTCTAGGAAGCGGGGCGTGACATGGTTCTTTTGGTATCAGAGCCATAGGATAGTCAGGTTGATTCTTTTGTAGTTGGGTATTGTACCCAATACACGAATCAGAATACCCGTATTTAGGAAACATGTCCTGCCACCTTGACCGTTTTACCATTCTTGAATCACATTCTTCCTGATTATATCTTTTACGATGTGCAAACTTCCTTTGCATATCGATTCGAAAACCTGATTCCTTGTTATCTCTAGGACTTAGGCGACTTGGATGGAGTTATGTAATTGTGGCTATGATACCGCGGCATAGTTACAATGCGGTACTCTATTTAAGTATCTTAGAGTTCTAGCCTTGATCTATATTCAAAATCTATCATCATGCTAATGTTGGGTATTTTGAGTTCAGGATTACGGCCGGTAAGAAATTGAAGACATACCAGAGGCGTGTGGACGAAGCCGCCATTCTTGGAGTAATAAGAGGAATGCTGGAGAATCAACGAAACAGACCGAGCTGATCCAGCAGCAAGCGGACTCGTTTCGGGAAGGTTTGCAGATCGTTCAGCAGTCTGTGAACAATGTTGGAGCTAGACCAGTTGACCGAATAGGGACCGTAGCAGATTTCAGGCGGTTGGGTCCGTCTACATTTACTGGTTTAAAGGAGCCGTTGCCAGTGGAGCAGTGGCTAGTTGACACAGAGAACTTGCTTTTTGCGGCACAGATTCCAGATGACAAAAAGGTTGTTGTGGTATGCATTCAGCTAGTGGACTACGCCCGAGAATGGTGGCTTGTTGAGGAGACCCGCTTGCCCAAGCCGATCAAGTGGGCGGATTTTTCTAAGAGTTTCCTGGAGAAGTTCTTCCCGCGGACTGCACGGGAGGAAATGGAAGAGAAGTTCATCGGACTAAAGCAGAAGGGAGCACCCGTATATGTGCATGTAGCAGAATGGACAAGACTCAGTAGTTTCGCTGGACCTTTAGTTGCCAACGATGCAGACAGGGCACGGAGGTTCATGCGCAGACTGGACGTGGACATCCAGAGGCAGATTGTCTCCCTGGGTTTGACCACTTTCTCACAAATACTTGCAGCAGCCAAGAGCAGCAGAGTTTGTCTGGGATGAAAGGGAGTTTGCAGCAGACAGCAGTTGCATTAAGGAAGCAGTTCGGTCGGGCCGGTCGAGTTTAGGGCTAGGCCGACAAACAATATTCTTGCATCAATGGAAGTGATGAAAGTAAAGAGCCGGCTGTTGTTCGTGATTCTATGGACGTGTTTGAAGATATATCGGGTTTACCGCCGAGGAGAGACGTGGAGTTCGCAATTGATCTTATTCCTGGTGCAGCGCCAGTATCTAAAGCGTATTATCCAATGGCGCCAGTAGAGTTGGAAGAAGTAAAGAAACAGGTTGCTGAATTGCTTGAAAAGGGTTGGATTCGAAGCAGTAATTCTCCTTGGGGAGCTCCAGTTCTTCTAGTAAAGAAGAAGGATGGCACAAGAAGGATGTGCATCGACTATCGAGAATTAAACCGGGTGACTATTAAGAACAAGTACTCGATCCCTCGCATTGGAGAACTTTTTGAGCAGCTTAGTGGCGCGAGGGTATTCTCGAAGCTAGATTTGCGATTCGGATATCATTAGGTTCGAGTAAAAGCAGAAGATATTTGCAAGACGGCGTTTCGAACTCGGTACGGACATTACGAATACTTAGTGATGCCTTTCGGAGTAACGAATGCACCGACAGTATTCATGGACTTGATGAACCGAATCTTTTCACCGTTCTTGGACCGGTTTATCGTGGTCTTCATTGACGATATTCTAGTTTACTCGAAGAGTTTTGAGGAGCATGCTGAGCATTTAAAGATCGCATTGCAGACGTTGAGACAGGAGAAATTGTATGCGAAGATGAGTAAGTGCGAGTTTTGGCTGGAGGAAGTGAAGTTTCTCGGGCATGTTGTGTCTGGCGATGGCAATGCCGTCGATCCAGAAAAGATTGCAGCAGTTCGAGATTGGCCTATTCCAAAGAATGTTGCTGAGATAAGAAGTTTCCTTGGATTAGCCGGATACTACAGGAGATTTGTGGAGAACTTTGCTCGTATGGCAGAGCCGTTGACCAAGCTTACGCGCAAGGAGGTACCTTTTGTATGGGCGGATAAGTGTGCGTTAGCTTTCGAGACGTTGAAGCAGAAGTTAATAACCACCCCTATTCTGACCGTGCCAGACAATTCTGGAGGATTGGTGATTCACAGCGACGCATCTGAGAAAGGATTGGGATGTGTTTTGATGCAGCATGGGAAGGTTGTAGCATACGCATCGAGACAGTTGAAGACCCATGAGAAGAATTATCCAACTCATGACTTGGAGCTTGCGACTGTGATTTTCTCTTGAAGATTTGGAGACACTACCTTTTGGGCGAAAGAGTCGAAGTTTTTACAGATCATAAGAGCTTGAAGTATGTGTTCACACAGAAGGTGCTTAACATGAGGCAGCGTAGATGGTTGGAGCTGATGGCTGACTACGTTCTTGATCTTAAGTACCATCCGGGGAAGGTTAATGTTGTGCCGGATGCGCTTAGTCGGTTACCTGTAATTCAGGTGTTAACTACGCAGAAGGAGATCGTCGCAGATTTTTGAAGATTTGACTTGGAGGTTGTGCTACCGCGTTCTACGGGACAGTTGTTGCAGCTGCAAGTACATTCGTCTTTGATCGAGAATATTAAAGCAGCACAATCGCAGGATCCTAGACTGCAAAAGTTTTGAGAGCAAGTTGAAGCCGGGCTACGAACAGATTTACTAATCCACGAAGATGGTTCGTTGAGGTATGGTAGCCGTTTGTGTGTGCCAAAGGGAGATGTTCGCGAAGAGCTTATGAAGGAGGCACACAGTTCAGCTTATTCTGTACATCCAGGAGGCACAAAGATGTATCGAGATATTCGATAGCATTTCTGGTGGGATGGCATGAAACGGGAGATTGCTTGCTTTGGGGCAAAGTGCTTGGTGTGTCAGCAAGTTAAGGCTGAACATCAAAGGGTTGCTGGTTTATTGCAACCACTTCCGATTCCTCAGTGGAAGTGGGAACATATAACCATGGATTTCGTGACGGCTTTACCGCGGAGTCCAGGCAACAATGCTGTATGGGTGATTGTTGACCGATTGACCAAGGAAGCTCACTTTATTCCTTTTCGGGTTGGTCAATCAAATGAGACTTTGGCAGAGCGGTACATGCAGGAGATTGTAAGATTGCATGGAGTACCGGTGAGCATCGTGTCCGATCGGGACACTCGGTTCTTATCACACTTCTGGAGGAGTTTACAGGAAAGTTTGGTGACTCGATTGAAGTTTAGCACAGCTTATCATCCTCAAACTGATGGTCAGTCAGAGAGAACGATCCAAACTCTTGAGGATATGTTGAGAGCATGCATGTTGGACTTCAAGGGGTCTTAGGAGGATCATCTACTTTTGGTGGAGTTGTCTTACAACAACAGTTTTCAAGCAACTATTCAGATGGCTCCATTTGAAGCTTTGTATGGTCGTAAATGCCGTTCACCTGTTTGTTGGGACGATGTCGGTGAACGAAGATTATTTGGACCAGATTTGGTTGTGCAGACAGTTGAGAATGTTAACCCTATCAAAAATCATATGAAGGCAGCACAGGACCGACAGAAGAGTTGGACAGATACATCAAGAAGACCTCTAGAGTTCACCGTGGGTGATTTGGTATTCTTGAAGATATCACCGACTAGAGGGGTGATTCGTTTTGGAAGTCGAGAAAAGCTTAGTCCTCGATTCGTTGAACCCTTGAGATCGTGGAGCGTGTTGATGAGGTAGCGTATCGTTTGGCGTTACCGTAGTCCTTGGAAAATGTGCAGGATGTGTTTCACGTATCTCAACTCCGTAAGTATGTTCGAGATGAAACACACGTTTTGGATCATTCGGAGCTAACAGTACGAGAAGACTTGACTTTTGAGGAGCGACCGATTGAAATCGTGGATCGAAGGGAAAAGGTTCTTAAGAACAAGGTAATCCCCCTTGTGCTTGTTTCTTGGGGTAATCGCTCGTACGGAGAGTCCACTTGGGAACGAGAAGATGAAATCCGGCAGAAGTTTCCTCACCTTTTCTTGTAATTATCTATCTTTGTATTCTTGGAATTTCGAGGACGAAATTCATTTTGTAGTTGGGTATAATGTAACACCCGAGCCCAATGCTACTATTTTCAGTTACTGTTTGAGCATAATGTGGTACTCATTTCATTTAACTTGCTTATTTGTTGCTTACTGTAAAATTTACCCGGCAAAGTCATTTCTACATATAATAAATTTTGGCATCTAAAATAAAATTGAAAATATTCATCTTGGCCTACTTGACACGCCTAGCCTCGTGGTAGCGTCCGTGCATTGTGTTCTCGTCCCGTTCAGTAAAAATGGCGAGTTTGGACGGGTACGCGCGCGTACATGTGTCCGTTTTGGGGGTATGCTTTTTAATCATAAAACACTTAATTTTAAAATTTGGATCCCACTTAAAATCCTATTATTTCAATTTCAAATTTTTGGACTCGACCCGGGCGCGATTTGGAAATGTTTTATTTGGCGCCAAAATCCCAAATTTTAATATTATTAAAACCATCGCATATATTTTTCTAACTAACCTGATATTTTACTGTTCATTACCTATCTTTTAAATATTTAAATTAACCTATATATATATCCTACTGTTCCTTAAAATGTTTTGAATCTTTAATTAATATTTATCCCTAACTAACAATTCCCCTTTAGCCAATCGTGTTCCTTTTAATTCCATGGGCCCCCACCTGGAGCTCTCTCTCTCTCTCTTGCTTTCACTTCTCTCTCTCTCTCTCCACTTTCTCTCTCTCTCTCATTTATTCTCCCGTACTTCTCTTTATCATTCTTTCTTTTCTTGCTTCATGTCTCGTTTCTCATTTTTTTTAACTGTTCTTTTGTTGCCGGAATTCCGTCGTGCCGGTGACGCTTCTCGACGTTCCAGCGAGGTACCCCGACCCGTGTGGTTCCTTTGTTCGTCGTTTGGGTTCATTCCGTGAACCGTGCGCCCGTCGCGAGTTTTCCCTGCCGACGGTTAACGTTCCGTTTTCCCGATTCGCGACCTATCGAGGCAAGTTAATCTTGCTACATGCTATATAATTCATTTTATACCTATTTAAATAAACACCATACCTATAGTTTAAATCTAGTGCCCCATGTTTAATTTTATAACGTTTCGATGTTCCGTTTGCATCCGTTTATATCATATTAAATTTAGATCATGAAAACTTATCTTGTGACATACTAGATTACATTATACTGCAACCATATCATTTAAAATATATATCGTCGTAATATTTATTATTATTATTATCTTTAATCAGTTTATAATCTTCATTTTATAATGTTATACATTTGAAAATCTTATAGTTTACACATGAAACGTCGTTGAAAAGTCGGATATGACAAATCTGAAATTTACTGTACACCTTATCTTATAAAATTCATTATAAATCATAGAAAAATCATTAGTATACGTCTTTAGTTTGTTACGAAGCTAACTCAGAATACTATAACTCTATGAAATATTTACTGGCAAAATAAATTGTTTAAATAACGTAAAATGCAAATGAAAATGTCTCCAAACTGCTGTCCAGGGAAATTCCAGCTGCAAACTTTCAATTTCGAATGTTCATAACTTTTTGTAGGGACAACCTGAGATGCTTATACTTATAAAACTGAAAACCTTATTGAATTATCTTTGTTTTGGTATAAGACACGTCCCATTTGGAGAACGTTTGTTATTCTTAAGCTATTTTACAAATTAGGGTGACGCTGAATTTCTGAACGGAACCTTCTTGTACATGGTTAATCAATACCACTTTTATAGTTATTAATCGCTTTGAATATGCTATCCATATTAATATTATTATATCAATATTTATATCACATATTGCTTAGTTGTACATCCCACATTACCATTTTATAGTTTTATAACTTTTCGGATACCCGTTTGCATCCATCGCATTTAAGATATATATAATTGCATCCATAGATCACATTACTACATAATAATGTGATATTAACACTCCATGTTTAATAAATTGCATCCTAATTAATATTGGAACTATAAATGTAACCTTAATCGATAACTGTGCATCCATATCCTTGAAATTATATCTATTTGCATATCATATTATATGTTCCAGTTTATTGTTCTGATAGTACTCATGCTTGTTTATTTATACACATGCGTATGTTAGTTTGATTATGAGCACTCACATGACATCTTGTGCTTCCTGACATGACCTGTTACACTTCCTACTTGACATGACATGGTACCGTACACTCTTGACATGACATGACACCTTTATACATTGCCTGGCTGGACCTGATGTACCATGGCTTTACCTGTTACCTGATCTTGTGTCTAATGCCAGCAAACATAACATGTAGTCCTCATGGACCGTTCCTGTTGTCTATCCAAACAAACCTGCTTTTACCTGATCCTGTGTTGACATTAGTTCTTGACTACTGAATACCTGACTTGACATACATAATTTGGGGGTATGGGGAAATCAAAGGTGAAAGCTGACTTGTAACTCAACAGTTCGATACCTGTTCTGATCAGTCTTACGGGCTAGGCCAGCCCCGGAGTGATGATGCTGACATCACTCGCCCATCCTGCTACCTGTTACTGCCTAGCGGCACGTCTCGGATTCAGCCCCGAGGGTCTTGACCGTGGTCCCGGGCATGCACGGGATACTATTGAGTTACATCGATGATTCATCAATTGATTTCAAAGACTTTAGAATAGAAAACCAGATAGAACAGTTTAGTTTACCCACTGCACGCTACCCTGTACTGGTATGATTCATATTATTGTTATTCTTGCTGTATTCATGTTTATATTACATTGCCTGCTACACTGTTCATATTATATTACTTGATGACATGACGCGCTGACATCTGGGTTTTGCATGGCCCAGATTCCGTACCGCTGTTGCAGTCCGAGCAGGAGTACTTCAGCCAGCAGGCTGAGCTGTGAGTTCAGTAGTAGTTAGTTTTATTTCCTGCATTTATTTCCTGATGTGAGCACGCATTATGGGACACACTTTTCAGTTATTTGTATTGGATCATTTGCTTCCGCATTTATTTATTATTCACTCCTGTTATTCTGGATTATGGACATGTTTTAGATAGTTTTATCTTATTCTTGATATCTCTACAGCCGTAATGTGACTGTAGATGGATACTTCCTACCCACAGGTAGCATGGTTGGCTATGTCACGTGCCCAATCTAGCGTACTCTAGGAAGCGGGGCGTGACATAGTGCAAAAACAACATCTGGTGTGGTACTTGATGTTAGTTGTATGTATGCCCTAGAGGCCAATATTGTACAGATGATGTATATTATATTGGATGCTTGGACATATATAGAGAGGACTTTCTTGCTCGATATGATAGTATGCTATCTTGTTGCTCTTTATCTTAACATGTATACTTGTTTCTTGATACTGTCTTATAGTTACATGTTGGTAAAGCTCTTAGGATGTGTACTTGACTACCAGGACTATGATGCAGATCATACTAGTGGGGCCATGGTAGTCCATAAGTACATCCTTTAATGTTCCTAGTCGTAGGTGTATCGAGACAGGGCATCGATATACCAGAGTAGACTAGCGTATACGCTTCTCGACCCATAAGATGGGCGATGGATGATCCCATATCCATTGGTGTTTGACATCAGAGATGGTATACGGGTGCTCAGTGGAGACTGGGTACACTAGACGGACTCGCCGAGAACTCCCAGATGGTATTATATCTCACGTCAGATGGCAGTTCTCTGGTGACACTTATGCAGGTTAGTCTGTAGACCCGAGATCGTCATAGAGTCTTGTGTGATTCCCACTGTGCTTTGATTTCCACTTTACCACATCCAAGAGGGCATGCAAAACGGGGTTTTTGGGTATAGTCCCGAGTCACATGGAGGCAATGAGCGATAGGAGGGGTTTCGTCTCTCCCGGTATTGGGGGTTGATGTTGCGCTGTGCTCGATTGGCCATAACAGGGAAGTTCCTGGCCAGGGCTGATTTAGAGATTTACTGGTAAGTGTTACCAGTAGTTTCTCGACCGGTTATGAGCCTCACATCGGCACGACTTATCGGTTATTGGGGTCTGACGTTTACCACCCCTAGACTATATATACGACATATCAGACGAGGAGACCGGACTGTACGGCAAATGTTACCGTTAAGCTTTTACAGGAGTTGGAGCGGGCTTGCTTGCTGATCTTCTGATCGCTCAATACCCGGGTAGCCGTTACGTCCAGCTAGTACCGCTGACGGCTTGTGGGTGCTTGATGTGATCATCACCTACTGCCGGCGTATTGACGAGTCTTTAGAGTCCTACATAGAGGTTTTACCGGCTCAGGCAAAATGAAATAGGAGCACGTATGTGATATGTGCGGAACCGAGAATAATGCGTGTATGTGATGCCGTATTCTATTCTCGCGACTTTTTGTATCGGTCGGTTATATATGATATAGCCGGGTTATCGAATCAAGTGTTGATTCGATAAAACGATACATTGGATGTTAGTCGGTTATATGAGATATAACCGGATTATTAAGTCAAATGTTGATTTAATAATTTAGTGTATAATTGTATATTTGATATACTAATTTACATTAACTAACATTTGTTCACTTAAGGATTTTTTTCACATGTGCACAACTTTAATATGTATGTGATATATATTAAAATATGTTTTTCTTTTTGTATCATGGTTGTTGATACATCATGCATGGGTGTGCAAGACATTCACCATTCTATTTTAAATGGTGGTTAATAATTATTTAAGGTAATTACAAATTAGTGGACCTTTTTTCACAAGCATGAAGCTTGTAGAAGCTTGTGGATGCTTTGACAAAGTCCACTAACTTTGTTTTACTTTAGATTTTTATTAACCTAACCATCTAGGATTAGCCATGGTAATGTCTCTACATGAGTTAGTATATGATACTCACTCTCCATGGTTAGCTTACTCACTTGATCATTATCTTTCTCTCTTTATTTCTTCATCTTCTTCCTTGAGCTAAAAAGCTCTCTAGGGTTTGATCCAAAGTGAGAAACATTGTGAGAAAATAAATTCTAAAGTGAAACCACTTCCTATTTCTCCATCCTCTACTAGACTAGCACTTTAGTTTAGGGTGTTTGCTTCACTAATTCTCTAGTTAGTGAAGTAGTAGTTTGAGTTGGTATTCCCTCGACGTAGATTATCTTCGGCCTCGAAGACTTCATGCAAGGATCCTTCTTTCGCTTCGTGAAGCCATGCAAGAGCTCGGGAGAACCATGATCTCAGCGAAGGGACTACGACAAGGAGCTTAAGAAGTGACAGACCGATCTACAAAGGTTGTATTTCGTATTCACTTAGTAGATAAATGTTATTTACTTGCATGCGTTGCCCTAATTATCTAGCAAAGATCTTGTTTAGGGTTATTCGGCACAGCTAAAATTTTAATCGGGCATGGTTGATGCCTTGTAGAACCTTATTAGAGTGCCTAGTAACCCTACAGTGGTATCGGAGCCTAGCTAGAGCATTAGGCGACGTGTTTACGAAGTTAAAACTCCGATCGAACCCCGATATATCGAAATAGACCCCCTCTCTGGAAATTTTGTAAAAATGTGATTTTTTCTGCATTAAAAATACTCAAAAAAATCAGCAGGGAATTCTAAGAGTTACTGTAAAATACGACATCCTAATTGAACAAAAGCGCCGCGGAACCTCGGCAATACCTTGCTTGCGCGGCGGTTCCGCGGCGGAATAGTAGAATTAGGGTTAGTGTTTTGTGCAGTAATATCCGTAGGTACTTGTACATTCTTCTGGGTATTTTTAATCTGACTCAAGTGTTGAGTGTTCTGGGAATTATTTTGTATTCGTTGATTCGATCGGAAAATTTAATTTCTATATGTTTTCCGGATAATTTAGAAAGTATTAAAAAAGTTCGAACGGATATCAATAACTCACTTTTTCCCCTGCCGGAAAATTTCCAAGTGTTGGATTTTTCCGTAGTTTAAGAACGTTCTAAATCATGCAAGTTACGCAATGGACCCTCTAGAAGACAACAAACCTTAACTAGATTATGTGACCGTCTTGAACTGCCTTTTGAACCTTAGGGTTTGGGGCAGTACGGCGTTGCCATATGTGAGGCGTTGGCTTGACCCTTCTACGGCTGGACCATTGGTACTGTGGCATGTGATGGATGTTTTTAAACTAATTTCAAGAGTTGAGCAATTTAGGGAATCTTGGGTATTTGATTATTCGATCGGAAAGTTTAATACTGTCTATTTATCTGGAATGTGATACAATATGTGGAATTCATATAGTTAGGCATGAAATGCGAAATATGTGATATTTCGGATTTACGATGTCTAAAGAGATTATGGATTCCAAATGTTGTAGTTTTACACTTTATTTTCTGCGACCGTAAGTGTAATATGTGATATCGCCGGTTTCGTTTCTATATGTCAACGACAATTGGGATGCGCATATTTATTTATGTTGATGACATGTGATGTTATGTGTTGCTGGATATGTTATATTGGATCGTCGTGTTCTGAATAGCCGGGGGTTTTATGTGAGATGAGGGTTTTATTTTCATTCATTTAAAATTCATTGTATGTAATATTCTTTTATTGGGGAACTTCCGGGTTGAGGTTGATGTCACCATTTGTATATTATTTACTTTTCCGCACTAGGATAGACCCAAGGAGGAGAGCACAAGTAACCGGGTTCTAGAGTCTAGTGGGAGACCAACTCGAGGAGTCGAGTCCGGGTCTCCTAACTCTAGAATCGGTAGGGTTGCTTGCCGCTCTCGTAGGGGTCTAGGGGTGTGGGTTTGGCTATTTATCTCGACTTTGGAATCCGTGTTTTATAGAGGCTCAAAATAAAACACGGACCTCCTATTATATCCATTATTTCATATGTTTCTTCTGCTGCGATATCTGTGATGTGATCATTTGATATGTTGTGATAGATACCGTATATAATATATATGATATATTATATAGACGTTACTTATGTTTTACACCCGCGCTAGCCCTGCCCCGCTCTGCCGTTAGTTACCTAACCTAACGGTGCACGGGGGGACATCGAGGCGAATACGGATGGCATAAGTGTACGTCGTATTTATCTGTGATGTTTAGGTGACTTAAATGATGGGACTTCATTAATATGATTAATGAAAGAAAAGAAACCTAAAAGATGTTGTAGAATCAAATTTTCAAAAAGGGTAGCTACAGTTTTTGCTTTGCATAGCGATATATATGATATATCCTGCACCTTATTCGATGTGGAAAGTGCCGAGATCCCTTCACCGGGAGTGACCTCTTTAGCAAAACTGGCAGATGCTACAACACTCGGTCTGTTTTTGATTGCTTTTGGAGTTTTTGCTTTGCATAGCGATATATATGATATATCCTGCACCTTATTCCATAAGGAAAGAGCCGAGATCCCTTCACCGGGAGTGACCTCTTTAGCAAAACTAATAAAAGCCTCAAAATCACTCCATTTCAAAATTCACTCGATTCTATAACGATATCAAGTTTGTTACGCAATAGGTTTTCAGAAAAACCTGTCATAGCCCTCCGTCATTTCAGATAAGTCCTGCTTAGTATTAGTGCTGCGTTTGTTGACCTTGTCAAGGCGTAGTGTGCGGTAGCTGACCAGTATTTATCTGTTTATGCATATGATGCAGATTGGATTAGGGTAGTCGTACGGCCTTGTTGACCTTGTCAAGGGTCGTGCGGGTGGGTTTAATTCAATCAAGAAATGATGGGTTGAACTTGACTTACGGTCTATGGTTTGTTGACCTTGTCAAGGTCATAGATCGTTTGGGGCAAAATATTATCGGGAATTTCAAGTGTTGAAATTTGCAATGAAATTGCATACCTTCTATGAGATAGTTGGATCCCGATACCCACTGCGAGTAATTGTTACTCCTGGGAGAGTTTTACACAGGACAATTAGCCGATCAAGTAGGTGTCTAGAAAGGTGTCAACGGGGTTACGCCTCTGGGAAAACGAGGTTTACTTTAATTAGGTCCGTGCGAAAGCACGGGGAACCTCACTCAAAGTACCGACACTGGCCTGGCTGAAAGATTGGCGAAATTGTAGGGTGTAATTAATCCCGGCTAGTCTTTCCTTTTAGGGTTTGAAGGAAGATTTGATAAAAACAGTGGGAGCCATCCTGATTGGACAAAATAATAACCAATTTGATCTTGTAAGAGCATACGCTAAAGTGTTTTTCTTCTCTCTCTCTCCAGGTAGCGACCATATCATGCCTTAATCAAGATAATAATATGGATGTATTGACCGAACCCGCATGTTATACTGTGCTGGGGAACGTGGTTCCGTTCTTTCTTATAAGAGTTATAAGACTGAACAGGATATAGGGGAATACCAGGATTCCCATGCCACCCGAATGAAGAAAGTATATGTTGATGCATTTTCTTCGGGTGTGTTCATTACAGAGAACTGTTTCTCAGTTCACTCTACGTCCTGGGTATTAGATACCAGATCGGGATCTCATATATGTAATATGTTACATGGGCTACGTAAAGGTAGGGGACTGGAAGAGGGTGATCATTCCGTAAGAGTAGGGAGTGGTGCAAATGTTGCAGCCAAAGCAGTTGGCGAATATCATCTTGTGTTACCCAATGGTAATACATTGGTTCTGAACGAATGCTATTACATTCCGACCCTGATATGCAATCTTATATCAGTTTCTTTATTGAGGAAAGAAGGATATAATTTTGTAGTATAGGATGATGTTATGAACATATTCCTGAATCAAAAGTTGATTGGATCAGGTTCGTTATTTAATGGCATATACGTTCTCAATCAAACTACAGTCCTTAATATACAAAACACACAGAAAAGGAAGAGTTCAGAAATGAATGAATCCTTCTTATGGCATTGTAGACTTGGTCATATAAATGCGACATGGCTAGCTAAGTTGCATAAGGATGGATATTTGAAACCGTTCGAATTTTCATCTTATGACACTTTCCAGTCATGTCTCAAAAGCAAGATGACCAAAACTCCGTTTACGGGACACGGAGAAAGAGTTAATGAACTCTTGGGACTAATACATAGTGATGTATGCGGTCCCATGTCTACACATGCCAGGAATGGTTCTTCGTACTTCATTACATTCACTGACGATCTCTCTAGGTTCGGATATGTGTTCCTGATGAAACACAAATCAGACGCTTTTGAGAAATTTAGAGAATATAAACAAGAAGTCGAGAACCAAACCGGGAAAAGTATTAAAATCCTTTGATCTGATCGAGGAGGTGGATACTTGAGCAATGAATTCCTGGACTTCCTAAAAGAGAATGGGATTCTCTCTCAGTTAACTCCTCCATATACACCACAACGGTGTATCGGAATGGAGGAACCGCACCCTATTAGATATGGTGCGCTCTATGATAAGCACAGCTGAGTTACCTATTTCCTTCTGGGGGTATGCGCTGGAGACAGCAGCATACCTACTGAATCAAGTTCCATCTAAATCTGTACCTACCACACCATATGAGATATGGAGTGGGAAGAGGCCATATCTTAAACGAGTTAAGATATGGGGTTGTCCGGCCTATGTCAAAAGACAAAATCCGGACAAACTCGAGGCACGGTCAGTTCTTTGCAAGTTTGTGGGATATCCAAAGAACTCATATGGGTATTTTTTCTACCATAGTAAGGAACAAAAGGTGTTTGTTGCTCAACATGCCACCATTTTAGAAAAGGAATTTCTTGCAAAAGAGATTAGTGGCTCTGTGGTAGAGCTGGAAGAGGTTCCAGATACACAAACTGCAACTGAAGATTTAGTGGAACCAGAGGATTCGGTAGTTCCCAATGAACCTCAGCCTTTCCGCCGATCTAGTAGGGTTCCTCACCCACCAGAAAGATACTACGGTTTTCTCATGGATGGTGGGAGCGAGGATTGCATCATGGAGGATGATGACCCAACTAGCTTCGAGCAGGCCATCACGAGTGGGGACTTGATTAGTCGAAAATATTGCATCTTTTAACCGGCAATTTCCCTATCATTTGCATTCATATAGAAGTGTTCGGCATTCATATAGCACATATTAGCAAAACAGTCGTAAAATATCAGATTACATGTGTTAGACCTTAAAACCGGCATTTCTAGGGAAATTGACTGTATTTCATAGTATGGCATCATTTCTATATATCGCTACTTGTGTTTCGAAGTCCGTGTAGGAAAATCAGAAGAATGGTCAATTTTACAAATGAAGACGGTTAAAAAGACGCCAACTCATGGATTTGGAATCTGGTATTGATCTAAGAAGCATTCAGAGATTTAACATATCAGAAAGTACCATTTAAGACATCAGGAAGCAACACTGAAAATATGAAGCCCCAAGCCCTCAAAGTGGCCGCGGAACCGCGGCAGTAGCTGGCTTGAGCCGCGGTTCCGCGGCGGTATTGTCACGTCAGCACTCCAATTTTGCTCTGTTATGCTTCCCTCAGCTCCTACATCTCAGAAAACTACTGCAAATTCCAGAATAATCCTGAAGCTTCTGCCAGATCAGCAAGCACTAGGGTTCCTAACTAAACACCCCTAGCTTCCTTAACAAGCTTCAATTAAACTCTATTAAGGACCTAGAACTTTCCCCCTAACCTCCTAGCTTAGGGTAGAAGCTAATCCCCTAACTAACTACTTCTAGAAGCCTCTTCCTCTAACTAACTTTTGGAGGGAAAACTCAAATTTGAATTCCTAAAGCTAGGGTTTGGAAAACCTATAAAAAGACCCCAAGGCTCTTTTAAAAGGGCTAATCCTTAATCAATCATTAGGGAATCAATCACTAGTTCAATTCTTCATCTCTCTCTTTTCCACCCACAAGTCTAGTGACAAGGCTTGTGTCAAAACCCTAACCCTAATCCAATCAATCAAGATTCCAAATTCAAGATCCATGGAGTTCAAGCAAAGCAAGTCTTTAACCATCCTTTAGAAGCGAAGCCGGCATTCATCGGAGCACGAGATCCAAGCCGATCCACGACTCAAAGAGCCGATGCAACGCTAGATACGACAATTTTGTTCCTTCTCAAATTCTTGTAGTCTCTTGAGCAATGTGTAACAATTTGTGGAATAAATAAAGGTGAAGATTCTTTAAACTTGCTTTTATTTCAATTCGAGCATTATGATTCATATTCAAATCTTGAATGTATTCTTTGTGATGATGAGCGAATAAACTCCGCTCATGGAGGAATCGAGATGATTGTAGAATGATGATGTTGATGAATTTTTAAACGTTTTCTTAAGTCTTATAGAAATTGGAAATTCTTGAAAATTGAATGATCGATGATCTAGATTGATGCGAAATGCATTTTTGATTGTTTTCGCACGATCTAGAAAATCAACGATCGATCATTGGATTTTCAAGAAGCTATCTAGCAAATGTGATTCATCGAAAGTACAAAGGATAGGACGAAGAACCCTAATTCTTCGCAAAATCCTTAAATCTCGATCAATCGACATCGAGTTAGCATCAATTCGTTAATGGATAAGAATCGTTAATCTTTAGTCTTCGTCACATCTACAATCTAATCGATTCATACGAGCTTTACATCAAATCTTGAAACCTAAATCGATTGGAATTATATCGAAACTCGATTCTCGATGTTTATCATTTTCTTGATTCTTGATTAGAATAGTGACACTTGAAACTCATCGATAAAAATCTTGAATCATGTTTTCTTTTCTTTTCTATTAACTTTTCGATTCAAACAAATCAAAATACAAACGAATCGCACAATCCCTGTGGACGATTCGCACTCGCTTATGATCTACATCCGACACCGTAGTTGATTGCGGTCAAAAAATTCTTTGATTGTGATTTTATACATTTTCTTAAACACACAACAAGAATTTGAATCAATCAGGACTCAGTGAAATGGCTGGATGCAATGCGGTCCGAGATGGAATCCATATACACCAACAAAGTATGGACTTTGGAGGATGCTCCTGAAGGGGTAAAACCCATTGGGAGCAAGTGGATCTTCAAGAAAAAACTTGGTGTAGATGGGAAAGTGGAGACTTTCAAAGCTAGACTTGTTGCAAAGAGTTTTCGTCAAAGACCAGGTGTGGACTATGACGAAACCTTTTCTCCAGTGGCTATGCTTAAATCCATCCGGATCATGCTTGCCATCGCTGCATATCATGACTATGAAATCTGGCAAATGGATGTTAAGACCGCCTTTCTAAATGGTGATTTAGAAGAGAGCGTGTACATGACTCAGCCAGAGGGCTTTGTAGCTAGTGGAAGCAGCAGGAAGGTGTGAAAGCTGCTTAAATCCATTTATGGATTAATGCAAGCATTGCGGAGTTGGAACATCTGCTTTGACGTCGTTATCAAAGAGTTTGATTTCGTAAAAACGTAGATGAACTTTGTATCTACAAGAAGGTAGCAGAAAGTAAGGTTGTTTTTCTTGTATTGTACGTGGACGATATACTCTTGATAGGAAATGACATTCCTATGCTGCAATCGGTCAAGCTCTTCTTATCACAAACATTCCTAATGAAAGATCTAGGTGATGCCTCCTGCATACTGGGAATTATGATCTATAGAGATAGATCTAAGAGGATATTGGGATTGTCACAATTCAGGTACATTGACACCATACTAAAGAGGTTTAGTATGGAAGAATCCAAGCGTGGGAACTTACCCACGATCTTTGGACTCACTCTCTCCAAAGAGATGTCTCCCAAGACTGATTTGGAGAGAGCTCGCATGCAAGGGATACCCTATGCTTCGACTGTAGGCTCTATCATGTACGCGATGCTATGTACCAGACCTGATGTAGCACACTCACTAAGTGTAGTGAGTAGGTATCAAGCTGATCCTGGAAAGAGTCACTGGACAGCTGTGAAGAGCATTCTCAAGTACTTATGAAGGACTAAAGAGATGCTCTTGGTGTATGGTAACGGAGAACTCCAAGTGGAGTCCTTTACCGATTTGAGCTTCCAGAGTGATAAGGACGACTCTAAGTCGTACTCGGGATTTGTCTTTACCCTTTACGGAGGGGCGGTTAGCTGGAAGAGTTCCAAGTAGGAAACCGTGGAAACTCGACGATGGAGGCTGAATACATCGCTGTCAACGATGCTGCCAAAGAGGCTGTCTGGATCAAGAAGTTCATTACTGAACTTGGAGTGGTTCCATCCATTGAGCATCCAATACCTTTGTATTGTGATAACAATGGAGCGGTGGCTTTGGCCAAGGAACCCAGGTCCCATCAGCGATCCAGGCATATTCTGAGGCGGTATCACCTGATCCAGCAGATAGTAGATCGCCGGGAGATCGAGGTCAGGAGGGTTGACACGAAGAACAACACTGTAGATACACACACGAAGGCCATTCCCCAGATACAGTTTGAGAGACTCTTCCGGATGCTTGGTATGCGATACTACAGCAGCTGGCCTTAGTGCAAGTAGGATATTGTTAGTTGTATGTATGCCCTAGAGGCCGGTATTGTACAGATGATGTATATTATATTGGATGCTTGGACATATATAGAGAGGACTTTCTTGCTCGATATGATAGTATGCTATCTGGTTACTCTTTATCTTAACATGTATACTTGTCTCTTGATACTGTCTTATAGTAACATGTTGGTAAAGCCCTTAGGATGTGTACTTGACTACCAGGACTATGATGCAGATCATACTAGTGGGGCCATGGTAGTCCACAAGTACATCCTTTAATGTTCCTAGTTGTAGGTGTATCGAGACAGGGCATCGATATACCAGAGTATACTAGCGTATACGCTTCTCGACCCATGAGATGGGCGATGGATGATCCCATATCCATTGGTGTTTGACATCAGAGATGGTATACGGGTGCTCAGTGGAGACTGGGTACACTGGACGGACTCGCCGAGAACTCCCAGATGGTATTATACCTCACGTCAGATGGCAGTTCTTTGGTGACACTTATGCAGGTTAGTCTGTAGACCCGAGATCGTCATAGAGTCTTGTGTGATTCCCACTGTGCTTTGATTTCCACCTTACCACGTCTAAGAGGGCGTGCAAAACGGTGGTTTTTGGGTACAGTCCCGAGTCACATGGAGGCAATGAGCGATAGGAGGGGTTTCGTCTCTCTCGGTATTGGGGGTTGATGTTGTGCTGTGCTCGATTGGCCATAACAGGGAAGTCCCTGACCAGGGCTGATTTAGAGATTTAATGGTAAGTGTTACCAGTAGTTTCTCGACCAGTTATGAGCCTCACATCGGTATGACTTATCGGTTATTGGGGTCTGACGTTTACCACCCCTAGACTATATATGCGACATATCAGACGAGGAGACCGGACTATACGGCATGTGTTACCGTTAGGCTTTTACAGAAGTTGGAGCGGGCTTGCTTGCTGATCTTCTGATCGCTCAATACCCGGGTAGCCGTTACGTCCAGCTAGTACCGCTGACGGCTTGTCGGTGCTTGATGTGATCATCACCTACTGCCGGCGTATTGACGAGTCTTTAGAGTCCTACATAGAGGTTTTATTGGCTCGGGCAAAACGAAATAGGAGCACGTATATGATATGTGCGGGACCGAGAATAATGCGTGTATGTGATACCGTATTATATTCTCGCGTCTTTTTGTATCGGTCGGTTATATATGATATAGCCGGGTTATCGAATCAAGTGTTGATTCGATAAAACCATACATTGGATGTTAATCGGTTATATGAGATATAACCGGATTATTAAGTCAAATGTTGATCTAATAATTTAGTGTATAATTGTATATTTGATATACTAATTTACATTAACTAACATTTGTTCACTTAAGGATTTTTCTCACATGTGCACAACTTTAATATGTATGTGATATATATTAAAATATGTTTGTCTTTTTGTATCATGGTTGTTGATACATCATGCATGGGTGTGCAAGACATACACCATTCTATTTTAAATGGTGGTTAATAATTATTTAAGGTAATTACAAATTAGTGGACCTTTTGTCACAAGCATGAAGCTTGTAGAAGCTTGTGGATGCTTTGACAAAGTCCACTAACTTTGTTTTACTTTAGATTTTTATTAACCTAACCATTTAGGATTAGCCATGGTAATGTCTCTACATGAGTTAATATATGATACTCACTCACCATGGTTAGCTCACTCACTTGATCATTATCTTTCTCTCTTTATTTCTTCATCTTCTTCCTTGAGCTAAAAAGCTCTCTAGGGTTTGATCCAAAGTGAGAAACAATGTGAGAAAATAAATTCTAAAGTTAACCCACTTCCTATTTCTCCATCCTCTACTAGACTAGCACTTTAGTTTAGGGTGTTTGCTTCACTAATTCTCTAGTTAGTGAAGTAGTAGCTTAAGTTGGTATTCCCTCGACGTAGATCATCTTCGGCCTCGAAGACTTCAAGCAAGGACGCTTCTTTCGCCTCATGAAGCCATGCAAGAGCCCGGGAGAACCATGATCGCAGCGAAGGGACTACGACAAGGAGCTTTAGAAGTGAAGGACCGATCTACAAAGGTTGTATTTCGTATTCACTTAGTAGATAAATGTTATTTACTTGCATGTGTTACCCTAATTATCTAGCAAAGATCTTGTTTAGGGTTATTCGGCACGGCTAAAATTTTAATCGGGCATGGTTGATTCCTTGTAGAGCCTTATTAGAGTGCCTAGTAACCCTACACTTGACATCTCATGATTGACTCAATTGCCTAATCAAGTGATATGCCAATCATGCACATCCCACTCCTCTTTAGTCTGTAAGAGACCTTTAGAGAGGGTGACTCCATCACCTGCAGGTACACCACCATGCCTGCAGCCATCTATTCTAAAACACCTTTAGAATAGTGTCAAAGTACCCAGATTGGGAAACTACCCAAATCTAGATCTAAAACCATAGATCTAGTAACCAGAATGCCTGATATAATATCCATATCCTATGTGGAGAAATCACTGTGTGACAACCACAGTATAACCGATTGTAGTATTGGAATTTTACTTCCTACAAAGTGTATGTCATCCAAATACCAGGACATCACACCCTAATACCTTCTTAACAGATCCATCTCCTATTCTGATGAAGTCAAAGCCTATGACTGTCACATCAAAAATAGATGATATATCTGCACTATACCTGCTTTAGTCTATAAATAGACACAAGCTACTTGTCCACTATGCTTCTGCTGCTCCCACTGACTACAATAACCCTCTGGCAGAGTCATATACACATGCACTTCTAAAGCCAGTTTAGAACGACGCTATACTCATCCTCCTGCCGGGTCTCATAGTCTAGAACGACAGTAATGGCAAGTCTGGGTGAACAAGAACCTCTCTGTCACCGTCTTTGAGGATACCGAAGAACCTCCCGGGCGCCTGAGGATACCCACCATATCTATGGAGTGGCTAATGGAATGTCAAACCCGATTGAATCTTCAAGTTCTATTAAATTTTCAGTAATCGTTTGTGAATCTGGAATCACTTCCAGTTCTACCATAATCCCACTACTGTTTTCTGAAAAAGTCTATTTTACTAAAACTGTGGCGAGTCAAGAACAATATCACTATTGATCTTCCATATGATAGAAAGTTACCCCTCGTCATAGCCCGGGATAACCCACATACCGCCCTTACAGAATCGTGCCTTGAGTTTTCCAGAGTCGGTTTTAAGCATAAGCCGGACAACTCTATATACCTTAGCATCGTTAAGATATGAACCATTCTATATATAATATAGAAATAGAGGCACTAATTTAATTGGAACCAGAATCAAATCATGCAGCTGTCTCCAGTGCATGTCAACTAAATGGAGAGAGGCCGATCAACATTACTCAACTAGGAGTGCATCCAAATATGAGTAAACTGAAAGAGAAGCAAGTTATCAAAACCATTACTATCAACTGAATACCAAACACAAGTATCTACATTTTCAATCACCTTGAAAAATCCCGATACTTGCAACACATGGTTCTCTACTTTATTCTTATACCTATAACTTCTCAAAACTTGGACCTTGCATTTCTAGGAAATACTAATCTAAAACTGAGAAGTCACAAGTAAACAGAATATAGTATGAGGACCAACCTCTTTGTCCTAATAGACACTGGACAACATACAATACTTTGTATAAGTCCCCTGAATTGAATAACTCAAACCTTGTGCGTTGTAGGTTGAAAACTGTACTATGGTTAAGAAGAATTACACCGCTGTTTAAAGCTCCTTACCCAATCATCAACTGATATAGGTAAATGTCATGGACATAATTTCAAAATGTTATATCTCACATTAAAAAATAAACGTACAGATATATCAGTTTTAAATTGGTGCATAACAACGGATATTCAAAACCAAATATTTGCCGTCAGGCAAACCCCCTGGTGATTTTCTCAAATATCACCAATTACAACGAATTCCGATATAATGAGGATATAATCACCTAATTCCCAATAACTTACTCCCACTCATCATCTGTAAAACCATACAGATGTGAGAATCAAACCTGGTAAATACATACCCTGGAGTAAGGATCTAATTAGGAAATCAGTTTTCAATTAACAACGCATAGTGAAACTGAAACATGAAAATGTTTCAAAGGGGTAGCCGGGTATTCCTAGTAATGCCTCTTCCATTATCCAGATTCATGACTGTGGCCGTATATGTAAGTCCACGTTGCCCATCCCGGTGCTTGCGGGGAGGCGGAAACGTTATGAAAAATCGGATTTTTACAACACTAGGCAACACGGACTATGCTAAAGGAGGGATCTTTGCTAAACAAAACTAACTAACAAGCTAAAAGAGTTAGCTACTCGGAAAGGGGGTTATACCTAGGTCTTCAAATCCTTCTCTTCTTGCTCCTTGGAGTGAAAGAACGGGTTCTCCTTGTCGCCTTCTCTTGCCGAAGAAAGATCCACCCGAGGGCCTCTACCTTTGGCTCCAACCTCAAACTAGAAGTAACTAAGGTGCTTGGTGTGCTAAACCTAGGACCTTAGAAAGAGTAGAGAGTATTTTTGAGGGTTTTATCTCAAGCTTAAATGGTTCTCAACTCATGAGAGGAGAGAGCTAGAGAGAGAGGAAGAGGAGGAGAGAGAATGGGAATGATATAATGAGAAGAATAATCCAACCTTCTCACATATATGTGAATTATGAAAAATAGATAATTAGCTAAAGATAATTGTGATGGTTAATCAAGAAATGACCATTATCATTTCACATTAAATGCTTTTGCAAGGATCAAAGAGCATCTTTCATATGGAATGATGATGGTCAACTTGTCAACCTAGGTCAACAAGTCAAGTATAGTCAAATGGTCAATAACCCTAACCATGCACAATTATAATTAACTAATATTAATAAATCATATTCCACACATAAACATTAGGGTTAAGAAAATGACAATGGTCATCAACCCTAATGAAAGTCCTCTGCCTCTGCCTCAGTCAACTGTGCATACACACCCGTATCCGTATTCCGAGGAACATGAATACATTGAGATAAAACCAATCCCAAATCATATACTAGGATCCGGCTTAAACCAAAGCCCGCTAGTATAAGCTGTCCGGACACCAAACGTATACAAGTGCGCGGATGTGAACGAACCCTGTCGCAAAACCATGCGACTTCTACACATTTTGCCTAAAGGTGAACAACCCTCTGTGTGGGACTCTAAAGACTCGACACTACGCTGGCAGTGGGTTTAACCACAGACCGCAAGCGGCACTAGCTGTACGTAACGGTCCCCAGGTAGATGCCGATAAGAAGACTGACGAGGTAAACCCATCTGAACTCCTACTGAGCCAGAATGTGACAGTCTCCGTACAGTCCGGTCTGTTCATCTAAGAACATCGCATGGCGGGCCTAGGGGGCGGTAAACGTCAGTCCCCTACTAGCGGTACAATTCGTCTCGGAGTGTAGCCCAGAACACCTGAGACAACACTGGAGACCTACCAGTCTATCTCGCTTGCCCTGGCCAGGGACTTTGTGTAATGGCTCTCCTAGACACAGCGCGATATCAACCCCCAATACCGGGTGAGACGAATCCTGTCTAACCGTCACTGCCTCCAAGTGCTTCGGGACTGCACCCAAAAACTACCTATTTGCACGACTCCTTTGAGCCGTTGTAGGGTAGTAATTGTTGGATATATGTATGCCCTAGAGGCCATTATATGATAGTGGATGTATTTGTACATGTATATATTCAGTGTACATTCTTGCTCGACATGATAGTATGCTATCTGGTTCTTCTTTATCTGACATGTTGATTTGATCATGCTTTTATTCCTTCATACATTCTGATAAAGCCCTGAGGATATCGGCTTGACTACAGTGATTATGATGGAGATCATACTAGTGGGATATCTGTAGTTTATAAGCATATCCTGGAATGTCCCTAGTCGTAGGTATATCGAGACGGGCATCGGTATACCAGAGTAGACTAGCGTATATGATACTAGACCCATGCGATGGGCGATGAATGTTCCCACATTCATCGATGTTTGACATCGAGATCATATACGGGTGCTCAATGGTGACTGGGTATACTGGACGGACTCACCGAGAACTCCTATATGGAATTATATCTATCGTCGGATAGCAATTCTCAGGTGACACTAGTGCAGGTTAGTCTGTAGACCCGAGATCGTCATAGAGTCTTGTGTGCTCTCCCACTGTACTTTGATTACCACCCTACCACGGCTCTACTGAGTCGTGCAAACAGGTGGCCGTTGGGTACAGTCCCGAGACACACGAAGGCGATGAGCGATAGGAGGGGTTTCGCCTCTCCCGGTATTGGGAGTTGATGCTGTGCTGTGCTCGACTGGTTATATCAGTAAGTCCCTGGCCAGGGCTGCTGAGATTTACTGATAAGTGTTATCAGTAGTTTCTCGATCTGTTATAGACCATTCACCGGCATCACTTATTGAGTTATTGGGGTCGACGTGACCATCCCTAGGCTCGATATGCAGCATATCTGACGAAGAGACCGGACTGTACGGTAGTGTTGCCGGTTGGCTCGACGGGAGTTGTAGCAGGTTCGCTTGTCTTCTTCTGATCGCTGAATACCCGGGTGGCCGTTACGTTTAGCTGACCGCTTACGGCTTGGGGGTGCTTGATATGATCATCACCAACTTCCGGCGTATTGACTAGTCTTAGAGTCCTACAAAGGAGTTACCTAGTCCAGGCGAAACGTTGTGGTGCGCGTATGCGATATGCGCATGGACCCGGTTAAAATGCGCGTATAAGATACTGTATATTAATCGGGCGGCTTCCTTTTAGTTGGGTCGTATGTGATATGGCCGGATTGATAAATCAAGTGTTGATTTATCATTTAACTATTAGTTTCTCACTAGAAATCCTTTCTTGTATTTTTGGATGTATGCATGCATGTATGCATTCTTTCTTGATTCATGCACATATGGATGTGCATGCACACATACATACATACATCATCCTTCTTGGTTGTATATACATAGAAAATGGTGGCAATATAAGACTTACACCATGGTTATATATATATGAATTATTATTGCATTTGTTTTAAAACAAAATGAAAAAAGAAAAGGATAATTCATGGTTTGTTTCTACACTCTTCTTTGACCTAACCATGCTCACCTACTTTTTATCATGGATTAACTTTTCTTTTATATTTTAACTCAAATTCAATAATATCTTTATCATTTAACCATGTTTTGAGATGAGAAGTGGAAAATATATATACATATATTTTCTATTTTCTTTCACAAGACATTATCTTTTCTTTTGTTCTAAAAAGGCCATCATCTTCTTCCTCCTTCTTCTTTTGCTCTCTATATTTCTCTAGTGAGCAAATTACTCACTAAGTTAGGATTTTGAAGTGAGAAAAGCCACCACAAGATCATTCTACACAATTCTTGCCCACTTGTTTAGAGTGTTAGCTGCATTTCTTTCTCTTGATCAAGTGAAGTTGCAAGCTTGGACAAAGGAGCTTCGGGTGGATCGTCGTGGACGTTAGAAGACCTCAAGCTAACCGTTTTCCAACCCTCAAGTTGCCAAGGAGTCAAGCATAGGGAGCTACAAAGGTTGTACTCTCAAAAACCCTAGCCTTTGTTACTTGTGATGTGGTTTATAGTTATGAAACCTAATTTTCTAGGATTGATTCTTTGTGTGTTCATTTAGCACTCAAAAAGTTTAATCTTTGAGACATGTGATGCTTCCAAACCTTTCATAGGGTGCTAAGTAAACCTAACATTGGTATCAGAGCCGACCTAGAACATTAGGCGACACTTTAGCGAAGTAAAAACTCCGATCGAACCGAAATACGGTTTTTTGGGACACTCTCTGGACAATTTTTCAAAACTGTTATTTTCCAGAATTAAAAATATGTTGAAAATTCAGCAGGTAAATCTAAGGAATACTGTAAAAAACGATGTAGTGAACAGTGATTTCCGCCGCGGAAATGCGGCCAAAGCTTGCTTGGGCCGCGGTTCCGCGGCCGTACAGGTGAGTCAATGCATGGTTTTTAAACAGTAATACTTATAACTGCTTGTTGATATTTTTGGGTATTTTTAATATGGTTTAGGTGTTATTTGTTCTGGAGATTGTTTTGAGTTCATTGATTCGATCGGAATTTTAACATCATGTTTTTCCTGGATAATTAGAAAGTATTGAATTGTTCGAACGAGTGTCGTTTGCTCACTTTTCACGGGGTTTAAATTTTTCGGAAATACGTGCAAGTTTTGTGGTGGACCCTCTAGAAGACAACAAACCTTAACTCGATTATGTGACCGTCTTGAACTGCTTTTTGAACCTTAGGGTTTAAGGCAGTACGGCGTGCCACATGTGAGGCGTTGGCTTGACCCTTCTACGGCTGGACCGCTGCTACTTTGACACACTCCGGGACTTTTGAACTCCGCTCAAGTGTTGAGCTATAGGGAATTTTGGGTATTTGATTATTCGATCGAAAACTTTAATACTGTCTATTTATCTGGAATGTGATACAATATGTGGAATTCATATAGTTAGGCATGAAATACGAAGTATGTGATATTTCGCATTTACAATGTCTAAAGAGAATGTGGATTCCAAATATTGTAGTTTCATACTTTCTTTTCTGTGACCGTAAGTGTATTATGTCGATATCTCCGGTTTCGTTGCTATACATCAATGACAATTGGGGTACGCATAATTTCTTACGTTGATGATATATGATATTATGTGTTGCTGAGATATGATGTGCATAATTGTCGCGATTGAATAGCCCGGGTTTTTTTTATGTGAGATGAAAGTTTTATTTTTCATTCATGTAAATTCAAATGTAATGTAATATTCTTTTATTTGGGGCACTTCCGGGTTGAGGTTGATGCCACCAGTGTTGTATATTATTTACTTTTCCGTATTAGGATGAACCCAAGGAGGGGAGCACAGGTGACCGGGTTCTGGGGTTCAGTGGGAGGCCATCTTAAGGAGTCGAGACCGGGTCTCCTAAACTCCAGGATTGGTAGTGTCGCTTGCCGCTCTCATAGGGGTCCAGGGTGTGGGCTTGGCTATTCATCACGACTGTGGAATCCGTATTTTCTATTATTGGCTAAATACTAAATACGGACGTCCTAGTATATCCCACATTATATCTATGTTTCTGCTGCCAGTGTTCTGTGATATCTGAGACGAATGATACATTATATATGAGATATATAGTAGGCGTTGCTTATGTTTTAGACCCGCGCTAGTCCCATCCCGGTATGCCGTTAGTTAAGTAACCTAACAGTGCATAATGGAACATTGCGGCGAATGCGGATGGCATAAGCGTACGTGTTATTTTCGTTTCTTTTCTGTGATTGGATTAAGGACTTATATGATGGGACTACATTAATATGAAGAATGTAAAGAAAATAAACCTAAAAAAATGTTGTAGAATCAGATTTGAAAACCACTCGGCTCTTTAAGAAAAAGCTACATTTCAGAACTGCGGAGTACAAGCCACTCCTTTTGAAAACCATTTGAATCTACGACGATATCAAGTTCAAAGCGTTAAAGATTTTCTTAAAAATCATCCGCAACCCTCCGTCATTTTAGGAAGTAGAGTACTTAGTATTCGTGCTACGTTTGTTGACTTTAGTTAAGGCGTAGTATACGGTAGCTAAGTGATGTCTTCCTACACTGCATATGATGCAAATTAATTAGGACATTCATACGACGTTGTTGACCATAGTTAAGGGTCATATGGGTAGGTCTAATTGATCACGAAATGACGGGTAGAACTTGACTGGTACTTATGATTTGTTGACCATAGTTAAGGTCATAGGTACAAGGGGTAAAACTCATATCGGGAATTTCAAGTGTTGAGATTTGCAATGAGATTGCATACCTTCCATATGATGGTTGGATCCCGATCCCACTGTGGGCAATAGTTGCTCTTAGGAGAGTTTTACAGTTTACAATTAGCTAACTCATTAGGTGTCTAGAAAGGTGTCAACGGGGCTACGCCTCTGGGAAAACGAGGTTTACTTTAATTAGGTCCGTGCGAAAGCACGGGGAACCTCCCTCAAGTACCGACACTGGCCTGGCTGAACGGTTAGCGAAGTTGTAGACTGTAATTAATCCTGGCTAGTTTTTCTTTTTAAGATTTGAAAGAAAAACTCGATTAAATCAGTAGGAAATATCGATTAGACAAGATAATAAACAATCTGATCTATGCAAGAGCTTTCGCTGAGTGTATTCTTTTCTCTCTCTTAATGGCAGATACCCATGACTGGACTCAAGCATCTACTAGATAAAAACAAACTGAATGGGACCAATTATAAAGACTGGCTGAGGAATCTGAAAATAGTCTTGACTTATGATAAAGTATCATATGTCATCACGGCTTCAGCCCCGCTCGTCCCAGGTCCAAAATCCTCAGTTGCGGACATTGAAGTCCGCAAGACATGGGACGCTGACTGTGCCACGGCCAAATGCCTCGCGCTTGCATCGATGGATAATACACATCAAAAGCAGCACGAGAATATGGACATTCATGCCATATTGCTCCATACAAAGGAGTTGTATGGAGAGCAATCCCGTGCATCACGATACGAAGCATCAAAGAAATTGTTTCAGATGCGAATGGCCCCTAGCACACCAGTAGGAGACCATGTTCTGAAGATGATAGCTCTTATAGAAGAGCTTGATGACCTTGGATGGACGATGGAAAATGAACAATATACGGATATTATTCTGCAGTCCCTCCCCTCCACCTTTGCTCAATTCATAGTGAACTTCAACATCCACAACATGGAGAAGGAACTCCCTGAACTCCTTAATATGTTAAGGAGTGCAGAGAACACTATGAAATCAGTAAAAACTCCCGTTATGACTGTTGGACAGTCTTCCTCTTCTCGCCCAAAGGCTAAGGCCAAGGGAAAGAAAAAGAAGAAGCCCACCAATCCTAAGGGTGGAGTTAAAAAGGTGAAGGGAAAGGAAAAGTCCAAAGCTGGAGACTCGGGGAAAGGGGAATGTTTTCATTGCCACAAGACAGGACATATGAAGCGCAACTGCACGGAATACTTAAATCTCAAGAAGAAGCATGGGGATGCTTCTGCTTCAGGTGCGTTTGTGACAGAAAACTGTTTTTCAATAAACTCTGCTTCCTGGGTATTAGATACCGGTTCAGGTTCTCACATTTGCAATTTTATGTAGGGGCTGAGAAATAGCAAAGTTTTGAAGACAGGTGACCATACTCTCCGCGTTGGAAATGGTTCCAATGTACATACAGTCGCAGTGGGAGAGTATCACTTGGGGTTGCCATCTGGATGTATATTGGTTTTGAACCCATGTTATTTTGTACCAAGTATGCTTTGTAATATAATATCCGTTTCTTTGTTAGACAATGAAGGATATAATTTTGTATTGCAGAACAATGTTATGAACATTCACCTGAGTCAAATGTTGGTTGGGTATGGTACGCTTAATAACGGGATATATGTCCAAAATCAACACACAGTTTTCAGTATACAACACACTAATAAAAGAAAAATTTTAGAAATAAATGAAGATTTTCTTTGGCACTGTAGACTTGGTCATATTAACGAAACAAGACTAAACAAATTACACAAAGATGGATATTTAAACTCTTTTGAATATAAATCTTATGCGACTTGCCAGTCTTGTATCAAGGGTAAAATGACCAAAACTCCGTTTACCGGACACGGAGAAAGAGCTACTGAGCTCCTAGGCCTCATACATAGTGATGTATGCGGGCCAATGTCTACATAGGCTAGAGGCGGTTTTTCATACTTCATTACGTTCACTGACGATTTCTCAAGATTCGGTCATGTATTTTTATTAAAGCACAAGTCCGAAGCTTTCGAGAAATTCATTGAATATAAAAAAGAAGTAGAAAAACAAACCGGCTTGAGTATCAAGATGCTTCGATCAGATCGAGGTGGAGAGTATCTTAGTACGGAATTTGCAAACTTCCTAAAGGAGAATGGGAATCTCTCTCAGCTCACTCCTCCTTACACACCACAGGACAACGGTGTGTCAGAACGACGGAACCGGACCCTATTAGATATGGTCCGTTCCATGATGAGTGATGCTGAGTTACCCGTCTCATTTTAGGGGCATGCATTGGAGACTGCAGCGTTTCTACTGAACACGGTTCCAACCAAAACCGTGTCTACCACGCCATATGAGATATGGCATGGGAAGAGACCATCTCTTAAGAGAATTAAGATTTGGGGTTGCCCGGCCTATGTTAAAAAGCAAAATCCGGACAAACTCGAGACATGGTCAGTCATGTGTAATTTTATGGGGTATCGAAAGAATTCTTATGGATATCTATTCTACCACAAAGAGGAACAAAAAGTGTTTGTTTCTCAGTATGCCACATTCTTGGAAAAAGATTTTTTCACAGATAAAGCTGATGGCAATGTGGTAGATCTAGAAGAGGTTCTGGAGACACAAACTACAAATGACGATTTGGTTGAATCGACTGTTGCAATAGAAACTGAGGAACCTCGGCCACTCCGTAGGTTTGGTAGGCCTTCTCGCCCTCCGGAGAGGTACTACGGTTTCCTCATTGATGGTAACGGAGAAGACTGCATCATGGATGATGATGATCCTACCAGTTTACAGCAAGCTATCACGAGTGGAGACTCTGTGAAGTGGCTGGATGCCATGAGATCCGAAATGGAGTCTATGTACACCAACAAAGTATGGAATTTGGACGTTGTACCCCCTGGGGTAAAACCTGTGGGGTGCAAATGGATCTTTAAAAGAAAGATTGGTGTAGATGGGCAGGTAGAGACCTATAAGGCAAAACTTGTGGCGAAGGGTTTTCGTCAAAGACCAGGTTTGGACTATGATGAGACTTTTTCTCCCGTAGCCATGCTTAAATCCATTCGGATCCTACTTGCTATTGCTGCTCACTACGACTATGAAATCTGGCAGATGGACGTTAAAACAACATTTCTAAATGGAAATTTAGAAGAATGCGTTTATATGGATCAGTCAGAGGGCTTCATTGACAGTGGGAGCAGCGGGAAAGCAAGTAAATTGCTTAAATCCATATATGGGTTAAAGCAGGCATCACGGAGTTGGAACATCTGTTTCGATGATGTCATCAAAGAGTTTGATTTCATCAAAAATCCAGATGAACCTTGTGTTTATAAGAAGGCTGTAGGGAGAGCTGTCACATTCCTCGTATTGTATGTGGACGACATTCTTCTGATAGGGAATGATATTCCTATGCTACAGTCGGTCAAATCTTTCTTATCACTAAGGTTCTCCATGGAGGACCTAGGTGATGCCACATACATTCTGGGCATAAGGATCTATAGGGATAGATCCAAAAGGTTATTGGGATTATCCCAAACCAGGTACATTAACACCATCCTAAAATGGTTTAGTATGGAAGACTCCAAGCGGGGTGCCTTACCCGCTTGCCATGGGGTCACTCTCTCCAAGGACTCTTGCCCAAAGACCGATGAAGAGAGACCACGCATAAGCGTTATACCCTATGCTTCGGGAGTAGGATCTATAATGTATGCGATGTTATGTACACGCCCAGATGTAGCTTAAGCACTTAGGGTTGTAAGCAGGTATCAATCCAACCCAGGGGAGAATCACTGGACAGCTGTGAAGAACATTCTTAAGTACTTACGAAGGACTAAAGAATTGTTCTTGGTGTATGGTAATGGAGATCTCCAAATGGAGGCATTTACCGATTCGAGCTTCCAGAGCGATAAGGAAGACAGCAAATCTATCTCTGGGTTTGTATTTACCCTCAATGGAGGGGCGGTAAGTTGGAAGAGTTCCAAACAGGATACCGTTGCAGACTCTACGATGGAAGCTGAGTACATTGCTGCGTGTGATGCCGCTAAGGAAGCCGTCTGGATGAAAAAGTTCATCTCAGAGCTAGGAGTAGTTCCAACCATTATTGATCCAATACCATTGTATTGTGATAATAATGGGGCTATGGCGTTAGCCAAGGAGCCCAGGTCCCATCAGCCGTCCAGACACATCCTGGGGCGCTTTCATTTTATCCGGGAGATTGTAGATCGCCGCGAGATCGAGATTAGGAGAGTAGACACAAAGAATAAGGCCTCAGATCCATTCACCAAGGCCCTCCCACAGCCGCAGCATGAGCGACTTTTTGAGATGTTGGGTATGAGATACGCCAATAACTGGCCTTAGTGCAAGTGGGAGATTGTTGGATATATGTATGCCCTAGAGGCCATTATATGATAGTGGATGTATTTGTACATGTATATATTCAGTGTACATTCTTGCTCGACATGATAGTATACTATCTGGTTCTTCTTTATCTGACATGTTGATTTGATCATGCTTATATTCATTCATACATGCTGATAAAGCCCTGAGGATATCGGCTTGACTACTGTGATTATGATGGAGATCATACTAGTGGGACATCTGTAGTTTATAAGCATATCCTGGAATGTCCCTAGTCGTAAGTATATAGAGACGGGGCATCGGTATACCAGAGTAGACTAGCGTATATGATACTAGACCCATGCGATGGGCGATGAATGTTCCCACATTCATCGCTGTTTGACATCGAGATCATATACGGGTGCTTAGTGGTGACTGGGTACACTGGACGGACTCACCGAGAACTCCTATATGGAATTATATCTATCGCCGGATAGCAGTTCTCAGGTGACACTGGTGCAGGTTAGTATGTAGACCCGAGATCGTCATAGAGTCTTGTGTGCTCTCCAACTGTACTTTGATTACCACCCTACCACGGCTCTACTGAGTCGTGCAAACAGGTGGCCGTTGAGTACAGTCCCGAGACACACGAAGGCGATGAGCGATATGAGGGGTTTCGTCTCTCCCGGTACTGGGAGTTGATGTTGTGCTGTACTCGACTGGTCGTATCAGTAAGTCCCTGGCCAGGGCTGCTGAAATTTACTGATAAGTGTTATCAGTAGTTTCTCGATCTGTTATAGACCATTCACCGGCATGACTTATTGAGTTATTGGGTCGACGTGACCATCCCTAGGCTCGATTTGCAGCATATCTGACGAAGAGACCGGACTGTACGGTAGTATTGCCGGTTGGCTCGACGGGAGTTGTAGCAGTTCGATTGTCTTCTTCTGATCGCTCAATACCCGGGTGGCCGTTACGTTTAGCTGACCGCTTGCGGCTTGGGGGTGCTTGATATGATCATCACCCACTGTCGGCGTATTGACGAGTCTTAGAGTCCCACAAAGGAGTTACCTAGTCCAGGCAAAACGTTGTGGTGCGCGTATGCGATATGCGCATGGACCCGGTTAAATTGCGCGTATAAGATACTGTATATTAATCGAGCGGCTTGCTTTTGGTTGGGTCATATGTGATATGGCCGGATTGATAAATCAAGTGTTGATTTATCATTTAACCATTAGTTTCTCACTAGAAATCCTTTTTGTATTTTTGGATGTATGCATGCATGTATGCATTCTTTCTTGATTCATGCACATATGGAAGTGCATGCACACATACATACATACATCATCCTTCATGGTTGTATATACATAGAAAATGGTGGCAATATAAGACTCACACCATGGTTTTATATATATGAATTATTATTGCATTTGTTTTAAAACAAAATGAAAAAAGAAAAGGATAATTCATGGTTTGTTTCTACACTCTTCTTTGACCTAACCATGCTCACCTACTTTTAACCATGGATTAACTTTTCTTTTATGTTTTAACTCAAATTCAATAATATCATTATCATTTAACAATGGTTTGAGATGAGAAGTGGAAAATATATGTACATATATTTTCTATTTTCTTTCACACGACATTATCTTTTCTTTTGTTCTAAAAAGGCCATCATCTTCTTCCTCCTTCTTCTTTTGCTCTCTAGATTTCTCTAGTGAGCAAATTACTCACCAAGTTAGGATATTGAAGTGAGAAAAGCCACCACAACATCATTCTACACAAGTCTTGCCCACTTGTTTAGAGTGTTAGCTTCATTTCTTTCTCTTGATCAAGTGAAGTTGCAAGCTTGGACAAAGGAGCTTCGGGTGGATCGTCATGGACGTTAGAAGACCTCAAGCTAACCGTTTTCCAACCCTTAAGTGGCCAAGGAGTCTTGCATAGGGAGCTACAAAGGTTGTACTCTCAAAAACCCTAGCCTTTGTTACTTGTGATGTGGTTTATAGTTATGAAACCCTAATTTTCTAGGATTGATTCTTTATGTGTTCACTTAGCACTCTAAAAGTTTAATCTTTGAGACATGTGATGCTTCCTAACCTTTCATAGGGTGCTAGGTAAAACTAACAGTAATCAAAGTACAGTGGGAACACACTCGAGGCGAAGTGACAGTGTCAAGTCAACGGACTAAGCTGTACTCATGTCACCTGGGAACTGATAACTGACGATAGGTATAATACCAACCAACAGTTCCCGACGGGTCCTGTCCAGTGTACTCGTAACCTAACGAGCACCCGCATACTATCTCAAGTACGACGTACTGACGGCTGTGGGACAGACTGTCTCCCAAGCTGTGATAAGAAACGCATACGCTAGTCTACTCCGGAGTATCGATGCCCTGTCTCGATAGTCCTGCGACTAGGGACCTGCATAAGGATGTGCTTGTAGATTACCCAGCCCCCACGAGTGTGACTGCCATAACAACACTGGTAATCAAGCAAAGATCCTAAGGGCTCTACTAATGTGTAAAGGCGATATGCTAAAAGAAACACATGCACACATTAAAGCAGAAACAAACTAAGTAGCATACTACAATTTTGAGCAAGATTGTCAATACAAGGTGAATATCCCAAGCTTCCATCAAGTAATATACATACTAGTATGATACAGTAATGGCCTCTAGGGCATATATACTAACAATCTCCCACTTGCACTAAGGCCATGTACTGGCGTATCGAAGACCTATCATCTCGATCAGCCGCTCGAACTGAGTCTGGGGTAGGGCCTTCGTGAGTGGATCTGCAGTGTTATCCTCCGAATTTACTCTCTTCACCTCGATCTCCCGGCGATCTGCAATCTCCCTGATCAGGTGGTACCGCCTCAAAATGTGCCTGGACTTCTGATGGGACCTGGGTTCCTTCGCTAAAGCTATAGCTCCGTTGTTGTCACAATACTGCGGTATTGGATCAACAATGGTAGGAACCACCTGAAGTTCCGTGTGGAACTTCTTTATCCAGACGGCTTCTTTTGCGGCATCTGCAGCAGCGATATATTCCGCTTCCATCGTCGAGTCAGCAACGGTTTCCTGTTTGGAACTCTTCCAACACACCGCCCCTCCATAGAGGGTAAAGACATAACCCGACATGGACTTGGAGTCATCCTTG
This sequence comes from Agapanthus africanus, assembly GCA_030015575.1. Taxonomy (NCBI): domain Eukaryota; kingdom Viridiplantae; phylum Streptophyta; class Magnoliopsida; order Asparagales; family Amaryllidaceae; genus Agapanthus; species Agapanthus africanus. The sequence continues at coordinate 249,928,019 of CM057345.1, read as the reverse complement.
TCACTCTGGAAGCTGGAGTCAGCAAAGGACTCAATCTGGAGGTCTTTTCCACCATACACCAAGAACATCTCCTTAGTCCTTCTCAGGTACTTGAGAATGTTCTTTACTGCTATCCAGTGTTTCTCCCCTGGGTCCGACTGATACCGGCTTACAATGCTCAATGCGTATGCTACATCTGGTCTGGTACATAAAATCGCATACATTATAGAGCCTACCATAGATGCGTAGGGTATAGATGACATGCGAGCCCTTTCCAAATCAGTCTTGAGAGACATCTCTTTGGAGACGGTGATTCCGTAACAAGCCGGTAGATTACCGCACTTGAAATCTTCTATACTGAATCGTTTCAGTATGGTGTCTATGTACCTGGACTGTGAAAGTCCCAACATCCTCTTAGATCTGTCACGATAGATCTGGATCCCCAGAATGTAGTTGGCATCGCCCAGGTCCTTCATGGAGAACCTCTGTGACAAGAATCCTTTGACTGACTGTAGCATAGGAATATCATTTCCTATTAGGAGAATGTCATCCACGTACAAGACGAGGAATACCACAGTTCTCCCAACAATCTTACTGTAAATGCATGGTTCATCTGGGTTTTTGATAAAATCGAATTCCTTGACAGTATCATCAAAGCAGATGTTCCAACTCCGTGATGCCTGCTTCAATCCATAGATGGACTTGAGCAACTTGCACACCTTACCGCTGCTCCCACTCTGAATGAATCCCTCCGGCTGATCCATATAGACGCACTGTTCTAAATTTCCATTAAGGAAAGCCGTCTTTACGTCCATCTGGCAGATCTCATAATCGTGGAAGGCAGCAATGACAAGAAGGATCCGAATGGATTTGAGCATAGCCACTGGAGAAAAGGTCTCGTCATAGTTCAAACCAAGTCTTTGACGAAAACCCTTTGCTACAAGTCTAGCTTTATAGGTTTCAACCTGCCCATCTACACCAATCTTCTTTCTGAAGATCCATTTGCAGCCTACGGGTTTTACCCCTTCTGGAGCAAAGTCCAAAGTCCAAACTTTGTTGGTGTACATGGACTCCATCTCGGTCCGCATTGCATCCAGCCATTTTACCGAGTCACCGCTCTGAATGGCTTGCTGGAAGCTAGTAGGCTCACCATAATCAATAGTGCAATCCTCTTTATCCCCGTCTATGAGAAAACCGTAGTATCTGTCGGGCGGATGAGACTTCCTACTACTCCTGCGGAGTGGCGCTGGGATGTCCGGTTCTTTTGAACCTTCTGGTTCTACCAAGGTTTCAGTAGTAGCTTGTGGTTCTGGAATTTCTTCCAGTTCTATTGCGCTCCCACTTATCTGATTTTCCAAAAATTCAGTTTCCAAGAAGCGGGCAAGACGAGAAAAAAAAACCTTTTGTTCCTCTGCGTAATAGAAAAGATACCCCTTGGAATTCTTTGGGTATCCCACAAACTTACACTGTAGTGAACGTGCCTCAAGCTTGTCCGCATGCTGCTTTTTAACAAAAGCTGGACACCCCCATGTCTTAAAGTGTTTAAGACAGGGTTTCTTCCCACTCCACATCTGATATGGTGTGGTAGGCACTGACTTAGTAGGAACTTGGTTCAAAAGATATGCAGCTGTTTTTAGTGCATAACTCCAGAAGGATCGCCACAACTCAGCCTTACTCATCATGGAACGAACCATATCCAATAGGGTTCGATTCCTCCTTTCCGATACACCGTTGTGTTGTGGTGTGTATGGAGGAGTAAGCTAAGAGAGAATTCCATTCTCTTTTAAGTAGCCCAGAAACTCGGCACTTAAGTATTCTCCACCTTGATCAGATCTTAGTGTCTTGATACTTTTGCCTGTTTGTTTTTCAACTTCATTCTTGTATTCCCAAAATTTCTCAAAGGCTTCGGATTTATGCTTCATCAAGAAGACATGTCCAAACCTAGAGAAATCATCTGTGAAAGTAATGAAGTATGAATAACCACTTCGCGCATGTGTAGACATTAGACCACACACATCACTATGTATGAGTCCTAAGAGCTCGCTTGCTCTTTCTCCGTGTCCAGTGAATGGAGTCTTTGTCATCTTTCCCATGAGACAAGATTCATAAGTGGCATAAGACTGGTACTCGAACGGATCCAAGTATCCTTCTTTATGTAACTTTGTCAACCGTGTCTCATTAATGTGATCCAGTCTACAATGACATAAGAAAGTCTGATTTAATTCCGGAGACTTTCTTTTAAGTGTGTTCTAGACACTGAAAATCTGAGCTTGATTCAATACATAGATCCCGTTCTTTAATGTACCTGACCCAATCAGAACTTGATTTAGGTGGATGTTGACCACATCGCTTACAATAGTAAAGTCATATCCTTCCTTAGAAAGTAAGGATACAGATATGATATTACAAGTCTCACCTGGTACATAAAAACAGTCACGCATAATCAATATCTGCCCAGTTGTCAGTCCAAGATGATACTCCCCTACGGATTCAGCATACATGCTCATTCCGTTAGCAACCCTGAGAGTCATATCACCTATCCTGATAACCCTACGGTTTCTCAGAGCCTGTAACGAATTACAGATGTGAGATCCTGATCCGGTATCCAATACCCAAGAAGTAGGGTTAACTGACATACAGTTCTCTATTACAAACACACCCGAAGCCGAAGCCACAACATGCTTCGAATTCTGGCTACTGGCTATGCTAGCCCTGCAATCCTTCTGCCAATGTTCATTCCTGTAACAATAGGAACGTCCCTCTTTTACTGCATCCAGTCCCGAAACTTCTGCCCTTTCCTTTCCTTTTACTACCCTGGTTTCTTTCAGGGTAGAAGGTAGAGACTGTAGAATCAAGTCAGCATCTGACCCGTTCTTCAGCGTGGTCTTCAGGTCCGTGAGCTCAAAATAGCTGGTCTCTGTAAGGACGTTGCCCCCTACAGAGGACCCGATAGCCAACCTCGCTGGAAGCAATTCGTTCGAGGTCTCATATCTTGCGATACGAGATTGCTCTCCATATAAATCTTTGTTATGGAGGAAGATAGAAACTAAGTCCATCTTCTCGTGCTGCCTCTGGTCTGCACCATCAACTGAGGCTAACACGAGGCACTTGGCTTTCGCACAGTCTTTTTCCGATGTCTTGCGGATATGAATATCCGTGATAGGGGAAACTGGACCTGAGACGGCAAGGGTTGGATCAGTCAAGAGGTGTCCCAGCTTGTCATGGGCAATGGACATCTGGACAGACCTTTGCCAGTCAAAACAGTCAGATTCAGTCATTTTATTATCTAGATGTAACCTATGTCTGGTCACTGGGTCACTGCAATTAAGAGAGAGAGAAGAAAACACTTTAGCATGATGCTCTTGCAAGTTTAAATTGGTTTTTAATTTATCTAAACAGAATGGCTACCACTGTCTCTCGAATCCCTCCTCAAACTATAAAGGAAGAATTAGTCGGGATCAATCTCACCGTACAATACTTGCTTAACCGTTCAGCCAGGCTGGTGTCGGTACTTTGAGGGAGGTTTTCCAACGCTTTCGCGAAGTTCCTTAATTAAGTAACCTCTTTTCCCTATGGGCGTAGCCCCGCTAACACCTTTCTAGACACCCACTTGGTTTATAGCATTGATCGTTAAGCGAGAAAGTTTCCGAGGAGTAGCATATACTCACAGTATGATCGGGATCCAAATATCATCGTATGATAAAACTGAAGGAATCCTACCAGAATCATCACACTCCAAATGGTATGCAGCACTAGCAAGTTTCAGTTTCTTTAGAAACTCCCGATGTGGATTTTTGCCCCATGCTCTTATGACCTTGACTAAGACCAACAAATCATAAGTCACATGTCAAGTTCTACCCGTCGTTGTCCAGGTTAATTTGAACCCACCCGTATATACCCTTGACTATGGCTAACAAAGTAATACGACTGTCCGAAATCAACGCATCTATCTATGCAACATATGAACACCCACCAGCTACCAATCACTGTGCCTTGACTATGGCCAACAAACACAGCTTGAATATTGTTGGATATTCATATGAAACGACGGAGGGCTACGAATGGTTTTGGCGAAACCGTGAACGTAGTGAACTTGATATAATCGAAGGAACGAGATAGCTTTCAAAAGGAGTGGCTCAAGCTCCGCATTTAAAATTTGGTTTTGAAAAGAACTGAGTGGTTTTGAAAGTGTTCCAACGACTTTTACTTGGTTTATTTTTTCTTGCATTAATTCCAATGCGTCCCATCATTTAATCCTACCATTGCAGAAAACAACGAAAATATGACGTACGCTTATGCCATCCGCATTCGCCACGGGGTCCCGTCATCACCCGTTAGGTTACTTTACTAACGACAGAGCGAGGGCTGGACCAGCGCGGATGCAAAACATAAGCAACGCCTAAATAAATATCATATAGATATATATATAAACATTCGTCACATGCAATGATAGCCATTCCAGATCACAGATGAACACATTGGATATACTAGGAATCCGCATTTCGTACGAGCCTGTTACGAAGAGCGGATTACACGGTCGCGATGAATAGCCAAACCCCACCCTAGACCCCTACGGGTGCGGCAAACTACCTGCCAAGTATCCGAAGTGAAGCAACCTCCCTCAACAACGTGAGTAGGCCACTCGGCACTTCGAGGTACCCGGTAGTTTGTGCACCCCACCTTGGGTCTATCCTAGGAGCAAAAACAGTAAAAAGAAATTATACAATGACGACTACAACCCCGACCCGGTTGTGCGGCCATACAAATAATATTACATCAATTTACATATTACAAGAATTGAAAGAATAAGAAAACTCTCATCTCACAACCCCCGGCTATTCATCCGCGACAATCCAACGAATTCATAAACACAAACCATCAACATTACAGATCACAGATATGTATAACCCCCACTAATCGATGTATAGCGATTAGCGGACGTTCAATACATATATCACATCACAGATATAACCCATTAGCCAAAGTGTAAAGAAATTCGATCAAAATACGGATTTGTGACCACCCAAAAAAAACTAACTTGTTCTCTGGAAAATCTGGGTAGAAAAAAAACTATATTAAAAATCCTAAAACCTCCAACTAAGTACACTGCACCAAACTCGGTCCACGGCCGAGTCAACTTGGCCGCGGATCCGCGGAAAGAAGCATGTTCTTGCCGCGGAACCGCGGCGCTTTGACCGGTTCAGTGGATCGTTTTTAGTGGGTGTCTTTAGAAAACCCTGTGCCGAATTTTCATGTATGATTTATTATTTTTAAGGCAGAAATAAAAATCGGCAGAAACTAGGGTTTTTGAAAATGTGTTTTGCGATTTTTTCCGATCGAAGTTCTAGATACTTTGCTAACTAGTTAGTTTGTGTTTAGCTAGGCTCTGATACCACTGTAAGTCCACGTTGCCCACCCCGGTGCTTGCGGGGAGGCGGAAACGTTATGAAAAATCGGATTTTTACAATACTAGGCAACATGGACTATGCTAAAGGAAGGATCTTTGCTAAACAAAACTAACTAACAAGCTAAAAGAGTTAGCTACTCGAAAAGGGGGTTATACCTAGGTCTTCAAGTCCTTCTCTTCTTGCTCCTTGGAGTGAAAGAACGGGTTCTCCTTGTCGTCTTCTCTTGTCGAAGAAAGATCCACCCGAGGGCCTCTACCTTTGGCTCCAACCTCAAACTAGAAGTAACTAAGGTGCTTGGTGTGCTAAACCTAGGACCTTAGAAAGAGTAGAGAGTATTTTGAGGGTTTTATCTCAAGCTCAAATGGTTCTCAACTCATGAGAGGGGAGAGATAGAGAGAGAGGAAGAGGAGAGAGAATGAGAATGATAGAATGAGAAGAATAATCCAACCATCTCACATATATGTCAATTATGAAAAATAGATAATTAGCTAAAGATAATTGTGATGGTTAATCAAGAAATGACCATTATCATTTCACATTAAATGCTTTTGCAAGGACCAAAGAGCATCTTTCATATGGAATGATTATGGTCAACTTGTCAACCTAGGTCAACAAGTCAAGTATAGTCAAATGGTCAACAACTCTAACCATGCACAATTATAATTAACTAATATTAATAAATCATATTTCACACATAAACATTAGGGTTAAGAAAATGACAATGGTCATCAACTCTAATGAAAGTCCTCTGCCTCTGCCTCAGTCAACTGTGCATACACACCCGTATCCGTGTTCCGAGGAACACGAATACAATGAGATAAAATCAATCCCAAATCATATACTAGGATCCGGCTTAAACCAAAGCCCGCTAGTATAAGCTGTCCGGACACCAAACGTGCACAAGTGCGCGGATGTGAACGAACCCTGTCGCAAAACCATGCGACCTCTACTCATTTTGCCTAAAGGCGAATAACCTTCTATGTAGGACTCTAAAGACTCGACACTACGCTGGCAGTGGGTTTAACCACAGACCGCAAGCGGCACTAGCTGTACGTAATGGTCCCCCGGTAGATGCCGATAAGAAGACTGACGAGGTAAACCCATCTGAACTCCTACTGAGCCTGAATGTGACAGTCTCCGTATAGTCCGGTCCGTTCGTCTAAGAACATCGCATGGCGGGCCTAGGGGGGCGGTAAATGTCAGTCCCCTACTAGCGGTACAAGTCGTGTCGGAGTGTAGCCCAGAACACCTGAGATAACACTGGAAACCTACCAGTCTATCTCGCTTGCCCTGGCCAGGGACTTTGTGAAATGGCTCTTCTAGACACAGCGCGATATCAACCCCCAATACTGGGAGAGAAGAATCCTGTCTAATTGTCACTGCCTCCTGTAGGGTCCCTAGGCACCCTAGTGAGGTCTCACAAGGCATCGAACATACCAATTTCGATAATTCTAGGTGCTGAGAGACCCGACTACGGATCGTTTGCTAGAAAACTAGGCGAAAAAGCTAACTAGTTAACACTTAACTAATGGGATATCGGAAATACAACCTTTGTAGATCTGGTGCTCCACCTCCATAGCTCCGCAACGAAGTCGTCTCCGCTGTCCAAAAGGAATCCGGGCTCTAGAGTCGGCTTCGTCGGAGAAAAAGCGAGCTAGGTCGTCGATGTCCATGCCGAAGATGATCTACGTCGAGGCATCGCAAAATCAAGCTCCACCTTGACCAAGCCCTAAAAACTTGTGAAGGAATACACTCTACTACTTGGCAAGAGGTAGAGGATGAAGAAATAGGAAGTGGGTAGACTTTAGAATTGGATTTCTCACTCATATGCTCAATATGCCATTGATGAAGACAAGCTTCTTCATGAAGAAGAAGAAGAGCAAGAAGAAGATAAATATTATGATAAGAATTAAAATAAAAGGAAAAATCCATTCTTATCATAATTCTCACCATGGTTAGGTGTAGAGAATTAACTTGAGTTAATAGAAGTGGTTAGGGTTAAGCATGAGACAAAATGGTCAAAGTCTTCATAAAGATTCATGAATGATCAAAAGAAAGCAACCATTTTCCTCATTATCTTTTCATTTATTCATTTATCAAAAATAAATAGATAATTAAATAAGATAAATGAATAACAAATAATAAACCCTAACCATTCCTTTAACCAAGGTTTAATTCTTTATACTTAACCATTTTTGCATGCACCATCAAATATGATACAAGCAAGTGCACAAATCATATCGCATATGCAATGCGCACATCTGAGCGAGAAAATCCATTTAAAGTGAACCGATACTAGTTAATGCAAAGTAATATATCAAATATATTATTATGCATTAAATCATTAAATCAACACTTGATTTAACGATCCGGTCATATCGCATATAACCGACTAGTATCCAATGTATCGGCTTATCGAATCAACGCTTGAATCGATAACTAGGTTATATCGCATACAACCATTCGACGCATTGATCGCGAGAATGAAATACGGTATCACATACACGCATTATTCTCGGTCCCGCACATATCTCATATGCGCTCCTATTTCGTTTCGCTTGAGCCAGGAAACCTCTGTGTAGGACTCTAAAGACTCGTCAATACGCCGGCAGCAGGTGATGATCATATCAAACACCCATAAGCCGCAAGCGGTCTGCTAAACGTAACGGCCACCCGGGTATTGAGCGATCTGAAGATCGACGAGCAAGCCCGCTCACACTCCAGTGAATCCAACCAGTAACACTACCGTACAGTCCGGTCTGATCGTCTGATATGTCGCATATCTCGCCTAGGGGTGGTAAACGTCAGACCCCAATAGCTCGATAAGTCGTGTCGATATGAGGTCTATAACAATTCGAGATACTACTGGTAACACTTACCAGTAAATCTCAGCAACCCTGGCCAGGGATTTCCTGTTATAGCCAATCGAACACAGCGCAACATCAACCCCCTATACCGGGAGAGACGAATCCCCTCCTATAGCTCATTGCCTCCATGTGACTCGGGACTGTACCCAAAAACCACCGTTTTGCACGCCCTCTTGGACGTGGTATGATGGAAATCAAAGCACAGTGGGAACCACACAAGACTCTATGACGATCTCGGGTCAACAGACTAACCTGTACCAGTGTCACCAGAGAACTGCCATCTGACGTGAGGTATAATACCATCTGGGAGTTCTCGGCGAGTCCGTCCAGTGTACCAAGTCTCTACTGAGCACCCGTATATCATCTCTGATGTCAAACACCAATGGATATGGGATTATCCATCGCCCATCTGTATGGGTCGAGAAGGTATACGCTAGTCTACTCTGGTATATCGATGCCCCGTCTCGATACACCCACGACTAGGGACATTGAAGGATGTACTTATGGACTACCATGTCCCCACTAGTATGATTCGCATCATAGTCCAGGTAGTCAAGTACATATCCTAAGGGCTTTACCAACATGTAATTGAGAGACAATCTGTGTACACGTTAAGGTAAAGAGCAACCAGATAGCATACTATCATGTTGAGCAAGATAGTCCTCCCTATATATGTCCCAGCATCCACTACAATATACATCCTATGTACAGTAATGGCCTCTAGGGCATACATATAACTAACAATCTCCCACTTGCACTAGAGCCATCTGTAGCAGTGGTTGTATTATCTCATACTCAACCATCCCATAAAAGTCTCTCTCTGGGAACAGGCCTTTGTGAGTGGATCCACTGTGTTGTCCTCTGAGCCTATTCTCTTTACCTCGATCTCCTTGGAGATCAACCATCTCCATGATCAAGTGATACTGCCATAGAATATGTCTGGATCACTGATGGGACCGGCGTTCCTTGGCATAAGCCACAACTCTATTGTCACACAATGGGAGGAACATAGTTCATCTCATGAACCAATATACACCCAAACAGCCTCTTTGGTAGCATCTTAAGTAGCGATGTATCGAGCCTTTATCGTCTAGTATGTCACGGTATCCAGCTTGGAACTCTTCCAACATACCGTCCCTTCACTGAGGGTAAAGACAATGCCTGTGACTGACATTCAGTCGTCTTTATCACCCTGGAACCTTCCAGTGATTCTCCCCAGGAACGATTGATACCAACTCACTAGAACTAGTGAGATTCCTAACATCCATTTAGATCTATCTCATAGATTCAAAATCCAGGATTTAGTAGGTATCACTTTGATCCTTATGTGGAGAATCCATGTGATAAACGGAGATTGATCGAGCGTAGCATAAGAAACTCCTTTCTTATCAAGAGTATGTCATCCACGTACTCTACGAGGATCACCACCATACTCCCTACTACCTTTTTGTTTATACAAGGTTCATCTACCATTTTGATGATGTCAAACTCTTTGACTAATCCATCAAAACAGACGTTCCAACTCCGCGATGCCTGCTTTATCCTATAAAGAATCTTGCACACGTTTCCGCTGCTCCCACTGTCTACGAAGCCCTCTGGCTGTGTACTTATAGACGCTCTCTTCCAAATCATTATTTAGAAAAGCAGTCAAGACACCCAACCACCAGAGATCGTAGTCATGGTATGCAGTCGTGGTAAGTAGGATCTGGATGGACTTAAGCATAGCTACTTGAAAAGGTTTCATCATTATCCACACCTGGTCGATGACGAAAACCTTTAACAAGTCTAGCTTTGAAAGTCTCAACCTTTCCATGTACACCAAGTAATCTTCTCAAGATATACTTGCTCCTGATGGGGATTTAACCCTTCAGATATAGCAACTAAAGTCCATACTTTGTAGGTGTATAAGGATTCCATCTCAGATCACTAAGCATCCAGCCATTCTTATAGAGTCTTACTCCTGATGGCCAGCTCGAAACTAGTTAGGTCATCATCTCATGATGCAATCCTCGCTCCCACTGTCATAGAGAAACCGAAGTATCTCTCAGGTGGGTGAGGAACCCTACTAGATCGGCGGAGAGGCTGAGGTTCGTTGGTATCTACTGAATCCTTCGGTTGTACCAAATCATCTGCTGTAGCTTGTTTAGCAGGAACTGTTCCAGTTCCACATAACAGACCTTGCCTCGAACTTGTCCGGATTATGGTTTTTAGACATAGGCCGGACAACCCCAAATCTTAACCAACTTAAGATATGGGCTCTTCCCTTTCCATATCACATATGAAATGGTAGGCAACTGATTTGATTCGAACCTATTCAATAGGTATGCAGCTTCTCAAGCGCATAACTCCCAAAAAGGAAACGGGTAACTCAGTATTACTCATCATAGAGCACACCATATCAAATAGGGTGCGATTGCTCCGCCCCGATATACCATCGTGCTATGGTGTATACGGAGGAGTAATGCTGAGAGAGAATCTCATTCTCCTTTAGAATAGTCCAGGAATTCCGTGCACAAGTATTCTCCTCCTTGATCTCATCAAAGGACATAGTACTTATACCCGTATTCTGGTTCTCTACTTCTCGCTTATATTATGTGAATATCTCAAAAGGTTCGGACTTGTGTTTCAACAGGAACATATGTCTGAATCTTGAGAGATTATCAGAGAATGTAATGAAGTACTAAGAACCGGTCTTGGCATGTGTAGACAGGGGACCTACATACATCAACATGTATCATCCCAAGAGTTCACTAACTCTTTCTCTGTTTCCAGTAAACGGAGCTGTGGTCATCTTATCTTTGTGACATGACTGGCGAGTTTCACAAGATGTAAATTCAAACTGATTTAAATATGCATCTAAATGTAACTCAGCCAGTCGGGTGGCATTGATATGACCTAGTCTACAATACCTCATGAAGGATTCGTTCATTTCTGAACTCTTCCTCTTGTGTGTGTTCTGTATACGAAGAACTGTAGTTTGATTTAGAACATTAATGCTTTTAGATAACGTGCCTGAACCGATCAACTTTTGATATAGGAAATGTTCAAAACATTATCCAACAATACAAAATTTTACCGTTTCTTTACTAATAAAGAGACAGATATGATTTTGTATATCAGGTTCGGTATCTAATAACATTCGTTCAGAATCAATGTATTGTAATACAGGGTGACAGTGACCAACAGACTTGGCTGCAACTCTTGCCCCGTTTTCTGCCTCATGAAACTTATCACCCGTTCTCAGTTCTCTACCTATCTGTAGACCTATGTAACAGATTACATATCTGGGATCCTGATCTGGTATCACATACCCAGGACGTAAAAGATACTGAGAAACAGTTCTTTGTAACGAACACACCCGAAGATGATGCATCAGCATGCACTCTCTTCGTTTGGGCGGCACGGGAAATCTGGTATTCCCCAATTTCCTGCTCTGTCTTATAACAATTATAAGTTGGAGCGGGACCAACGTTCCCTAGCTCAGTATAACAAGCGGGTTCGGTCAATAATCCGTATTATTATCTTGATTAAGGCGTGATATGGTCGCTACCAGGAGAGAGAGAGAAGAAAACACTCAGCGTGCGCTCTTGCAAGAATAGATTGGTTTTTATTTTATCTAATCAGGATGGTTCCCACTGCTTTTTATCAAATCTTCCTTCAAACCCTAAAAGGAAAGACTAGCCGGGATTAATTACACACTACAAGTTCGCCAATCTTTCAGCCAGGCCAGTGTCGGTACTTTGAGGGAGGTCCCCCGTGCTTTCGCACGAACCTAATTAATGTAAACCTCGTTTTCCCAGAGGCGTAACCTCATTGACACCTTTCTAGACACCTACTTGATCGGCTAATTGTAATGTATAAAACTCTCCCAGGAGTAACACTTACTCATAGCGGGTATCGGGATCCAACTATCTCATAGAAGGTATGCAATCTCATTGCAAATTTCAACACTTGAAATTCCCGATAATTTTGCCCCTAGCAGCTATATGACCTTAACATAGTCAACAAATCATAAGTGCTAGTCAAGTTCAACCCGTCATTTCCCGATTGAATTAAACCCACCCGCACGACCCTTAACATAATCAACAAAGTCGCACGACTACCCTAATCCAATCGCATCATATGCTTATGCAGATAAGCACTAATTAGCTACCGCACACTATGCCTTAACATAGTCAACAAACGTAGCACGAATACTAACTAGTACGTATCTGAAATGACGGAGGGCTACGACAGGTTTTTCTGAAAACCTATTGCGTAATGAACTTGATATCGTTGTAGGATCGAATGAATTTTGAAATGGAGTGCTTTTGATGCTTTTCTAGTTTTGCTAAAGGAGTCACTCCCGGTGAAGGGATAGTCGGTCCTTTCCTCGTCGAATGAGGTGCGGGATATATCATATATATCACTGTGCAAAGCAAAAACACTTAAAAGCAATCAAAAGACAAACCGAGTGTGTAGCATCTGTTGGAGATAGTGCCCTCAGAGTCAATTATTAGGTCACAGGTACGTGATTGTAATGATTGAGGGAGGACCTATCCCGGTAGGACAGTCTTACTCGAGATGATAGTATGCTATCTGGTTTACCTTTATCATCGTGTACTGTTTTAGGTGACCTGACATGTCGCTATTACACGTTGATAGAGCCCCTAGGATTCTTGCTTGACCACCAGCAGTATGAGGGCGATCATATAAGTGGGAGCTGGGGGTCTACAAGCATATCCTTAAAAGGTCCCTAGTCATGGGAGTTTCGAGACCGGGCATCGATACTCCATTAGTAGACTAGTGTATACAGTCGAGACCCCGACGAGGGGCGGTGGCCGGTCTCACAAGCCACTGGTGTCAGTTGGATCACCTAAGATGTATACAGGTGCTCATTGGGTTATGAGTACACCGGACAGGACTCGCCGGGAACATGCTAGTTGGTCATATACCAGACGTCAGATGGCAGTTCCCTGGTGACATGTGTGCAGGTTAGTTCATCGACCTGGGGATCGTCATTTGTCTCGTGTGAGTTCCCACTGTACTTTGATTACTACCCTACCACGGCTCAAAGGAGTCGTGCAAACAGGTTTTAGTTGGGTACAGTCCCGAGCCACATGGAGGCAGTGAGCGTATCTTCAGGGGTTCGTCTCTCCCGGTATTGGGGGTGAGGTCGTGCTGTGTCTAGGAGAGCCATTACACAAAGTCCTTGGCCAAGGCAAGGAGATTTACTGGTAGGTATTCCAGTAGTATCTCAGGGTGTTCTGGGCTACACTCCGACACGACTTGTACCGCTTTTGGGGGTCTGACTTTTACCAACCCCCTAGGCCCGCCATGCGATACTCATAGACGAACGGACCGGACTGCACGGAAATTGTCACTGACAGGCTCAGTAGGGTGTCGGGGTGAGCTTCCTCATCGACGTCCCTTTTGGTCAATAGCTGGTGACCCGTCACGTATTGGCTTATACCTCTGACGTGCCAGTGGTTAAATCCACAGCCATAGTATTGACGAGTCTTTAGAGTCCGCCACACTTTCAGTTACTCAAGTTTCGGGCGAAACACTGTAGAGGCCGTATGGAGATATGGCAGGGTCCGATCAGATACGTGCGGTATTGCACGGATCAGGATCGGACGGTTTGTACTAGTAGCCGTATAGGTATATGGCAGGGTTCGATCAGATACGTGCGGTATTGCACGGATCAGGATCGAACGGATATTACTACACGGCTTTGGTTTAAGCCGGTCCTAGTTTAGTACAGTGTAGATTTTGTCTCTTTGCATTTGTATCCAGACGGAATACAGATGCGGGTGTGTATGCACAGTATCGGGGTTTTCCTGTAATTTATTACGGGACCAGTTTTCTGGAGTTGCCAGTTTGCATTCCGTTCCGGCCGGTTTTCCTTTGTTCTTTCCCGGCCGGACTTTTCCGATGGAGGGGGTTATTTGCAATTGTGCAAATAACATATTAAGGAGGGGGTTTCTTGCACTTGTCTTGATTATGATAGGTTTGAATCTTTCATCCTTGCTTGCTTTGACTTGTGATTTGAGTGGGCATGGTTTTAATAGTGTGATTGAAAGGGTATGGTTTGTTTTTAATGAAGCATGGTTCATGTCTTTGTTGTGGTCACCCATTGCTTTATGATACACTAACCTCCCTTCTTGCTTTTGGATCACACCCCCACCATTTCCAAAAAGATATGGCCGGCCACACATCTTGGAGGAAGAGAGAGAATTCATTTTTTGAGATAAGATTGGTTCATATCATTCTTACATGCTTGCAAAATTCTACACTTCATTTCCAAAGTCCATTCATGATCCCTCCATCATCCAAAGGCAACCAAACCCCAAAGAGACAAGTAGCCTCTACACTACACTTCCTACAGCAAATCTTGGACGCGTCGATTCGCCAGCTTCGCGCCCGAGTTGCCTCGGTATTGAGGTGGGAGCCCGTAAAAGCTACAGGCGATGTGGTGCCCTTTCCGACGAGGAGGAGACGGACGGAGATCCCGCGAGGAGATCGGAGTGGAGATGAAGACCGGAGGACTCGGATCAGTCGGTATATCTCTATTCCCTTTACTTGTAGTCAGCTAGGACTAGTTAATGGTTCGATCCGGAGTTTAGTGCGCGGTGGTGCCGGTTTGCAAAGTCCACAAAATTTAAGTTTTTCACCGCTTCCGCATTCCGGCGTCGGATTGACGGCCGGGGCGCCGCCGTGCACTTACAGTGGTATCAGAGCCTCGCCATTAACTTAGTCTAACTTTGTGTAATGTGTTTGCATTTCCGATCGATCAAAAAGTTCCAAAACTGCATTTTAGTTCGCATCAGTTTCTGTTGAAAATTTTTGGTCTCGAAAAATTTTTCAGGTTGTAAAATATTGATTTACTGGATAATCTAAGAGTTCTGTAAAAATTTGATGAAGTAACTCCACAGTTGGAGCGCGGAACCGCCGCGAAAACCACCTTTGTGCGGCCCTTCCGCCGCGCACTATTCACATCACTTCACCATTTTTTTACAGAGGCCTTCTGGGTTTAAAATATGGGCTTTGGAATATTAAAGTTGGGCCAATTGTTTCTGTGAGTGCTACAGTTTTCTTTAGGGCCCACTTGTTAATTGTTTGATCAATCGGAAATTTTTTAAACACATTTTTCACAGTATTTACATTATATCTGCGACCGTGAATGTCACTCGATCGGTAAATCCGGTCTAACTGCTATAGCCCGGTTAGACGGATTTGCGAACGTGACTTTCACGTTGATGTTCTATGTATTTGCTGTGATGTTGCGGATCGGTCGTGGGGGATAGCCTGGATGCAATGCTAGTACAGTCTTTGTTGTATTATGTACATTTGATATTGCGGGGCGAGCGTCCGACATGTGGACTGCCGTCACTGCCAGTTTGTATTATTATTTTGGGGCACGACCTGGTTGCGGTCGATGTACCCGGTGTATGTATATTTTACTTTCTGTACTAGGGTTACCCCGCGGAGGGGTGCACGGATAGCCGGGTTCTGGAGGGCAACAAGCCCGCATCTCATGGCATTGGGACGGAGGGGGCTTCACTCTAGGATTGGCGGGCTATTCGCCGCACTCGTAGGGGGTACAGGTTGTCCCAGGAGGGGTGCCCAAGTTACCGGATTCCGTGAAGTGCTGGGTGGTCCATTCACGGCGCTGAAGGGGGCTGCCTCGCTTCAGGTTTTGGCGGGTAACTTGCCGCGCCCGTAGGGGTCTAGGATTTCATTGCACAGGCTATCCACACGACCAGGGGAACGTCGGGTTTCAGCGGCTCTGTGAAACCCGGGGATCCCAGATATCTGTATTGTTTCTGTGATGCTGTACATTCTCTGAGATGTTGCATTTCTTTCACGCCTTGAGCGAAATATAATATATTGGTATATATATTAGTAGATGTTGTATATGTTTTTCACCCGCGCTAGTCCAGTCCCCGCTCTGCCGTTAGTAAGCTAACCTAACGGGTGATGACGGGACCCAGTGGCGAATGCGGATGGCATATACGTACGTCAGTATATTTTCGTTCTTTTTGGTATGATCAATTGATGGGACTGCGTTGATTCGGATCAATGCAAGTTAAAAACAAACCTAATCTGATGTTGTTGGAACACTTTTCAAAAAGCTGTTATTGCAAGGACGTTTACTTTTGTTTTGCATCGTGGTATTCATTGGAATATCCTGCTCCTCAGTCGACGAGGCAAGGGCCGAGATCCCTTCACCGGGAGTGACCCCTTGGACAGAAGTTTGCGTCAGGGCATTAACTTCACTATAGCCGATTACTTTTGCTTTGCATCGCGGTGTTCATTTGGAATATCCTGCACCCCATTCTACGGGGAAAGAGCCGAGATCCCCTCACAGGGAGTGACCTCTTTAGCAACGGTTTTCGTCACTATATTTTTAAAAGCTATCCGTTCCTTCAACGATATCAAGTTCACTACGTTAAAGGTTTTCGCCAGAAATCATTCGTAGCCCTCCGTCGTTTCATATGGGTAGTCAATAGTATTCAAGCTGTGTTTGTTGGCCTTAGTCAAGGCACAGTGTTTGGTAGCTATTGGGTATTCATATGCTGCATAGATAGATGCGTTGGTTTGGGACAGTCGTATAGCCTTGTTGGCCTTAGTCAAGGGCTTGTACGGGTGGGTTCAAATCAACCTGGACAATGACGGGTAGAACTTGACATGTGACTTATGATTTGTTGGCCTTAGTCAAGGTCATAAGAGCATGGGGCAGAAATCCACATCGGGAGTTTCAAAAGTACTGAAACTTGTCAGATATGCGCATACCTTCTGGAGTGTGATACCGTGAGCGGATTCCGTCACGTTGTCATGCGATGAGAGTTGGATCCCGATTCCCACTGATGAGTTAGTTTACTCCTCGGGTAACCCCGACTAATTCTTCTTTCAGGTTTAGAGGAGAATTTGAGGTACAGTGGGAGGATTCCAGATTAGATAAATTGGTAACCATTCTGATCTAGGTTAGAGTGCACGCTGAGTGTTTCTTTTCTCTCTCTCTTTGGCAGCGACCATTGACCTGACCCTAAGACTTTGACTCAGTGACCAAGTTGACCGAACCTTCTTTAACACCGGCTTTTGGATTGTCAGAGTTGCAAACCTCATTGCCACTCCTACTTTTACCCTTTTCTCCAGGACACCCCGTTTTACTACGAACGTCCACTTCCATTGGACAAAACCATCGTATGGTTAGATACGAACTCGAAAGAATTTATTCGAGGATGGTTTCCGGTTCTGGAGAAAACGGATAGGATTATTCAGTTGTCTTTTCCTTTTACCCTCTCTCAGGTTACGAGTACTCCTTGGTTTAGGGGTAGTACACCTATTACGCAAATTGGATTGTCTTCTTCCAAACCTTAGGCTGGTGTCGACCTGTAGGGAATGAAGAAAACCAATTAGCATAACGATGGTGTGCAGAAGGTATTAAGTTCAGACAAAGCAAGGGATTAGTAAGAGGGCAAAGTAAATTGCAACAGGTATTCACGACCAAACCAATTATTCCTTCGCCAATCCTAAATCACCTTTGTATTTCTCCAGGACACTCCGTATCGCTACGAAGATCCACAGTTTATTTGGATACTCCATCGTATGGTTATATACGAACTCGAATGGAACTTGTTCCAGTTCGGGGATGGATTCTGGTTCAGGAGAAATAGGAATAAGGTTTATTCGGTTGTTTTTCATCTTCACCCTCTCTCATTGCGAGTGTTCCTAGGATTGGGACAGTACACCCATTATGCTTATTGGATAGTCTTCTTCCAAACCATAGGCTGGTGCCGAACGGTAGGGAAGGAAGAAAACCATTTGGCCTAAAGGGGTGTACAGAAGGTAAAGACTAAAGACATATGAAGGGATTTGGAGAGGTGGCAAAGAACTATACGGTTACAGTCGTGAATCTGGAAGAGGCATTACTAGGAATACCAGAATACCCCATCGAAACATTTCAATGTTTCAGTATCACTGTGTACTGTTAATAGAAAACTGATTTCCCGATTAGATACTTACTCCAGGGTATGTATTTACCAGATTCGAATCTCACATCTGTATGGTTTTACAGATGATGAGTGGGAGTAAGTTATTGGGAATTGGGTGATCATCCTCATTATATCGGGATTCGTTGCAATCAGTGATATTTGAGGAAATCACCTGGGCTGTTTGCCGGTCGGCAAATATTTGGTTTTGAATATCCGCTGTTATGCACCAATTTCAAATTGATATATCTATACGTCTATTTTCATAGAGTGAGATATACCTTTCTGAAATTATGTCTACGATATTTACCTATATCAGTGGATGGTTAGGTAAGGAGCATTAAACAGCGGTGTAATTCTTCTTAACCATAAGTACAGTTTTCAACCTACGACACACAGTGAATGAGTAATCAGACTCAAGGGACTTTTACAGAGTATTGTATGTTGTCCAGGGTCCATCAGGACAGAGGGGATGGTCCTCGTACTATATTCGGTTTACTTATGACTCCTCTATTTTTTAGACAGGTGTTTCGTGGAAACACAGGGTCCGAATTTGGAGAAGTTATATGTATTTGAATAGAGTAGAGAACCAGGTATAGCAAGTATCGGGATTCTTCAAAGAGATCGAAGATGTAGATACTTGTGTATGGTGTTCAGTTGATAGTAATGATTAAGAGAAATTGCTTCTCTTTCAGGTTACTCATAATTGGAAGCATTCCTAAGTTGAGTAACGCTGATCGGCCTTCTTCCATTTAGTTGACATGCACTGGAGACAGCTGCATGATTTGAATCTAGTTCAATTAAATCAGTGCCTCTGGTTCTATATTGGATATAGAACAGTTCATATCTTAACGATGTTAAGGTACGGGGAGTTGTCCGGTTTATGATTAAAACCAGACACTGGACAACTCAAGGCACGTTTCTGTAATGGCTGTTTGTGGGTTGACCCAGGCTATGACGAGGGTTGACTTTCTACCATCTGGATGAACAATAGCGATATTGTTCTAGACTCGCCACAGTTTTATTAAAAATGTTTTTTTTTCAGAAAACAATAGTGGGAGTATGGTAGAACTGGAAGTGATTCCAGAACCACAAACGATTACTGAAGATTTGATAAGGAACCTAAAGATTCAATCTGGTTTGACATTCCATTGGCCACTCCGCAGATAAGGTGGGTAACTTCAGGCACCCGAGAGGTACTCAGGTAGCCTCAAGGACGGTGACAGGGAAGTTCTTGTTTACCCACACTTGCCATTGTTGTTGTTCCAGGCTGCGAGACCCGGCAGGAGGATGAGTATAGCGCCGTTCTAAACTAGTTTTAGAAGTGCACGTCTATATGACTCTGGCAGAGGGTTGTCGTAGTCAGTGGGAGCAGCGGAAGCATTGGTGGACAGGGAGCTTATGTCTATTTATAGACTAGAGCAGATGTAGCGGAGATAGATCATCTATTTCTGATGTGACAGTCATGGGTTTGACTTCATCAGAAAAGGGGATGGATCTGTTGAGAAGGTAGTAGGGTGTGATATCCTGGTATTTGGATGACATACACAGAGTAGGAAAAGAAACTCCTATACTACGATCGGTTATACTTTGGTCGTCACACTGTGGTTTCTCCACAAAGGAAGTGGATTTTATATCTGACATACTGGTTACTGGATCTATGGTTTTAGATCTAGATTTGGGTGGTTTCCCAATCAGGGTACTTGACAGCATTCTAAGAGTATTTAGGATGGACGACTCCTGGCACGGTAGTGTACCTGCAGGTAATGGAGTCACCCTCTCCAAAGGTGTCTTACAGACTAAAGGGGAGAGGGACGGGCATGATTGGCAGATCACTTGCTCAGGCAATTGAGTCAATCGTGAAATGTCAAGTACCACACCAGATGTTGTTCTTGCACAAGATGCAATAAGTTGACATTAATCCAATCCTGGAGAAACAGTTGGAAGCAGTTTTGGAACATAAGTAGATGTTCTAGGGATATGATAACGACAGCCTCATTCAGGAGGCGGTTATCATTCCAGGCTTCCAAGGTGACATGGACGACAAGGAGGTTGTCAGAGTTATAGTTTTCCCTCTGACGAGGGGCAGTATTTTGGACAGGTGATCCAAGGCAATACTGAGGGAGGCATGGCGCGCAGGATACTGATTAAGTTCAGTTGACGATACAGTCTAAGAAGTTTGGATTTGGAGTTCATTTATGAGCTATGTCCCATCAGACATCCAGACACATTCTAAGACAGGTATTGCTCATTTCGGGAGATGGGTTTCTCCGCGAACATGAGATATAGGGAGACATAGAAAGAAACGTCAAGGCGGATCCACTCACTAAGGCTATTCCTCGAACGCAATAGTTCCGCAAACGAGCTTTGTGAGACTGACTAGTAGAGGAGTTGGATGTTCGGTATCACACGGGCTGTGAGTATGCGACATCGCAATAATTAGCCTTGAGTGCAAGTGGGAGATTGTTGGAGATAGTGCCCTCAGAGTCAATTATTAGGTCACAGGTACGTGATTGTAATGATTGAGGGAGGACCTATCCCGGTAGGACAGTCTTACTCGAGATGATAGTATGCTATCTGGTTTACCTTTATCATCGTGTACTGTTTTAGGTGACCTGACATGTCGCTATTACACGTTGATAGAGCCCCTAGGATTCTTGCTTGACCACCAGCAGTATGAGGGCGATCATATAAGTGGGAGCTGGGGGTCTACAAGCATATCCTTAAAAGGTCCCTAGTCATGGGAGTTTCGAGACCGGGCATCGATACTCCATTAGTAGACTAGTGTATACAGTCGAGACCCCGACGAGGGGCGGTGGCCGGTCTCACAAGCCACTGGTGTCAGTTGGATCACCTAAGGTGTATACAGGTGCTCATTGGGTTATGAGTACACCGGACAGGACTCGCCGGGAACATGCTAGTTGGTCATATACCAGACGTCAGATGGCAGTTCCCTGGTGACATGTGTGCAGGTTAGTTCATCGACCTGGGGATCGTCATTTGTCTCGTGTGAGTTCCCACTGTACTTTGATTACTACCCTACCACGGCTCAAAGGAGTCGTGCAAACAGGTTTTAGTTGGGTACAGTCCCGAGCCACATGGAGGCAGTGAGCGTATCTTCAGGGGTTCGTCTCTCCCGGTATTGGGGGTGAGGTCGTGCTGTGTCTAGGAGAGCCATTACACAAAGTCCTTGGCCAAGGCAAGGAGATTTACTGGTAGGTATTCCAGTAGTATCTCAGGGTGTTCTGGGCTACACTCTGACACGACGTGTACCGCTTTTGGGGGTCTGACTTTTACCAACCCCCTAGGCCCGCCATGCGATACTCATAGACGAACGGACCGGACTGCACGGAAATTGTCACTGACAGGCTCAGTAGGGTGTCGGGGTGAGCTTCCTCATCGACGTCCCTTTTAGTCAATAGCTGGTGACCCGTCACGTATTGGCTTATACCTCTGACGTGCCAGTGGTTAAATCCACAGCCATAGTATTGACGAGTCTTTAGAGTCCGCCACACTTTCAGTTACTCAAGTTTCGGGCGAAACACTGTAGAGGCCGTATGGAGATATGGCAGGGTCCGATCAGATACGTGCGGTATTGCACGGATCAGGATCGGACGGTTTGTACTAGTAGCCGTATAGGTATATGGCAGGGTTCGATCAGATACGTGCGGTATTGCACGGATCAGGATCGAACGGATATTACTAGCCGGCTTTGGTTTAAGCCGGTCCTAGTTTAGTACAGTGTAGATTTTGTCTCTTTGCATTTGTATCCAGACGGAATACAGATGCGGGTGTGTATGCACAGTATCGGGGTTTTCCTGTAATTTATTACGGGACCAGTTTTCTGGAGTTGCCAGTTTGCATTCCGTTCCGGCCGGTTTTCCTTTGTTCTTTCCCGGCCGGACTTTTCCGATGGAGGGGGTTATTTGCAATTGTGCAAATAACATATTAAGGAGGGGGTTTCTTGCACTTGTCTTGATTATGATAGGTTTGAATCTTTCATCCTTGCTTGCTTTGACTTGTGATTTGAGTGGGCATGGTTTTAATAGTGTGATTGAAAGGGTATGGTTTGTTTTTAATGAAGCATGGTTCATGTCTTTGTTGTGGTCACCCATTGCTTTATGATACACTAACCTCCCTTCTTGCTTTTGGATCACACCCCCACCATTTCCAAAAAGATATGGCCGGCCACACATCTTGGAGGAAGAGAGAGAATTCATTTTTTGAGATAAGATTGGTTCATATCATTCTTACATGCTTGCAAAATTCTACACTTCATTTCCAAAGTCCATTCATGATCCCTCCATCATCCAAAGGCAACCAAACCCCAAAGAGACAAGTAGCCTCTACACTACACTTCCTACAGCAAATCTTGGACGCGTCGATTCGCCAGCTTCGCGCCCGAGTTGCCTCGGTATTGAGGTGGGAGCCCGTAAAAGCTACAGGCGATGTGGTGCCCTTTCCGACGAGGAGGAGACGGACGGAGATCCCGCGAGGAGATCGGAGTGGAGATGAAGACCGGAGGACTCGGATCAGTCGGTATATCTCTATTCCCTTTACTTGTAGTCAGCTAGGACTAGTTAATGGTTCGATCCGGAGTTTAGTGCGCGGTGGTGCCGGTTTGCAAAGTCCACAAAATTTAAGTTTTTCACCGCTTCCGCATTCCGGCGTCGGATTGACGGCCGGGGCGCCGCCGTGCACTTACAGCATCTGCCAGTTATTGCTAAAGGAGTCACTCCCGGTGAAGGGATCTCGGTCCTTTCCTCATCGAATAAGGTGCAGGATATATCACATATACCTCTGTGCAAACCAAAAACTGTAGCTACCTGTTTTATTTTGAAATTCGATTCTACAACATCTTAGGTTTCTTTTATTTCATTAATCACATTAATGAAGTCCCATCATTTAAGTACCTAAACATCACAGATAAATACGACGTACACTTATGCCATCCGCATTCGCCTCGATGTCCCCTCATGCACCGTTAGGTTAGGTAACTAACGGCAGAGCGGGGCAGGGCTAGCGCGGGTGTAAAACATAAGTAACGTCTATATAATATATCATATATACTATATACTGTATCTATCATAGAACATCACATGATCACATCACAGATATCGCAGCAGAAGAATCATATGAAATATTGGATATACTAGGACGTCCGTGTTTTCAATACGAGCCAGTATAAAACACGGATTCCACGGTCGTGATGAATAGCCAAACCCACACCCCTAGACCCCTACGAGAGCGGCAAGCAACCCTACCAATTCTAGAGTTAGGAGACCCGGACTCGACTCCTCGAGTTGGTCTCCCACTGGACTCCAGAACCCGGTTACTTGTGCTCCCCTCTATGGGTCTATCCTAGTGCGGAAAAGTAAATAATATACAAACGGTGACATCTTCCGCAACCTGGAAGTGCCCCAATAAAAGAATATTACATACAAGTTTTTACATGAATGAAAATGAAAAACACTCATCTCACATAAAAACCCCGGGCTATTCAAACACGACGATCCAATATAACATATCCAGCAACACATAACATCACATGTCATCAACGTAAGTAAATATGCGCATCCCAATTGTCGTTGACATATAGCAACGAAACCGGCGATATCACATATTACACTTACGGTCACAGAAAAGAAAGTGTAAAACTACAACAGTTGGAATCCGCAACCACCTCAGACATCGCATGCCTGACCAAATGAATTTCTTAGACATCGCATGCCTAACAATTATAAACCACGCATTTTAGTCTCTTTATCGAAAACACTTTTCAATACCAAGTCGGGCAATTCAACAGGATTCCCGACATTTTGATCGAATGCTCGTCGCAAACTTCAGTAGATGGCTGCACCCCCGATACCGTCGACGAAGTGCACCAAGGCGGAACACCGCTACCGCGAGCACCCGGAGGGATGCTTTCGGCGACGGGGTTCTCCTACAGTCACTTGGTCGGGGCTATGGAGTGAGGCTGTCTATTAAGTTTACCCGGCGAGTATCCGCGTACGCTACGTGATTGCGACGGACTTTTGATCACATCAAAATTTCGTGGCAACCGATCAAGTGAGACTAAACTGCTATGTTTATATCATTCATTCAGTTATCTCATAACTATTTGTGAATTCCAATTATTGTATCCCATTCCAGATAATTAGAAAATATTAAACTTTCCGATTGAACATTCGGACACCCAAGTTTTCCCGATACAGCTCAACAAATGAAATAAGTCTAACAACATTCAGTTCGTGCCTCAGTACCAACGGTCCAGCCATAGAAGGGTCAAGCCAACGCCTCACATGTGGCACGCCGTACTGCCCCAAACCCGAAGGTTCAAAGGGCAGTTCAAGACGGTCACATAATCGAGTTAAGGTTTGTTGTCTTCTAGAGGGTCCATCGCGTTATTTGCACTACTTAGAACGTCGTTAAACTACGGAAAAATCCAACACTTGGAAATTTCCCGACAGGGGAAAAATTGGGTATTTATATCCGGTCGAACTTTTTAACATATTCTAAAAATTATCCGGAAAGCCATACAGACAAAATTTGATACTCCGATCGAAACACCGAATCCCCAAAATAATCCCAGAAAATACAACTCTGGAATAAATTTTAAAAATACCCAGAAAATCCAGCATAAAATAATAGGAGTTACTGTGCAAACAGTGTACGATGACGTCATCATTCCGCCGCGGAACCGCCGCATAAGGCAGGTTTCTGCCGCGGTTCCGCCGCGGTTTTTACTGTTCATCGAAAAAATTTTGCATCATAATTCTTATTTTTTCCTGCTGAATTTTTTAGAAATTTTTAATTTGAAAAAATCCACAATTTCAGAAAACGTCCAGAGAGCATTTTCCGGTTGGGGTTTCGGGTCGTTCGGACTTCAAAATCCGTCTAGACTTCGCCTAAGGCTCTAGCTAGGCTCTGATACCACTGTAGGGTCCCTAGGCACCCTAGTGAGGTCTCACAAGGCATCGAACATGCCAATTTCGATAATTCTAGGTGCCGAGAGACCCGACTACGGATCGTTTGCTAGAAAACTAGGCGAAAAAGCTAACTAGTTAACACTTAACTAATGGGATATCGGAAATACAACCTTTGTAGATCCGGTGCTCCACCTCCATAGCTCCACAACGAAGTCATCTCCGCTGTCCAAAAGGAATCCGGGCTCTAGAGTCGGCTTCGTCGGAGAAAAAGCGAGCTAGGTCGTCGATGTCCATGCCGAAGATGATCTACGTCGAGGCATCACAAAATCAAGCTCCACCTTCACCAAGCCCTAAAAACTTGTGAAGGAAACACACTCTACTACTTGGCAAGAGGTAGAGGATGAAGAAATAGGAAGTGGGTAGACTTTAGAATTGGATTTCTCACTCATATGCTCAATATGCCATTGATGAAGACAAGCTTCTTCATGAAGAAGAAGAAGAGCAAGAAGAAGATAAATATTATGATAAGAATTAAAATAAAAGGAAAAATCCATTCTTATCATAATTCTCACCATGGTTAGGTGTAGAGAATTAACTTGAGTTAATAGAAGTGGTTAGGGTTAAGCATGAGACAAAATGGTCAAATTCTTCATGAAGATTCATGAATGATCAAAAGAAAGCAACCATTTTCCTCATTATCTTTTCATTTATTCATTTATCAAAAATAAATAGATAATTAAATAAGATAAATGAATAACAAATAATAAACCCTAACCATTCCTTTAACCAAGGTTTAATTCTTTATACTTAAT
This sequence comes from Agapanthus africanus, assembly GCA_030015575.1. Classification (NCBI taxonomy): domain Eukaryota; kingdom Viridiplantae; phylum Streptophyta; class Magnoliopsida; order Asparagales; family Amaryllidaceae; genus Agapanthus; species Agapanthus africanus. Next base: position 249,902,050 of record CM057345.1, on the reverse strand, counting down.
CATTTTTGCATGCACCATCAAATATGATACAAGCAAGTGCACAAATCATATCGCATATGCAATGCGCACATCTGAGCGAGAAAATCCATTTAAAGTGAACCGATACTAGTTAATGCAAAGTAATATATCAAATATATTATTATGCATTAAATCATTAAATCAACACTTGATTTAACGATCCGGTCATATCGCATATAACCGACTAGTATCCAATGTATCGGCTTATCGAATCAACGCTTGAATCGATAACTAGGTTATATCGCATACAACCATTCGACGCATTGATCGCGAGAATGAAATACGGTATCACATACACGCATTATTCTCGGTCCCGCACATATCTCATATGCGCTCCTATTTCATTTCGCTTGAGCCAGGAAACCTCTGTGTAGGACTCTAAAGACTCGTCAATACGCCGGCAGCAGGTGATGATCATATCAAACACCCACAAGCCGCAAGCGGTCTGCTAAACGTAACGGCCACCCGGGTATTAAGCGATCTGAAGATCGACGAGCAAGCCCGCTCACACTCCAGTGAATCCAACCAGTAACACTACCGTACAGTCCGGTCTGATCGTCTGATATGTCGCATATCTCGCCTAGGGGTGGTAAACGTCAGACCCCAATAGCTCGATAAGTCATGTCGATATGAGGTCTATAACAATTCGAGATACTACTGGTAACACTTACCAGTAAATCTCAGCAACCCTGGCCAGGGATTTCCTGTTATAGCCAATCGAACACAGCGCAACATCAACCCCCTATACCGGGAGAGACGAATCCCCTCCTATCGCTCATTGCCTCCATGTGACTCGGGACTGTACCCAAAAACCACCGTTTTGCACGCCCTCTTGGACGCGGTAAGATGGAAATCAAAGCACAGTGGGAACCACACAAGACTGTATGACGATCTCGGGTCAACAGACTAACCTGTACCAGTGTCACCAGAGAACTGCCATCTGACGTGAGGTATAATACCATCTGGGAGTTCTCGGCGAGTCCGTCCAGTGTACCCAGTCTCTACTGAGCACCCGTATATCATCTCTGATGTCAAACACCAATGGATATGGGATCATCCATGGCCTATCTGTATGGGTCGAGAAGGTATACGCTAGTCTACTCTGGTATATCGATGCCCCGTCGCGATACACCCACGACTAGGGACATTGAAGGATGTACTTATGGACTACCATATCCCCACTAGTATGATCCGCATCACAGTCCAGGTAGTCAAGTACATATCCTAAGGGCTTTACCAACATGTAATTGAGAGACAATCTGTATACACGTTAAGGTAAAGAGCAACCAGATAGCATACTATCATGTTGAGCAAGAAAGTCCTCCCTATATATGTCCCAGCATCCACTACAATATACATCCTATGTACAGTAATGGCCTCTAGGGCATACATATAACTAACACCTCCAAGTACTTCCGGACTGCACCCAAAAACTACCTGTTTGCATGACTCCTTTGAGCCGTGGTAGGGTAGTAATCAAAGTACAGTGGGAACACACTCGAGGCGAAGTGACAGTGTCAAGTCAACGGACTAAGCTGTACGCATGTCACCTGGGAACTGATAACTGATGATAGGTATAATACCAACCAACAGTTCCCGACGAGTCCTGTCCAGTGTACTCGTAACCTAACGAGCACCCGCATACTATCTCAAGTACGACGTACTGACGGCTGTGGGACAGACCGTCTCCCAAGCTGCGATAAGAAGCGCATACGCTAGTCTACTCCAGAGTATCGATGCCCTGTCTCGATAGTCCTGCGACTAGGGACCTGCATAAGGATGTGCTTGTAGATTACCCAGCCCCCACGAGTGTGACTTCCATCATAACGCTGGTAATCAAGCAAAGATCCTAAGGGCTCCTCTAATGTGTAAAGGCGATATGCTAAAAGAAACACATGCACACATTAAAGCAGAAACAAACCAAGTAGCATACTACTATTTTGAGCAAGATTGTCAATACAAGGTGAATATCCCAAACTTCCATCAAGTAATATACATACTAGTATGATACAGTAATGGCCTCTAGGGCATATACACTAACAGTATATATCCTTGCCATCTCTCCAAATCCCATTATCTGTCTTTACTCATTACCTTCTGTACACCATCCTTAGGCTAAATGGTTTTCTTCCTTCCATACCATTCGGCACCAGCCTATGGTTTGGAAGAAGTCTATCCAATAAGTGTAATAGGTAAACTCTCCTAATCCGAGGAGCCTTCGCAACCTGAGAGAAGGTAAAGATAAAAGACAACTGAATAATCCTAATTCTATTTCTCCTGAATCAGAATCCATCCTCGAACTGGAACGAGTTCCTTCGAGTTCGTATATAACTATACGATGGATTATCCAATAAATGCGGATCTTCGTAGTGATACGGGGTATTCTGGAAAAATACAAAGGTGAAGTAGGAATGGCGATGTTATACGCGGTTTCGTCAAGAATGATAGCAGTCGCAATTTATTTTGCCCTCTTTCTAATCTCTTTATTTGTCTTTACTTATTACCTTCTGTACGCCACACTTATGCTAATTGGTTTTCTTCTTTCCCCACCTTTCGGCACCTGCCTATGGTTTGGAAGAAGACTGTCCAATAAGCGCTATAGGTGTACCCTCTCCTAATCTTAGGAGCCCTCACAATCTGAGAGAAGGTAAAAGGAAAAGAAAACTGAATAGTCCTATTCAATTTCTCCAGAACCGGAAACCATTCTCGAATCTGAAACAAGTTTCTTCGAGTTCGTATATAACTATACGATGGTCATATCGAATAAATGTGGATCTTCGTAGTGATACGGAATGTTCCGGAGAAAGTTAAAGGGTAAAAGTAGGAATGGCAATGAAGTATGCAACTTTGACAATCCAAAAGCCAATGTATTTAAAGAATGTTCGGTTAACTTGGTTTATGAGTTCTAGTCTAGGGTTGGGCCATGGTCGCTGCCAAAGAGAGAGAGAAAAGATACACTTAGCGTGCACTCTAATCTAGATCAGTATGGTTAATAACTTTATCTAATTAGGATGTCTCCCACTGTATCCTCAAATTCTCCTCCAATCCTGAAAGAAGAATTAGTCGGGATCATCTAAAATCACCCGAGGAGTAAACCAACTCATCAGTAGGAATCGGGATCCAACTATCATCGCATGATAACTTGATGGAATCCACTCGACTAAAACATGTTTTCACCACTCCTTTGAGCCGTGGTAGGGTAGTAATCAAAGCACAGTGGGAACTCACAGGAGACAAATGATGATCTCAGGTCGATAGACTAACCTGTACACATGTCACCTGGGAACTGCTATCTGACAATAGGTATAATACCAACTAGCATGTTCCCGGCGAGTCCGTCCGGTGTACTCATAACCCAATGAGCAACTGTATACATCTTAGGTGAACAAACTAACACCAATGGCTTGTGAGACCAGCCACCTCCCCTCATCGGTGTCTCGATCAGTATACACTAGTCTACTCTTAGAGTATCGATGCCCGGTCTCGAAACTCCCATGACTAGGGACATTTTAGGGATGTGCTTATAGACCGCCTAGCTCCCACGTATATGACTGCCATCATACTGTTGGTAGTCAAACAAGAATCCTATGGGCTCTATCAACATGTAATAGTGATCTGTAATGTTACCTGAAGCATGTACACGATGATAAAGACAAACCAGATAGCATACTATCATCTCGAGTAAGACTGTTCTACCGGTATAGGTCCTCCCTCAATCATTGCAATCACGTGCCTGTGATCCAATAATAGACTTGAGGACACTATAGCCAACACGTTTTACAGCCGTAGGTTGGGTTAGGATGTCGCTGCACACGTTAGCCCGCTAAACTAACACTTGGTAGCTTGTGGGAGTCGATTCGTTAATTTGGCGTTGTTTCCATGTTTGATTTGAAAGTTTACTAATTTCATGAGTATTGGTTTGTGTGATGTTAGGATCATTTGCGGGGACTTTGGACGCTGCCAGGAAAGGAAAAGAGGTGATCAGATTCACCTAGCTCGAGATCATCCGGTGAGTAGATTTAACATCTACGGGGGAATCGCCTGTATGGCGTTAAGCGTCGAGGGCTAGATTCAGTGATATAACCATATGCTTATATGTATATATATTGATTGTGCATGAGTACCATTTTGCACATCCTATTACCTGTTGTACATTGACATAGCATTAATTGGACACTGCACCATTACTAGCGGTTCATATTGCATGAGCACTGAATTATATGCCACACACACACACCGTTGGTAATTGTCATGACACGCTCACTATATAAATTTCCATGACACGCACACTATAGAATTTGCCATGGATAAATATATTGTACCGCATTCATTATTAATAGTTAGACATTGATTCTTATTCTATTGCGCATTATGAATTGCATCATACATACATATATACATTGCTATAGTAATATATATACTCTCATATGATGTTTTATTTCGATTTCGTGGATTTGGGAAACCATAAGATACCTTTTGAAACTTGAAATATTTAAAAAGTGTGGTTTTCCCTTAATATGATAATTGTGTCCACCATGAGTTTTCTCGGTTCTGAACGATTTCGAGTACCCGATTCGAGGAGTTGGCTGAGCCGTTTGCGGGTACATGGTGGACCCGGTGAGGTACCCCGGGGAAAGAAGATCGTGGAGTAGACGATGAGCCTGGCAGGGCGAGTACTACCTACCTGTGATTGTATGGAAACTCAACGGATATCTAGAGGATACCGTTCGGAGTTATAAGATAAGATGGATATGTGGTCCGATCAGAGTGACGGCGCCTGAGATATTGGGATTTGGGGTGTCGTTGATGGACACCGGATTGTTAGTAATATGTATGCCCTAGAGGCCATTATTGTATATTATAGTGGATGCTTGGACACACACACACACATATATATATAGGACTTTCTTGCTCGACATGATAGTATGCTATCTGGTTGCACTTTATCTTAACATGTACACTTATTATTATTATGTATCTCTCTGATACATGTTGATAAACCCATTAGGATGTTAGCTTGACAACCAGGACTATGATGCAGATTATACTCGTGGGGCTTGTGTAGTCCGCAAGCCCATCCTTTAACAATTCCTAGTCGAGAGGATATCGAGACAGGGCATCAATATTCCAGAGCAGACTAGTGTGTACGTTTCTTGATCCTGTACGGGGCAATGGTTGATCCCACAACCATTGGTGTTTGACATCATAGATTGTACACAGGTGCTAATTAGAGATTAGGTACACTGAACATGACTCGCCGAGAACTTCTAGATTGTACCATACCTATCGTCAGATATCAGTTCTCTGGTGACACTTGTACAGGTTAGTCTGTAGACCCGAGATCGTCACAGAGTCTTGTGTGGTTCCCACCGTTCTTTGATTTCCTCCCTACCATGGCTCAAAAGAGTCATGCAAACAGGTGGATTTTGGGTACAGTCCCGAGCTACATGGAGGCAATGAGAGATAGGAGGGGTTTCGTCTCTCCCGGTATTGGGAGTTGATGTTGCTCTATGCTCGATTGGCTATAACAGCAAGTCCCTGGCCAGGGCTGATGAGATTTACTGGTAAGAGTTATCAGTAGTTTCTCGAACCGTTATAGGCCACAGATCGGCATGACTTATCAAGTTACTGGGGTCTGACGTTTCCACCCCCAGACTCGATATGCAACATATCAGACGAAGAGACCGGACTGTACGATAAGTGTTGCTTATAGGCTATGTGTGAGTTTGGACAAGCTTGCTTGTTGATCTTCTATTTCGCTCAATACCTGGTAGCCGTTAGGTCCAGCAAGTACCGCCGACGGCTTGTGGGTGACTGATGTGATCATTACCTGCTGCTGGCGTATTGACGAGTTTTTAGAGTCCCACACAAAGGTTTCCTAGCTCAAGCGAAACGACATAGGGCACATATAGTGATATGTGCGGGAGCTTGATTTAATACGTATATGTGATACCATATTCTAATCTCGTGATATGAGATATAGGTTCGGTTATATGTGATATGACCGTGTTATCGAATCAAGTGTTGATTTGATAATATGATATTAGTCGGTTATATATGATATAACCGGATTATTGAATCAAGTGTTGATTTAATAATTTGATATATATTTTTATATTTGATATATTAATATATATTAACTAATATTGCTCACTTACAGATATTCTTCTCTTTAAAATACATTTAATATATGTGATATATATTAATATATGTATTTATATATTGTGTCATGGTGGATGATACTTTGGACATGGGTGTATGAGACTCACACCAAGACTAAAGATAATTAGGGTATTTATTTATTAAGAGCACTTCAAAAATTAGGTGGAAATGAGCATGGCTTAGATGCTTGTGGAAGCATGTAGAAACCATGACTCATCCCACTAATTTTGTTTTACTCTAGATATTTTATAACACAATCATTATCTTTAGCCCATGGATAACTCTCTATAACATCACTTGAGATTATTTCCTCACCCTAGTTCATCTTCTTCATCTCATTATTTTTGCTCTCTAGCTTTTCATGAGGTGAGAAAAGAAAAGGAGAAAGTGATTTTTAAATTGAGCTAAATTCTTATTTCATCAACCTACTCTCATCTAGCCCATTAGTGTAGGTTGTTTGCTTCACTAATTACTTAATAAGTGAAGAAGTAGCTTGAGTTAGAGATTCTTCAAGGTGGATCATCTTCGGCCTCGAAGACGACGAAGCAAGCTCGTTCCTTTCACTAAGTGGAGCCTAAGAAGAGTTCTAGGGACCATTACTTGAAGCTAAGGGACTACTACTTGGAGCTATTGAAGTGAAGGACCGGTCTACAAAGGTTGTATTTCCTATTCACTTAGTGAATACTTCTTTACATGCTTATAAACCCTAATTCTCTAATTCGATTCTAGGTTAGTGTAGCTTAGACCTCTAGATTTTTTAAAATTGCATACTCGATGCATGTGGAAACCTTGTAGAGGTGCTAAGACATACTTTCATGGATTTCTATGATGATGATTCATTGATGATGATTTTGTTTTATCCCACACTCTGGATTTATTATGACATGCACAGTTTTATATAGTTGTTGTACCCTAGTGGTGTACCTTGATCATGATTTTGTTGCATATCCATACTGCTATACTTATACCATCAGATTGCATATTTTGGATTATCACTTTTCGTGCATGCTTGCGATTATCTGTACGATATTATTTACTATTCACGAGTTGGCAACTCATCCCCGTTGTGCCACAGTGTTTTGCAGGGTTGACCCTCAGTGTAGTCGCGGCAGGGCTCTTTATTGCATCATTTTCAGTGGATACCGCTACTGTTGAGTGTGAGACCTTTTGTAGGTGGGTATTTGTGCGGGTATCCATATATTTCCGCTTGTATATCTTAGTTGTATCTAGTACTCTCCATCTGTTGGATATATGTATGCCCTAGAGGCCATTATGTGATAGTGTATGTACTGATGTGTGTATATATATATATATATATTCAGAGGACAGTCTTGCTCGACATGATAGTATGCTATCTGGTTTCTCTTTATCATATGTTCACTTGATCATGTTTATATTCATTTTGGTACATGTTGATAAAGCCTTAAGGATATTGGCTTGACTACTTGGATTATGATGTGGATCATACTAGTAGGACATCTGTAGTTTATAAGCATGTCCTTGAAATGTTCCTAGTCGTAGGTATATCGAGACAGGGCATCGATATTCCAGTGTAGACTAGCGTATACTGTTCTTGTTCCATATGATGGGCGATGGATGATCCCATATCCGTCTGGTGTGTTGACACCAAAGATTGTATACGGGTGCTCAGTGAGACTGAGTACACTAAACGGACTCACCGAGAACTCTTATGTGGTATTATATCATACGTCGGATAGCAGTTCTCAGGTGACACTGGTACAGGTTAGTCTGTAGACCCGAGATCGCCATAGAGTCTTGTATGTCATCCCACTGTACTTTGATCTCCACCCTACTACGACTCTATTGAGTCGTACAAACAGGTAGATTTTAGGTACAATCCCGAGGCATATGGAGGCAATGAGCGATAGGAGAAGTTTCGTATCTCCCGGTATTGGGGGTTGATGCTGTGCTGTGCACGATTAGCTATAACAGAAAGCCTCTGGCCAGGGCTGCTGAGATATTACTGATAAGTGTTATCAGTAGTTTCTCGATCTATTATAGACCATATACCGGCATGACTTATTGAGTTATTGGGGTCGACGATTCCATCCCTAGACTCGATATGCTGCATATCTGACGAAGAGACCAGACTATACGGTAAGTGTTGCCAGTTGGATTTACGGGAGTTTTGACAGGTTTGCTTGTTCTTCTTCTGATCGCTCAATACCCGGGTGGCCGTTACGTTTAGCTAACCACTTGCGGCTTGTAGGTGTTTGATATGATCATCATCTACTGCTGGCGTATTGACGAGTCTTAAAGTCCCACTTAGGCGAAACGATGTGGTGTGCATATGAGATATGTGCGGGAGCTTGATTAAATACGTGTTTATGATGCCGTATTTTAATCGGGCGTTTTATATTAGTCGGGTCGTATGAGATATGACCGGTTTATTAAATCAAGTGTTGATTTAATATTGACTTTTATCTCATTTATTTAAACCCTTTTCTTTTGATGGATGCATGCATGTATATGTACATGTTGATGTGCATACATACATGCATTTGTATCATGGTTGATGATACATTTTAGATGGAAATATAAGACTCACATGATTCATAATTATATATATGGATATTTTGTTTTAAGTTAAAGATAAAGGAAATTAAATTAATGACTCATTTCTTCACAAATGACTCATTGTTTCTACACACTTCCTTGGTTGACCTTTGACTTAACCTTGGTTAATTTCCTTTGCTCTTTAACTCATCACAAAATATCTAGATATTATTATTAACCATGGTTTGTATTATGATATCATTCTCTCTCTCTCTCACTATCATTATGATTATTATTCATCCAAAAGAAAAATAATTTCCATCTTCATCTTCCTCTCTCTAGCTCTCTCTTGAGTTCTAAAATTGAGTGAGATTAAAAGAAAGAAAGAGTTTTAAGAGAGAATATAAACCACTTCATCATCCTGCACACCTCTATATACTTTTTGTAGGGTGTTTGCTTCAAGGATTTCATAGATCAAGTGAAGCAACAAGCTTTGAGCAAAAGACTTTGGGTGGATCGTCGTGGACTTAGAAGCGTTCAAGCAAGCCGTTCCAAACCTTTGGAGATTCAAGGAGTTGCCCTAGGAGGGCTACAAAGGTTGTAGTCTCTCCACTTAGTGTTAGAATAACTTTTAATTGTGATACTATTAATTGTTACTCTATAATTCTAGTTCGATTCCTAGTTAAGTTTACTTAGCACCTCATAAAATCAAAGTTGTGGCATGTATGATGCTTCCAAACCCTATACGAGGTAATAAGAAAACCCTACACCATCTACCACTTATATGTATTTGATTTAGAGATGAGACTAAGATATTCTGTATTTTTATATTATTTGTGTTTCTGGTTGTCGTGCTCGTGTGAGCCGGCTTTTATTCCATGCTGCGATGCTGTTTTACCTTTTATTATGCTGTTTTCACTTCTTATTTGCTTATTTCTTCGCTAAGGCGTCGTATATATACCTGTTATGGTTGTGTTCCGCCTTTAGGCGTGAATTGCTCCCGTTTGGGGATGCCTTTTATATATTCTATGTTTTGTACCCGTTTGGGGCTAGCTTTTACAAAGGAGATGCTGCCGAAATTTCTAAGAAAATAAATTTAAGTTTTAAGATTTTTAACTTGAGATTTTAAATGTTTTTAACTAATTTTTTATCACTCTATCTTTTCTTGGTTTAGATTTCTGGGTTTTCAGCTTACTTGAATTATGTTACGCCTAGCAACGTTGCGTGATTTAAGTGCCGGTCGCGTTCCTAAATTAGGTCGTGACAATGTTGGTATCAGAGCGTTAGGTTTTACCTTTCGGAGTGTAGGATGACCCTTGGTATGATGGAGTAAGTAGCTTAAGAAGAGTGACGTAACGTATGTATGTTCCGCGGCATACTTACGACACGGTACTCCGCCTAAGTGACTTTAGGACATATTTGCTTGTAATTCCTCTCTTTATTTCATGTATCCATATAATTCAATTTCTATGTTCTTATCGGATCCTATTTCCTTGTTCTAGCCACTATGCCGCCAAAGACTACGAGGGCACAGGGAGCTGCCGCTAGAGCTGAGGTCAGGGCAGGCTTGTCTGAGACAAGAACTGACCAAGGCAGTACGCCTACTCTTCAGGAGCAGATTGACCCACCTTCTCCAGGTCGTATTGCTAGGCTAGAGGCCAATGTTCAGGACTTACGTCAGATGATTGGATATTTGGTAGGGGTCAGTCGAGCACAGAGATCAGAGGTTGTTCCACCTAATACGGGGACCATGATTGTACCTACTGCTCAGACAGTCGTACCTACCGCTACAGAAACTATCGCCGTATTTTTAACAGAGTTTATGAGGCTGAAGCCTCCAGTTTTTACTGGCACCGATGCATCGGAGGATCCACAATCGTTCCTTGACCGGATGGCCAGGATCTGTCGTTCCTTTAGATGTTCCGATGCGAGATCGGTCGAGTTTGCTAGTTTTCGTCTAGAGGGTCTTGCCTAGACTTTGTGCAAGTCTATGGAGAGGGATCAAGCTACAGGTCTTCCTCCTATAACCTGGGATGAGTTCGCTATGGATTTTCTTGATCGTTTTCTTCCGCAGAGCGTCAGGGATTCCCGAGCTCGCAGCTTTGAGTCATTGCGCCAGACTCCAGATATGACAGTGGTAGAGTATGATATTCAGTTCGCCAAGCTATCCATATATGCTCCATATTTCATAGATACTGAAGTGAAGCACATCAAAAGATTCGTACAAGACCTTGTTACCCAGTTGTTCCTCTCTATTGGAGCCCAGCAATTTGATACGTATGTAGCCGCGGTGGGGGACGCAGCCCTACTGGTAGAGGAGCGTATTTCCGAGCCTTCAATTGTTTCGGGACCGAAGCGGATTCGTGCTGATATATCAGCCCAAAGGCAGATAGGTAAACGCTGCGACAGATTCCTTCCAGGTTGTGGTGATAGCAGAGGCTTGAGGCGAGGCCGGTTATATAGCTCTTACCTACAGGGTCAGCAGCCGTCGTCGGGATTTTTTCGGTGTGGGAGTCAGTATCATCGCATCAGAGATTGTACTAAGGTACGCCAGGGCGAGGCAGTTTCACATGTTACTTTACCACATTCACCTCCTCAGAGAGCATTGTCTCTTACGCCCGTTGTTACTTCACGTCAGACCTATGCTCAGTGAGGCTATGGTCGTGGTGGCCTTATTCAGATAAGACGAGGTGGCAGAGGCGGAGGACAGCCGGATGCCGGTAGAGGACAGGCTCGAGTTTTTGAGTTGACTCTTCAGGATGAGCAGGCATCGAATGTAGTTGTGACAGGTACTCTTCCAGTGTGTTCTTTCGATGCGCGCATAATGTTCGACCCAGGATCTACGCACTCATATATTTCAACACACTTCGTACCAAGGTTGGGCCAAGATTCGTCCTTGTTAGATCATCCGCTTGTCGTGATTACTCCCGTTGGTGACTCTTTTGTTGCGCGACATGTGTTTCGTGTTAGTTATATGTATGCCCTAGAAGCCATTACTGTACATTGGATGTATATTGTAGTGGATGCTGGGTCATATATAGGTAGGACTTTCTTGCTCGACATGATAGTACGCTATCTGGTTGCTCTTTATCTTAACATGTATACTTTCTGTCTCTCTGTTACATGTTGATAAAGCCCTTAGGATGTGTACTCGACTTCCAGGACTATGATGCAGATCATACTAGTGGGGCCTGGGTAGTCCATGAGTACATCCTTCAATGTTCCTAGTCGTGGGAATATCGAGACGGGGCATCGATATTCCAGAGTAGACTAGCGTATATCTTCTCGACCCATGTGATGGGCGATGGATGATCCCATATCCGTTGGTGTTTGACATCAGAGATAATATGCAGGTGCTCAGTGGAGACTGGGTATACTGAACGGACTCGCCGAGAACTCCCAGATGGTATTATACCTCACGTCATATGGCAGTTCTCTGGTGACACTGGTACAGCATAGTCTGTTGACCCGAGATCGTCATAGAGTCTTGTGTGTCTCCCACTGTGCTTTGATTTCCACCATACCATGGCTCTACTGAGTCATGAAAACAGGTGGTTTTTAGGTACAGTCTCGATTCATATGGAGGAAATGAGCGATAGGAGGGGATTCGTCTCTCCCGGTATTGGGGGTTGATGTTGCGCTATGCTCGACTGGCCATAACAGGAAATCCCTGGCCAGGGTTGCAGTGATATACTGGTAAAAGTTATCAGTAGTTTCATGATTGTTATAGACCTCACGTCGGCACGACTTATCAAGCTACTGGGGTCTGACGTTTACCACCCCTAAGCGAGATATGCAACATATCAGACGAACAGACCGGACTGTACAGTAAGTGTTACTGGTTGGATTCACAGGAGTGTGAGCGGGCTTGCTCGTCAATCTTCTGATCGCTCAATACCCGGGTGGCCGTTACGTTTAGCAGAATGCTTGCGGCTTGTGGGTGTTTGATATGATCATCACCAGCTGCCGGCGTATTGACGAGTCTTTACAGTCCTACACAGAGGTTTCCTGGCTCAAGAAAAACGAAATAGGAGCGCATATGAGATATGTGCGGGACCGAGAATAATGCGTGTATGTGATACCGTATTCTATTCTCGCGATGAATGTATCGAATGGTTGTATGCGATATAACCTAGTTATCGAATCGAGGATTGATTCGATAAGTCGATACATTGGATACTAGTCGGTTATATGCGATATGACCGGATCGTTAAATCAAGTGTTGATTTAATGATTTAATGCATAATTATATATTTGATATAATAATTTGCATTAACTAGTATTTGTTCACTTTAAATGGATTTTCTCACTTGAAGTACACAAGTTGTATATGTAATATACTTTTGTGCACTTGTTTGTATCATGTTTGATGATACATGCTAACTTGAGTTTGTGTGTATGATTAAACCATGGTTATATGAATGGTTAGGGTTTTGTTTACTTATTCATTTATTTATTTTGTTTATTTATTTTGGAAAAGATAAATAGAAATGGTGGCTTTCTTTGTTTCTTTCATGAAGCTTCATGAAGTGTTGAAAGCTTGACCATTTTGTTTGCTTCCCTTAACCTAACCATTCACCTAACCCTAGTTTAGTCTCTACACTTAACCATGGTTGGTATATGATAAGTATTCATTTTATTTTCTATTTGAACTTACTTATCATATTCTTTCTTCATCTTCTTCATCTTCAACAAGAAGAAAAGCTTGCCTCCATCAATGGCAACTTGAGAAAAAGAGTGAGAAATCAATTCTAAAGTGAACCCACTTCCTATTTCTTCATCCTCTACCACTTGACAAGTAGTATAGGGTGTTTTCTTCACAAGTTTCATGACTTGGTGAAGTTGGAGTTTGATCTTGAGTTGCCTCGACGTAGATCATCTTCGGCATCGAAGTCGACGACCTAGCCCGCCCATTTCTCCGATGAAGCCGATGCTAGAGTCCGGGATCCGATATGGACAGCGGAGGGACGTCATCACGGAGCCTAGGAGGTGGAGGACCGGATCTACAAAGGTTGTAGCCCCTTCCCTTTAGCAATAAAGTAGTTTACTTGCTTGCATCGTCTATACATCTAGTTAACGATCCGTATTAGGGTTTGTAGGCACATGGAAAATTTTGAATTAGCCATGTTTGATCACTTGTGACACCTCATTAGTATGTCTAGTAACCCTACAGTGGTATCAGAGCCTGGCTAGAGCCTTAGGCGATGCGTAGACGGAGTTAGAAGTCCGATCGAACCGAAACCCTAACTCAAGAATGCTCTCTGTACATTTTTTGAAATCGGTGATTTTTGAGAATTAAAAATATGCAGAAAAACCAGCAGGAGATTCTAAGAATTACTGAGAAGCCCGTATGCCTGAGTCCATCAATGTGCGGCGGAACCGCGGCATTAGCATGGCTAATGCGGCGGTTCTGCGGCAGTTTAGTCTCCTCTTGCATTGAATTTTGCACAGTAATTCCTATTTTGCAGTGCTGGTTTTCCTGGGAATTTTTAATCTGAACTCAAGAGTTGAGTTTTCTGGGTTGCATTGGGAGTTCGTAAATTCGATTGGATTATCAAACTTTGTCTATGTGTTTTTCCGGGTAATTTTAGAATATGTTAAAAAGTTCGGCCGGATATAAATACCCACTTTTTCCCCTGCTGGGAAATTTCCAATTGTTGGACTTTTCCGTAGTTTAATGACGTTCTAAGTAGTACAAGTAACGCGATGGTCCCTCTAGAAGACAACAAACCTTAACTCGATTATTTGACCGTCTTGAACTGCCCTTTGAACCTTAGGGTTTGGGGCAGTACGGCGTGCCACATGTTAGGCGTTGGCTTGACCCTTCTACGGCTGGACCGTTGGTACTGAGGTATGAAGTGAATGTCTTTGAACTTATTTCATGTGTTGAGTTGTTTCTGGAAAACATGGGTGTTCGATTGTTTGATCGGAAAGTTTAACATTTTCTATCTTATCCGGAATGTGATACAACATTTGGAATTCACAAGTAGTTATGAGATAACTGAATGAATGTTATAAACATAGCAGTTTAGTCTCACTTGATCGGTTGCCACAGAATTTTGATGCGATCAAAAGTCCGTCGCAATCACGTAGCGTACGCGGATACTCGCCGGGTAAACTTAATAGACAGCCTCACCCCATAGCCCCGACCAAGTGACGGTAGGAGAACCCCGTCGCCGAAAGCATCCGTTCGGGTGCTCGCGGTAGCGGTGTTCCGCCTTAGTGCACTTCGTCGACGGCGTCGGGGGTGCGGACGCATACTAAAGTTTGCGACGAGCATTCGATCAGGATGTCGGGAATTTTGTTGAATTGCCCGACTTGATATTGAAAAGTGTTTTCGATAATGAGACTAAAATGCGGGGTTTATAACTGTTAGGCATGCGATGTCTAAGTATTTCATTTGATTAGGCATACGATGTCTAAAGAGATTGCGGATTCCAACTGTTGTAGTTTTACACTTTCTTTTCTGTGACCGTAAGTGTAATATGTGATATCGCCGGTTTCGTTGCTATATGTCAACGACAAATGGGATGCGCATATTTACTTACATTGATGACATGTGATGTTATGTGTTGCTGGATATGTTATATTGGATCGTCGCGTTTGAATAGCTGGGTTTTTTTTATGTGAGATGAGTGTTTTTCATTTTCATTCATGTAAAAACTTGTATGTAATATTCTTTTATTGGGGCACTTCCAGGTTGCGGAAGATATCACCATTTGTATATTATTTACTTTTCCGCATTAGGATAGACCCAAGAAGGAGGGCATAAGTAACTGGGTTCTAGGGTCCAGTGGGAGACCAACTCGAGGAGTCGAGTCCGGGTCTCCTAACCCTAGAATTGGTAGGGTTGCTTGCCGCTCTCGTAGGGGTCTAGGGGTGTGGGATTGGCTATTCATCATGACCGTGGAATCCGTGTTTTATACTGGCTCGTATTAAAAACACAGACGTCCTAGTATATCCAATATTTCATATGATATTTTCTGCTGCGTTATCTGTGATGTGATCATGTGATTTGTTCAGATAGATATGGTATATAGTATATATGATATATTATATAGACGTTGCTTATGTTTTACACCCGCGCTAGCCCTGCCTCGTTCTGGCGTTAGTTACCTAACCTAACGGTGCAGACGGGATATCGAGGCGAATGCGGATGGCATAAGCGTACGTTATATTTATCTGTGATGTTTAGGTGGACTTAAATGATGGGATATTCATTAATGGGATTAATGAAAGGAAATAAACCTAATTGATGTTGTGGAATCGAATTTCAAAAATAAAACAGGTAGCTACAGTTCTTGCTTTGCATCGCGGTGTTCCTTGAAGAACATCCTGCACCTTATTCGATGAGGAAAGGACCGAGATCCCTTCACCGGGAGTGACTCCTTTAGCAATAACTGGCAGATGCTACACACTCGGTTTTTCTTTTGATCGCTTCTATAGTTTTCGTTTTGCATAGTGATATATATGATATATCCCGCACCTCATTCGACGAGGAAAGGGCCGACGATCCCTTCACCGGGAGTGACCCCTTTGGCAAAACTAGAAAAGCTTAAAAAACATTACATTTAAATACCATTTGATTCCGCAACGAGATCAAGTTCAAAGCATTAAAGGTTTTCACAAAAACCATTCGCAACCCTCCGTCATTTTAGGAAGTAGAGTACTTAATATTCGTGCTGTGTTTGTTGACCTTAGTTAAGGCACAGTGTACGGTAGCTAAGTGATGTCTTCCTACACCGCATATGATGCGATTAGTTAGGACAGTCGCGTGACTTTATTGACCTTAGTTAAGGGTCATGTGGGTGGGTCTAATTAATCACGAAATGATGGGTAGAACTTGACTAGTACTTATGATTTGTTGACCATAGTTAAGGTCATAAGTGCTAGGGGTAAAAACCATTATTGGGAGTTTCAAGTGTTGAAATTTGCAATGAGATTGCATACCTTCTATATGATAGTTGGATCCCGATACCCACTGCGAGTAATTGTTACTCCTGGGAGAGTTTTGCACTTTACAATTAGCCGATCAAGTAGGTGTCTAGAAAGGTGTCAACGGGGTTACGCCTCTGGGAAAATGAGGTTTACTGTAATTGGGTCCGTGCGAAAGTACGGGGAACCTCCCTCAAAGTACCGACACTGGCCTGGCTGAAAGATTGACGAACTTGTAGAGTGCAATTAATCCCGGCTAGTCTTTCCTTTTAAGGTTTGAAGGAAGATTTGATAAAAACAGTGAGAGACATCCTGATTAGATAAAATATATAACCAATCTGATCTTGCAAGA
The DNA here is from genome assembly GCA_030015575.1 of Agapanthus africanus. Lineage (NCBI taxonomy): Eukaryota > Viridiplantae > Streptophyta > Magnoliopsida > Asparagales > Amaryllidaceae > Agapanthus > Agapanthus africanus. The sequence continues at coordinate 249,885,066 of CM057345.1, read as the reverse complement.
GCGCACGCTGAGTGTTTTCTTCTCTCTCTCTCCAGGTAGCGACCATATCACGCCTTAATCAAGATAATAATATGGATGAATTGACCGAACCCGCTTGTTATACTGAGCTGGGGAACGTTGGCCCCGCTCCAAGTTATAATTGTTATAAGACAGAGTAAGAAATAGGGAAATACCAGAATTCCTATGCCACCCAAACGAAGAAAGTGCATATGATGCATCTCCTTCGGGTATGTTCATTACAAAGAACTGTTTCTCAGTATCCTCTGCATCCTGGGTATTTGATACCGGATCAGGATCCCAGATATGTAATCTGTTACATAGGGCTACAAAAAGGTAGAAAAACTGAGAACGGGTGATAAGTTTCATGAGACAGAAAACGGGGCAAGTGTTGCAGCCAAGTCTGTTGGTCACTGTCACCCTGTATTACCAATACATTGATTCTGAACAAATGCTATTAGATACCGAACCTGATATACAAAATCATATCAGCCTCTTTATTACTAAAGAAATGATAAAATTTTGTATTGATGGATAATGTTTTGAACATTTCCTATATCAAAAGTTGATCGGTTCAAGCGCGTTATCTAAAAGCATTGACGTTCTAAATCAAACTACAGTTCTCAGTATTCAGAACACACACAAGAGGAAGAGTTCAGAAATGAACGGATCCTTCTTGAGGCATTGTAGACTAGGTCACATCAATGCGACCCGACTGGCTGAAGTTACATTTTAGATGCATATTTAAATCAGTTTGAATTTACATCTTGTGAAACTTGTCAGTCATGTCACAAAGATTAGATGACCATAGCTCTGTTTATTGGAAACAGAGAAAGAGTTAGTAAACTCTTGGGACTGATATATGATGATGTATGTAAACTCCCCTGTCTACACATGCCAGGACCGGTTCTTTGTACTTCATTACGTTCTCTGATAATCTCTCAAGATTCAGCCATATGTTCCTGTTGAATCATAGGTCCGAAGCTTTTGAGATATTCACAGAATATAAGCTAGAAGTAGAGAACCAATACGGGTATAAGTATTATGTCCTATGATAAGATCAGGGAGGAGAATACTTGTGCATAGAATTCCTGGATTATTCTAAAGGAGAATGAGATTCTCTCTCCGTATTACTCCTCTGAATACACCACAGCACAACGGAGTATCACGGCGGAGCAATCGCACTGTATTAGATATGGTGTGCTCTATGATGAGTACTACTGAGTTTCCTATTTCCTTTTGGGAGTTATGCGCTTGAGAAGCTGTATACCTATTGAATAGGGTTCAAATCAAATCAGTTGCCTACCACTTCATATGTGATATGGTAAGGGAAGAGCCCATATCTTAAGTTAGTTAAGATTTGGGGTTGTCCGGCCTATGTCTAAAAGCAAAATCCGGACAAGATCGAGGCAATGTCAGTTCTGTAGAACTGGGAAGGTCCCAGCTATATAAAACTGCAGCTGATGATTTGACAGTACCAAAGTATTCATTAGTCCCCGATGAACCTCACCCTCTCCGCCGATCTGGTAGGGTTCCTCACCTGCCTGAGAGATACTTTGGTTTCTCGATGACAGTGGGAGCGAGGACTGCATCATGAGATGATGACCCAACTAGTTTCGAGCAGGCCATCGAGAGTAGGGACTCTGTAAGAATGGCTGGATGCTTAGCGATCTGAGATGGAATCCACGTACACCAACAAAGTATGGACTTTGGTTGCTATATCTGAAGGGTTAAATCCCTATCAGGAGCAAGTATATCTAGAGAAGATTACTTGGTGTAGATGGAAAAGTTAAGACTTTCAATGCTAGACTTGTTAAAGGTTTTCATCATCGACCAGGCATGGATAATGATGAAATCTTTTCCAGGGACTACGCTTAAGTCCATCCAGATCCTACTTGCCATTGCTACATACCATGACTACGATATCTGGTGGTTGGGTGCCATGACTACTTTTCTAAATAATGATTTGGAAGAGAACGTCTATAAGAACACAGCCAGGGGGCTTCGTAAACAGTGGGAGCAGCGGAAACATGTGCAAGTTGCTTTACATGATAAAGCAGGCATCGCGGAGTTGGAACGTCTGTTTTGATGTGGTAGTCAAAGGGTTTGACTTCATCAAAATGGTAGATGAACCTTGTAAGTACAAAAAGGTAGTAGAGAGTGAGGTGGTCATCCTCGTATTGTACGTGGACAACATACTCTTGATAGGAAAGGGGTTTCCTATACTATGCTCGGTCAATCTCCGCTTATCACAAGGATTCTCCAATAGGATCAAAGTGATACATCCTAAATCCTGAGTTTTCATCTATGAGATAGATGTAATTGGATGCTAGGATTCTCACTAGATGTAGTGAGATGGTATCAATCGATCCTGGGGAGAATCACTGGAAGGGTTCCAAGGTGATAAAGACGACTGAATGTCAGTCACAGGCATTGTCTTTACCCTCAGTAAAGGGACGGTATGTTGGAAGAGTTCCAAGGTAGATACCGTGGAAAACTAGACGATAAAGGCTGGTAACATCACTATTAAACATACTACCAAAGAGGAAGTTTGGGTGTATATTGGTTCATAAGATGAACTAGGTTCCTACCATTGTATGGCAATGGATGTGTGGCTTTGGCCCGGGAACCCTGGTCCCGTCAGTGACCCACACATATTCTGAGGCAGCATCACCTGATCATGGAGATAGATGTTCTCCAGGGTGATCGAGGTTAGGAGAGTAGACTCAGAGGATAACACGGCGGATCCACTCACAAAGGCTTTTCCCAGAGAGAGACTTATATGGGATGGTTGAGTATGTGATACTGCAACCACTGCTACAGATGGCCCTAGTGCAAGTGGGAGATTGTTAGTTATATGTATGCCCTAGAGGCCATTACTGTACATTGGATGTATATTGTAGTGGATGCTGGGTCATATATAGGTAGGACTTTCTTGCTCGACATGATAGTACGCTATCTGGTTGCTCTTTATCTTAACATGTATACTTTCTGTCTCTCTGTTACATGTTGATAAATCCCTTAGGATGTGTACTCGACTTCCAGGACTATGATGCAGATCATACTAGTGGGGCCTGGGTAGTCCATGAGTACATCCTTCAATGTTCCTAGTCGTGGGAATATCGAGACGGGGCATCGATATTCCAGAGTAGACTAGCGTATATCTTCTCGACACATGTGATGGGCGATGGATGATCCTATATCCATTGGTGTTTGACATCAGAGATAATATGCGGGTGCTCAGTGGAGACTGGGTACACTGAACGGACTCGCCGAGAACTCCTAGATGGTATTATACCTCACGTCAGATGGAAGTTCTCTGGTGACACTGGTACAGCTTAGTCTATTGACCCGAGATCGTCATAGAGTCTTGTGTGAATCCCACTGTGCTTTGATTTCCACCCTACCACGGCTCTACTGAGGCGTGCAAACAGGTGGTTTTTGGGTACAGTCCCGATTCACATGGAGGCAATGAGCGATAGGAGGGGATTCGTCTCTCCCGGTATTGGGGGTTGATGTTGCGCTATGCTCGACTGGCCATAACAGGAAATCCCTGGCCAGGGTTGCAGTGATATACTGGTAAGAGTTATCAGTAGTTTCACGATTGTTATGGACCTCACGTCGGCATGACATATCAAGCTACTGGGGTCTGACGTTTACCACCCCTAGGCGAGATATGCAACATATCAGACGAATAGACCGGACTGTACTGTAAGTGTTACTGGTTGGATTCACAGGAGTGTGAGCGGGCTTGCTCGTCGATCTTCTGATCGCTCAATACCCGGGTGGCCGTTACGTTTAGCAGACCGCTTGCGGCTTGTGGGTGTTTGATATGATCCTCACCTGCTGCCGGCGTATTGACGAGTCTTTAGAGTCCTACACAGAGGTTTCCTGGCTCAAGCGAAACGAAATAGGAGCGCATATGAGATATGTGCGGGACCGAGAATAATGCGTGTATGTGATACCGTATTCTATTCTCGCGATGAATGTATCGAATGGTTGTATGCGATATAACCTAGTTATCGAATCGAGGATTGATTCGATAAGTCGATATATTGGATACTAGTCGGTTATATGCGATATGACCGGATCATTAAATCAAGTGTTGATTTAATGATTTAATGCACAATTATATATTTGATATAATAATTTGCATTAACTAGTATTTGTTCACTTTAAATGGATTTTCTCACTTGAAGTACACAAGTTGTATATGTGATATACTTTTGTGCACTTGTTTGTATCATGTTTGATGATACATGCTAACTTGAGTTTGTGTGTATGATTAAACCATGGTTATATGAATGGTTAGGGTTTTGTTTACTTATTCATTTATTTATTTTGTTTATTTATTTTGGAAAAGATAAATAGAAATGGTGGCTTTCTTTGTTTCTTTCATGAAGCTTCATGAAGTGTTGAAAGCTTGACCATTTTGTTTGCTTCCCTTAACCTAACCATAGTTTAGTCTCTACACTTAACCATGGTTGGTATATGATAAGTATTCATTTTATTTTCTATTTGAACTTACTTATCATATTCTTTCTTCATCTTCTTCATCTTCAACAAGAAGAAAAGCTTGCCTCCATCAATGGCAACTTGAGAAAAAGAGTGAGAAATCCAATTCTAAAGTGAACCCACTTCCTATTTCTTCATCCTCTACCACTTGCCAAGTAGTATAGGGTGTTTCTTCACAAGTTTCATGACTTGGTGAAGTTGGAGTTTGATCTTGAGTTGTCTCGACGTAGATCATCTTCGGCATCGAAGTCGACGACCTAGCCCGCCCATTTCTCCGATGAAGCCGATGCTAGAGTCCGGGATCCGATATGGACAGCGGAGGGACGTCATTATGGAGCCTAGGAGGTGGAGGACCGGATCTACAAAGGTTGTAGCCCCTTCCCTTTAGCAATAAAGTAGTTTACTTGCTTGCATCGTCTATACATCTAGTTAACGATCCGTATTAGGGTTTGTAGGCACATGGAAAATTTTGAATTAGCCATGTTTGATCACTTGTGACACCTCATTAGTGTGCCTAGTAACCCTACATTTCGGTCGTGTGTCGTTCGTATTGGAGATAGAGATTCGTCAGTTGACTTGATCCTTCTTGATATGTTGGACTTTGACATTCTCCTTGGCATGGACTGGTTAGCTACTTGCTATGCGTCTGTGGACTGCCGTGAGAAGGAAGTTAGGTTTTTTTTCCGGGTGAGTCGGTTCTTGTTGTGTAGGGGGACTGTAGTGTTGGATATATATATGCCCTAGAGGCCATTATATGATAGTGGATGTATCGGTATGTGTATATATATATTCAGGGGACATTCTTGCTCGACATGATAGTATGCTATCTGGTTGTACTTTATCTTGACATGTTCATTTGATCATGCATCTTACTCATTTGGTACATGTTGATAAAGCCCTTAGGATATTTGCTTGACTACTAGGATTATGATGTGGATCATACTAGTGGGACACCTGTAGTTTATAAGCATATCCTTGAAATGTTCCTAGTTGTGGGTGTATTGAGATGGGGCATCGATATTCTAGAGTAGACTAGCGTATACCATTCTTGTCCCATATGATGGGCGATGGATGATCCCACATCCATCTGGTGTGGTGACACCAAAGATTGTATACGGGTGCTCAGTGAGACTGGGTACACTGAACGGACTCGCCGAGAACTCCTATGTGGTATTATATCTATCGTCGGATAGCAGTTCTCAGGTGACACTGGTACAGGTTAGTCTGTAGACCTGAGATCGTCATAGATTCTTGTGTATCCTCCCCCTGTACTTTGATCTCCACCCTACCACGACTCTACTGATTCGTGCAAACAGGTGGATTTTGGGTATAGTCCCGAGGCGCATAGAGGCAATGAGCGATAGGAGGGGTTTCGTCTCTCCCGGTATTGGGGGTTGATGTTGCGCTAAGCACGATTGTCTATAACAGGAATTCCCTGGCCAGGACTGCTTAGATTTACTGATAAGCGTTACCAGTAGTTTCTCGATCTGTTGTAGACCATATACCGGCATGACTTACTGAGTTATTGGCGTCGACGATACCACCCCTAGACTCGACATGCAGCATATCTGACGAATAGACCGGACTGTACGGTAAGTGTTTCCAGTTGGCTCGACGGGAGTTTTGATAGGTTCGCTTGTTTTTCTTTTGATCGCTCAATACCCGGGTGGCCGTTACGTTTAGCTGACCGCTTGTGGCTTGTGGGTGTTTGATGTGATCATCACCTACTGCCGGCGTATTAACAAGTCTTAGAGTCCCACACTGGAGTTTTCTAGCTCAGGCGAAACAATGTGGTGTGCATATGAGATATGCGCGGGAGAACGATTAAATGGGTGTATATGATACCGTGTTTTAATTGGGCGTTTTCTATTGGTCGGGTCGTATGAGATATGACCGATTTATTAAATCAAGTGTTGATTTAATATTGACTTTTATCTCATTTATATAAACCTTTTCTATTTGGATGAGTGTGCATGTATGCACATACACATGTTGATGTGAATGCATACATACATGCATACATGTGTGTCATGGTTGTTGATACACTAGAGATGGCAATGCATGACTCACATGGTAGATAAATATGTATATGTATTTTCATTATTGAGAAAAAGAAATGATTAAATCATGGTTGATTTTTCTTCATCACTATTCTTTACTTGACCAAACTAAGACGATGGTTTATTTTCATTTGTTCTTTAACTCACATATGAAAATATCTAGATATTTATTGACCATGGTTACTTGAGGGAGTGTCTCTCATATATATTTTCATTTCTCATTTTATTTTGAGATTTATCAAAAACAAATGAGCTCAAGCTTTGCCATCTTCATCCTCTTCCTCTCTCAAGCTCTCTTGAGTTTCTAAAGTGAGTGAAGTAAAAAAGAAAGGAAAGGTTTTTAAGTGAGAAAATAAACCACATCATCATTATATACTAGTTTAGCCCATTAGTTTAGAGTGTTAGATCCTCTTCCTCATTGATCAAGTGAAGTAAGGAGCTTTGAGCAAAGGGACTTCGGGTGGATCATCGTGGACTTGGAAGGTCTCTAGCGAGCAGGTTCAAACTCTCAAGGATCCAAGGAGTCAAGAGAAGAGGTCTACAAAGGTTGTATTCTCTTCACTTAGTGATAGTTTTCTTGTAGTATGAGATACTATTTGTTGTTACCTTAAAATTTCTAGTTCGATTCCTGGGTTAGTTTGTTTAGCACCTCCTAAAATTTTACTATGGCATGTGTGATGCTTGTGAAACCCTAGGCAAGGTGCTAACGAAACCCTACAGTGGTATCAGAGCCAAGCTAGAATTTTAGACGATGTTAAATATTACGAAACCAAAACAACTGCGAAAAATATGGATTTCTGGAACCTTTAAATATGCTCTCTGTCGATTTTTAAACGATTTGTAAAAATTATTTAAACAACCGCAGAAGACTGTATGTGATACATATAGAACACAGAAGAAAAATGGGGCCATTCCACCGGATTTCACCCGAGCACTAAGCTCAAAAAATCGAGCAGGCCGGCCAGATTTGCTCCATAATGCCTCGTTTTTTTCTGTGCTCTGGTGTGTAGGTTTTGGGGTTTCAGGTAGTGTTTGTTTAGCCCAAATTTTCATGTGATGATAATTGTGCTTAGGGACTAATTTCTTAGTGTTTCGTAGTCATAATTTTAAACATTGTATTAGTAACTTGGACGACGTTTAACTATTCGAACGAATATCACACACCACCTTATTACGCTCGCTGGAACTTTTCAAGTGTTGGATTTTCCCAAGTTGAATATATTCGGAAGATCGTGCAAGTGTCCCTATGGACCCTCTAGAAGAACATAACCCTAACTCGATCCGATGACCATGGAACTGCGGCCAAACCTTAGGGTTTTCCATAGTCCTATGGCGCCATAGGTGAGGCCAGGGTTGACCCTTCTACGACTGGTCCATACACACCATGGCACATTTTTGGGTATTTTAACTTTGCTCAAGTGTTGAGCTCTCAGGGTAATTAGTGGGTGTTTGTTGATTCGATCGAAACGTTTAACGTCGTCTTGATATATGTGAAAGTGATAATTGCAAGTGTTAATGTTTTTCACTTTCTTTTCCGCGACTGTAAGTGTAGTATGTTGTGTATCACCGGTTTCGTTGCTATACATCAACGACAATCGGGGTACGCATATTTACTTACGTTGATGACATGAGATGTTATTTGTTGCTGAGATATGTTGTACATGATCGTCGTGAAAGAATGGCCGGAGGTTTTATGTGAGATGAGAGTTTTTATTTTCATTCATGTAAAATTCATTGTATTTAATATTCTTTTATTTGGGGCACTTTCGGGTTGAGGATGATGTCACCATTGTTGTATATTATTTACTTTTCCGCATTAGCATAGACCCAAGGAGGGGAGCACAAGTGACCGGGTTCTAAGGTTCAGTGGGAGGCCATCTCGAGGAGTCGAGACCGGGTCTCCTAAACTCTAGAATTGGTAGGGTCACTTGCCGCTCTCATAGGGGTCTAGGGGTGTGGGCTTGGCCATTCATCGCGACCGTGGAATCCGTATTTTCTATTTTTGGCTAAATACTAAATACGGACCTCCTAGATATCCTATATTTTCATATGTGCTTCTGTTGTGGATGTTTTGTGATATGATCACTTTACATGATGAGACGATGGTATTATATATATGATATATAATAAACGTTGCTTATGTTTTACACCCGCGTTAGTCCCTCCTCGCTATGCCGTTAGTTAAGTAACCTAACGGTGCATAACGGGATAATGTGGCGAATGCGGATGGCATAAGCGTACGTTCTATTTTCGTTTCTTTTCTGTGATGGCTTAATGACTTAAATGATGGGACTCCATTAATGAGATTAATGTAAAGAAAAATGAACCTAAAAAAATGTTGTGGAATCGGATTTGAAACTCACTCGGCTTTTTATGAAAAAGCAAATTTTCAAGGTGCGGAGCTTAAGCCACTCATTTTAAAACCATTGGATTCTACAACGATATCAAGTTCAAAGCGTTAAAAGGTTTTCTTAAAATCTATCCGCAGCTCTCCGTCATTTTAGGAAGTAGAGTACGTAGTATTCGTGCTGCATATTTTGACTATAGTTAAGGCGCAGTGTACAGTAGCTAAGTGATGTTTTCCTACACCGTATATGATGCGATTAGTTAGGACATTCATATGAATATGTTGACTATAGTTAAGGGTCATATGGGTGGGTCTAGTTAATAATGAAATGACGGGAAGAACTTGACTAGTACTTATGATATGTTGACTATAGTTAAGGTCATGAGTGCTAGGGATAAAAACCATATCGGGAGTTTCAAGAGTTGAAATTTGCAATGAGATTGCATACCTTCTATGTGATAGAAGGATCCCGATCCCACTGTGAGCAAGAGTTGCTCCCAGGAGAGTTTTGCACTTTACAATTAGCTAACCCTGTTCAGTTGATAAAACTGCACTTTTAATATGACATTTTTACTACTATTTCTATATTAAAAAGGTGTTTATTATAATATATGACACATATGAGGGTTTATCTGTAAAAATACTATTTTCATATGTTTATGTATTATAATTAACATTATAAAGGAAAAAGTAAGCATATGATATCCATGTAACATTTGGCCCATTTAATATGCTTACCTTATTAAATACCTTTGACCAATTCTCTTAAAACTAAAATATCATGACAAACGGTTAAAGATAATATTTCAATAAAAACAAATTCTACTAACATTATTTATTGAGATAATTGTGCAAAAATTATTTCAGGACTGGAATCAAGGAAATCCGAATTATCGAGATCAAATCTACTGAAATAGCAAAGTAAATTGATGAAATCAATTCTGGCAGAGACGTAGAGAAGATTTTCAGATTCCAGATACCAAAATAGTCTACATGTATCACCGGAAGAAGCCTCAAGAGAAACGAAACCACGATCCTCCTAATCCACAGCGGATCCGCGGCCAAACCCAACATTATGTCGCGGTTCCGCCGCACTTCTAAGGATTTAGGGCCCTGGATTTTCTGGTTGGGATCCTAACAACTAGTTACCATATATGGAAAGTCATCATATTAGGAAAGTTACCATATATGGAAAGTTACCATATATGGAAATTCCCCATATTAGGAAAGTTACCATATATGGAAAGTCACCATATTAGGAAAGTTACCATATATGGAAAGTCACCGTATTAGGAAGTCACCATATATGGTAATTAGGTTTTCTTCTTTGAGGGCTATATAAAGGACCAAGGGCTAAAGTTAGAAGGCATCAAACCGACGCGATCACGAAGTCCACGACGGCTCAAGAATCCTGGTTGATCATCAATAGCTCATCTACCTCCTTAGAAGAGATCGAGAAGGAAACTAGTATTTTGTAATTATTTTCTAAGGGAACAAAGTGTAATTGATCTTATTTATTAATAAAGGTAGTTGTTTTCTTATTTTATTTCTTTGTAGTTTTTCATTATGTTTTCCCACTCTATCTTTTCTTATCACAACATGCACGAGTAATTCTTTGCTTGTTAGGGTTCTTAGGATTAGGGTAGATTAATGGATGATGAAGATCCTTAAACTCTTTTTACGTCCTATAAAGTTTATAAACTTTATCAAAAGAATAGTTAACATCCTAATCAGGCGCGCTATCAATTCATTGATAGTCATGACCACGATTAGAGATTAGATTAGCAATTGTTTTGGTAAAGGCTAGACATGAACGGAGATCCATGTCAAGATAGGGGTTAAGAGTGGGAACCCTTTTCCCTCCAGAAACCCTAATCTACATGCATCACCGTCGATCTAGTTTTAAATCTATTAAAGGATAAAAAGAGTAATCTTTAATTAATCATCTATGACTACTAAATCTTAACAACCCTACAAGCCCCCTTCTACTATAAAACCTACATCCATAATTAGTTTAGATCTATATTTTGCATCCGTGTTTAACGTAGATCTAGAACCTATAACCATTCTTCACCATTCTTTATTCTTCCTTTCTCTTTTTTCAACACGTCTAAAGTAAGATTGAAAGATTCAACGTTTCCCTGAGGACGACCCGTACTCATCTCTGTCTAGCTACACGCGACACCGTTATTGATTGCGGTTAACTACTACACATAAATCTTACCAATCAAACCCATTAGGTGTCTAGAAAGGTGTCAATGGGGTTACGCCTCTGGGAAAACGAGATTTACTTTAATTAGGTCCGTACGAAAGCATGGGGAACCTCTTTCAAAGTACCGGCATTGGCCTGGCTGAACGGTTAGCGAAGTTGTAGAATGTAATTAATCCTGGCTAGTTTTCTTTTTAAGGTTTGAAAGGAAATTTGATAGAAGCAGTGGGAGACATCGATTAGACAAGATAATAGCTAATCTGATCTTTGCAAGAGCTTTCGCTAAGTGTATTCTTTTCTCTCTCTTAATGGGAGATATTAATGACAGGCCTTAAGCTTTTACTAGATAAAAACAAGCTGACCGGACCAAACTATAAAGACTGGTTGAGGAACATTAACATTGCTCTCACATATGATAAGGTATCATATGTCCTCACTGCCAAAGCCCCGCCCAGCCCAGGATCTGAATCTTCTGTTGCGGATAAGGAAATCCGCAAAACGTGGGATATTGACTGTGCTATTGCCAAATACCTCGCGCTTGCATCGATGGACACTACACATCAAAAGCAACACAAGCAGATGGATGTACAATCCATCTTTCTCCATACAAAAGAGTTGTATGGGGAGCAATCTCGGACCCTGAGATACGAAGCATCTCAAAAGTAGTTTCAGATGCGGATGGCTCCTGGCACACCAGTAGGCGATCACGTTTTGTAGATGGTAGCTCTTATTGAAGAGCTTGAGGACCTCAGATGGAAAATGGATAATGAACAATATACTGATATTGTTCTTCAGTCCCTTCCCCCTGCCTTTGCTCAATTCATAGTCAACATCAACACGCACAACATGGAGAAGTCACTACCCGAACTTCTCAATATGTTGAGAAGTGCGGAGAGCACGCTCAAAGCAAAGTCCCCCACTCTGATTGTTGGACAATCTTTCTCTTCCGTCCCAAAATCCAAGGCCAAGGGAAAGAATAAGAAGAAATCCACCAAACCGAGAGGTGGAATCAAGAAGGCAAAGGGAACGGACAAATCCAAAGCTGCGGAGTCGGGGAAAGGTGAATGTTTCTACTGCAAGAAGACGGGGCACTGGAAGCGGAACTGTACTGAGTGTTAGTTATATGTATGCCCTAGAGGCCATTACTATACATACGATGTATATTGTAGTGGATGCTAGGACATATATAGAGAGGACTTTCTTGCTCGACATGATAGTATGCTATTTGGTTACACTTTACCTTAACTGCTAGTCTCTCTGTTACATGTTGGTAAAGCCCTTAGGATGTGTACTTGACTGCTTGGACTATGATACGGATCATACTAGTGGGGACATGGTCGTCCATAAGTACATCATTCAACGTCCCTAGTCGTGGGTGTATCGAGACAGGGCATCGATGCACCAGAGTAGACTAGCGTATACGCATCTTGACCCATATGATGGGCGATGGATGATCCCATATCCATCGGTGTTTGACATCAAGGATGGTGTATGGGTGCTTAGTGGAGACTGGGTACACTGGACGGACTCGCCGAGAACTCCCAGATGGTATTATACCTTACGTCAGATAGCAGTTCTTTGGTGACACTGGTACAGGTTAGTCTGTAGACCCGAGATCATCATAGAGTCTTGTGTGATTCCCACTGTGCTTTGATTTCCACCTTACCACGTCCAAGAGGGCATGCAAAACGGTGGTTTTTGGGTACAGTCCCGAATCACATGGAGGCAATAAGCAATAGGAGGGGATTCGTCTCTCCCGGTATAGGGAGTTGATGTTGCGCTGTGTTCGATTGGCTATAACCGGAAATCCCTGGCCAGGGTTGCTGAGATTTACTGCTAAGTGTTACCAGTAGTTTCTCGAACTATTATAGACCTCATATCGACACGACCTATCAAGCTACTGGGGTCTGACGTTTACCACCCCTAGGCGAGATATGCGACATATCAGACGACGAGACCGGACTGTACGGTAAGTGTTACTGGTCGGATTCACAGGAGTGTGAGCGGGCTTGCTCGTTGATCTTCTGATCGCTCAATACCCGGGTGGCCGTTACGTTTAGCAGACCGCTTGCGGCTTGTGGGTGTTTGATATGATCATCACCTACTGCCGGCGTATTGACGAGTCTTTAGAGTCCTACACAGGGGTTTCCTGGCTCAAGCGAAACGAAATAGGAGCGCATATGAGATATGTGCCGGACCGAGAATAATACCAGTATGTGATATTGTATTCTATTCTCGCGATTTGTATCATCGGACGGTTATACGTGATATAGCCGGGTTACCGAATCAAGTGTTGATTCGATACATTGATACACTAGATATTAGTCGGTTATATGCAGTATGACCGGATCATTAAATCAAGTGTTGATTTAATGATTTAATTTATAATTATATATTTAATATATTACTTTACATTAACTAGTATTGGTTCACTTAAGATTATTTTTCTCACTAGATTGTGCACATTGTATATATGATATATGTTTGTGCACTAGTTTGTATCATGTTTGATGATACATGCAAACTTTGGTATGTGTATGATTTACACCATGTTTAGTTAATGGTTAGGGTTTAGGGTTTTATTTTCTTTATTCATTTTGTAACAGCAAAATGGTGCTTTTCTTTATTTTTGGCTTAAAGCTTCATGAAACTTCAAAGCATCTTTGAAATGTCTAACCATTTTGTTTTAACTCTTTAACCTAACCATTATCTAAACCCTAGTTTATTCTCTACACAAATCTCACCCATGGTTGCAACATGATAGACATCACTTGAATTTTCTTTTTGAATTAATTCTTTTTCTTTCTTCTTCTTCTTCTTCTTCATGAAGAAAAGAAAAGCTTTCTTGAAAATTCCAAGTGATGAAATCAAGTGAGAAATCCAAATCCAAAGTGAACCCACTCCCTATTTATTCATCCTCTACCACTTGCCATGTTGTATAGGGTGTTTTCTTCACAAGTTTCATGACCTAGTGAAGATGGAGCTAGAGTTTGAGTCGCCTCGACGTAGATCATCTTCGGCACCGAATTCAACGACCTAGCCCGATCATTTCTTCGACGAAACCATCGCTAGAGTCCGGGATCCCGATGATCGCAGCGGAGGGACATCATCACAGAGCTAAAGGAGTGGAGGACCGGATCTACATGTAAGTCCACGTTGCCCACCCCGATAGTTACGGAGAGGCGGAAAACGGAATAAAAATCGGATTTTTATGAGCTTAGGCAACATAGACTAGACTATGAAGGATCTTTGCTAAACAAAAACAAGCTAAAGCTAATTAGAAACTAGCTAAGTGCTAGAAAGGTTATACCTTGGGCTTTATGTCCTTCTCTCCTTGCTCCTTGGAGTGGTGGAAGGAGGTCACCTTAGTCGTCTTCGCACGTCAAAGAAAGATCCACCCGAAAGCCTCGACCTTTGGCTTCAACTCCAAGCTAGAAGTAACTAGGGTGCAAGAAATGCTAATCCTTGAACATTAGATGAGAGTAGAGATTATCAAGAGAGGGTTTTTCTCAAGCTCAAGTGTTTCTCAACACATGAGAGGGGAGAGCTTGAGGGAGAGGAAGAACAAGAGAGAGAATGTGAATGATAGAATGAGAATAATATGAACCATTCTCACATATATGTGTGAATTATTGTAATTAGATAATTGTCATGGTTAATCAAGACATGACCATTATCATTTCATTTTTAATGCAAATTGCAAGGATCAAAGAGCATCTTCCAAATGAAATGATGATGGTCAAAGTGTCAACAAGGTCAACAAGTCAAGATAGGTCAAATGGTCAACAACCATAACCATGCACAATTATTAAACTAATATCAATTAACAATAATACACACATAAGCATTAGGGTTAATAAAATGACAATAGTCATTAACCTTAATCAAAGTCCTCTCCCTCTGTCTCAAGCAACTGTGCATACGCACCCGTATTCGTGATCCGAGGAACACGAATACAATGAGAAAAAGCCAATCCCAAATCATATACTAGGATCCGGCTTAAACCAAAGCCCACTAGTATAAGCTGTCCGGACAGCAAACGTGCACAAGTGCGCTGATGTGAACGAACCCTGTCGCAAAACCATGCGACCTCTACTCATTTTGCGTAAAGGCGAATAGCTCTCTGTGTGGGACTCTAAAGACTCGACACTACGCTGGCAGTGGGTTTAACCACAGTCCGCAAGCGGCACTAGCTGTACGTAACGGTCCCCAGGTAGATGTCGATAAGAAGACTGACGAGGTGAACCCCATCTGAACTCCTACTGAGCCTGTATGTGACAATCTCCGTACAGTCCGGTCTGTTCGTCTGATACATCGCATGGCGGGCCTAGGGGGCGGTGAACGTCAGTCCCCTAATAGCGGTACAAGTCGTGTCGGAGTGTAGCCCAGAACACCCTGAGATAACACTGGAAACCTACCAGTATATCTCGCTTGCCCTGGCCAGGGACTACTCGTGTAATGGCTCTCCTGGATACAGCGCGATGTCAACCCCTAATACCGGGAGAGACGAATCCTGTCTAACCGTCACTGCCTCCAAGTGCTTCGGGACTGCACCCAAAAACTACCTGTTTGCACGACTCCTTTGAGCCGTGTTAGGGTAGCAATCAAAGTGCAGTGGGAACACACTCGAGGCGAAGTGACAGTATCAAGTCAGCGGACTAAGCTGTACTCATGTCACCTGGGAACTAATAACCGACGATAGGTATAATACCAACCAACAGTTCCCGACGAGTCCTGTCCAGTGTACTCGTAACCTAACGAGCACCCGCATACTATCTCAAGTACGACGTACTGACGGCTGTGGGACAGACCGTCTCCCACGCTGGGATAAGAAGCGCATACGCTAGTCTACTCCGGAGTATCGATGCCCTGTCTCGATAGTCCAACGACTAGGGACCTGTATAAGGATGTGCTTATAGATCACCTAGCTCCCACGAGTGTGAGCGCCATCACAACGCTGGTAATCAAGCAAAGATCCTAAGGGCTCTACTAATATGTATAACAGCGATATGCTAAAAGAAACACATGCACATATTAAAGCAGAGACAAACCAAGTAGCATACTACCATTTCGAGCAAGATTGTATATACAACTGTGAATATCCCAAGCTTCTATTAAGTAATATACAGACTAGTATGATACAGTAATGGCCTCTAGGGCATATACACTAACAATCTCCCACTTGCACTAAGGCCATGTACTGGCGTATCGAAGACCAATCATCTCGATCAGCCGCTCGAACTGAGTCTGGGGCAAGGCCTTGGTGAATGGATCTGCTGTGTTATCTTCTGAAGCAACCCTCCGAACCTCGATCTCCTGGCGATCCACGATCTCCCTGATCAGGTGATACCGCCTCAAGATGTGTCTGGATTTCTGATGGGACCTGGGTTCCTTCGCTAAAGCTATAGCCCCGTTGTTGTCACAATACAGAGGTATTGGGTCAACAATGGACGGAACCACCTGAAGTTATCTCAAGAACTTTCTCATCCAGACAGCTTCTTTTGCGACATCAAATGCAGCGATGTATTCCGCTTCCATAGTCGAGTCAGCAACGGTTTCCTGTTTGGAGCTCTTCCAACACACCGCCCCTCCATTGAGGGTAAAGACAAAACCCGACATGGACTTGGAATCATCCTTGTCACTCTGGAAGCTGGAGTCAGCAAAGGCCTCAATCTGGAGGTCTTTTCCGCCATACACCAAGAACATCTCCTTAGTCCTTCTCAGGTATTTAAGAATGTTCTTTACTGCTATCCAATGTTTCTCCCCAGGGTTTGACCGATACCTTCTTACCACACTCAGTGCATAAGCCACATCCGGTCTGGTACACAACATCGCATACATTATAGAGCCTACCGCAGAAGCGTAGGGTATAATAGACATGCGATCCCTCTCCAAATCAGTCTTGGGAGACATCTCTTTGGAGAGGGTGATCCCGTGACAAGCCGGTAGATTACCGCGCTTGGAATCTTCCATACTGAATCTCTTCAGTATGGTGTCGATGTACCTGGACAGCGAAAGTCCTAATATCCTCTTGGATCTGTCACGGTAGATCCGGATACCCAGAATGTATGAGGCATCACCCAGGTCTTTCATGGAGAACCTGTGTGACAAGAACCCCTTGACAGATTGTAGCATAGGAATATCATTTCCTATCAAGAGAATGTCATCCACTTATAAAACGAGGAATACTACAGTTCTCACTACAAATCTACAATAGATGCATGGTTCATCTGGATTTTTGATAAAGCCAAATTCCTTGACCGTCTCATCAAAACAGATGTTCCAACTCCGCGATGCCTGCTTTAGTCCATAAATGGACTTAAGCAACTTGCACACCTTTCCGCTGCTCCCATTCTGAATGAAACCCTCTGGCTGATCCAAATAGACACACTCCTCTAAATGTCCATTTAGAAAAGCTGTCTTTACGTCCATCTGCCAAATCTCATAATCGTGGAAGGCAGCAATGGCAAGAAGGATCCGAATGGATTTCAGCATAGCTACTGGAGAAAAGGTTTCGTCATAGTCCAAACCAGGTCGTTGACGAAAACCCTTTGCTACCAGTCTAGCTTTATAGGTCTCAACCTGTCCATCTACACCAATCTTCCTTTTGAAGATCCACTTGCATCCTACGGGTTTTACCCCATCTGGAGCAATGTCCAACGTCCATACTTTGTTGGTGTACATGGACTCCATTTCGGTCCGCATTGCATCCAGCCATTTTACCGAGTCGACGCTCTGAATGGCTTGCTGGAAGCTGGTAGGCTCATCAAAGTCTATGATGCAATCCTCTCTATCCCCGTCAATGAGAAAACCGTAGTATCTCTCGGGCGGATGAGACTGCCTACTACTCCTGCGGAGTGGCGTGGGAATGTCCTGATCTTTCGAACCCTCTGGTTCTACGAAGCTTTCAGTAATAGCTTGCGGTTCTGGAATTTCTTCCAGTTCTATTGCGCTCCCACTTAATTCTTTTTCTATGAACTGGTGTTCTAGAAAGTGGGCATGGCGAGAAACAAACACCTTTTGTTCCTCTTCGCAATAGAAGAAATATCCCTTGGAGTTCTTTGGATATCCCACAAACTTGTACTTTACTGAGCGTGCCTCGAGCTTGTCCGCATGCTGCTTTTTTACAAAAGCTGGACATCCCCATGTCTTAATGTGATTAAGATAGGGTCTCTTCCCACACCATATCTGATATGGTGTAGTAGGCACAGTCTTAGTTGGAACTCGGTTCAAAAGGTATGCAGCTGATTCTAGCGCATATCCCCAAAACGATCGCGGCAACTCAGCGTTACTCATCATGGACCGTACCATATCCAATAGGGTTCGGTTCCGTCTTTCCGATACACCGTTATGTTGCGGAGTGTATGGAGGAGTAAGCTGAGAGAGAATTCCATTCTCTTTTAAGTAACCCAGGAACTCGGCACTCAAGTATTCACCACCTCGATCAGATCTTAGTGCCTTAATACTTTTGCCTGTTTGTTTTTCTACTTCATTCTTATATTCCTCGAATTTTTCAAAAGCCTCGGATTTATGTTTCATTAAGAAGACATAACCGTACCTTGAAAAGTCATCCGTAAAAGTAATGAAGTAAGAATAACCGCTTCGTGCATGTGTAGACATTGGACCGCACACGTCGCTGTGTACGAGTCCCAAGAGCTCGCTCGCTCTTACTCCGTGTCCAGTGAACGGAGTCTTTGTCATCTTTCCCTTGAGACAGGATTGACAAGTTGCATGTGATTGATATTCGAACGGATCCAAATATCCTTCTGCATGTAACTTAGTCAACCTTCTCTCATTGATGTGACCCAGTCTACAATGCCATAAAAAAGTTTTATTGATTTCTGGAGACTTTCTTTTGTGTGTATTCTGGACATTGAAAATCTGTGGTTGTTTTAATACGTATATACCGTTGTTCAATGTACCTGACCCAATCAAAACTTGATTAAGGTGAATATTCACTACATTACTTACAAATGCAAATTCATAACCTTCTTTAGATAATAAAGATACAGAAATGATATTACAGGTTGCATTTGGTACATAATAACAACTACACAAAACCAAAAAGTGTCCATCCGACAATCCCAGGTGATAGTCCCCACGGCCTCAGCATCCATGCTAGCACCGTTTGCAACTCTGAGGGTCATGTCACTTGCCTTCAAAACTCTACGCTTTCTCAACGCCTGCAAAGAATTACAGATATGAGATCCTGATCCGGTATCCAATACCTAGAATGTAGAGTTTATTGATAGACAGTTTTCAATAACATACACTCCTGAAGCTGAAGCCGCAACTCGCTTCAAATCCTGTGTTCTGGCTTTCCAAGCCTTGCAATCCTGTTTCCAGTGACCACTTTTGTGACAATAGAAGCATTCTTCCTTCCCCACCAGCTTTCCCGCTATCTTTGTTGTTTTCCTTTTCCCTTCGAATCCACTTTACCGACACCGCCTCTTAGTTTGGCGGGGGCTTTCTTCTTCTTGCCCTTGGCTTTCGCCCTGGACCTAGAAGAGGAAGATCCTCCTACAAACAAAGTGGATGTCTCCCTACCCTTCTATAGGGTGCCCTCAGCACTCCTCAACATGTTCAGAAGCTCGGAAAGTTCAACCTCCTTTCCTTGCATGTTGAAGTTAAGAATAAACTGGGCGTAAGTGGAAGGAAGGGACTGGAGAATCAAATCAGTATAGAGTTCATTCTCCAACGTGGTCCCAAGGTCCGCGAGCTCCTCAATGTAGCCAATCATCTTAAGCACGTGTTCCGCTACCGATGATCCAACGGCCAACCTTGCCGAAAACAACTTCTTCGACACTTCGTATCATGCGATACGAGACTGCTCTCCATACAGTTCTTTTGTATGAAGAAATATGGACTCTAGGTCCTTATTCTCGTGCCTCCTCTGATGTTCATTGTCCATCGAGGCAAGTACGAGGCATCTGGCCTTCGCGCAATCTATTTCCCAGGTCTTGTAGATTTCCCTATCTACGACACTGGTTTTGGGACCTGGGACAGGGGGAGCTTTGGTGGTAAGGACATACCCCAACTTGTCATAAGTGATTGCCATCTTGACATTCCTGAGCCAATCTTTGTAGTTTGGCCCTGTCAATATGTTTTTATCTAGTAATAACTTAAGTCCGGTCATGTTGAATGGTCGCTGCAATTAAGAGAGAGAAAAGAAACACTTTAGCATGATGCTCTTGCAAGTTTAGAGTGGTTTTTAATTTGTCTAAACTGGATGGCTCCCACTGTCTCTCGAATCCCTTCTCAAACCATAAAGAAAAGATTAGTCAGGATCAATCTCACCGTACAATACTTGCTTAACCGTTCAGACAGGCCAGTGTCGGTACTTCGAGGGAGGTTTTCCAACGCTTTCGCGAAGTTCCTTAATTAAGTAACCTCTTTTCCCTATGGGCGTAGCCCCGCTAACACCTTTCTAGACACCTACTAAGTTTATAGCATTGATCGATAAGTGAGAGTTCTCCCGAGGAGTAGCATATACTCACAGTAGGATCGGGATCCAAATATCATCGCGTGATAAAACCGAAGGAATCCTACCAGAATTATCACACTCCAAATGGTATGCAGCGCTAGCAAGTTTCAGTACTTATGAAACTCCCGATGTGGATTTCTGCCCCATGCTTTTATGACCTTGACTTTGGCCAAAATATCATAAGTCACATGTCAAGTTCTACCCGTCATTCTCCTGGTTAATTTGGACCCACCCGTACCTACCCTTGACTTTGGCCAAAATGGCAACACGACTGTCCCAAACCAACGCATCTATCTATGCTGCACATGAATACCCAATAGCTACCAATCACTATGCCTTGACTTTGGCCAAAATACATAGCTTGAATACTTTTTGACTATTCATGTGGAATGACGGAGGGCTACGAATGGTTTTGGCGAAACCGTGAACGTAGCGAACTTGATATAATCGATGGAACGAGATAGCTTTTAAAAAGGAGTGGTTCATGCTCCGCGTTTAAAAGTTTAGTTTTGAAAAGAACCGAGTGGTTTTCAAAGTGTTCCAATCGACTTTTACTTGGTTTATTTTCTTGCATTAGTTCTTTTAATGCGTCACATCATTTAATCCTACAATTGCAGAAAACAACCAAAATATGACGTACGCTTATGCCATTCGCATTCGCCACAGGGCCCCGTCATCACCCGTTAGGTTACTTAACTAACGACAGAGCGGGGGCTGGGCTAGCACGGCTGTAAAACATAAGCAACGCCTAAATAGTTATCATATATAAATATATAGCAATGATAGACATTACAGATCACAGATGAATACATTGGATATACTAGGAATCCGCAATCTGTTCGAGCCTGCAACGAAAAGCGGATTACACGGTCGCGGTGAATAGCCAAAACACCACCCAATACCCTTACGGGTGCGGCAAACTACCCACCAAGTACCCGAAGCGAAGCAACCTCCCTCACCACCGTGAGTAGGCCACTCGGCACTTCGAGATACCCGGTAGTTTGTGCACCCCCTCCATGGGTCTATCCTAGGAGCAAAAAACAGTAAAAAGAATTATACAATGACGGCTACAACCCCGACCCGGTTGTGCGGCCAAACAAATAATAATATTACATCAATTTACATGTTACAATGAACGAAAGAAAAAGCAACACTCATCTCACATCCACCCCGGCTATTCATCCGTGACAATCCAACCCATTCATATTCACATACCATCATCAATCACAGATCACAGATATGTATAACTGTAGGGTTCCTAGGCACTCTTGTGAAGGTTCATAAGGCATCAAACATGCCCGGATTAAATTTTAGACGTGCCGAACAACCCAAAGCCGGGATCTTTGCTAGATTATTAGGGTTAAACATGCAATAAGATAACTTTTATCTAAGTGTGAGGGATTACAACCTTTGTAGTCCGCTCCTTCACTTCACAAGCTCCGAGTAGAAGTCCCTTTATCGCGATCCACGATCTCCCGGACTCATGAGAGGCTCCACGACTCGAACGGTCCATGCTAGCTCGAAGTATTCCAAATCTCTGATGATCTACCTTGAAGTTGCTACGACTCAAGCTTTCTCACTCAAAAGAGAAGAACACACTAATCCCATGGGCTAGATGAGATGAGGATGAGAGAGTAGTAATTTTGCTTTCTTTTTAAATCATTTTCTCATTTTATTTCATCACTTAAGAAAAACTAGCAAGCTTTCTTCAAGAGAGAAGAAGAAGATAATGAAAAGATAATGATCTTTTTTTTCTTTTGTGATGAATAGAATATAAACCATATGATTGAATTATAAACCATGGTCAAGGATGAGTGGTCAAGATTTTGTAGAGAAATAACTAGAGTTAGGGTTTGGTTGAGTTAAGAATGTGTCATCACAAAATATCTTAACCATGACAAAAGAAATAGCTTCTAGAAGGTGCATGAAGCAACTAACCCTAATCAAACCCTAACCTCAATTAATCATCCTTAAACATGTTTAACAATTAATCATATCATGTCACAATAATATATATCATATATATATATTATATATTTGCAACAAAAGAAAATAATACAATTAACATATATCGCATATATATCAATGTATCATCCACTGAGAAAATGAAATAATAAAGTGAGCCAATATTAGATAATGTAATAATATATTATATTTATTATTATACATTAAATCATCGAATCAACACTTGATTCGACGATCCGGCTATATCGAATATTACCGACTAATATATCATGTACCGATTCATCGAATCAACACTTGATCCGATGACCCGGTTCATATCCATATATCGCGAGAATATAATACGGTATCCCATATCGCATTATTCACGCTCCTGCGCATATCACATATGCGACACTACTCCGTTTCGCCTGAGCCAAGAAACCTCTGTGTAGGACTCTAAAGAATCGTCAATACGCCGGTAGCAGGTGATGATCATATCAAACACCCACAAGCTGCAAGCGGTCAGCTAAACGTAACAGCCACCCAGGTATTGAGCGATCAGAAGATCAACAAGCTAGCCTGTGCGTTCTCCTGTGAATCCAACCAGTAACACACCCGTACAGTCCGGTCTGTTCGTCTGATATGTCGCATATCAAGTCTAGGGGTGGTATACGTCAGACCCCAGTAACCGATAAGTCGTGTCGATGTGTGGCTCATAACGGGTCGAGAAACTACTAGTAACACTTACCAGTAAATCTCTATATCGGCCCTGGCCAGGGACTTCCAGTTATAGCCAATCGAACACAGCACAACATCAACTCCCTATACCGGGAGAGACGAATCCCCTCCTATCGCTCATTGCCTCCATGTGATTCGGGACTGTACCCAAAAGCCACCATTTTGCACGCCCTCTTGGATGTGGTAAGGTGGAAATCAAAGCACAGTGGGAATCACACAAGACTCCATGACGATCTCGGGTCTACAGACTACCCTGTACCAGTGTCACCGGAGAACTGCCATCTGACGTGTGGTATATCACCATCTGGGAGTTCTCGGTGAGTCCGTCCTGTGTACCCAGTCTCCACTGAGCACCCGTATACCATCCTTGATGTCTAACACCGATGGATATGGGATCATCCATCGCCCATCGTATGGGTCAAGATGCGTATACGCTAGTCTACTCTGGTGTATCGATGCCCTGTCTCGATATACCCTCGACTAGGAATAGTTATAGGATGTACTCATCGATTATCGCGGCCCCACTAGTATGATCTCATCATAGTCCCAGTAGTCGAGTACAGATCCTAAGGGCTTTATCAACATGTGAGAGTAAAACAGTAAACCAATACAAGTCAACATGTTAAGATAAAGTGAAACCAAATAGCATAATATCATGACGAGCAAGAAAGTCATCTCTATATATAACCAAGCATCCATTATAATATACATCATATGTACAACAATGGCCTCTAGGGCATATACATAACTAACAATCTCCCACTTGCACTAAGGCCAGCTGCTGTAGTATCCCATACCTAGCATCCCGAATAATCTCTCAAACTGTATCTGGGGAATAGCCTTCGTGAATGGATCCGCAGTGTTGTCCTTCGTATCTACTCTCCTGACCTCGATCTCCCGGCGATCAACTATCTCCCTGATCAGGTGATACCGCCTCAGAATATGTCTGGACTTTTGATGGGACCTGGGTTCCTTAGCCAAAGCCACAGCTCCATTGTTATCGCAATACAGAGGTATTGGATGCTCAATGGATGGAACCACACCAAGTTCACTAATGAACTTCTTTATCCAGACAGCCTCTTTGGCAGCATCGTTGGCAGCGATATATTCAGCCTCCATCGTTGAGTCTGCAACGGTATCCTGTTTGGAACTCTTCCAACATACCGCCCCTCCATTGAGGGTAAAGACAAAACCCGAATGCGACTTAGAGTCGTCCTTATCACTTTGGAAGCTGGAATCGGTAAAGGACTCCACCTGGAGTTCTCCGTTACCATACACCAAGAACATCTCCTTAGTCCTTCGCAAGTACTTGAGAATGTTCTTCACAGCTGTCCAGTGACTCTCTCCAGGATCTGCTTGATACCGACTCACTACACTTAGTGAGTATGCTACATCGGGTCTGGTACATAGCATCGCATACATGATAGAGCCTACTGCCGAAGCATAGGGTATCCCTTGCATGCGAGCTCTCTCCAAATCAGTCTTGGGAGACATCTCTTTGGAGAGAGTGAGTCCAGAGATCGTGGGCTGATTCCCACGTTTGGATTCTTCCATACTAAACCTCTTTAGTATGGTGTCAATGTACCTGGATTGGGACAATCCCAGTATCCGTTTAGATCTATCTCTATAGATCATGATTCCCAATATGCAGGAGGCATCACCTAGATCTTTCATTGAGAATCTTTGTGATAAGAAGAGCTTGACTGATTGCAGCATAGGAATATCATTTCCTATCAAGAGTATGTCATCGACGTACAATACGAGGAAGACAATCTTACCCTCTGCTACCTTCTTATAGATACAAGGTTCATCTATATTTTTGATGAAGTCAAACTCTTTGACTACAACATCAAAACAGATGTTCCAACTCCGCGATGCTTGCTTTAACCCATAAATGGATTTAAGCAGCTTGCACACCTTTCCGCTGCTCCCACTATCTACGAAGCCCTCTGGCCGAGTCATGTACACGCACTCTTCTAAATCACCGTTTAGAAAGGCGGTCTTAACATCCATTTGCCAGATTTCGTAGTCATGGTATGCAGCAATGGCAAGTAAGATCCGGATGGACTTAAGCATAGCCACTGGAGAAAAGGTTTCGTCATAATCCACACCTGGTCGTTGACGAAAACCCTTTGCTACAAGTCTAGCTTTGAAAGTCTCAACTTTTCCATCTACACCAAATTTCTTTTTAAAGATCCACTTGCTCCCTATGGGTTTTACCCCTTCAGGAGCATTTTCCAAAGTCCATACTTTGTTGGTGTACATGGATTCCATCTCAGATCGCATTGCATCCAGCCATTTCACAGAGTCACCACTCGTGATGGCCTGCTCGAAACTAGTCGGTTCATCATCATCCATGATGCAGTCCTCGCTTCCACCATCAATGAGAAAACCGTAGTATCTCTCAGGTGGATGAGAAACCCTACTAGATCGGCGGAGAGGCTGGGGTTCGTCGGGTACTACTGAATCCTCTGGATCTGCTAAATCTTCAGTTGCAATTTGTGTTGTTGGAACCTCTTCCAGCTCTACCTCTCTGCCACTAATTTCTTTTTCAAGAAATTCCTTTTCCAAAAAGGTGGCATATTGAGAAACAAACACTTTTTGTTCCTCAGCGTGATAGAAAATACATCCTTGAGAATTCTTAGGATATCCCACAAATTTGCAAAGAACTGATCGTGCCTCGAGTTTGTCTGGATTTTGTCTTTTGACATAGGCCGGACAACCCCATATCTTAACTCGTTTAAAATATGGTCTCTTCCCACTCCATATCTCATATGGTGTGGTAGGTACAGATTTAGACGGAACTAGATTCAATATGTATATGGCTGTCTCAAGCGCATAACCTCAGAAGGAAATAGGCAACTCAGCCTCGCTCATCATAGAGCGCACCATATCTAATAGGGTGCGATCCCTCCGTTCCGATACACCGTTGTGCTGTGGTGTATAAGGAGGAGTAAGCTGAGAGAGAATCCCATTCTCTTTTAGATAATCTAAGAACTCATTGCTTAAGTATTCACCTCCTCGATCAGATCGAAGAATCTTAATACTTTTGCCCGTTTGATTCTCTACTTCGTGCTTATATTCTCTGAATTTCTCAAAAGCTTCAGACTTGTGTTTCAACAGGAACACATGTCCGTATCTGGAGAGATCGTCAGTGAATGTAATGAAGTAGGAAGAACCGTTCCTGGCATGCGTAGACATGGGACCGCATACATCACTATGTATCAGTCCTAAGAGTTCAGTAACTCTTTCTCCGTGTCCACTAAACGGAGCTTTGGTCATTTTTCCTTTGAGACATGAATGGAAAGTATCATAAGATGATAATTCGAACGGATTCAAATAACCATCTTTATGCAACTTAGCAAGTCGTGTCGCATTGATATGACCAAGTCTACAATGCCATAAGTAGGATTCGTTCATATCTGAACTTTTCCTCTTGTGTGTGTTTTGTATATTCAGGACTGTATTCTGATTTAGAATGAATATGCCATTATGTAACGAGCCTGATGCAATCAACTTTTGATCTAGGAATATGTTCATAACATTATCCTGTACTACAAAATTATATCACTCTTTACTCAATAAAGAAACTGATATAATGTTGCACATCATGTTCGGTATATAATAGCACTCATTTAGAATCAGTGTATTACGACTTGGTAATACAAGGTGATATTCGCCAACTGCTTTGGCTACAATACTTGCACCGTTCCCTACTTGAACGGAATGATCACCTTTTCCTAGTTCTCTACCTTTACGTAGCCCATGTAACTGTTTACATATGTGGGATCCTGATCCGGTATCTAATACCCAGGACGTAGGGTGAACTGAGAAACAGTTCTTAATAACTAACACACCCGAAGAAGATGCATCAACATGCACGTTCTTTTGGGCGGCGTGAGAATCTAGATATTCTCCTGTTTCCTGTTCAGTCTTATAACTCTTATAAGAAAGAACGGGTCCAATGTTCCCCTGCTCAGTATAATAAGCGGGTTCAGTCAATACATCAATATTATTATCTTGATTAAGGCCTGAAATGGTCGCTACCTGGAGAGAAAGAGAAGAAAACACTTTAGCGTATGCACTTGCAAGATTAGATTGGTTATTATCTTATCTAATCAGGATGTCTCCCACTGTTTTTATCAAATCTACCTTAAAACCCTAAAAGGTAAGATTAGCCGAGATTAATTACACCCTACAATTTCGTCAATCTTTCAGCCAGATCAGTGTCGGTACTTTGAGGGAGGTTCCCCGTGCTCTCGCACGGACCTAATTAATGTAAACCTCGTTTTCCCAGAGGCTTAACCCTGTTAACACTTTTCTAGACACCTACTTGATCGGCTAATTGTTTTGTGTAAAACTCTCCCAGGAGTAACTCTTACTCGCAGTGGGTATCGGGATCCAACTATCTCATAGGAGGTATGCAATCTCATTGCAAATTTCAACACTTGAAATTCCTGATAATATTTTGCCCCTAGCGATCTATGACCTTAACTAAGTCAACAAACCATAAATCGCAAGTCAAGTTCAACCCGTACATTTCCTGATTGAATTAAACCCACCCGCACGACCCTTAACTGAGTCAACAAAGCCATACGAATACCCTAATCCAATCACATCTCATGTTTTAGCAGATAAACATTACTTAGCTACCGTACACTATGCCTTAACTAAGTCAACAAACATAGCACGAATACTAAATAATATCTATCTGAAATGACGGAGGGCTACGCAGGTTTTTCAGAAAACCCTGAGCGTAATGAACTTGATATCGTCATAGAATCAAGTGAAGTTTTGAAAAGGAGTGTTTTTGAGGCTTTTCTTAGTTTCGCTAATGGTGTCACTCCCGGTGAAGGGATCGTCGGCCCTTTCCTCATCGAATAAGGTGCAGGATATATCATATATACCGCTGTGCAAAGCAAAACATTTAAAGCAATCAAAAGACAAACCGCGTTTTGTAGCATCTGCCAGTTTTGCTAAAGGAGTCACTCTCGGTGATGGGATCTCGGTCCTTTCCTCATCGAATAAGGTGCAGGATATATCGTATATATCACTGTGCAAAGCAAAACTGTAGCTACCCTTTTTATAAAGTTTTGATTCTACAACATCTTTAGGTTTCTTTTCTTTTATTAATCTCATTAATAAAAATCCCATCAGCTTATGCTTCCTAAGGATCACAGAAGAAACGAAAGCAGTAATATTTATATATCAGCATATATATATAGTATAAGCATTCGTCTCAGGCAGTAATATGATCTCATCACAGAACATTGCAGCAGAAGAACATATATGAAATATTGGATATACTGGGACGTCCGTGTTTTCAATACGAGCCTGTATAAAATACGGATTCCACGGTCGCGATGAATAGCCAAACCCACATCCCAAGACCCCTATGAGAGCGGCAAGTAACTCTGCCAATTCTAGGGTTAGGAGACCCGGTCTCGACTCCTCGAGATGGCCTCCCACTGGACCCTAGAACCCGGTTACTTGTGCTCCCCTCCTTGGGTCTACCTAATGCGGAAAAGTAAATAATATACACTGGTGACATCAACCGCAACCTGGAAGTGCCCCAAATAAAAGAATATTACATTACAAATGAATTTTACATGAATGAAAATAAAAACCCTCATCTCACATAAAACCCCCGGCTATTCAGAACGCGACGATCCAATATAACATATCACAGCAACACATAATATCACATATCATCAATGTAAGTAAATATGCGCATCCCAATTGTCGTTGACATATAGCAACGAAACCGGCGATATCACATATTACACTTACGGTCACAGAAAAGAAAGTGTAAAACTACAATATTTGGAATCCACAATCACTTTAGACATCGTAAATCCGAAATATCACATACTCCGCATTTCATGACCAACTCTATGAATTCCACATATTGTATCACATTCCAGATAAATAGACAGTATTAAACTTTCCGAACAGATAATCAAACAACCAAAATTTCCCAAACTGCTCAACACTTGAGCGGAGTTCAAATAATCCCAGAATATGTCACAGTACCGGTGATCCAGCCGTAGAAGGGTCAAGCCAACGCCTCACATGTGGCACGCCGTACTGCCCCAAACCCGAAGGTTCAAAAGGCTGTTCAAGAGGGTCACATAATCGAGTTAAGGTTTGTTGTCATCTAGAGGGTCCACCGCTTAACTTGTACAATTTTTCGGAAAGATTTAAACCCGAAGAAATTTCAACACTTGAAAGTTTGCCGTACCGGGAAACAGTGAGTTAATGATATCCGTTCAAATAGTTTAACAATTTCTAAATATCCGGAAAGAAATACGAACTTAAATATGTTAGTGTATATGCCCTAGAGGCCATTACTGTATCATACTAGTTTGTATATTACTTAATGGATGCTTGGGATATTCACCTTGTATATACAATCTTGCTCAAAATAGTAGTATGCTACTTGGTTTGTTTCTACTTCAATGTGTACTTGTGTTTATTTCAGTATATCACTTATACGCATTAGTGGAGCCCTTAGGATCTTTGCTTGATTACCAGTGTTGTGATGGCAGTCACACTAGTGGGGGCTGGGTAATCTATAAGCACATCCTTATTCAGGTCCCTGGTCGCAGGACTATCGAGACAGGGCATCGATACTCCGGAGTAGACCAGCGCATGCGCTTCTCATCCCAGTGTGGGAGACGGTCTGTCCCACAGCCGTCAGTACGTCGTACTTGAGATAGTATGCGGGTGCTCGTTAGGTTACGGGTACACTGGACAGGACTCGTCGGGAACTGACTAGTTGGTATTATACCTATCGTCAGTTATCAGTTCCCAGGTGACATGAGTACAGCTTAGTCCGCTGACTTGACACTGTCACTCCGCCTCGAGTGTGTTCCCACTGTACTTTGATCACTACCCTACCACGGCTCAAAGGAGTCGTGCAAACAGGTGGTGGTTGGGTGCAGTCCCGAAGCACTTGGAGGCAGTGACGGTTAGACAGGATTCGTCTCTCCCGGTATTGGGGGTTGACATCGCGCTGTGTCTAGGAGAGCCATTACACGAGTAGTCCCTGGCCAGGGCAAACGAGATATACTGGTAGGTTTCCAGTGTTATCTCAGGGTGTATTGGGCTTCACTCCGGCACGACTTGTACCGCTATTGGGTGACTGACGTTTACCGCCCCCTAGGCCCGCCATGCGATGTATCAGACGAACAGACCGGACTGTACGGAGAATGTCACGCTCAGGCTCAGTAGGAGTTCAGATGGGTTTCGCCTCGTCGGTCTTCTTGTCGGCATTACCTGGGGACCGTTACGCACAGCTAGTGCCGCTTGCGGTCTGTGGTTAAACCCACTGCCAGCGTAGTGTCGAGTCTTTAGAGTCCCACACAGAAAGCTTTTCGCCTTTAGGCAAAAGAGTAGAGGTCGCATGGTATTGCGACAGGTCGCATGGTTTTGCGACAGGGTTCGGTCACATCCGTGCACTTGTGCACGTACAGTGTCCGGACAGTTTACACTAGCGGGCTTTGGTTTAAGCCAGATCCTAGTGTACCTTATGGGATTGGATTTATCCAGTTTGCATTCGTGTTCCTCGGAACGCGGATGCGGGTGTGTATGCACAGTTGACAGGGAGGCAGAGGCAGTGGATTCTCATTAGGGTTGTTGACAGTTGACCGTTGACTTTTGACTTTTTGCTCAACCCTAATGAGAATATGATATGTGATTAACTATTATATTAATTAAGTATTATGGTGATATGGTTGTTGACTTGTTGACTTTTGTTGACTTGTTGACTTTGGTGACTTGTTGACTTTTGTTGACTTGTTGACCGGTTGACTAGGCTTGACTAGTTGACCATCATGATAACCATGGTTATCATTTCATGCCAAAGACTTTTTTTCTTGCTTGCTTTTTGAGTAAAATGAGTGCATGATATGATAACCTTATGGTTGCTTCTAACCATCACCAAAAGACTTTTTTGATATGATGAGTTATGATCACTTTGGATTATGAGAGGGTGAGAGAGAAAAGAGAGCCTCATTCTTTTCTTACTCATTCTCTCTCTTGTTCTTGAGCTCTCCCCTTGCTCTCACCCTCAACCTCTTGCTCCCTCTCTTGATCTATGGTTCTCTTGTCTCATGAGTTGAGAATCAAGAACCATAGATAAAATCCCATTCTACTTCCTCTCTACTCATTCTAGTTCACTAGGTTTAGCAAACCAAGTGAACTAGTTTCTTCAAAGACCGAAGAAGGAGCTAAAGGTTGGAGCTTTCAAGTGGATCTATCTTCGGCGTACGGAGACGACGAGAAGGAGCCATCGGACCACCACCGGAGCTTGAAGAGAAGGAGTTCAAGTTTAGGTATAACCATCTTCATCCGAGTAGCTAAACATCTTTAGCTTAGTTTGCTAGTTTTAGTTTAGGTAACGATCCCGACCATAAGTTAGTCCATGTTGCCTCTTGCGATAAAAATTTTGATTTTATACCGTTTCCGCCTCCCCGTAAGAACCGGGGGTCGCAATATGGACTTACAGTGGTATCAGAGACTAACTAAACTTAAACTAGCTAGGTAGTAAAGTGTAACGAAGTTCGGAACCGAAAAAAAATCACAAAACCGGAAAACTACAAAAACTGAGTTTCTGTTGAAATTTTTTCTGGTCAAAATGAAAAACTTCATACTCCTAAATTCGTCTCAGGGTTTTGTTAGAACACCCATGAAAAACGATTCACCAATTCCTCTAAACCGCCGCGCTTCCGCCGCGTGACCCTTCTTGGCCGCCGCGGAAGCGCCGCGGTTTGTTGTCTTTAGTGCGTCGTTTTTCGTGCAGTGTGTGTCTGTGTTGGTTTTGGGATTTTTGAGATATATTATATGTGCCCAGATTTTACAGAAAAGAAATTTCCTTTTGGGGTCCTATAATTCCGTATTTTTTCCGAACTTCATTGCACTTTGACTATGATGGTTATATCTGTGATGTTTGCATGTATTGAACGTCGGCTAATCGCTATAAGTCGATTAGTCGGGGTTATACATGATCTGTAATGTGCTGGAATGTGTATATAAATATGTTGGATTGTCGCGGGTGAATAGCCGGGGGTTGTGAGACGAGAGTTTACTTTTCTTGCAATTCATGTAAATTTGTAAATTGATGTAATAATTATTTGTTTGGCCGCACAACCGGGTCGGGGTTGTAGCCGTCATTGTATAATTTCTTTTTACTGTTTTTGCTCCTAGGATAGACCCGTGGAGGGGTGCACAAACTACCGGGTATGCCGAAGTGTCGAGTGGCCTACTCATGGAGATGAGGGAGGTTGCTACGCTTCGGGTACTTGGCGGGTAGTTTGCCGTACCCGTAGGGGTCTTGGGTGGGGTTTTGGCTATTCACCGCGACCGTGTTATCTGTTTTTGTTACAGGCTCGTACAAATTACAGATTACTAGTATATCCAATATATTTATCTGTGATCTGAAATGTTTATCATTGCTTATTATTTAGGCGTTGCTTATGTTTTACAGACGCGCTAGCCCAGCCCCCGCTCTGTCGTTAGTTAAGTAACCTAACGGGTAATGACGGGGCCCAGTGGCGAATGCGAATGGCATAAGCGTACGTCATATTTTGGTTGTTTTCTGCAATGGTAGGGTTAAATGATGGGACGCATTAAAAGAACTAATGCAAGAATATCACGCATTAAAAGAACTAATGCAAGATAATAAACCAAGTTAAAGTCGTTGGAACACTTTCGAAAAACCACTCGGTTCTTTTCAAAAATAACTTTTAAATGCGGAGCTTGAGCCACTCCTTCTAAAAGCTATCTCGTTCCATCGATTAAATCAAGTTCACTACGTTCACGGTTTCGCCAAAACCATTCGTAGCCCTCCGTCGTTTCGTATGAATATTCAATAAGTATTCAAGCTGTGTTTGTTGACCTTCGTCAAAGCATAGTGATTGGTAGCTATTGGGTATTCGTATGTAGCATAGATAGATGCGTTGGTTTGGGACATTCGCATTACCTTGTTGACCTTCGTCAAGGGTACATACGGGTGGATTCAAATTAACCTGGATAATGACGGGCAGAACTTGACATGTGACTTATGATTTGTTGACCTTCGTCAAGGTCATAAGAGCATGGGGCAAAAATCCACATCGGGAGTTTCATAAGTACTGAAACTTGCTAGATTTGCATACCATTTGGAGTGTGATGATTCTGGTAGGATTCCTTCAGTTTCGTCACGCAATGATATTTGGATCCCGATCCTACTGTGAGTATATGCTACTCCTCGGGAAATTTCTCACTTAACGATCAATGCTATAAACCTAGTAGGTGCCTAGAAAGGTGTTAGCGGGGCTACGCCCCCAGGGAAAAGAGGTTCTCTAATTAAGGAACTTCGCGAAAGCGTTGGAAAACCTCCCTCGAAGTACCGACACCGGCCTGGCTGAACGGTTAAGCAAGTATTGTACGGTGGGATTGATCCCGGCTAATTCTTCCTTTATGGTTTGAGGAGGGATTCGAGAAACAGTGGGAGCCATCCTGTTTAGACAAACTAAAAACCACTCTAAACTTGCAAGAGCATCATGCTGAGTGTTTCTTCTTCTCTCTCCTAATTGCAGCGACCAATCAACATGACTGGACTTAAGTTACTCCTAGATAAAAACAAGCTGACAGGGCCAAACTACAAAGATTGGCTCAGGAATGTCACGATAGCAATCACTTATGACAAGCTGGGGTATCTTCTTACCACCAAAGCTCCCCCTGTCCCTGGTCCAACTTCCAGTGTCGCGGATAAGGAAATCCGCAAGACTTGGGAGATTGATAGCGCGAAGGCCAAGTGCCTCCTGCTTGCCTCGATGGACAACGAACATCAGAGGAGGCATGAGAATATGGACATGGA
Source organism: Agapanthus africanus (assembly GCA_030015575.1). Classification (NCBI taxonomy): domain Eukaryota; kingdom Viridiplantae; phylum Streptophyta; class Magnoliopsida; order Asparagales; family Amaryllidaceae; genus Agapanthus; species Agapanthus africanus. The sequence goes on along the minus strand of CM057345.1, from coordinate 249,850,911 downwards.
GTCCATATTGCTCCATACAAAAGAACTGTATGGAGAGCAATCACGTATCGCAAGATACGAAGCGTCGAAAAAGTTGTTTTCGACAAGAATGGCCGTCGGATCATCAGTAGCCGAGCATGTGCTAAAAATGATCGGCTTCATTGAGGAGCTCGCTGACCTAGGGATCACATTGGAGAGTGAGCTATATACGGATATAGTTCTCCAGTCCCTTCCTTCCACTTACGCCCAGTTTATACTGAACTTCAACCTACAAGAAAAAGAGGTTGAACTATCAGAGCTCCTCAACATGCTGAGGAGCGCAGAGGGCACCCTACAGAAAGGTAGGGAAACATCCACTTTGTTTGTAGGAGGATCATCTTCTTCTAGGTCCAAGGCGAAAGCCAAGGGAAAGAAGAAGAAGGCCCCCGCCAAACCAAGGGGCGGTGTTGGTAAAGTGGATACGAAGGGAAAAGGCAAAGCAACAAAGATAGCGGGGAAGCTTGTGGATAAAGAAGAATGCTTCTATTGTCATAAGAAAGGACACTGGAAGAATGATTGCAGGGCCTGGAAGGCCAGAACACAGGAATTGAAGCAGGTTGCAGCTTCAGCTTCAGGTGTGTATGTTATTGAAAACTGTCTTTCAATAAACTCTACTTCCTGAGTATTGGATACCGGATCAGGATCTCATATCTGTAATTCTTTGCAGGCGTTGAGAAACCGTAGGGTTTTGAAGGCAGGTGACATGACCCTCAAAGTTGCGAACGGAGCTAGCATGGATGCTAAAGCCGTGGGGGACTATCACCTGGGAATGTCAGATGGACATGTTTTGGTTTTGCGTAATTGCTTTTTTGTACCCAACGCAACTTGTAATATCATTTCTGTATCTTTAGTTTCTAAAGAAGGTTATGAATTTGCGTTTGTAAGTAATGTTGTAAACATTCACCTTAATCAAGTTTTGATTGGGTCAGGTACATTGAGTAATGGTATATACGTGTTAAACCAACCACAAATTTTCAACGTCCAGAATACACACAAAAGAAAGTCTCCGGAAATAAATCAGACTTTCTTATGGCATTGTAGATTGGGTCACATCAATGAGAGAAGGTTGACTAAGTTACATACAGAAGGATATTTGAATGCGTTCGAATATCAATCGTATGCCACTTGTCAATCTTGTCTCAAAGGAAAGATGACAAAGACTCCGTTTACTGGACAAGGAGTAAGAGCGAGCGAGCTCTTAGGACTCGTACACAGTGACGTGTGCGGTCCAATGTCTACACATGCCCGAAGCGGACATTCTTACTTCATTACTTTTACGGATGACTTCTCAAGGTACGGTTATGTCTTCTTAATGAAACATAAGTCCGAGGCCTTTGGAAAATTCCAGGAGTATAAGAATGAAGTAGAGAAACAGACCGGCAAAAGTATTAAGATTCTAAGATCGGATCGAGGTGGAGAATACTTAAGTGCCGAATTCCTGAATTACTTAAAAGAGAATGGTATTCTCTCTCAGCTTACTCCTCCATACACTCCGCAACATAACGGTGTATCGGAGAGACGGAACCGAACCCTATTGGATATGGTTCGGTCCATGATGAGTAACGCTGAGTTACCGCGATCATTCTGGGGATATGCACTAGAAGCAGCTGCGTATCTCTTGAACAAGGCTCCTACCAAGACTGTGCCCACCACCCCATATGAGATGTGGACTGGGAAGAAACCCTGTCTTAATTATCTTAAGGTATGGGGATGTCCAGCTTTTGTAAAAAAGCAGCATGCGGACAAGCTTGAGGCACGTTCAGTACAGTGTAAGTTTGTGGGATACCCAAGGAACTCCAGGGGGTATCTTTTCTATTCCGCTGAGGAACAAAAGGTTTTTGTTTCTCAGCATGCCCGCTTCTTGGAAACTGAGTTTTTGGAAACCCAGATAAGTGGGAACACAATAGAACTGGAAGAAATTCCAGAACCACAGACTGTTACTGAAAGCTTAGTGGAACCAGAGGGTTCAACAGAACAGGACATTCCTACGCCGCTCCGCAGGAGTAGTAGGCAGTCTCATCCGCCCGAGAGATACTGCGGTTTTCTCATAGACGGGGATAGAGAGGATTGCATCATAGATTATGATGAGCCTACTAGCTTCCAGCAGGCCGTTCAGAGCATTGACTCAGTGAAATGGCTGGATGCAATGCGGACCGAAATGGAGTCCATGTACACCAACAAGGTATGGACGTTGGACATTGCTCCAGACGGGGTAAAACCCGTAGGATGCAAGTGGATCTTCAAAAGGAAGATTGGTGTAGATGGACAGGTTGAGACCTATAAAGCTAGGCTGGTAGCAAAGGGTTTTCGTCAAAGACCTGGCTTGGACTACGACGAAACCTTTTCTCCAGTAGCCATGCTGAAATCCATTCGGATCCTTCTTGCCATTGCTGCCTTCCACGATTATGAGATCTGGCAAATGGACGTAAAGACAGCTTTTCTAAATGGAAATTTAGAGGAGTGTGTCTATATGGACCAGCCAGAGGGTTTCATTCAGAGTGGGAGCAGCGGAAAGGTGTGCAAGTTGCTTAAGTCCATCTATGGACTAAAGCAGGCATCGCGGAGTTGGAACATCTGCTTTGATGAGACGGTCAAAGAATTTGGCTTTATCAAAAATCCAGATGAACCATGCATCTATAGTAGATTTGTAGCGAGAACTGTAGTATTCCTCGTTTTATACGTGGATGACATTCTCTTAATAGGAAATGATATTCCTATGCTACAATCTGTCAAGGGGTTCTTGTCACAAAGGTTCTCCATGAAAGACCTGGGTGATGCCTCATACATCCTGGGGATCCGGATCCATCGTGATAGATCCAAGAGGATATTGGGACTTTCTCAGTCCAGGTACATCGACACCGTACTGAAAAGATTCAGTATGGAAGATTCCAAGCGTGGTAACCTACCAGCTTGTCACGGGATCACCCTCTCTAAAGAGATGTCTCCCAAGACTGATTTGGAGAGGGATCGCATGTCTATTATACCCTACGCTTCTGCGGTAGGCTCTATAATGTATGCGATGTTGTGTACCAGACCGGATGTAGCTTATGCACTGAGTGTGGTAAGCCGGTATCAGTCAAACCCTGGGGAGAAACACTGGATAGCGGTAAAGAACATTCTCAAGTACCTGAGAAGGACTAAGGAGATGTTCTTGGTGTATGGCGGAAAAGACCTCCAGATCGAGGCCTTTGCTGACTCCAGCTTCCAGAGTGACAAGGATGATTCCAAGTCCATGTCGGGTTTTGTCTTTACCCTCAATGGAGGGGCGGTGTGTTGGAAGAGTTCCAAACAAGAAACCGTTGCAGACTCGACGATGGAAGCGGAATACATCGCTGCATCTGATGCCGCAAAAGAAGCTGTCTGGATGAGGAAGTTCTTGAAAGAACTTCAGGTGGTTCCGTCCATTGTTGATCCAATACCTCTGTATTGCGACAACAACGGGGCTATAGCTTTAGCGAAGGAACCCAGGTCCCATCAGAAATCCAGGCACATCTTAAGGCGGTATCACCTGATCAGGGAGATCGTAGATCGCCAGGAGATCGAGGTTCGGAGAGTCGCTTCAGAAGATAACACTGCTGATCCATTCACCAAGGCCCTGCCCCAGACTCAGTTCGAGCGGCTGATCGAGATGATAGGTCTTCGATACGCCAGTACATGGCCTTAGTGCAAGTGGGAGATTGTTAGTGTATATGCCCTAGAGGCCATTACTGTATCATACTAGTTTGTATATTACTTAATGGATGCTTGGGATATTCACCTTGTATATACAATCTTGCTCAAAATAGTAGTATGCTACTTGGTTTGTTTCTACTTCAATGTGTACTTGTGTTTATTTCAGTATATCACTTATACGCATTAGTGGAGCCCTTAGGATCTTTGCTTGATTACCAGTGTTGTGATGGCAGTCACACTAGTGGGGGCTGGGTAATCTATAAGCACATCCTTATTCAGGTCCCTGGTCGCAGGACTATCGAGACAGGGCATCGATACTCCGGAGTAGACCAGCGCATGCGCTTCTCATCCCAGTGTGGGAGACGGTCTGTCCCACAGCCGTCAGTACGTCGTACTTGAGATAGTATGCGGGTGCTCGTTAGGTTACGGGTACACTGGACAGGACTCGTCGGGAACTGACTAGTTGGTATTATACCTATCGTCAGTTATCAGTTCCCAGGTGACATGAGTACAGCTTAGTCCGCTGACTTGACACTGTCACTCCGCCTCGAGTGTGTTCCCACTGTACTTTGATCACTACCCTACCACGGCTCAAAGGAGTCGTGCAAACAGGTGGTGGTTGGGTGCAGTCCCGAAGCACTTGGAGGCAGTGACGGTTAGACAGGATTCGTCTCTCCCGGTATTGGGGGTTGACATCGCGCTGTGTCTAGGAGAGCCATTACACGAGTAGTCCCTGGCCAGGGCAAACGAGATATACTGGTAGGTTTCCAGTGTTATCTCAGGGTGTATTGGGCTTCACTCCGGCACGACTTGTACCGCTATTGGGGGACTGACGTTTACCGCCCCCTAGGCCCGCCATGCGATGTATCAGACGAACAGACCGGACTGTACGGAGAATGTCACGCTCAGGCTCAGTAGGAGTTCAGATGGGTTTCGCCTCGTCGGTCTTCTTGTCGGCATTACCTGGGGACCGTTACGCACAGCTAGTGCCGCTTGCGGTCTGTGGTTAAACCCACTGCCAGCGTAGTGTCGAGTCTTTAGAGTCCCACACAGAAAGCTTTTCGCCTTTAGGCAAAAGAGTAGAGGTCGCATGGTATTGCGACAGGTCGCATGGTTTTGCGACAGGGTTCGGTCACATCCGTGCACTTGTGCACGTACAGTGTCCGGACAGTTTACACTAGCGGGCTTTGGTTTAAGCCAGATCCTAGTGTACCTTATGGGATTGGATTTATCCAGTTTGCATTCGTGTTCCTCGGAACGCGGATGCGGGTGTGTATGCACAGTTGACAGGGAGGCAGAGGCAGTGGATTCTCATTAGGGTTGTTGACAGTTGACCGTTGACTTTTGACTTTTTGCTCAACCCTAATGAGAATATGATATGTGATTAACTATTATATTAATTAAGTATTATGGTGATATGGTTGTTGACTTGTTGACTTTTGTTGACTTGTTGATTTTGGTGACTTGTTGACTTTTGTTGACTTGTTGACCGGTTGACTAGGCTTGACTAGTTGACCATCATGATAACCATGGTTATCATTTCATGCCAAAGACTTTTTTTCTTGCTTGCTTTTTGAGTAAAATGAGTGCATGATATGATAACCTTATGGTTGCTTCTAACCATCACCAAAAGACTTTTTTGATATGATGAGTTATGATCACTTTGGATTATGAGAGGGTGAGAGAGAAAAGAGAGCCTCATTCTTTTCTTACTCATTCTCTCTCTTGTTCTTGAGCTCTCCCCTTGCTCTCACCCTCAACCTCTTGCTCCCTCTCTTGATCTATGGTTCTCTTGTCTCATGAGTTGAGAATCAAGAACCATAGATAAAATCCCATTCTACTTCCTCTCTACTCATTCTAGTTCACTAGGTTTAGCAAACCAAGTGAACTAGTTTCTTCAAAGACCGAAGAAGGAGCTAAAGGTTGGAGCTTTCAAGTGGATCTATCTTCGGCGTACGGAGACGACGAGAAGGAGCCATCGGACCACCACCGGAGCTTGAAGAGAAGGAGTTCAAGTTTAGGTATAACCATCTTCATCCGAGTAGCTAAACATCTTTAGCTTAGTTTGCTAGTTTTAGTTTAGGTAACGATCCCGACCATAAGTTAGTCCATGTTGCCTCTTGCGATAAAAATTTTGATTTTATACCGTTTCCGCCTCCCCGTAAGAACCGGGGGTCGCAATATGGACTTACAAAATATTCCGATCAAATCTACTATTACAAAACAAACCCCAGAATTTTAAACACCTGGAACAGATTAAAAATACCCAGAATAGTCAGCAAGTACCTACGGTCTATACCATGAAGCCACGTGTCACAATCCTACAATTCGGCCGCGGAACCGCCACGAGAACCATGTTCCTGCCGCGGTTCCGCGCTGAGTTGGTGGAATTGTGGGCACGTGTTTCATGGTAATTCTTAGAATTCCCTGCTAATTTTTTTACATATTTTTAATTCAGAAAAATCCCAAAATTTAAAAAATATCCAGAGAGGGGTCCAATTTTGTCGTTTCGGGTTCGATTGGAGTTTTAACTTCGTAACCACATCGTCTAATGCTCTAGCTAGGCTCTGATACCACTGTAGGGTTCCTAGGCACTCTTGTGAAGGTTCATAAGGCATCAAACATGCCCGGATTAAATTTTAGACGTGCCGAACAACCCAAAGCCGGGATCTTTGCTAGATTATTAGGGTTAAACATGCAATAAGATAACTTTTATCTAAGTGTGAGGGATTACAACCTTTGTAGTCCGCTCCTTCACTTCACAAGCTCCGAGTAGAAGTCCCTCTGCCGCGATCCACGATCTCCCGGACTCATGAGAGGCTCCACGACTCGAACGGTCCATGCTAGCTCGAAGTATTCCAAATCTCCGATGATCTACCTTGAAGTTGCTACGACTCAAGCTTTCTCACTCAAAAGAGAAGAACACACTAATCCCATGGGCTAGATGAGATGAGGATGAGAGAATAGTAATTTTGCTTTCTTTTAAAATCATTTTCTCATTTTATTTCATCACTTAAGAAAAACTAGCAAGCTTTCTTCAAGAGAGAAGAAGAAGATAATGAAAAGATAATGATCTTTTTTTCTTTTGTGATGAATAGAATATAAACCATATGATTGAATTGTAAACCATGGTCAAGGATGAGTGGTCAAGATTTTGTAGAGAAATAACTAGAGTTAGGGTTTGGTTGAGTTAAGAATGTGTCATCACAAAATATCTTAACCATGACAAAAGAAATAGCTTCTAGAAGGTGCATGAAGCAACTAACCCTAATCAAACCCTAACCTTAATTAATCATCCTTAAACATGATTAACAATTAATCATATCATGTCACAATAATATATATCATATATATATATTATATATTTGCAACAAAAGAAAATAATACAATTAACATATATCGCATATATATCAATGTATCATCCACTGAGAAAATGAAATAATAAAGTGAGCCAATATTAGATAATATAATAATATATCATATATATTATTATACATTAAATCATCGAATCAACACTTGATTCGACGATCCGGCTATATCGAATATTACCGACTAATATATCATGTACCGATTCATCGAATCAACACTTGATCCGATGACCCGGTTCATATCCATATATCGCGAGAATATAATACGGTATCCCATATCGCATTATTCACGCTCCTGCGCATATCACATATGCGCCACTACTCCGTTTCGCCTGAGCCAAGAAACCTCTGTGTAGGACTCTAAAGAATCGTCAATACGCCGGTAGCAGGTGATGATCATATCAAACACCCACAAGCTGCAAGCGATCAGCTAAACGTAACAGCCACCCAGGTATTGAGCGATCAGAAGATCAACAAGCTAGCCTGTGCGTTCTCCTGTGAATCCAACCAGTAACACTCCCGTACAGTCCGGTCTGTTCGTCTGATATGTCGCATATCAAGTCTAGGGGTGGTATACGTCAGACCCCAGTAACCGATAAGTCGTGTCGATGTGTGGCTCATAACGGGTCGAGAAACTACTAGTAACACTTACCAGTAAATCTCTATATCAGCCCTGGCCAAGGACTTCCAGTTATAGCCAATCGAACACAGCACAACATCAACTCCCTATACCGGGAGAGACGAATCCCCTCCTATCGCTCATTGCCTCCATGTGATTCGGGACTGTACCCAAAAGCCACCGTTTTGCACGCCCTCTTGGACGTGGTAAGGTGGAAATCAAAGCACAGTGGGAATCACACAAGACTCCATGACGATCTCGGGTCTACAGACTACCCTGTACCAGTGTCACCGGAGAACTGCCATCTGACGTGTGGTATATCACCATCTGGGAGTTCTCGGCGAGTCCGTCCTGTGTACCCAGTCTCCACTGAGCACCCGTATACCATCCTTGATGTCTAACACCGATGGATATGGGATCATCCATCGCCCATCGTATGGGTCAAGATGCGTATACGCTAGTCTACTCTGGTGTATCGATGCCCTGTCTCGATATACCCTCGACTAGGAACAGTTATAGGATGTACTCATCGACTATCGCGGCCCCACTAGTATGATCTCATCATAGTCCCAGTAGTCGAGTACAGATCCTAAGGGCTTTATCAACATCTGAGAGTAAAACAGTAAACCAATACAAGTCAACATGTTAAGATAAAGTGAAACCAAATAGCATACTATCATGACGAGCAAGAAAGTCATCTCTATATATAACCAAGCATCCATTATAATATACATCATATGTACAACAATGGCCTCTAGGGCATATACATAACTAACAATAACCCCGACTAATCGACATATAGCGATTAGCCGACGTTCAATACATATAAACATCACAGATATAACCTTTTAGTCAAAGTGTATTGAAGTTCGGAAAAAAAATACGGATTTATAGGACCCCAAAAACAAATTTCTATTCTGGAAAATCTGGGAACATATAAACCATCTTAAAAATCCCAAAACCCTACCAGATGAACACTGCACCAAACCAGGTCACGAGAAGAGCTTAAACGGCGGCGGTTCCGCGGCAAATGTATGCATATTGCCGCGGAACCGCGGCAGTTTGAAGGATTCAGGCGACCGTTTTTGGTGGGTGTCTTCACAAGACCCTGAACCGATTTTTGGAGTAAAACTTTTTATTTTTAGAGCATAAAAAATTTCAACAGAAAGTTAGGGTTTTGATGTTTAGGTTTTTGCGATTTTTCCGATCGAACTTCCATACACTTTACTACCTAGCTAGTTTATGTTTAGTTAGGCTCTGATACCACTGTAAGTCCACGTTGCCCACCCCGATACTTACGGGGAAGCGGAAAACGGAATAAAAATCGGATTTTTATGAGCTTAGGCAACATGGACTAGACTATGAAGGATCTTTGCTAAACAAAAACAAGCTAAAGCTAACTAGAAACTAGCTAAGTGCTAGAAAGGTTATACCTTGGGCTTTATATCCTTCTCTCCTTGCTCCTTGGAGTGGTGGAAGGAGGTCACCTTGGTCGTCTTCTCACGTCGAAGAAAGATCCACCCGAAAGCCTCGACCTTTGGCTTCAACTCCAAGCTAGAAGTAACTAGGGTGCAAGAAGTGCTAATCCTAGAACCCTAGATGAGAGTAGAGATTATCAAGTGAGGGTTTTTCTCAAGCTCAAGTGTTTCTCAACACATGAGAGGGGAGAGCTTGAGGGAGAGGAAGAACAAGAGAGAGAATGTGAATGATAGAATGAGAATAATATGAACCATTCTCACATATATGTATGAATTATTGTAATTAGATAATTAGCTAGATAATTGTCATGGTTAATCAAGACATGACCATTATCATTTCATTTTTAATGCAAATTGCAAGGATCAAAGAGCATCTTCCAAATGAAATGATGATGGTCAAAGTGTCAACAAGGTCAACAAGTCAAGATAGGTCAAATGGTCAACAACCATAACCATGCACAATTATTAAACTAATATCAATTAACAATAATACACACATAAGCATTAGGGTTAATAAAATGACAATAGTCATTAACCTTAATCAAAGTCCTCTCCCTCTGTCTCAAGCAACTGTGCATACGCACCCGTATTCGTGATCCGAGGAACACGAATACAATGAGAAAAAGCCAATCCCAAATCATATACTAGGATCCGGCTTAAACCAAAGCCCACTAGTATAAGCTGTCCGGACAGCAAACGTGCACAAGTGCGCTGATGTGAACGAACCCTGTCGCAAAACCATGCGACCTCTACTCATTTTGCGTAAAGGCGAATAGCTCTCTGTGTGGGACTCTAAAGACTCGACACTACGCTGGCAGTGGGTTTAACCACAGTCCGCAAGCGGCACTAGCTGTACGTAACGGACCCCAGGTAGATGTCGATAAGAAGACTGACGAGGTGAACCCCATCTGAACTCCTACTGAGCCTGTATGTGACAATCTCCGTACAGTCCGGTCTGTTCATCTGATACATCGCATGGCGGGCCTAGGGGGCGGTGAACGTCAGTCCCCTAATAGCTGTACAAGTCGTGTCGGAGTGTAGCCCAGAACACCCTGAGATAACACTGGAAACCTACCAGTATATCTCGCTTGCCCTGGCCAGGGACTACTCGTGTAATGGCTCTCCTGGACACAGCGCGATGTCAACCCCCAATACCGGGAGAGACGAATCCTGTCTAGCCGTCACTGCCTCCAAGTGCTTCGGGACTGCACCCAAAAACTACCTGTTTGCACGACTCCTTTGAGCCGTGGTAGGATAGCAATCAAAGTGCAGTGGGAACACACTCGAGGCGAAGTGACAGTGTCAAGTCAGCGGACTAAGCTGTACTCATGTCACCTGGGAACTGATAACCGACGATAGGTATAATACCAACCAACAGTTCCCAACGAGTCTTGTCCAGTGTACTCGTAACCTAACGAGCACCCGCATACTATCTCAAGTACGACGTACTGACGGCTGTGGGACAGACCGTCTCCCACACTGGGATGAGAAGCGCATACGCTAGTCTACTCCGGAGTATCGATGCCCTGTCTCGATAGTCCAACGACTAGGGACCTGTATAAGGATGTGCTTATAGATCACCCAGCTCCCACGAGTGTGAGCGCCATCACAACGCTGGTAATCAAGCAAAGATCCTAAGGGCTCTACTAATATGTATAACAGCGATATGCTAAAAGAAACACATGCACATATTAAAGCAGAGACAAACCAAGTAGCATACTACCATTTCGAGCAAGATTGTATATAAAACTGTGAATATCCCAAGCTTCCATTAAGTAATATACAGACTAGTATGATACAGTAATGGCCTCTAGGGCATATACACTAACACTACAAAGGTTGTAGTCCCTTTCACTTAGTAGCAAAGTCGTTTGCTTGCTTGTTGATTCGCCTATCCTCTAGTTAACGATCTTCATTAGGGTTTCTCGGCACATAAATTTTTGATTTTGGCATGGTTGATGCCTTGTGTAACCTCATGAGTGTGCCTAGGAACCCTACAGTAGTATCAGACCCTAGCTAGAGCTTTAGGTGAAGTGTAGATGTAACGTTTTTAAAATCGTTTCGGTGAAATTTCGGAAAAATCGGTAAAATAAGGGGGTTTTCTGTAAAAATTCAAAATACAAATATTTTTATTTTAAAATTAAATATACATATTCTAGCTATGTAATTGCTAGTATTTGGTGTTTATTGAGCCACTGGTGAAATTTCAAATTTTCTGAAAATTTTTCCGAAATTAATTATTTTAATATTATTTTAAGCCGTCACTAATACATTTAATTAGGGAAAATTACAAATTGGAATGAGTTGAAACAAATTTTTTGCATCATAACACATTAAACAAAATTTTATCATGTGGTTTTTGAAATGAAATGGTTTTCCAAAACGGTGTTAGAAAATATCGAAGAACATGGCTTAAATAGTGAATTAGTGTTAATGGAAATGAGGGTATAATATTTATCTTCTTGTTTTTCCCACTTGCACTCACACACACCACATTTTTACCTCATGGCCGAGCCCCCCTTGACAGCCCAACATCTTGGGCCTCTCATCTCACAAAAACAAAGAAAAGAAAACATAAGAAAGAAAGAAATTGGTAAAAGGAGTTTAGGCTTTGACCTTGGTGGACTTGGACTTTCCCTACTTGACTTTTCCCCACCTCACACACTCCCACACTTCCCCACCTCACCTGGCCGAGCATCCCTCTACAGCAGCCCCAATTTCCCCTCTCAATTCCTCATCAAAACCCTCACAAAATGCATCAAAAATCTACCGAAAAATCCCACAAAATCAAAATCTAACTCCTACCCATTATTTCTTTGCCCAAGCTAGCATGGATGTTGGAGGAAATTTGGCATTTTGGAGGCTATGATCTTCATGTTGATCTCTTGATCATGAGGTATAAAGATTCATCCATATTTGTTAGTTGTTAATTGAATGTTTAAATCAAGCTTAATTTGATGTTTTAAAAAAATAAAGGGGTTTGGAATTCAAGTTTGAAATTTCAAGTGGATGGTTTTGAATGAAGTTTAGGGTTTGATTATTGGATTATGGTTATGATGGGTAGATTAACATGTAATTGCTTGCTAAAACAAATTAAGTTGTTAGTTTGCATTTTTGTTGATTTAAATTGTGATAATTATATAAATTGTAAACTAGGTTTTTAAAATAATTATATTTTTGTGAGATAAAATTCTAATTAAGGTTCCATGCCATTATAAATATTATATTGAGTGGTTTAATACTTTTAATTCAAGAAAATCCAAGCTAAATTGTTGTTTGTGCATTTTTGCTATAAAATTGTTAAAATTTGGGTATATTGTAAACTAGAATTTTGGGGTTAATGAAATTTATTGGGATTAAATTATGGAAATTGTTTTTATGACTTATTTAAGATATTTAATAAGTATTATGGCCGCTAGATTTGTTTAAACGTCGGGTTTTGTACTAAAACGGGTAATTTTTGCTTGCTAGATTTTCGGAAAAATGGCTTTTAAGGTGAATTCGGGGTTTTTATGAATTTTAACCTATTTTATATTACAATTAGTGTTCGTGAATGCGCAAATGAGAGTGTTTGGGTTTTTCTCGATGGTTTGACGTTTGTATGTCGACATCGAGGGTTGGTTTGGCTATTCTTGCATGCGTAGGCGATAGGTTTTGGCCTATGCATGATGCGTGTGCCGATTTGATTTTCGTATGCCGTTTCGATTTCGAATTTGGTTTTAATGCGATACGGTGCGTTATGATATGTAGGTACCCCATGTGGACTTCGAGATGACAAGAAAGCGCGTGGTGACGTCGGCACCGGCGAGCGAGGACCAGGTGAGTAGATTTAGATCTACGGGGAAAAGTCGGGTGGATGGCGTATAGCACCCCCGCAGTTCGTGGTGATGTATACGAATACGTATACACACATATATTTTGATTATATATATTATGTTGATATGAGACTTGATGATAAAGGTAGATTCTAGGTGTTCATGGATTTGTTTAGTGTTAGTTGCGAAACCCTAGAGTAGTTGTTACACCCACACACGCACACATACACATGCATACATCTATGTTATTACCTGTGCGTATATGGGGATATGTGTTATGTGTTCACCTGGGTATGGGACTAGGTGTTCACATACTGGATTTGCGGATGATACTTGGGATTGAGATGAGTCGATGAGATTTGAGTTGAGACCGTGAGATCGGTGATATGGCAGTATTCGTACTTGAGATACGTCCTGATGTTATAGCGGATCTTTGGATGACGATGCCATGTGAATAGTGATTTTAGTAGTGTACTAGACGTAGGTCAGTACCCAGATGATGATCTTGATAAAGAGGATACTAGATGAACAGTGTGATGAGTATGATATTGACCCGTACCCAGATTTGGGGATGCCGTACGATGGATTTACGTACGAGTTATATATTATGATTGATCCGCACTCTTGACTTCGGATGTCTGATTATAGATATGGTATCGGATATGTTATTATTGAGGCGGGATCACCGACTATTATATATACAGGTATGTATACGTATCGACTCAGATGTTAGGCGGTTTCCTTAACTGTAGTTCAGCCGTATAGTTTAGTGTAGTTGTTAGACTAGATTAGACTCCTAACTATTTCAAAACTAAAGAATCGTGGGTATTTTAAAAGACAGGTCAAGGGATTTTACGGATATTTCAAAAGACGTATCTTTTCTTAAAAACACCGTAGCCCTTATTTTCAAAACACCGCGATTCGTGTTATTTCAAAAGGCACTATTGTAGGACTTATATTAGGGTAATGCAGTTTAGTTATCGTTGTGTCTAGTGTTCAGATCCCGCATATTATTGCTGTTGCTCCGCATCACATATTTTTTGTAATTCATATTTCATTATTGATATCATGCTGTTAGGACACCATCACCATTACCGATTATGCGTACATACTATGTACACTTACTTGCCGGCTCACACACATCTTCATCGGTAATTGCCATGTCACGTACACTTAGAAAATACTATTTCATTGATATAGGTTGTTAGCTAATAGTTTAGATATGATATTAGTGTACTTGCCTTATATGTCAGTTTAGACATTGTAGTTATTACTTGTCACTTCATGCATACTGTTATTCATTGTTATGCCGCATTCAAGGATTCTCATGCATATATTCACTATTTTACGTGCTATTGAGGTTTTGGATTCGGATTTCCATGAGATTTTCTGGATTTGGGGGAAAACCGCAAAACTTATACAAACTTCTTCTCTCTTTTTAAATAAAAAGCGCGGTTTTCCAATGATGTATGAGTCGTCCACCATGAGTTTGCTGATGGATTTCGAGACCCGATTCGAGGAGAAAGATGAACCGTTTCGGGTACATGGTGGACCCGGTAAGGTAACCCGGGGCAAGAAGGTCGTGTTTCTGACGTTGAGCCTGGCAGGGGAGCACTACCGACCGGTGATATTACCCGACGCGTCGGATTTCCGGAGGATACCTTCGTAGTCTTGAGATGGATGGTAAGGGCCAGTCTGGACTGACGGCGCCCTAGATATTGAGATTTGATACATTGAGATTTTGAGATATTGAGGTACTGAGATTTGATGATCCAGGTCAGTCCGGGTAGCCGGAGCCTGAGATATTGAGATATGTGGATTTATGTTTTTGTGTCGATGCTAGACACGGTTTATACTGATTTCCTTATGATACCTCATTTTTTTAAAAAAAATATAGAAATCTCACTGAGTTATGAAAGCAGTTTCTTTAGTACATGTACTCTATTTTCATGCATTCATACATCATCCATATGATATGTTGCTATCTGAGGCACTGACACGAGCACTTGGTATTACTGTTGTTTAGAGGTATACCCTAGCCATTGTTATAGGCTGCTGGTTATATATTTGAGGATATATATTGATCGTATGACCTAGGGTTGCATCATACATGTGATTCCTGTTCGTAGATGTATTTTATTCACGAGTTGGCAACTCACCCCCGTTGTGCCCCAGTTTCTTGCAGGTTTTACCGTACAGGTTTATTACGGCTTTGCTGGCATTGCTTCTTTCGGGTGATTTGCTAGTAGGTGGGTTTATTGTATCATACCCATCAGTATACTTTGTATATATTATTATTCAGCTGTATCTAGAAGTTCCATCAACCAAACATGTATTTATTTTTGAGATAGAGACCAGTGATGTTATTCTTTCGACCTTAGAGCCACGCGTTATTTTTTTTCTGTGGATTTCTTGTTGTTTTGAGTTCCTTTTGAGTTTTAATCCTCGCCCTTGGCGTTGTATATTATATTGCTTGTGTGGTTGTGACCGTCGATTGACGAAGAGCTAGCTCCCGCTTGGGGATGCCTTTTATTGATTTCGTATACTATTCATGGTGTACCCCGTTTGGGGGCCAGTATTTACAAAGTAGACTCTGCCGAAATTTTCAGTAAATATTTGATGTTTTTAAAAACGCATAATTCGGCTTATGCTATTAAAATTACTTGATTTGAATTGGTTTTCCTTCACTCTACTACTTTTCTTGGTTTGGATTTCTGGGTTTTCGGCTTACTTAGATTACGTACGCCTCGAGACATTTCGTAGTTTAAGTGCCGGTCATGTTCCGTACTTTCGGGACGTGACAGTAGACGAAGTTAGAAACCCGATCGAACCACGAAACCCTAATCAAGACCCCTCTCTGTACATTTTCTGTAACTGTGGATTTTTCCAGATTAAAAGTTCTCAAAAAAATCAGCAGGGTTTTCTAGGAGTTACTGTGCAAAATGTGCACCTAAGTCGATCATGGCGCCGCGGAACCGCGGCATGAGCATGGCTCATGCGGCGGTTCCACGGACGTTACGTCACTTCTTTCATCACATTTTGCACAGTAACGTCACTAAGGTATTCATAAGTTTTTTGGGAATTTTTAATTTGCACTCAAGAGTTAAGTTTTCTGGGTTGTATTGGGGACTCGATGATTCGATCGGAAATTTTAACGGCGTCTATGTGTTTTTCCGGGTAATTTAGAACATGTTAAAAGGTTTGACCGGATATAAATACCCACTTTTTC
The DNA here is from genome assembly GCA_030015575.1 of Agapanthus africanus. Lineage (NCBI taxonomy): Eukaryota > Viridiplantae > Streptophyta > Magnoliopsida > Asparagales > Amaryllidaceae > Agapanthus > Agapanthus africanus. Next base: position 249,834,712 of record CM057345.1, on the reverse strand, counting down.
ACCTGTCGGAAAATTTGTGTTGGATTTTCCCGTAGTTTAAGAACGTTCTAAGTAGTGCAAGTAACGCGATGGACCCTTTAGAAGACAACAAACCTTAACTCGATTATGTGACCGTCTTGAACTGCCCTTTGAACCTTAGGGTTTAGGGCAGTACGGCGTGCCACATGTGAGGCGTTGGCTTGACCCTTCTACGGCTGGACCATTGGTACTGTGGCATGAAATGGATGTTTTTAAACTTATTTCAAGTGTTGAGCTATTTCGGGAAAACTTGGGTGTTTGATTGTTCGATCGGAAAGTTTAACATTTTCTATTTATTTGGAATGTGATACAATATTTGGAATCCACAAGTAGTTATGAGATAACTGATTGAATGTTATAAACATAGCAGTTTAGACTCAAATGATCGGTTGCCACGGAATTTTGATGTGATCAAAAGTCCGTCGCAATCACGTTGCGTGCGCGGATACTCGCCGGTAAACTTAATAGACAGATACACCCCATAGCCCTGACCAAGTGACTTTAGGAGAACCCTGTCGCCAAAAAGCATCCGTTTGGGTGCTCGCGGCAGCGGTGTTCCGCCTTAGTGCACTTCGTCGACGGTATCGGGGGTGCAGGGCGTCTACTAAAGTTTGCGACGAGCATTCGTTCTGGATGTCGGGAATCTTGTTGAATTGCCCGACTTGATATTGAAAAGTGTTTTCGATAAAGAGACTAAAATGCGGGGTTTATAATTGTTAGGCATGTGATGTCTAAGGAATTCATTTGATTAGGCATGCGATGTCTAAAGAGGTTGCGGATTCCAACTGTTGTAGTTTTACACTTTCTTTTCTGTGACCGTAAGCGTAATATGTGATATCGCCGGTTTCGTTGCTATATGTCAACGACAATTGGGATGGGCATATTTACTTACGTTGATGACATGTGATGTTATGTGTTGCTGGATATGTTATATTGGATCGTCGTGTTTGAATAGCCGGGTTTTTTTTATGTGAGATGAGTGCTTTTCATTTTCATTCATGTAAAAACTTGTATGTAATATTCTTTTATTGGGGCACTTCCGGGTTGAGGTTGATGTCACCATTTGTATATAATTTACTTTTCCGCACTAGGATAGACCCAAAGAGGAGAGCACAAGTAACCGGGTTCTGGAGTCCAGTGGGAGACCAACTCGAGGAGTCGAGTCCGGGTCTCCTAACTCTAGAATTGGAAGGGTTGCTTGCCGCTCTCGTAGGGGTCTAGGGGTGTGGGTTTGGCTATTCATCGCGACCGTGGAATCCGTGTTTTATAGTGGCTCAAAATAAAACACAGACGTCCTAGTATATCCAATGTTTCATATGTTTCTTCTGCTGCGATATCTGTGATGTGATCATTTGATATGTTGTGATAGATACTGCATATAGTATATATAATATATTATATAGACGTTAATTATGTTTTACACCAGCGCTAGCCCTGCCCCGCTCTGCCGTTAGTTACCTAACCTAACGGTGCACGAGGGGACATCGAGGCGAATGCGGATGGCATAAGTGTACGTCGTATTTATCTGTGATGTTTAGGTGACTTAAATGATGGGACTTCATTAATGAGATTAATGAAATAAAAGAAACCTAATAATGTTGTGGAATCGAATTTTCAAAAACAGGTAGCTACAGTTCTTGCTTTGCATTGCGGTGTTCCTTGTAGAACATCCTGCACCTTATTCGATAAGGAAAGGGCCGAGATCCCTTCACCGGGAGTGACCCCTTTAGCAATGACTGGCAGATGCTACACCCCTCAGTTTGTCTTTTGATTGCTTTTGAAGTTTTTGCTTTGCATAGTGGTATATATCATATACCCTGCACCTTATTCGATGAGGAAAGGGCCGACGATCCCTTCACCGGGAGTGACCCCTTTAGCAAAACTAGAAAAGCCTAAAAAACACTCCATTTTAAAATCATTTGATTCTACAACGATATCAAGTTCATTACGCAATAGGTTTTCAGAAAAACCTGTCGTAGCCCTCCGTCATTTCAGATAAGGACTGTTTAGTATTCGTGCTGCGTTTGTTGGCCTTTGTCAAGGCGTAGTGTGCGGTAGCTGAATAGTACTTATCTGCTTACGCATATGATGCAGATTGGATTAGGGTAGTCGTGCGACCTTGTTGGCCTTTGTCAAGGGCCGTGCGGGTGGGTTTGTTTCAATCAAGAAATGACGGATTGAACTTGACTAGCAGCCTATGGTTTGTTGGCCTTTGTCAAGGTCATAGGACGCTAGGGGCAAAATATTATCGGGAATTTCAAGTGTTGAAATTTGCAATGAGATTGCATACCTTCTATGAGATAGTTGGATCCCGATACCCGCTGTGAGTAAGAGTTACTCCTGGGAGAGTTTTACACATTACAATTAGCCGATTAAGTAGGTGTCTAGAAAGGTGTTAATGGGGTTACGCCTCTGGGAAAATGAGGTTTACTTTAATTAGGTCCGTGCGAAAGCACGGGAAACCTCCCTGAAAGTACCGACACTGGCCTGGCTGAAAGATTGGCGAACTTGTAGCGTGTAATTAATCCCGGCTAGTCTTTCCTTTTATGGTTTGAAGGAAGATTTGATAAAAACAGTGGGATCCATCCTGATTAGATAAAATAATAACCAATCTGATCTTGCAAGAGCGTACGCAGAGTATTTTCTTCTCTCTCTCTCCAGGTAGCGACCATGTCACGCCTTAATCAAGATAATAATACGGATGTATTGACCGAACCCGCTTGTTATACTGAGCTGGGGAACGTTGGTCCCGCTCCAACTTATTATCGTTATAAGACAGAGCAGGAAATTAGGGAATACCAGAATTCCCGTGCCACCCAAACGAAGAAAGTGCATGATGATGCATCATCTTCAGGTGTGTTCATTACAGAGAACTGTTTCTCAATGTCCTTTACGACCTGGGTATTTGATACCGGATCAGGATCCCACATATGTAATATATTACATGGGCTACAGATACGTAAAGAACTGAGAACGGGTGATAAGTTTCATGAGACAGAAAACGGTGCAAGTGTTGCAGCCAAGTCTGTTTGTCACTGTTACCCTGTATTTCCAATACAATGATTCTGAACAAATGCTGTTAGATACCGAACCTGATATACAAAATCATATCAATCTCTTTATTTATTAAAGATGGATATAATTTTGTATTGTTGAACATTGTTTTGAACATTTCCTATATCAAGAGTTGATCAGTTAAGGCATGTTATCTAAAAGCATTAACGTTCTAAATCAAACTACAGTTCTTAATATACAGAACACACACAAGAGGAAGAGTTCAGAAATGAACGAATCCTTCTTGAGGTATTGTAGACTAGGTCATATCAATGCGACCCGACTAGCTGAAGTTACATTTAGATGCATATTTAAATCTGTTTGAATTTACATCTTGTGAAGCTTGCCGGTCATGTCACAAAGATAAGATGACCATGGCTCTGTTTATTGGAAACAGAGAAAGAGTTAGTGAACTCTTGGGATTGATACATGCTGATGTATGAAGGTCCCCAGTCTATACATACCAAGACCGGTCTTTTGTACTTCATTACATTCTCTGATAATCTCTCAAGATTCAGACATATGTTCCTGTTGAAACACAAGTCCGAACCTTTTGAGATATTCACAGAATATAAGTTAGAAGTAGAGAACCAAAACGGGTAAAAGTATTATATCCTTTGATGTGATCAAGAAGGAGAATACCTGAGCACGGAATTCCTGGACTATTCTAAAGGAGAATGAGATTCTCTCTCAGCATTACTCCTTCGTATACACAATGGCACGATGGTATATCGGGGCGGCACAATAGCACCCTATGTGATATGGTGTGCTCTATGATGAGTACTACTGAGTTTCTTATTTCCTTTTGGGAGTAGTGCACTTGTGAAGTTGCATACCTATTAAATGGCGTTCCAATCAAATCAGTTGCCTGCCACTTCATATGTGATATGGAATGGGATGAGCCCATATCTTAAGTATGTTAAGATTTGGGGTTGTCCGGCCTATGTCTAAAAGCAAAATCCGGACAAGCTCGAGGCAAGGTCTGTTATGTAGAACTGGAAAGGTTCCAGCTATACAAACTGCAGCTGATGATTTGGTAGAACTAAAGGATTCAATAGTTTCCAATAAACCTCAGCCTCTCCGCCGATCTAGTATGGTTCCTCACCCACCTGAGAGATACTTCGGTTTCTCTATGACAGTGGGAGCGAGGATAGCATCATGAGATGAAGACCCAACTAGTTTCGAGCTGGCCATCAGGAGTGAGACTCTGTAAGAATGACTGGATGTTTATCGATCTGAGATGGAATCCTTATACACCAACAAAGTATGGACTTTGGTTGCTATATCTGAAGGGTTAAATCCCCATCAGGAGAAAGTTTATCTTTAAAAGATTACTTGGTGTAGATGGAAAAGTTAAGACTTTCAAAGCTAGACTAGTTAAAGGTTTTCGTCATCGACCAGGCGTGGAAAATGATGAAACCTTTTCCAGGGCCTATGCTTAAGTCCATCCAGATCCTACTTGCTACGGCTACATACCATGACTGTGATATCTGGTGGTTGGGTGTTATGACTGCTTTAGAAGAGAGCGTCTATAAGTACACAGCCAGAGGGCTTCGTAAACCGTGGGAGCAGCGGAAACGTGTGCGAGTTGCTTTACAGAATAAAGCAGGCATCGCGGAGTTGGAACGTCTGTTTTGATGTGTAAGTTAAAGAGTTTGACATCATCAAAATGGTAGATGAACCTTGTATAAACAAAAAGGTAGTAAGGAGTATGGTGGTGATCCTCGTAGGGTATGTGGATGACATACTCTTGATAGGGAAGGAGTTTCCTATGCTACGCTCGATCAATCTCCGCTTATCACAATGATTCTCCGTATAGGATCAAACTGATACCTACTAAATCCTGGGTTTTGAATCTATGAGATAGATCTAATTGGATGTTAGGATACTCACTAGTTGTAGTGAGAAGGTATCAATCGATCCTAGGGAGAATCACTGGAAGGGTTCCATGGTGATAAGGACGACTGAATGTCAGTCACAGGCATTGTCTTTACCCTCAGTAAAGGGACGGTATGTTGGAAGGGTTCCAAGCTAGATACCGTGGCATACTAGACGATAAAAGCTGGATACATCGCTACCAAAGATGCTACCAAAGAGGAAGTCGGGGTGTATATTAGTTCATGAGATGAACTTCGTTCCTACCATTGTGTAACAACGGAGTTGTGGCCTATGCCTAGGAACGCCAGTCCCATCAGTGATCCAGACATATTCTAAGGCAGTATCACCTGATCATGGAGATGGTTGATCTCCAAGGAGATCGAGGTTAGGAGAGTAGACTCAGAGGACAACACGGCGGATCCACTCACAAAGGCCTTTTCCCAGAGAGAGACTTTTATGGGATGGTTGAGTATGAGATACTACAACCACTGCTATAAGATGGCCCTAGTGCAAGTGGGAGATTGTTAGTTATATGTATGCCCTAGAGGCCATTACTATACATACGATGTATATTGTAGTGGATGCTAGGACATATATAGGGAGGACTTTCTTGCTCGACAAGATAGTATGCTATCTGGTTACACTTTACTTTAACTGCTTGTCTCTCTGTTACATGTTGGTAAAGCCCTTAGGATGTGTACTTGACTGTCTGGACTATGATGCGGATCATACTAGTGGGGACATGGTAGTCCATAAGTATATCCTTCAAGGTCCCTAGTCGTGGGTGTATCGAGATAGGGCATCGATGCACCAGAGTAGAGTAGCGTATACGCATCTTGACCCATATGATGGGCGATGGATGATCCCATATCCATCGGTGTTTGACATCAAGGATGGTGTACGGGTGCTCAGTAGAGACTGGGTACACTGGACGGACTCGCCGAGAACTCCCAGATGGTATTATACCTTACATCAGATGGCAGTTCTCTGGTGACACTGGTACAGGTTATTCTGTAGACCCGAGATCGTCATAGAGTCTTGTGTGATTTCCATCGTGCTTTGATTTCCACCTTACCACGTCCAAGAGGGCGTGCAAAACGGTGGTTTTTGGGTACAGTCCCGAATCACATGGAGGCAATGAGCGATAGGAGGGGATTCGTCTCTCCCGGTATAGGGAGTTGATGTTGCGCTGTGTTCGATTGGCTATAACCGGAAATCCCTGGCCAGGATTGCTGAGATTTACTGGTAAGTGTTACCATTAGTTTTTCGAACTGTTATAGACCTCATATCGACACGACTTATCGAGCTACTGGGGTCTGACGTTTACCACCCCTGGGCGAGATATGCGACATATCAGACGACGAGACCGGACTGTACGGTAAGTGTTACTGGTCGGATTCACAGGAGTGTGAGCGGGCTTGCTCGTTGATCTTCTGATTGCTCAATACCCGGGTGGCCGTTACGTTTAGCAGACCGCTTACGGCTTGTGGGTGTTTGATATGATCATCACCTACTTCTGGCGTATTGACGAGTTTTTAGAGTCCTACACAGGGGTTTCCTGGCTCAAGCGAAACAAAATAGGAGCGCATATGAGATATGTGCGGGACTGAGAATAATACCAGTATGTGATAATGTATTTTATTCTCGCGATTTGTATCCTCGGACGGTTACATGTGATATAGCAGGGTTACCGAATCAAGTGTTGATTCGATACATTGATACATTAGATATTAGGCTTCGCTATCGCTCCTATGGACTTAAAAGGAGTCTTCCTACCATACCAGAATGCCTATGTTATAGTGCGCGTCAAGCTTCGCCAGAAGCAAGATATGCAGTATGACCGGATCATTAAATCAAGTGTTGATTTAATGATTTAATGTATAATTATATATTTTTTATATTACTTTACATTAACTAGTATTGGTTCACTTAAGATTATTTTTCTCACTAGATTGTGCACATTGTATATATGATATATGTTTGTGCACTAGTTTGTATCATGTTTGATGAAATATGCAAACTTGGGTATGTGTATGATTTACACCATGTTTAGTTAATGGTTAGGGTTTAGGGTTTTATTTTCTTTATTCATTTTGTAAAAACAAAATGGTGCTTTTCTTTATTTTTGGCTTAAAGCTTCATGAAGCTTCATAGCATCTTTGAAAAGTCTAACCATTTTGTTTTGACTCTTTAACCTAACCATTACCTAAATCCTAGTTTATTCTCTACATAAATCTCACCCATGGTTGCAACATGATAGACATCACTTGAATTTTGTTTTTGAATTAATTCTTTTTCTTTCTTCTTCTTTTTCTTCTTCATGAAGAAAAGAAAAGCTTTCTTGAAAATTCCAAGTGATGAAACCAAGTGAGAAATCCAAATTCAAAGTGAACCCACTTCCTATTTCTTCAACCTCTACCACTTGCCATGTTGTATAGGGTGTTTTCTTCACAAGTTTCATGACCTAGTGAAGATGGAGCTTGAGTTTGAGTCGCCTCGACGTAGATCATCTTCGGCACCGAAGTCCATGACCTAGCCCGATCATTTCTTCGACGAAACCATCGCTAGAGTCTGGGATCCCGATGATCGCAGTGGAGGGACATCATCACGGAGCTAAAGAAGTGGAGGACCGGATCTACAAAGATTTTAGTCCCTTTCACTTAGTAGCAAAGTCGTTTGCTTGCTTGTTGTTTCGCCTATCCTCTAGTTAACGATCTTCATTAGGGTTTCTCGGCACATAAATTTTTGATTTTGGCATGGTTGATGTCTTGTGTAACCTCATGAGTGTGCCTAGGAACCCTACACTAAGTACCTTGATCTCAAGAAAAAGAAGCATGGTGATGCTTCAGCTTCATGTGTGTTCGTAACTGAAAATTGTTTCTTTATAAACTCTGCTTTCTGGGTATTAGATACCGGTTCGGGTTCTCATATTTACAATTCTGTGCAGGCATTGAGAAATAACAGAGTTTTGAAGACTGGTGATCATACTCTCTAAGTTGGAAATGGTTCCAATGTACATGCAGTTTCAGTAGGAGAGTATCACCTAGGGTTGCCATCGGGTTGTATATTGGTTTTGAACCCATGTTATTTTGTACCAAGCATGCGTTGTAATATTATATCCGTTTCCATATTAGACAATGAAGGATATCACTTTCCTGTGCAGCACAATATTATGAACATTAAACTAAATCAAGAGTTGATTAGTTTTGGTACACTTAATAACGGGATATACGTCCTTAATCAACACACAATATTCAACATACAACACACAAATAAAGGAAAATTTTCAGATATAAATGAAGCTTTTCTTTGGCATTGTAGACTTGGTCATATTAATGAAACAAGACTAAACAAGTCTCATAAAGATGGATATTTAAATCCTTTTGAGTATAAATATTATGCGACTTTTCAGTCTTGTATCAAAGGGAAAATGACCAAGACACCGTTTACTGGACATGGAGAAAGAGCTACCGAGCTCTTGGGCCTCATACATAGTGATGTATGTGGGCCAATGTCTACACATGCGAGAGGCGGTTTTCCTTACTTCATAACTTTTACTGATGATTTCTCAAGATTTGGTCATGTGTTTTTAATAAAGCATAAGTTTGAAGCTTTCGAGAAATTCAAGGAGTACAAACTTGAAGTAGAAAAACAAATAGAAATGAGCATCAAGATACTTCGATCAGATCGAGGTGGAGAGTACCTTAGTACTGAGTTCTTGAACTTCCTAAAAGAGAAAGGGATTCTCTCTCAGCTCACTCCCCCTTACACACCACAGCACAATGGTGTGTCAGAGCGGCGGAATCGTACCTTATTAGATATGGTATGGTCCATGATGAGTGATACTGAGTTACCTCTCTCCTTTTGGGGGCATGCAGATTTTCTGTTGAACAAAGTTCCAACCAAGACCGTGTCTACCACTCCATATGAGATATGGTATGGGAAGAGACCATCTCTTAAACGAGTTAAGATTTGGGGTTGTCCGGCTTTTGTCAAAAAGCAGAATCCAAACAAACTCGAAACATGATCGGTCAAATGTATATTTGTGGGATATCCGAAACATTCGTTAGGGTATCTTTTCTACCACAAGGAGGAACAAAAGGTGTTTGTTTCTCAGTATGCCACATTTTTAGAAAATGAGATTTTTCCAAATGAGATGATAGCAATGTGGTTGATCTAGAAGAGCTTCTAGAGACACAAGTTACAAATGAAGACTTGGTTGAACCTGATTTTGCAACAGAATCTTATGAACCTCAACCACTCCATAGATCTGGTAGGACTTCTCGCCCACCGGAGAGATACTACGGTATTCTCATTGATGGTGATAAAGAAGATTGCATCATGGATGATGATGACCCGGCCAGCTTTCAGCAAGCTATCACGAGTGGTGACTCTGTGAAGTGGCTGGATGCCATGAGATCCGAAATGGAGTCTATGTACACCAACAAAGTATGGACTTTGGAGGATGTACCCTCTGGGGTAAAACCCGTAGGGTGCAAATGGATCTTTAAAAGACAGATCGGTGTAGATGGCCAGGTGGAGACATATAAGGCAAGGTTGGTAGCGAAAGGTTTTCGTCAAAGACCAGAACTGGACTATGACGAGACTTTCTCTCCAGTAGCCATGCTTAAATCCATTCGGATTCTACTTGCTTTTGCTGCTCACTACGACTATGAAATCTGGCAGATGGACGTTAAAACTGCATTTCTAAATGGTCATTTAGATGAATGCGTTTATATAGATCAGCCAGAGGGCTTCATTGACAGTAGGAGCAGTGGGAAAGCATGTAGGTTGCTTAAATCCATTTATGGATTAAAGTAGGCATCACGGAGTTGGAACATCTATTTTGATGATGTTATCAAAGAGTTTGATTTCTTCAAAAATCCAGATGAACCTTGTGTTTATAAGAAGACTGTAGGGAGAACTGTCGCATTCCTCGTATTGTACGTGGATGACATTCTTCTGATAGGAAATGAAATTCCTATGCTACAGTCGGTCAAATCATTCTTATCACAAAGGTTCTCCATGAAGGACCTGGGTGATGCCACGTACATATTGGGTATACGGATCTATAGGGATAGATCCAAACGGTTATTGGGATTGTCCCAAACCAGGTATATCAACACCATCCTACAGAAGTTTAGTATGGAAGACTCCAAGCGGGGTGCCTTACCTGCTTGGCATGGAGTCACTCTCTCCAAGGGCGATTGCCCAAAGTTTGATGAAGAGAGAGCTCGCATGAACATTATTCCCTACGCTTCAGCCGTAGGATTAATAATGTACGCGATGTTGTGTACACGCCCTGATGTAGCTTATGCACTGGGTGTAGTAAGCAAGTATCAGTCGAACCCAGGGTAGAAACACCGGACTGCTGTGAAGAACATTCTTAAGTACTTGCGAAGGACTAAAGAATTGTACTTGGTGTTTGGTAACGGGGATCTCCAAATGGAGGCATTTACCGATTCGAGCTTCCAGAGTGATAAGGATGATAGCAAGTCTATCTCAGGGTTTGCATTTACCCTCAATGGACGGACGGTGAGTTGGAAGAGTTCCAAACAGGATACTGTTGCAGACTCTACGATGGAAGCTGAGTACATTGCTCCAAATGATGCTGCCAAGAAAGCCGTCTGGATGAGGAAGTTCATGTCGGAGCTAGGAGTAGTTCCAACCATTATTGATCCAATACCATTGTATTGTGACAATAATGGGGCTATGGCGTTGGTTAAAGAGCCCAGGTCCCATCAAAAGTCCAGACACATCCTGAGGCGATATCATTTGATCCGGGAGATAGTTAATCGCCACGAGATCGAGATTAGGAGAGTGGATACTGTAAGTCTATGTTACCCACCCCGGTGCTTAACGGGGTGGCTGAATAGGTAAAAATAAAAATTTTCCTTAAAGGAAACATAGACTAACCATGAAGGATCTTTGCTAAATAAAAACTAACAAACTAACATGGTGCTTTAAGTACTAGGTTAAGAAATTATACCTAAAGCTTGAACTCCTTCTCTTCTTGTGTTGCTTCTCCTTGTTGTGAGCTCCTTGGAGTGGTGTAGATGGTTCCTCCTCACCGTCTTCTCTATGCCAAACAAAGATCCGCCCGAAGGCCTCTATCTTGAGCTCCAACCTCTATCTTGAAGAAACTAAGGTGCTTGGTGTGCTAGACTAAGAACCCTAGAGTGAGTAGAGAATTTTTTTTGGTGGTTTGTGTTGGATATATGTATGCCCTAGAGGCCATTATGTGATAGTGGATGTGTCTATACATGTATATATATATTCAGTTTGCATTCTTGCTCGACATGATAGTATGCTATCTGGTTCTTCTTTATCTGACATGTTTATTTGATCATGCTTTTATTCATTCATACATGCTGATAAAGCCCTGAGGATATCGGCTTGACTACTCTGATTATGATGAAGATCATACTAGTGGGACATCTGTAGTCTATAAGCATATCCTGGAACGTCCCTAGTCGTAGGTATATCGAGATGGGGCATCGATATACCAGAGTAGACTAACGTATATGATACTAGACCCATACGATGGGCGATGGATGTTCCCACATTCATCGATGTTTGACATCAAGATCATACACGGGTGCTCAGTGGTGACTGGGTACACTGGACGGACTCACCGAGAACTCCTATATGGAATTATATCTATCGTCGGATAGCAGTTCTCAGGTGACACTGGTACAGGTTAGTCTGTAGACCCGAGATCGTCATGGAGTCTTGTGTGTTCTCCCACTGCACTTTGATTGCCACCCTACCACGGTTCTACTGAGTCGTGCAAACAGGTGGCCGTTGGGTACAGTCCCGAGACACACGAAGACGATGAGCGATAGGAGGGGTTTCGTCTCTCCCGGTATTGGGAGTTGATGCTGTGCTGTGCTCGACTAGTTATAACAGCAAGTCCCTGGCCAGGGCTGCTGAGATTTGCTGATAAGTGTTATCAGTAGTTTCTCGATCTGTTATAGACCATTCACCGACACGACTTATTGAGTTATTGGGGTCGACGTGACCATCCCTAGGCTCGATATGCAGCATATCTGACGAAGAGACCGGACTGTACGGTAGTGTTGCCGGATGGCTCGACGGGAGTTGTAGCAGGTTCGCTTGTTGTCTTCTGATCGCTCAATACCCGGGTGGCCGTTACGTTTAGCTGACCGCTTGCGGCTTGAGGGTACTTGATATGATCATTACCCTCTGCCGGCGTATTGACGAGTCTTAGAGTCCCACAGAGGAGTTACCCAGTCCAGACGAAACGTTGTGGTGCGCATATGCGATATGCGCATGCACCCGATTGAAATGTGCGTATATGATACCGAACATTGATCGGGTGAACTGCTTTTGGTGGGGTCATATTAGATATGACCGGATTGATAAATCAAGTGTTGATTTATCATTTAACCATTAGTTTTCTCACTTAAAACCTTTCTAGGGTTTGATGGATGTATGCATGCATGCATGTGTTTCTTTCTTCTTTTCTAGTTTCATGCACATGTAAATGTGCATACATGTACACATACATACATCAAACCATCATGGTTGATTATATATGGAAATGGTGGCAATATAAGCTTCACACCATAGATTAAACAATGGATAATTATTTAATTTTGGTTTTAAAAAGAAAATGAAAAGGAAAGGATAATTATGCTAGTTTCTACATGCTTCTTTTAACCTAACCATTCTCACCCACCACTAAACCATGGTTATCTTTTCCTTTATCATTCTAAACCCAAGTTAAATTAATCATCTATCATTTAATCATGGTTGGAGTCAAGAAGGAATAAATATATATAGTGATATTTATTTTCTTTCACAAGCTTAACCTTATGGTTATCTTTTTATCTCTTGAAGAAAAATAGCCACCATTTTCATCCTTCTTCATCTTCTCCTCTCTAGTTTTTTCTAGTGAGAAAAACACAATCAAAGAAAGGTTTTTGAAGTGAGATCCAAAGCCACAACAACATTCTACACAAGCTTAGCCGTTTTGTTTAGAGTGTTATCTTCGGTTTGACGAAGTAGCGAGCTTGGACGGAGATCTCCGCGGTGGATCATCGTGGACACAAGGGGAGTTCAAGAGGACCTCGTTTCAACACCAAAGAGCCTAAGGAGCGAAGCAAAAATGGGAGCTACAAAGGTTGTAGCCTTCAAACCCTAACTTTTGTTAGCTTTAAGTTTAGTAAACCCTAATTTTCTAGGATCTATCCTTTGCATGTTAGTTTAGCACCTTAAAAATTAAAACTTTGGGTCATGTGATACTTCAAAACTCTTCATAGGATGCTATACTAACCTTACATTGGTATCAGAGCCGACCTAGAACATTAGGCGACGTTTTGACGAAGTGAAAACCCCGATCGGACAAAAATACCGTATTTTTAGGTGCTCTCTGGAAATTTTCTAAAAATTGACATTTTGCAGAATTAAAAATATCTAAAAATCACAGCAGGAAAATATAAGGATTACGACGAAAAAATTATCAAATGAACAGTAAGAACTGCCACGGAAACGCGGCCTAAGCTTGCTTAGGCCGCGTTTCCGCGGCCATTTATATATATTATTTGTTAATTTTTCTTCTGTAATTCGTTAAACTGCTGGTATATTATTCTGGATATTTTTTATCTGTATTCAGTTTAGAAAAATTCTAGAGATATTTTTGGATTCATCGATTCGATCGGGACTTTCATTTCGTAGCTTTTCCGGGTAAACTAGAAAGTATTGAAGTGTTTGAACGAATATCATTTACTCAATATTCACGGGGTTTGAATAGTTTGGAGATACGTGCAAGTCTTTTTTGCGGTGGTCCCTCTAGAAGACAACAAACCATAACTCGATTATGTGACCGTCTCGAACTACCCTTTGAACCCTCGGGTTTGGGGCAGTACGGCGTGCCACATGTGAGGCGTTGGCTTGACCCTTCTACGGCTGGACCGCCGCTACTGTGTCACACTCCGGATCTTTTGAACCCTGCTCAAGTGTTGAGCTTTAGTGAATCTTGGGTGCTTGATTGTTCGTTCGAAAACTTCAATACTGTCTGTTTGTCTGGAATGTGATACAATATGTGGAATTCATATAGAGTGGTCATGAAATACGAAATATGTGATATTTCACATTTATGATGTCTAAAGAGAATCTGGATTCCAAATATTGTAGTTTTACACTTTCTTTTCTGTGACCGTAAGTGTAGTATGTTAGATATCGCCGGTTTCGTTGCTATACATCAACGACAATCGGGGTACGCATACTTACTTACGTTGATGATATGTGATATTTTGTGTTGCTGAGATATGATGTGCAGGATTGTCGCGATCGAATAGCCGGGGGGTTTTTGTGAGATGAGAGTTTTATATTTTCATTCATGTAAATTCAAATGTAATGTAATATTCTTTTATTTGGGGCACTTCCAGGTTGCGGTTGTGTCACCAGTGTTGTATATTATTTACTTTTCCGCATTAGGATGGACCCAAGGAGGAGAGCACAGGTGACCGGGTTCTGGGGTTCAGTGGGAGGCCATCTCGAGGAGGCGAGACCGGGTCTCCTAAACTCCAGGATTGGTAGGGTCACTTGCCGCTCTCGTAGGGGTCCAGGGTGTGGGCTTGGCTATTCATCGCGACTGTGGAATCCGTATTTTCTATTCTGGCTAAATAATAAATACGGACGTCCTAGTATATCCCACGTTATATCTATATTTCTGCTGCCTGTGTTCTGTGATATCTGAGACGAATGACATATTATATATATGATATATAGTAGACGTTGCTTATATTTTACACCCGCGCTAGTCCCGTCCCGGTATGCCGTTAGTTAAGTAACCTAACGGTGCATAACGGAACATTGCGGCGAATGCGGATGGCATAAGCGTACGTGTTATTTTCGTTTCTTTTCTGTGATTGGCTTTAGGACTTAAATGATGGGATTACATTAATGTGATTAATGTAAAGAAAATAAACCGAAAAAGATGTTGTAGAATTGGATTTGAAAACTACTCGGCTATTTATGAAAAAGCTATATTTCAAAACTGCGGAGCTTAAGCCACTCCTTTTGAAAAACTGTTTGATTCTACAACGATATCAAGTTCAAAGCGTTAAAAATTTTCTTAAAAATCATTCGCAACCCTCCGTCATTTTAGGAAGTAGAGTACTTAGTATTCGTGCTACGTTTGTTGACTTTAGTTAAGGCGTAGTGAACGGTAGCTAAGTGATGTCTTCCTACACTGCATATGATGCAGATTAATTAGGACATTCATGCGACTTTGTTGACCATAGTTAAGGGTCATATGGGTGGGTCTAATTAATCAAGAAATGATGGGTAGAACTTGACTGGTACTTATGATTTGTTGACCATAGTTAAGGTCATAAGTACTAGGGGTAAAAATTACATCGGGAATTTCAAGTGTTGAAATTTGCAATGAGATTGCATACCTTCCATGTGATGGTTGGATCCCGATCCCACTGTGGGCAATAGTTGCTCCTAGGAGAGTTTTACAGTTTACAATTAGCTAACTCATTAGGTGTCTAGAAAGGTGTTAACGGGGCTCCGCCTCTGGGAAAACGAGGTTTACTCTAATTAGGTCCGTGCGAAAGCACGGGGAACCTCCCTCAAAGTACCGACACTGGCCTGGCTGAACGGTTAGCGAAGTTGTAGACTGTAATTAATCATGGCTAGTTTTTCTTTTTAAGGTTTGAAAGAAAAACTTGATAAAAAGCAGTGGGAAACATCGATTAGACAAGATAATAAACCAATCTAATCTATGCAAGAGCTTTCGCTGAGTGTATTCTTTTCTCTCTCTTAATGGCAGATACCAATGACTGGACTTAAGCTTCTACTAGATAAAAACAAACTGAACGGGACCAACTATAAAGACTGGCTAAGGAATCTGAAGATCGCCTTGACTTATGATAAAGTATCATATGTCCTCAAGGCTTCAGCCCCGCCCGTCCCAGGCCCAAAATCCTCAGTTGCGGACATAGAAGTCCGCAAGACATGGGACGCTGACTGTGCCACGGCCACATGCCTCCCGCTTGCATCGATGGATAACACACATCAAAAGCATCACGAGGACAAGGACATTCACGGGATATTGCTCCATACAAAGGAGTTGTATGGGGAGCAGTCCCGCGTATTACGATACGAGGCATCAAAGAAACTGTTTCACATGCGGATGGCCCCTGGCACACCAGTAGCAGACCATGTTTTGAAGATGATAGCTCTTATAGAAGAGCTTGAGGACCTCGGATGGACTATGGACAATGAACAATATATAGATATTATTCTGCAGTCCCTCCCCTCCACCTCTGCTCAGTTCATAGTGAACTTCAACATGCATGGCATGGAGAAGGACCTCCCTGAACTCCTTAATATGTTAAGGAGTGCGGAGAGCACTATGAAGTCAGCAAAGACTCCCGTTATGACGATTGGACAGTCTTCTTCTTCTCGTCCGAAAGCTAAGGCCAAGGGAAAGAAAAAGAAGAAACCCACTAATCCTAAGGGCGGAGTCAAAAAGGTGAAGGGAAAGGGAAAGTCCACGGCTGGGGACCCAGGGAAAGGCGAGTGTTTTCATTTCCACAAGACAGGACATTGGAAGAGCAACTGCACGGAGTACCTAAGTCTTAAGAAGAAGCATGGTGATGCTTCTGCTTTAGGTGCGTTTGTGACTGAAAACTGTTTTTCTATAAACTCTGCTTCCTGGGTATTGGATACCGGTTCAGGTTCTCACATTTGCAATTCTATGCAGGGGCTGAGAAATAGCAAGGTTTTGAAGACAGGTGACCATACTCTCCGCGTTGGAAATGGTTCCAATGTACATACAGTCGCAGTGGGAGAGTATCACTTGGGGTTGCCGTCTGGATGTATTTTGATTTTGAATCCATGTTATTTTGTACCTGATATGCTATGTAATATAATATCCGTTTCTTTGTTGGACAATGAAGGGTATAATTTTGTATTGCAAAACAATGTTATGAACATTCACCTAAATCAAATGTTGGTTGGATATGGTACACTTAATAACGGAATATATGTCCTAAATCAACACACAGTTTTCAGTATACAACACACTAATAAAAGAAAAATTTCAGAATTAAATGAAGCTTTTCTTTGGCACTGTAGACTTGGTCATATTAACGAAACAAGACTAAACAAGTTACATAAAGATGGATATTTAAACTCTTTTGAATATAAATCTTATGCGACTTGCCAGTCTTGTATCAAGGGTAAAATGACCAAAACTCCGTTTACTGGACACGGAGAAAGAGCTACTCAGCTCCTGGGCCTCATACATAGTGATGTATGTGGGCCTATGTCTACACAGGCTAGAGGCGGTTTTTCATACTTCATTACATTCACTGATGATTTCTCAAGATTCGGTCATGTATTTTTATTAAAGCACAAGTCCGAAGCTTTCGAGAAATTCATTGAATATAAACAAGAAGTAGAAAAACAAATCGGCTTGAGTATTAAGATGCTTCGATCAGATCGAGGTGGTGAGTATCTCAGTACAGAATTTGCAAACTTCATAAAAGAGAATGGGATTCTCTCTTAGCTCACTCCTCCTTACACACCACAGCACAATGGTGTGTCAGAACGACGGAATAGGACCCTATTAGATATGGTCCGGTCCATGATGAGTGATGCTGAGTTACCAGTCTCGTTTTGGGGGCATGCGTTGGAGACTGCAGCGTTTCTGCTAAACAGGGTTCCGACCAAAGCCGTGTCTACCACGCCATATGAGATATGGAATGGGAAGAGACCATCTCTTAAGAGAATTAAGATTTGGGGTTGCCCGGCCTATGTTAAAAAGCAGAATCCGGACAAACTCGAGACACGGTCAGTCATGTGTAACTTTGTGGGATATCCAAAGAATTCTTATGGATATCTGTTCTACCACAAAGAGGAACAAAAGGTGTTTGTTTCTCAGTATGCCACATTCTTGGAAAAAGAGTTTTTCACAGATAAAGATGATGGCAAGGTAGTAGATCTGGAAGAGGTTCTGGAGACACAAACTACAAATGACGATTTGGTTGAACCGGCTGTTGCAACAGAGACTGAAGAACCTCGGCCACTCCGTAGGTCTGGTAGGACTTCTCGCCCACCGGAGAGGTACTACGGTTTCCTCATTGATGGTGACAGAGAAGACTGTATCATAGAAGATGATGATCCTACCAGTTTTCAGCAAGCTATCACGAGTGGTGACTCTGTGAAGTGGCTGGATGCCATGAGATCCGAAATGGAGTCTATGTACACCAACAAAGTATGGACTTTGGACGTTGTACCCCCTGGGGTAAAACCTGTAGGGTGCAAATGGATCTTTAAAAGAAAGATTGGTGTGGATGGGCAGGTAGAGACCTATAAGGCAAGACTTGTGGCGAAAGGTTTTCGTCAAAGACCAGGTTTGGACTATGACGAAACTTTTTCGCCCGTAGCCATGCTTAAATCTATTCGGATCCTACTTGCTATTGCTGCTCACTACGACTATGAAATCTGGCAGATGGACGTTAAAACAGCATTCCTAAATGGAGATTTAGAAGAATGTGTTTATATGGATCAGCCGGAGGGCTTCATTGACAGTGGGAGCAGCGAGAAAGCATGTAGATTGCTTAAATCCATATATGGGTTAAAGCAGGCATCTCGGAGTTGGAACATCTGTTTCGATGATGTTATCAAAGAGTTTGATTTCATCAAAAATCCAGATGAACCTTGTGTTTATAGGAAGGCTGTAGGAAGAGCTGTCACATTTCTCGTATTGTACGTTGATGACATTCTTCTGATAGGAAATGATATTCCTATGCTACAGTCGGTCAAATCATTCTTATCACTGAGGTTCTCCATGAAGGACCTGGGTGATGCCACATACATCCTGGGCATAAGGATCTATAGAGATAGATCCAAAAAGTTATTGGGATTGTCCCAAACCAGGTACATTAACACCATCCTAAAGAGGTTTAGTAGGGAAGACTCCAAGCGGGGTGCCTTACCCGCTTGCCATGGAGTCACTCTCTCCAAGGATTCTTGTCCAAAGACCGATGAAGAGAGAGCTCGCATGAGCATTATACCTTATGCTTCGGCAGTAGGATCTATAATGTATGCGATGTTATGTACACGCCCAGATGTAGCTTATGCACTTAGTGTTGTAAGCAGGTATCAATCCAACCCAGGGGAGAACCACTGGACAGCTGTGAAGAACATTCTTAAGTACTTACGAAGGACTAAAGAATTGTTCTTGGTGTATGGTAATAAAGATCTCCAAATGGAGGCCTTTACCGATTCGAGCTTCTAGAGCGACAAGGATGACATCAAATCTATCTCAGGATTTGTATTTACCCTCAATGGAGGGGCGGTAAGTTGGAAGAGTTCCAAACAAGATACCGTTGCAGACTCTACGATGGAAGCTGAGTACATTGCTGCAAATGATGCCGCCAAGGAAGCTGTCTGGATGAAAAAGTTCGTCTCGGAGCTAGGAGTAGTTCCAACTATTATTGACCCAATACCTTTGTATTGTGACAATAATGGGGCAATGGCGTTAGCCAAGGAGCCCAGATCCCATCAGCGGTCCAGACATATCCTGAGGCGCTTTCATTTGATCCGGGAGATTGTAGATCGCCACGAGATCGAGATTAAGAGAGTAGACACAAAGAACAACGCTGCGGATCCATTCACCAAGGCTCTCCCTCAGCCGCAGCATGAGCGACTTTTTGAGATGTTGGGTATGAGATACGCCAATAACTGGCCTTAGTGCAAGTGGGAGATTGTTGGATATATGTATGCCCTAGAGGCCATTATGTGATAGTGGATGTGTCTATACATGTATATATATATTCAGTTTGCATTCTTGCTCGACATGATAGTATGCTATCTGGTTCTTCTTTATCTGACATGTTTATTTGATCATGCTTTTATTCATTCATACATGCTGATAAAGCCCTGAGGATATCGGCTTGACTACTCTGATTATGATGAAGATCATACTAGTGGGACATCTGTAGTCTATAAGCATATCCTGGAACGTCCCTAGTCGTAGGTATATCGAGATGGGGCATCGATATACCAGAGTAGACTAACGTATATGATACTAGACCCATACGATGGGCGATGGATGTTCCCACATTCATCGATGTTTGACATCAAGATCATACACGGGTGCTCAGTGGTGACTGGGTACACTGGACGGACTCACCGAGAACTCCTATATGGAATTATATCTATCGTCGGATAGCAGTTCTCAGGTGACACTGGTACAGGTTAGTCTGTAGACCCGAGATCGTCATGGAGTCTTGTGTGTTCTCCCACTGCACTTTGATTGCCACCCTACCATGGCTCTACTGAGTCGTGCAAACAGGTGGCCGTTGGGTACAGTCCCGAGACACACGAAGACGATGAGCGATTGGAGGGGTTTCGTCTCTCCCGGTATTGGGAGTTGATGCTGTGCTGTGCTCGACTGGTTATAACAGCAAGTCCCTGGCCAGGGCTGCTGAGATTTGCTGATAAGTGTTATCAGTAGTTTCTCGATCTGTTATAGACCATTCACCGACACGACTTATTGAGTTATTGGGGTCGACGTGACCATCCCTAGGCTCGATATGCAGCATATCTGACGAAGAGACCGGACTGTACGGTAGTGTTGCCGGATGGCTCGACGGGAGTTGTAGCAGGTTCGCTTGTTGTCTTCTGATCGCTCAATACCCGGGTGGCCGTTACGTTTAGCTGACCGCTTGCGGCTTGAGGGTACTTGATATGATCATTACCCTCTGCCGGCGTATTGACGAGTCTTAGAGTCCCACAGAGGAGTTACCCAGTCCAGGCGAAACGTTGTGGTGCGCATATGCGATATGCGCATGCACCCGATTGAAATGTGCGTATATGATACCGAACATTGATCGGGTGAACTGCTTTTGGTGGGGTCATATTAGATATGACCGGATTGATAAATCAAGTGTTGATTTATCATTTAACCATTAGTTTTCTCACTTAAAACCTTTCTAGGGTTTGATGGATGTATGCATGCATGCATGTGTTTCTTTCTTCTTTTCTAGTTTCATGCACATGTAAATGTGCATACATGTACACATACATACATCAAACCATCATGGTTGATTATATATGGAAATGGTGGCAATATAAGCTTCACACCATAGATTAAACAATGGTTAATTATTTAATTTTGGTTTTAAAAAGAAAATGAAAAGGAAAGGATAATTATGCTAGTTTCTACATGCTTCTTTTAACCTAACCATTCTCACCCACCACTAAACCATGGTTATCTTTTCCTTTATCATTCTAAACCCAAATTAAATTAATCATCTATCATTTAATCATGGTTGGAGTCAAGAAGGAATAAATATATATAGTGATATTTATTTTCTTTCACAAGCTTAACCTTATGGTTATCTTTTTATCTCTTGAAGAAAAATAGCCACCATTTTCATCCTTCTTCATCTTCTCCTCTCTAGTTTTTTCTAGTGAGAAAAACATAATCAAAGAAAGGTTTTTGAAGTGAGATCCAAAGCCACAACAACATTCTACACAAGCTTAGCCGTTTTGTTTAGAGTGTTATCTTCGGTTTGACGAAGTAGCGAGCTTGGACGGAGATCTCCGCGGTGGATCATCGTGGACACAAGGGGAGTTCAAGAGGACCTCGTTTCAACACCAAAGAGCCTAAGGAGCGAAGCAAAAACGGGAGCTACAAAGGTTGTAGCCTTCAAACCCTAACTTTTGTTAGCTTTAAGTTTAGTAAACCCTAATTTTCTAGGATCTATCCTTTGCATGTTAGTTTAGCACCTTAAAAATTAAAACTTTGGGTCATGTGATGCTTCAAAACTCTTCATAGGGTGCTATACTAACCTTACAGTTTGATCTCACAATGCTCTTAATTTTCAACTCATAAAATAAGAGAGCCTTGAGAAAGGAAGAGGACAGAGCTAGCAAGAGCTAGCAAGAGAGAGAAAGTATCATGATAAAATGAGGTGTTTGCTCTCATATGATGAAAAAAGAATAATGATAATTTTAATTAGGATAATTGTCATGGTTGATGTTGATTTGACCATTATCATGTCACAATTAATGCTAAGCACAAAATATCTCATGCTTAACAAAAATATCTAAGTCAACAAAAGTCAACAAGTCAAATGGTCAAACCTATTAACCATGATACAATTATCTCTAATTAAAACTCATTAATCAATTTCCTCCTTCTCATTATGGTTTTAACCAAGTCAATGGTCAAAACCCTAATGAGGTTTCTCTGCCTCTGTCAACGGTATATACACACCCGCATCCATGTTCCGAAGAACACGAATACAATGAGACCGAACCAACCCAAAACTAAATACTAGGATCTGGCTTAATCCAAAGGCCACTAGTGTCAACTGCCTGAACACCAAGCACGCACAAGTGCGCGTATGTGAACGGACCCTGTCGTAAAACCATACGACCTCTACTCCGTTTTGCCCAAAGGTGAACAACCCTCTGTGTGGGACTCTAAAGACTCGACACTACGCTGGCAGTGGGTTTAACCACAGTCCGCAAGCGGTACTAGCTGTACGTAACGGTCCCCGGGTAGATGCCGATAAGTAGACCGATGAGGTGAACCCATCCGAACTCCTACTGAGCCTGAATGTGACAATCTCCGTACAGACCCGTCTGCTCGTCTAAGAGTATGGCATATCGGGCTTAGGAGGCGGTAAACGTTAGTCCCCCAATAGCGGTATAAGTCGTGTCGGAGTGTAACCAGAACACCCTGAGAAACTACTGAAAACACTACCAGTAAATCTCGCTTGCTTTGTCCAGGGACTTTGTGTAATGGCTCTCCTAGACACAACACGATATCAACCCCCAATACCGGGAGAGACGAATCCTGTCTATCCGCCACTGCCTCCAAGTACTTCGGGAATGCACCCAACTACTACCTGTTTACATGACTCAATAGAGCCGTGGTAGGGTAGTAATCTAAGAACAGTGGGAACACACTTGAGGCGAAACAGCAGTGTCAAGTCGAAGGACTAAGCTGTACTCATGTCACCTGGGAACTGTTAACTGACGATATGTATAGTACCAACCAACCGTTTCCAGCGAGTCCTGTCCAGCGTACTCGTAACCTAACGAGAACCTGCATACTATCTCCAGTACGACGTACTGATGGCTGTGGGACAGACCATCTCCCCTCCTGGGATGAGAAGCATACACACAAGTCTACTCCGGAGTATCGATGCCCTGTCTCGATAATCCTACGACCAGGGACCTATATAAGGATGTGCTTGTAGACTACCCAGCCCCCACTAGTGTGACTGCCATCACAACGCTGGTAGTCAAGCAAAGATCCTAAGGGCTGTATCAATATGTATTAGCGATATGTTAAAAGAAACACATACACATATTAAGATAGATACAAACCAAGTAGCATACTACTATATCGAGCAAGACTGTCATAAATCCATGTATATATCCCAAGCTTCCAAAATGTAATATACAAACTAGTACTATACAATAATGGCCTCTAGGGCATATCACACTAACAATCTCCCACTTGCACTAAGGCCATGTGCTAGCATATCGCAGACCTATCGTCTCGAATAGCCTCTCGAACTGCTTCTGAGGAATGGCCTTTATGAATGGATCTGCAGTGTTATCCTCTGTAGCAACCCTCTGAACCTCGATCTCCCGGCGATCCACGATCTCCTTGATCAGGTGATACCGCCTCAAGATATGTCTGGACTTCTGACAGGACCTGGGTTCCTTCGCTAAAGCTATAGCCCCGTTGTTATCACAATACAGTGGTATTGGATCAACAATGGACGGAACCACCTGAAGTTTTGTTAAGAACTTCCTCATCCAGACTGCCACTTTTGCGCCATCAGAAGCTGCGATAAACTCCGCTTCCATCGTCGAGTCAGCAATGGTTTCCTGTTTGGAACTCTTCCAACAGACCTGTCACGACCCAAAATTTGGCCCGTAACCGGCACTTAAACTACGTAACGTCTACAGGCGTACGCAACTCAAGTAAGCCGAAATCCAGAAATCTAAACCACCCAAATCTGGATCAACGGAGAAAAACATAGTTTTAACATTTAGAAAATCACAAGTAAAATCTCTAACTCTAGTTCTCTTTCTTGAAAATTTCGGCAGCACCTCCATTGTAAAAACTAGCCCCGAAAACGGGTACAACATAGATAAAATATAAAGCATCCCAAATGGGAGCAAAATCACTTCCAACGGAGGAGACAATCACCACAACAAGTATATGACGCCGAAGCGAAGAATATAAAGGAAAACTGCATAAGGAGGTAAAACTTTCCAACTTAACCGGCTCCCATGAGCACGGCACCTAAAGTCACCAAAAATATTTAACAAAGAATCCTCACAAGTCGTCTCTAAGTCATATACAAACAGTGGTAGATGGAGAATACTAGATCCAACAAAAAGATATACAATATACAAGCAGATAACCGCAAACCCACCTAAAAGCAAAGGCCTCACTGCCTAACGTAGCGGTATCCGCAAAAGTAGAAATGATAAGACGCCCTGCCGCGCCTACTCTGAGGGTAAGTCCTGCAAAACACTGTGGCACAACGGGGGTGAATTTCCAACTCATGAATAGTAATCAACATCATATTGTAATCGCAAGTATGCACGAATAGTGATTTATCTATCACATGTAATCCGATGGCATAAGTATGACAATATGAATATGCAATTATCATGTAAAGGTATATCATCAGGGTACTACAACTACATGAAACAATGCATATCAAAAATAATCCTGAGTGTGTGGGATGATATAATAAAATCTCATGCAAAATAATCAGCATGGAAAAACACCAGTGTTCCTCACTGACACATCAAATCCCAAATCCTCAGGCACCGCATCCTCAGATCGGCCCTCACATGTAAGTCTCATAGAACCTGAGTGTCTAACATCGACACCCGAAACATCAGGAAAACCCGTGTCTAGGATCGACACGTAAATCCCCATAACTCAGGCGCCGTCACCATGACTGGCCTTGATGATATGTCATACCTCACTCCGGTCGGTATCCCCACGATAACCGCCGAGTCCAAATACTATCACCTGTAGATAGTGGTCCCACCGCCAGGCTTATCGTCTACACCACAAAATCACCACTCGCCCCGGGGTACCATACCGGGTCCACCATGTACCCGCAGACGGTACCTCCCGCTCCTCGAATCGGGTATCACAAGCCAAATCTCAGAACCGAGAAATCACATGGTGGACACACTTAAATATCATATCAAGAGAAACCGAATTTTTCAAACAATATATAGTTTTCTTGAAATACCCCCACGGTTCTCAAATCCATAAATCATATGAAATCCATATCTCAATACGTAAATCCATGAAAAACTGATATATGCAATATAAAACAACAATATGAGCATATCAAGGGAAATCCGCTCTTTTAAATGAATCCATCTTTAAAATATATCTTGCGGTTCCCAAAATCCTCCGAAAAACAAGTGCAGCATCATATGTGGTGTACATGTAAGTGTAGCAAGGTTTAAGTATCTACATGTAAGCATGTATGTATGATGCATTTCATAAGCGCAATGATCAACAACTCAATATCACCTATCAAAACAATACCACTTGGGGTACATACAACTATAGCGAAAATATATGGGTGTACATGTCAATATGTATGCATGATATACATGTCTGTAATAGAATATGCGGGTCTACATGTCAATATGTGTGCATGATATACATGTAGCAGTAATAGACTATGTGGGTGTACATGTCAATATGTATGCAAGATATACAAGTAGCTATAGTAAGTTATACGTGAAATGGATTAAGAGTTACTATCTTAACTATCCATATCAAACATAATAACACGTATATAGGTGTCAACAATATCTCCTATACACAAAGGAATAAGAGTTACTACATCCACTATCCCTACCCACTACCATATCACGTATGTAGGTGGTTTGTGCGTGTTATGGCAATTACTGACGATGTGGGTGTAGCATACAATTTAGTGTTCGTGCAACATGAACCGTCAGTATATCTAAAGGTACAACAGATACTGCTATTCAATGACATTCATATGAAATTAACCAATATGCAATAACTTGCAACTATCCTATCATATCAGCCCCGACGCATAACGCCATACGGGCGATTTCCCCGTAGATGTTAAATCTACTCACCAATGGTCTCCAGCTATGAAAATCCGACCACCTACTTCCCCTTGTTCACAGCGTCCGAAGTTCCCGCTTGCGACGCTATAATTTCACAAAACACATAAACAGAGTAAAAACTCAGAAATCGACCAATATAACTTAAAACTACGTTTTAAACGACGCACCAACACTAAACTAACTCACGAGTGTCCGTCTAGTGGCTAACGTGCGTAACGATACCACAAAACCTACCCAAGTACAGCAGCTGCACAGGATCACGATTCGTGTCGCAATACGTAACACGCAGACTCAAAACACTAGATTATAGGTAAACGATTCCAGATTTTTCATACTGCAATTACTAAAAAAGTAAACAGTACCAAACACCCCTAACCAACAGCAGACAACTACCCACAAAAGCCAAACCGCAGCACCTCCCTCCATCGCCGGCGTCGCCGAAATTTTGCCTAGGGTCGCCGGCCGAGGCCGGTGGGGTGGGTCTCGTGTCTCAGGTGGTGCTCCAGGGTCACTACTACATCACTATAATTTTGTTTGATTTTTCTGTAAAAATCCCAGGTCACAGCAGGTACAGAGGCTCTATAACGACACTAAAAACACGATATTGCACTAAACGATATTTAAAGTGTTCTACGCCACAACCAACGAGCTAAACAACCTAAAAACTCCTAGTTATCAGTGTAGGGATTATACCTATCAACTTTAGCTCACAAGCTCCAAGCTTTCCTAGCTCCAAGCGATCCAAGAAGCAAAAACAAGGACTTGGTGTATTATTTGTGATTTATTTGGGAATTTTGGAGATTTAAAAGCTTTGAATTGTTGCAAATTGGAAAGGAAATGATCAAGAATAGAAGAGAGAGGGAAAGGCTCGGCCAAATGAAGGAGGTGAGGAATTTGTATGGAGTTTCTAGCTAATCCTAGCAATAAATGCAATAAATGCATTCACACACACATGCATGCACCTCTTTGATTTCTTTTCATTTTCCTTTAACTTTAATTCTAATGACCATACAAATATCTAGATAATAAGTGAGGATTGAATTAACTCAAGCTTAAATGAAGAAAAGTTCACTTAGAAGAAATTTCCCAAAATGTGAATATCGCATTAAAATAATATTAAAATTGGGAAAAATTCTAATTGAACCAAAACGTTCCATATACCCCCAAAGCTTGCGCACTAGCTTTATTTTAGCTAAACTAGGTGCTAGCAAGTCTATATGGTCGTTTGAACACAGTCGGGTTAAAACGGAAAATACCGACAATTTAACCCTAAAACGGAAAAATTCTCATAACGATTTCTAAAACGTTACAAGACCGCCCCTCCATTGAGCGTAAAGAGATAACCCGACATGGATTTGGAGTCATCCTTGTCACTCTGGAAGCTGGAGTCAGCAAAGGCCTCGATCTGGAGGTCTTTTCTGCCGTAAACCAAAAACATATCCTTAGTCCTTCTAAGGTGCTTTAGAATGTTCTTTACTGATATCCAGTGCTTCTCCCAGGGTTTGACAGATACCGGCTTACCACACTCAGTGTATAAGCTATATCTGGTCTGGTATACAATATCGCATACATTATAGAGCCTACCGCAGAAGCATAGGGTATAATAGACATGCGGTCCCTTTCTAGATCAGTCTTGGGAGACATCTCTTTGGAGAGGTTGATCCCGTGACAAGCCGGTAAATTACCGTGCTTGGAATCTTCCGTACTGAATCTCTTCAGTATGGTGTCGATGTACCTGGACTACGAGAGTCCCAACATCCTTTTAGATCTATCACGATAGATCCGGATACTCAGAATGTAAGAGGCATCACCCAGGTCTTTCATGGAGAACCTGTGTGACAAGAACCCTTTGACAGATTGTAGCATAGGAATATCATTTCCTATCAAGAGAATATCATCCACGTACAAGACGAGGAATACAACAGTTCGTGCTACAATCTTACTATAAATGCATGGTTCATCTGGATTTTTGATAAAGTCAAATTCTTTGACCGTTTCATCAAAACAGATGTTCCAACTCCATGATGCCTGCTTCAGTCCATAAATGGACTTAAGCAACTTGCACACCTTTTCGCTGCTCCCACTCTGAATGAAACCCTCTGTCTGGTCCATATATACACACTCTTCTAAATTTTCATTTAGAAAAGCGGTTTTTACGTTCATCTGCCAAATCTCATAATCGTGAAAGGCAGCAAAGGCAAGAAGGATCAGAATGGATTTGAGCATAGCCACTGGAGAAAAGGTTTCGTCATAGTCCTAACCAGGTCTTTGACGAAAAACCTTTTGCAACAAGTCTAGCCTTATAGGTCTCAACCTGTCCATCTACACCAATCTTCCTTTTGAAGATCCATTTGCAGCCTATGGGTTTTACCCCTTCCGAAGCAATGTCCAAAGTCCATACTTTGTTGGTGTACATGGACTCCATTTCGGTCCGCATTGCATCTAGCCATCATACCGAGTCAGTGCTATGAATGGCCTGTTGGAAGCTAGTCGGCTCATCATTATCAATGATGCAATCCTCTCTATCCCCGTCTATGAGAAAACCATAGTATCTCTCAGGTAGATGAGAAAACCTACTGCTCCTGCGGAGAGGTGCGGGAATGTCCTGTTCTTTTAAGACTTCTGGTTCCATCAAGCTTTCAGTAATAGCTTGTGGTTCTGGAATTTCTTCCAGTTATATTGCGCTCCTACTTATCTGATTTTCTAAAAATTCAGTTTCCAAGAAGCAGGCATGACTAGAAACAAATACCTTTTGTTCCTCTGCGTAATAGAAAAAATATCCCTTAGAGTTCTTTGGATATCCCACAAATTTGCACTGTACTGATCGTGCCTCGAGTTTCTCCGTATGCTGCTTTCTAACAAAAGCTGGACATCCCCATGTCTTAAAGTGTTTAAGATAGGGTTTCTTCCCACTCCATATCCGATATGGTGTGGTAGGCACAGACTTAGTAGGAACCTGGATCAAAAGATATGCAGCTGATTCTAGTGCATAATCCCAGAAAGATCGTGGTAACTCAGCATTACTCATCATGGAACGTACCATATCCAATAGGGTTCGGTTCCGTCTTTCCGATACACCGTTGTACTGTGGTGTGTATAGAGTAGTAAGCTGAGAGAGAATTCCATTCTCTTTTAGGTAATCCAGGAACTCGGCACTTAAATATTCACCACCTCGATCAGATCTCAGTGTCTTGATACTTTTGTCGGTCTGTTTTTCCACATCATTCTTATACTCCTGGAATTTTTTAAAGGCCTCGGATCTATGCTTCATCAAGAAGACATGTCCATACCTAGAGAAATCATCCGTAAAAGTAATGAAATAGGAGAAACTACTTCTTGCATGTGTAGACATTGGACCACACACGTCGCTGTGTATGAGTACCAAGAGCTCGCTCGCTCTTACTCCGTGTCCAGTAAACGGAGTCTCTGTCATCTTTCCTTTGAGACATGATTGACAAGTTGCATAAGATTGATATTCAAACGGATCCAAATATCCTTCTTTATGTAACTTAGTTATCCTTGTCTCATTATTGTGACCCACTCTACAATGCCATAAGAAAGCATGATTTAATTCTGGAAACTTTCTTTTGTGTGTATTCTGGATATTGAAAATCCGCGGTTGGTTTAATACGTATATACCATTGCTTAATGTACCCGACCCAATCAAAACGTGATTAAGGTGAATGTTTACAATATTGCTTACAAATGCAAAATCATAACCATCTTTAGACATTAAAGATACAGATATGATATTACAAGTCGAACTGGGTACAAAATAACAGTTGCGCAAAACCAAAACATGTCCATCTGTCAATCCTAAGTGATAGTCCCCCACGGACTCAGCATCCATACTTGCTCCGTTTGCAACTCTGAGGGTCATATCACCCGCCTTCAAAACACTACGGCTTCTCAACCCCTGCAAAGAATTATAGATATGAGATCCTGATCCGGTATCCAATACCCAGGAAGTAGAGTTGATTGACAGACAGTTTTCAATTACATACACACCTGAAGCCGAAGCCACAACCTGCTTCGGGTCCTGGTTCTTGGCCTTCCAAGCCTTGCAATCTTTCTTTCAGTGTCCTCTCTTATGAAAATAGAAGCATTCTTCTTTCCCCACTGTTGGTCCTGCCACTTTTGCCTTCCCCTTGGCTTCCACCTTACTAACACCTCCTCTCGGTTTGGTAGGGGATTTCTTCTTCTTTCCCTTGGCTTTCGCCTTGGATCTAGAAGAGGAAATAACACCAACAGACAGAGTATGTGTTTCCCTTGGTTTCTGCAGGGTTCCTTCTGCACTCCTCAACATGTTGAGGAGTTCCGGAAGTTCAACTTTTTTACCTAGAATATTAAAATTCAAGATAAACTGGCCGTAGGTGGAAGGAAGGGAATAGAGAATCAAGTCTTTGACAGCTCGTTCTCTAACGTGGTCCCAAGGTACGCGAGCTCCTCAATGTAGCCAATCATCTTAAAGACGTGTTCCCCTACAGATGATCTGAAGGCCAACTTCGCTGAAAACAGTTTCTTCGAGGTCTCGTATGTTGCGATACGGGATTGCTCTCCATATAGTTCCGTAGTATGGAGAAATATGGATTCAAGGTCCATATTCTCGTGCCTCCTCTGATGATCATTGTCCATAGAGGCAAGCATGAGGCACTTGGCCTTCGCGCAGTCAATCTCCCAGGTCTTACGGATTTCCTTATCCGCGATGCTGGATTCTGGACCTGGGATGGCGGGGGCCTTAGTGGTAAGGAGATACCCCAACTTGTCATAAGTGATTGCCATCTTGACATTCCTGAACCAATCTTTATAGTTTGGCCCTGTCAATATGTTTTTATCAAATAGTAACTTAATGCCCGTCATGTTGTTTGGTTGCTGCAATTATGAGAGAGAGAAGAAACACTTTAGCATGATGCTCTTGCAAGTTTAGAGTGGTTTTTAGTTTATGTAAACAGGATGGCTCCCACTGTTTCTCAAATCCTTCCTCAAACCATAAAAGAAGAATTAGTCGGGATTAATCTCACCGTACAATACTTGCTTAACCGTTCAGCCAGGCCAGTGTCGGTACTTCGAGGGAGGTTTTACGACGCTTTCGCGAAGTTCCTTAATTAAATAACCTCTTTTCCCTGTGGGCATAGCCCCGCTAACATCTTTCTAGACACCTACTTGGTTTATAACATTGATCGTTAAGTGAAAAAATCTCCCGAAGAGTAGCATATACTCACAGTAGGATCGGGATCCAAATATTATTGTGTGATAAAGCTGAAGGAATCCTACCAAAATTATCACACTCCCAATGGTATGCAACACTAGCAAGTTTCAGTTTCTTTAGAAACTCCCGATGTGGATTTTTGCCCCATGCTCTTATGACCTTGACTTTGGCCAACAAATCATAAGTCACATGTCAAGTTCCACCCGTCATTCTCCAGGTTAATTTAAACCCACCCGTACATACTTTTGACTTTGGCCAACAAAGCAGTACGACTGTCCCAAACCAGTGCATCTATCCATGCTTCATATGAATATCCAAGAGCTACCAATCACTATGCCTTGACTTTGGCCAACAAACATAGCATGAATACTATTGACTATTCATATGAAATGGCGGAGGGCAACGATGGATTTGGCGAAACTGTGAACGTAGTCAACTTGATATAATCGAAGGAACGTGATAGCTTTTAAAAGGAGTGGTTTAAGCTCCGCATTTAAAAGTTTTGTTGTTTTGGAAAAACCGAGTGGTTTTGAAATTGTTCCAACGATTCAATTTTGGTTTGTTTTCTTTGCATTTATATAATGCAGTCCCATCAATTAATCCTACCATTGCAGAAAACAACGAAAATATAGCGTATGTAGGGTTACTAGGCACTCTAACAAGGGTCTACGAGGCACCAACCATGCTCGGTTAAAAATTTAGCCGTGCCGAACAACCCTTAACAAGATCTTAAAACTAGAGATTAGGCGAAAACAAGCATGTTAAACACTTTAACACTAAGTGAGAGGGATTACAACCTTTGTAGATCCTGTCCTTCACTTCATAAGCTCCGTGTTGTGGTCCCTTCGCTGCGATCATCAAGTTCTGGACTCTCGAGAGGCTCCACGAAGAGAAAGATGCAAGCTTGCTTCCGATCTTTGATAACAAAGATGATCTACCTTGAAGTTTCATTAACACAAGCTCTCACTCACTAAATGAAGTGAACACACTCATCTAAATGGCAAGGATAGATGAGGATGATGAAGTAGGATTTTAGCTCTCTTTTGTTTTCTTTAACTCACTCAAAATCATCACTTCATAAAAAGCTAGAAAGCTTTTCATGAAAGAAGGAAGAAGAAGAAGAACAATAGTAATAGTAATCCTTTTGTGATGAATAATGAAAGTAATGATAAGGCTAGAAATGCAACCATGGTTCAAGTAACCTTTGTAGAGATTTAACTAAGGTTAAAGGTTTGGTTGGGTTAAACAAATATCTTTCAAAAATATCAAAACAAATATCTTTGCACAAAACAAAACAAAACCTTCTAGAAGGTTCTAGAAAAGATTAACCCAAATCAAACCCTAACCATGTTTAATCTTCACTAAACATGTTGCATTAATAACCCTAACATGTTACAATATTATATATCACATATACAATATTTATTGTAACAAAATAAAATAATACAATTAACATATATCGCATATATATCAATGTATTACCCGAGTGAGAAAAAGATTCTTTTAGTGAGCTAATATTAGTTAATGTAATTTAATATATCATATATATAATTATACATTAAATTATCGAATCAACACTTGATCCGACAATCCGGCTATATCGCATATAACCGACTAATATATCATTTACCGATTCATCGAATCAACACTTGATCCGATGACCTGGTTGATATCAAATATCACGAGAATATAATACGATATCTCATATCGCATTATCCTCGGTCCTGCACATATCACATATGTGCTTCTACTCCGTTTTGCCTGAGCCAAGAAACCTCTGTGTAGGATTCTAAAGAATCGTCAATACGCTGGCAGTAGGTGATGATCATATCAAACACCCACAAGATACAAGCGGTCAGCTAAACGTAACAGCCACCCAGGTATTGAGCGCTCAGAAGATCAACAAGCAAGCCTGTACATTCTCCTGTGAATCCAATCAGTAACACTCCCGTACAGTCCGGTCTCGTCGTCTGATATGTCGCATATCTCGTCTAGGGGTGGTAAACGTCAGACCCCAGTAGCTTGATAAGTCGTGTCGATATGAGGTCTATAACAGTTCGAGAAACTACTGATAACACTTACCAGTAAATCTCAGCAACCCTGGCCAGGGATTTCCATTTATAGCCAATCGAACACAGCACAACATCAATCCCCTATACCGGGAGAGACGAATCCCCTCCTATCGCTCATTGCCTCCATGTGATTCGGGACTGTACCCAAAAGCCACCTTTTTGTACGCCCTTTTGGACGTGGTACGATGGAAATCAAAGTACAGTGGGAATCACACAAGGCTCTATGACGATCTCGGGTCTACTGACTAACCTGTACCAGTGTCACCGGAGAACTTCCATCTGACGTGAGGTATAATACCGTCTGGGAGTTCTCGGCGAGTCCGTCCAGTGTACCCAGTCTCTACTGAGCACCCGTACACCATCCTTGATGTCAAACACCGATGGATATGCAATCATCCATCGCCCGTCATATGGGTCAAAATGTGTATACGCTAGTGTACTCTGGTGTATCGATACCCTGTCTCGATACTCCCTCGACTAGGAACAGTTATAAGATGTACTCGTCGACTACCGTGGCCCCACTAGTATGATCTCATCATAGTCTCAGTAGTCGGGTACATATCCTAAGGGCTTTATCAACATGTAATATAGAGACAATCAGAGTACATGTTAAGATAAAGTACAACCAGATAGCATACTATCATGTCGAGCAAGAAAGTCCTCCCTATATATGTCCTAGCATCCACTACAATATATATCGTATGTACAGTAATGGCCTCTAGGGCATACATATAACTAACAATCTCCCACTTGCATTAGGGCCATCTGTTATGGTATCACATACCCAACAATTAGCCGCGGTTGAAGAATCTCATACTCAACCATCCCATAAAAGTCTCTACTGGGAAAAAAGGCCTTTGTGAGTGGATCCACGCTGTTGTCCTCTATGTCTACTCTTCTAACCTCGATCTCCCTGGAGATCAACCATATTCATGATCAGGCGATACTGCCTAAGAATTATATCTGGATTTCTGATGGGATGGGGGTTCCTTGGCATAAGCCACAACTCCATTGTCATACAATGGTAGGAACGAAGTTCATCTTATGAACTTATATATCCAGACTGCCTCTTTGGTAGAATCCTTTGTAACGATGTATCTTGCCTTTAATCGTCTAGTTAGTCATGGTATGTAGCTTAGAACTCTTCCAACTGTTGGAGATAGTGCCCTCAGAGTCAATTATTGGATCACAGGCACGTGATTGCAATGATTGAGGGAGGACCTGTCCCAGTAGGACAGTCTTACTCGAGATGATAGTATGCTATCTGGTTTATCTTTATCATCGTGTACTGCTTTAGGTGACCTGACATGTCGCTATTACACGTTGATAGAGCCCCTAGGATTCTTGCTTGACCACCAGCAGTATGAGGGCGATCATATACGTGGGAGCTGGTAGTCTATAAGCACATCCTTAAAAGGTCCCTGGTCATGGGAGTTTCGAGACAGGGCATCGATACTCCACAGTAGACTAGTGTATACAGTCGAGACCCCGACGAGCGACGGTGGCCGGTCTCATAAGCCATTGGTGTCAGTTGGATCACCTAAGATGTATACAGGTGCTCATTGGGTTATGAGTACACCGGACAGGACTCGCCGGGAACATACTAGTTGGTCTTATACCTGACGTCATATAGCAGTTCCTTGGTGACTTGTGTACAGGTTAGTTCATCGACCTGGGGATCGTCATTTGTCTCGTGTGAGTTCCCACTGTACTTTGATTACTACCCTACCATGCTCAAAGGAGACGTGCAAACAGGTTTTAGTTGGGTACAGTCCCGAGCCACATGGAGGCAGTGAGCGGATCTTCAGGGGTTCGTCTCTCCCGGTATTGGGGGTGAGG
Organism: Agapanthus africanus; assembly: GCA_030015575.1. NCBI lineage: Eukaryota > Viridiplantae > Streptophyta > Magnoliopsida > Asparagales > Amaryllidaceae > Agapanthus > Agapanthus africanus. Next base: position 249,799,483 of record CM057345.1, on the reverse strand, counting down.
TCGCGCTGTGTCTAGGAGAGCCATTACACATAGCCCTCGGCCGAGGCAGGAGATTTACTGGTAGGTATTCCAGTAGTATCTCAGGGTGTTCTGGGCTACACTCCGACACGACTTGTACCGTTTTTGGGGGTCTGACTTTTACCAACCCCCTAGGCCCGCCATGCGATGCTCATAGACGAACGGACCGGACTGTACGGATATTGTCACCGACAGGCTCAGTAGGGTGTCAGGATGAGTTCGCTCATCGACGTCCCTTTTGGTCAATACCTGGTAGCCCGTTACGTATTGGCTTTTACCTCTGACGTACTAGTGGTTAAATCCACAACCAAGGTGTTGACGAGTCTTTAGAGTCCCCCACATTCAGTTGCTCAAGTTTTCGGGCGAAACGCTGTAGAGGCTGTAAGGAGATATGGCAGGGTTCGATCAGATACGTGCGGTATTGCACGGATCAGGATCGAACGGATAATACTAGCCGGCTTTGGTTTAAGCCGGATCCTAGTATAGTACAGTGTAGATTTTGTCTCATTGCATTTGTATCCGGTCGGAATACAGATGCGGGTGTGTATGCACAGCAGTGGGGGTTTTCCTGTAATTTATTACGGGACCAGTTTTCTGGAGTTGCCAGTTTGCTTTCCGTTTCGGCCATTTTCATTTGTATCTTTCAATGGCCGAAGTTTGGTGGAGAAGGGCTTATTTGCATTTGTGCAAATAAGTATTTGTGGAGGGTGGTCTTTGCATATTCTTGTGTCATGATACTTGCACCATCACTTGACTTTCTTTGTTCATGATGGCTTGACCTTTTGGAGTCATCATGCTTGTGATGATGGTTGTGTTGGAGTGTTGGTTTAGCCTAGTGATAATTTCTTTGTATGATGGCCTTTTCTCTCTCTTGCATTATTCTTGTGGCTACCTCTTTGTTACACTCCCTCATTCTCTCACTCTCTTGAAAATGTTTGGCCGGCCAAGGAAGAATGGGAGGGCTGTCCCATTTTTGGTGAGGGGTTTTTGTTCATTTGTATTGCACAAAATCCATTTAGCTCCATCTCCAAAACTCCATTCCTCCACCATCTCAAAAGGCAACTCCGTACAAACCCCAAATGAGATATAGATCTCTTCACTATTCTACAGCAAATCTTGGGCACGTCGACTCGCCAGCTTCGTGCCCGAGTTGCCTCGGTATAGAGGCGGGAGCCCGTAAAAGAAGCCGGCGACGTGGTGCTTTTCCGGCGAGGGGGTGGAGACCAGACATCCCGCGGGAGATCGGGACGACGACGAGAAGACCGGAGGACACGGATCGCTCGGTATATCTCTCTTCCCCATCTTGTAGTTAGCTAGGACTAGTTAATGGCCCGATCCGGGTTTTAGTGCGCGGTGGTGCCGGTTCAAGAAAAATTAAAGTTAACCATAGCTTCCGCATTTGGCCTCGAGATGGAGGCCGGGGCGCCGCCGTGCACTTACAGTGGTATCAGAGCCTCGCCATTAACATAGTCTAGCTTTGTCTAATGTGTTTTACATTTCCGGTCGAACAAATCTTCCGAAAACCAAATAACACATGCATCAGTTTTTGTCGAATTTTTTTCTGGCTCGAAAATTTTTTCAGGTTGTAGAAAACTGATGTACTGGAAGTCCTAAGAATTCTGGAGAAATTCGAGACATTGATCTTTCAAGGAGAGCGCGGAACCGCGGCCAAACCCCACTTGGCGCCGCGGTTCCGCCGCAGTATGGATGGATCAATGCTTCAACTTTTTCCAGTGGGCTTGTGGAGTGAAAATAGGGTTTCTAGAATATTATTTTTGGGCCCAGAATTTCTTGATGTGCTATAGTAGTACTTGGGGGCCCACTTGGTAATTTTTGATCGATCGGACATTTTAAATACATTAGTTCACAGTTTTTACATTATATCTGCGAACGTGAATGTCACTTGATCGGTAAATCCAGTCTAACTGCTATAGCCCGGTTAGACGGATTTGCGAACATGACATTCACGTTGATGTTTTGTGATTTTGCTGTGATGTTGCGGATCGGTCGTGGAGGATAGCCTGGATGCAATGCTAGTACAGTTGTGGTTGTATTATGTACATTTGATATTGCGGGGCGAGCGTCGGACATGTGGACTGCCGTCACTGCCTGTTTGTATTATTCTTTTGGGGCACGACCAGGTTGCGGTCGTTGTACCCGTTGTATGTATATTTTACTTTCTGTACTAGGATTGCCCCGTGGAGGGGTGCATGGATAGCCGGGTTCTAGAGGGCAACGAGCCCGAATCTCATGGCATTGAGACGGAGGGGGCTTTACTCTAGAATTGGCGGGCTATTCGCCGCACTCGTAGGGGGTACAGGTTGACCCAGGAGGGGTGCCCAAGTTACCGGATTCCGTGAAGTGCTGGGTGGTCCATTCACGTTGCTGAAGGGGGCTGCCTCGCTTCAGGTCTTGGCGGGTAACTTGACGCGCCCGTAGGGGTCTAGGATTTCATTGCACAGGCTATCCACACGACCACGGGAACGTCGGGTTTCAGTAGTGGCTCTGTGAAACCCGGGGATCCCAGATATCTGTATTGTTCTGTGATGCTGTACATTTCTGTGATGTTGCATTTTATCACGCCTTGAGCGAAATATAATATATTGGTATATATATTAGAAGATGTCGTATATGTTTTGCATCCGTGCTAGTCCAGTCCCCGCTCTGTCGTTAGTTAGCTAACCTAACGGGTAATGACGGGACCCAGTGGTGAATGCGGATGGCATATACGTACATCGGTATATTTTCGTTCTTTGTGGTGTGATCAATTGATGGGACTGCGTTGATTCGGATCAATGCATGTTAAACAAACCTAATTTGATGTTGTTGGAACACTTTTCAAAAGGCTGTTATTGCAAGGACGTTCTCTTTTGTTTTGCATCGAGGTATTCAGTTGGAATATCCTGCTCCTCAGTCGACGAGGCAAGAGCCGAGATCCCTTCACCGGGAGTGACCCCTTGGACAAAAGTTTTGCGTCAGGGCAATAACTTCACTATAGCCGATTACTTTTGCTTTGCACCGTGGTATTCAGTTGGAATATCCTGCATTTCATTCTACGGGGAAAGAGCCGAGATCCCTTCACCGGGAGTGACCTCTTTAGCAAAGGTTTTCGTTACTATATTTTTATAAAAGCTATCCGTTCCTTCAACGATATCAAGTTCACTACGTTAAAGGTTTTCGCCAGAAACCATTCGTAGCCCTCCGTCATTTCATATGGGTGGTCAATAGTATTCAAGCTGTGTTTGTTGGCCAAAGTCAAGGCACAGTGTTTGGTAGCTATTGGGGTATTCATATGCAGCATAGATAGATGCGTTGGTTTGGGGCAGTCGTATAGCCTTGTTGGCCAAAGTTAAGGGGTTGTACGGGTGGGCTCAAATTAACCTGGAGAATGACAGGTAGAACTTGACATGTGACTTATGATTTGTTGGCCAAAGTCAAGGTCATAAGAGCATGGGGCAAAAATCACATCGGGAGTTTCAAAAGAACTGAAACTTGCCAGATATGCGCATACCTTCTGGAGTGTGACACCGTGAGCGGATTCCGTCACGTTATCATGCCATGATAGTTGGATCCCGATTCCCACTGATGAGTTGGTTTACTCCTCGGGTGATCCCGACTAATTCTTCTTTCAGGTTTGGAGAAGAATTTGAGGTTACAGTGGGAGGTTTCCAGATTAGATAAATTGGTAACCATTCTGATCTAGGTTAGAGTGCACGCTGAGTGTTTCTTTTCTCTCTCTCTTCGGCAGCGACCATTGACCCAACCCTAAGACTATGACTCGGTGACCAAGTTGATCGAACCTTCTTAAACACTGGCTTTTGGATTGTCAGAGTTGCAGACCTCATTGCCACTCCTACTTTTACCCTTTTCTCCAGGACACCCCGTATTACTACGAACGTCCATTTCTATTGGACAAAACCATCGTATGGTTATATATGAACTCGAAGGGATTTATTTGAGGATGGTTTCCGGTTCTGGAGAAAACGGATAGGATCATTCAGTTGTCTTTTCCTTTTACCTTCTCTCAGGATGCGAGTACTCCTTGGTTTAGGAGATAGTACACCTATTATGCAAATTGGACAGTCTTCTTCCAAACCATAGGCAGGTGCCGACTGGTAGGGAATGAAGAAACCCAATTAGCCTATACTGTCCCTCCACTGAGGGTAAAGACAATGCCTGCGACTGACATTCAGTCGACCTTACAACCCTGGAACCATTCCAGTGATTCTCCCTAGGATCGATTGATACCATCTCACTACAACTAGTGAGAATCCTAACATCCATTTAGATCTATCTCATAGATATAAAAACTAGGATTCAGGAGGTATCACCTTGATCCTATATGGAGAATCCTTATGATAAGCAGAGATTGACCGAGCGTAGCATAGAAAACTCCTTCCCTATCAAGAGTATGTCATCCACGTACTCTACGAGGATCACCACCATACTCCCTACTACCTTTTTGTATATACAAGGTTCATCTACCATTTTGATGAAGTCAAACTCTCTGACTACCACATCAAAACAAATGTTCCAACTCCGCGATGCCTGTTTTATCACATAAAACATCTTGCACACGTTTCCGCTACTCCCACTATCTACGAAGCCCTCTGGCTGTGTACTTATAGACGCTCACTTCCAAAACATCATTTAGAAAAGCAGTCATGACACGCAACCGCCAGAAATCGTAGTCATGGTTTGTAGCAATGGCAAGTAGGATTTGGATGGACTTAAGCATAGCTTTGAAAGTCTCAATTTTTCCATGTACACCAAGTAATCTTCTCAAGATATACTTGCTCCTGATGGGGATTTAACCCTTCAGATAAAGCAACCAAAGTCCATACCTTGTTGGTGTATAAGGATTCCATCTCAGATCAATAAGCATCCAACCATTCTTACAGAGTCCCACTCCTGATGGCCTGCTCGAAACTAGTTGGGTCATCATCTCATGATGCAATCCTCGCTCCCACTGTTATAGAGAAACCGAAGTATCTCTCAAGTGGATGAAGATCCCTACTAGATCGGCGGAGAGGCTGAGGTTCGTTAGAAACTATTGAATCCTTTGGTTCTGCCAAATCATCAACTGCAGTTTTGTATAGCTGGAACTCTTTCCAGTTCTACCTCATGACCACTAATTTCATCACAAGAAATTTCCTTTCACAAAGGTGGCATGTTTAGAAACAAAACATCTTTTGTTCCTCGGTTAGGTAGAAGATATTCCCTTGCGTATGCTTGGGATATCCAACAAACTTCCACAGATCTGACTTTGCCTCGAGCTTATCCGGATTATGCTTTTAGACATTGGCTGGACAACCCCAAATCTTAACAAACTTAAGATATGGGCTCTTCCCATTCCATATCACATATGAAGTGGTAGGCAACTGATTTGATTGGAACCCTATTCAATAGGTATGCATCTTCTCAAGTGCATAACTCCCAAAAGGAAATAGGAAACTCAGTAGTACTCATCATAGAGCGCACCATATCACATAGGGTGCGATTGCTTCGCCCCGATACACCGACGTACCGTGGTGTATACGGAGGAGTAATGCTGAGAGAGAATCTCATTCTACTTTAGAATAGTCCAGGAATTCCGTGCTCAAGTATTCTCCTCCTTGATCTCATCAAAGGACATAATACTTATACCCGCTTTTGGTTCTCTACTTATAAATTATATTCAGTGATTATCTCAAAAGTTTTGGACTTGTGTTTCAACAGGAATATATGTCTGAATCTTGAGAGATCATCAGTGAATGTAATGAAGTACAATGAACCGGTCCTGGCATATGTAGACAGGGGACCTTCATACATCAGCATGTATCAATCCCAAGAGTTCACTAACTCTTTCTCTATTTCCAATAAACAGAGCTATGGTCATCTTATCTTTGTGACATGACCGGCCAGTTTCATAAGATGTAAATTTAAACATATTTAAATATGCATCTAAATGTAACTTTAGCTAATCGGGTCGCGTTGATATGACCTAGTCTACAATGCCTCAAGAAGGATTCGTTCATTTCTGAATTCTTCCTCTTGTGTGTGTTCTTTATATTAAGAACTGTAGTTTGATTTAGAACGTCAATGCTTTTAGAAACGTGCCTGAACCGATCAACTCTTGATATAGGAAATGTTCAAAATATTATCCAAAAATACAAAATTATATCCTTCTTTATCTAAATAAAGAAACTGATATGATTTTGTATATCAGGTTCGGTATCTAATAACATTCGTTCAGAATCAATGTATTTTGGTAATACTGGGTGATAACTACGAACAGACTTGGCTGCAACTCTTGCACCGTTCCTATCTCATGAAACTTATCACCCGTTCTTAGTTCTCTACCTATCTGTAGCCCATGTAACAGATTAAATTTGCGGGATCCTGATCTGGTATCACATACCCAGGACGTAAAGGATATTGAGAAACGGTTCTTTGTAATGAACACACCCGAAAAAGATGCATCAGCATGCACTTTCTTTGTTTGGGCGGCATGGGAAATCTGGTATTCCCCAATTTCTTGCTCTGTCTTATAACAATTATAAGTTGGAGAGGGACCAACGTTCCCTAGCGCAATATAACAAGCGGGTTCGGTCAATACATCCGTATTATTATCTTGATTAAGGCGTTACATGGTCGCTACCTGGAGAGAGAGAGAGAAGAAAACACTCAGCGTGCGCTTTGACAAGATTAGATTGGTTATCAATTTATCTAATCAGGATGTCTCCCACTATTTTAGTCAAATCTTCCTTCAAACCCTGAAAGGAAAGACTAGCCGGGATTAATTACACCCTACAAGTTCGCCAATCTTTCAGCCAGGCCAGTGTCGGTACTTTGAGGGAGGTTCCCCGTGCTTTCGCACAGACCTAATTAAAATAAACCTCATTTTCCCAGGGGCGTAACCCCGTTAACACCTTTCTAGACACCTACTTGATCGGCTAATTGTAATGTGTAAAACTCTCTCAGGAGTAACTCTTACTCACAGCAGGTATCGGGATCCAACTATCTCATAGAAGGTATGCAATCTCATTGCAGATTTCAACACTTGAAATTCCCAATAATATTTTACCCCTAGCGTCCTATGACCTTGACGGAGGTCAACAAACCATAGGCTGCTAGTCAAGTTCTACCCGTCATTTCCTGATTGAATTAAACCCACCCGCACGACCCTTGATGGAGGTCAACAAGGACGCACGACTACCCTAAAACAATTTGCATCATATGCATAAGCAGATAAATACTAGTTAGCTACCACACACTATGCCTTGACGGAGGTCAACAAACGTAGCACGAATACTAAGTAAGACTTATTTGAAATGACGGAGGGCTATGACAGGTTTTTCAGAAAACCCTTTGCGTAATGAACTTGATATCGTTGTAGAATCGAGTGAATTTTTTAATGGAGTGTTTTTTAGGCTTTTCTAGTTTTGCTAAAGAGGTCACTCTTGGTGAAGTGATCGTCGGCTCTTTCCTTATCGAATAAGGTGCAGGATATTTCACAAATATCACTCAACAAATCAAGAACTATAGAAGCAATCAAAAGACAAACCGAGTGTGTAGCATCTGCCAGTTTTTCTAAAGAGATCACTCCCGGTGAAGGGACCTCGACTCTTTCCTTATCGAATAAGGTGCTGGATGTTCTACAACGAACACCGCTATGCAAAGCAAGAACTAGAGCTACCAGTTTTTAAGCAAGTTTCTACAACATCTTTAGGTTTCTTTTGGTTTCATTAATCTCATTAATGAAGTCCCATTTTATTATGCTTCACAAGCATCACATTTGAAACGAAATCTGCAATATAACATATATCTCATATATATAATATAAACATTCGTCTCAGGAAGTAATATGATCTCATCACAGAACATTGCAGCAGAAGAACATATATGAAATATTGGATATACTAGGATGTCCGTGTTTTTAATACGAGCCTGTATAAAACACGGATTCCACGGTCGCGATGAATAGCCAAACCCACATCCCTAGACCCCTACGAGAGCGGCAAGCAACGCTGCCAATTCTAGGGTTAGGAGACCCGGTCTTGACTCCTCGAGATTGTAGGGTTCCTAGGCACTCTTACAAGGGTTAATAAGGCATCAACCATGCCCGAATAAAAATTTAGACGTGCCGAACAACCCAAAGCCGGGATCTTTGCTAGATTATTAGGGTTTAACATGCAAGTAAATATCTTTACAACTAAGTGTGAGTGATTACAACCTTTGTAATCCGCTCCTTCGCTTCATAAGCTCCGAGTAGAAGTCCCTTCGCCGCGATCCACGATCTCCCGGACTGAAAAGAGGCTCCACAACTCGAACGATCCATGCTAGCTTGTAGTCTTTCTTTTCTCCGATGATCTACCTCGAAGTTTCTATAACTCAAGCTCTCTCTCTTTAATGAGGTGAACACCCTAATCTAATTGGCTAGATTAGATTAGGGTGATGGAGTGGTATTTATGCTTTCTTTTTATATCAAATTCTCACACATAAACATCACATAAAGAAAACCTAGAAAGCTTTCTCGAAGCTTAAGGTTGAAGAAAAAGAAGGAAAAAGGCATTAATCCTTTTGTGATGAATAATGAAAACATATATGATTAATAATGTAACCATGGTCAACCATGACTAGGCTAACCCATGTAGAGAATTAACTAAGGCTAGGGTTTGGATTGAGTTAAAGAATGAGTCATAAGAAAATATCAACAATAATATCTTAACTCATGACAAAAGAAATCCTTCTAGAAACATCAAGAAAGAACTAACCCAAATCAAACCCTAACCTTGTTTAATCTCCACTAAACAAGTTGCATTAGTAATCATATCATGTTACAATAATATATATCACACATATATTATATATTTATAACAAAAGAAAATAATACAATTAATATATATCGCATATATATCAATGTATTATCCGGTGAGAAAATGAAATAATAAAGCGAGCCAATATTAGATAATATAATGCAATATATCATATATATTATTATACATTAAATCATCAAATCAACACTTGATCCGACAATCCGGCTATATCGAATATAACCGACTAATATATCATGTACCGATTCATCGAATCAACAGTTGATCCGATGAGCAGGCTCATATCTAAATATCACGAGAATATAATATGGTATCTCATATCGCATTATCCTCGGTCGTGCACATATCACATATGTGCCTCTACTCCGTTTTGCCTGAGTCAAGAAACCTCTGTGTAGGACTCTAAAGAATCGTCAATACGCCGGTAGCAGGTGATGATCATATCAAACACCCACAAGCTGCAAGCGGTCGGCTAAACGTAACAGCCACCCAGGTATTGAGCGATCAGAAGATCAACAAGCTAGCCTGTACATTCTCCTGTGAATCCAATCAGTAACACTCCCGTACAGTCCGGTATCTTCGTCTGATATGTTGCATATCTAGTCTAGGGGTGGTATAAGTCAGACCCAAGTAACCGATAAGTTGTGGCGATGTGAGGCTCATAACAGGTCGAGAACCTACTGATAACACTTACCAGTAAATCTCTATATCAGCCCTGGCCAGGGACTTCCAGTTACAGCCAATCGAACACAGCACAACATCAACTCCCTATACCGGGAGAGACGAATACCCTCCTATCGCTCATTGCCTCCATGTGATTCGGGACTGCACCCAAAAGCCACCGTTTTACACGCCCTCGTGGACATGGTAAGGTGGAAATCAAAGCACAGTGGGAATCACACAAGACTCTATGACGATCTCGGGTCTACAGACTACCATGTACCAGTGTCACCGGAGAACTGCCATCTGATGTGTAGTATATCACCATCTGGGAGTTCTCGGCGAGTCCGTCCAGTGTACCCAGTCTCCACTGAGCACCCGTAAACCATCTCTGATGTCAAAACACCAATGGATATGGGATCATCCATCGCCCATCATATGGGTCAAGATGCGTATACGCTAGTCTACTCTGGTGTATCGATGCCCTGTCTCGACACACCCTCGACTAGGAACAGTTATAGGATGTACTCATTGACTACCGTGGCCCCACTAATATGATCTCATCATAGTCCCAGTAGTCGAGTACAGATCCTAAGGGCTTTATCAACATGTGAGAGTAAGACAGTAAACTAATATAAGTCAACATGTTAAGATAAAGGAAAACCAAAAAGCATACTATCATGACGAGCAAGAAAGTCCTCTCTATATATATCCAAGCATCCATTATAATATACATCATATGTACAACAATGGCCTCTAGGGCATATACATAACTAACAATATCCCACTTGCACTAAGGCCAGCTGCTGTAGTATCTCATACCTAGCATCCCGAATAATCTCTCAAACTGTATCTGGGGAATGGCCTTCGTGAGTGGATCCGCGGTGTTGTCCTTCGTATCTACTCTCCTGACCTCGATCTCCCGGCAATCAACTATCACCCTGATCAGGTGATACCGCCTCAGAATATGTCTGGACTTTTGGTGGGACCTGGGTTCCTTAGCTAAAGCCACAGCTCCATTGTTGTCGCAATACAGAGGTATTGGATGCTCAATGGATGGAACCACACCAAGTTCACTAATGAACTTCTTTATCTAGACAGCCACTTTGGCAGCATCGTTGGCAGAAATGTATTCAGCCTCCACCGTCGAGTCTGCAATGGTATCCTGTTTGGAGCTCTTCCAACATTCCGCCCCTCCATTAAGGGTAAAGACGAATCCCGAGTGAGACTTAGAGTCGTCCTTATCACTTTGGAAGCTGGAATCAGTAAAGGACTCCACCTGGAGTTCTCCGTTACCATACACCAAGAACATCTCCTTAGTCCTTCGTAAGTACTTAAGAATGTTCTTCACAGCTGTCCAGTGACTCTCTCCAGGATCTGCTTGATACCGACTCACTACACTTAGTGAGTATGCTACATCGGGTCTGGTACATAGCATCGCATACATGATAGAGCTTACTGCCGAAGCATAGGGTATCCCTTGCATGCGAGCTCTTTCCAAATCAGTCTTGGGAGACATCTCTTTGGAAAGAGTGAGTCCAGAGATCGTGGGTAGGTTCCCACGCTTGGATTCTTCCATACTAAACCTCTTTAGTATGGTGTCAATGTACCTGGATTGGGACAATCCCAATATCTGTTTAGATCTATCTCTATAGATCATAATTCCCAGTATGCAGGAGGCATCACCTAGATCTTTCATTGAGAATCTTTGTGATAAGAAGAGCTTGACTGATTTCATCATAGGAACATCATTTCCTATCAAGAGTATGCCATCGACGTACAATACGAGGAAGACAACCTTACTCTCTGCATCCTTCTTATAAATACAAGGTTCATCTACATTTTTGATGAAGTCAAACTCTTTGACCACAACATCAAAGCAGATGTTCCAACTCCACGATGCTTTCTTTAACCCATAAATGGATTTATGCAGTTTGCATACCTTTCCGCTGCTCCCACTATCTACGAAGCCCTCTGGCTGAGTCATGTACACGCACTCTTATAAATCACCGTTTAGAAAGGCGGTCTTAACATCCATTTTCCAGATTTCGTAGTCATGGTATGAAGTAATGGCAAGTAAGATCCGAATGGACTTAAGCATAGCCACTGGAGAAAAGGTTTCGTCATAATCCACACCAGGTCATTGACGAAAACCCTTTGCAACAAGTCTAGCTTTGAAAGCCTCAACTTTTCCATCTACACCAATTTTCTTTTTAAAGATCCACTAGCTCCCAATGGGTTTTACCCCTTCAGGAGCATTTTCCAAAGTCCATACTTTGTTGGTGTACATGGATTCCATCTCAGATCATATTGCATCCAGCCAGTTCACAGAGTCACCACTTGTGATGGCCTGCTCGAAACTAGTCGGGTCATCATCTTCCATGATGCAATCCTCGCTCCCACCATCAATGAGAAAACCGTAGTATCTCTCAGGTGGGTGAGAAACCCTGCTAGATCGGCGGAGAGGCTGGGGTTCGTCGGGTACGACTGAATCCTCTGGTTCCAATAAGTCATCAGTTGTAGTTTGCAGTGCTGGAACCTCTTCCAGCTCAACCACTTTGCCACTAATTACTTTTGCAAGAATTTCCTTTTCCAAAAAGGTGGCATGTTGAGCAACAAACACTTTTTGTTCCTCAGCGTGGTAGAAAAAATATCCTTGAGAATTCTTTGGATATCCCACAAACTTGCAAAGAACTGATCGTGCCTCGAGTTTGTCCGGATTTTGCCTTTTGACATAGGCCGGACAACCCCATATCTTAACTCGTTTAAAATATGGTCTCTTCCCACTCCATATCTCATATGGTGTGGTAGGTACAGATTTAGATGGGACTAGATTCAATAGGTATATGGCTGTCTCAAGTGCATACCCCCAGAAGGAAATAGGTAACTCAGCATCGCTCATCACAGAGCGCACCATATCTAATAGGGTGAGATTCCTCCGCTCCGATGCACCGTTGTGCTGTGGTGTATAAGGAGGAGTAAGCTGAGAGAGAATCCCATTCCCTTTTAGATAATCTAGAAAATCAGTGCTCAAGTATTGATCAGTCGAAAATACTGCATTTTTAACACGGCAATTTCCCTGTCATTTGCATTCATCTAGAGGTGTTCGGTTTGCATATTGCACATATTAGCAAAACATCTCTGAAATATCGGATTGCATGTGTTAGACTTTAAAACCGGCACTATAAGGGAAATTGACTGTATTTCATAGCATGGAATCATTCCTATATTGCGCAACTTGTGTTTCGAAGTCTATGCAGGGAAATCCAGAAGAACGGTCAAAATTACACAACAGTGCTGTTAAAAAGACGCCAACTCAAGGATTTGAAATCTGGAAATGATCTAGAAGGAAATAAGGGAATAAACATAACAGAAAGTACACCTGAAGACAGAACAAAGTCAACAAGTGAAGAATGAAGCCCTAAGGCCACCACTTGGCCACGGAACCGTGGCCGGAGCTTCCTTGAGCCGCTGTTCTGCGGCGGCTATGCCACGTCAGCAGCATTTCTCCAGCTCAGCCCTCTTCTCTTTGGTCCTACACCTCATAAAGACACTACATTTTCCAGATGGACCTCGAAGCTTCTGCCAGTTCAGCAAAACCTAGGGTTCTAAACTAAACACTCCAAGCTTCCACAACAAGCTTCACCTTAACTCCATTAAGAGCCTAGAACCTTCTCCATAACCTCCTAGCTTAAGGTAGAAGCTAAGCTCCTAACTAACTACTTCTAGAAGCCTCTCCCTATAACAAACTTTTGGAGGGAAAATTCAAATTTGAAATCCTAGAGCTAGGGTTTTGGAAACCTATAAAAAGGACCCTAGGCCTCTCTTGAAAAGGTTGCTGTTCAAAGTTGTTCAAAAATTGGGTTGTTCATTAGTTGATCATTGTTGTTCTATCATCCCTTCAACCCAACTCTAGCCACCTCCAAACCCTAACCCTAATCCAATCAAGAAACTCCAAATTCAAGATCCTTTGAGTTCTAGCAAGCAAGTCTTCAACAAACCTTTAGAAGCGAAGCCGGACTTCAACGGAGCACGAGATCCAAGCCGATCCACGACTCAAGGAGCCGATGCAACGCTAGATTCGACAATCTTGTTCCTTCTCAAATTCTTGTAGCCTTGAGCAATGTGAAACAATTTATGGAATAAATAAAGGTGAAGATTCTTTAAACTTGCTTATATTTCAATTCGAGCATTATGATTCATCTTAAATTCTTGAATGTATTCTTGTGATGATGCTTGAATAAAACAACGCTCGTGGAGGAATCGAGATGATTGTAGAATGATGATGTTGATGAATCTTTAAACGTTTTCTTAAGTCGTATAACAATTGTAAATTCTTGAAAATTGAATGATCGATGATCTAGATCGATGTGAAATGCATTCTTGATTCTTTTCGCACGATCTAGAGATCAACGATCAATCATTCGATTTTGTAGAAGCTATCTTGTGAATGCGATTCATCGAAAGGACAAAGGATAGGATGAAGAAACCCTAATTCTTCGCAAGATCCTTAATCCTCGACCAATCGACATCGATTTAGCATCAATTCGTTAATGGATAAGGAACGGTAATTTCTAGTCTTCTTCACATCTATGATCTAATCGATTCCTACGAGCTTTACTTCAGATCTTGAAACCTAAATCGATTGGAATTCTATCTTTCTTGATTCTTGATGTTTAACGCTTTCTTGATTCTTGATTTGATTTAGTAGATTCTTGAAATTCATCGATAAAAATCTTGAATCGTTTTGCTTTTCTTTTCTATTAAATTTTCAATACGAACGAATCGCACAGTCCCTGTGGACGATCTGCACTCACTAATGCGCTACAAACCGACACCGTTATTGATTGCGGTCAAATATTTTTGGTTGTGATTTCTTTACAATTTTCTAAATACCGACAAATCCTAAAAAGAATCAATCAAATGGCGCCGTTGCCGGGGATCGTGCGCTAATTCGTTCTTTATTGAAATTTGAATTGAAAGATTTATTCCATTATAATTTTGTGATCAAAATTTGCGCAAAATCTAAACGTGTGTTGTTATTTGATTGCGAGGAATTCTGGAAGCTGTGGAGAAAGTGAAATTTTTTTCAGACATTTCCACAGAGCTCAAAGAGTTAACAGCAGCTTGCTGTGAAAAACTTGTGCATTGAACAGCACCGACAGCGGCGATTCCGCGGTCTGAACCAGCATTTGCGGCGGTTCCGCGCCTGGGTTAAGGGCTCTCTGTGCAAATTTTTCTCTGTGAGCCTCTAACTTTCTTATCTCCTTCTCTGTCTGCTCCAAATAACAATTTTCTGCAGGTTTCTTTGCAAAAATCGCAGCGCCGCAAAAAGCAAAATAAATTGTGCGTGTTTTTGGTTTTGTGGTTGTTTGCATATTAATACGGACATCAAGGGGCATGGCCAAATCCAGATTAGGTGGGGAGTTCATTACCCTTCCTAAGCCCAAAAAATCGCAAAATTGCATCCGCATTTACCCTCATTAACTAAAAAATATCTAGAGATGACTCTAAAGACCGTCGCGCTCACTTAGTACAAGAGAAAGTCGTGGGTAATTCATTGCTTATCCGCGTTTCTTTTGTGGTGTCTAAGGCAAGTGTGTCGAAAGCTAGTGGTTACTGAATTAGGCCCACTACTTACGTAGTGGAGAACCTCCCACTTACCTGGCACTTACCTGGCCACAGGAGAGACAAAGAGGCAGTGGAGGATTGATCCTGCGACTTGTCTTTTGGCAGTTAGGAGCGGCCTAGAGTTTTGACCTAGGTGACCACTAGAATTAGGGTTTTGCTTGTTGCATTTGTTGTGATCGCATCATATTTTCAAAAAATCCGTATCATTTTTCAAAAACAGATACCGCATTCATTCATTTCCTCTAATTATAAGTCACGCTGCCACTTGTACTAACCTTTTTTAGTGCAAGATAGGCTGGACACGGGATTCTAGTGCCCATTTAGTCCGCGTTCCCATGATCGACTCCGAAGTCGGTATTTCTCCATTTACTTCTTCTTTACCCACCACCACACCCACATCGATGGATCCGTCTCCATCGAATTTCTTTACCACTAATCTACCGCCGTCCGTTGGTGTGTAGAATCCACCCCACATCTCTCTCCAAGAGAGGTGCTATCCTTTGCGAGGTCCTCTTTCGACCTGCTTATCCATTCCACCGGCCAACGGGGATAATTTTGAGATTAAACAACAATACATCAACCTTCGACCCAAATTCCACGGTCTCGAGACTGAAGATGCATACGTGTTTATCACCAAATTTGAAAACGTATGCGCAATGATGGGTACGTCACAATTTTTTCTGGATGCTATGCGTCTACGTCTTCTTCCATTTACTTTGTGCGATATAGCCGAGAAGTGGCTGTATAACACTACCGCACATTCTATTACGAATTGGAAAGAATTCGTTGCGGCATTCCTTAAGAAATTCTACCCTATGCAAAAGACAGCTCGAATCCGTAGCGAACTAAATCAATTCACCCAGCTTCCGACTGAACCATTCTCGAAATGCTTTGAACGTTTCAAGGATCTTTTGGTTCAATGTCCACATCACGGCATCCCGAGATGGGATCTTTGCCGAATCATTTATGAGGGCATTAACCCAAACACTAAACAGAACCTTGAAAACATGTATCAAAGCACCTTTATGACCAAGGATGATGGGGAAGCTTGGAAATTTTTAGAAGAGTTCGCTGAAAAATCCTTACAGTGGGAGAGTGGAACCTAATCATCGACTAGGGGTGGCATACACCAAATTGATGTGTCCATCGGTGTTCGAGCTGAGATGGCAGCAATGCAAAAGAAGCTCGAGGCTATGGAACACAAATTTTTAGCAGCCTCCCTAAATCCGATATCGCTCCCCAAAACTGTATATGGGTGCTGTTCTGATCCTTCTCATTTGACGGAAGAATGTCCATTAAATTCTCCGTTTCAAGGTCAAGAGCATACCAATGCCGCATTTCAAAGACCTAGAAACGATCGATATTCTTCCACGTATAATCAGGGTTGGAGGAATCACCCGAATTTTGCTTGGAACCAATAACAACAATCTCAAAACACGGTTCCAAGCCAAAATAATTTTCGAAGGGCTCTTCCACCACAACAGCAACCACTTCAACTCACTCAGCACCCCTACCAGTCACAAAATTTTCAAAACCAGGTCAACACTCCTGCACTGTCTAATCCTTTGCAGATGACCTGTTCTGACGAATTCTCTCAATTCACTCAAAGCATGAAATCACTCTTGTCAAATTTCATAGAGGTTTCGGCTGAGGTTAGATCTTCCGTCAGTGAGATAAAGAAAAACTCAGCGTCCCAAGCTGAAACTATCAGATCGATGGAAGCTGAAATCGCACGACTTATAGCCGAAATGAGTGTGAGAGAAAAAGGGAAAGTTCCGTCTCAACCCCTACCGAATCCTGGACATTACAATGTAAATGTTGTCACAACGTTGAGATCAGGAAGAGTGCTGAATAACCATGTCGGGGAAGGAATTGATGATATTGAAAATCCTATCAATAACACCCCGGCTGAGACCTTTCCTCACACACACACTTCTACTTCTGATCCTTGTTCTTCTATCCCACCACCTTCTCGCGAGCTTCCCACTAGGCTCGACACCTCAGTATAGCCCTTCTAGTTCTCCACAGACGATCCCCACTCCTCTTTTAGGATCACATCTACCCCCACTTCCTTCTCCTATGATGGACCCGGCGCTTATTGCGAAAGCTCCTTACCCGAATCGGTTAAGGGGAAACAGATCGAGTCCACATATGGAGAAAATTATGGAAATGTTCAAACAGGTTAACATCAGCATCCCTCTCCTAGATTCTATTCAACAAGTCCCCGCTTATGCTAAAATTCTTAAGGACTTGTGCACTAGGAAGAGGAAGACTCAAGTGCCGAAGAAGGTCTTCATGTCTAATAATATTAGCACTGCTTTTATCCCACAGCTACCAAAGAAACGTAAGGTCCCAGGATGTCCTACGATATCAATTTCTATTGGGGGTAAAACATAAATTGTGCTCTTTTAGACCTTGGCGCAAGTGTTAACCTACTTCCATATTCTGTCTATGAGCAGCTAGGGATTGGAGAGTTGAAACCAGCTCACTGCACTCTCCAAATGGCAGACCGTTCAATCACCAAACCTAGGGGTGAACTAGAGGATGTGTTGATAAAGTTCGGGGAATTTGTTTTCCCTGTAGACTTCATTGTACTCGATACACAACCTGTAGCGAACCCCCGAAGCCAAATTCCGGTGATTCTGGGTCGACCTTTCCTTGCCACTTCTAACGCTGTTATTAACTGTAGAAACGGTTCAATGAACTTATCATTTGGAAATATGACCATTGAACTAAACATCTACAAAGTTGGAAGTCGGCCATCAGAACCCTCTGCTCATATTCTTGATGTGTGCTCTGTCCACGAGATTGCTCCCGAAAGTTGCGGAGTTGATGAACTTTGCTTTACAGATCTCGACGACACTACCATATCACTGTTTGATCTTGCACATGATCTTAGTGAGGACACCTTTCCCACACTTGAGTCCGACACTCCTGACTTATCACCACCCGAGTCTGTATCTTTCATAGGCTATGAGCTTCTTTGTGACTCCGAAAATCACTCGATGATTCCACCTTCTGTTATTTCTCCGCCAGCATTAGATCTCAAAATTTTACCTTCTCATCTTAAATATGCATATTTAGGTGAGAATGAGTTTTTACCGGTTATCATATCCGCTTCTCTAGCATCAGAGCAAGAGAATGCACTTTTATCGGTATTGAGATCTAATAGAGAGGCGTTTGGTTGGACTATGGCGGACATCAAAGGGATTAGTCCCTTGATTGTAGAACATCATATACATGTGATGGATGATGCCAGACCTACCCGAGAAGCACAGAGACGGTTGAATCCCGTCATGAAGGAAGCGGTGATGAAAGAAATCGTCAAATGCCTTGATAATGGTATTATATACCCAATCTCCGATAGCCAATGGGTGAGTCCAATACATGTCGTCCCTAAGAAATCCGGCATCAGTGTTATTACCAATGAGGCAAATGAGTTGATTCAGACACGCGCCCAAACTGGGTGGCGTGTATGTATTGATTATAGAAAACTCAATGCCGCCACGAGGAAAGACCACTTTCCTCTACCATTCATTGATCAAATGCTGGAACGCTTAGCTAGACGAGAGTATTATTGCTTTATGGACGGATACTCTGGCTATAATCAGGTCCCCGTCGCTAAAAAGGATCAAGATAAAACCACTTTTACTTGTCCTTTTGGTACCTTTGCTTACAGACGCATGCGCTTTGGGTTATGCAATGCTCCCGCTACCTTTCAGCGGTATATGATGGGGGATATTCTCTGACATGCTAGAGAATTTTCTAGAGATCTTTATGGACGATTTCTCGATTTTTGGAGACTCTTTTTCTGATTGCCTAGCGAATCTTGACGCAGTTCTTACTCGTTGCAAAGAGAAGAACTTAACCTTGAATTGGGGAAAATGTCATTTCATGGTCCAAGAGGGAATTGTGCTTGGACATGTTATTTCACAGAAAGGCATTGAGGTTGACAGAGCTAAGATAGATCTCATTCAAAACCTTCCTCATCCCAAAAGCGTCAAGGACATTCTATCTTTTCTTAGCCATGGGGGCTTTTATAGGAGATTCATTAAGGATTTTAGCAAAATTGCTAGACCTTTAACGCTTCTCTTGGACAAGGATACGAACTTCCACTTTGACTCGGATTGTGAAGCAGCTATCGACTCACTCAAACACTCCCTCACTACAGCCATCGTTCTATTGTCTCCAAATTGGGACTAACCCTTTGAGCTGATGTGTGATGCATCCGATTTTGCAGTTGGTGCAGTCCTAGGACAACACATTGAAAAGATGCCACACGTGATCTATTATGCAAGTAAGACCCTGAATGATGCTCAAATCAACTATACAACTACCGAAAAAGAACTTTTGGCGGTTGTATTTGCATTAGAAAAATTCAGGCCTTACTTGATTGGCTCACCTATAGTTGTGTACACTGACCATTCCGCCTTAAAACATCTTCTGGCGAAGAAAGATGCAAAAGGTAGGCTAATACGTTGGATCCTTCTATTACAAGAATTTGATCTTGTTATCAAAGATAAGAAAGGATGTGAAAACGTTGTAGCCGACCATTTTTCACGCATCTCTTCTTCACCTGTGACCCTGCCGATCAATGATTCGTTTCCGGATGAACAACTCTTGAGCGTATCCAATGAACCTTGGTTCAGGGATATTGTGAACTATCTTGTCACGGGACTTATACCCAGCGATTGGTCAAAATAGGACAAATACCGTTTTCTGTCCCAAGTAAAACACCTTTACTGGGATGATCCATACCTGTTTAAGTATTGTCCTGATCAGATCATTCGCCGGTGTGTCCCGAAAGAAGAGTTCAAGAGTGTTCTTTGTTTTTGTCATGATCAGGCCTGTGGGGGCCACTTCGGTCCTAAAAAGACAGCGGAGAAGGTTTTGCAATGTGGATTTTATTGGCCGACCTTGTTCAAGGACGCATTTGAGCATTGCAAAACCTGTACACAGTGTCAGTACACAGGTAGAATTTCCCGGAGAAATGAAATTCCTCAGCAACCCATCTTAGTGGTTGAAATTTTCGATGTTTGGGGCATTGACTTTATGGGTCCCTTTCCCAACTCCTTTGGGAATTTGTACATACTGTTGGCGGTAGATTATGTCTCAAAGTGGGTTGAAGCCATTCCATGTCGCACTAATGACAAGAAAGTTGTCATTAAGTTCTTAAAAGAAAATATCTTTTCGCGATTTGGACACCCACACGCTATCATTAGCGATAATGGGACACATTTCTGCAACAGGTCTTTCGAGACTCTGATACGGAAATACGCAATCAACCACAGACTTTCTACACCCTATCATCCCCAAACGAGCGGGCAGGCTGAGATTTCAAATAGACAGATCAAACAAATCCTGGAGAAGACTGTTGCCAAGAATAGAAAAGACTGGTCGACCAAACTGACGGTTGCTCTTTGGGCATTCCGAACTGCATTTAAAACCGACCTAGGAATGTCTCCATATAGGATAGTGTTTGGGAAGGCATGTCACTTACCTGTCGAGATTGAGCATAAAGCATTGTGGGCTATTAAGGAAATCAACTTTGACCTAAACCAAGCCTGCAACTTTCGGAAGCTGCAATTAAATGAGCTAAGCGAACTCCGCGATGAAGCTTATGATAACGCTGTAATCGTAAAGAATAGGACTAAGGTTTTTTATGATAAAAACATTTTGAGGAAAACATTTTCACCTGGTCAGCATGTCCTTCTTTATGATTCACGACTACACCTTCACGCGGGTAAGCGTCGATCTCGGTGGAAGGGCCTTTTATTGTGCGGTCTGTATACCTGCACGGGACAGTAGAAGTAGAAAACGTTAAAAACGGCACATTTTTCAAAGTGAATGGACATAGACTAAAGCCGTATTTTTCCACTGACCCCACGGAGGAGCTCCTGTTCTTACAGGAGCTATTTTATCTTGATTAAAATTCCTCCGTCTCACCTCCATATCCTGTATATCACTGCATCATCTTTTTGAATGGAGGTGAGTGAAAAGAGTAAGTTTGGGAGAGGATCTTCACTTATATATTTTGCCCCCACTAATAAATTCCTCCCAGGCTTACTGGTTTTGAAGATATAGCAGTTGGCAACAGTGAGGACACTGTTGAAAACAAGTTTGGGTGAGGTTTGTGCTTATTTTTGCATCATTTGCTTATCATTTGCATAAGCACAAAACAATTCTTTAAAAACCTATAAAAATTTAAAAAATTTCAAAATCCATAAAATTTTAAAATTTTCAAAATATAAAAATATTTTAATATTTAACATTTTTTGTACATAAATAAGATAATAAAAGATTAGATAGTGAAAAATTACATCTATGAGATTAGAAAAATTTAAGAAAATCAAGAAAATTAGAAGTTTTCTTATACGAACTAGTAATAAGTAGTTATGAGCCGTTGTCCCAAGAGTTAGTAAGATGAAGGAAGTCACTAATCTGAGGATAAAAATAAGTCTGAAAAATAGTTTCTATTCTGGAAGCCAAACATTTTGAACGTTGATATCCTGCTATTCGCACTTACACACGTCTTGAAACTCGGGATAGTAGAGGATACCTTGAAATGCTCTTGTCTTAAAGCCGATGTATGAAGGAAATGAAGAAAAATGAAGAAAATATAAAATGGTTAGAAAAATGGACACTGGTTTTGTTATCGCCAAGGCATCAATAAAAAATATAGCGAGGGTGCCTCTTCACCTAGTGCCCTAAGGCCAACTGGTCTGGGAGTCACTGCTAAGCCTTAGGTGGTGCAAGATGAGAAAAAACACCTAATAAGTAAGCACATGAGTAATCGGTCGGTTAGTACCTCAAGAAGTATTAACGGTCGCATGAAAGTGTGTGAGCAAATACATCTAAATATTCATTAATTAAAAAGTACGGAGGTGGATGGACAAGAGTATGATAGCTTGAATTGAATTCTCCGGGTGTAGGGATGTCTTTACACACACGCAGGGTTATATGATCGATGTTTGGAAGAAAGATAGGAATGAAGAATAAGACGATGTTTTATTGAGGGAGAACGTGATTTCTGACATCTTTTCATGACTATTAAGATAGGGCTCATGACAACTTAAAAGCTAGCTTAGTTGGAAACCCTAATTTTCAAGGCTTTTCTTTTACAATTCTTTTCTTTAAATGTAATATTCATGATCTTGCTTTTATTATTGGATTTTGTGGGTGCAATCCGCTGAAAACCCTCAGGAGACAACACTCCTCCTATTAGGGTCACCTAGAGGTTTAAAGGTTTGTTGCACGTGCTCAGTGCAATCGTGTTGCCTACAAAAGTGTGCTAGATAGTTTTACTATTTCTTTATTTTCTCCTTCTCTTTTTAATAAAACAGTTCGCTCGAGACGACCAAAAATAAGTTTGGGGGAATTTGATCAGTCGAAAATACTACATTTTTAACACGGCAATTTCCCTGTCATTTGCATTCATCTAGAGGTTTTCGGTTTGCATATTGCACATATTAGCAAAACATCTCTGAAATATCAGATTGCATATGTTAGACTTTAAAACCGACACTATAAGGGAAATTGACTGTATTTCATAGCATGGCATCATTCCTATATTGCGCAACTTGTGTTTCGAAGTCTGTGCAGGGAAATCCAGAAGAACGGTCAAAATTACACAACAGTGCTGTTAAAATTACGCCAACTCAAGGATTTGAAATCTGGAAATGATCTAGAAGGAAATAAGGGAATAAACATATCAGAAAGTACACCTGAAGACAGAACAAAGTCAACAAGTGAAGAATGAAGCCCTAAGGCCACCACTTGGCCGCGGAACCGCGGACGGAGCCGCCTTGAGCCGCGGTTCCACGGCGGCTATGCCGCGTCAGCAGCATTTCTCCAGCTCAGCCCTCTTCTCCCTGGTCCTACACCTCATAAAGACACTACATTTTCCAGATGGACCTCGAAGCTTCTGCCAGTTCAGCAAAACCTAGGGTTCTAAACTAAACACTCCAAGCTTCCACAACAAGCTTCACCTTAACTATATTAAGTGCTTAGAACCTTCTCCCTAACCTCCTAGCTTAAGCTAGAAGCTAAGCTCCTAACTAACTACTTCTAGAAGCCTCTCCCTATAACAAACTTTTGGAGGGAAAATTCAAATTTGAAATCCTAGAGCTAGGGTTTTGGAAACCAATAAAAAGGACCCTAGGCCACTCTTGAAAAGGTGGTTGTTCAAAGTTGTTCAAAAATTGGGCTGTTCATTAGTTGATCATTGTTGTTCTATCATCCCTTCAACCCAACTCTAGCCACCTCCAAACCCTAACCCTAATCCAATCAAGAAACTCCAAATTCAAGATCCTTTGAGTTCTAGCAAGCAAGTCTTCAACCAACGTTTAGAAGCGAAGCCGGACTTCAACGGAGCACGAGATCCAAGCCGTTCCACGACTCAAGGAGCCGATGCAATGCTAGATTCGACAATCTTGTTCCTTCTCAAATTCTTATAGCCTTGAGCAATGTGTAACAATTTGTGGAATAAATAAAGGTGAAGATTCTTTAAACTTGCTTATATTTTAATTCGAGTATTATGATTCATCTTAAATTCTTGAATGTATTCTTGTGATGATGCTTGAATAAAACTCCGCTCGTGGAAGAATCGAGATGATTGTAGAATGATGATGTTGATGAATCTTTAAACGTTTTCTTAAGTCGTATAACAATTGTAAATTCTTGAAAATTGAATGATCGATGATCTAGATCGATGTAAAATGCATTCTTGATTCTTTTCGCACGATCTAGAGATCAATGATCAATCATTCGATTTCCTAGAAGCTATCCTGTGAATCCGATTCATCGAAAGGACAAAGGATAGGATGAAGAAACCCTAATTCTTCGCAAGATCCTTAATTCTCGACCAATCGACATCGATTTAGCATCAATTCGTTAATGGATAAGGAACGGTAATTTCTAGTCTTCTTCACATCTACGATCTAATCGATTCCTACGAGCTTTACTTCAAATCTTGAAACCTAAATCAATTGGAATTCTATCTTTCTTGATTCTTGATGTTTAACGCTTTCTTGATTCTTGATTTGATTTAGTTGATTCTTGAAATTCATCGATAAAAATCTTCAATCGTTTTGCTTTTCTTTTCTATTAAAATTTCAATTCAAACAAAACAAAATACGAACGATTCACACAATCCCTGTGGACGATCCGCACTCACTAATGTGCTACAAACCGACACCGTTATTTATTGCGGTCAAATATTTTTGGTTGTGATTTCTTTACAATTTTCTAAATACCGACACATCCTAAAAAGAATCAATCAAGTATTCTCCTCCTCGATCAGATCGAAGGATTTTAATACTTTTGCCCGTTTGGTTCTCTACTTCATACTTATATTCTCTGAATTTCTCAAAAGCTTCAGACTTGTGTTTCATCAGGAACACATGTTCGTATCTAGAGAGATCGTCAGTGAATGTAATGAAGTAGGAAGAACCGTTCCTGGCATGCGTAGACATAAGACCGCAAACATCACTATGTACCAGTCCTAAGAGTTCCGTAACTCTTTCTCCGTGTCCACTGAACGGAATTTTGGTCATTTTTCCTTTGAGACATGAATGGCAAGTATCATAAGATGATAATTCGAACATATTCAAATATCCATCCTTATGTAACTTAGCCAGCCGTGTCGCATTGATATGACCATGTTTACAATACCACAAGACGGATTCGTTCATTTCTGAACTTTTCCTCTTGTGTGTGTTTTGTATATTAAGGACTGTATTTTGATTGAGAATGAATATGCCATTATGTAACGAGCCTGATCCAATCAACTTTTGATCTAGGAAGATGTTCATAACATTATCCTGTATTACAAAATTATATACTTCTTTACTTAATAAAGAAACTGATATAATGTTGCACATCATGTTCGGTATATAATAGAACTCATTCATAATCAATGTATTACTACTTGGTAATACAAGGTGATATTCGCCAACTGCTTTGGCTGCAATATGTGTACCATTCCCTACTGTTACGGAATGATCACCATTTCCCAGTTCTCTACCTTTACGTAGCCCATGTAATAAATTACATATTTGGGATTCTGATCGGGTATCTAATACCCAGTACGTATTGAGAACTGAGAAACAGTTCTCAATAACTAATACACCCGAAGAAGATGCATCAGCATGCATGTTCTTGGTTTGGGCGGTATGAGAATCCAGATATTCTCTTATTTCCTGTTCAGTCTTATAACTCTTATAAGAAAGAACGGGACCAACGTTCCCTTGCTCAGTATAATAAGTGGGTTCAGTCAATACATCCATATTATTATCTTGATTATGGCCTGATATGGTCGCTACCTGGAGAGAGAGAGAAGAAAACACTTTAGCGTATACTCTTGAAAGATTAGATTGGTTATTTATCTTATCTAATTAGGATGTCTCCCACTGTTTTTATCAAATCTTTCTTCAAACCCTAAAAGGTAATATTAGCCGGGATTAATTACACCCTACAATTTCATCAATCTTTCAGCTAGATCAGTGTTGGTACTTGAGGGAGGTTCCCCGTGCTTTCGCACGGACCTAATTAAAATAAACCTCGTCTTCCCAGAGGCATAACCCCGTTAACACCTTTCTAGACACCTACTTGATCGGCTAATTGTCCTGTGTAAAATTCTCCCAGGAGTAACTCTTACTCGTAGTGGGTATCAGGATCCATCTATCTCATAGAAGGTATGCAATCTCATTGCAAATTTCAACACTTTGAAATTCCCGATAATGCTTTTACCCCTAGCGACTTATGACCTTAACTATGGTCAAAAAAATCATAAGTACTAGTCAAGTTCTACCCGTCATTTCTTGATTAATTTAGACCCACCCACACGACCCTTAACTATGGTCAACAAAGTCGTATGACTGTTCTAATTAATCACATCATATGTTATATAGGAAAACATCACTCAGCTACCATACACTGTGCCTTAACTATGGTTAACAAACGCAGCACGAATACTAAGTACTCTATTTTCCTAAAATGACGGAGGGTTACGCAGATTTTTCATGAAAACCATGAGCGTAATGAACTTGATATCGTTGTAGAAACAAGTGATTTTGAAAAGGAGTGTTTTTGAGGCTTTTTCTAGTTTCGCAAAAGAGGTCACTCCCGGTGAAGGGATCTCGGCTCTTTCCCCATCGAATAAGGTGCAGGGTATATCATATATACCGCTGTGCAAAGCAAGAACTATATAAGCTGTCAAAAACTAAACTGTAAGTTTGTACCATCTGCCAGTTTCGCTAAAGAGGTCACTCCCGGTGAAGGGATCTCGGCACTTTCCTCATCGAATAAGGTGCATGGTATATCATATATACCGCTATGCAAAGCAAAACTGTAGCTACCCTTTTTATAAAGTTTTGATTCTACAATATCTTTTAGGTTTCATTTCTTTTATTAATCTCATTAGTAAAACCCATCAGCTTATGCTTCCTAAGCATCACAGAAGAAACGAAAGCATTAATATTTATATATCAGCATATATATATAGTATAAGCATTCGTCTCAGGCAGTAATATGATCTCATCACAGAACATTGCAGCAGAAGAACATATATGAAATATTGGATATACTAGGATGTCCGTGTTTTAATACGAGCCGGTATAAAACACGGATTCCACAGTCACGATGAATAGCCAAACCTACATCCCTAGCCCCCTACGAGAGCGACAAGAAACACTGCCAATTCTAGGGTTAGGAGACCCGGTCTCGACTCCTCGAGATGGCCTCCTACTGCACCCCAGAACCCGGTTACTTGTGCTCCTATCCTTGGGTCTACCTAATGCGGAAAAGTAAATAATATACACTGGTGACATCAACCTCATCCCGGAAGTGCCCCAATAAAAGAATATTACATACAAATGAATTTTACATGAATGAAAATAAAACCCTCATCTCACATAAAACCCCCAGCTATTCAGAACACGGCGATCCAATATAACATATCACAGCAACACATAATATCTCATATCATCAACGTAAGCAAGAATGCGTATCCCGATTGTCGTCGATGTATAGCAACGAAGCCGGCGATACACCACATACTATGCTTACGGTCATAGAAAAGAAAGTGTAAAACTACAACATTTGGAATCCACAATCTCTTTATACATCGTAAATCCGAAATATCACATACTTTGCATTGCATGCCTAACTATATGAATTCCACATATTGCATCACATTCCAGATAAATAAAAAATATTAAACTATCCGATCGAATAATCAAATACCCAAGATTTCCTAATAGCTCAACAATTGAGCGGAGTTCAAAAAGTCCCAGAATATGTCACAGTATCAATGGTCCAGCCGTAGAAGGGTCAAGCCAACGCTTCACATGTGGCACGCCGTACTGCCCCAAACCCGAAGGTTTAGAGGCGGTTCAGACGGTCACATAATCGAGTTAAGGTTTGTGTTCTTCTAGAGGGACCACCGTGTTACTAGCACGTTTTTCCGAAAGATTTAAACTCAAGAAAAATTCAACACTTGATAGTTTTTCGTGCCGGGAAAAAGTGAGTTAATGATATCCGTTCGAACATTTTAACAGTTTCTAAATTATCCAGAAAAAGAACGAAATTAAATTTTCGATCGAATCAATGAATTCAAAAAAATCCCCAGAACACTCAACACTTGAGTCAGATTAAAAATACCCAGAAATATGCAGGAACAGCTACGGACATTACTGTACACAACACTAACCCTAATTCTACTGTTCCGCCGCGGAACCGCCGCGCAAGCAAGGTATTGCCGTGGTTCCGCGGCGCTATAGTGGAATTGGGATGTCGTATTTTACAGTAACTCTTATAATTCCTTGCTGATTTTTTGAGTATTTTTATTTGCAGAAAAAACACATTTTTACAAAATTTCCAGAGAGGGGTCAATTTCGATGTTCCGGGGTTCGATCGGAGTTTTAACTTTGTAAACACGTCGCCTAATGCTCTAGCTAGGCTCTGATACCACTGTAGGGTTCCTAGGCACTTTTACAAGGGTTAATAAGGTATCAACCATGCCCGAATAAAAATTTAGATGTGCCGAACAACCCAAAGCCGGGATCTTTGCTAGATTATTAGGGTTTAACATGCAAGTAAATATCTTTACAACTAAGTGTGAGGGATTACAACCATTGTAGTCCACTCCTTCACTTCATAAGCTCCGAGTAGAAGTCCCTCCGCCGCGATCCACGATCTCCCGGACTCAAGAGAGGCTCCACAACTCGAACGATCCATGCTAGCTTGTAGTCTTCCTTTTCTCCGATGATCTACCTCGAAGTTTCTATAACTCAAGCTCTCTCTCTCTAATGAGGTGAACACCCTAATCTAATTGGCTAGATTAGATAAGGATGATGGAGTGGTATTTATGCTTTCTTTTTATATCAAATTCTCACACATAAACATCACATAAAGAAAGCCTAGAAAGCTTTCTCAATGCTCAAGGTTGAAGAAGAAGAAGGAAAAATGCATTAATCCTTTTGTGATGAATAATGAAAACATATATGATTAATAATGTAACCATGGTCAACCATGACTAGGCTAACCCATGTAGAGAATTAACTAAGGCTAGGGTTTGGATTGAGTTAAAGAATGAGTCATAAGAAAATATCAACAATAATATCTTAACTCATGACAAAAGAAATCCTTCTAGAAGCATCAAGAAAGAACTAACCCAAATCAAACCCTAACCATATTTAATCTCTACTAAACATGTTGCATTAGTAATCATATCATGTTACAATAATATATATCACATATATATTATATATTTTTAACAAAAGAAAATAATACAATTAATATATATCGCATATATATCAATATATTATCCGGTGAGAAAATGAAATAATAAAGCGAGCCAATATTAGATAATGTAATGCAATATATCATATATATTATTATACATTAAATCATCGAATCAACACTTGATCCGACAATCCGGCTATATCAGATATAACCGACTAATATATCATGTACCGATTCATGGAATCAATACTTGATCCGATGAGCCGGCTCATATCTAAATATCGCGAGAATATAATACGGTATCTCATATCGCATTATCCTCGGTCGTGCACATATCACATATGTGCCCCTACTCCGTTTTGCCTGAGTCAAGAAAGCTCTGTGTAGGACTCTAAAGAATCGTCAATACGCCGGTAGCAGGTGATGATCATATCAAACACCCACAAGCTGCAAGCGGTCAGCTAAACGTAACAGCCACCCAGGTATTGAGCGATCAGAAGATCAACAAGCTAGCCTGTACATTCTCCTGTGAATCCAATCAGTAACACTGCCGTACAGTCAGGTCTCTTCGTCTGATATGTTGCATATCTAGTCTAGGGATGGTATACGTCAGACCCCAGTAACCGATAAGTCGTGTCAATGTGAGGCTCATAACAGGTCGAGAAACTACTGATAACACTTACCAGTAAATCTCTATATCAGCCCTGGCCAGGGACTTCCAGTTACAGCCAATCGAACAAAGCACAACATCAACTCCCTATACTGGGAGAGACGAATCCCCTCCAATCGCTCATTGCCTCCATGTGATTCGGGACTGCACCCAAAATCCACCGTTTTGCACGCCCTCTTGGACGTGGTAAGATGGTAATCAAAGCACAGTGGGAATCATACAAGACTCTATGATGATCTCGGGTCTACAGACTACCCTGTACCAGTGTCACCGGAGAACTGCTATCTGACGTGTGGTATATCACCATCTGGGAGTTCTCGGCGAGTCCGTCCAGTGTACCTAGTCTCCACTGAGCACCCGTACACCATCTCTGATGTCAAAACACCGATGGATATGGGACATCCATCGCCCATCATATGGGTCAAGATGCGTATACGCTAGTCTACTCTGGTGTATCAATGCCCTGTCTCGACACACCCTCGACTAGGAACAGTTATAGGATGTACTCATCGACTACCGTGGCCCCACTAGTATGATCTCATCATAGTCCCAGTATTCGAGTACAGATCCTAAGGGCTTTATCAACATGTGAGAGTAAGACAGTAAACCAATATAAGTCAACATGTTAAGATAAAGGAAAACCAAATAGCATACTATCATGACGAGCAAGAAAGTCCTCTCTATATATATCCAAGCATCCATTATAATATACATCATATGTACAACAATGGCCTCTAGGGCATATACATAACTAACAGAGATGGTCTCCCACTGGACCTTAGAACCCGGTTACTTGTGCTCCCCGTCTTAGATCTACCTAATGCGGAAAAATAAAGAATATACAATGGTGACATCATCCTCAGCCCGGAAGTGCCATAATAAAAGAATATTACATACAAATGAATTTTACATGAATGAAAAAGAAAAACTCTCATCTCACATAAAAACCCCGGCTATTCAAACACGACGATCCAATATAACATATCACAGCAACACTTAATATCTCATATCATCAACGTAAGCAAGTATGCGTATCCCGATTGTCGTTGATGTATAGCAACGAAGCTGGTGATACACCACATACTACACTTACGGTCACAGAAAAGAAAGTGTAAAACTACAACATTTGGAATCCACAATCTCTTTAGACATCGTAAATCCGAAATATCACATACTTCTCATTTCATGCCTAACTCCGTGAATTCCACATATTGTATCACATTCCAGATAAATAGACAATGTTAAACTTTCCGATCAAATAAACAAACACCCAAGATTTCCCAAATAGTTCTCAACACTTGAAATTAGTTTTAAAACATCCATCACATGCTACAGTACCAATGGTCCAGCCGTAGAAGGGTCAAGCCAATGCCTCACATGTGGCAACGCTGTACTGCCACAAACCCTAAGGTTTAGAGGCAGTTCAAGACGGTCACATAATCGAGTTAAGCTTTGTGTTCTTCTAGAGGGTCCACCGCGTTACTTGCTCAACTTAGAACCTTCTTAAACTACGGAAAAATCCAACACTTGGAAATTTACCGGCAGGGGAAAAAATGAGTTATTGATATCCGTTCGAACTTTTTAACACGTTCTAAAAATTACCCAAAAAAAGTAAACGAAGTTTTACTTTCCGATCGAATCAACGAGCTCCCAATACAACCCAGAAAACTCAACACTTGAGTAAAATTAAAAATTCCCAGAAGAATCAGGAAGTACCTACGGTTATTACTGTATAAAAACTATCCCTCAATCAACAGTACCTGCCGCGGAACCGCCGCCAATTACCCTGGTTTGCCCGCGGTTCCGCAGCGCTTTAGTGGATTTAGGGTGTCGTTTTGCACAGTAATTCCTAAAATACCCTGTTGATTTTTTGAGTATTTTTAATATGAAAAATTCAACAGTTTGGAAAAATTTCCAGAAACTAGTGTAGGGTTTCCTTAACACCTCTATTAAGGTTTTGAAGCATCACACATGCCATAACAATAAAATTATGAGGTGCTAAGTAAACTATACTATGAATCGAACTAGAATTTATGAAGTAACTATTAATAGTATCATGTTTTAAAACTTAATTTAACTAAGTGATGAGACTACAACCTTTGTAGACCTCTTTGGAAGACTCCTTTGCTTTGGAAGTGTTCGCTTGATCAACTCCTCGTCCACGACGATCCACCCGAAGCTCTTTGCCCTAAGCTTGTTGCTTCCTTCGATCTTTGAAAATCTTGAAGCACAACACCCTACACAAGATAGCAAAGGTTGTGTAGGATGATGAAGTGGTTGATATTCTTATTTAATACCTTTTCTTTTATTTATCTAACTCTATTTTAACAATTAAAAGAGAGCTAGAAATGAGGAGGAAGAAGATGGCTCTTTTCTTTTTCTTTTTGGAGTGAATAATAATGAGAAGGAAAAAGAAATGAGAGATATATATCTTATCATAACTATAACCATAGTTAAATAATATCTAGATATTTTTCTTTGGGTTAAAGGCAAAAGGAAAAAGAACCATGGTTGAGTTAAATTCAACCATGGAAATGTGTAGAAATGTGTAGAAGGAATGACTCATTAATCTTTTTCTTTTACCTTTAACTTTAATGAAAATATCCATATATGTATTTATCTACAATATGATACTTATATTGCCATCCTCCTTGTATCATCAACCATGATACATTTCATGTATGTATGTGTGTATGCACATCATCATGTACATATACATGCATGTATCCATAAAAAGAAAAGGATTTAAATAAATAATAAATAATATAAAAGTCAATATTAAATCAACACTTGATTTAATAAATCGGTCATATCTTATATGACTCGACTAATATCAAATGCCCGATTAAAATACAGTATCGCATACTCGTATTTAATCGAGCCTCCGCACATATCTCATATGTGCACCACTTCGTTTCGCCTGAGCCGAGAAACTTCTATGTGGGACTCTAAGACCCGTCAATACGCCAGCAGTAGGTGATGATCATATCAAACACCCACAAGCCGCAAGCGGTCAGCTAAACGTAATGGCCACCCGGGTATTGAGCGATCAGAATAAGAACAAGCGAACCTGTCAATCCATCCGGCAACACTTACCGTACAGTCCGGTCTCTTCGTCAGATATGCTGCGTAGCGAGTCTAGGGATGGAATCGTCGACCCCAATAACCCAATAAGTCGTGCCAATATATGGTCTATAACAGATCGAGAAACTTACTGATAACACTTATCAGTAATATCTCAGCAGCCCTGGCCAGGGACTTCCCGTTATAGCCAATCGTGCACAGCACAGCATCAACCCCCAATACCGGGAGAGACGAAACCCCTCCTATCGCTCACTGTCTCCATATGCCTCGAGACTATACCTAAAATCCACCTGTTTGTATGACTCAGTAGAGCCGCAGTAGGGTGGAGATCAAAGTACAGTGGGAGGACACAAAAGACTCTGTGACGATCTAGGGTCTACAAACTAACCTGTACCAGTGTCACCTGAGAACTACTATCCGACATATGATATAATACCATATAGGAGTTCTCGGTGATTCCGTTCAGTGTACCCAGTCTCACTGAGCACCCGTATACTATCTTCGGTATCAACACACCAAACGGATATGGGATCATCCGTCGCCCATCATATGGAACAAGAATGGTATACGCTAGTCTAAACTGGAATATCGATGCCCTATCTCGATATACCTACGACTAGGAACATTTCAAGGATATGCTTATAGACTGCAGATGTCCCACTAGTATGATCCGCATCATAATCCCAGTAGTCAAGCCAATATCCTTAAGGCTTTATCAACATGCACTAAATGAATATAAACATGATCAAGTGAACATATGATAAAGTAAAACCAGATAGCATACTATCATATCGAGCAAGACTGTCCTCTGAATATATGTATACATATCAGTACATACACTATCTCATAATGGCCTCTACGGCATACATATATCCAACAACTAGGGTTTTTCGGGTATTCGGAGTACGATCGGATTTTAAACTTCGTCTAGACTTCGCCTAAAGCTCTAGCTTGGCTCTGATACCACTGTAGGGTTACTGGGCACTCTAACAAGGGACTACGAGGTATCAACCATGCCCGGTTAAAAATTTAGCCGTGCTGAACAACCCTTAACAAGATCTTTAAACTAGAGATTAGGCAAAAACAAGCATGTTAAACACTTTAACACTATATGAGAGAGACTACAACCTTTGTAGATCCTGTTCTTCACTTCATAAGCTCCGTGTTGTGGTCCCTTCGCTGCGATCATCAAGTTCCGGACTCTCGAGAGGCTCCACGAAGAGAAAGATGCAAGCTTGCTTCCGATCTTCGATAACAAAGATGATCTACCTTGAAGTTTCATTAACACAAGCTCTCACTCACTAAATGAAGTGAACATCCTCATCTAAATGGCAAAGATAGATGAGGATGATGAAGTAGGATTTTAGCTCTCTTTTGTTTTCTTTAACTCACTCAAAATCATCACTTCATAAAAAGCTAGAAAGCTTTTCATGAAAGAAGGAAGAAGAAGAACAATAGTAATAGTAATCCTTTTGTGACGAATAATGAAAGTAATGATAAGGTTAGAAATGCAACCTAGGTTCAAGTAACCTTTGTAGAGATTTAACTAAGGTTAAAGGTTTGGTTGGGTTAAACAAATATCTTGCAAAAATATCAAAACAAATATCTTTGCACAAAACAAAACAAAACCTTCTAGAAGGTTCTAGAAAAGATTAACCCAAATCAAACCCTAACCATGTTTAATCTTCACTAAACATGTTGCATTAATAACCCTAACATGTTACAATATTATATATCACATATACCATATTTATTGTAACAAAATAAAATAATACAATTAACATATATCGCATATATATCAATGTATTACCCCGAGTGAGAAAAAGAATCTTTTAGTGTGCTAATATTAGTTAATGTAATTAAATATATCATATATATAATTATACATTAAATTATCGAATCAACACTTGATCCGACAATCCGGCTATATCGTATATAACCGACTAATATATCATTTACCGATTCATCGAATCAACACTTGATCCGATGACCCGGCTGATATCAAATATCACGAGAATATAATACGGTATCTCATATCGCATTATCCTCGGTCCTGCACATATCACATATGTGCTCCTACTCCGTTTTGCCTGAGCCAAGAAACCTCTGTGCAGGACTCTAAAGAATTGTCAATACGGCGGCAGTAGGTGATGATCATATCAAACACCCACAAGCTGCAAGCGGTCAGCTAAACGTAACAGCCACCCAGGTATTGAGCGCTCAGAAGATCAACAAGAAAGCCTGTACATTCTCCTGTGAATCCAATCAGTAACACTCCCGTACTGTCCGATCTCGTCGTCTGATATGTTGCATATCTCGCCTAGGGGTAGTAAACGTCAGACCCCAGTATCTTGATAAGTCGTGTCGATATGAGGTCTATAACAGTTCGAGAAACTATTGATAACACTTACCGGTAAATATTAGCAACCCTGGTCAGGGATTTCCAGTTATAACTAATAGAACACAGCACAACATCAACCCCCTATACCGGGAGAGACGAATCCCCTCCTATCGCTCATTGCCTCCATGTGATTCGGGACTGCACCCAAAAGCCACCTTTTTGCATGCCCTTTTGGACGTGGTATGATGGAAATCAAAGCACAGTGGGAATCACACAAGACTCTATGAAGATCTCGGGTCTACAGACTAACATGTACCAGTGTCACCGGAGAACTGCCATCTAACGTAAGGTATAATACCATCTGGGAGTTCTCGGCGAGTCCGTCCAGTGTACCCAGTCTCTACTGAGCACCCGTACACCATCCTTGATGTCAAACACCGATGGATATGGGATCATTCATCGCCCATCATATGGGTCAAGATGTGTATACGCTAGTCTACTCTGGTGTATCGATGCCCTGTCTCGATACACCCTTGACTAGGAACAGTTATAGGATGTACTCGTCGACTACCGTGGCCCTACTAGTATGATCTCATCATAGTCTCAGTAGTCGAGTACATATCCTAAGGGCTTTATCAACATGTAATATAGAGAGAATCAGAGTACATGTTAAGATAAAGTACAACCAGATAGCATACTATCATGTCGAGCAAGAAAGTCCTCCCTATATATGTCTTAGCATCCACTACAATATACATCGTATGTACAGTAATAGCCTCTAGGGCATACATATAACTAACAACGTACGCTTATGCCATCCGCATTCGCCTCGGGGCCCCGTCATCACCCGTTAGGTTACTTAACTAACGACAGAGCGGGGGCTGGACTAGCGCGGATGCAAAACATAAGCAACGTCTACTAGATATCATATATAGATATATATATTCGTCAGACTCAATGATAGTCATTCCAGATCACAAATGAACACATTGGATATGCTAGGAATCCGCGTTTCGTTTGAGCCTGCAACGAAAAACGGATTACACGGTCGTGATGAGTAGCCAAAACCCCACCCTAGACCCCTATGGGTGCGGCAAACCACCCGCCAAATACCCGAAGTGAAGCAGCCTCCCTCAACAAAGTGAGTAGGCCACTCGGCACTTCAAAGTACCCGGTAGTTTGTGCACCCCACTTTGCGTCTATCTTTAGAGCAGAAAAAAGTAAAAGAAATAATATACAATGGTGGCTACAACCTCAACCCGGATGTGCGATCATAAAATAATATTACATCAATTTACAATTTACATCGAATAAAAAATGCAAAACGCTCATCTCACATCCCCGGCTATTCATCCACGATAATCCAACAAGTTCATATACACAATCCAACATCACTGATCACAGATATGTACAACCCTCACTAATCGACGTATAGCGATTAGTAGACGTTCAATATATATATCATATCACTGATATAATCCGATCAGCTAAAGTTTACAGAATTTCGATCGATATTCAAATTTGAAACCACCCTAAATACAACACTGTACTCAAAGGAATCTGGGTAGAAACAAAGTATCTGAAAAATCACAAAACATCAAGCTGGACAATCTGCAGGAAAAACGAGTTGATTCCGAGTCGACTCGGCCGCGGATCCGCGGCAAAACGCATGGTTTCGCCGCGCTTCCGCGACAGTCTGACCGAGTCATGAGCTCGTTTTTCTAGGGTGTCCCTAAAAAAGCCTGCACACATTTTTCTGGTCTCTAAAATTATTTTTAGACCTGGTTTGAAAATCGGCAGAAAACACAAATTTTTGATGTATTTTGCGATTTTTTTCGGGATCGAAGTTCTAAAGACTTTGCTAACATGTTAGTTGTTGTTTAGATAGGCTCTGATACCACTGTAAGTCTATGTTACCCACCCCAGTGCTTAACGGGGAGGCGTAATAGGTAAAAATCAAAATTTTCCTTAAAGGAAACATAGACTAACCATGAAGGATCTTTGCTAAACAAAAACTAACAAACTAATATGGAGCTTTAACTGCTAGGTTAAGAAATTATACCAAAATCTTGAACTCCTTCTCTTCTTGTGTTACTTCTCCTTGTTGTGAGCTTCTTGGAGTGGTGTAGATGGCTCCTCCTCACCGTCTTCTCTATGCCAAAGAAAGATCCACCCGAAGGCCTCTACCTTGAGCTTCAACCTCTATCTTGAAGCAACTAAGGTGCTTGGTGTGCTAGACTAAGAACCCTAGAGTGAGTAGAGAATTGTTTTTGGTGGTTTGATCTCACAATGCTCTTGATTTTCAACTCATGAAACAAGAGAGCCTTGAGAGAGGAAGAGGAGAGAGATAGCAAGAGAGAGAAAGTATCATGATAAAATGAGGTGTTTGCTCTCATATAATGAAAAAAGAATAATGATAATTTTAATTAGGATAATTGTCATGGTTGATGTTGATTTGACCATTATCATGTCACAATTAATGCTAAGCACAAAATATCTCATGCTTAACAAAAATATCTAAGTCAACAAAAGTCAACAAATCAAATGGTCAAACCTATTAACCATGATATAATTATCTCTAATTAAAACTAATTAATCAATTTCCTCCTTCTCATTACGGTTTTAACCAAGTCAATGGTCAAAACCCTAATGAGGTTTCTCTGCCTCTGTCAACGGTATATACACACCCGCATCCGTGTTCCGAGGAACACGAATTCAATGAGACCGAACCAACCCAAAACTAAATACTAGGATCCGGTTTAAACCAAAGGCCACTAGTGTCAACTGCCCGAACACCAAGCACGCAGAAGTGCGCGTATGTGAACGGACCCTGTCATAAAACCATACGACCTCTACTCCATTTTTCCCAAAGATGAACAACCCTCTGTGTGGGACTCTAAAGACTCGACACTACGCTAGCAGTAGGTTTAACCACAAGCCGCAAGCGGTACTAGCTGTACGTAACGGTCCCCAGGTAGATGCCGATAAGAAGACCGATGAGGTGAACCCATCCGAACTCCTACTGAGCTTGAATGTGACAATCTCCGTACAGTCCAGTCTGTTCGTCTAAGAGTATCGCATATCAGGCCTAAGGGGCGGTAAACGTCAGTCTCCTAATAGCGGTACAAGTCAAGTCGGAGTGTAGCCTAGAACACCCTGAGAAACTACTGGAAACACAACCAGTAAATCTCGCTTGCCCTGGCTAGGGACTTTGTGTAATGGCTCTCCTAGACACAGCGCGATATCAACCCCCAATACCGGGAGAGACGAATCCTATCTAACCGCCACTGTCTCCAAGTGCTTCGGGACTGCACCCAACTACTACCTGTTTACACGACTCAATAGAGCCGTGGTAGGGCAGTAATCTAAGAACAGTGGGAACACACTTGAGGCGAAGCAGCGGTGTCAAGTCGAAGGACTAAGTTGTACTCATGTCACCTGGGAACTGTTAACTGACGATAGGTATAGTACCAACCAACAGTTCCCAGCGAGTCATGTCCAGTGTGTAGGGTTACTAGCCACTGTCACAAGGTTCTATAAGGCATCAACCATGCCCGATTTAAATTTTAGACGTGCCGAACAACCCTAACCAAGATCTTAGACTAGATATTAGGCGAAACAAAGCAAGTAAACAACTTTACTTCTATGAGTTTGGGATTAAAACCTTTGTAGTCCGTTCCTTCACTTCTAAAGCTCCGTGTTGAGGTCCCTTCACTGCAATCATTGAGTATCCGGACTCTAGAGAGGCTCCATGAAGAGAAAGATGCAAGCTTACTTCTAATTTTCGACAACAAAGATGATCTGCCTTGAAGAAACTCAAGCCCAAGCTTTTTCTTCACTAATAAAGTATTAGCAAAGCAAACACCCTAATCTAAGTGGCAAGAATAGATTAGGATGATGAAGTAGGAATTTAGCTCTCATTTTTTCTCTTTATCGCACTCAAAATCATCACATATGAAAAAGCTAGTGAAGCTTTTCATCAAGCAAGAAAGAAGAAGAAGATGATCAATTCCTTTTGTGATGAATAATGAAACTCAAGTGTGAGGTTAGAAATACAACCATAGGTTAAGAAAGCAAACCTAACCCTTGTAGAGATTTAACTAGGGTAAAGGGTTTGGGTTGGGTTAAGAAATATCTATGCAAAATATCTAAGTCAAAGTCAAAGCTTCAAGAAGCTTCTTGAAAGCTTCATGAAAGCTTAACCCTAATCCAAACCCTAACCACAATTAAACTCCACAAAACATGTTGCATTTATAACCATAACATGTTACAATATTATATATCACATATACAATATTTATTGTAACAAAATAAAATAATACCATTAACTTATATCACATATATATCAATGTATTACCCGAGTGAGAAAAAGAAT
Organism: Agapanthus africanus; assembly: GCA_030015575.1. NCBI lineage: Eukaryota > Viridiplantae > Streptophyta > Magnoliopsida > Asparagales > Amaryllidaceae > Agapanthus > Agapanthus africanus. Next base: position 249,760,145 of record CM057345.1, on the reverse strand, counting down.
CTTTAAGTGAGCTAATATTAGTTAATATAATTTAATATATCAAATATATAATTATACATTAAATTATCGAATCAACACTTGATCCAATAATCCGGCTATTTCATAAATAACCGACTAATATAATCTATATCAGTTCATCGAATCAACACTTGATCCGATGACCCGGCTATATCACATATACCCGGCCGATATCACATATCGCGAGAATCTTGTAAGTCCACGTTGCCCACCCCGGTGCTTACGGGGAGGTGGAAAACATAATAAAAATTGGATTTTTATCAACTATAGGCAACATGGACCATGCTTTAAGGATCTTTGCTAAACATAAAGTTGCTAAAGCTAACTACAAAGTAGCTTAGTGATGGAAAGGTTATACCTTGAGCTCAAAGTCCTTCTTTCCTTGCTCCTTGGAATGGTAGAAAGAGGTCACCTTGCTTGTCTTCTCCCGTCAAAGAAGGATCCACCCGAAAGCCTCGACCTTTAGCTTCAACTCCAAGCTAGGAGTAACTAGAGTGCAAGAAATGCTAAGACTTGAACCCTAGAAGAGAGTAGAAAAGATCAAGTGAGGGTTTTTCTCAAGCTTTTTGTTTCTCAACACATGAGAGGGAGAGAGCTTGAGGGAGAGGATGAGCAAGAGAGAGAAAGGATATGAGAGAATGAATTATTAGTGAGCCATTCTCACTAATATGTGTGAATAATTTTAATTGAATAATTAGCTTGAAAATTGTCATGGTAAATCATGACATGACCATTATCATTTCAATTTTGCAAAGATCAAAGAGCATCTTCCAAATGAAATGATTATGGTCAAGTTGTCAACAAGGTCAACAAGTCAATGAAGTCAAATTGTCAACAACAACAACCATGCACAATTATTAAGCTAATTATCAATTAACTATAATACACACAAAAGCAATAGGGTTAATAAAATGACAATAGCCATTAACCCTAAACAAGATCCTCTCCCTCAATCTCAAGCAACTGTGCATACGCACACGCATTCGTGATCCGAGGAACACGAATACTCTGAGAAAAACCAATCTCAAATCATATATACTAGGCGGCTTAAACCAAAGCCCGCTAGTATAAACTGTCCGGACAGCAAACGTGCACAAGTGCGCGGATGCGAACGAAACCTGTCGCAAAACCATGCGACCTCTACTCATTTTGCCTAAAGGCGAATAGCTCTCTGTATGGGACTCTAAAGACTCGACACTACGCTGGCAGTGGGTTTAACCACAGACTGCAAGCGGCACTAGCTGTACGTAACGGTCCCCAGGTAGATGTCGATAAGAAGACTGAGGAGGTGAACCCCATCTGCACTCCTACTGAGCCTGTATGTGACAGTCTCCATACAGTCCGGTCTGTTCGTCTGATACATCGCATGGCGGGCCTAGGGGGCGGTGAACGTCAGTCCCCTAATAGCGGTACAAGTCGTGTCGGAGTGTAGCCCAGAACACCCTGAGATAACACTGGAAACCTACCAGTATATCTCGCTTGCCCTGGCCAGGGACTACTCGTGTAATGGCTCTCCTGGGCACAGCGCGACGTCAACCCCCAATACCGGGAGAGACGAATCCTGTCTAACCGTCACTGCCTCCAAGTGCTTCGGGACTGCACCCAAAAACTACCTGTTTGCACGACTCATTTGAGTCGTGGTAGGGTAGTAATCAAAGTGCAGTGGGAACATACTCGAGGCGAAGTGACAGTGTCAAGTCAGCGGACTAAGCTGTACTCATGTCACCTGGGAACTGATAACTGACGATAGGTATATTACCAACCAACAGTTCCCGACGAGTCCTGTCCAGTGTACTCGTAACCTAACGAGCACCCGTATACTATCTCAAGTACGACGTACTGATGGCTGTGGGACAGACCGTCTCCCTCACTGGGATGAGAAGCGCATACGCCAGTCTACTCCGGAGTATCGATGCCCTGTCTCGATAGTCCAACGACTAGGGACCTGTATAAGGATGTGCTTATAGATCACCCAGCTCCCACGAGTGCGAGCGCCATCACAACGCTGGTAATCAAGCAAAGATCCTAAGGGCTCTACTAATATGTATACCAGCAATATGCTAAAAGAAACACATGCACATATTAAAGCAGAGACAAACCAAGTAGCATACTAACATTTCAAGCAAGATTGTATATACAACTGTGAATATCCCAAGCTTCCATTAAGTAATATACAAGCTAGTATCATACAGTAATGGCCTCTAGGGCATATAAACTAACAAATCTAATACGGTATCGCATACTCGTATTATTCTCGGTCCCGCACATATCACAAATGTGCTCCTACTCCGTTTTTCCTGAGCCAGGAAACCTCTGTGTAGGACTCTAAAGAATCGTCAATACGCCGGCAGTAGATGATGATCATATCAAACACCCACAAGCTGCAAGCGGTAAGCTAAACGTAACAGCCACCTAGGTATTGAGCGATCAGAAGATCAACAAGCAAGCCTGTACATTCTCCTGCGAATCCAATCAGTAACACTCCCGTACAGTCCGGTCTCTTCATCTGATATGTCGCATATCTCGCCTAGGGGTGGAAAACGTCAGACCCCAGTAGCTTGATAAGTTTTGTCGATACGAGGTCTATAACAGTTCGAGAAAATACTGATAACACTTACCGGTAAATCTCAGCAACCCTGGCCAGGGATTTCCAGTTATAGCCAATCGAACACAGCGCAACATCAACTCCCTATACCGGGAGAGACGAATCCCCTCCTATCGCTAATTGCCTCCATGTGATTCGGGACTGTACCCAAAAGCCACCTTTTTGCATGCCCTATTGGACGTGGTATGATGGAAATCAAAGCACAGTGGGAATCACACAAGACTCTATGACGATCTCAGGTCTCCAGACTAACCTGTACCAGTGTCACTAGAGAACTGCCATCTGACGTGAGGTATAATACCATCTGGGAGTTCTCGGCGAGTCCGTCCAGTGTACCCAGTCTCCACTGAGCACCCGTATAACTTCTCTGATGTCAAACACCAATGGATATGGGATCATCCATCGCCCATCATATGGGTCAAGAAGTGCATACGCTAGTCTATCTGGAGTATCGATGTCCTGTCTCGGTACTCCCACGACTAAGAACATTTGAAGGATGTACTTGGCGACTACACTGTCCCCACTAGTATGATCCGCATCATAGTCTTGGTAGTCAAGTACTCATCCTAAGAGCTTTATCAACATGTAACATAGAGACAATCAGAGTACATGTTAAGATAAAGTGTAGCCAGATAGCATACTATCATGTCGAGCAAGAAAGTCCTCCCTATATATGTCCAAGCATCCACTACAATATACATTGTATGTACAGTAATGGCCTCTTGGGCATACATATAACTAACACAGTGTACTCATAACCTAACGAGAACATGCATACTATCTCCAGTACGACGTACTGATGGTTGTGGGACAGACCATCTCCCCTCCTGGGATGAGAAGCGTACACACCAGTCTACTCTGGAGTATCGATGCCCTGTCTCGATAATCCTACGACAAGGGACCTATATAAGGATGTGCTTGTAGACTACCCAGCTCCCACTAGTGTGACTGCTATCACAACGCTGGTAGCCAAGCAAAAATCCTAAGGGCTCTATCAATATGTATTAGCGATATGTTAAAAGAAACAAATACACATATTAAGATAGATACAAACCAAGTAGCATACTACTATATCGAGCAAGACTGTCATAAATCCGTGTATATATCCCAAGCTTCCAAAATATAATATACAAACTAGTACTATACAATAATGGCCTCTAGGGCATATCAGACTAACAGATACAAAGGATAACACTGCGGATCCACTCACCAAGGCCCTCCTTCAGCCGCAGCATGAGCGACTTTTTGAGATGTTGGGTATGAGATACGTCAATAATTGGCCTTAGTGCAAGTGATAGATTGTTGGATATATGTATGCCCTAGAGACCATTATATGATAGTGCAACTAACTTGATTTGGATTTTCGCACATGTTGGGCGCATGATATGAGATGTGATTTTGTGCACACCGGATGCACTCGATTGGGTTTTTATTCGTGCATGTTAGTTGCACTGGGTTGAGATTTTCGTGCACTCTAGATGCACTTAATATTGTTGTCGTGCACACCCGTTGCACTGGACAGATGCTTTCGTGCACACCCATTGCACTTAGTTTTGCTTTTGTGCATATCGTGGCACTTGTATTGGATTTGATTTCCGTGCGCACCAGATGCACATGATTATTGGATGCGCCATTCGAGGTTGATTTGCTTTTGAGCACTTTGTTTTCATGATGGGCACTATGTTACGTAGTACATGAACATGACTAATATGAGAACAGTAGCTGAGTACTTCGCATGCATAAAAAGTTTAACAAGAGGTTCAAAAAAGGATGCGTACTATATATGTATTATAGTATTTGACTAGTCTATATTGGATTTCAGTAGTGGATTTCGAGATTGGTATCTCCATTGTAACTCCGATGATATGCGTGCAAATCTGATGATTTGCGTGACGCTTGACGGAGTTCGATTTGAGTTTTGTATTTGTTTTCAGGCGCACGTGACGCGCTGTAGTATTTCTATATCTTCCGTGATTCGGAGCCCTATTGATTTGAGCTGATTATTAAAATGTTTTAGTATTTGGGAGTTTGAATTTAAATTCGGGGACCGAATTTCGTTAAGGGGGAGATTGTAACATTTCAGAAAATATAAAATATTATTTTTGGAATTTAATATTAAAATAATATAATTCTCGAAAACTATCCGATTTGCGAAATTTGGGTTTTCGTAAAAAGGTATAAATATATACCAATAATTGTGAAATAATTGAAGATTAAAATGATTTATTCATTTAAAAATATATTTATCGGATTTGGTATTTTTATAATTAATTATACGCAGTTTAAATAAAAACCCGATTAGTGCACTACTGATCGCGATTAAGCCAAATCTGTGTTTCCACAGTTTTCCATGGCTAGTGCACCATGACATGTTGCATTTTGTTACATATTGTTTTCCTTTGTGTTTGTGCATTTCTTTTGGTTCTATTTTTGTGAGAAAGGAAAGAAATGAGAGTGTATTATTAAGTAGAGAGAGGGGGGACCACGTCATGACTTGGAGCATGCCATGAGAGAGAAAGAGAGTGAGAATAAGTGAGAGAGGGAGGAGGGCAGCCTCATTCATTCTCCCCCATCATTTTTCTTCTCCTTCATCTTCAAGCTCCCTCATTCTACCCTCATGACCCATCTCAATTCCCTCACTAAAACCCTATACTCCCTTCACAAAAGATGATACCCACCTCTCTACAAACCCATTGGACCTTTCAAAGTTGGATTTTGATGACCTTGGGTATCTAGGGTTTTTCTTGAGTTGCCCAAATGAGGTATAATTCCATTCATTTAGTTTAGTTTTTAGTTTCTTGCATTCTAGTTTAGTTTAGAAGTTGATTAAGTGTGGAATTGTGAAGTTAGAAATCCCAAGAGAGGGTTTGGGTGATTGTGTGGATTTGAGTTGTGTAGTGGTTGTTACAAGACCTTAGGGATTGATTTCAAGAGCTGGAATTGAGTATAGAAACCAAAATACGGACTTAGGAAATTATCCGTGTCGGTTTTGTGGCATTTTAGTGGCCTACAGGGAATCCGGAGCAACCTGGGGTAATTTTGAGAAAAACAAACAATACAAGAGACCTAGTTAGACCAATAGGAAATCACCCTGAGAAGACAAACACCAACAGAGCAGTTCTGGCCGAGCTCGCCGGATTTTTGGCTAATGTGGCCGGCCAAATGTGGGTGTTTGTTGTCTAGGTTGGTTCAGTAGCTCACATACTCCATATACAACACCCTATACTTACTAGTTTTGTCCCAATGTAACCTGAGTAAAATCTGGGAACATATTGGTGTGTTTTTGGTTATGTTTTCCATAGTTTGGAATGTTTGGTTTTTATGTTTAGATTTGTATTTGGTTGTTGGGCATTTGTACGTCAACAACAAGGGTTGTTTGATTGTTTTACATGCGTAAGCTATAGGTTCTAACCTATGAGCGCACCGTGTGCCGTATTGGTTTTCCGGACTTGATGTTAATAGCGATTGCGATTGTGTATTTATTGGAGGTACTTTCGCGTAGATTCCGAGACGATGGAGCGTGGCGTCATCGACTTCGGCAAACAAGGATCAAGGTGAGTAGATTTATATCTACGGGGGAAGTCGGGTGGATGACGTATAACACCCCCGCAAATTTTTATGGAAACCGATATACATAAGATATGGTTAAGGAAACCTATATTAGGAAACTAGGGATATGGTTAAAAGGATAGTTAGATATGATTTGATATGTTTAATACGTGATGACGAGAATTGAGATATCAATATGATGAGATAAGATGATACGAGCGGATGCGATTGATATAAGATTTATAGTGGCATGTTATGAGAACGCTATATACAATAAGATATGACATCTATGCAAAATAACAGGATATGAGATTTGATACGGATGTGAATTGAGATATATCCATATTTGTGAGAATAATGAGTGATATGTCGTACGAGACTTGTTCATACCAGAATATTGAATTTTAATACCGCTCATTCATTATCTATATTTTTGTATATATTGGTACTATTAACCAGTGTCTGCTCAGTATAACAGATTACATGTATCCGTGATAAAATACTGGAAATACACTTAAAATCACGGATATATCATTTGTGATACGACACTGCAACCACAACCGCAAACCGACCGATACTTTATGAGTTTCTTTTTGCAACAAGTTTGTGTACACACTTTTTATCTAAATGGTCCAACACATACAAGTGTGTACACAAGACTTTTTGGCATGGATCATGATGGGGCAGCCATGAATCAAGGCAAGTGGGCTTGAGAAGTGATGTGCATTAAATGGGTATTAAATGCATAAAGTGTTGATGTGATTCATAGCTACAACTTTCCCTCCAAACCCGGATTGCAACACAGAACTTTATAGACAAATCCAGCAGCACAAATGTACTTCTGGGGACAACACAAGTCAACACACCAAGCATGAGACCCAGAGCTCGGATTTCAACCGAGCACTTCCTTGCCAAAACCGGCCTGGCCGGCCCCCCTTGCTCCTTTAGGTCCCAGTTTCTCACAGGAACTCCCTTGCTGCCACGTAGCCCTATTTTTATTGTTTGTTTATTTTTCTTTTCTTCCTCTAAAAGCAGGCAGTGGGCAAGGGGTCAAGGGTCTCACAATTGCCAAGTTCTGTTCTATACTTTGTAACCCTTTTTGTTTCTTTAGTTCTTGTACATAGCTTCCCCTTGAGTTCTTTGCCTCCTCTTGATCTTGCAACCTCTTCAATGAGATTGCAAGTTTAAGGGTTGGTTATTGATCTCAAGGGTTGTATCATTATTGAAGTTTAATAAAGCTCTCTTTTGTGCCTTCATTTTCCCTTGGGTTCTTTGACTTCACTTGATCTTGCAACCTCTTCATTGAGCTTGCAAGTTTAAGTTTAGGTATTTGAATCCATGGCTTGTATGGTGCTCTTTGGTTCCTAGTTATTTTCTTACTTGCTCTTTTATTACTTGCTTTACATTCTTGCTCTTTACATTCCATGCTTTACTTTCATGCACTTTATTACCATGTCATTTACTTTCTTGTGTTGCTCTTTTCTTCTCATTGTTTCTCTTTTCTTTCCTCTTTTTGGTTTGTTGTTTTGATGTTTGTGAATATGTGTTGTTAGGAATAGATAACGATATTGTAAGTTAAGGTTTGTTTTCTCATTTCCTTTTCCCATATTTTCCAATTGAACTCCATCCAAATGTTACGCAAGCGCTCCGTTAGGCACCCTACCCTACCAAGATAGCGGTGATTCCTAACCGCGACCGGTTGCGTTCGGTTTGGCCGGAGGCGAAAAGTAAGAGACAAGAACGGACGGACAAGGGTCAATAAGCCGGATTTCTAATACCATGCTTAAGTACCCTAATCCACGTTGTTGCCGATTGCTCTAGCTTCAATCGTTAAGTTTGACTCAAAGGTTTTAGTGCGGATTTCCTTAGCTTACACTATTGTATCTTTTCCTAACAACCTTATACTTTGCATATAACACATAGGTTAGAAACAAGCATTCCGCCCACGTGCATTAACTTGTTACGACAAGAACGTAAAACGCTCTGTCTCCCTGTGGATCGACCCGTACTCATCGCAGCTAGCTGCAAAGCGACGTCGTCCTGATTGCGGTTAACTTTAGAACTTTAACACTCGACACGCCAAAAGCGTGCAATCAAATGGCGTCGTTGCCGGGGAGACGGTAACGTTTTTATTTTTGTTATTTCAGATTAATCTTGTTAGTATCCATCTAACACCTTTCTAAAACAAACTAAAAAATTCAAAATTTCAAAAAACCAAACAAAAAAATAACAAACTAACATCTTTTGCTCTCTGGATTTCGTACCTGCTTGTACTCTGTAGCTAAACTAAAAAGATAAACAATACCTGTGAGACACTAGTAGAGCAATTAGAACACAGAAGAATCTTGGAGGCCAAACTCAAAAAATTGACCGGCGACATACCCTCGATATCCGAGCTCGCCGGCCTGTTCACCACATTTTGCCTCTAATTTTTCCTTTATGCTCCAGTGTTCTATTTTTGTCCCATTTTTATTGTTTGTTTTTTATAATTTTTAGTGTGCAGATATTTGGGCATTCATATCGCTTTTTCACACTAAAATCCGTTTTTCCGACATTTCAGATTTTTGCGAATTTGCGAACTGCGATCGTGGGGAGCAAAGTGTGCATTCCAAGTTAAGGTGATTGCAAAGTACAGTGCCAAAGATCCGGGTATTTTGACCCGCGCAAGCGAACTTTCCAAGATATTCGGATTTAACTTCAACGGGGGTTTCTTAACCCGAAATTTATCGGTATGTACTTTACTAACACCTTCTTCTAAAATCCGACGCATCCAATATAATATCTTTGCAGGATTCTTTGCAAGTTCGCTACCAAACGCCAAAATTAACTAACCCGTATTTTTTGCAGTACCGAGCTTAAACATAAAAAACGATTGTTTGATTCTTTGAATAATTTTTTTATTGAATTGCGCATTGCATACATTAATACGGACTTAAGGGAAAGCGAACCCTACAACATACGGTAAAGGATTTGATCCCCTTTTCCATAGCCCACAAATCACAAAATTGAGCATAACGTGTACCCGCACAAATTTTAAAAGAAACTAGACTTTAAGCCTTTAAGGACTTCGCGCTCACTAGGAGAAGTTAACTGTGTTTAGAACACCTCTTAACGGTATATTGTTTACGGGGTTTCTAGGAAAGTGTTCACGGCGAAATCGCCAAAAGAGAAAAGGTTATTTAATTAAGGACCTTCGAGAAAGCGTCGGAAAACCTCCCCTTATCTCTGCACTTACCTGGCCTCATGATCAGTATATCTTGAGCCCGTTTCTCGACACAGTTTTACTTCGACAACCAAGTTCTTGAGCAGATCTAGTTGACCTAGGTGAACCCTAGACCGATTAGTTGTGTGATATTTTTGTGTCGTGATTGTTTTTGTTCAGATTCTTTTTGTGTGTAAATTTCATTCTTTTGTTAATAACTAACTAAAAAATATTTTAAAAAATTCACATTCTTTTTCCCTCCTTTTCTTCTTCTTCTTCTCTTCATATCATGGGTACCCCACCTCAAAAAACTCTCGCCGAACTTTGGTACCCACAACCAAACATTACTTATTACGGTTCTTGCTTTGGTCAAACTTCGAACAATCCCTCCATGCCCAAAATTTCTTTGAAAGATCGGATAGACGCGTCTAGGACGAACAACTGGACTCCGCAATCCACTTTGTATCAACTGTTTAAACTTACCCTACCTTCTTACATTGATACCCCTTTTGAGAGTCCTGTTGGACCTTCAAGACCTATGTCTATTACTGAACGTATTGAAAAATCCTGTAGCCGATCTTTCACTCCTTTCACCACTTCCAATTCTTAGGATCAACAATTCGAATCACCTTCTTATCCGAATGTTGATCCTACTCCTGTCCATGTTAGTGTTTATGCCCTAGAGGCCATTACTGTATCATACTAGTTTATATATTACTTAATGGAAGCTTGGGATATTCATAGTTGTATTGACAGTCTTGCTAAAAATGGTAGTATGCTACTTGGTTTGTTTCTACTTTAATATGTGCATGTGTTTCTTTTAACATATCGCTTATACATATTAGTTGAGCCCTTAGGATCTTTGCTTGATTACCAGCGTTGTGATGGCAGTCACACTAGTAGGGGCTGGGTAGTCTATAAGCAACATCCTATACAGGTCCCTGGTCGTAGGATTATCGAGATGGGGCATCGATACTCCGGAGTAGACTGGTGTATACGCCTCTCATCCCAGCTGGGGAGATGGTCTGTCCCATAGCCATCAGTACGTCGTACTGGAGATAGTATGCAGGTGCTCGTTAGGTTACGGGTACACCGGACAGGACTTGTCGGGAATTGCAGGTTGGTACTATACCCATCGTCAGATAGCAGTTCCCAGGTGACATAAGTACAGCTTAGTCCGTCGACTTGACACTGCTAGTTCGCCTCGGGTGTGTTCCCACTGTACTTAGATTACTACCCTACCATGGCTCAAAGAAGTCATGCAAACAGGTAGTAGTTAGGTGCAGTCCCGAAGCACTTGGAGGCAGTGGCGGTTAGACAGGATTCGTCTCTCTCGGTATTAGGCGTTGATATCACGCTGTGTATGGAAAGCCATTACGCAAAGTCCCTGGCCAGGGCAAGCGAGATTTACTGGTAGGTTCCAGTAGTTTCTCAAGGTGTAATGGGCTTCACTCCGACATGACTTATACCACTATTAGGAGTCTGACGTTTACCGCCCCCTAGGCCCGATATGCGATAGTCCTAGACGAACAAACCGGACTGTACGGAGATTGTCACATCAGGCTCAGTAGGAGTTCGGATGGGTTTTCTCATCGACCTTCTTAACGACATCTACCGGGGGACCGTTACGTACAGCTAGTACCGCTTGCGGCCTGTGGTTAAACCCACTGCCAGCGTAGTGTCAAGTCTTTAGAGTCCGACACAGAGAGTTTCCCTGCACCGGGCAAAAGGTGTAGAGGCTATGATCGGGCAGATAATACTAGCGGGCTTTGGTTTAAGCCAGATTCTAGTATTATACAGATGGATTTATTTAGTCAAAGATTATCCGTGTTTTTCGAAAATACAAATGGGAGGGGCAGTCTCGTAATTTCTCGGGAAGCTTCTAGAAGAAGATGACTCATTTGTATTTAATTCTTTTTAGGATTTAACTAAATGAGGTGCAGGATGAGGTGTATGTTTAAATTAAATGCTTAATGACTCATGAAGTGATTCACCCTTAGAATTAAATGAAGCATGATGAATATTAGAAAGATATTTATTTTGATAATATTATTATGCTTCATATTAATTTAGCTTGAGTATTATCCATTTCATTATCACAAAAGCTTTCTCTCTTCTCAAGTTATCATCTTCTTCCTCAAACCCTAAAAGCTCTCAAGAGTTGAGAATCCTAGGGTTTAAGTGACTAAGTAATCCATCTAAATACTCTACACCCTCTGGGACTTTTATATTAGCAAACTAGAAGCCGTAGTTATCTCAGATTCGAGATAGGAGCTCGGACTATAGACTCTCGGTTGGATCGTCTTTGACTCGAGGAGGCCGTTGAGGTGCCCATGTTCCATAGAGCCTACGAGGTGTGGAGGACAGCGATGAAGACCCGAAGGACAAGTAACGTGAGGTATAACTTCGAATCCGAGTAGTTAAACCTCAAGTAGTTTGCTAGCTAGGGTTTGTGTTCGATCCTTGGTTTGAGTCGATGTTGCGAAGCTCGTAAAAATCATTTTTGCTAATTCTGCCTCCCCGTGGACACGTGGGGTGCGTGACATCGACGTACAGTGGTATCATAGTCATTCACAAACATTAGAAGCTTGTAGCGATGTTAGAATTCCGCCGTTTTTGTTGCCGAAAAACTGTCGGCAAAACAGTTTTGAAAAGTGAGGTTTTGAGTTGTTTGCACACCCCGCGGGCTCACGTTTTGAACCGAGAAGCCGCGGGGTGAAGCGTGCGTACCCTGGCAACACCCCAAGGGGGCCAACGGCCGGGAACACCCCTCAAGACCACCAATTGGTGGCCTTGGGTGCTGCTGACCTGATAGACCAGAAACTGGTCTCTCAGGTCTGTCCTCCTTTGGGGGCCACCTCATGGTGGCCCCCAGGGGTGGGTGATCAGTCGAAAATATTCCATTTTTTACACGGCAATTTCCCTATCATTTGCACTAATCTAGAGCCGCTCGGCATTCATATAGCACATATTAGCAAAACAGTCGTAAAATAACAGATTGCATGTGTGAGACTTTAAAACCGTCACTTTAAGGGAAATTGACTATTTATCATGGCATCGCATTATTCTTGTGTAGTGCAACTTGTGTTTCGAAGTCTGTGCAGGAAATTCCAAGAGAATGGCCAAATTTGTGAAACAAGTGCTGTTAAAGAATACGCCAACTCAAGGATTTGAAATCTGGAAATGATCTAGAAGGAATTCAGGGAATCAACATATCAAAAAGTACACCTGAAAACAGAAGAAGACAGTGCATGAAGTTTAAAGCCCCATCCCTCCTATTGGACCGCGGATCCGCGGCCGGAGCCGCCTTGCGCCGCGGATCCGCGGTGGAGAAGCTACGTCACCAGAAATTCTATGCTCCATTATTCTGCTATCAGCTTCAGAACTTCATTAAGCTACTGCAATTGCCAGAACACTCCAGAACCTTCTGCCAGATCAGCAAACCTTGGGTTCAAAACTAATGATGTCCAAGCTTCCAAAGCAAGCTTCACCCAAACTACCTTAAAGCCTAGAACCTTCCTCCTAACCTCCAAGCTTAAGGTGGAAGCTAAACCCTAACTAACAAGTTCTAGAGGCTTCTACCTAACTAACTTGTTTACAAGGGAAGCTAACCTAATCCAAGCTTCTTAAGGAAGCTAAACATTCCTAAACTTATAAAAAGGACCCTAGGCCTCACTAGAAAATGTTGTTGATTGTTGTTGAAATTCTATCATCTCTTCAACCCAACACTTGCCACCACCAAACCCTAACCCTAATCCAATCAAGAAACCAAAGTTCAAGATTCTTTGAGTGCAAGCAAAGCAAGCCTTCAACCATCCTTTAGAAGCGAAACCGGTCTTCATCGGAGCATGAGATCCAAGCCGATCCGCGACTCAAGGAGCCGATGCAACGCTAGATTCGACAATCTTGTTCCTTCTCAAATTCTTGTAGTCTTGAGCAATGTGTAACAAATTGTGGAATAAATAAAGGTGACGATTCTTTTAACTTGCTTATCTTTCAATTCAAGCATTATGATTCAACTTCGATTCTTGAATGTATTCTTTGTGATGATGCTTGAGTAAAACTCCGCTCGTGGTGGAGTCGAGATGATCGGTAGAATGATGAGGTTGACGAATCTTTAAACATTTTCTTAAGTCCTATAACGATTGTAAATTCTTGAAAATTGAATGATCGATGATCTAGATCGATGCGAAATGCGTTCTTGATTATATTCGCACGGTTCTAGAGATCAACGATCAATCATTCGATTTCCTAGAAGCTATCTTATGAATGTGATTCATCGAAAGGACAAAGGATAGGATGAGGAAACCCTAATTCTTCGCAAGATCCTTAATCCTCGATAAATCTACATCGATTTAGCATCAATTCGTTAATGGATAAGAAAAAGTAATTTCTAGTCTTCTTCACATCTAAGATCTAATCGACTCCTACGAGCTACATTTCAATTCTTGAAACTTAAATCGATTGGAATTATATCAATTCTTGATTCTTGATTTTTAATGCTTTCTTGATTCTTGATTAGATCTAGTTGATTCTTGAAATTCATTGACATAAATCTTGAATCGTTTTGCTTTTCTTTTCTATTAAATTTTCAATTCCAAACAAAACAAATACGAACGAATCGCACAATCCCTGTGGACGATCCGCACTTACTAACGCGCTACAAACCGACACCGTTATTGATTGCGATCAAATAATTCTTTGATTGTGATTTCTATTCATTTTCTAAACCGACACAACAAGAAATTAGATCAATCAAATGGCGCCGTTGCCGGGGATCGTGCGCTAATTCGTTCTTTATTTGAAATTTGAATTGAAAGATTTATTCCATTAAAATTTTGAGATCAAAATTCACACAAAAATCTAAATGTGTTGTTGTGATTTGATTACGAGGAAATCTGGGAGCTGTGGAGCATGTGAAATTTTTTTCAGAATATTGCAGAGGACTCAGGGGCTGAACAGAAGCTCTCTGTAAAAATCTTGTGCAGGGAACTCTTCAAGACGCGGTGATTCCGCGGCCCCACCTCCCTATTGCGGCGGTTCCGCGGCCTCTTCAAGGCATCTCTGCACCAAAATTGCTCTGTGAGTCTCTAACTTTCTTATCTCCTTCCTCATCTGCTCCAATTAATAATTTTCTGTAGGTTTCTTTACAAAAATCGCAGCGCCGCAAAAAGCAAAATAAATTGTGCGTGTTTTTGGTTTTGTGGTTGTTTGCATATTAATACGGACATTAAGGGGCACGGCCAAATCCAGATTAGGTGGGGAGTTCATTACCCTTCCTAAGCCCAAAAAATCACAAACTTGCATCCGCATTTACCCTCATTAACTAAAAAATATCTAGAGATGACTCTAAGGACCGTCGCGCTCACTTAGGACAAGAGAAGGCCGTGGGTAATTCATTGCTTATCCGCGTTTCTTTTGTGGTGTCTAAGGCAAGTGTGTCGAAAGCTAATGGTTACTTAATTAGGCCCACTACTTACGTAGTGAAAAACCTCCCACTTACCTGGCACTTACCTGGCCACAGGAGAGACAAAGAGGCAGTGGAGGATTGATCCTGCGACTTGTCTTTTGGTAGTTAGGAGCGGTCTAGAGCTTTGACCTAGGTGACCACTAGAATTAGGGTTTTGCTTGTTGCATTTGTTGTGATCGCATCATATTTTCAAAAAATCCGTATCATTTTTCAAAAACAGACACCGCATTCATTCATTTTCTCTAATTATAAGTCACGCTGCCACTTGTACTAACCTTTTTTAGTGCAAGATAGGCTGGACACGGGATTCTAGTGCCCGTTTAGTCCGTGTTCCCTTGATTGACTCCGAAGTCGGTATTTCTCCATTTACTTCTTCTTTACCCACCACCACACCCACATCGATGGATCCGTCTCCATCGAATTTCTTTACCACTAATCTGCCGCCTTCCGTTGGTGTGCAGAATCCACCCCACATCTCTCTCCAAGAGAGGTGCTATCCTTTGCGAGGTCCTCTTTCGACCTGCTTATCCATTCCACCAGCCAACGGGGATAATTTTGACATTAAACCCCAATACATCAACCTTCTACCTAAATTCCACGGTCTCGAGACTGAAGATGCATACGAGTTTATCACCAAATTTGAAAACGTATGCGCAATGATGGGTACGTCACAATTTTCTGTGGATTCTATACGTCTACGTCTTCTTCCATTTACTTTGTGTGATATAGCCGAGAAGTGGCTATATAACACTACCGCACATTCTATTACGAATTGGGAAGAATTCGTTGCGGCATTCTTTAAGAAATCCTACCCTATGCAAAAGACAGCTCGAATCCGTAGAGAACTTAATCAATTCACCCAGCTTCCGACTGAACCATTCTCGAAATGCTTTGAACGTTTCAAGGATCTTTTGGTTCAATGTCCACATCACGGCATCCCGAGATGGGATCTTTTCCGAATCATTTATGGGGGCATTAACCCAAACACTAAACAGAACCTTGAAAACATGTGTCAAGGCACCTTTCTGACCAAGGATGATGGGGAAGCTTGGAAATTTTAAGAAGAGTTCGCTGAAAAATCCTTACAGTGGGAGAGTGGAACCCAATCATCGACTAGGGGTGGCGTACACCAAATTAATGTGTCCATAGGTGTTCGAGCTGAGATGGAAGCAATGTAAAAGAAGCTCGAGGCTATGGAACACAAATTTTTAGCAGCCTCCCTAAATCCGATATCGCTCCCCAAAACTGTATGTGGGTGCTGTTCTGATCCTTCTCATTTGACGGAAAAATGTCCATTAAATTTTCCGTTTCAAGGTCAAGAGCATACCAATGACGCATTTCAAAGACCTAGAAACGATCCATATTCTTCCACGTATAATCAGGGTTGGAGGAATCACCCGAATTTTGCTTGGAACCAACAACAACAATCCCAAAACACGGTTCCAAGCCAAAATAATTTCCAAAGGGCTCTTCCACCACAACAGCAACCACTTCAACTCACTCAGCACCCCTACCAGTCACATAATTTTCAAAACCAGGTCAACACTCCTGCACCGTCTAATCCTATGCAGATGACCTGTTCTGACGAATTCTCTCAATTCACTCAAACCATGAAATCACTCTTGTCAAATTTCATAGAGGTGTCGGCTGAGGTTAGATTTTCCGTCAGTGAGATAAAGAAAAACTCAGCGTCCCAAGCTGAGAGTATCAGATCGATGGAAGCTGAAATTGCATGACTTAAAGCCGAAATGAGTGCGAGAGAAAAAGGGAAACTTCCGTCTCAACCCCTACCGAATCCTGGGCATTACAATGTAAATGCCGTCACAACGTTGAGATCAGGAAGAGTGCTGAATAACCATGTTGGGGAAGGAATTGATGATATTGAAAATCCTATCAATAACACCCCTGCTGAGACCTTTCCTGACACACACACTTCTACTTCTGATCCTTATTCTTCTACCCCACCGCCTTCTCACGAGCCTATTCTCCATTTCCCTCTAGGCTCGACACCTCAGTATAGCTCTTCTAGTTCTCCACAGACGATCCCCACTCCTCTTTTGGGATCACGTCTACCCCCACTTCTTTCTCCTATGATGGACCCAGCACTTATTGCTAAAGCTCCTTACCCGAATCGGTTAAGGGGTAACAAATCGAGTCCACATATGGAGAAAATTATGGAAATGTTCAAACAGGTTAATATCAACATCCCTCTCCAAGATGCTATTCAACAAGTCCCCGCTTATACGAAAATTCTTAAGGACTTGTGCACTAGGAAGAGGAAGACTCAAGTGCCGAAGAAGGTCTTCATGTCTAATAATATTAGCACTGCTTTTTTCCCACAGCTACTAAAGAAACGTAAGGACTCAGGATGTCCTACGATATCGATTTCTATTGGGGGTAAAAACATCAACCATGCTCTTTTAGACCTTGGCGCAAGTGTTAACCTACTTCCATATTCTGTCTATGAGCAGCTAGGGATTGGAGAGTTGAAACCAGCTCACTGCACTCTCCAAATGGCAGACCGTTCAATCGTCAAACCTAGGGGTGAACTAGAGGATGTGTTGATAAAGGTTGGGGAATTTGTATTCCCTGTAGACTTCATTGTTCTCGATACACAACCTGTAGCAAACCTCCGGAGCCAAATTCCGGTGATTTTAGGTCGACCATTCCTCGCCACTTCCAATGCTGTCATTAACTGTAGAAATGGTTCAATGAACTTATCATTTGGAAATATGACCATTGAACTAAACATCTGCAAAGTTGGAAGTCAGCCATCAGAATCCACTGCTCATATTCTTGATGTGTGCTCTGTCCACGAGATTGCTCCCGAAAGTTGCGGAGTTGATGAACTTTGCTTTACAGATCTCGACGACACTACCACATCACTATTTGATCTTGCACATGATCTTAGTGAGGACACCTTTCTCACACTTGAGTCCGACACTCCTGACTTATCACCACCCGAGTCTGTATCTTTCACAGGCTATGAGCTTCTTTGTGACTCCGAAAATCACTCGATGATCCCACCTTCTGTTATTTCTCCGCCAGCATTAGATCTCAAAATTTGACCTTCTCATCTTAAATATGCATATTTAGGTGAGAATGAGTCTTTACCGGTTATCATATCCGCTTCTCTAGCATCAGAGCAAGAGAATGCACTTTTATCGGTATTGAGATCTAATAGATAGGCGTTTGGTTGGACTATGGCGGACATCAAAGGGATTAGTCCCTTGATTGTAGAACATCATATACATGTGATGGATGATACCAGACCAACCCGAGAACCACAGAGACGGTTGAACCCCGTCATGAAGGAAGCGGTGATAAAAGAAATCGTCAAATGCCTTGATAATGGTATTATATACCCAATCTCCGATAGCCAATGGGTGAGTCTAATACATGTAGTCCCTAAGAAATCCGGCATCAGTGTTATTACCATTAAGGCAAATGAGTTGATTCAGACACGCGCCCAAACTGGGTGGCGTGTATGTATTGATTACAGAAAACTCAATGCCGCCATGAAGAAAGACCACATTCCTCTACCTTTCATTGATCAGATGCTGGAACGCTTAGCTGGACGTGAGTATTATTGCTTTATGGACGGATACTCTGGCTATAATCAGGTCTCCATCGCCAAAAAGGATCAAGATAAAACCACTTTTACTTGTCCTTTTGGTACCTTTGCTTATAGACGCATGTCCTTTGGGTTATGCAATGCTCCCGCTCTCTTTCAGCGGTGTATGATGGGGATATTCTCTAACATGGTCGAGAATTTTTTGGAGTTCTTTATGGACGATTTCTCAATTTTTGGAGACTCTTTTTCTGATTTCCTATCGAATTTTGACGCAGTTCTTACTCGTTGGAAAGAGAAGAACTTAACCTTGAATTGGGAAAAATGCCATTTCATGGTCCAAGAGAGAATTGTGCTTCGACATATTATTTCACAGAAAGACATTGAGGTTGACAGAGCTAAGATAGATGTCATTCAAAACCTTCCTCATCCTAAAAGCGTCAAGGACATTCGATCATTTCTTAGCCATGCGGGCTTTTATAGGAGATTCAGTAAGGATTTTAGCAAAATTGCTAGACCTTTAACTCTTCTCTTGGCCAAGGATACGACCTTCCATTTTGACTCTGATTGTGAGGAAGCTTTCGACTCACTCAAACACTCCCTCACTACAGCCCTCGTTCTATCGTCTCCAAATTGGGACTACCCCTTTGAGCTTATGTGTGATGCATCAGATTTTGCAGTTGGTGCAGTCTTAGGACAGCACATTGAAAAGATGCCACACAAGATCTATTACGCAAGTAAGACCCTGAATGATGCTTAAATCAACTATACAACTACCGAAAAAGAACTTTTGGCAGTTGTATTTGCATTAGAAAAATTCAGACCTTACTTGATTGGCTCTCCAATAGTTGTGTACACTGACCATTCCGCCTTGAAACATCTTCTGGCGAAGAAAGATGCAAAAGGTAGGCTAATACGTTAGATCCTTCTATTACAAGAATTTGATCTTGTTATCAAAGATAAGAAAGGATGTGAAAACGTTGTAGCCGACCATCTTTCACGCATCTCTTCTTCACCCGTGACCCTGCCGATCAATGATTTGTTTCCTGACGAACAACTCTTGAGTGTATCCAATGAACCTTGGTTCAGGGATATTGTGAACTATCTTGCCACGGGACTGATACCCAGCGATTGGTCAAAACATGACAAATACCGTTTTCTGTCCCAAGTAAAATACTTTTACTGGGATGAACCCTACCTGTTTAAGTATTTTCCTGACCAGATCATTCGCCGGTGTGTCCCGAATGAGGAGTTCAAGAGTGTTCTATATTTTTGTCATGATCAGGCCTGTGGGGGTCACTTCGGTCCTAAAAAGACAGCGGAGAAGGTTTTGCAATGTGGATTTTATTGGCCGACCCTGTTCAAGGACGCATTTAATTATTGCAAAACCTGTACACAGTGTCAACACACGGGTAGAATTTCCCGGAGAAATGAAATGCCTCAGCAACCCATCTTAGTGGTTGAAATTTTTGATGTTTGGGGCATTGACTTTATGGGTCCCTTTCCCAACTCCTTTGGGAATTTGTACATACTGCTTGCGGTTGATTACGTCTCAAAGTGGGTTGAAGCCACTCCATGTCCCACTAATGACAAGAAGGTTGTCATTAAGTTCTTAAAAGAAAATATCTTTTAGCGATTTGGACACCCACGCGCTATCATTAGCGATAACGGGACACATTTCTGCAACAGGTCTTTCGAGACTCTGATGCGGAAATACGTAATCAATCACAGACTTTCTACACCCTATCATCCCCAAACGAGCGGGCAGGCTGAGATTTCGAATAGACAGATCAAACAAATCCTGGAGAAGACTGTTGCTAAGAATAGAAAAGATTGATCGACCAAACTGACGGATGCTCTTTGGGCATTCCGAACTGTATTTAAAACTGACTTAGGGATGTCTCCATATAGGTTAGTGTTTGGGAAGGCATGTCACTTTCCAGTCGAGATTGAGCATAAAGCATTGTGGGCTATTAAGTAAATCAACTTTGACTTAAACCAAGCCTGCAACTCTCGGAAGCTGCAATTAAATGAGCTAAGCGAACTCCGCGATGAAGCTTATGATAACGCTGTAATCATAAAGAATAGGACCAAGGTTTTTCACGATAAAAACATTTTGAGGAAAACATTTACACCTGGTCAGCATGTCCTTCTTTATGATTCACGACTACACCTTCACGCGGGTAAGCTTCGATCTCGGTGGAAGGGACCTTTTGTTGTGCGGTCTGTATACCCGCAAGGGGCAGTAGAGGTAGAAAATGTTAAAAACGGCACATTTTTCAAAGTGAATGGACATAGACTAAAGCCGTATTTTTCCACTGACCCCATGGAGGAGCTCCTGTTCTTATAGGAGCCATTTTATCTTGATTAAAATTCCTCCGTCTCACCTCCATAACCTGTATATCACAGCATCATTTTTTTTTGAATGGAGGTAAGTGAAAAGAATAAGTTTGGGGGAGGATCTTCACTTATATACTTTGCCCCCACTAATAAATTCCTCCCAGGCTTACAGGTCTTGTAGATATAACGGTTGGCAACAGTGAGGACACTGTTGAAAACAAGTTTGGGGGAGGTTAGTGCTTATTTTTGCATCATTTGCATATCATTTGCATAAGCACAAAACATTTCTTTAAAAAACCTATAAAAATTTAAAAGTTTTCAAAACCCATAAAAATTTAAATTTTTTCAAAATATAAAAATATTTAATATTAAACATTTTTTGTACATAAATAAGATAATAAAAGATTAGATAGTGAAAAATTACATTCATGAGATTAGAAAAATTTGAGAAAACCAAGAAAATTAGAAGTTTTCTTATACGAACTAGTAATAAGTAGTTATGAGTCGTTGTCCTAAGGGTTAGTAAGATGAAGGAAGTAACTAATCTGAGGATAAAATTAAGTCTGAAAAATAGTTTCTATTCTGGAAGCCAAACATTTTGAACGTTGATACCCTGCTATTCGCACTTACACGCGTCTTGAAGCCCGGGATAGTAGAAGATACCTTGAAATGCTCTTGTCTTAAAGCCGATGTATGAAGGAAATAAAAAAAATAAAGAAAATATAAAATGATGAGAAAAATGGACACTGGTTTTGTTATCGCCAAGGCAGCAATAAAAAAATATAGCGAGGGTGCCTCTTCACCTAGTGCCCTAAGGCCAACTGGTCTGAGAGTCACTGCTAAGCCTTAGGTGGTGCAAGATGAGGAAATACACCGAATAAGCAAACACAGGAGTAATCGGTCGGTTAGTACCTCAAGAAGTATTAACGGTCGCATGAAAGTTTGTAAGCAAACTCATATAAATATTCATTAATTAAAAAGTACTGAGGCTGAAGGGCAAGATTATGATAGCTTGAATTGAATTCTCCGGGTGTAGGGATGTTCTTTACACACACGCAGGGTTATTTGATCGATGTTTCGAAGAAAGATAGGAATGAAGAATAAGACGATGTTTTATTGAGGGAGGACGTGATTTCTGACATTTTTTCATGACTATTAAGATAGGGCTCATGACAACCGAAAAGCTAGCTTAGTTGGAAACCCTAATTTTCAAGGCTTTTCTTTTACAATTCTCTTCTTTAACTGTAATATTCATGATCTTCCTTTTATTATTGGATTTTGTGGGTGCAATCCGCTGAAAACCCTCAGGAGACAACACTCTTCCTAGTAGGGACACCTAGAGGTTTAAAGGCTTGTTGCACATGCTCAGTGCAATCGTGTTGCCTACAAAAGTGTGCTAGTTAGTTTTTCTCTTCTTTATTTTCTCCTTCTCTTTTTAATAAAACAGTTCGCTCGAGACGATCGAAAATAAGTTTGGGGGAATTTGATCATTCGAAAATATTGCATTTTTAACACGGCAATTTCCCTATCATTCGTACTCATCTAGAGCTGCTCGGCATTCATATAGCACATATTAGCAAAACTGTCGTAAAATAACAGATTGCATGTGTGAGACTTTAAAATTGGCACTTTAAGGGAAATTGATTGTTTATCATGGCATCGCATTATTCTTGTGTAGCGCAACTTGTGTTTCGAAATCTGTGCAGGAAATTCCAAGAGAATGGCCAAATTAGTGAAACAAGTGCTGTTAAAGAATACGCCAACTCAAGGATTTGAAATCTAGAAAAGATCTAGGAGGGATTCAAGGAATCAACATATCAGAAAATACACCTGAAAACAGAAGAAGGCAGTGCATGAAGTTTAAAGCCCCATCCCTCCTATTGGACCGCGGATCCACGGCCGGAGTCGCCTTGCGCCACGGATCTGCGGTGGAGAAGCCACGTCACCAGAAATTCTATGCTCCATTATTCTGCTATCAGCTTCAGAACTTCATTAAGCTACTGCAATTGCCAGAACACTCCAGAACCTTCTGCCAGATCAGCAAACCTTGGGTTCAAAACTAATGATGTCCAAGCTTCCAAAACAAGCTTCACCTAAACTACCTTAAAGCCTAGAACCTTCCCCCTAACCTCCTAGCTTAAGGTGGAAGCTAAACCCTAACTAACTAGTTCTAGAGGCTTCTACCTAACTAACTAGCTTACAATGGAAGCTAACCTAATCCAAGCTTCTTAAGGAAGCTAATCATTCCTAAACCTATAAAAAGGACCCTAGGCCTCACTAGAAAAGGTTGTTGATTGTTGTTGAAATTCTATCATCTCTTCAACCCAACACTTGCCACCTCCAAACCCTAACCCTAATCCAATCAAGAAACCAAAGTTCAAGATTCTTTGAGTGCAAGCAAAGCAAGCCTTCAACCATCCTTTAGAAGCGAAGCCGGTCTTCATCGGAGCATGAGATCCAAGTCGATCCGCGACTCAAGGAGCCGATGCAACGCTAGATTCGACAATCTTGTTCCTTCTCAAATTCTAGTAGTCTTGAGCAATGTATAACAAATTGTGGAATAAATAAAGGTGACGATTCTTTTAACTTGCTTATCTTTCAATTCAAGCATTATGTTTCAACTTCGATTTTTGAATGTATTCTTTGTGATGATGCTTGAGTAAAACTCGGCTCGTGAAGGAGTCGAGATGATCGGTAGAATGATGAGGTTGACGAATCTTTAAATATTTTCTTAAGTCCTATAACGATTGTAAATTCTTGAAAATTGAATGATCGATGATCTAGATCGATGCGAAATGTGTTCTTGATTATTTTCGCACGGTTCTAGAGATCAACGATCGATCATTCGATTTCCTACAAGCTATCTTGTGATGTGATTCATCGAAAGGACAAAGGATAGGATGAGGAAACCCTAATTCTTCGCAAGATCCTTAATCCTCGATAAATCTACATCGATTTAGCATCAATTCGTTAATGGATAAGAAAAAGTAATTTCTAGTCTTCTTCACATCTAAGATCTAATCGACTCCTACGAGCTACATTTCAATTCTTGAAACTTAAATCGATTGGAATTATATCAATTCTTGATTCTTGATTTTTAATGCTTTCTTGATTCTTGATTAGATCTAGTTGATTCTTGAAATTCATTGATATAAATCTTGAATCGTTTTGCTTTTCTTTTCTATTAAATTTTCAATTCCAAACAAAACAAATACGAACGAATCGCACAATCCCTGTGGACGATCCGCACTTACTAACGCGCTACAAACCGACACCGTTATTGATTGCTGTCATATAATTCTTTGATTGTGATTTCTATTCATTTTCTAAACCGACACAACGAGAAATTAGATTAATCAGTGGGCACCCTCCCGAGCCTCCCCACTCGACGTATTATCTTGTATCTTTGCCTCCGCGAAAATTCGGGCGGGTTTCGAGTTCGTTTCGACTCCCGGATTGGCTCAAAACTTTCAGTTTTTAAAATTTAGCTCACTGGATTTTCGGGTTTTGGAAAAATGGATGTGTTTGCTAATTTCGTGCGGGATTCTAATGACGTTGTTACTTTACAAGCTTGGTGATGTTTATATGTGTTTGTAAACCTCCGCTAATTGCTAGTATGTCGGTTAGTTGGTGGTTGCACATTTCTGTAATGGATATTGGTTTGTGGATATGAATTTATTGGATTATCGTGGATGAATAGCCGGGGATGTGAGATGAGGGTTTTTCATTCTTTCATTCAAATGTAAATTGTAAATTTGTTGTAATATTATTTTGCGGGGCACATCTGGTTTGAGGTTGTAACCACCGTTGTATTATTTCATTTACTGTTTATTGCTCCTAGGATAGACCTAAGGTGGGGTGCACAAACTACCGGGTAATTTGAAGTGCTTAGTGGCCTACTCACGTCGTTGAGGGAGACCGCTTCACTTCGGGAACTTAGCGGGTAGTTTGCCGTACCCGTAGGGGTCTAGGGTGGAGTTTGGCTATTCATCACGACCGTGTAATCCGTCTTTTGTTGCAGGCTCAAACGAAAGGCGGATTCCTAGTATATCCAATATGTTCATCTGTGATCTGGAATGCCTATTATTGCGTCTGACGAATGTACAATATCTATATATGATATCTAGTAGGTGTTGCTTATGTTTTGCATCCGCGCTAGCCCAGCCCCCGCTCTGTCATTAGTTAAGTAACCTAATGGGTGAATGACGGCACCCAGTGGCGAATGCGGATGGCATAAGCGGACATTGTATTTTTGTTGTTTTCTGCAATGATAGGATAAATGATGGGACGCATTATATTAATGCAAAGAAAACAAACCAAAGCTGAATCGTTGGAACAAATTGAAAAGAAACCATTCGGTTATTTTAAAAGAGCGGAATTTTTAATTGCGGAGCTTTAACCACTCATTTTAAAAAGCTATCAGGTTCCTTCGGTAATATCAAGTTCACTACGTTCACGGTTTCGCCTAAACCAGTCGTAGCCCTCCGTCATTTCATATGGATGGTCAGTAGTATTCAAGCTATGTTTGTTGGCCTTCGTCAAGGCATGGTGTTTGGTAGCTGCTGGGGTATTCATATGTAGCATAGATAGATGCGTTGGTTTGGGACAGTCGTATTACCTTATTGGCCTTCGTCAAGGTTATGTACGGGTGGGTTCAACTTAACAGGGATAATGATGGGCAGAACTTGATATGTGACTTATGATTTGTTGGCCTTCGTCAAGGTCATAAGAGCATAGGGAAAAAATTCACATCGGGAGTTTCTAAAGAAACTGAAACTTGCTAGTGTTGCATACCATTTAGAGTTTGATAATGTTGGTAGGATTCCTTTAGCATTATCACACGATGATATTTGGATCCCGATCCTACTGTGAATATCAGCTACTCATGAGGAGATTCGTCACTTAACGATCAATGCTATAAACCAAGTAGGTGTCTAGAACAGTATTATCGGGGCTACGCCTCCAGGGAAAAGAGGTTATCTAATTAAGGAACTTCGCGAAAGCGTCGTAAAACCTCCCTCTAAGTACCAACACTAGCCTGGATGAACGGTTAAGCAAGTATTATACGGTGAAATCAGTCCTGACTAATTCTTCTTTTATAGTTTGAGGAAGGATTCGAGAAATAGTGGGAGCCATACAGTTTAGATAAACTTAAAATCAATCTAAACTTGCAAGAGCATCATGCTAAAGTGTTTTCTTCTCTCTCTTTCTCTCTTAATTGCAGTGACCCTGTGACCATGACTAGGTTACATCTAGATAACAAGATGACTGAATCTGACTTTTATGACTTGAAAAGGTCTGTCCAGATGTCCATTGCCTATGAAAAGCTGGACCGCCCTATTACTACTCAAGCCCCCGCCATCCCAGGTCCAGTTTCTACAGTTGCGGATATGAATATCCGGCAGACAAGGGAAAAGGAAAATGTGAATGCCAAGTGCCTCGTGTTGGCTTCAGTTGATGGTATATACCAGAAGCAGCACGAGAAGATGGACTTAGTTTCCAACTTCCTCCATAACAAAGATTTATATGGAGAGCAATCTCGTATCGCAAGATATGAGACCTCGAACGAATTGCTTCAAGCGAGGTTGGCTGTCGGGTCATCTGTAGGGGACGACATCCTTACAATGACTAGCTATATTAATGAGCTCACGGACCTGGAGACCACGTTGGGAAACAGGTCATATGCTGACTTGTTTCCACAGTCCCTACCCTCTACTTACACCTTGAAGGAAACCAGGGAGGCACCAACACTGCTTAATGGGGGAACTTCTTCTTATACATCCAAGGCGAAAGCAAAGGGTGAAAAGAAGAAGACCTCCACAAAGCCGATAAGCAGTGTCATTGAGGTAGAAGCAAAGGGAAAGGAAAAAGTTTCGGGACTTGGTGTAGGTAAGGAGGGATGTTCCTATTGTTATGGGAACGGGCATTGGCAGAAGGATTGCAGGGCTTTGTAAGCCAGTAGCCAGGATTCGAAGCATGTTGTGGCTTCGGCCTCGAGTGTATTTGTAATTGAGAACTGTTTGTCAATTAACTCTACTTCCTAGGTACTAGATACCGGATCAGGATCTCATATCTATAATTCGTTACATGCTTTGAGAAACCGTAGAGTTATCAGGGTAGGTGATATGTCTCTCAGAGTTGCGAATGGAATGAGCTTGGACGCTGAATCCGTGGGGGAATATCGCCTAGGACTGACAATTGGGCAGATATTAATTCTACGTAACTGCTTGTATGTACCTAGTTTGACTTGTAATATCATATCAGTATCCTCACTTTCGAGAGAGGGATATGATTTTACATTCGTAAGCGATGTGGTTCACATCCACCTAAATCAAGTTCTGATTGGGTCCGGTACATTAGATGACGGTATATACGTATTGAATCAAGCTCGGGTTTTCAATGTCCAAAACACACTTAAAAGAAAGTCTCCGGAAATAAATCAGGCTTTCTTATGGCATTGTAGACTAGGTCACATCAATGAAACACGGTTGACTAAGTTACATAGAGAAGGACATTTGAATCCGTTCGAATATCAAACTTATGCTACTTGTGAATCTTGTCTCATGGGAAAGATGACAAAGACTTCGTTTACTGGACACGGAGTAAGAGCGAGCGAGCTCTTGGGACTCGTACACAGTGACGTGTGCGGTCCAATGTCTACACATGCAAGAGGTCGTTATTCCTACTTCATTACTTTTACGGATGATTTCTCTAGGTATGGACATATCTTCTTGATGAAGCATAAATCCGAGGTCTTTGAGAAATTCTTGGAATACAAGAATGAAGTGGAAAACCAAACAGGCGAAAGTATCAAGACACCGAGATCTGATCGAGGTGGTGACTACTTAAGTGTCGAGTTCCTGGGTTACTTAAAAGAGAATGGAATTCTCTCTCAGCTTACTCCTCCATACACACCACAACACAATGGTGTATCGGAAAGGTGGAATCGAACCCTATTGGGTATGGTTCGTTCCATGATGAGTAAGGCTGAGTTACCGCGATCTTTCTGGGGTTATGCACTAGAATCAGCTGCATATCTTTTGAACAAGGTTCCAACCAAGACTGTGCCTACCACACCATATCAGATATGGAGTGGGGAGAAACCCTATCTTCAGTGCCTGAAGACATGGGGATGTCCAGCTTTTGTTAAAAAGCAGCATGCGGACAAGCTCGAAGCACGCTCAGTACAGTGTAAGTTTGTGGGATATCCAAAGAACTCCAAGGGGTATTATTTCAATTACGCAGAGGAACAAAAGGTTTTTGTTTCTCGTTATGCCCACTTCTTGGAAGCTGAATTTTTAGAAAATCAGAAGAGTGGGAGCGCAATAGAACTAGAAGAAATTCCAAAACCACAAGTTGTTACTGAAAGTAAGGTAGAACTAGAAGTTTTAGAAGAAAGGGACATTCCAACGCCTATCCGCAGAAGTAGTAGGCAGTCGCATACGCCCGAGAGATACTACGGTTTTCTCATAGGCGGGGATAGAGAAGATTGCATCATTGACAATGATGACCCTACTAGCTTCCAGCAAGCCATTCAGAGCGGCGACTCGGTAAAATGGCTGGATGCAATGCGGACCGAAATGGAGTCCATGTACACTAACAAAGTATAGACTTTAGACATTGCTCCAGATGGGGTAAAACCCGTAGGATGCAAATGGATCTTCAGAAAGAAGATTGGTGTAGATGGACAGGTTGAAACCTATAAGGCTTGACTTGTTGCAAAGGGCTTTCGTCAAAGACCTGGTTTGGACTTTGACGAAACCTTTTTCTCCAGTGGCTATGCTCAAATCCATTCGGGTCCTTCTTGCTATTGCTACCTTCCACGATTATGAGATCTGGCAGATGGACGTAAAGACGGCTTCTCTAAATGGTAATTTGGAAGAATGTGTCTATATGGATCAGCCAGAGGGATTCATTCAGAGTGGGAGCAGCGGTAAAGTGTGCAAGTTACTTAAGTCCATTTATGGACTAAAGCAGGCATCGCAGAGTTGGAAGATCTGTTTTGATGATACTGTCAAAGAATTCGACATTATCAAGAATTCAGATGAACCATGCATATACAGTAAGATTGTAGGGAGAGCTATAGTATTCCTCGTATTGTACGTGGATGACATTCTCCTAATAGGAAATGATATTCCTATGCTACAGTCAGTAAAAGGATTCTTGTCACAGAAGTTCTCCATGAAGGACCTGAGTGATTCTACCTACATTCTGGGGTTCCAGATCTATCGTGATAGATCAAAGAGGATGTTGGGACTTTCGCAGTCCAGGTACATAGACACCATATTGAAAAGATGTAGTATGGAAGATTCTAAGCGTGGTAACCTACCGGCTTGTCACGGAATCACCCTCTCCAAAGAGATGTCTCCCAAGACTGATTTGTAAAGGGCTCGCATGTCGATTATAGCCTACGCTTCTGCGGTAGGCTCTATAATGCATGCGATGTTATGTACCAGACCAGATGTAGCATCCGCATTGAGCGTTGTAAGCCAGTATCAGGAAAACCCAGGAGAGGAGCACTGGATAGCAGAACATTCTCAAGTACCCAAGGAGGACTAAGGAGATGTTCTTGGTGTATGGCGGAAAGGACCTCCAGATTGAGGCCTTTGCTGACTCCAGCTTCCAGAGTGACAAGGATGACTCCAAATCCATGTCGGGTTATGTCTTTACCCTCAATGGAGGGGTGGTCTGTTGGAAGAGTTCCAAGCAGGACACCGTTGCTGACTCAACGATGGAAGCGGAGTACATTGCTGCTTGCGATTCCGCAAAAGAAGCTGTCTGGATGAAAGAAGTTCCTCATAGAACTTCAGGTGGTTCCTACCAGTGTTGATCCAATACCTCTGTATTGCGACAACAACGGCGCTATAGCTTTAGCGAAGGAACCCAGGTCCCATCAGAAGTCCAGACACATCTTAAGGCGGTATAACCTGATCAGGGAGATCGTAGATCGCCGGGAGACCGAGGTGAAGAGAGTAGATACAGAGGATAACACTGCTGATCCATTCACAAATGTCGTTCCTCAGACACAGTTAGAGAGGCTATTTGAGATGATAGGTCTGCGATATGCCAGTACATGGCCCTAGTGCAAATGGGCAATTGTTAGTGTTTATGCCCTAGAGGCCATTACTGTATCATACTAGTTTGTATATGTCACGACCCAGAATTGGCCCGTGACGACCCTAGTACTACGCAACGCCCTAAGACGTAACGTAGTAAAAGAAAGCCAAAACCCAGAAATCTAAACCATAAAAATACAGAAAAGATAATATAAGTTTTTGAAACATTTGAAATCGCAACCCAAATTCTTTAAAAGTCCTACTTTATTTCTTTAAAATTTTAGCAACACCCCCTATTTATAAAAACTAGCCAAGATGAATGCAACACAAAAATATGACGCTGTCGCAAAAAAATAAAGACAATAGAGAGAAAGCTGTATATAAAGGACAACAAATCCATAAATAATATACAGTAACGTCCTCACCACGTCTCTAAGTCAACAACATAATAGTAGATGGAGAGTACAAGATACAACGAATGTACAATACAAAATACAGATAACCACCAAAACCCACCTAAGCAAAATAGTACTATGAGCTGATGCGGTATCTGTAGCAAAAGATGATAGCTGAAAAGCGGAATAGCCAGCCTTGCCTACTCTGGGGAACAACCTGAAACACCTGTGGCACAACGGGGGTGAGTTGCCAACTCGTTAATAGTAGATAACATATGCAGGTAATCGCAGGAATGTACGTACAACATGAATCTAAGATATGCGATTACAGTAATAACATGTCATACAAATGCTGAATAAAGGAAAGTACACTAGCAGGTACAATCAATATATGAAGCAATAGTAACATGACAATAATATGCAATAACCATGCAATAGGGATATGAGAATGTAAATATGCAACTATCATAAGGGTACACTAACAGGTACTACCAATATATGAAACTGTGCATAAAAATAGATAAGTGTGAGGCATGGGGTGGAATATGTCATTTCCACGGAAACCTGACATCGTGACAGGATCACAATCCATCAAGACACTCAATCCACAATTTCCTCAAATCAGCCCCCAACTGGGCTCTCACATCATATAAGTCTCACATCACCTCATTGTACAATATCGAATAGCTCTCCTATATCTCGAATGTGCAATTCAACAATCTCTTTCATATCCAATATCTAATCTCAATGAATCACCTATATTCTAAGTCGAATCTCAAGTAAGTTTCCAACATCCTAAATAAATATATATGCAGAAATAAATATGATGGGGTCAATACACATATATTAGCATCCCATTCCACTAATATTGGTGTAAGGGTATATATAACAACCGCTAATCCCCTGTTATATATACAAAGGTGTTTAAAAGAAATATCATGAAAACAATGTGCCAAGCATCGACACAGAAATCCTGATAGGTACGTATCATACGCTGTCCCGAAAGCACGAGTACCTAGCTCTGACCCTCGCCTTTCGACGTATGCATACGTGCATGACTCCCAACGGTATCTCCATGATCCCCGCCGAGTCATTGGTACTGTCACCGGATGGTATGGTTCCCCTGCCGGGCTCATCGGCTCAAAGCACATCGACATCCCTTTCTTGCCCCGGGGTACCTCCGAGCCCTACCATGTACCCTCTACGGCCTCGACGCCTCCTCATAGGGGTATATATAATCAGCACCGATAAAACCCATGGTGGATGCGCAAATATCATATCAAGGAAACCGGATTTTTCAATGTATGCATAATTTCATGAACTCCCGCGGTTCCCAAATCCAGAAAACATCATGTAAAATCCAAATAATAATGCGCAATCCAGGAATAAACATATACGATGTATCTGAAATTCGAGATATAAATGAGAATATGTAGCTGAAACCAGATGTATGCGAAACCAATAAGGTACAGCTAAGTAACATCAGTAAAGGTAAATATGTAACTGCAACTGAATATGTGGGTAACATACAGGTGTAGCAATGTATAGGTATCTACCTATAAGAACTGATGTCGTATACCCCTCTGGGTATAAGTAAAATATGTAGGATATCCCCCCCGGTATAACTAAAATATGTGCAAGGTATACCTATAGCTGCATCGCAAGGTGTATATGTACCTATCACTAAAGGTATGATACACTATAGGTATACCGATAAGCTAGATATCATGTGTGATAAGCAATAGTATCTATAATGGTTAGTGTGTGACATGGAAATTATTGACGGTGTGTGTGTAGCGTACAATCCGTGGTCGTGCAACATAAACCGTCAATAATGTGTGCAGTGCCCTACGGCTACTAGTCACAGTACAACTATATCTAAGGAAATACAGTGAAGGCGCAATTCTAACAATGACGTAGAATATGCGACAGGTATTTGAATCCTAGCCCAGACGCATAACGCCATGCGGGCGATTCCCCTGTAGATGTTAAATCTACTCACCTACGCTACACGCTAGGTGAATCCTACCATCTGCTCCCCCTGTATCAGTGTCCATAGTCCCTGCCTGCAAACCTGCAAATAAGACATGGAAATCATATATAAGGCAAATATTCCGCAAAACGCGACATCGAACCCAAAATGAGAAACTCGCGTCGCGAACTAAACGCGCGTGCACGATACGCTAAAACGTGTGTATACGTGTCTAAAACTATCGCGACACGCTGCGATACGCTGGATCACAGAACCCACTCACGTATCGTGCGTATCGCGCAAACACAACGGACACAAAAACGATATATAGTCTCAGATTTTCCTACAGGTCAAATCTTACAAAACTAGACATTCCAAAGCACTACAATACACTGCAGACAACCCTACCCAAAACCTCAAGACCCAACACCCTACCATGGCCGCAATTTGCAGCCAATAAGATTAAATCGACGGCCAGAATTTGGGGGTAGGGGCTCGTGTTCTGGTGGTGTTGTCCATACCTAGTGAGCATGTTCCAGTCTTCTTAATTTTTACCTGAAGGCCCCGGGTCAATAGCAGATCACAAAATGCTAATATATCGCTTTAAAAACACCAATTTTGCACAATATGGAAAACCTATGGTATTTTAGTGTAATACAGGGTTAAGCTCAGTTAAGGTGACCTTAACAACAGTTAAATAAGTAGGGTTTACCAACACATTCAAGACTTAACCAAAATTCCATATAAACACCAAAATCTGGCACTAAACCCATTATTTAACACAAACCGACACTAATTAGCACACAAGCTAAGCAACTAGGAGATTGGGTTCAGAAAATATACCCTAGAGAACCCTGGAGAGCAGGTGAAGAAGAAGATGAGGGGTTGCTACTGCTGCTGGGGCTCCTGCTGCTGCTAAGGCTGATGCTGTTGCTGCTACAGCTGCTTGCTGCTGATGCTGATGTTGTTTCTGTTGTTGTTGCTGCCTCTGGTGCTGCTGCTGCCACTGCTGCTGCTTCTCCTTGGGCTGGGGCTGCTGCTGCAGGTGAGTGTGTGTGTGTGTGAGAATGAGAGAAATGAGAGAAGTGAGAAACAATTGAGAGGCAAGGAAATTGTGGCATCAAGTGTCAACCCCCCTCTCTCTCTCCTCATTTAATGAGGCATGGCAAGGCCATCATGCCCCATGATGCATTCCCTCACACACACACAAAGTTCAACACAAGAAATTCTAATCCTTTTCAAATCCATTTTGTTTTTTTAAAACAATCATCATACTTAAAACCCATAACACTTAAAACAAAACTAAAAACTAGATTAGAGAAAATGGTTAGTTAACCATGATTGCTAATCATGTTTAACCCCAAAAACAACCCTAGTTATCGTGCACAAGTGTGTGCAAGCCTAGGAAAAATCTACTAAAATACTCATTAAATAGGATAAAATACTTGGAAATCATTTTGGTAAACTTTTTATTAAAAACTATATATTAAAATATAATTAGCCACAAAACACATTCTAAGGTGTTACAATCTCCCCCCTTAAAAGAAATTCGTCCTCGAATTTAAAAATGTACTGTTACGCGTACCTTCAAAGAGAAGATTACAACTCTCAATTCTCGCTCGCAGCCTTCCAAGTGATTACCTCATTATACGACTACACCCAAGAAAACCCTTCACAGATGGCAAGACCCTTGACCGACGTTTCTCCACCTGCCGAGCCATTAACACAATTGGCTGCTGGTGAACGAAAGATCACGTCCAAGCTAAATGGTCTGGTGCCAAATCATGTGAGAAAGGTCAAGAAGGTAATTGTAAAGTATCATCACAAGGAATACGGGGTGAAAACTCACTGATATGGGCGGAAGTGCCAAATTAAAGGCAACGAAACTAACTCGTTTATGGGATCTCAGAAGGACCTAAATCCTGGGACAAGCTTCCCAAAATCCAACACGTCATTTATCGGAAGGTCCGTAGGAATACATGATCTGTCCTTGCGAACTCGAGTCTATGACCAACACAGTCGGCATAAGACCTCAGTCCGCAATGGACAATTTCCATCCTGACCTAACACAACTGGACCATCTCCGAAGTCTCTAGACTAGCTGGGGTATAAGGTCCTACTTACGCAGAGTCAGAAAACAACAGACTGGTGATCGACACGACCTAACCCCTGAGCCTAAAGGTGGCCAATTAGAGTGTCTCCTAATAACAGCTATCGAAGGAGAACCCTAACGATGGCGAGTGACGATCCCCAACCGCTGGCAACAATCAAAACAAACACACCACTTAACAAGAAACAACTGAGCACATTGAGTATAACCGGACGACAAGAATCCGAATGGAGTCACACCCTGACTAAACTTGGGTAGAAACCATAACGAAATTTGTGGAGATCTGCTCCCACTCCTACTTCGGAACAGTAAAAGGTTGCAACTCTCCAGCCGGCCTCAGATGCTCGACCCAAGCACACAACAAGACAGACACCTTGAAACGAAACCTGAAATTTCTCTTTACATCCCTGTCCACCCGTAACTATCTCACAAGTCACGCTAAATGTTGGTGGAATTTGAATGCATCTAGAGAGTTGACTGATGTGCTTGCTCTAGGATTTCACATCTCTACCCGATAACATCAGGTACACAAACGCGTCCCAAACACAGCACACCCTGTCACAAATCAAGGACTCCGAATCATTACCCAGCCGAGTATGCTCAAGTATCTCTGACGAACGAGCATCGATGGGCAGTGTCTCGCAAAAACGATTTAAGGAAAGTGGTCGGGCACGGACATGAGCAAGTTATCCCCTCCGTAGAGACGAACTTAAGCTGTACTCGACGATCACACAAGAACTGTAAATCTGCAGAAGACTATCACAACAATCAAAATCCGCTACAGGAAGATATTCATTAAGCTCTAGTGGTCCGTGGAAAATCTGACACGACTCTCAAACAAGTAGTGTTCCCAAATCTCCAACGCAAAACCACCGCGGCCATCTCCAGATCATGAGTGGAATATCCTGCTCGTACTTCGTCCAAATGTAGGGAAGCAAAAGCGATGACTCTGTAGTGTCACATCAGTACACACTCAAGCCCACTCAAGAAACATTACAGTTAAACAACAAAGTCGCCCGAACCAAAGGCAAAGAAAGAACTGATGCAGTTGTTAACCGAATCTCCAACTGCCGAAACTCCGTACACAAGCCTCAGTCCACAGAAAAGAAACCTCCTTTCCGGTCCATTCAGTCGACGGTGCAGCACTACTCTAGCAATCCTGCATGAAACGGCGGTAAAACCTGCTAAGCCCAACAATCTGCGGATCTCCGTCCTGCACACATGTTTGGGCCTAAGCTGTACGGCCACGATCTCCCTCAGGACCATACGAAACCGTCTCCCGTGACTACAAGACCTAGGAGTCAACACAAAACAAGCCTGAAGAAACAGTCCGAGAATCTAGCAAACTGCTGGTACTCTCCCAGTATCTGCATAACAAATCCTCAAGTGCTACTCCTGTTCCTCAAGACATATTAGATAGACCAGAATGTCGTAAATAACACAACAATAACCGGTCGAGGAACGGCCTGCAGAAATCTGGTTCATCATATCTACGAATGCTGCTAGGGCATCAGGGAATCCAACGACTCACAAAAACACACAAAGCCCGTCGCACGCATAAGGCTGTCTTCGGAATGCTATCACTCCGAATCCGCAATAATGATGACCTGATCCCAAACAAACTTAGAAAATGTCTCGCACTCTGGAGCTGATCGAAGAAATTGTCACGGCGAGGTGAAGGATACATATCCACACTATAAGCCGGTTCGATTAACAATCCGTCGATACGCAACCCTAAACTGCCGTCTTTTCCTTTGACGAACAGAAATAGGAGCTTCCAAAAGCGAAACACTCAGACGCACAAAACTCCCAAAACCATAACTCTGCAGCTGATCCTTTAGCTCCCAAGCTTCGCCGGCTCATCCGGAACAACGTCGGAAAAACTCTCGCACGAAAGGAACCTGGTCCAACAATCCCACTGTGGCTCCGGTATCACGAATGAACGCCAAGAATCCACGACATCTCCTCAGTAGCCGACTAGCGAAAAAGGCTGAATTCAAGCTGTGAGAGGCGGCACAACTATCCACCTGCACAACAAGAACTGACTTGCCGGGAAAACAATTCCTGACTGTTTCCTCACGGTAGTCCATAATGCCTAGCACGTAGTTAACCAGTCCGTGCCCAGGAGAATGTCAAATCCAACATCTCTAGAAGGATCGAAACGACGGACGAATCTCTATCTCCTATCCGATTGGCACACAACTGAATACGTGTCGCGCAACAAAAGAATCGCTGACCGAAGTTAACACAACTACGACTAATCTACCCAACCACGGTACAAGCATGAAAGACAAACGAGTACACCAGAAGAACAAGTGAATTAAAGATACCTGAAAACTCCATATTGGACGCCTGCGCGTCCCGATGATTAGAAGCAAACTCCTGTGTCTGCCCTCTACCCGCAGCTGGATGAACTCCTCTGGTAGACTGAGCCCTCTAAGCAAATCTTCCATGTCCATGGCCTCTCTGATGACGATCCTGACGAGGTGCTAAGGAACAATCCCTGACGATGTGCTGAAGGCTTCCGCATCGAAAACATCTACGCGCTGACTGCTGACCATCCTGGAGATGAGAGCTGAACGACTGTCCTCACCCTAAGCCTCTGCTACTCCCGCGACGGCCACGAAATCTGTCTCGATGACCAAACCTCTGTCTCTGGGCTGGTACACTGGTACGAGTCCTCCACTGTCCTGGAATATGTGCCTCATCAACTGGAGCTGCAACCACTGGTGCTATGTAGGTGACGGACTGTTGCATGCTGATCGTAAGTGACAACTGAGTAACAGGGGTGACAACCTCCTTTCGTAGCTCCCAAACGACATCAACCAAAGAACTCATAGTCTGGCGGAAGTCCTGCATCTCTGCCAAAAGTCTATCAATAGTATATGTCGTAGGCTGATCCGTCTGCACCTGTGCAACTAGTGTGCCATCCCGGTCTGTACTTGTCTCACCCGAGCCAACTCTGACCTCGGCCCTCGCTGCATCACTCTGAGTCCCCATAGTCATCGACGGCAAGGCTATAAATAGATATAAGATTCGATGAGAATAAGAAATCGAATCTCAAGGATAGGAATCATCAAGGAAGGAATATCAAGCAGTTTGTACTTAGTTCACTTAAGGCGAAGTACCGCATCGTGGGTATGCTGCAGACATACACACACTGCGTTACTCTGCTTAAGTTACCTACTCCATCGTACTAAGGTCATCCTACACTGAGAAAGGTAAAACCTAGCGCTTTGATACAAACTTTGTCATGTCCCAGAATTGGCCCGTGACGACCCTAATACTACGCAACGCCCTAAGACGTAACGTAGTAAATGAAAGCCAAAACCCAGAAATCTAAACCATAAAAATACGGAAAAGATAATATAAGTTTTTGAAACATTTGAAATCGCAATCCAAATTCTTTAAAAGTCCTACTTTATTTCTTTAAAATTTTAGCAACACCCCCTTTTTGTAAAAACTAGCCAAGATGAATGCAACACAAAAATATGACGCTGTAGCAAAAAAATAAAGACAATAGAGAGAAAGCTGTATATAAAAGACAACAAATCCATAAATAATATACAGTAACGTCCTCACCACGTCTCTAAAGTAACAACATAATAGTAGATGGAGAGTACAAGATACAATGAATGTACAATACAAAATACAGATAACCACCAAAACCCACCTAAGCAAAATAGTACTGTGAGCTGATGCGATATCTGTAGCAAAAGATGATAGCTGAAAAGCGGAATAGCCTGCCTTGACTACTCTGGGGAACAACCTGAAACACCTGTGGCACAACGGGGGTGAGTTGCCAACTCGTGAATAGTAGATAACATATGTAGGTAATCGCAGGATTGTACGTACAGCATGAATCTAAGATATGCGATTACAGTAATAACATGTCATGCAAATGCAGAATAAAGGAAAATACACTAGCAGGTACAATCAATATGTGAAGCAATAGTAACATGACAATAAAATGCAATAACCATGCAATAGGGATATGAGAATGTAAATATGCAACCATCATAAGGATA
Organism: Agapanthus africanus; assembly: GCA_030015575.1. Classification (NCBI taxonomy): domain Eukaryota; kingdom Viridiplantae; phylum Streptophyta; class Magnoliopsida; order Asparagales; family Amaryllidaceae; genus Agapanthus; species Agapanthus africanus. Next base: position 249,721,829 of record CM057345.1, on the reverse strand, counting down.
CACTAACAGGTACTACCAATATATGAAACTGTGCATAAAAATAGATAAGTGTGAGGTATGGGGTGGAATATGTCATTTCCACAGAAACCTGATATCGTGGCAGGATCACAATCCATCAAGACACTCAATCCACAATTTCCTCAAATCAGCCCCCAACTGGGCTCTCACATCATACAAGTCTTACATCACCTCAATGTACAATATCGAATAGCTCTCCTATATCTCGAATGTGTAATTCAACAATCTCTTTCATATCCAATATCCAATCTCAATGAATCATCTATATCCCAAGTCGAATCTCAAGTAAGTTTCTAACATACTAAATAAATATATATGCAGAAATAAATATGATGGGGTCAATACACATATACTAGCGTCCCATTCCACTAATATTGGTGTAAGGGTATATATAACAACGGCTAATCCCCTGTTATATATACAAAAGTGTTTAAAAGAAATATCATGAAAACAATGTGCCAAGCATCGACACAAAAATCCTGATAGGTACGTATCATACGCTGTCCCGAAAGTACGAGCGCCTAGCTATGACCCTCGCCTTTCGACGTATGCATACATGCATGACTCCCAACGGTATCCCCATGATCCCCGCCGAGTCATTGGTACTGTCACCGGATGGTTTGGTTCCCCTACCGGGCCCATCGGCTCAAAGCACATCGACATCCCTTTCTTGCCCCGGGGTACCTTCGGGCCCCACCATGTACCCTCTACGGCCTCGACGCCTCCTCGTAGGGGTATATATAATCAGCACCGATAAAACCCATGGTGGATGCGCAAATATCATATCAAGGAAACCGGGTTTTTCAATGTATGCATAATTTCATGAACTCCCGCGATTTCCAAATCCAGAAAATATCATGTAAAATCCAAATAATAATGCGCAATCCAGGAATAAACATATACGATATATCTGAAATGCGAGCATATAAATGAGAATATGTAGCTGAAACCAGATGTATGCGAAACCAATAAGGTACAGCTAAGTAACATCAGTAAAGGTAAATATGTAACTGCAACTGAATATGTGTGTAATATACAGGTGTAGCAATGTATAGGTATCTACCTATAAGAACTGATGTCGTATACCCCCCTGGGTATAAGTAAAATATGTAGGATATCCCCCCGGTATAACTAAAATATGTGCAAGGTATACCTGTAGCTGTATCGCAAGGTGTATATGTACCTATCACTAAAGGTATGATACACTATAGGTATACCGATAAACTAGAAATCATGTGTGATAAGCAATAGTATCTATAATGGTTAGTGTGTGACATGGCAATTATTGACGGTGTGTGTGTAGCGTACAATCCGTGCTCGTGCAACATGAACAGTCAATAATGTGTGCAGTGCCCTACGGCTACTAGTCACAGTACAACTATATCTAAGGAAATAAAGTGAAGGCGCAATTCTAACAATGACGTAGAATATACGACAGGTATTTGAATCCTAGCCCAGACGCATAACGCCATCCGGGCGATTCCCCTGTAGATGTTAAATCTACTCACCTACGCTCCACGCTAGGTGAATCCTACCATCTGCTCCCCCTGTATCAGTGACCGCAATCCCTGCATGCAAACCTGCAAATAAGACATGGAAATCATATATAAGCCAAATATTCCGCAAAACGCGACATCGAACCCAAAACGAGAAACTCGCGTCGCGAACTAAACGCGCGTGCACGATACGCTAAAACGTGTGTATACGCGTCTGAAACCATCGCGACACGCCGCGATACGCTGGATCACAGAACCCACTCACGTATCGCACGTATCGCGCAAACACAACGGACACAAAAACGATATATAGTCGCAGATTTTCCTACAGGTCAAATCTTACAAAACTAGACATTCCAAAGCACTACAATACACTACAGACAACCCTACCCAAAACCTTAAGACCCAACACCCTACCATGGCCGCAATTTGCGGCCAATAAGATTAAATCGGCAGCCAGAATTTGGGGGTAGGGGCTCGTGTTCTGGTGGTGTTGTCCATACCTAGTGAGCATGTTCCAGTCTTCTTAATTTTTACCTGAAGGTCCCAGGTCAATAGTAGATCACAAAATGCTAATATATCACTTTAAAAACACCAATTTTGCACAATATAGAAAACCTATGGTATTTTAGTGTAATCCAGGGTTAAGCTCAGTTAAGGTGACCCTAACAACACTTAAATAAGTAGGGTCTACCAACACAATCAAGACTTAACCAAAATTCCACATAAACACCAAAATCTGGCACTAAACCCACTATTTAACACAAACCGACACTAATTAGCACACAAGCTAAGCAACTAGGACATTGGGTTCAGAAAATATACCCTAGAGAACCCTACAGAGCAGGTGAAGAAGAAGATGAGGGGTTACTACTGCTGCTGGGGCTCCTGCTGCTGCTAAGGCGATGCTGTTGCTGCTACAGCTGCTTGCTGCTGATGCTGATGTTGTTTCTGTTGTTGTTGCTGCCTCTGGTGCTGCTGCTGCCACTGCTGCAGCTTCTCCTTGGGCTGGGGCTGCTGCTGCAGGTGAGTGTGTGTGTTTGTGTGTGAGAATGAGAGAAATGAGAGAAGTGAGAAACAATTGAGAGGCAAGGAAATTGTGGCATCAAGTGTCAACCCCTCTCTCTCTCTCTTCATTTAATGAGGCATGGCAAGGCCATCATGCCCCATGATGCACTCTCTCTCTCTCACACCAAGGTCAACACAAGAATGTCAAATCCTTTTCAAATACATTTTGTTTTTTTTAAAACAACCATCATACTTAAAACCCATAACACTTAAAACAAAACTAAAAACTAGATTAGAGAAAATGGTTAGTTAACCATGATTGCTAATCATGTTTAACCCCAAAAACAACACTAGTTATCGTGCACAAGTGTGTGCAAGCCTAGGAAAAATCTAATAAAATACTCATTAAATAGGATAAAATACTTGGAAATCATTTTGGTAAACTTTTTATTAAAAACTATATATTAAAATATAATTAGCCACAAAACACATTCTAAGGTGTTACAGTATATTACTTAATGGAAGCTTGGGATATTCATAGTTGTATTAACAGTCTTGGTAAAAATGGTAGTATGCTACTTGGTTTGTTTATACTTTAATATGTGCATGTGTTTCTTTTAACATATCGCTTATACATATTAGTAGAGCCCTTAGGATCTTTGCTTGATTACCAGCGTTGTAATAGCAGTCACACTAGTAGGGGCTGGGTAGTCTATAAGCAACATCCTATACAGGTCCCTGGTCGTAGGATTATCGAGATGGGGTATCGATACTCCGGAGTAGACTGGTGTATACGCTTCTCATCCCAGCTGGGGAGATAGTCTGTCCCACAGCCATCAGTACGTCATACTGGAGATAGTATGCAGGTGATCGTTAGGTTACGGGTACACCTGACAGGACTCGCCGAGAACTGCAGGTTGGTAATATACCCATCGTCAGATAGCAGTTCCCAGGTGACATGAGTACAGCTTAGTCCGTTTACTTGACACTGCTAGTTCGTCTCGTATGTGTTCCCACTGTACTTAGATTACTACCCTACCACGGCTCAAAGGAGTCGTGCAAACAGGTAGTAGTTGGATGCAGTCCCGAAGCACTTGGAGGCAGTGGTGGTTAGACAGGATTCGTCTCTCCCGGTTTTGGGGGTTGATATCGCGCTGTGTATTGAGAGCCATTACTCAAAGTCCCTGTCCAGGGCAAGCGAGATTTACTGGTAGGTTCCAGTAGTTTCTCAGGTGTAATGGGCTTCACTCCGACACGACTTATACCGCTATCAGGGGTCTGACGTTTACCGCCCCCTAGGCCTGATATGCAATAGTCCTAGACGAACAGACCGGACTGTACTGAGATTGTCACATCAAGCTCAGTAGGAGTTCGGATGGGTTTACTCATCGACCTTCTTATCGACATATACCTGGGGACCGTTACGTACAGCTAGTACCGCTTACGGCCTGTTGTTAAACCCACTGCCAGTATAATGTCGAGTCTTTAGAGTCCCACACAGAGAGTTTCCCTGCACCAGGCAAAAGGTGTAGAGGCCATATGGTTTTACGGAAGGGCCGCGATCGCTTACGTAAACTTGTGCACGTACTATGATCGGGCCGATAATAGTAGCGGGCTTTGGTTTAAGCCAGATTCTAGTATTATACAGATGGATTTATTCAGTCAAAGATTATCCGTGTTTTTCGGAAATACGGATGGGAGGGGCAGTCTCGTAATTTCTTGGGAAGCTTCTAGAAGAAGATGACTCATTTGTGTTTAATTCTTTTTTGTATTTAAACTAAATGAGCTGCAGGATGAGGTGTATGTTTAAATTAAATGCTTAATGACTCATGAGGTGATTCAACCTTAGAATTAAATGAAGCATGATGAATATTAGATAGATATTTATTTTGATAATATTATTATGCTTCATATTATTCTAGCATGAGTATTATTCATTTCATTATCACAAAAGATTTCTCTCTCCTCAAGTTATCATCTTCTTCCTCAAACCCTAAAAGCTCTCATGAGTTGAGAATCCTAGGGTTTAAGTGACTAAGTAATCCATTTAAATACTCTACACCCTCTAGGACTTCTAGATTAGCAAACTATAAGCCATAGTTATCTCAGATTCGAGATGGGAGCTCAGACTATAGACTCTCGGATGGATCGTCTTTGACTCGAGAAGGCCGTTGAGGTGCCCGTGTTCCATAGAGCCTATGAGGTGTGGAGGACAGCGATGAAGACCCGAAGGACAAGTAACGTGAGGTATAACTTCGAATCCGAGTAGTTAAACCTCAAGTAGTTTTCTAGCTAAGGTTTGTGTTCGATCCTTGGTTTGACTCGATGTTGCGAAGCTCGTAAAAATCATTTTTGCTAATTCCGCCTCCCCGCGGACACGTGGGGTGAGTGACATCAACTTACAGTACAACCATTCAATTCCTACCAGTCCTACCCAACTTTTACACCTTCCCTAGACATTGCTTCTGAACAACGATTTGGGAGTTTCCAGTATCCAAAAAATTTGATTCTTTTTCTGAAACTCCTTCACAGCCCATGTCTAGTCTCGAATAGTCGTTAGAAGAATTTCAAGTAGCGTCGTACCAGCCGATGATGGATTTGAATGCATCCATGGACGCCCTCACACATCCTAGTGACCCGGTATCCAGTTTCCAACCAGCTCCGCATTTTCTAATGTATGATGAGGCGGTAGGACGGGTTGAGAATTTGAGTGGAGAGAGTGAGCCGTACACCCTTCCAAATTAAACCTACCCATTGCAAATTGAATCCCACAACTCCAGTTTCGAATGTCTATCAAATTTCCCAAATGATTTACCAAGTGAAGATAGAATGTTTAATGAGTTGTGCGACTTTGTAGTGTTTTGATTTACCAAATTGTGAAGGGACCTTGGCGAGTGAAACCACACCAAATCTCTTTGACCTCTACACCTCCATCCTAGAACCAGATTTGATTGAAATCCATGCTTTTGATGAGGTGTCTGAGAATATTGATTTTCACTTGATTGAGGATATTGACGCTCGGAATATTTTGGATAATGAACCCGCAGATTTGGATGAGTTTTTCTCTCCAATTCATCATACCGAGTCATTAACCGTTTTTCCCGAATTTCATATGCGTCTTGATTTTGATGAGAATTGCATGGATAGGCTGAATTTTGAGGAGAATATTGAGGATATTTTTGAGGATGAACCAGTTTTTCTTGATGAGTCGGATTTTCCAATTCATCCTACCCCTTCCACTATGTTGTATCAAGAATGGCTAGTTGTATCAAGAAGGTAGCTAGAGATCTACTTGGTGAGTCGAAAGGTGGTGCTCCACCATCTAAGGACATATCATGGTGGAATGAAGATGTAAAGGCTGCTATTAAAATTAAAAGGGATTCTTATAAAGATTTGAAGAAAAGTAGAGATGTGGAGAGATTTGAGAAGTACAAAATGGCTAAAAAGGTAGTTAAGAAAGCTGTTCGGGAAGCTAAATCTAAGGTCTATAAAGAGGTGTACGAGAAATTAGACACTAAAGAGGCTGCAAATGATATATACCGAATTGCTCGTATGCGGGAAGGAAGACTAGAGACTTATGTGCGGTGAAGTGTGTCAAAAATGAAAATCAGAAGGTTTAGTTCGAGATGAGGATATCAAGGAAAGATGGAGAGATTATTTTGACAAATTATTCAATGAGAGCTTTACTAAGAATTTGGATGGACTTGGCATTCAATCTCAAGATATAAACCGTGATTTCATGCGTAAAATAAGACTTCCTGAGGTTAAAGAAGCTTTGAACGGAATGGGTTTAAGAAAAGCAGTTGGTCCTGACGGGATTCCTATCGAGATTTGGAGATGCTTAGGAGAAATAGGCATTAAATGGCTGACAGATCTGTTTAATAAGATTTGGCAGACAAAAAGATGCCAAATGAATGGAGGAAAAGTCTCCTTGTACCTATCTACAAGAACAAGGGTGACATTCAAAGTTGCTCAAACTACCGTGGAATAAAACTGATGTATCACACCATAAAACTTTGGGAGAGAGTGATTGAACACAGGATAAGAAAGGATATTAAGATAACAGAGAACCAGTTTGGGTTCATTCCTGAACGATCGACGACAGAGGCTATTCATTTGCTTCGTCAACTTGTCGAGCGTTTTCGAGAGAGGAGAAAAGATTTGCATATGATATTTATTGATTTAGAAAAAGCGTACGACAAGGTACCCAGAGAGGTATTATGGGGGACAATGATGAAGAAGGGGGTCCCCGTCAAGTATATTGACATAATCAAGGATATGTACGATGGAGTAGTGGCAAATGTCAGAACTTGCGGCGGCTTAACGAGTGATTTTCCGATTACTGTGGGTTTACAATAATGATCTGTATTAAGTCCATTCCTGTTTACCATCATGATGGATGAGCTTACTAGAACTATCCAAGATGAGGTATCTTGGTGTATGGTATTCGCTGATGATATTGTTCTAGTAAATGAGACGAAAGCAGGGGTTAATGCCAAATTGGAATTATGGAGGCAAATATTGGAATCTTGGGGATTCAGATTGAGCAGGTCCAAGACAACATATATGCACCGCAAATTTAGTAGCCAGAGAAGTCAAAACCATATTGGTATAACATTGGAAGGGCAAGAGATATCACCGAGCGACCAGTTTAGATATCTAGGTTCCATCATCCAAAAGAATGGGGAGATCGATAGTGATGTTAATCAAAGGATCCAAGCTGGTTGGTTGAAATGGAGGAGTGCAACAGGGATTTTGTGTGATCGTAGCTTTCCGTTAAAATTGAAAGGGAAGTTTTATCGGAGCGCTATTCGGCTTGCCTTATTATATGGTACAGAATGCTGGGCTTCTAAGAAGCATCATACACAGAAGATGCACGTAGCGGAGATGCGCATGGTTCGTTGGATGTGCAGTAACACTAGAAAAGATAAGGTGCGAAATGAGGATATTCGTGCAAAAGTTGGTGTAGCACCTGTGGAGGAGAAGATGCGGGAAAACCGGCTAAGATGGTTTGGTCATGTGCGACGCAGACCTATGGAAGCACCGGTTCGACGAATAGATACTCTCGATATGGGCAATGGTAAAAGAGCAAAAGGGAGACCGAAGAAAACATGGATGGAGGTGATACGAAACGATATGGTTGCCAAAGGACTCAATGAAAGTATATTGTTCGATAGAAGTGAGTGGAGACAGAGGATTCATGTGCTGGACCCGGCGTGATTCTCATGTTGGTTCATGTAGCCTACCGCATATGCTTGGGATAAAAGGCTCAGTTGTTGTTGTTGTATCCTACCCCTTTCACTGACTGTGTAAACTCTCCTGAACCTTTAACTGTCACCCTTCCTCAATCACTCCCCTCTATACTTTCCATCATTCCGACCTTGCAAGACACCGTATCACTTTCATTTCTTATGTCTAGTTTACCACGTTCGGCATACCCATGTTTTCTCACGAATCATGAGGGGTTTGACCCAATTTCTCAATGGGTTAATAGATTAGTACAATCGCTTTTTACACATCGGTCATCATAAATTGTGCTAATTTATTCACTCCATTTTCACCCTCAAGTTCGTATTCCACTTCTTTCTCCCTTCCGCCATCTTCTCTTCCTCCGAGACCGTATCTCGCTTCTATCCCCATACGGTCTCGTGTATTCTCCATTTCTTTCCTCACTGTATTTTTCACCAACCGACACATTATAACGATAAAAGTTTTGAATGGTCGGTGCTCACTTTTGGCCTGTGTAAGGCCTTGTATAACTTGATACTGTTCTCTCCCCCTAATCTTGAGCTTCACCGCTTAAACAGTGGAAACACTGTTTCACTTAAGTTTGGGGGGGATCTTTTTGTGTATATATTTTTGGTTTGCTTTGTATATATTTTCTTTAGGGAGCGCCGACAATTTTGACCATCTTGGTGTAGCCTGACAGTGAGGGCACTATCAAGTTTAAGTTTTGGGGTGTGCTCGGTAAGCTTTCTTCCTTCGCATTCATTTATATATTTTGCATTTGCATACTTATTTAAAAACCCACAAAAAATCGAAATTTTTTTTCAAAAATATAAGAACTTTGTCGTCAAGTTAGCTAATAGGGTAACTTAGATTTTATTCCGAAAGTTTAGTTGATACATTAAAAATAACTAAATCCTAGGCTTAGGAATTCAAAACCCTAAAAATAACCCTCATTCTTTTTAACCTTAGTAATTATACGTCCTTACAGTTTTTTTTATAGAGGTAGGTAATCTTGAGTTCAGTTCTTGAGTTAAGTCAAGATGAAGGGAAAGTATTGAAGTTTTACTGAAGGATAAGTCTGAAAAATAGTTTCTATTCTTGAATCCAAATTTAGAAAGTATATACCGTACAAACTGCACATACACGCATCTTGAAACTTGGAAAAGTAGAGGATACCTAGAAATACTCTTGCCTGAAAACCTAGTATGAAAGAAAAAACGGTATTTAAAGCTAACCACCTAAAGAGCGTCATTGAAAAATATATCCAGCCTTGAAAAAGAAAAACAAAGAAAAGAAAAGAAAAAATAAATAAATAAAGTCAAGACCTGGAAACTGATATTTACGCTTTATGCTCACACATTCAATAATCGGCTATTAGTGCCTCAAGTAGCATTAATAGTCGCATGAAAAGTGTGTGAGCAGCACCGTCCATCATAAATGAAAAGAAGTAGTATTAGGTATTAGGGCAAGGGTACTATAGCTTGAATTGAATTCTTAAGTGTAGGGGTGAAAATACACACACACGTAGGGGTATACGATCGATGTTTGGAGGAAAGATAGGAATAAAGAATAAGACTTATGTTTTCAGTAAAGTTGATAAAAATCCCTGATTTAAGACCGCACTTTAGAAAGAAAACTCAGGAGATACTGAGATCTTTCTAAACTGTAAAATGTATAGGATCTGGGGTTGAATGAATAGGAGGTGTGAAACATAAGGGTTGAATATTTCTAACTTAGGATGATAGAATTTCTAACCTAGATACTAAACCGTAGGAGTAGAATCGATGTTAACTTATGAAACTAGCTTGACGGGATTTTGTGGGTAGTATCCGCTGAAATCCCTCAGGAGACAACACTCCTCCTACTAGGGACACCTAGAGGTTTAACGACTTGTGGCACGTGCTCAATACAATCGCGTTCCCTACGAAAGTGAGGCTAGGATTTTGTTTTGCTCGGGACGAGCAAAACATAAGTTTGGGGGTATTTGTTCATACCAGAATATTGCATTTTAATTCCGCTCATTCATTATCTATTTTTTGTATATATCGGTACTATTAACCAGTGTCTGCTCAGTATTACAGATTACAGGTATCCGTGACAAAATACCGGAAATACACTTAAAATCACAGATATATCATTTGTGAGCCGACACCGCAACCAGAAGCGCAAACCGACCGATACTTCATGAGTTTATTTTTGCAACAACTTTGTGAACACACTTTTTATCTAAATGGTCCAACACATACAAGTGTGTACACAAGACTTTTTGGCATGGATCATGATAGGCCAGCCACGAATCAAGGCAAGTGGGCTTGAGAAGTGATGTGCATTAAATGGGTATTAAATGCATAAAGTGTTGATGTGATTCATAGCTACAAGTTTCCTTACAAACCCTGAGTGCAACACATAACTTTATAGACAAATCTAGCAGCACAAATGGACTTCTGGGGACAACACAAGTCAACACACCAAGCACGAGACACAGAGCTCGGATTTCAACCCAGCACTTCTTTGCCAAAACCGGCATGGCCGCCCCCCTGCTCCTTTGGGCCCCAGTTTCTCACAGGATCTCCCTTGCTGCCACGTAGCCCTGTTTTTATTGTTTGTTTATTTTTCTTTTCTTCTTATAAAAGCAGGCAGTGGGCAAGGGGTTAAGGGTCTCACAATTGCCAAGTTTTGTTCTATACTTTGTAACTCTTTTTGTTTCTTTAGTTCTTGTACATAGCTTCCCTTTGGGTTCTTTGCATCCTCTTGATCTTGCAACCTCTTCAACGAGCTTGCAAGTTTAAGGGTTGGTTATTGATCTCATAGGTTGTATCATTCTTGAAGTTTAATAAAGCTCTCTTTTGTGCCTTCATTTTCCCTTGGCTTCTTTGCCTTCACTTGATCTTGCAACCTCTTCATTGAGCTTGCAAGTTTAAGTTTAGGTATTTGAATCCATGGCTTGTATGGTGCTCTTTGGTTCCTAGTTATTTTCTTACTTGCTCTTTTATTACGTGCTTTACATTCTTGCTCTTTACATTCCATGCTATACTTTCATGCACTTTATTACCATGTCATTTACTTTCTTGTGTTGCTCTTTTCTTCTCTTTGTTTCTCTTTTCTTTGCTCTTTTTGGTTTGTTGTTTTGATGTTTGTGAATATGTGTTGTTAGGAATCGATAACGATATTGTAAGTTAAGGTTTCTTTTCTCATTTTCTTTTCCCGTATTTTCCAATTGAACTCCGTCCAAACGTTACACTAGCGCTCCGTTAGGCACCCTACCCTACCAAAGTAACGGTGATTCCTAACCGCGACCGGTTGCGTTCGGTTTGGCCGGAGGCAAAAAGAAAAAGACAAGAACGGACGGACAAGGGTCAATAAGCCGGATTTCTAATACCGTGCTTAAGTACCCTAATCCACGTTGTTACCGATTGCTCTAGCTTCAATCGTTAAGTTCGGCTCAAAAGTTTTAGTGCGGATTTCCTTAGCTTACACTATTGTATCTTTTCCTAACAACCTTATACTTTGCATATAACACATAGGTTAGAAACGAACATTCTGCCCACGTGCATTAACTCGTTACGACAAGAACGTAAAACGCTCTGTCTCCCTGTGGATCGACCCGTACTCATTGCGGCTAGCTGCAAAGCGACACCGTCCTGATTGCAGTTAACTTTAGAACTTTAACACTCGATACGTCAAAAGCGTGCAATCAAGACTTGAGATCCGTACCCTCATTGTCGTATAGGTTGATAGAATCACTAATCATTTAATGCCGCTATATGAACGATTACCGTATGCGATGTGATTTACCGGATGGATGATCCGCACTCATGTTTTGAGGATGTTATTCGAGGGTATTGCCGTATCAGATAATATGAGACTGGATAGCCGACGTAAATGTGTCACCCGAACCATACCTATTTCTAAAACTAACGAATCGTATGCATTTCTTAAATGGATACCTTGAGGGACATTACGGATTTTCAAATGGTGTCTTTTCCTAAAAAAACACCGTAGCCCCTACTTTCAAAACTACGATTTGCATCTTTTAAAAACCGACCGTATGGTTCATGTGTAGATGTTAGATTAGATACTCTTACGATTTACTTTCTGCAACTTTTAGGGTATTCTCTGTTAGTGTATATGCCCTAGGGGCCATTATTGTATCATATTAGTTTGTATATTACTTAATGGAAGCTTAGGATATTCACATGTATATAACAGTCTTGCTAAACATGGCAGTATGCTACTTGGTTTTTCTATCTTAATATGTGAGTATACGTATTGATAGAGCTCTTAGGATCTTGCTTGACTACCAGCGTTGTGATGGCAGTCACACTAGTGGGGCCTGGGTAGTCTACAAGCACATCCTTATTCAGGTCCCTAGTCGTTGGATTATCGAGACAGGGCATCGATACTCCGGAGTAGACTAGTGTGTACGCTTCTCATCCCAGTTGGGGAGATGGTCTGTCCTACAGCCGTCAGTACGTCGTACTGGAGATAGTATGCAGGTACTCATTAGGTTACGGGTACACCGGACAGGACTCACAGGGAACTATTGGTTGGTTTTATACCAGTCATCAGTGAACAGTTCCCAGGTGACATGAGTACAGCATAGTCCACAGACTTGACACAGCTACTTCGCCTCGAGTGTGTCCCACTGTTCTTAGATTGCTACCCTACCACGGCTCAAAAGAGTCGTGCAAACAGGTAGCAGTTGGGTGCAGTCCCGAGCACTTGGAGGTAGTGGCGGTTAGACAGGATTCGTCTCTCCCGGTATTGGGGGTTGATATCGCGCTGTGTCAGAGAGCCATTACGCAAAGTCCCTGGCCAGGGCAAGCGAGATTTGCTGGTAGGTTCCAGTAGTTTCTCAGGGTGTAATGGGCTACGCTCCGACACGACTTATACCGCTATTAGGGGACTGACGCTTGCCGCCCCCTAGGCCCGATATGCGATAGTCCTAGACGAACGGACCGGACTGTATGGAAATTGTTACATCAGACTCAGTAGAAGTTCGGATAGGTTTCCTCATCGGCCTTCTTAACGACATCTACCTGGGGACCGTTACGTACAGCTAGTGCCGCTTGTGGTCTGTGGTTAAACCTACTGCCAGCGTAGTAGTCGAGTCTCTAGAGTCCCACACAGAGAGTTTCCCTACTCCAGGCGAAACGATATAGAGGTCGTATGGTTTTACGACAAGGGTTCGGACAAATACGTGTGTTTACGCACGTACGACATCCGGACAGTTTTTACTAGTCAGCTTTGGTTTAAGCCAGTTTCTAGTATCCGGTTATTGGATTTATACAGTCTAAAGTTTTTCCGTGTTTTCACGGATCGGAGGGGCGTTCTCGTAATTGTGCGAGAAGCTTCTAGAAGATGGTGACTTGGGGATTTAGGTGGCATATGCATTAAATAGGATTAGTGAGTCATATGAGTGATTCATCCATGTCATTAATGCATCATAAATGCTTAATGGCTCATGGAGATGAATCACCCTTTGATATTTATCAAGCATGGTTGTAAATCCTTTATTATCTTTTATTGGATAAATGATAATGCTTGATATATATTATGATACAACATTATCTCATCTCATTCTTTTGCTCACTTTCTCTCTCCTCAAGCTCTCTATCTTCAAACCCTAATCCTCCCCTCTCATGTGTTGAGTACAAGGATTAGATTAGACTACTTAATCCTTAACCATTCCCTATATCACCTAGGTTGCTTAGATTAGCGATTTAAGAAACCTAGTTACCTCTAGTTTGAGGTGAAGCTTGTAGTAAAGCTCTCGGGTGGATCTTCTACTACTTAGAGAAGGACGGAGAGGACGTGGAGAACGACAAGACGAAGGACTCGGTTCTACAGGTATAATCATTTTTCATAGTAGTTTAGAACTCCTATGTTTGTTGTTAGTTATTGTTTATGCAAAGATTCTCGGTTAGTCGATGTTTACGCTTTAAACAAGATCGTTTTTTCATTATTCCGCCTCCCCGCAAGTCGTGGGGTGTTGTACATCGACTTACAGTGGTATCAGAGCCTCACTAAACAATAATTAACTTATTAGCAAAGTCGTAAGAATTTCGAACGCAAAAAGAACTGGAAACATTGTCGCATTAATACAGTTTCTGTCGAATTTAAAACAGGCCCTAAAAATTTTTCAGGGACCTGCAGAATAACAAGTATGAAATTATAGGGCTACTGAAGAAATTTGGACCCCCAACTCGGCTAACACACCGCGGAACCGCGGCGGATCCATGCGATCCGCCGCGGATCCGCGGCCTAGTTAGGGTCGAGTCGGTCCAAATTTTTCCAGAGAGCCCTTTGTGTTAACAGTGATATTTCTGGATATTTTATTTTCTGCTAAGATCTCAGGTGCACAGAGAAGTTTTGCAGTAGAATCTAAAGTGTTTTGCTTGATCGAAATTTGCGATGTTTGCTAATATGATTATATCTGTGATTGTATAATGTGTTCGTAAACCTCCCCTAACTTCTAGTATGTCGGTTGGCAGGGGGTTGCACATTTCTGTAATGGTTTTTACTGTTTGTGGATGTGAACTGTATTAGACTGTTGTGATGATTAGCCGGGTTTTGTGATGGGTTATTATTTTAATTCATTCGATGTTGTTGTAATATTATTTTGCGGGGCGCATCCAGGTTGCGGTTGTAGCCACCGTTGTATTATTTCATTTTACTGTTTTTGCTTCTAGGATAGACCCAAGGTGGGGTGCACAAACTACCGGGTACTTTGAAGTGTTTAGTGGCCTACTCACTTTGTTGAGGGAGACCGCTTCACTTCGGGTATTTGGCGGGTAGTTTGCAGTACCCGTAGGGGTCTAGGGTGGGGTAATGGCTATTCATCACAACTGTGTAATCCGTCTTTTGTTGCAGGCTCTAAACAAACGTGGATTGCTTGCAAATCCAATAAAGTTCATATGAGATCTGGAATTCCTATTATTGCATCTGACGAATGTACAATATCTATATATGATAGCTATTTATACGTCACTTATGTTTTACACTCGTGCTAGCCCAGCCCCCGCTCTGCCGTTAGTTAAGTAACCTAACGGGTGATGACGGGACCCCATGGCGAATGCGGATGGCATAAGAGGACGTTGTATTTTCGTTGTTTTCTGCAATGATAGGTTAATGATGGGATGCATTATTTATAATGCAAAGAGAATAAACCAAAAAGTTGAATCGTTGGGACAATTTAAAAGAAACCACTCGGTTATTTTAAAAACAGATGATATTTTTAATTGCGGAGCTTTAACCACTCCTTTTAAAAGCTATCAGGTTCCTTCGGTTATATCATGTTCACTACGTTCACGGTTTCGCCAAAACCATTCGTAGCCCTCCGTCATTTCATCTGGGTATTCAGTAGTATTCAAGCTATGTATTTTGACCTAACGCCAAGGCATAGTGTTTGGTAGCTACTGGGTATTCATTTGTTGCATAGATAGATGAGTTAGTTTGGGACAGTCGTATTATCATTTTGGCCGAACGTCAAGGATATATACGGATGGGTTCAAATTGACAAGATAATGATGGGAAGAACTTGACATGTGACTTATGACATTTTGACTTAACGCCAAGGTCATAAGTGCATGGGGCAAAAATTTATATCAGGAATTTCTAAAGAAACTGAAATTTGCAAAGAGATGCATACCATTTGGAGTTTGATGAATGTTGGTAGGATTCCTTCAACATTATCATACGATGATATTTGGATCCCGATCCTACTATGAGTATATGCTACTCATCAGGATATTCGTCACTTAACGATCAAAGCTATAAACCAAGTAGGTGTTAAGAAAGGTGTCAGAAGGGTTACGCCCCCAGAGAAAAGAGGTTATTTAATTAAGGAACTTCGCGAAAGCGTTGGAAAACCTCCCTCGAAGTATCGACACTAGCCTGGCTAAACGGTTAAGCAAGTATTGTACGGTGAGAATAGTCCTGGCTAATTCTTCTTTTATGGTTTGGGGAAGGATTCGAGAAACAGTGGGAGCCATCCAGTTTAGATAAACTAAAAACAACTCTAAACCTGCAAGAGTATCATGCTAAAGAGTTTTCTTCTCTCTCTCCTAATTGCAGCGACCCTGAAAATGACTGGACTTAAGTTACTTTTAGAGAAAAATATACTGACAGGGCCAAACTATAAAGATTGGCTGCGGAATGTCAAAATGGTTTTGACCTATGACAAATTGGAGTACGTCCTCACCGCTAAGGCACCTGCTGTCACTGGTCCGAAATCCACTAATGCGGATAAGGAAATCCGCAAAACCTGGGATTTCGATTGCGCGAAAGCCAAGTGCATCGTGCTTGCCTCGATGAACAATGAACATCAGAGGAGGCATGAGGATATGGAACTAGATGCCATATTTCTCTATACAAAGGAACTTTATGGCGAGCAATCTCGTATAGCAAGATACGAGACCTTTAAGAACTTGTTTCGAGCGAGGTTGGCTGTCGGGTCATCAGTAGGAGAACATGTCCTAAAGATGATCGGCTATATAGAAGAGCTCGCAGACCTTGGGACGACTTTGGATAATGAGCTCTATACAGACCTTATTCTCCAGTACCTTCCTCCCACCTACGCCCAGTTTATCCTGAACTTCAACATTCAAAGAAAAGAAGTTGAACTTCCGGAACTCCTGAACATGTTAAGGAGTGCAGAGGGCACCTTGCAGAAGGCAAGGGAAACACCCGCTATGTTTGTTAGCGGTGCTTCTTCTTCCGGGTCCAAGGCTAGGGCCAAAGGAAGGAAAAAGAAGGTCGCCCCCAGACCTAGAGGAGGTGTAAGTAAGGTGGGAGGGAAGGGAAAGAAAAAAATTGCGGTGCCGGTAGTGGCCCAGGATGAGTGCTTCCATTGTCACAGGAAAGGGCACTGGAAGAAAGATTGTAAGGCGTGGAACGCCAAGAACCAGGGACCGAAGCAAGCTGTGGCTTCGACTTCAGGTGTGTTTGTAATTGAGAGTTGTCTATCAATCAACTCTACTTCCTGGGTATTGGATACCGGATCAGGATCTCACATATGCAATTTATTGCAGGCACTGAGAAACCGTAGAGTGCTGAAAGAAGGTGATATGACCCTAAAGGTTGCTAACGGAGCTAGCGTGGGAGCTGTGTCCGTCGGGGATTATCACCTGGGATTGACGAGTGGACACATTTTGGTTTTACATAACTGTTTTTATGTACCAAGCTTAACGTGTAATATCAAATCAGTTTCCTTGTTATCAAATAAAGGTTATGATTTCACGTTTGTAAATGATGTTGTCAACATCGACCTAAATCATGGTTTGATTGGGTCCGGTACATTAAATAATGGTATATATGTCTTAAACCAACTCCAGATTTTCAATGCCCAGAACACATTAAAAAGAAAGTCTCCAGATTTAAATAAAGCTTTCTTATGGCATTGTAGACTGAGTCACATTAATGAGAGAAAGTTGACTAAGTTACATAGAGAAGGATATTTGGACTCGTTCGAATATCAAACTTATGCCACTTGTCAATCTTGTCTCAAAGAAATGATGACAAAGACTCCATTTACTGGACATGGAGTAAGAGCGAGCGAGCTCTTAGGACTCATACACAGCGATGTATGTGGTCCAATGTCTACACATGCAAGAGGTGGTTTTTCCTATTTCATTACTTTCACGAATGATTACTCAAGGTACGGAAGCATTTATCTGATGAAAAATAAATCCGAGGCTTTTGAGAAATTCCAAGAGTATAAGAATGAAGTAGAAAACCAAACCGGCAAAGTATCAAGATACTAAGATCTGATCGAGGTGGTGAATACTTGAGTGCTGAGTTCCTAGGTTACCTAAAAGAGAAAGGAATTCTCTCTCAGCTTACTCCTCCATACACTCCACAGCATAACAGTGTATCGGAGAGACGGAATCGAACCCTATTGGATATGATACGATCCATGATGAGTAATGCTGAGTTACCGCGATCTTTCTGGGGTTATGCGCTAGAATCAGCGGCATTTCTTTTGAACATGGTTCCAACCAAGACTGTGCCTACCACTCCATATCATATGTGGAGTGGGAAGAAACCCCATCTACAGTATATAAAGATTTGGGGATGTCCAGCTTTTGTTAAAAAGCAGCATGCGGACAAGCTCGAGGCACGATCAGTAAAGTGTAAGTTTGTGGGATATCCAAAGAACTCCAGGGGATATCTATTCTATTACGTAGAGGAACAAAAGGTATTTGTTTCTCGTAATGCCCATTTTCTAGAACATCAGTTTTTAGAAAAGGAATCAAGTGGGAGCGAAATAGAACTGGAAGAAATTCCAGAACTATAAACTAATACTGAAAGTTTGGTAGAACTGGTAGTTCAAAAAGAACAGGACATTACCTCACTGCTTCGCAGGAGTAGTAGGCCGTCTCATCCGCCTGAGAGATACTACGGTTTTCTCATAGATGGGGATAGAGAGGATTGCATCATAGATGATGATGAACCTACTGGCTTCCAGCAGGCCATCCAGAGCGGCGACTCGGTACGATGGCTAGATGCAATACGGACCGAAATGGAGTCCATGTACACCAACAAAGTATGGACTTTGGACTTTCCTCCAGATGGGGTAAAACCCATAGGATGCAAATGGATCTTCAAGAAAAAGATTGGTGTCGATGGACAGGTGGAAACCTATAAGGCTAGACTTGTTGCAAAGGGTTTTTGTCAAAGACCTGGCTTGGACTATGACGAAACTTTTTCTCCAGTGGCTATGCTCAAATCCATTCGGGTCCTTCTTGCTATTGCTGCCTTCCATGATTATGAAATCTGGCAGATGGACGTAAAGATGGCTTTTCTGAATGGTAATTTAGAAGAGTGCGTCTATATGGATCAGCCAGAGGGTTTCAATCAGAGTCGGAGCAGCGAGAAAGTATGCAAGCTGCTTAAGTCCATTTATGGACTAAAGCAGGCATCGCGGAGTTGGAACATCTGTTTTGATGAGACAGTCAAAGAATATGACTTTATCAAAAATCCAGATGAACCATGTATATATAGTAAAGTTGTAGCCAGAAGTGTCGTATTCCTCGTCTTGTACATGGATGACATTCTATTGATAGGAAATGACATTCCTATGCTACAATCTGTCAGAGGATTCTTGTCACACAGGTTCTCCATGAAAGACCTGGGTGATGCCTCTTACATTCTGGGGATCCGGATCTATCGTGATAGATCCAAGAGGATATTGGGACTTTCGCAGTCCAGGTATATCGACACTGTACTGAAAAGATTCAGTATGGAAGATTCTAAGCGCGGTAATCTACCGGCTTGTCACGGAATCACCCTATCCAAAGAGATGTCTCCCAAGACTGATTTGGAAAGGGAACGCATGTCTATTATACCCTACGCTTCTACGGTAGGCTCTATAATGTATGCGATGTTGTGCACCAGACCAGATGTAGCTTACGCACTGAGCGTGGTAAGCCGATATCAGTCAGACCCAGGGGAGAAGCACTGGATAGCAGTAAAGAACATTCTCAAGTACCTGAGGAGGACAAAGGAGATGTTCTTGGTTTACGGCGGAAAAGACCTCAGGTTGGAGGCCTTTGCTGATTCCGGCTTCCAGAGTGATAAGGACGATTCCAAGTCCATGTCAGGTTATGTCTTTACCCTCAATGGAGGAGCGGTATGCTGGAAGAGCTCCAAGCAGGACACCGTTGCTGACTCGACGATGGAAGCGGAGTATATTGCTGCTTGCGATGCCGCAAAAGAAGCGGTCTGGATGAAGAAGTTCCTAACAGAACTTCAGGTGGTTCCTACCATTGTTGATCCAATACCTCTGTATTGCGACAACAACGGAGCTATAGCTTTAGCGAAGGAACCAAGGTCCCATCAGAAGTCCAGACACATCTTAAGGCGGTATCACCTGATCAGGGAGATCATTGATCGTCAGGAGATCGAGGTTCGGAGAGTTGCTACTGAAGAGAACATAGCTGATCCATTCACGAAGGCCCTACCTCAGATTCAGTTCGAGATCATCGGTCTTCGATATGCCAGTACATGGCCCTAGTGCAAGTGGGAGATTGTTAGTGTATATGCCCTAGGGGCAATTATTATATCATACTAGTTTGTATATTACTTAATGGAAGCTTGGGATATTCACATGTATATAACAGTCTTGCTAAACATGGTAGTATGCTACTTGGTTTTTCTATCTTAATATATGAGTATACGTATTGATAGAGCTCTTAGGATCTTGCTTGACTGCCAGCGTTGTGATGGCAATCACACTAGTGGGGGATGGGTAGTCTACAAGCACATCCTTATTCAGGTCCCTAGTCGTTGGATTATCGAGACAGGGCATCGATACTCCGGACTTGACTAGTGTGTACGCTTCTCATCCCAGTTGGGGAGATGGTCTGTCCCACAGCCGTCAGTACGTCGTACTGGAGATAGTATGCAGGTGCTCGTTAGGTTACGGGTACACCGGACAGGACACACAGGGAACTGTTGGTTGGTTTTATACCAGTCATCAGTGAACAGTTCCCAGGTGACATGAGTACAGCATAGTCCGCAGACTTGACACTGTTATTTCGCCTCGAGTGTGTCCTACTGTTCTTAGATTGCTACCCTACCATGGCTCAAAGGAGTCATGCAAACAGGTAGCAGTTGGGTGCAGTCCCGAGCACTTGGAGGCAGTGGCGGTTTGACAGGATTCGTCTCTCCTGGTATTGGGGGTTGATATCGCGCTGTGTCAGAAAGTCATTACGCAAAGTCCCTGGCCAGGGCAAGCGAGATTTGCTGGTAGGTTCCAGTAGTTTCTCAGGGTGTAATGGGCTACGCTCCGACACGACTTATACCGCTATTAGGGGACTGACGCTTGCCGCCCCCTAGGCCCGATATGCGATAGTCTTAGACGAACGGACCGGACTGTACGGAGATTGTCACATCAGACTCCGTAGGAGTTCGGATGGGTTTCCTCATCGGCCTTCTTATCGACATCTACCTAGGGACCGTTACGTACAGCTAGTGCCGCTTGCGGTCTGTGGTTAAACCCACTGCCAGCGTAGTAGTCGAGTCTTTAGAGTCCCACACAGAGAGTTTCCCTACTCCAGGAGAAACGATTTAGAGGTCGTATGGTTTTACGACAAGGGTTCGGACGCATACGTGTGTTTACGCACGTACGACATCCGGACAGTTTTCACTAGTCGGCTTTGGTTTAAGCCAGTTTCTAGTATCTGGTTATTGGATTTATACAGTCTAAAGTTTTTCCGTGTTTTCACGGATCGGAGGGGCGTTCTCGTAATTGTGGGAGAAGCTTCTAGAAGATGGTGACTTGGGGGTTAAGGTGGCATATGCATTAAATGGGATTAGTGAGTCATATGAGTGATTCATCCATGTCATTAATGCATCATAAATGCTTAATGACTCATGGAGATGAATCACCCTTTGATATTTATCAAGCATGGTTGTGAATCCTTTATTTTCTATTATTGGATAAATGATAATGCTTGATATATATTATGATACATCATTATCTCATCTCATTCTTTTGCTCACTTTCTATCTCCTCAAGCTCTCCATCTTCAAACCCTAATCCTCCCCTCTCATGTGTTGAGTACAAGGATTAGATTAGACTACTTAATCCTTAACCATTCTCTATATCACCTAGGTTGCTTAGATTAGCGATTTAAGAAACCTAGTTACCTCTAGTTTGAGGTGAAGCTTGTAGTAAAGCTCTCGGGTGGATCATCTGCTACTTAGAAAAGGCCGGAGAGGACGTGGAGAACGACAAGACGAAGGACTCGGTTCTACAGGTATAATCACTTTTCATAGTAGTTTAGAACTCCTATGTTTGTTGTTAGTTATTGTTTATGCAAAGATTCTCGTTTAGTCGATGTTTACGCTTTAAACAAGATCGTTTTTTCATTATTCCGCCTCCCCGCAAGTCGTGGGGTGTTGTACATCGACTTACATTCTCATTGCATTACATGTACTTATGCATCCATTATTTGTTATGATATCGTTGGCTAGTACACCTGCACAATTATCGATGATGCGTATGTTACACTTACACAGATTTGCCGGCTCACACATTTTCTTCATCGATAATTGCTATATTACTTACACAGTAGCGTTGCTACATTATGTTGCATGATACTTGCTATGCTCACATCATTATGATATGTCGCATGACAAACTAATATGCTCACATCACTGTTCCATGTTGCATGATATACGGATATTGTTACATTTCTGTTATATGTTGTATACACCATGCTTTATGATTTTACACATTGAGATATGCTGTTTTCATGAGATTTCTGGATTTGAGAACCGTGGTTATTTCAAAGGGAAGTTTGTATTGTTTTAAAAACCCGGTTTCTCTTGATATGATATTTCAGTGTGTCCACCATGTGTTTTCTCGGTTCTGAGATTGGCATGTGAAACCCGATTCGAGGAGAGGTAGGCACAGTCTGCGGGTACATGGTGGACCCAGTGAGGTACCCCGGGGCAAGAAGACTCGTATTGTTAGGCGATGAGCCTGGCGGGGGAGCACTACCTACCGGTGATAGAATTTTGACCTGGCGGTTATCCGTAAGATACCGACCGGAGTCATGATATGGATATGAGGGTCGACCAGAGTATGCGGCGCCTGAGGGCCGATCTGAGGATGCGGCGCCTGAGATATGAGGATTTACGTGTCGATGCTGGACACGGGTTTCATGATATTTCGAGTGTCGGTGTTGGACACTCAGGTTCCATGATTTCATGTGTCATTGATGGACACACATTCTTTGATATCCTCATATATTTACATGCATATGCTTTTATGATATTTCGAGTGGACGGGATCCACATGCATACATGCATTTCTTATTTGTTGGATGATATCCACATGCATATAGGCATTGATTATATTGTTGGCACATATTTACATATGGTCACCTTAGATATCATAGTATTACCTTTATGATATAGTTGACCTAGGACATCGTTGTTTATTCGAATTCTACCTGATGATGTTTTCTATTCACAAGTTGGCAACTCACCCCCGTTGTGCCACAATTCTTGCAAGTTGATCGCTTGGATCAGTAGCGGCATCGCTGGCAGATAGCTGCATTCGGGTGTTTTGCTTTGGTAGGTGGTACGTGTTGGATCGTACCCCTCTTGTATTTATTATTTCTGTTGTATCTAGTTAACTCCATTAAATCAGAAACTAGTATTTGTATAAGTAGTAAGACTTAGCAAGACATGTAGTTGCGAGACTTGAGCGATGGGTTTTATGTTCACTTATTGAGTTGATGTCTTGCTTTATTCGTTATCTTTTGTGTTGATTTTCGTCGTTGGGCGTCGTATACTTGTTTTATTGCTTGCGTGGTTGTGAGTCTGCCGATTGGCGAAGAGCTAGCTCCCGCTTGGGGATACCTTTTATATTATCATATGTATGTGGTTTTGGATCAAAATATACAAAGGAGGTGCTGCCTAAAATTTTAAAAAGGCGAAACATGTTTTTCAACTAGTAAAATTTACTTGCATTTTTCATGCCCTACTATTTATGCATTTAAGAAAATGATTTGATTTTCAAAATACCTTTATTTCAAAACTTCACCTCTTCTATTTTCTTTAAAAAGGTTTTAGATTTCTGGGCTTCGGCTTACTTAATTTACGTTACGCCTTTAGACATGGCGTGATTTAAGTGTCGGTCATGAGCTAATATTTCGGGTCGTGACAATTTGACTTATAGACGAGATTGAGAGATTCGGTATATGTATATTATTTGTGCTTCTGGTTGTCGTGCTCGTGTGAGCCGGCATTTATTCCATGTCACGATGCTGTTTTACCTCTTATTATGCTGTTTTAACTTCTTATTTGCTTATTTCTTCGCTACAGCGTTGTATATATACCTGTTGTGGTTGTGTTCCTCCTTTATGCGTGAGTTGCTCCCGTTTGGGGATGCCTTTTATATATTCTATGTTTTGTACCCGTTTGGGGCTAGTTTTTATAAAGAAGATGCCGCCGAAAGTTTTAAGAAAATAAATTAAATTTTGAGATTTTTAACTTTAGATTTTAAATGTTTTTAACCAATATTTTATGTTACGACCCGAAATTTAGTTGATGACCGTCACTTAAATCACGCAACGTCTAAAGGCGTAACGTAATTTAAGTAAGTTGAAGCCCAGAAGTCTAAACCTTTTTAAAGAAAATAAAAGAGGTGAAGTTTTGAAATAAAGGTATGATGAAATCAAATGTTTTCTTAAATGCATAGATAATGGAAAATGAAAAATGCAGGTGGGTTTTACTAATTGAAAAACATGTTTCCTCTTTTAAAAATTTGGGCAGCACCTCCTTTGTATATTTTGATCCAAAACCACATATACATGATAATAAAAAAGGCATCCCCAAGAGGGAGCTAGCTCTTCGCCAAACGGCGGAATCACAACTACGCAAGTCACAATATATGTATACGACGCCTAACGGCGAAGATCAACACAAAAGGAAAATGTAAAGAAAGTCATCAAGCCGTCCAAGCAAACATATAACCCATCGCTCTAAGTCTCGCAACCACGAGTCTTTCTAAGTCTTACTATTTATACAATTACTAGTTTTGATTGATGGAGTTGACTAGATACAACGGGAATACTAAATACAAGAGTGGCACGATCCAATATGTACCACCTACCAAAGCAAATCACCCGAATGCAAGCTGTGTGCCAGCGATACCGCTACTGATCCATGATGTCAATTTGCAAGAACTGTGGCACAACGGGGGTGAGTTGCCAACTCGTGAGTCGAAAACATCATCAGTTAAAAATCGAATAAAACAACGATTCCTAGATCAACTATATCATAAAGGTAATACTATGATATCTAGGGTGACCGTGTCTGCATAAATGCCAACAATAATCAATGACTGTATGCATGTGGATATCATCCACGTGTCCATCAATGATACAAACCATATCATGAAAACGTATATCTGTATGTATGAGGATATTAACTACGTGTGTCTATCAACGACACAAACCATATCATGAAAACGTATATCTGTATGTATGAGGATATCAACTACGTGTGTCTATCAACGACACATCAAAATCATGGAACCCGAGTGTCCAACACCGACACTCAAAACATCATGAAAACCCGTGTCCAGCATCGACGCGTAAATCCTCATACCTCAGGTACCGCATCCTCAGATCGGCCCTCATATCTATCTCATTTCAGGCACCGCATTCTCTGATCGGCCCTCATATCCATCTCATGACTCCGGCCGGTATCCTCCAAACAACCGCCGAGTCCAACCAATCACCGGTAGGTAGTGCTCCCTCTGCCAGGCACATCGTCTACACCACGAAAATCATTTCTTGCCCTGGGGTACCATACCGGGTCCACCGTGTACCCGCAGACGGTGCCTACCGCTCCTCGAATCGGGTTTCACTTACCAATCTCAGAATCGAGAAAACTCATGATGGACGCCTCGAAATATCATATCAAGAGAAACCGGGTTTTTAAAACAATACATACTTTCTTTTGAAATATAACCACGGTTCTCTAATCAAGAATCTCATGAAAACAGCATCTCAATGCGTATAATCCTAAAGCATGATGTATGCAAACATAGGACAGAAATGTGAGCATATCCAGTATATCATGCGACATAGCATAATGATGTGAGCATAGCAATATATCATGCAATATAGCATAGTGATGTGGGTATAGCAATATATCATAGCATGATGTATCAACCCTACTGTGTAACTAACATAGCAATTATCAATGAAGAAAGTGTGTGAGCCGATAAATCTGTGTAAGTGTAACATATGCATCATCGATAATGGTGTTGGTGTACTAGCACAGGTATATATATAATGAAATGAGAATACCATGAATGTAGCAGAAAGTAAATTGTGAGCATAATGCTATAAGGCATACGTAAAGGCTAAACTAAGCGGTGTATGATATAGTTGACCTAGGAGTTGTTGTTTATTCGATTTCTACTTGTAGATGTTTTTCTACTCACGAATTTGCAACTCACCCCCGTTGTGCCACAGTTCTTGTAGGTTGACCGCATGGATCGGTAGCGGCATCGCTGGCACACAGTAACTTTGGGGTGATTTGTTTGGTAGGTGAGACATTTTTATCATACCCACTCTTGTATCTATATTCCATATTGTATCTAGTTAACTCCATCAAATCAAAATTAGTAATTGTATAAGTAATGAGACATAGCAAGACTTGTAGTTGCGAGACTTGAGCGATGGGTTTTATGTTCGCTTTGGGGTTTATGTCTTGCTTTTTTTTATCTTTTGTGGTGATCTTCTCCGTTGGGCGTCGTATACTTATATATAATGTCTTGCGTGGTTGTGATCTGCCGGTTGGCGAAGAGCTAGCTCCCACTTGGGGACGCCTTTATTTTATCTTGTATTGGTGGTTTTGGATCAAAAAATACAAAGGTGGTGCTGCCCAAATTTTTAAAAGACGAAAACCTGTTCTCCAACTTGCATTTTTCATGTTTCCTTTTTATGCATTTATGAAAACTTGATTTCATTATACCTTTATTTCAAAACTTCACCTCTTTTATTTTTTTTTTAAAAAAGGTTTAGATTCTGGGTTTCAGCTTACTTGAATTCCGTTACGCCTTTAGACGTTGCGTGATTCAAGTGTTGTTCGCGAGCTAATATTTCGGGTCGTGACAAAGTTGGTATCAGAGCACTAGGTTTAACCTTGGTTCGAGTCTATGTTTGACTATGCGGAGTCTAGAGCGGGTATGTATTTCGGAAGCTAGGCTTGACCTTACGGAACTTAGACATGAACGGGGGGTATTAGACCTGAACTTTCGTTTCATAGGCTGACCCTGATTGATGGTGTAGATAGCTTGAGTAGAGTGACGTACCGTACGTATGTTCCGCGGCATATTTACGATATGATACTCCACTTAAGAAACCTCAGGATGTACATATTTTGAGATCAGTGATTCTCTTCGTATCCATGAGTATACATCCATTTGAGATCCTCGATTCTATTTGTTTCCATGATCATACTCTCATTGATGTTGTTCCTTCTTATGATCATTTATCCATTCTGGATTTGTCGTTTCCTTTCATGTCATTGATCTGCTTTCTTCGATACTTGATTGAGGTTCCTGTCACCATGGTTCGAGCGCAGATTGAGTTGCTGCTAGTGATGCGGTCAGGGCGAGCTCGTTTGGTACGAGGAATGGCCATCGTGTTTTCTGGTGACACGGGAACGTCTCGAGTTAGCGTTTATGTTGTGACCTCTCGGATGAGGCGAGTGTTTGGTTTTGCACCGGATGATCGGGCCATTGATAGAGCTGCCAGTTGCTAGAGGACTGATGATGTACAACATACCTCAGAGTTTGTGATGCCGCCTACCGTGCAGACAGATGACCCAGCTGTTGTTGAGATTGATAAGATGTCTCTTCCAAAGCTTACGAGCTGAGATCACCGGAGCTTCCAGGAAAAAATACGACAGATGATAGATAGTCTACCCCGATTTGAGAGACGAAAGTGATTCGTCAGACTGATGCACCGACGCAGGCCCGGTTGAGTTGAAGATTTTCAGTGTGGAGAGTCTTACTCATATCTAGAACAGACCGATCCAGAGATGACCGTTGATGTATCGCCTTTCCTGGAGGATTGAGGCATTGTTTAGCATGCGGACGAGGGGTATTCGCGTGTCGTCTAGGAAAAGTCAAAAAGTTCGAAAGAGTGTCAGAAACCCAGTTTTCCAAGTTTAAAGTGTTCGGAGGAACACGCAAGTAATTCTGTGGACCCTCTAGAAGAATGAAACCTTAACTCGACATGATGACCATGGAACCGCTTTTGAACCTTAGGGTTTGCGACAGTTTAGCGTGTTAGTTATATGTATGCCCTAGAGGCCATTACTGTACATGGGATGTATATTGTAGTGGATGCTGGGACATATATAGGTAGGACTTTCTTGCTCGACATGATAGTACGCTATCTGGTTGCTCTTTATCTTAACATGTATACTTGCTGTCTCTCTATTACATATTGATAAAGCCCTTAGGATATGTACTCGACTTCCAGGATTGTGATGTAGATCATACTAGTAGGGCCTGGGTAGTCCATGAGCACATCCTTCAATGTTCCTAGTCGTGGGAATATCGAGACGGGGCATCGATATTCCAGAGTAGACTAGCATATATCTTCTCGACCCATATGATGGGCGATGGATGATCCCATATCCATTGGTGTTTGACATCAGAGATGGTATACGGGTGCTCAGTGGTGACTGGGTACACTGAACGGACTCGCCGAGAACTCCCAGATGGTATTATACCTCACGTCAAATGGCAGTTCTCTGGTGACACTGGTACAGCTTAGTCTGTTGACCCGAGATCGTTATAGAGTCTTGTGTGTCTCCCACTGTGCTTTGATTTCCACCCTATCACGGCTCTACTGAGCGATGGAAACAGGTGGTTTTTGGGTACAGTCCCGATTCACATGGAGGCAATGAGCGATAGGAGGGGACTCGTCTCTCCCGGTATTGGGGGTTGATGTTGCGCTATGCTCGACTGGCCATAACTGGAAATCCCTGGCCAGGGTTGCACTGATTTACTGGTAAGTGTTATCAGTAGTTTCATGCTTGTTATGGACCTTACACCGGCATGACTTATCAAGCTACCGGGGTCTGACGTTTACCACCCCTAGGCGAGATATGCGACATATCAGACGAACAGACCGGACTGTACGGTAAGTGTTACTGGTTGGATTCGCAGGAGTGTGAGCGGGCTTGCTCGTTGATCTTCTGATCGCTCAATACCCGGGTGGCCGTTACGTTTAGCAGACCGCTTGCGTCTTATGGGTGTTTGATATGATCATCGCCTACTGCCGGCGTATTGACGAGTCTTTAGAGTCCTACACAGAGGTTTCCTGGCTCAAGCGAAACGAAATAGGAGCGCATATGAGATATGCGAGGGACCGAGAATAATACCAGTATGTGATACTGAATTCTATTCTCGCGATTTGTATCATCGGACGGTTATATGAGATATAGCCGGGTTACCGAATCAAGTGTTGATTCGATATATTGATACACTTGATATTAGTCGGTTATATGCGATATGACCGGATCATTAAATCAAGTATTGATTTAATGATTTAATGTATAATTATATATTTGATATATCACTTTACATTAACCAGTATTGTTCACTTAAGATTGATTTTCTCACTTGATGTGCACAAGTTGTATATGTGATATATGTTTGTGCACTAGTTTGTATCATGTTTGATGATACACGCAAACTTGGGTGTGTGTATGATTTACACCATGTTCAGGTTAATGGTTTAGGGTTTTATTTTCTTTTATTTATTTTGTTAAAACAAAAAGGTGCTTTTCTTTATCTTTGCTAGAAGCTTCATGATGCTTCAAGCATCTTTGAAAAAGAGTAACCATTTTGTTTTTTCCTTTGACCTAACCATTTACCTAAACTATGATTTAATCTCTACAAGAGTTTACTCACCCATGGTTGCAACATGATAAGTCTTCACTTGAATTTTTCTTTTCTTCTTCTTCTTCTTCTTCTTCTTCATGAAGAAGAAAGCTTGCTAGAAAATTTCAAGTGATGAAACCAAGTGAGAAATCCAAATCCAAAGTGAACCCACTTCCTATTTCTTCATCCTCTACTACTTGCCATGTTGTAGAGTGTGTTATCTTCACAAGTTTCATGACCTAGTGAAGATGGAGCTTGAGTTTGAGTCGCATCGACGCAGATCATCTTCGGCATCGAAGTCAACGACCTAGCCCGCTTATTTCTCCGACGAAACCATCGCTAGAGTCCGGGATCTCGATGATCGCAGCGAAGGGACGTCGTCATTGAGCTTTGGAAGTGGAGGACCGGATCTACAAAGGTTGTAGTCCCTTTCACTTGTAGTTAAAAATGTTAACTTGCATGTTTTTCGCCTTACCTCTAGTAACGATCTAGCGTTAGGGTTTCTCGGCACATAAAAAAATTTGATTTTGGCATGGTTGATGCCTTGTGTAACCTCTTGAGTGTGCCTCGGAACCCTACAGTGGTATCAAAGCCTAGCTAGAGCTTTCGGCGAAGTGTATACGATGTTAGAAATCCAATCGAACCCCGAAACCCTAAACTTGACCCCTCTCTGTACATTTTCTGAAATTGTGGTTTTTTGTGAATTAAAAATGCATAGAAAATATAGCAGGAAATTCTAAGAAAAACTGGAGAAAACGATAACCTACATCTACAATGACGCCGCGGAACCGCGGCCGTACTCTACTTATTGCCGCGGTTCCGCGACCGTGTGTGATGTTTTGGGACTCTATTTTCTACAGTAATAACAGTAGGTGTTTCCTGTATTTTCTGGGAATTTTTAATCTATACTCAACAGTTGAGTTTTCTGGGTTGTATTGGGAGTTCGTTGATTCGATCGAAAGTTTAACTTCGTCTATGTGTTTTTCCGGATATTTTTAGAACATGTTAATAAGTTCGACCGGATATAAATACCCACTTTTCCTCTGCCGGGAAATTTCCATGTGTTGGATTTTTCCGTAGTTTAAGAACGTCTAAGTAGTGCAAGTAACGCGATGGACCCTCTAGAAGACAACAAACCTTAACTCGATTATATGACCGTCTTGAACTGCCCTTTGAACCTTAGGGTTTGGGGCAATACGTCGTGCTACATGTGAGGCATTGGCTTGACCCTTCTACGACTGGACCGTTGGTACTGTGGCATGTGGATGTTTTTAAACTTATTTCATGTGTTGAGCTTTTCGGGAAAACTTGGGTGTTTGATTGTTCGATCGGAAAGTTTAATATTGTCTATTTATCTGGAATGTGATACAATATTTGGAATCCACAAGTAGTTATGAGATAACTGATTTGGATGTTATAAACATAGCAGTTTAGTCTCACTTGATCGGTTGCCACGGAATTTTGATGTGATCAAAAGTCCATCGCAATCACGTTACGTACGCGGATACTCGCCGGTAAACTTATTAGACAGCTACACCCCATAGCCCCGACCAAGTGACTGTAGGAGAAACACGTCGCCAAAAAGCATCCGTTCGGGTGCTCGCGGTAGCGGTGTTCAGCCTTGGTGCACTTCGTCGACGGCATCGGGGGTGCGGCCATCTACTAAAGTTTGCGACAAGCATTCGATCAAAATGTCGGGAATCTTGTTGAATTTCCCGACATGATATTGAAAAGTGTTTTCGATAATGAGACTAAAATGTGGGGTTTATAATTGTTAGGCATGCGATGTCTAAGGAATTCATTTTGTTAGGCATGCGATGTCTAAAGAGGTTGTGGATTCCAACTGTTGTAGTTTTACACTTTCTTTTCTGCGACCGTAAGTGTAATATATGATATCGCCGGTTTCATTGCTATATGTCAACGACAATTGGGATGGGCATATTTACTTACGTTGATGACATGTGATGTTATGTGTTGCTGGATATGTTATATTGGATCGTCGTGTTCGAATAGCCGGGTTTTTTTTATGTGAGATGAGTGTTTTTCATTTTCATTCATATAAAAAACTTGTATGTAATATTCTTTTATTGGGACACTTTCGGGTTGAGGTTGATGTCACCATTGTATATTATTTACTTTTCCGCATTAGGATAGACCCAAGGCGGGGAGCACAAGCAACCGGGTTCTAGGGTCCAGTGGGAGACCATCTCGAGGAGTCGAGTTCGGGTCTCCTAACTCTAGAATTGGTAGGGTTGCTTGCCGCTCTCGTAGGGGTCTAGGGGTATGGGATTGGCTATTCATCATGACCGTGGAATCCGTGTTTTATACAGGCTCAAAATAAAACACGGACGTCCTAGTATATCCAATATTTCATATAATATTTTCTACTGCGTTATCTGTGATGTGATCATGTGATATGTTCAGATTGATACTGTATATATGATATATTATATAGACGTTGCTTATGTTTTACACCCGTGCTAGCCCAATCTCGCTCTGCCGTTAGTTACCTAACCTAACGGTGCAGACGGGACATCGAGGCGAATTCGGATGGCATAAGCGTACGTTGTATTTATCTGTGATGTTTAGGTGGACTTAATTGATGGGACATTCATTAATGTGATTAATGAAAGAAAATAAACCTAAAAGATGTTGTGGGATCGAATTTCAAAAATAAAACAGGTAGCTACAATTCTTGCTTTGCATCGTGGTGTTCCTTGTAGAACATCCTGCACCTTATTTGATAAGGAAAGGGCCGAGATCCCTTCACCGGGAGTGACCCCTTTAGTAATAACTGGCAGATGCTACAACCCTCGGTTTGTCTTTTGATTGCTTCTATAGTTTTTGCTTTGCACAGCGGTATATATGATATATCCTGCACCTTATTCGATGAGGAAAGGGCCGACGATCTCTTCACCGGGAGTGACCCCTTTAGCAAAACTAGAAAAGCCTAAAAAACACTCCATTTAAAAACCATTTGATTCCGCAACGAGATCAAGTTCAAAGCGTTAAAGGTTTTCATAAAAACCATCCGCAACCCTCCGTCATTTTAGGAAGTAGAGTACTTAGTATTCGTGCTTTGTTTGTTGACCATAGTCAAGGCACAGTATACGGTAGCTAAGTGATTTCTTCCTACACCGCATATGATGCGATTAGTTAGGACAGTCGCGTGACTTTGTTGCCTTTAGTTAAGGGTCATGTGGGTGGGTCTAATTAATCATGAAATGATGGGTAGAACTTGACTAGTGCTTATGATTTGTTGACCATAGTTAAGGTCATAAGTGCTAAGGGTAAAAATCTTTATCGGGAGTTTCAAGTGTTGAAATTTGCAATGAGATTGCATACCTTCTATATGATAGTTGGATCCCGATACCCACTGCGAGTAATTGTTACTCCTGGGAGAGTTTTGCACTTTGCAATTAGCCGATCAAGTAGGTGTCTAGAAAGGTGTCAACGGGGTTACGCCCCTGGGAAAACGAGGTTTACTTTAATTAGGTCCGTGCGAAAGCACGGGGAACCTCCCTCAAAGTACCGGCACTGGCCTGACTGAAAGATTGGCGAACTTATAGAGTGTAATTAATCCCGGCTAGTCTTTCCTTTTAGGGTTTGAAGGAAGATTTGATAAAAAGAGTGGGAGCCATCCTGATTAGATAAAATATATAACCAATTTAATCTTGCAAGAGCGCACGCAGAGTGTTTTCTTCTCTCTCTCTCCAGGTAACGACCATGTCACGCCTTAATCAAGACAATAATATGGATGTATTGACCGAACCCGCTTGTTATACTGAGCTGGGGGAATGTTGGTCCCGCTCCAACTTATAATTGTTATAAGACCGAGCAGGAAATAGGGGAATATCAGGATTCCCATGCCGCCCAAAGAAAGAAAGTGCATGAGATGCATTTCCTTCGGGGAACTGTTTCTCAGTATCCTCTGCATCCTGGTATTTGATACCGGATCAGGATCCCAAATATGTAATCTGTTACATGGGCTACACATAGGTAGAGAACTGAGAACGGGTGATAGGTTTCATGAGACAGAAAACGGTGCAACTGTTGCAGCCAAGTCTGTTGGTCACTGTCATCCTGTATTACAAATACATTGATTCTGAACGAATGTTATTAGATACCGAACCTGATATACAAAATCATATCAATCACTTTATTTATTAAAAAAGGATATAATTTTGTATTGTTGAATATTGTTTTGAACATTTCAAAAGTTGATCGGTTCAGGCACGTTATCTAAAAGCATTGACGTTCTAAATCAAACTACAGTTCCTAGTATACAGAACACACACGAGAGGAAGAGTTCGGAAATGAACGAATTCTTCTTGAGGCATTGTAGACTATGTCATATCAGTGCGACCTGATTGTTAGAGGTTCTGCGTGTTCAAGTTTAGTTTTAAATACCGCAATCAAGACGGTTTCGCTTGTAGCTAGCCGGTTGAGTATGGGTCGTCCGCAGGGAGATGGGAGTCTTTTTCAATGTGTTTTAACGAGTTAAGTCCGGTTTTTCAGATTTTGTTTGTGATTATCTAAGTGTTGAGTTGATATTTAAAGAGAGCTTGTTAGGGTTAGGATTAGGTTAGTTTTATTTAGGAGTCTCCTCATCTTTCGTTGCCCCCTCTTAATATCGGTGTTACGGTAATCGGCAACAACGGGGATTAGCACGACTAGGAAGGAACTTGCGAGTATAAGCTAGGCTTTCCAACGCATAAGTCCTTCCTTTTGGTGCTTGTCCGTCCGTTCTTGGCTCTTAGCCATAACCTCCGGTTAATTCAACCACAACCGGTCTCACTACGGAATCACCGCTATCATGTAGGATAGGGTGCCGTAAGGAGCGGATTGTGGTTCAATTAACGGGAGTTGATTTAAGCTGTTGGGCAAGGAAAGAGTGGGAGAGATTTCCTTCTCTCAAACTTCCCTTATCCTACCCTAACAAGTATGAACTACTCACACATCATGTTACGGAAAAATAAAACAAAACAAAAGAGGAAGATAGAAAGAAGGAGATTAGAAGAATACGACTAGCTATTTGCGACCTCACCTTGGCGAGGATCGAGCGTAAGCATCATTGTCGTATTAAGGATAAAGAAAAAGAGAAAAGAAAGACACAACAAGAAAATAACAAAAACTACTTAACAAATTAAAATTACAACAACTATAGCAAAAGTAAGACAAGCATGATAATAAAATGATCTTCTTTATTCACCATTCTTCACTCACAAAGCTCACTCAAGTTTAATGGAGAAGAGATGAGAAGAGGAAGAACATGTAATCTAAAACCTAGCAAAAAGAAAACCTAGCAAAAAGAAAATACAAGAATGGACCCTTTCCTTCTCAAAGTTCTGGGCTATTTATAGGCTGGAGAATGGAAATCTAGGGCAACCACCAGAACACATCTGAAAAGACCAAAATACCCCTGGAAAAGTTTTGCCTGCCGCCACTATACGGCCGCGGATCCGCGGCCTAGACCCCCTATTAGCCGCGGATCCGCGGCCTTATGGATGAATTGGATCTTGGGCTTTTTGGTGTACTCTTCATTCTAGACCCTAGACCCTGGTTTGATGTACTCTTCATTCTGGTACATGTGTTTTCTGAAAATACCTCCATATTTCTTCCAGAATTTCTGTTGAGGGAAAGGTGGACTTTTTGTCAAGATTTGGCATGATTGCCTTGAGCTCCGCGTAGATTTCTTGGAACTTGTTGTTGCCATTGAGCCTTGTGCATGAAGGTGACATTGATTTGACATTTTGTCTTCCTAAACTGGTATCTGGCAACATACGGATGAAGAGCGGAGACCGTGTTTTATCTGTGGTTGGCAGCAACCTGGATTTTGTCGTGTTTTTCATGAATTTCACCGTTTTAGAACCGAGAACCTGTATCCTGCAATTGACTAGCAAACACGGCTCAAGAGTATCTACCGATATGCAATGTGATAAAAATTGGGCGGTATGAAAATGCAAAAATCTGATATGAACAAATACCCCCAAACTTATCATTTGCTCGTCCCAAGCAAAGCCCATTTATTCACAAAAAATTTCCTAACCTCACTTTCGCAGGGAACGCGATTGCACTGAGCATGTGCAACAAGCCGTTAAACCTCTAGGTGTCCCTAGTAGGAGGAGTGTTGTCTCCTGAGGGTTTTCAGCGGATACTACCCATAAAATCCGGTCAAGTTGGTTTTATAAAATAACTAAGATTCAAATCCTAAAGTTTTGTTTTAGAAAATAACAATTCTATAATCCTAAGTGTAGACTATCGAACCTTTATTTTTCACACCTCGCTTCTTATTTAACTACAGATTTTATATGTCTTTACGTGCAGTGCAAATAGTGTCGTTAAGTTCCAGAAGGATCGATTAAAGTCATCATGTTGCACAATAAAGCCCAGATAACAATTTTAAAAGGATCACATAAGTTTATAAAGAGTTAAGCATTTTTCAAGTTTCGTTTTCCAGTAAGGTTTCAACTTCAGAATTTCTATCTTCCTTAACAGGAAACTAAGTCGTATTCTTCACTCCACCTTTTTTTTGTTTTCATTTCATACACACCTCTGTGAACGTGCAATAGTCTTTATCACAGAATTAAACCTTCATATCTCCGCTAATTTTTTTTTATAAAAGCCTGTCTTTTATCAAGATTATTCTCACACAAAGAACCGTAAGGAATTTTAACTCGGAGAGAACACTTGCTTGACTTTGTTTTAAACTGGACTTTCTAGGCTTCTTAGCGAGCTTTGGGCCAATGCACCCAAACCAGTTGGTTTTAGGGCATTAGGTGTAGAAACACCCCAGCGGACTTAATTACTCAAGTTACCTAGGTCCAAAAACAAAAGACAGTTTGGCGTGAAAATCAGATGATTTGATACGAACGGAGATATAACCGGCAGTTCAAATATTTTTTTGGATAAAAGACGTGTTTAGTGGGTTCGGTGTGTAATCATTCCAATCAAGTTTCAGATGGGTTATTTTTCAAACTTAGCTCCAATTACGGCATCAATAACATTCCTTCATATTCGCTTTACTTCATAAACTATTCTTGACATTACTTATTTCAGAACAAACCTATTTGATCCTCAGAAAATCATTTATCTGTTTAAAAGTTTTTCAACATAAAAGACTTGTCATCTAATTCCCAAAAACTCACGACACGTGTAGTGTGATGTAAAGACGTATATCAGCTATAGTTAACTTCAAAGGAGAGTTATCTTTCAGGTTTTCAAAATCCAAACATAAGATTTAGTTATTCCTATTTTTTCAAACAAAACCGTCGAAATGTTGAATCAGAGTTCTTCCACTAGCTAACTTGACAGAAAAGTTTTTATATTTTTAGAAAATTTTCAGATTTTTATGGACTTTATGGATTTTAAAATGCAGATGCAAAATATACATATGAATGCGAAGGTAAGAAATGCGTACCGAGCGTACCCCCAAACTTAAACTGGACAGTGTCCTCACTGTCATTGCATGAAGAGATCATTTGAAGGGTCAAAATTGTCGGTTAGCGATACATAAATTTTTATTTGTTTTTGTTTTTAAAGAAAAAGAATATACACAAACATATACAAAAATGGTTTGTACATACCCCCAAACTTATTTGGAACAGTGTCCACTGTTCTTGGCTGGAGAACCGAAGTTCAGAGGTAGGCAGAGGAAGATCATTCAGGGTAAACCGGCTCCTGTAGGAACAGGAGCTCCTCTGTTGGTTCGGCGCTAAGGTACGGTTTGCATCGGTGTCTGTTTACTTTGAAAAGTGAACCGTCCTTTGGATTTTCCAAATCCATAGCGCCCTGCGGATACACATTCCGCACAAAATACGGCCCTTTCCAGCGAGATCTGAGCTTTCCAGGATGGAAGTGAAGTCGGGTGTCGTAAAGCAGTACCTGCTGACCAGGTACGAAGGTTTTGCGCAAAAGGTGTTTATCGTGAAACACCTTCGTTCGGTTCTTAACAACAACCGCGTTATCGTAAGCCTCATCCCTAAGCTCGCTTAGTTCGTTCAACTGCAGCTTCCGATGACTGCCCGCATCCTCGAGAGATAGATTCAGCTCCTTTATCGCCCAAAATGCGCGATGCTCTATTTCGACAGGAAGGTGGCAGGCTTTTCCGTACACAAGCCGATAGGGAGACATGCCAAGGTCGGTCTTATAAGCGGTTCTAAATGCCCAAAGGGCATTAGTGAGTTTCAGCGACCAATCCTTACGGTTCTTGGAAACCGTCTTCTCCAGTATCTGCTTGATTTGCCGATTTGAAAATTCGGCCTGCCCGCAGGTTTGGGGGTGGTAGGGCGTAGAGAGCTTATGATTTATGGAGTATTTCCGCATCAAGGCTTCAAAAGTTTTATTGCAGAAATGACTTCCATTGTCGCTAATGATCGCTCGGGGGTGCCTAAACCGTAAGAAAATGTTTTCTTTAAGGAACCTAACGACAACCTTGTTGTCGTTAGTTCGGCTGGGCACAACCTCGACCCATTTAGAGACGTAATCAACAGCTAGAAGGATGTACAAGTTCCCGAAAGAGCTGGGAAACGGCCCCATGAAATCTATCCCCCAAACATCGAAAATCTCCACAACCAAGATCGGTTGGAGCGGCATCTCGTTCCTCCGGGATATCCGGCCTATGTGTTGGCACCGGGAGCAAGTCTTGCAATAGTCATGAGCGTCTTTGAAGAGTTGTGGCCAGTAGAAACCACATTGTAAGATCTTCTCAGCTGTCTTTCTGGGCCCAAAATGCCCGCCACACGCTTGATCGTGGTAAAATGACAGCACACTCTTGAATTCCTCATCAGGGACACACCGACGAATAATCTGGTCGGGACAGTACTTGAACAAGTAGGGTTCGTCCCAGTAAAAGTGTTTTACTTGGGATAAGAAACGAAGTGTGTCCTGACTCGACCATTCAGTCGGGAGTAATCCTGTGGCTAAATAGTTCACAATATCTGCGAACCAGGGTTCGCACGATACTGTCAAGAGCTGTTCATCCGGGAAAATGTCGTTGATCGGAATTGGAAGCGAAGGCGAAGAAGGAAGTCGTGAGAGATGGTCGGCAACCACGTTTTCACATCCTCGTTTGTCCTTAATGACAAGGTCAAACTCTTGAAGCAAGAGGATCCAACGGATTAACCGAGATTTTGCATCTTTCTTCGCAAAAAGATGGCGCAGAGCTGAATGGTCCGTGTAGACAATGACTGGAGAGCCGATGAGGTAGGGCCTGAACTTTTCTAAAGCAAATACAACAGCCAAGAGTTCCTTCTAAGTTGTTGTATAATTGAGTTGGGCGTCGTTCAGGGTTCGGCTAGCATAATAGATTACGTGCGGCATTTTGTTGATGTGTTGTCCAAGGACAGCACCAATGGCAAAGTCGGATGCATCGCACATAATCTCGAATGGGTGCGTCCAGTCAGGTGAAGAAAGAACGGGAGCAGAAGTGAGTGATCGTTTCAATGACTCGAAGGCAGTCACACAGCTCGAGTTGAAGTCGAATGGCGTGTCCTTGGCCAGCAAAAGAGTCAAGGGCCTAGCAATCTTGCTAAAGTCCTTGATGAACCGTTTATAGAAACCGGCATGGCCAAGGAAGGCTCGGATATCTCTGACGCATCGGGGAGGAGGCAGATTGGAAATGACCTCAATCTTTGCTTTGTCAACCTCTATGCCATTTTGCGAGATGATATGTCCTAAGACAATACCTTCGCTTTCAAAGTGAAATTCTTGTCCTTACATCGGGTAAGGACAGCGTCAAGATGCAGCAAAAACTCGTTGAAGGAATCGCCGAAGATGGAGAAGTCATCCATGAAAATCTCCAGAAATTTTTCCACCATGTCTGAGAAAATTCCCATCATACACCGCTGGAAGGTAGCGGGCGCATTGCATAGCCCAAAGGGCATGCGACGATATGCAAACGTGCCGAAAGGACAAGTGAAAGTGGTCTTGTCCTGATCTTTTTCGGCGATGGGAATTTGATTATAGCCGGAGTAGCCATCAAGAAAGCAGTAGTACTCGTGTCCGGCCAATCGTTCAAGCATCTGGTCAATGAAAGGTAGCGGAAAGTGGTCTTTCCGCGTTGCGGCGTTGAGTTTTCTGTAATCAATGCAAACTCGCCACCCAGTTTGGGTGCGAGTAGGGATTAACTCGTTCGCCTCGTTAGTGATGACCGTGATGCCCGACTTCTTGGGGACAACATGAATGGGGCTAACCCACTGGCTATCAGAGATAGGGTAAATGATACCACTATCTAGACATTTTACGATCTCTTTCTTCACAGCCTCTTTCATGACTGGATTGAGACGTCTTTCTGGATCCCGGGCTGGTTTGGCATCATCCATCAGATGAATGTGATGCTCAACGATCAGGGGACTAATCCCCTTGATCTCCGCCATGGACCAGCCAAAAGCTTGCCTGTTGCTGTGCAAGACCGCGAGAAGGGCTTTCTCTTGCTCGGGAGCTAGAGAAGCCGAGATGATGACAGGGAGGGTCTCGTTCTCACCTAAGTAAACGTACTTAAGGTGAGATGGCAAAGGCTTGAGTTCGAGCGTTGGAGGTGAAACAATGGAAGGCAAGATTGGTGCAAAGGTCTCGAACTCAAAAGATTCCAGCAAAGGTTCAAAGCGAGTGTAGGCAACCGAGTTGGATGGTTCAGGTAACTCATCCGGAAAGTCGAAGGATTCAAACTCGGGTTATGCGCAGCTAAGATCGTTTGAAAACGTGAAACACTCGTAGTCGTTGTCGGGCGCAGAAACAGCAGCAGGTTCGAAGAGAAACTCACTAGTGGCGTCAAGATTATCGTGATCAAACAGAAACTCCTCGAATTCACACTCTTCTGGGGTGATCTCCTGGATCGAGCAGACGTCCAGTATATGAGCATTAGGTTCGGCGGGCTGATTCCCCAACCTAAAAATGTTGAGTTCAATCGTCATGTTTCCAAAAGAGAGGTTCATCGAACCATTACGACAATTGATCACAGCATTTGAGGTTGCGAGAAATGGGCGACCGAGTATCACCGGAATTCGATTCCGGGGGTTAGCTACAGGCTGTGTGTCTAATACAATGAAGTCAACGGGGAATATGAAGTCCCCGACTTTGATTAACACATCCTCTAGCTCACCCCTAGGATGGGTGATCGATCGGTCGGCCATTTGGAGAGTGCAGTGCGTGGGTTTCAACTCTCCGACGCCTAATTGCTCGTATACAGAATACGGAAGTAGGTTAACACTGGCATCAAGATCTAATAGTGCGCGGTTGCTGTTCTTATCCCCAATAGTAATTGAAATCGTAGGACAGCCAGGGTCCTTCCGTTTTTGTGCTAAAGATTGGGTAAGGGCATCACTCACAGCACTAGCCAAGAAAACTTTCTTGGGTACCTGAGACTTCCTCTTTTTTGTGCACAAGTCCTTTAAGATTTTCGCGTAGGACGGGACTTGTTGGACAGCATCTAAAAGAGGAATGTTAATGTTAACCTGCTTGAATAACTTCAGAATCTTCTCCATTTGTGGATTTTGTTTATTAGACCTCAACCGGTTTGGAAATGGAAAATTTTGAAAATTGGTTGAGTCTAATGCTGGAGGAGGAGATTGTGGAGTTGGAACGGATCCCAGAATAGGTGTTTTCGTGGAGTGAGAAGTGGGTCCGTTCAGAGCAGAAGAAGAGGGAGGGGAGCCTTGTGAAGAACGGAGAATAGGCTCAGAAGACGAAGAAGAAGAAGAAGAAGAAGAAGAAGAAGAAGCGGCCGGGGTGTCATCGTTGATCCGTTTGCCAATGTTGTTTTGCAGCATCCTCCCCGATCTCAGTGTGGTCACGGCACTCACATTATGGTTTTGTTGTTCAAGAGCAACATGTGCATTATGTGGGTGACCGGGATTTGGAAGTGGCTGGGATGGGAGCTTCCCCTTTTCTCGCTCGCTTAAGGCCGCGTTTAGCTGTGCAATCTGGGCCTCGATGGTCTTGATGCTTTGCCCGTGTGCGGCAGTGTGTTGCACTAAGGATTGAATGGAAGACTGGATGTTGGCAGTGGATTGAGTCGATTGTTTAACGAACGCCTCCAGACTTCGCTCGAGCGAGGAATCCTTATCGTTGTTTGACGGAACAAAGTTGATTGGTGGAAAAGAATTGTTGGGTGCAAAGTTGTTCGTCGGATTTTGGAAAGGTTGGGGTTGGAAGGGCTGCTGATATTGGTGTTGAGTTTGTTGTTGCGCTTGTTGTTGCGGTGGAGGGGCCCTTTGGAAATTGTTGCCCTGGAATTGATTCTGATTCTGATTCCAGGCGAAATTGGGGTGG
Source organism: Agapanthus africanus (assembly GCA_030015575.1). Taxonomy (NCBI): domain Eukaryota; kingdom Viridiplantae; phylum Streptophyta; class Magnoliopsida; order Asparagales; family Amaryllidaceae; genus Agapanthus; species Agapanthus africanus. Next base: position 249,680,378 of record CM057345.1, on the reverse strand, counting down.
TTCCTCCAACCGGGATTGTAGGTGGAAGAGTATGGATCATTCCTCGGTCTTTGCTGGAAGGCAGCATTAACCTGATCCTGTCTTTGCGAGGGTGGATTGTAAGGACACTCTTCAGTCAAGTGAGAAGGATCGGAACAACAAGCGCAGATGGTACGAAGGGGGAGAACAGGGGCAGGAGCAGGATCCGAGAATTTGCTTTCTATCGCTTCAAGCTTTCTTGTTATAGCAGCCATTTCAGCTTTCATCGCAATAGAGACGTCAAGTTGGTGGATTCCTACCCTAGACTGACCGGTAGAAGTGGAGGTAGAAGAAGAAGTCGGTCTGGTGCTCTCCCACTGTAGCGTTTGCTCCGCAAGGTCGTCAAAGAACTGCCACGCTTCCTCGTCAGATTTCGATAGGAAGTGGCCCTGACAGATGGTTTCCAACAACTGCTTCGTTGCTGGGTTCAGTCCCTCGTATAAGGTTTGGCAGAGTTGCCATTTCTCTATACCGTGGTGAGGACACTGAACAAGAAGGTCTTTGTACCGGTCAAAGCACTTCCAGAAGGGTTCAGAAGGAAGCTGGGAGAATTGGTTGATTTCATTCCGAATCCTTACGGTTTTATGATTTGGATAGAATTTTTTCAGAAACGCTTTAACAAACTCGTCCCAGCTGGTGATTGAGTGGGAAGCGGTGCTATACAGCCATTTTTCAGCGAGATCGCATAAAGTGAACGGAATGACCCGTAGACATATAGTATCGTCCGACAGCTGGGTGGTTTTCATCATGGCACAGACGTTTTGAAATTTGTTAATGAAGATATAGGCATCTTCAGATTCAAGCCCATGAAAACGTGGAAGCATGTTGATGAAATGGGGCTTAATTTCAAAGTTGTCCCCATTGGCCGGAGGAAGAGAAAGGCAGGTGGGAAGTGCAGAACGGGTGGGATAGAAACGATCCTGGAGCGCGATTCGCTGCGGTGCTACAACAGGCAGAGGTGGTGGGAGATTGGTCTCCGTAGGAGGTGGAGCCAATCCAGCGGTGGTCAAAGAGATGTTCGGATTAAATCCCGACATCGCGGAAGAAGAGGTTGGTGAAGGTGAAGGTGAAGATGTACGAACAGAATTCCGGTCAACGTCGGAGTTGGCCGGCAAAGGAAGGGATGAAAGAGGAGTGGACGGAGTATCGACTTCGGAGTCGATCGCGTAGTCGGTAGCGACTAACGTAACGCGGACTAGACGGGCGCTAGTGTCCCGAGTCCAAGCGGACATACACTAAACGAGTTTAGTATAGTCAAAGCGGAGAAGGTGAGAGTAAGAAAACGTCAATGGAGAAAGGCGATGGGTGGTGGATGAAAATGGTTTTGGCGACAAAGGGCAAGTTTTTATAAAAGTTTTTGATTTTTTTTTTTTAGAAAGATTTTTACAGAAATATGTACGGAAATACGGCTTAAGCAATCACAAACAAGATATGCACAATCACACCTAGATCTAGGGTAACCTAGGTCTACTAGACCTGCTCCTGAACTTGATTGTCGAAGTTAAACATGTCGAGAAACGGGCTTAAAAATACACTGATCACGAGGCCAGGTAAGTGCAGAGATAAGGGGAGGTTGTCCAACGCTTTCACGAAGTTCCTTAATTAAATAACCCTTTCTCTTTCGGCGGTTGCGCCTTTAACACTTTCCTAGACACCCCGTAACCAATATACCGTTAAGCGAGTTTCTAAACACGGTTTATCTTCTCCTAATGAGCGCGAAGTCCTTAGGGCTGAAGTCTAGTATTTTTTAATTTACAATGGACAATGCATATGCTTTAGTGATTTTTGGGGTCCTGGGAAGGGTGATGAAATCCCCACCCAATTTGGATTGGTTTCAAGCCCCTTAAGTCTGTATTAAAGAAATGCAAAGCAGTAACAAATCAACTGCAAACAATTTTTTTATTTGCGGCGCAAAGAATCCTGCACAAGAACAGCTTATTGGAAGGGGGAGAAGAATTTGCGCAAAGAAATCTGCAGAAAACACAGTTCAGTGGAGTTCAGAGGAGTGGAAGAGAGGAGAGACTCACCAAAAGAAACTGAAGCCCTGAAGCCAACAGATGGCCGCGTTTACGCGGCCAAACGCATGCAATGGCCGCGGATCCGCGGCTATGTGGAGGTATTGGGCTTCCAAACTTCCTGGGTGTGCTTCTGTGGTTGTCCCCTACTTGTCTGGATGTGCTGAATCTTGATTTGCTCACTGTATCTACTCCAGATTTTTACAGTAGACCGGATGCTTCGTTTTGTCCGTCGCGGTGTAGCCGCGAAATGTGCGTCTATCTTGCCACGTCTTTGGCACTGTACTTGAACTCCGTATTATCCGACGTCTTTGGCGCCGATCTTGAACTTCGTATTTTCCTGCACACTTGCACAAAAGCTAATCAAAAAACAACAAGATGGTTTTTTTACAATGTATATATATATATATATATATATATATATATTATACTTACAAATTAACCCGAAATTACACAAAGAAATAAACAACCGTCTCCCCGGCAACGGCGCCATTTGATTGTTAGAGGTTCTGCTTGTTCAAGTTTAGTTTTAAATACCGCAATCAAGACGGTTTCGCTTGTAGCTAGCCAGTTGAGTACGGGTCGTCCGCAAGGAGATGGGAGTCTTTTTCAATGTGTTTTAACGAGTTAAGTCCGGTTTTTCAGATTTTGTTTGTGATTATCTAAGTGTTGAGTTGATATTTAAAGAGAGCTTGTTAGGGTTAGGATTAGGTTAGTTTGAGTTAGGAGTCTCCTCATCTTTCGTTGCCCCCTCTTAATATCGGTGTTACGGTAATCGGCAACAACGGGGATTAGCACGACTAGGAAGGAACTTGCGAGTATAAGCTAGGCTTTCCAACGCATAAGTCCTTCCTTTTGGTGCTTGTCCGTCCGTTCTTGGCTCTTAGCCATAACCTCCGGTTAATTCAACCACAACCGGTCTCACTACGGAATCACCGCTATCATGTAGGATAGGGTGCCGTAAGGAGCGGATTGTGGTTCAATTAATGGGAGTTGATTTAAGCTGTTGGGCAAGAAAAGAGTGAGAGAGATTTCCTTCTCTCAAACTTCCCTTATCCTACCCTAACAAGTATGAACTACTCACACATCATGATACGGAAAAATAAAACAAAACAAAAGAGGAAGATAGAAAGAAGGAGATTAGAAGAATACGACTAGCTATTTGCGACCTCACCTTGGCGAGGATCGAGCGTAAGCATCATTGTCGTATTAAGGATAAAGAAAAAGAGAGAAGAAAGACACAACAAGAAAATAACAACAACTACTTAACAAATTAAAATTACAACAATTATAGCAAAAGTAAGACAAGCATGATAATAAAATGATCTTCTTTATTCACCATTCTTCACTCACAAAGCTCACTCAAGTTTAATGGAGAAGAGATGAGAAGAAGAAGAACATGTAATCTAAAACCTAGCAAAAAGAAAATACAAGAATGGACCCTTTCCTTCTCAAAGTTCTGGGCTATTTATAGGCTGGAGAATGGAAATCTAGGTCAACCACCAGAACACATCTGAAAAGACCAAAATACCCCTGGAAAAGTTTTGCCTGCCGCCACTATACGGCCGCGGATCCGCGGCCTAGACCCCCTATTGGCCGCGGATCCGCGGCCTTATGGATGAATTGGATCTTGGGCTTTTTGGTGGCACCCTGGTTTGATGTACTCTTCATTCTGGTACATGTGTTTTCTGAAAATACCTCCATATTTCTTCCAGAATTTCTGTTGAGGGAAAGGTGGACTTTTTGTCAAGATTTGGCATGATTGCCTCGAGCTCCGCGTAGATTTCTTGGAACTTGTTGTTGCCATTGAGCCTTGTGCATGAAGGTGACATTGATTTGACATTTTGTCTTCCTAAACTGGTATCTGGCAACATACGGATGAAGAGCGGAGACCGTGTTTTATCTGTGGTTGGCAGGAACCCGGATTTTGTCGTGTTTTTCATGAATTTCACCGTTTTAGAACCGAGAACCTGTATCCTGCAATTGACTAGCAAACACGGCTCAAGAGTATCTACCGATATGCAATGTGATAAAAATTGGGCGGTATGAAAATGCAAAAATCTGATATGAACACGACCCGACTAGCTAAAGTTACATTTAGATGCATATTTAAATCAGTTTGAATTTACATCTTGTGAAACTTGCCAGTCATGTCACAAAGATAAGATGACCATAGCTCTGTTTACTTGAAACAGAGGAAGAGTTAGTGAACTTTTGGGACTGATACATAGTGATGTATAAAGGTCCTCAGTCTACATATGCTAGGACTGGTTCTTTGTACTTCCTTACATTCACTGATGATCTCTCAAGATTCGAACACATGTTCCGGTTGAAACACATGTCTGAAGCTTTTGAGAAATTCAAAGAATATAAGTCAGAAGTAGAGAACCAATACAGGGTATAAGTATTATATCCTTTGATGTGATCAGGGAGGAGAATACTGAAGCACTGGATTCCTGGACTATTCTAAAGGAGAATGAGATTCTCTCTCAGCATTACTCCTCCGTATACACCACAACACGTCGGTGTATCGGGGCGGAGCAATCACACCCAATATGATATGGTGCGCTCTATGATGAGTACTACTGAGTTACCTGTTTCCTTTTGGGGGTTATGCACTTAAGAAGCTGCATACTTCAGATCACTGCCTACCACTCCATATGAGATATGGTATGGGAAGAGACCATCTCTTAAGTAAATTAAGATTTGGGATTGTCCGGCCAATGTTAAAAGCAAAATCCGGACAAGATCGAGGCAAGGTCAGTTCTGTAGAACTGGAAGGATTTCCAGCTATACAAACTACAGCTGATGATTTGATAGAACCAAAGGAATCAGTAGTCTCCGACGAACCTCAGCCTCTCCGCCGATCTAGCAGGGTTCCTCATCCGCCTGAGAGATACTTCGGTTTCTCGATGACAGTGGGAGCGAGGAATGCATCATGAGATGATGACCCAACTAGTTTCGAGCAGGCCATCAAGAGTAGGGACTCTGTAAGAATGGCTGGATGCTTAGCGATCTGAGATGGAATCCATGTACACCAACAAAGTATGGACTTTGGATGCTATATCTGAAGGGTAAAATCCCCATCAGGAGAAAGTATATCTGGAGAAGATTACTTGGTGTAGATGGAAAAGTTGAGACTTTCAAAGATAGACTTGTTAATGGTTTTCATCATCGACCAGGCGTGGATAATGATGAAACCTTTTTCCAGTGGCTATGCTTAAGTACATCCGGATCCTGCTTAACATTGCTACATACCATGACTACGATATCTGGTGGTTGGGTGTCATGACTGCTTTTCTAAATACTGATTTAGAAGTGAACGTCTATAAGTACACAGCCAGAGGGCTTCGTAGACAGTGGGAGCAGCGGAAACGTGTGCAAGTTGCTTTACAGGATAAAGCAGGCATCGCGGAGATGGAACGTCTGTTTTGATGTGCCAGTCAAAGAGTTTGACTTCATCAAAATGGTAGATGAACCTTGTGTATACAAAAAGGTAGTAGAGAGTAAAGTGGTGATCCTCGTAGAGTACGTGGATAACATACTCTTAATAGGAAAAGAGTTTCCTATGCTACGCACGGTCAATCTCCTCTTATCATAAGGATTCTCCATATAGGATCAAACTGATACCTCCTAAATCCTGGGTTTTGGATCTATGAGATAGATCTAAAATGGATATTAGGATTCTCACTAGGTATAGTGAGATGGTATCAATCGATCCTGGGGAGAATCACTGGAAAAGTTCCAAGGTGATAAGGACAACTGAATGTCAGTCGCAGGCATTGTCTTTACCCTCAGTGGAGGGACGGTATGTTGGAAGAGTTCCAAGCTAGATACCGTGGCAAACTAGACGATAAAGGCTGGTGACATCGCTATCAAAGATACTACCAAAGAGGCAGTTTGGGTGTATATTAGTTCGTGAGATGAACTAGGTTCCTACCATTGTGCGACAATGGATGTGTGGCTTTAGCCCTGGAACCCTGGTCCCATCAGTGACCCAGACATATTCTGAGGCAGCATCACCTGATCATGGAGATAGTTGATCTCCAGGGTGATCGAGGTTAGGAGAGAAGACTCAGAGGACAACACGGCGGATCCACTCACAAAGGCTTTTTCCCAGAGAGAGACTGTTATGGGATGGTTGAGTATGAGATACTGCAACCACTGCTACAGATGGCCCTAGTGCAAGTGGGAGATTGTTAGTTATATGTATGCCCTAGAGGCCATTACTGTACATGGGATGTATATTGTAGTGGATGCTGGGACATATATAGGTAGGACTTTCTTGCTCGACATGATAGTACGCTATCTAGTAGCTCTTTATCCTAACATGTATACTTGTTGTCTCTCTATTACATGTTGATAAAGCCCTTAGGATATGTACTCGACTTCCAGGACTGTGATGTAGATCATACTAGTGGGGCCCGGGTAGTCCATGAGTACATCCTTCAATGTTCCTAGTCGCGCGAATATCGAGACGGGGCATCGATATTCCAGAGTAGACTAGCGTATATCTTCTCGACCCATGTGATGGGCGATGGATGATCCCATATCCATTGGTGTTTGACATTAGAGATGGTATGCGGGTGCTCAGTGGTGAGTGGGTACACTGAACGGACTCGCCGAAAACTCCCAGATGGTATTATACCTCACGTCAGATGGCAGTTCTCTGGTGACACTGGTACAGCTTAGTCTGTTGACCCGAGATCGTCATAGAGTCTTGTGTGTCTCCCACTGTGCTTTGATTTCCACCCTACCACGGCTCTACTGAGCTGTGCAAACAGGTGGTTTTTGGGTACAGTCCCGATTCACATGGAGGCAATGAGCGATAGGAGGGGACTCGTCTCTCCCGGTATTGGGGGTTGATGTTGCGCTATGCTCGACTGGCCATAACTGGAAATCCCTGGCCAGGGTTGCACTAATTTACTGGTAAGTGTTATCAGTAGTTTCATGCTTGTTATGGACCTTACATCGGCATGACTTATCAAGCTACTGGGGTCTGACGTTTACCACCCCTAGGCGAGATATGCGACATATCAGACGAACAGACCGGACTGTACGGTAAGTGTTACTGGTTGGATTCACAGGAGTGTGAGCGGGCTTGCTCGTTGATCTTCTGATCGCTCAATACCCGGATGGCCATTACGTTTAGCAGACCGCTTGCGGCTTGTGGGTGTTTGATATGATCATCGCCTACTGCCGGCGTATTGACGAGTCTTTAGAGTCCTACACAGAGGTTTCCTGGCTCAAGCGAAACGAAATAGGAGCGCATATGAGATATGCGTGGGACCGAGAATACCAGTATGTGATACTGAATTCTATTCTCGCGATATGTATCATCGGACGGTTATATGAGATATAGCCGGGTTACCGAATCAAGTGTTGATTCGATATATTGATACACTTGATATTAGTCGGTTATATGCGATATGACCGGATCATTAAATTAAGTATTGATTTAATTATTTAATGTATAATTATATATTTGATATATCACTTTACATTAACCAGTATTGTTCACTTAAAATTGATTTTCTCACTTGATGTGCACAAGTTATATATGTGATATATGTTTGTGCACTAGTTTGTATCATGTTTGATGATACATGCAAACTTGGGTGTGTGTATGATTTACACCATATTTAGGTTAATGGTTTAGGGTTTTATTTTCTTTTATTTATTTTTTTAAAACAAAATGGTGTTTTTCTTTATCTTTGCTACAAGCTTCATGATGCTTCAAGCATCTTTGAAAAAGGGTAACCATTTTGTTTTTTCCTTTGACCTAACCATTTACCTAAACTATGGTTTAATCTCTACAAGAGTTTACTCACCCATGGTTTCAACATGATAAGTCTTCACTTGAATTTTTCTTTTCACATAATTCATTTTCTTTTCTTCTTCTTCATCTTCATGAAGAAGAAAGCTTGCTAGAAAATTTCAAGTGATGAAACCAAGTGAGAAATCCAAATCCAAAGTGAACCCACTTCATATTTCTTCATCCTCTACCACTTGCCATGTAGTAGATTGTGTTATCTTCACAAGTTTCAAGACCTAGTGAAGATGGAGCTTGAGTTTAAGTCTCCTCGACGTACATCATCTTCGGCATCGAAGTTAACGACCTAGCCCGCTTATTTCTCCGACGAAACCATCGCTAGCGTCCGGGATCCCGATGATCGCAGCGAAGGGACGTCGTCACGGAGCTTTGGAAGTGGGGGACCGGATCTACAAAGGTTGTAGTCCCTTTCACTTGTAGTTAAAGTTGTTAACTTGCATGTTTTTCGCCTTACCTCTAGTAACGATCTAGCGTTAGGGTTTCTCGGCATATAGAAAAATTTGATTTTGGCATGGTTGATATCTTGTGTAACCTCTTGAGTGTGTCTCGGAACCCTACATAGCGGTGCCATCAGTGAGGCTTGGGTTTGCCTTTCTACGGCTGGTCTAGAGGTACTGTGGTATGTACCAGATATTTTTAGACTGTGCTCAGATGTTGAGCTTTCGGGAAATTTTGGGACTTCGATGACTCGATTGAAAAGTTTGACGTCGTCCGAATATCATGTGATAGGAGACCAGTAAGCTGACCGGCTTCGGATAGATGACCTCACCCAGATGCGCTGTGAGTTGATCAAGAACGGACGAGTATTGAGTATTCCTCCGACGGTTGGGACGAGTTCCCGAGGACGTGTTCGGCCAGATATCTTCTACAGAGTGATGAAGATACCGAGTTCGTGATTTTGAGTCCATGTGAGAGACCCCTGATTGACTGTAGCCGAGAACAGTTGCAGTGCGCAGATAGCATAGTGTGACGTCATAGTGGACGATGATACAGACGAGTGGAACCAGAGGTTCGTGCGAGACGCTGACGAGCTGTTGTTACTCCCCGTCGAGATTAGAGATCTGATATGCATACAGAGGCGTTGGGATGCGGCCAATTCCCGAGGAAAATGTTATGCTGAGAACGCAGGTGTCCAGAAAACAAGAGCAGATTATGTAAGAGTACCAGCCTCCGTACAGTTCGGCATGGGCGAGATCGGAAGAGACCTTGAGCAGGATTCCTTCCAGGACACTGTTGCAATGAGATTTACACCTAGGATCAGTAGTGTCATGAGTATTCAGAGGGCCAGAGGCCGACGCCAGTGATGCGTTGCTTTACGAGTGGACATGCTAATTGTCCGCGAGAAGACAAGAGAAGTTCCAGAGCGGAATCGTTTCCGTTAGCACACCGGACCGGGCCGATGAGCCGATGGATTGCGAGATTGATAAATCCACAGAGAAGATAAGGACCCAGAGACCGAGGATGCCTGACCATGAGCAGGAGGCAAGCGGATGTTCTTGTTCTGCCGGTTTTAAGCGCACCGATTTATTCTTCGACATTGTATGAGGTGTACCTCAATTTCGTTTGTTGCGATTTGCATTTGTGATCTGAGTATCACGCTTATATCGCTTGGATTTGTGTTTTCGTGCGCGTTGGTACTTGTCATTCGTTTTCGTGCATGCTACTGCACTATTTGCTTTTACGGACCCGACGCGCTTTGGTTGGATTTTTGCGCATATTAGGCGCTTGATTTTGGATTTTTGTGCGCATCGGATGTACTTGAGTGAGATTTTTTCTCGTGCATGTCGGATGCCCTTGATTTAGATTTTATTCGTGCATGTTTGATGCACTTGATTTAGATTTATTCGTGCATGATGGATTCACTTGATTCGGATTTTCGCGCATGTTGGGCGCATGATATGAGATTTCCGTGCACTCTTGGTGCACTTGATATTGTTGTCGTGCACACCCATTGCACTGGACAGATGCTTTCGTGCACACCCGTTGCACTTACTTTTGCTTTTATGCATGTTGTGGCATGTATATTTGGATTTGATTTCCGTGCGCACTAGACGCACGTGATGGTTGGACAGGCCTTTTGAGGCTGATTTTGCTTTTGAGCACTTTGTTTTCATGATGGGCACTATGTTATGTAGTTGCCGAACAGGACTGATCTGAGGACAGTACCTGAGTACTTTATATGCATTAAAAGTTTACCAAGAGGTTTTTGAAACAGAGCTATAGTCTCGCTATTTCCTACATGTCCGTGAGTGACACGAACGTTTATAAAGGAAAACATTTTGGGATATTTTGAAACGACGGAACGTACGTTTAACAAAACATATATGGACATATATTATTATCTTACAAACGAGTGTCTGTCACTTATGCCATGAGTTACGCATTCACGCGGCGATTTAGAAAAGATTTTTGCATGAGTTTTATTCAGATTTTGAAAGTTTTCCAAGGATGCGTACTATACACGTATTATAGTATTTGACTAGTGTATATTGGATTTCAATAGTGGATTTCGATATCTGTATCTCCATTGTAACTCCGAGGATATGCGTGAGAATCCGATGATTTGCGTGACGTTTGACGGAGTTCGGTTTCTGAGTTTTGTACTCGTTTTCATGCGCACTTGACGCGCTGTGTTGTTTCTGCATCTTCCATGATTTCGGAGCCCCGTTGATTTGAGCAGATTATTGAAATGTTTTAGATTTTGGGGGCTTGAATTTAAATTCGGGGACCGAATTTATTTAAGAGGGGAAGACTGTAACATTTCAGAAAATATGAAATATTATTTTTGGAATTTAATATTAAAATAATATATTTCCCGAAAACTGCCCGATTTGCGAAATTAGGGTTTTCGAAAAAGGGTATACATATATACCAACAATTGTGAAATAATTGGAAATTAAAATGTTTTATTCATTTACAAATTTATTTAAAGGATTTGGCATTTTTAAAATTTATTATATGCATTTTGGATAAAAACCCGATTAGTGCACTACTAATCGCGATTAAGCCAAATCCGTGTTTCTATAGTTTTTCATGGTTAGTGCACCATGACATGTTACATGTTATTTCATTTGTGTTGTTTCATTTGGGTGTATGTGTTTTTGGTGAGAAAAGAAAGGGAAAAAGTGTAATGATGAGTTGGAGAGAGAGGGGGGACATAATGATGACTTGGAGAGAGAGAGAGAGAGAGAATAAGTGAGAGAGGGGGGGCTACCATCTTTTCCTTACCCCATCATTTTCATCTCCTTCTTCATCTCCTCAAGCTCACTTCCCTCCACTTGTAAACCTAGATCCATCTCCAAATAATCCCCAAAACCTTATACTACCTTCACAAAAATTAATCTCCATCTCTTCATCTACACATTGGACCAAGAAAAGTTGGATCTTGAGGACTTTGGACTTCTAGGGTTTTGTTTGGGAGTAACCATGAGGTATGTCTCTTTTCATTTAGAGTAGTTTTGATTTTCCTAGATTTTTGTTTAAGTTTAGATGTCGTTTAGTGATAGATGTGTGAACTTTGAAATCCAAGTGAAGGGTTTGGGATATTGTGAGGTGTAGTGGCTGTACAAGACCTTAGGGATTGAATTCAGGGGCTGGGATTTAGTAAAGAAACCAAAATATGGAATTTGTAAACTTTCGTATCGGTTTTGTGACTATATAGATGCTACAGGGAAATCTGGAGTGATCCGAGACCAATACGAGAAATCCAAACAATACCAGGGACCAAATTAGGACACTAGGAGGCAACCCTGACCAGACGAGCCCCAACAGAGACCCACTGGCCGTTCTGGCCGGAATTTTTATGGAAGTGGCCGGCCACTCTGTGGAGTTAGCTGCCCAGGCTTCTTCTGTAGCTCACATACACCCTATACACACCCAGTATTGTTTGTGCACTTAGTTTTGACCTGAACTAAAATCTGGAGCATGTTTTCTTGGTTTCTGCCTTATGTTTCGTGATGTTTATGAATTTAAGTTTTGATATTTTGTTTGATATCGATCACTTGATGTTTGTACTTCTATATCGAGGGTTATTTGGTTGAATTGCGAGATGTAGACCATAGGTTTTGACCTATGTGAGATTCGCGTGTCGTTTTTGTTTTGAATTGGATTTTAATGCGATACGATACATTATTATATATAGGTACCCTCGTAAGGACTTCGAGGCGACAAGAAATCGCATGGCGACTTCGGCATCGGTAAGCGAGATCAAGGTGAGTAGATCTATATCTACGAGGGAAGTCGGGTGGATGGCGTATAGCACCCCCGCAAACTTTGATGAAAACCGATTATATATAGAATATAGTTAATGGAACCTTTAAATAGAAACTATAGATAGAGTTAAAAGATAGTTAGAGAAACCATATTAGAAACTAAAGAATAGTTAGAAGTGATATGATACGGCTAATATGTGATGACGGGATTTGAGGATGATGTTTGACGATATTGCCGTTTAGGGTACTATATGACTAGATAGCCGACGTAGACGTGTCATCCGAACCATACGTATTTCTAAACTGAAGAATCATATGCATCTTTTAAAAAAATACCTCGAGGGACGTTACGGATTTTCAAATGATATCTTTTCCTTAAAATCACCGTAACCCCTACTTTCAAAACTACGATTCGCATCTTTCAAAAACTGTTTGTATGGTTCGGGTGTGTATGTTAGATTAGATACTTAGGCTTATAGTAAAGGTAGAATGTATATATAACATTTGATTTGATATGAGATATAAATGTGATGAAAAGAATGTACGATGCGATATGATGAATTTGGTGATATGTTGGTGTACGGATGAGAGTCAAATAAGATGGTCGATACCTTGCCGGTCCCCTGATATGAGATTGTTGTGGATGTGACTTGGGACATAGGTACATATATATGTGTGTGTGTGTGTGTCTGTGTGTGTGGTGAATCATGTGTGATTGTCGTACGAGACGTTAGGTCCGTACCCCTCATTGTCGCATAGGATGATAGGATCCCTATTGGTTTAATGCCATCGTACGATGATTTTCCGTACGTGATGAGTTGACTTGATGATTGATCCATGCCCTTGACTAGAGGATGCCGTACGAGGAATTATACCGTACGTGATGTCGTGAGGCTGGGTGCCGATTGATAGATTCACCGACTCGGTCATGTTAGATATGTATACCTTGTAGCTTTTAGCTGACATATTACCTTATGCTGCATTGCATGCTATTCTCATTGCATCATATATATTTATCTTTGCTAGTACACCTACACCATTATCGATGATGCGTATGTTACACTTACACAGATTAGCCGGCTCACATACTTCATCATCGATAATTGCCATGTCACTACACAGTGGGATTGCTGCATCATGATATGACTCTTCGCATAATTTACTTGCGTATATACCCACTTGTACATCCATATTGGCGCACATACATATTGTACACTCATACTTGTGTATGTACCCACTCGTACACCCATACTTGTATGAATATATATATATATATATATATATATATCTTTTGCATCCATGCCTACGTACATACACGTTTGTACATTCATAGATGATGCTAGTTTTGATTTTGGAGAATTTGGGACCGCATGTTATATTTTAAAAACTGGAATCATTTAAAATAGCGGTTTTCTCTTAATATGTAATATCACTATTCTATGTTGCATGATATACGGATTGTTGGATATAGTGCCCTCAAAGTCAATTATTGGATCGCAGTTACGTGATTGTAATGATTGAGGAGGACCTATACCGGTAGGACAGTCTTACTCGAGATGATAGTATGCTATCTGGTTTGCCTTTATCAGTCGTGTATAGGTTCAGGTGATTGATCGCTATTACACGTTGATAGAGCCCTTAGGATCTTGCTTGACTACCAACAGTATGATGGCGATCATATACGTGAGAGTTGGGTAGTCTATAAGCACATCCTTAATTATGGTCCCTAATCGTGGGAGTTTCGAGACAGGGCATCGATACTCTGGAGTATACTAGTGTATACAGTCTAGACCCCGACGAGGTATGGTGGCCGGTCTCACAAGCCACTGGTGTCAGTTGGATCACCTAAGATGTATACAGGTGCTCATTGGGTTATGAGTACACCGGACAGGACTCGCCGGGAACCTGCTAGTTGGTATTGTACCTATCGTCAGAAAGCAGTTCCCTGGTGACATGTGTACAGGTTAAATCATCGACCTGAGGTCGTCATTTGTCTCGTGTGAGTTCCCACCGTGCTTTGATTTCTACCCTACCACGGCTCAAAGGAGTCGTGCAAACAGGTATTTTTTGGGTATATTCCCGAGCCACATGGAGGCAAGTGAGCGGATCCGCAGGGGATTCGTCTCTCCCGGTATTGGGGGTGAGATCGCGCTGTTTCTAGGAAAGCCGTTACACCAAGTCCTTGGCCAAGGTAGGTGAGAATTACTGGTAAGTATTCCAGTAGTTTCTCAGGGTGTTCAGGGATTGTCTCCGACACGACTTATACCGCTATTGGGGGTTTGACTTTACCAGCCCCCTAGGCCCGATATGCGATACTCATAGACGAACGGACCGGACTGTATGTATATTGTCACTGTTAGGCTCAGAAGGGTTTCAGGATGAGTTCGCTCATCGGATACCCTTGAGGTCAGTACATAGGCAGCCGTTACGCACTGCTAGTGTCGCCGACGTGCTTGTGGTTAAACCCACTGCCAGGATACTGATGAGTCATTAGAGTCCCCCCACAAATAGTTTCCCAAGTTCGGGCGAAAAGTTATAGAGGCCGTATGGTTTTATGGCAGGGTTCGGAAAATGCACGTGCGTTTACGCACGTGTCATATTTCGAGCAGATAATACTGGTGGGCGTTGGTTTAAGCCGGATCCGAGTATTACACTTTGTAGATATAATATCTTTGTCTTAGTTGCATTTGTATTCGATCGTAATACAAATACGGGTATGTTTATACAGTTACGGGGTTATCTTGAAATTTGGTTCGGAATCGCTTTTGGAAGTTGCCAGTTTTCTATCACCCGTCTTAAACATTCGGTTTAATGCGGATTTATCTTTTCTTGAGGGTGAGTCGTGAGAGGAAGCTTCTTGGATGATGACTAGGTTTTGTGAGTCATTCATTTGCATTAATGGTTTTGATGAGGTGTTTTCGTGAGTCACCTTTAGCATTAATGTTTCTTGTAATGCTTAAGGATATTTGTTATTGATCTTTTCCTTATGGTTACCACCTTGCTCCTACACTCACCCCCACCTCTTGATATTGTGGCCGGCCCCTCATTTGGAGGATGATGGATTGATTTTTCACTCTCTCACTTGGTAGAAAAAAGATGATGATTAATTTGGTTCATGGAAATTTGATAGCTCTTTTCTCATTACTCCAAAAGGCAACTTCATTAATCGTTCATCCATGGTTTTGGATGAAGCGAGACAAAGTGTTCTACTCATTCTCTACATCAGTCTTGGTCATCTTTTTTAGCAGACTTGATGACCGAGTTGCCTCGGTATAGAGGCGGGAGCCCGTTTAAAGATCCGTAAATGTGGTGCCACCTCGACGAGGAGCCAGGAGATCGGAGCAGCCGCAACGGAGCGTGGGATAATGGTTAAAGAACGAAGAACTCGGATCGTTCGGTATAACCTTTCTACCCTCTATGTAGTTTGTTAGTTTAGCGTTAATGGCAGATCCGCGTTATAGTATGCGATAGCGCCAGTTATAAAAGTTTTTGTTCCTCATTTGGCATCAGTTTGACGGCCGGGGCACTACCGTAGACTTACATGGTATCAGAGCCACGCCATTAACCTTTACTAACATGTTTTAACGTGTTTAAAACATCGATCGAACGGAATTTCGAATACTACAATTTTTCTGTACAAGGTTTCTGTCGATTTTTAAACAGGCCTAAAAATCATTTTGTGCATCTCAGAAAATCGTGCAGGCTTTTTGAAGAACACTGTAGAAAATTGGACTTCTGACTCGACCGTACGGCCGCGGAACCGCCGCCAATACCTTGCTTTGGCCGCGGATCCGCGGCCGTCTAGGTGCTTCATTGTGCTAAATTTCTACAGTAGGGTCTTCATTGAAAATTATGGTTTCTGTAATATTTCTTTTGGGCCCAGATTTTATTACTGTATTGCAGATGTACGTGGGTCCCACTTTGGGAAGTTTAGTCGATCGAAATTTAAACGTGTTATTTTACAGTACTTAAATTATATCTCCGACCGTGAATGTCATTCGAGCGGTAAATTCCGTCTAATTTCTGTATGTCTTTTAGACGGATTTGCGAACGTGACATTCGCGTTGATGTTCTGTGTTGTGCTGTGATGTTGCGGATTTGTCGTGGTGGATAGCAGTGTGCAATGGTGGTGCAGTTTGGATTTATTTGTACATTTGATATTGCGGGGCGAGCGACCAACATGTGGACTGCCGCCACTGCCAGTTTGTATAATATTCTTTTGGGGTACGAACGGGCCGAGGTCGATGTACCCATTGTACATATTTTTCATTACTGTACTAGGTTTACCCCGTGACGGAGTGCACAGATAGCCGGGTTCTAGGGGGCAACGCGTCCGCATCTCATTGCTTTGAGAGGCAGAGGGGCCTCACTCTAGAATTGGCAGACTATTCGCCGCACTCGTAAGGGGTACAGGTTGACCCAAAGAGGGGTGCTCAAGTTACCGGATTCCGTGAAGTGCAAGGTGGTCCATTCATTTTCCAGTAAGGGGCTGCCTCGCTTCAGGTTTTGGCGGGTAACTTGCCGCACCCGTAGGGGTCTAGCTTTCATTGCACAGGCTATCCACACGACCAGAGGAACATCGGGTTTCAGTAGCGGCTCTGTGAAACCCGGGGATCCCAGATTATCTGTATTGTTAGGTGATGCTTATTACTTTTCTGTAATGTTGCATATTATCACCCCTGGAGCGATTATTGTATATTGGTATATATATTAGTAGATGTTGTATATGTTTTACACCAGCGCTAGTCTAGTCCCCGCTTTGTCGTTAGTTAAGTAACCTAAGGGTGATGACGGTGTTAGTGTATATGCCCTAGGGGCCATTATTGTATCATACTTGTATTTATATTACTTAATGGAAGCTTGGGATATTCACAGTTGTATATACAGTCTTGCTAAAATTGGTAGTATGCTACTTGGTTTGTGTCTACTTTAATATGTGCATATGTTTCTTATAACGTATCACTTATACATATTAGTAGAGCCCATAGGATATTTGCTTGATTACCAGCATTGTGATGACAGTCACACTAATGGGGGCTGGGTAGTCTATAAGAAACATCCTATACTTGTCCCTAGTCGTAGGATTATCGAGACTGGGCATCGATACTCCAGAATAGACTAGTGTGTACGCTTCTCATCCCAGTTGGGGAGATGGTCTGTTCCACAGCCATCAGTACGTCGTACTGGAGATAGTATACAGGTGCTCGTTAGGTTACGGGTACACCGGACAGGACTCGCAGGGGAACTGTTCGATGGAATTATACCCGTCGTCAGTTAACAGTTCCCAGGTGACATGAGTACAGCATAGTCCGCAGACTTGACACTGCTACTTCGCCTCGAGTGTGTCCCACTGTTCTTAGATTGCTACCCTACCACGACTCAAAGGAGTCGTGCAAACAGGTTGCAGTTGGGTGCAGTCCCGAGCACTTGGAGGCAGTGGTGGTTAGAAAGGATTCGTTTCTCCCGGTATTGGGAGTTGATATCGCGCTGTGTCAGAGAGCCATTACGCAAAGTCCCTGGCCAGGGCAAGCGAGATTTACTGGTAGGTTCCAGTAGTTTCTCAGGGTGTAATGGGCTACGCTCCGACACGACTTATACTGCTATTAGGGGACTAACGCTTGCCGCCCCCTAAGCTCGATATGCGATAGTCATAGACGAACAGACCGGACTGTAAGGAGATTGTCACATCAGGCTCAGTAGGAGTTCGGATGGGTTTCCTCATCGGCTTTCTTATCGACATCTACCTGGGGACCGTTACGTACAGCTAGTGCCGCTTGCGGTCTGTGGTTAAACCCACTGCCAGCGTAGTGTCGAGTCTTTAGAGTCCCACACAGAGGGTTTCCCAACTCCAGGCGAAACGATATAGAGGTCGTATGGTTTTACGACAAGAGTTCGGACGCATACGTGTTTAAACGCATGTGCGACGTTCGGACAGTTTTTACTAGCCGGCTTTGGTTTAAGCCAGATTCTAGTATCGGGTTATTGGATTTATACAGTCTAAAGTTTTTTCGTGTTTTCACGGATTGGAGGGGCGTTCTCGTAATTTTCCGGGAAGCTTCTAGAAGTATGGTGACTTGGGGGTTAAGGTGGCATATGCATTAATTGGATTAAAAAGTCATGTAGTGATTCATACATTGAGTTAATGATTCAGTTAATGTTTTATATGACTCATGTGATGAATCACTTAGTGTATTAATGAAACATGGTGATAATTCATTATTTTTTATTTACTTAATATTATCATATGTTTCATATATACACAAATGATTTCATTCATCCAAAAGGATTCTTATCATCACCTTCTCTCTCCTCAAGCTCTCTTATTCTTGAAACCCTAACCCTAACCTCTCATGTGTTAAGATCAAGGGTTAGCTAGACTGATACATCCATAATCTCACTCTATATCCCCTAGGTAGCTTAGATTAGCACTTTGAGCAACCTAGTTATCTCAAGTTAGAGATCAAGATTGGCGTAGGAGCTCTCGGGTGGATCGTCTTTGACTCGAGGAGGCCGTTGAGGTGCCGATGTTCCAAGGAGCCTATGAGGAGTGGAGGACAGCGATGAAGACCCGAAGGACAAGTAACGTGAGGTATAACTTCGAATCCGAGTAGTTAAACCTCTCGTAGTTTTCTAGTACCGGTTTAGACACGATTCATGTGCTCAAGTTCGTGTTACGAAGCTTTGATAATCGTTTTTCATATATTCCGCCTCCCCGCAAGTTCGTGGGGTGCGTGACATAGACTTAAAGTGGTATCAGAGCTCACCAAACCATTACTAGCTTGTTAGCAACTAATTAGATGTTCGATCGTCGGAAAACGCGAAAACAACACCCCGAACCCCTATCAGTTTCTGTTAATTTTAAACGTGTCGAAAAAATATTTGATATGCCTTAAAATTCACAGCAGGGGAATATAAGAATTCTGGGAAAATACGAGATTGCAACTCGGTTAGATGGCCGCGGATCCTCGGCAAGATAGTGCTTTTGGCCGCGGATCCGCCGCCGAGTCAACTCCGAGTTGACTTGGATTTACTTAGTAATTCATATGTTTTGGTGTTTTGGTTTCCTGTATATTCTGTTTCTTCCCAGGTTACTTCTGTGCTGGTTTGCTTTTGGAGTAGACACGGAAAATGGTAGTCGATCGATGTTCTAAGTTATTTGCTAATTGGGTTTTTTACTTGTAATGTTTAATGTGTTCGTAAACCTCCCCTAACTGCTAGTATGTCGGTTGGCAGGGGGTTGCACATTTCTGTAATGTTTACTGTTTGTGTATATGGACTTGATTGGAATGTTATGATGATTAGCCGGGGTTTGAGATGGGTTTAATATTCATTCATTCGATGTAAATGTAATATGATGTAATATTCTTTTGCGGGGCACATCCAGGTTGCGGTTGTAGCCACCGTTGTATTATTTCTTTTTTTACTGTTTTTGCTCCTAGGATAGACCTAAGGTGGGGTGCACAAACTACCAGGTACATTGAAGTGTTTAGTTGCCTACTCACTTTGTTGAGGGAGACCGCTTCACTTCGGGTACTTGGCGGGTAGTTTGCCGTACCCGTAGGGGTCTAGGGTGGGGTAAAGGCTATTCATCACAACTGTGTAATCCGTCTTTTGTTGCAGGCTCAAAGCAAACGCGGATTGCTAATATATCCAATAAAGTTCATCTGTGATCTGGAATGCCTATTATTGCGTCTGGCGAATGTACAATATCTATATATGATAGCTATTAGACGTCACTTATGTTTTACACCCGCGCTAGCCCAGCCCCCGCTCTGTCGTTAGTTAAGTAACATAACGGGTGATGACGGGACCCCGTGGCAAATGCGGATGGAATAAGAGGACGTGGTATTTTCGTTGTTTTCTACAATGATAGGATAAAGATGTGACGCATTATTATAATGCAAAGAAAATAAACCAAAGTTTAATCGTTGGAACAAATTTAAAAGAAACTACTCGGTTATTTTAAAAA
Organism: Agapanthus africanus; assembly: GCA_030015575.1. Lineage (NCBI taxonomy): Eukaryota > Viridiplantae > Streptophyta > Magnoliopsida > Asparagales > Amaryllidaceae > Agapanthus > Agapanthus africanus. Next base: position 249,660,332 of record CM057345.1, on the reverse strand, counting down.
AGGAGCAGTATTTTTAATTGTGGAGCTTTAACCACTCTTTTTAAAAAGCTATCAGGTTCCTTCAGTTATATCAAGTTCACTACGTTCACGGTTTTTGCCAAAACCATTCGTAGCCCTCCGTCATTTCATTTGGGTATTCAGTAGTATTCAAACTATGTATTTTGACCTAACGCCAAGGCATAGTGATTGGTAGCTGCTGGGTATTCATTTGTTGCATAAATAGATGTGTTAGTTTGGGACAATTGTATTATCATTTTGGCCTAATGTCAAGGATATATACGGATGGGTTCAAATTAACAAGGATAATGATGGGTAGAACTTGACATGTGACTTATGACATTTTGACCTAATGCCAAGGTCATAAGAGCATGGGGCAAAAATTTATATCGGGAATTTCTAAAGAAACTGAAATTTGCAGATAGATGCATACCATTTTGGAGTTTGATGAATGTTGGTAGGACTCCTTCAACATTATCATACGATGATATTTTGGATCCCGATCCTACTGTGAGTATATACTACTTATCAGGAGATTCGTCACTTAACGATCAATGCTATAAACCAAGTAGGTGCCTAGAAAGGTGTCAGCGGGGCTACGCCCCCAGAGAAAAGAGGTTCTTTAATTAAGGAACTTCACGAAAGCGTTGGAAAACCTCCCTCGAAGTATTGACACTGACCTGGCTGAACGGTTAAGAAAGTATTGTACAGTGAGAATTGTCCTGGCTAGTTCTTCCTTTTTGGTTTGAGGAGGGATTCAAGAAACAGTAGGAGCCATCCTGTTTAGCTAAATTAAAAACCACTCTAAACTTGCAAGAGCATCATGCTAAAAGTGTTTTCTTCTCTCTCTCTTAATTGTAGCGACCTTGTGACCATGACTATGTTACATCTAGATAACAAATTGACTGAATCTGACTTTTATGACTGGCAAAGGTCTGTCCAGATGTCCATTGCCTGTGACAAGCAGGACCACCCTATTACTACTCAAGATCCCGCCGTCCCAGGTCCAGTTTCCACCGTCACGGATATTGATATCCGTCAGACAAGGGAAAAGGATAAAGTGAAAGCCAAGTGCCTCGTGTTAGCTTCAGTTGATGGTGTATACCAGAAGCAGCATGAGAAGATGGACTCAGTTTCCATCTTTCTCCATAACAAAGATTTATATGGAGAGCAATCTCATATCGCAAGATATGAGACCTCGACCGAATTAATTCAAGCGAGGTTGGCCGTCGGGTCATTTGTAGGGGACAACGTCCTTACAATGACTAGCTATATTGATGAGCTCCAGGACCTGGAGACCACGTTGGGAAACAAGTCAGATACTGACTTGATTCTACAGTCTCTGCCTTCTACCCTGAAGGAAACCAGGGAAGAAGAAAGAAAGAGAAGGGCAAAAGTTTCGGGACTGAATGTAGTAAAAAAGGAACGTTCCTATTGTTATGGGATTGAGCATTGGCAGAAAGATTGCAGGGCTTTAGAAGCCAGTAGCCAGGATACGAAGCATGTTGTGGCTTCAGCCTCAAGTGTGTTTGTAATTGAGAACTGTTTGTCAATTAACTCTACTTCCAGGGTACCAGATACCGGAGCAGGATCTCATATCTATAATTCATTACATGCTTTAAGAAACCGTAGAGTTATAAAGGTAGGTGATTTGTCTCTCAGAGTTGCAAACGGAATGAGCGTGGACGTTGAATCCGTGGGAGAATATCGCCTAGGATTGACAAGTGGGCAGATATTGATTCTACGTAACTGTCTGTATGTACCTAGTATGGCTTGTAATATCATATCAGTATCCTCTCTTTCGAGAGAGGATATGATTTTACATTCGTAAGTGATGTAGTTCACATCCACCTAAATCAAGTTTTGATTGGGTCCGGTATATTAGATAACGACATATACGTATTGAGTCAAGCTCAGGTTTTCAATGTCCAGAACACACTTAAAAGAAAGTCTCCGGAATTAAATCAGGCTTTATTATGGCATTGTAGACTAGGTTACATCAATGAGAAAAGGTTAACTAAGTTACATAAAGAAGGATATTTGAATCCGTTCGAATATCAATCTTATGCTACTTGTGAATCTTGTCTCATAGGAAAGATGACAAAAACTCCGTTTACTGGACACGGAGTAAGAGCAAGCGAGCTCTTAGGACTCGTACACAGTGACGTGTGCGGTCCAATGTCTACACATGTACGAGGAGGTTATTCCTACTTCATTACTTTAACTGATGATTTCTCTAGATATGGATATGTCTTCTTAATGAAGCATAAATCCGAGGCCATTAAGAAATTACAAGAATACAAGAATGAAGTGGAAAACCAAACCGGCAAAAGTATCAAGACACTGAGATCTGATCGAGGTAGTGAATACTAAAGTGCCGAGTTCCTGGGTTACTTAAAAGAGAATGGTATTCTCTCTCAGCTTACTCCTCCATACACACCACAACACAACGGTGTATCAGAAAGGAGGAATCGAACCCTATTGGATATGGTTCGTTCCATGATGAGTAAGACTGAGTTACCGCGATCATTCTAGGGATATGCACTAGAATCAGCTGCATATCTTTTGAACATAGTTCCTACCAAGACTGTGCCTACCACACCATATCAGATGTGTAGTGGGAAGAAACCCTATCTTCAGTATCTGAAGATTTGAGGATGTCCAGTTTTTGTTAAAAAGTAGCATGCGGACAAGCTTGAGGCACGATCAGTACAGTGTATGTTTGTGGGATATCCAAAGAACTCCAGGGGGTATCTATTCTATTACGCAGAGGAACAAAAGGTTTTTGTTTCTCGTAATGCCCATTTTCTAGAACATCAGTTTTTAGAAAAGGAAATAAATGGGAGCGAAATAGAAATGGAAGAAATTCCAGAACCACAAACTGTTACTGAAAGTATGGTAGAACCAGTAGTTCAAGAAGAACAGGACATTCCCGCACCACTCCGCAGGAGTAGTAGGCAGTCTCATCTGCCCGAGAGATACTACGGTTTTCTCATAGACGGGGATAGAGAGGATTGCACTATTGATTATGATGAGCCTACTAACTTCCAGCAAGCCATTCAGAGCAGTGACTCGGTAAAATGGCTTGATGCAATGCGGACCGAAATGGAGTCCATGTACACTAACAAAGTATGGACTTTGGACTTTGCTCCAGATGGGGTAAAACCCGTAGGATGCAAATGGATCTTCAGAAAGAAGATTGGTGTAGATGGACATGTTGAAACCTATAAAGCTAGACTTGTTGCAAAGGGTTTCCGTCAAAGACCTGGTTTGGACTATGACGAAACCTTTTCTCCAGTAGCTATACTAAAATCCATAAGGGTCCTTCTTGCTATTGCTGCCTTCCACGATTATGAGATCTGGCAGATGGACGTAAAGACAGCCTTTCTAAATGGAAATTTGGAAGAGAGCGTCTCTATGGATCAGCCAGAGGGATTCATTCAGAGTGGGAGCAGCGATAAAGTATGCAAGTTGCTTAAGTCCATTTATGGACTAAAGCAGGCATCTCGGAGTTGGAACATCTGTTTTGATGATACTGTCCAAGAATTTGACTTTATCAAAAATCCAGATGAACCATGCATATATAGAAAGATTGTAGGGAGAGCTGTAGTGTTCCTCATCTTGTACGTGGATGACATTCTCCTAATAGGAAATGATATTCCTATGTTACAGTCAGTCAAAAGATTTTTATCACAGAAATTCTCCATGAAAGACCTGGGTGATGCCACCTATATTCTGGGGATCCAGATCTATCGTGATAGATCAAAGAGGATGTTGGGACTTTCGCAGTCCAGATACATAGACACCATATTGAAAAGATTCTGTATGGAAGATTCTAAGTGCGGTAACCTACCGGCTTGTCACGGAATCACCCTCTCCAAAGAGATGTCTCCCAAGACTGATTTGGAAAGGGGTCGCATGTCGATTATACCCTACGCTTCAGCGGTAGGCTCTATAATATTTGCGATGTTATATACCAGACAAGATGTAGCATACGCAATAAGCGTTGTAAGCCGGTATCAGGCAAACCCAGGGGAGAATCACTGGATAGCAATAAAGAACATTCTCAAGTACCTGAGAAGGACTAAGGAGATGTTCTTAGTATATGGCGGAAAAGACCTCCAGATGGAGGCCTTTGCCGACTCCGGCTTCCAGAGTGACAAAGATGATTCCAAGTCCATGTCGAGTTATGTCTTTACCCTCAATGGAGGGGCGGTCTGTTGGAAGAGTTCCAAACAAGAGACCGTTGCTGACTCAATGATGGAAGCAGAGTACATAGCTGCTTGCAATGCCGCAAAAGAAGCTGTCTGGATGAAGAAGTTCCTCACAGAACTTCAGGTGGTTCCTACCAGTGTTGATCCAATACCTCTGTATTGTGACAACAATGGCGCTATAGCTTTAGCGATGGAACCCAGGTCCCATCAGAAATCCAGACACATCTTAAGGCGGTATCACCTGATCAGGGAGATCGTAGATCGCCGGGAGATCGAGGTGAAAAGAGTAGAGACGGAGAATAACATTGCTGATCCATTAACAAAGGTCATTCCTCAGACGCAGTTCGAAAGGCTATTCGAGATGATAGGTCTACGATATGCCAGCTCATGGCCCTAGTGCAAGTGGGAGATTGTTAGTGTATATGCCCTAGAGGCCATTATTGTATCATACTTGTATGTATATTACTTAATGGAAGCTTGGGATATTCACAGTTGTATATACAGTCTTGCTAAAAATGGTAGTATGCTACTTGGTTTGTGTTTACTTTAATATGTGCATATGTTTCTTATAACGTATCACTTATACATATTAGTAGAGCCCATAGGATCTTTGCTTGATTACCAGCGTTTTGATGGCAGTCACACTAGTGGGGGCTGGGTAGTCTATAAGCAACATCCTATACTTATCCCTAGTCGTAGGATTATCGAGACTGGGCATCGATACTCCAGAGTAGACTAGTGTGTATGCTTCTCATCCCAGTTGGGGAGATGGTCTGTCCCACAGCCATCAGTACGTCGTACTGGAGATAGTATACAGGTGCTCGTTAGGTCACGGGTACACCTGACAGGACTCGCAGGGGAACTGTTGGATGGAATTATACCCGTCGTCAGTTAACAGTTCCCAGGTGACATGAGTACAGCATAGTCCGCAGTCTTGACACTGCTACTTCGCCTCGAGTGTGTCCCACTGTTCTTAGATTGCTACCCTACCACGACTCAAAAGAGTCGTGCAAACAGGTACCAGTTGGGTGAAGTCCCGGGCACTTGGAGGCAGTGGCGGTTAGAAAGGATTCGTCTCTCCCAGTATTGGGAGTTGATATCGCGCTGTGTCAGAGAGCCATTACGCAAAGTCCCTGGCCAGGGCAAGCGAGATTTACTGGTAGGTTCCAGTAGTTTCTCAGGGTGTAATGGGCTACGCTCCGACACGACTTATACCGCTATTAGGGGACTAACGCTTGCCGCCCCCTAAGCTCGATATGTGATAGTCTTAGACGAACAGACTGGACTGTACGGAGATTGTCACATCAGGCTCAGTAGGAGTTCGGATGGGTTTCTTCATCGGCCTTCTTATCGACATCTACCTGGGGACCGTTACGTACAGCTAGTGCCTGTAGGGTTCCTAGGCACCCTAGTGAGGTCACACAAGGCATCGAACATGCCAATTTCAAAAAATCTAGGTACCGAGAGACCCGACTACGGATCGTTTGCTAGAAATCTAGGCGAAAAACAATCTAGTTAACACTTAACTAATGGGATATCGGAAATACAACCTTTGTAGATCCGGTGCTCCACCTCCATATCTCCGCAACGAAGTCGTCTCCGCTGTCCAAAAGGAATCCGGGCTCTAGAGTCGGCTTCGTCGGAGAAAAAGCGAGCTAGGTCGTCGATGTCAATACCGAAGATGATCTACGTCGAGGCATCGCTAAAACAAGCTCCACCTTCACCAAGCCCTAAAAACTTGTGAAGGAAACACACTCTACTACTTGGCAAGAGGTAGAGGATGAAGAAATAGGAAGTGGGTAGACTTTAGAATTGGATTTCTCACTTATATGCTCAATATGCCATTGATGAAGACAAGCTTCTTCATGAAGAAGAAGAAGAGCAAGAAGAAGATAAATATTATGATAAGAATAAAAGAATAAATAAAAATCCATTCTTATCATAATTCTCACCATGGTTAGGTGTAGAGAATTAACTTGAGTTAATTGAATTGGTTAGGGTTAAGCATGAGACAAAATGGTGACTAAGTCAAAAGTTCATGAAGCTTCATGAAAGAAAACAAAAGAAGCCACCATTCTATTTTATGCATTTTATTTTCCAAAAATAAAAACAAATGAATAATTGAATAATCAAATAAAAACCCTAACCATTTCTTTAACCAAGGTTTAATTCTTTACACAAACCCTAATTTGCATGTATCATCAAATATGATACAAACAAGTGCACAAAATCATATCTCATATGCAATGCGCACAACCGAGCGAGAAAATCCATTTAAAGTGAACCGATACTAGTTAATGCAAAGTAATATATCAAATATATAATTATGCATTAAATCATTAAATCAACGCTTGATTTAACGATCCGGTCATGACGCACATAACCGACTGGTATCATTAGTAACATCTTATCGAATCAACACTTGATCCGATAACCCGGCTATATCGCATATAACCGATCAATGTCACATCGCGAGAATCGAATACAGTATCACATACTCGTATTATTCTCGGTCCCGTACATATCACAAATGCGCTCCTATTTCGTTTCGCTTGAGCCAGGAAACCTCTGTGTAGGACTCTAAAGACTCGTCAATACGCCGGCAGCAGATGATGATCATATCAAGCATCCACAAGCCGCAAGCGGTCTGCTAAACGTAACGGCCACCCGGGTATTGAGCTATCTGAAGATCGACGAGCAAGCCCGCTCACACTCCAGTGAATCCAACCAGTAACACTACCGTACAGTCCGGTCTGATCGTCTGATATGTCGCATATCTCGCCTAGGGGTGGTAAACGTCAGACCCCAATAACTCGATAAGTCGTGTCGATATGAGGTCTATAACAATTCGAGAAACTACTGGTAACACTTACCAGTAAATCTCAGCAACCCTGGCCAGGGATTTCCTGTTATAGCCAATCGAAAACAGCGCAACATCAACTCCCTATACCGGGAGAGACGAATCCCCTCCTATCGCTCATTGCCTCCATGTGACTCGGGACTGTACCCAAAAACCACCGTTTTGCACGCCCTCTTGGACGTTGTAAGATGGAAATCAAAGCACGGTGGGAACCACACAAGACTCTATGACGATCTCGGGTCAACAGACTACTCTGTACCAGTGTCACCAGAGAACTGCCATTTGACGTGAGGTATAATACCATCTGGGAGTTCTCGGCGAGTCCGTCCAGTGTACCCAGTCTCCACTGAGCACCCGTATATCATCTCTGATGTCAAACACCAATGGATATGGGATCATCCATCGCCCATCTGTATGGGTCGAGAAGGTATGCGCTAGTCTACACTGGTATATCGATGCCCCGTCTCGATACACCCACGACTAGGGACTTTGAAGGATGTACTTATGGACTACCTGTCCCCACTAGTATGATCCGCATCATAGTCCAGGTAGTCAAGTACACATCCTAAGGGCTTTACCAACATGTAACAGAGAGACAATCAGCATAGACGTTAAGGTAAAGGGTAACCAGATAGCATACTATCATGTCGAGCAAGAAAGTCATCCCTATATATGTCCCAGCATCCACTACAATATACATCCTATGTACAGTAATGGCCTCTAGGGCATACATATAACTAACAATCTCCCACTTGCACTAGGGCCATCTGTAGCAGTGGTTGTAGTATCTCATACTCAACCATCCCATGAAAGTCTCTCTCTGGGAACAGGCCTTTGTGAGTGGATCCGCTGTGTTGTCCTCTGAATCTACTCTCCTAAGCTCGATCTCCCTGGAGATCAACCATCTCCATGATAAGGTGATACTGCCTTAGAATATGTCTGGATCACTGATGGGACCGGCGTTCCTTGGCATAAGCCACAACTCCATTGTCACACAATGGGAGGAACATAGTTCATTTCATGAACCAATATACACCCAAACAGCCTCTTTGGTAGCATCCTAAGTAGCGATGTATCCAGCCTTTATCGTCTAGTATGTCACGGTATCTAGCTTGGAACTCTTCCAACATACCGTCCCTTTACTGAGGATTAAGACAATGCCTGTGACTGATACTCAGTCATCTTTATCACCCTGGAACCTTTCCAGTGATTCTCCCCAGGATCGATTGATACCATCGCACTACAACTAGTGAGAATCCTAACATCCGATTAGATCTATCTCATAGATCCAAAACCCTGGATTTAGGAGGTATAACTTTTATCCTTCATGGAGAATCATTGTGATAAGCGGAGATTGACCGAGCGTAGCATAGGAAACTCCTTTCCTTATCAAGAGTATGTTATCCACGTACTCTACGAGGATCATCACCATACTCCCTACTACCTTTTTGTTTATACAAGGTTCATCTACCATTTTGATGATGTCAAACTCTTTGACTAACACATCAAAACAGATGTTCCAACTCCGCGATGCCTGCTTTATCCTATAAAACATTTTGCACACGTTTCCGCTGCTCCCACTGTCTACGAAGCCCTCTGGCTGTGTACTTATAGACGCTCTCTTCCAAATCATCATTTAGAAAAGCAGTCAAAACACCCAACCATCAGAGATCGTAGTCATGGTATGTAGCCGTGGTAAGTAGGATCTGGATGGACTTAAGCATAGATCCTTGAAAAGGTTTCATCATGATCCATACCTGGTCAATGATGCAAACCTTTAACAAGTCTAGCTTTGAAAGTCTCAACTTTTCCATGTACACCAAGTAATCTTCTCAAGATATACTTGCTCCTGATGGGAATTTAACCCTTCAGATATAGCAACCAAAGTCCATACTTTGTTGGTGTATAAGGATTCCATCTCAGATCGATAAACATCCAGCCATTCTCACAGAGTCCTACTCCTGATGGCCAGGTCAAAACTAGTTGGGTCATCATCTCATGATGCAGTCCTCGCTCCCACTGTCATAGAGAAACCGAAGTATCTCTCAGGTGGGTGATGAACCCTACTAGATCGGCGGAGAGGCTGAGGTTCGTTGGTAACTATTGAATCATTTGGTTTTACCAAATCATCTGCTGTAGTTTGTATAGCTGGAACCTTTCCAGTTCTACATTACAGACCTTGCCTCGAGCTTGTCCGGATTTTGCTTTTAAACATAGGCCGGACAACCCCAAATCTTAACTAGCTTAAGACATGGGCTCTTCCCTTTCCATATCACATATGAAATGGTAGGCAACTGATTTGATTCGAACCCTATTCAATAGGTATGCAGCTTCTTAAGTGCATAACTCCCAAAAAGGAAATAGGTAACTCAGTAGTACTCATTATAGAGCACACCATATCAGATAGGGTGTATCTGCTCCGCCCCGACATACCATCGTGCAATGGTGTATACGGAGGAGTAATGCTAAGAGAGAATCTCATTCTCCTTTAGAATAATCCAGGAATTCCATGCTCAAGTATTCTCCTCCCTGATCTCATCATAGGACTTAATACTTATACCCGTATTTTTGTTCTCCACTTCTCAATCATATTCTGTGAATATCTCAAAAGGTTCGGACTTATGTTTCAACAGGAACATATGTCTGAATCTTGAGAGATTATCAGAGAATGTAATGAAGTAAAAAGAACCGGTCTTGGCATATGTAGACAGGGGACCTTTATACATCAACATGTATCATCCCAAGAGTTTACTAACTCTTTCTCTGTTTCCAGTAAATGGAGCTATGGTCATCTTATCTTTGTGACATGGCTGGCGAGTTTCACAAGATGTAAATTCAAACTGATTTAAATATGCATCTAAATGTAACTCAGCCAGTCGGGTCGCATTGATATGACCTAGTCTACAATACCTCAAGAAGGATTCGTTCATTTCTGAACTCTTCCTCTTGTGTGTGTTCTGTATACTAAAGAACTGTAGTTTGATTTAGAACGTCAATGCTTTTAGATAACGTGCCTGAACCGATCAACTTTTGATATAGGAAATGTTCAAAACATTATCCAACTATACAAAATTTTACTGTTTCTTTACTAATAAAGAGACAGATATGATTTTGTATATCAGGTTCGGTATCTAATAACATTCGTTCAGAATCAATGTATTGGTAATACAGGGTGACAGTGACCAACAGACTTAGCTGCAACACTTGCCCCGTTTTCCGCCTCATGAAACTTATCACCCGTTCTCAGTTCTCTACCTGACTGTAGCCCTATGTAACAGATTACATATCTGGGATCCTGATCTGGTATCACATACCCAGGACGTAAAGGATACTGAGAAACAGTTCTGTATAATGAACACACCTGAAGATGATGCATCAGCATGCACTCTCTTCGTTTGGGCGGCACGGGAATTCTGGTATTCCCCAATTTCCTGCTCTGTCTTATAACTATTATAAGTTGGAGCGGGACCAACGTTCCCCAGCTCAGTATAACAAGCGGGTTCGGTCAAATATCCGTATTATTATCTTGATTAAGGCGTAATATGGTCGCTACCTGGAGAGAGAGAGAAGAAAACACTCAGCGTGCGCTCTGTCAAGAATAGATTGGTTATTATTTTATCTAATCAGGATGGCTCCCACTGCTTTTTATCAAATCTTCCTTCAAACCCTAAAAGGAAAGACTAGCCGGGATTAATTACACACTACAAGTTCACCAATTTTTCAGCCAGGCCAGTGTCGGTACTTTAAGGGAGGTCCCCCGTGCTTTCGCACGAACCTAATTAATGTAAACCTCGTTTTCCCAGAGGCGTAACCCCGTTAACACCTTTCTAGACACCTACTTGATCGGCTAATTGTAATGTATAAAACTCTCCCAGGAGTAACTCTTACTCGCAGCGGGTATCGGGATCCAACTATCTCATAGAAGGTATGCAATCTCATTGCAAATTTCAACACTTGAAATTCCCGATAATATTTTTCCCCTAACGTGCTATGACCTTGACGAAAGCCAACAAACCATAGCCCGCTAGTCAAGTTCAACCCGTACATTTCTTGATCGAATTAAACCCACCCGCACGACCCTTGACGAAAGCCAACAAAGTCGCACGACTACCCTAATCCAATCGCATCGTATGCTAGCAGATAAGCAGCATATAGCTACCGCACACTGCACCTTGACGAAAGCCAACAAATGCAGCACGAATACTATATACTACTTATCTGAAATGACGGAGGGCTACGACAGGTTTTTCTGAAAAACTATTGCGTAATGAACTTGATATCGTTGTAGAATCAAATGATCTTAAAATGGAGTGCTTTTGAGGCTTTTCTAGTTTTGCTAAAGGAGTCACTCCCGGTGAAGGGATCGTCGGTCTTTTTCTCGTCGAATGAGGTGCGGGATATATCATATATATCACTGTGCAAAGCAAAAACACTTAAAAGCAATCAAAAGACAAACCGAGTGTGTAGCATCTGCCAGTTATTGCTAAAGGAGTCACTCCCGGTGAAGGGATCTCGGTCCTTTCCTCATCGAATAAGGTGCAGGATATATCATATATACCGCTGTGCAAAGCAAGAACTGTAGCTACCTGTTTTATTTTGAAATTCGATTCTACAACATCTTAGGTTTCTTTTATTTCATTAATCATATTAATGAAGTCCCATCATTTAAGTACCTAAACATCACAGATAAATACGACGTACACTTATGCCATCCGCATTCGGCTCGATGTCCCCTCGTGCACCGTTAGGTTAGGTAACCAACGGCAGAGCGGGGCAGGGCTAGTGTGGGTGTAAAACATAAGTAACGCCTATATAATATATCATATATACTATATACTGTATCTATCACAGAACATCATATGAACACATCACAGATATCGCAGCAGAAGAAACATATGAAATATTGGATATACTAGGACGTCCGTGTTTTTAATACGAGTCAGTATAAAACACGGATTCCACGGTCGTGATGAATAGCCAAACCCACACCCCTAGACTCCTACGAGAGCGGCAAGCAACCCTACCAATTCTGGAGTTAGGAGACCCGGACTCGACTCCTCGAGTTGGTCTCCCACTGGACTCCAGAACCCGGTTACTTGTGCCCTCCTCCTTGGGTCTATCCTAGTGCGGAAAAGTAAATAATATACAAAGGGTGACATCTTCCGCAACCTGGAAGTGCCCCAATAAAAGAATATTACATACAAGTTTTTACATGAATGAAAATGAAAAACACTCATCTCACATAAAAACCCCCGGCTATTCAAACACGACGATCCAATATAACATATCCAGCAACACATAACATCACATGTCATCAACGTAAGTAAATATGCGCATCCCAATTGTCGTTGACATATAGCAACGAAACCGGCGATATCACATATTACACTTACGGTCACAGAAAAGAAAGTGTAAAACTACAACAGTTGGAATCCGCAACCTCCTCAGACATCGCATGCCTGACCAAATGAATTACTTAGACATCGCATGCCTAACTATTATAAACCCCGCATTTTAGTCTCTATATCGAAAACTCTTTTCAATATCAAGTCGGGCAATTCAACAAGATTCCCGAAATACTGATCGAATGCTCGTCACAAACTTTAGTAGACAGCCGCACCCCCTACGCCGTCGACGAAGTGCACCAAGGCGGAACACCGCTACCGCGAGTACCCGAACGGATGCTTTCGGCGACGGGGTTCTCCTATAGTCACTTGGTCGGGGCTATGGGGTGTAGCTGTCTATTAAGTTTACCCGGCGAGTATCCGCGTACGCTACGTGATTGCGACGGACTTTTGATCACATCAAAATTCCGTAGCAACCGATCAAGTGAGACTAAACTGCTATGTTTATAACATTCATTCAGTTATCTCATAACTTTTTGTGAATTCCAATTATTGTATTCCATTCCGGATAATTAGAAAATGTTAAACTTTCCGATTGAACATTCGAACACCCAAGTTTTCCCGATACAGATCAACACATGAAATATGGGTCTAACAACATTCAGTTCGTGCCTCAGTACCAACGGTCCAGCCGTAGAAGGGTCAAGCCAACGCCTCACATGTGGCACGCCGTACTGCCCCAAACCCGAAGGTTCAAAGGGCAGTTCAAGACGGTCACATAATCGAGTTAAGGTTTGTTGTCTTCTAGAGGGACCATCGCGTTACTTGCACTACTTAGAACGTCGTTAAACTACGGAAAAATCCAACACTTGGAAATTTCCCGACAGGGGAAAAATTAGGTATTTATATCCGGTCGAACTTTTTAACATATTCTAAAATTTATCTGGAAAGCCACACAGACAAAATTTGATAATCCGATCGAACATTCGAATCCCCAAAACAACCCCAGAATTATTCAACACTTGAATAAATATTAAAAATACCCAGGAAAACCAGCACTGTTAAATAGGAGTTACTGTGCAAACATCACCACACAAAACGACAAACAGGCCGCGGTTCCGCCGCACGAGCCATGCTCGTGCCGCGGAAGCGCGGCGCTTTAATGGAATTAGGGTTACGAATTGCACAGTTACTCTTATATTTTCCTGCTGATATTTCTACATATTTTTAATACTGAAAAATCCCTGTTTTTGGAAAAAGTACAGAGAGCACATTTGAGTTGGGGTTTCGGGTTCGTTCGGGTTTCAAACTTCGTCTGGACTTCGCCTAAGGCTCTAGCTAGGCTCTGATACCACTGTAGGGTTCCTAGGCACCCTAGTGAGGTCACACAAGGCATCGAACATGCCAATTTCAAAAAATCTAGGTGCCGAGAGACCCGACTACGGATCGTTTGCTAGAAATCTTGGCGAAAAACAATCTAGTTAACACTTAACTAATGGGATATCGGAAATACAACCTTTGTAGATCCGGTGCTCCACCTCCATATCTCTGCAACGAAGTCGTCTCCGCTGTCCAAAAGGAATCCGGGCTCTAGAGTCGGCTACGTTGGAGAAAAAGCGAGCTAGGTCGTCGATGTCCATGCCGAAGATGATCTACGTCGAGGCATCGCTAAAACAAGCTCCACCTTCACCAAGCCCTAAAAACTTGTGAAGGAAACACACTCTACTACTTGGCAAGAGGTAGAGGATGAAGAAATAGGAAGTGGGTAGACTTTAGAATTGGATTTCTCACTCATATGCTCAATATGCCATTGATGAAGACAAGCTTCTTCATGAAGAAGAAGAAGAGCAAGAAGAAGATAAATATTATGATAAGAATAAAAGAATAAATAAAAATCCATTCTTATCATAATTCTCACCATGGTTAGGTGTAGAGAATTAACTTGAGTTAATTGAATTGGTTAGGGTTAAGCATGAGAAAAAATGGTGACTAAGTCAAAAGTTCATGAAGCTTCATGAAAGAAAACAAAAGAAGCCACAATTCTATTTTATGCATTTTATTTTTCAAAAATAAAAACAAATGAATAATTGAATAATCAAATAAAAACCCTAACCATTTCTTTAACCAAGGTTTAATTCTTTACACAAACCCTAATTTGCATGTATCATCAAATATGATACAAACAAGTGCACAAAATCATATCGCATATGCAATGCGCACAACCGAGCGAGAAAATCCATTTAAAGTGAACCGATACTAGTTAATGCAAAGTAATATATCAAATATATAATTATGCATTAAATCATTAAATCAACGCTTGATTTAACGATCCGGTCATGACGCACATAACCGACTGGTATCATTAGTAACATCTTATCGAATCAACACTTGATCCGATAACCCGGCTATATCGCATATAACCGATCAATGTCACATCATGAGAATCGAATACAGTATCACATACTCGTATTATTCTCGGTCCCGCACATATCACATATGCGCTCCTATTTCGTTTCGCTTGAGCCAGGAAACCTCTGTGTAGGACTCTAAAGACTCGTCAATACGCCGGCAGCAGATGATGATCATATCAAGCATCCACAAGCCGCAAGCGGTCTGCTAAACGTAACGGCCACCCGGGTATTGAGCAATCTGAAGATCGACGAGCAAGCCCGCTCACACTCCAGTGAATCCAACCAGTAACACTACCGTACAGTCCGGTCTGATCGTCTGATATGTCGCATATCTCGCCTAGGGGTGGTAAACGTCAGACCCCAATAACTCGATAAGTCGTGTCGATATGAGGTCTATAACAATTCAAGAAACTACTGGTAACACTTACCAGTAAATCTCAGCAACCCTGGCCAGGGATTTCCTGTTATAGCCAATCGAACACAGCGCAACATCAACTCCCTATACCGGGAGAGACGAATCCCCTCCTATCGCTCATTGCCTCCATATGACTCGGGACTGTACCCAAAAACCACCGTTTTGCACGCCCTCTTGGACGTGGTAAGATGGAAATCAAAGCACGGTGGGAACCACACAAGACTCTATGACGATCTCGGGTCAACAGACTACTCTGTACCAGTGTCACCAGAGAACTGCCATCTGACGTGAGGTATAATACCATCTGGGAGTTCTCGGCGAGTCCGTCCAGTGTACCCAGTCTCCACTGAGCACCCGTATATCATCTCTGATGTCAAACACCAATGGATATGGGATCATCCATCGCCCATCTGTATGGGTCGAGAAGGTATGCGCTAGTCTACACTGGTATATCGATGCCCCGTCTCGATACACCCACGACTAGGGACTTTGAAGGATGTACTTATGGACTACCTGTCCCTACTAGTATGATCCGCATCATAGTCCAGGTAGTCAAGTACACATCCTAAGGGCTTTACCAACATGTAACAGAGAGACAATCAGCATACACGTTAAGGTAAAGGGTAACCAGATAGCATACTATCATGTCGAGCAAGAAAGTCATCCCTATATATGTCCCAGCATCCACTACAATATACATCCTATGTACAGTAATGGCCTCTAGGGCATACATATAACTAACAGTGCCGCTTGCGGTCTGTGGTTAAACCCGCTGCCAACGTAGTGTCGAGTCTTTAGAGTCCCACACAGAGGGTTTTGCTGCTCCAGGTGAAACGATATAGAGGTCGTATAGTTTTACGACAAGAGTTCGGACGCATACGTGTTTAAACGCACGTTCGACGTTCGGACAGTTTTTACTAGCCGGCTTTAGTTTAAGCCAGATTCTAGTATCGGGTTATTGGATTTATACAATCTAAAGTTTTTCCGTGTATTCACGGATTGGAGGGGCGTTCTCGTAATTTTCCGGGAAGCTTCTAGAAGCATGGTGACTTGGGGGTTAAGGTGGCATATGCATTAATTGGATTAATGAGTCATGTAGTGATTCATACATTGAGTTAATGATTCATTTAATGTTTTATATGACTCATGTGATGAATCACTTAGTGTATTAATGAAACATGGTGATAATTCATTATTTGTTATTTACTTAATATTATCATATGTTTCATATATACACAAATGATTTCATTCGTCCAAAAGGATTCTTATCATCACCTTCTCTCTCCTCAAGCTCTCTCATTCTTGAAAGCCTAACCCTAACCTCTCATGTGTTGAGATCAAGGGTTAGCTAAACTAATACATCCATAACCTCACTCTATATCCCCTAGGTAGCTTAGATTAGCACTTTGAGCAACCTAGTTATCTCAAGTTAGAGATCAAGATTGGCGCACGAGCTCTCGGGTGGATCGTCTTTGACTCGAGGAGGCCGTTGAGGTGCCGATGTTCCAAGGAGCCTACGAGGAGTGGAGGACAGCGATGAAGACCTGAAGGACAAGTAACGTGTGGTATAACTTCGAATCCGAGTAGTTAAACCTCTCGTAGTTTGCTAGTAACGGTTTAGACACGATTCATGCGCTCAAGTCCGTGTTACAAAGCTTTGATAATCGTTTTTCATATATTCTTCCTCCCCGCAAGTTCGTGGGGTGCGTGACATGGACTTACAGACGGGACCCAGTGACGAATGCGGATGGCATATACGTACATTTTATTTTCGTTCTTTTCTGGTGTGATTAATTGATGGGACTGCGTTGATTCTGATCAATGCAAAGGAAAACAAACCTATTTGGATGTTGTTGGAACAGTTTTGAAAAGTGTTATCACAAAGACGTTTCCTTTTGTTTTGCACAGTGGTATTCAGTTGGAATATCCTGCACCTCATTCGACGAGGCAAGGGCCGAGATCCCTTCACCGGGAGTGACCCCTTGGATAGAATTTTGCGTCAGGTTAATAACTTCACTATAGTCGATTACATGTTGCTTTGCATCGCGGTATTCAGCTGGAATATCCTGCACCTCATTCCATGAGGAAAGTGCCGAGATCGCTTCACCGGGAGTGACCACTTTAGCGAAAGGTTTTCACCACTATATTTTTATAAAAAGCTATCAGGTTCCTTCAACGAGATCAAGTTCATTACGTTAAAGGTTTTTTCGCCAAAAACCAGCCGTAGCCCTCCATCATTTCATATGAATGGTCAGTAGTATTCAAGATATGTTGGTCTGGCCCTTAGCCAGGACATAGTGATTGGTAGCTGCTGGGGTGTTCACATGTTGCATAGATAGATGCGTCGGTTTGGCACAGTCGTACAACCTTGTTGGCTTTTAGTCAAGGGCGAGTACGGGTGGGTTCAAATTAACAAGATAATAATGGAAAGAACTTGACATGCGACTTATGATGGGTTGGCCCTTAGTCACGATCATAAGAGCATGGGGTAAAAATCATATCGGGAGTTTCTAAAGAAACTGAAACTTGCCAGGCATGCGCATACCTTCTGGAGTGTGATAACGTGAGTGGATTCCTTCACGTTATCATGCAATGAGAGTTGGATCCCGATTCCCACTGATGAGTTGGTTTACTCTTCGGGTGATTCCGATTGATTCTTCTTTCAGGTTTGGAGGAGAATTTGACAGTACAGTGAGAGGTTTCCTGATTAGATAAAGTGATAACCATTCTGATCTAGGTTAGAGTGCACGCAGAGTGTTTCTTTTCTCTCTCTCTTTGGCAGCGACCCTTGACCGACCCTGACTATGACTCGGTGACCAAGTTGACCGAACCTTCTTAAAATACTGGCTTTTGGATTGTCTGAGCTGCATAAGTCATTGCCACTCCTTCTTTTACCCTTTGCATTTCTCGGAACACCCTGTATTACTACGGACATCCACTTCCATTGGATAGATCCATCGTATGGTTATATACGAACTCGAAGGGACTTCTTCGAGGATGGATCAAGGTTCAGGAGAAATAGAATTGGTTTATTCAGTTGTCTTTTATTATCACCTTCTCTCAGGTTGCGAGGGCTCCTTGGTTTAGGAGAATACACCTATTACGCTTATTGGATAGTCTTCTTCCAAACCATAGGAACGTGCCGAAAGGTAGGGATTGAAGAAAACCAATTAGCCTAAATAGGGTGTACAGAAGGTAATAAGTAAAGACAAAATAAAGGGATTAGAAAGAAGGCAAAGTAAATTGCGACTGCTATCATTCACGACCAAACCGCACACTTCATCGCCACTCCTATTTCACCTTTGCTTTTTTCCTCAGTTCGGGAGAAATAGAATAAGGTATTATTCTGTTGTCTTTAATCATCACCTTCTCTCAGATTGCGAGTACTCCTTGGTTTAGGAGAGTACACCTATTATGCTTACTGGATAGTCTTCTTCCAAACCATAGGCTAGTGCCGAACGGTAGGGAAGAAAGAAAACCATTTAGCCTAACGAGGGTGTACAGAAGGTAACGACTAAAAACAAATAAAGGGATTTGGAGAGATGGCAAAAAAAAATACGGTTGAAGTCATGAATTGGATTATGGAAGAGGCATTACTATGAATACCAGGATACCCCTACAAAACATTTTCATGTTTCAGTGCATTGTTAAAGGAAAACTGATTTCCCGATTTGACCCTTACTTCAGGGTATGTATTTACCAGGTATTATTCTCATATCTGTATGGTTTTACAGATGATGAGTGGGGCTAGGTTATTGGGAAAGTGGTGATCATCCTCATTATATCTGAATTCGTTGTAATTGGTGATATTCGAGGACATCGCCTGGGTTTATGCCAGACGGCATGTATTTGGTTTTGAGTGTCCGTTGTTGTGCACCAATTTCAAATTGATATATATTTATATATACGTTTATTTTTATAAAGTGAGATATAACTTTTTGATATTATGTCGATGACATTTACCTATATCAGTTGACGATTGGGTAAGGAGCATTGAACAACGGAGTAGTTCTTAACCATAAGTTTAGTTTTCAACTTACGATGCACAGGTTTTGAGTTATTCAGACTCCGGGGACTCATACAGAGTATTGTATGTTGTCCGGTGTCCATCAGGACAAAGGGGTTGGTCCTCGTATTATATTCTGTTTACTTGTGACTTCTCTAGTTTTTAGACAAGTGTTTCATAGAAATACAATGTCTAAGTTTTAAGAAGTTGTGGGTATAAGAATAAAGTAGTGAACCAGGTATCGCAAGTATCGGGATTCTTCAAAGAGATCGAAGATGTAGATACTTGTGATTGGTATTCAGATGATAGTAATGGTTTTGAGAAACTTGTTTCTGTTTCAGGTTACTCATAATTGGATATATTCCTAAGTTGAGTAATGCTGATCGGCCTCTCTCCATTAAGATGATATGCACTGGAGACAGCTGCATGATTATAATCTGGTTCCAATTAAATAAGTGCCAAAGTTTCTATATTGGATATAGAATGGTTCATATCTTAACGATGTTAAGCTACGGGGAGTTGTCCAGCTTATGCTTAAAACCAGACTCTGGATAACTCAAGGCACGTTTCTGTAATGGCAGTTTGCGGGTTGGCCCAGGCTATGATGAGGGTTGACTTTCTACCATCTGGAAGATCAATAGTGATATTATTCTTGACTCGCAACAGTTTTAGTAAAATGGATTTTTTCAGAAAACAGTAGTAGGAGTATGGTAGAACTGGAAGTGATTCCATAACTGCAAATGATTACGGAAAATTTAATAGGACCTAAAGATTCGATCAGGTTTGACATTCCATTAGCCACTCCGCAGATATGGTGGGTAACCTCAGGCACCCGAGAGGTACTCCGGTAGCCTCAAGGACGGTGACAGGGAGGTTCTTGTTTACCCAGACTTGACACTACTGTTGTTCCATGCTATAAGACCTGGCAGGAGGTTAAGTATAGCGTCGTTCTAAACTAGATTTAGAAGTGCACGTATATATTATTCTGCCAGAGGGTTGTTGTGGTCAGTGGGAGCAGCGGAAGCATAGTAGGCAAGTAGCTTATGTCTATTTATAGACTAGAGCAGATATAACGGAGATAGATCATCTGTTTTTTATGTGACAGTCATGGCTTTGACTTCATCAGAATAGGGGATGGATCTGTTAAGAAGGTAGTAGGGTGTGATGTCCTGGTATTTGGATGACATACACAGAGTAGGAGGTAAAATTCCTATACTACGATCGGTTATACTGTGGTTGTCACATAGTTGTTTCTCCATACAGGATATGGATATAATATCTGACATTCTGGTTACTAGATCTATGGTTTTAGATCTAAGATTTGGGTAGTTTCCCAATGTGGGTACTTTGACAGTATTCTAATAGTATTTTAGAATAGATGACTCCTGGCATGGTGGTGTACCTACAGGTGATGGAGTCACCCTCTCTAAAAGTGTCTTACAGACTAATGGGGAGAGGGATGTACATGATTGGCATATCACTTGCTTAGGCAATTGAGTCAATCGTGAGATGTCAAGTACCACACCAGATGTTGTTTTTGCACGGGATGCAATAAGTTTATATTAATCCAATCCCGAAGAAACATAAGGAAGCAGTTTTAGAATATAAGTGGATGTTCTACGAATTTGATGACGGCAGCCTCCTTCGGAAACGGTTATCATTCTAGGCTTCAAAGGTGACATGGATGACAGAGTGATTGTCAAGGTTATAGTTTTCCCTCTGACGAAGGGGGCAGTATTATGGACGGTGGTCCAAGAGGATACTGTGGGAGGCATGGTGCTGGGCACTGATTAGTTTCAGTGTTCGATACAGTCTAAGAAGTTTGGATTTGGAGTTCATTTATGAACTAAGTCCCATCAGATATCCAGACATATTCTAAGACAGGTATTGCTCAATTCGGGAGATGGCTTTCTCCGCGAACTTGAGATTAAGAGAGACATAGAAAGGAACATTGGGGCGGATCCACTCATTGAGGCTATTTCTCGAACACAAGAGTTTTTCAAACGGGCTTTGTGAAATTGATTAGTAGAGGAGTTGGATGTTCGGTATCACACGGGCTGTGAGTAAGCGACATCGCAATAATTAGCCTTAAGTGCAAGTGGGATTTTGTTGGATATAGTGCCCTCAAAGTCAATTATTGGATCGCAGGTAGGTGATTGGAATGATTGAGGAGGACCTATACCGGTAGGACAGTCTTACTCGAGATGATAGTATGCTATCGGGTTTGCCTTTATCGGTCGTGTATAGGTTCAGGTGACTGATCGCTATTACACGTTGATAGAGCCCTTAGGATCTTGCTTGAATACCAACAGTATGATGGCGATCATATACGTGAGAGTTGGGTAGTTTATAAGCACATCTTTAATTGTGGTTCCTAGTCGTGGGAGTTTCGAGACAGGGCATCGATACTCCGGAGTAGACTAGTGTATACAGTCGAGACCCCGACGAGGGGCGGTGGCCGGTCTCATAAGCCACTGGTGTCAGTTGGATCACCTAAGATGTATACATGTGCTCATTGGGTTATGAGTACACCGGATAGGACTCGCCGAGAACCTGCTAGTTGGTATTGTACCTATAGCAGTTCCCTGGTGACATGTGTACAGGTTAGTTCATCGACCTGAGGTCGTCATTTGTCTCGTGTGAGTTTCCATTGTGCTTTGATTTCTACCCTACCTCGGCTCAAAGGAGTAATGCAAACAGGTATTTTTTGGGTACAGTCTCGAGCCACATGGAGCCAAGTGAGCGGATCGGCAGGGGATTCGTCTCTCCCGGTATTGGGGGTGAGATCGCGCTGTGTCTAGGAAAGACATTAGACCAAGTCCTTGGCCAAGGCAGGTGAGAATTACTGGTAAGTATTCCAGTAGTTTCTCAGGGTGTTCAGAGCTTGTCTTCGACATGACTTATACCGCTATTGGGAGTCTGACGTTACCAGCCCCCTAGGCCCGATATGCGATACTCATAGACGAACGGACCAGACTGTATGTATATTGTCACTGTTAGGCTCAGTAGGGTTTCAGGATGAGTTCGATCATCGGCTACCCTTGAGGTCAGTACATGGGCAGCCGTTACGCACTTCTAGTGCCGCTGACGTGCTTATGGTTAAACCCACTGCTAGGGTACTGATGAGTCATTAGAGTTCCCCCACAGATAGTTTCCCAAGTTCGGGCGAAAAGTTGTAGAGGCCGTATGGTTTTATGGAAAGGTTCGGAAAATGCACGTGCGTTTACGCATGTGTCATATTTCGGGCAGATAATACTGGTGCGCTTTGGTTTAAGCCGGATCCGAGTATTTTACTTTGTAGATATTATATCTTTGTCTCAGTTGCATTTGTATTCGGTCGTAATACGAATGCGGGTATGTTTATACAGTTACGGGGTTATCCTGAAATTCGTTTCGGGATAGCTTTTGGAAGTTGCCAGTTTTCTATCACCCGTCTTAAACATTCGGTTTAATGCGGATTTATCTTTTCTTGAGGGTGAGTCATGAGAGGAAGCTTCTTGGATGATGACTAGGTTTTGTGAGTCATTCATTTGCATTAATGGTTTTGACGACGTATTTTAGTGAGTCACCTTTAGCATTAATGTTTCTTATAATACTTAAGGATATTTGTTATTGATCTTTTCCTTATGGTTACCACCTTGCTCCTACACTCACCCCCACCTCTTGATATTGTGGCTGGCCCCTTATTTGGAGGATGATGGATTGATTTTTCACTCTCTCACTTGGTAGAAAAAAGATGATGATTAATTTGGTTCATGGAAATTTGATAGCTCTTTTCTCATTACTCCAAAAGGCAACTTCATTAACCGTTCATCCATGGTTCTGGATGAAGCAAGACAAAGTGTTCTACTCATTCTCTACATCAATCTTGGTCATCTCTTTTAGCAGACTTGATGACCGAGTTGCCTCGGTATAGAGGCGGGAGCCCGTTTAAAGATCCGTAGATGTGGTGCCACCTCGACGAGGAGCCAGGAGATCGGAGCAGCCGCAACGGAGCATGGGATGATGGTTAAAGAATGAAGGATTCAGATCGTTCGGTATAACCTTTCTACCCTTTTTGTAGTTTGTCAGTTTAGCGTTAATGGCAGATCCGGGTTATAGTATGTGATAGCGCCAGTTATAAAAGTTTTTGTTCCGCATTTGGTGTCAGTTTGACGGCTGGTGCGCTACCGCAGACTTACATACGGATATGCTTACATTCCTATCATATGTCGCATACATCATGCTTTATGATTTTACGCATTGAGATATACTATTTTCATGAGGTTTCTAGATTTGAGAACCGTGGCTATTTCAAAGGAAGTATGTACAGTTTTAAAAAAAACGGTTTCTCTTGATATGATATTTCAGTGCGTCCACCATGTGTTTTCTCGGTTCTGAGTGTGATATGTGAAACCCGATTCGAGGAGGCGGATGATTCTGTTTGCGGGTACATGGTGGACCCGGTATGGTACCCTGGGGCGATAGAGAGATTTTATGTGGATGACGATGAGCCTGGCAGGGGAGCACTACCTACCGGTGATAGTATTTGGGCTCGGCGGATATCCGGAGGATTCCGATCGGAGTCGAGAGATGATATGGGCCGATCCGGACTGACGGAGCCCATGGGCCGATCCGGACTGACGGAGCTCGAGATATGAGGATTTACGTGTCGATGCTGGACACGAGTTTCATGATGTTTTCGAATGTCGATGTTGGACACCCAGGTTCTATGATTTTGATGTGTCGCGAGGGACACCGTTGATTTATATCCTCATACTTGCATGTATACATACATTGATTATATGGTTGGATGATATCCGCATACACATAGGTGTCGATTACATTCTTGGCACATATACGACCCGGTCACCCTAGATATCATAGTATTACCTGTATGATATAGTTGTCTTAGGAGTCGTTGTTTATTCGATTTCTACTTGTAGATGTTTTTCTACTCACGAGTTGGCAACTCCCCCCCGTTGTGCCACAGTTCTTCCAGGTTGACCGCATGAATCGGTAGCGGCATCGCTGGCACACAGTTGCTTTAGGGTGATTTGTTTGGTAGGTGGGACATTTGTATTGTACCCACTCTTGTATCTATAATCCATATTGTATCTAGTTAACTCCATCAAATCAAAATTAGTAATTGTATAAGTAATGGGACTTGTAGTTGCGAGTCTTGAGCGATGGGTTTTATGTTCGCTTTGGGGTTTATGTCTTGCTTTTCTTTATCTTTTGTGGTAATCTTCGCCGTTGGGCGTCGTATACTTATATATATTGTCTTGCGTGGTTATGATCCGCCGGTTGACGAAGAGCTAGCTCCCGCTTGGGGACACCTTTATTTTATCTTGTATTGGTAGTTTTGTATCAAAAAATACAAAGGAGGTGCTGCCCAAATTTTTAAAAGACGAAAACCTGTTCTCAAACTTGCATTTTTCATATTCCCTTTTTATGAATTTAAGAAAACATGATTTCATTATACCTTTATTTGAAAACTTCACCTCTTTTATTTTTTTTAAAAAAGGTTTAGATTCTGGGTTTCAGCTTACTTGAATTCCGTTACGCCTTTAGACGTTGCGTGATTCGAGTGCTGTTCACGAGCTAATATTTCGGGTCGTGACACATACAAGTGCACAGGAACCAAAAAAAATTTAAGTGCAACGGGTGTGCATGAAAACACCTGTCAAGGGCAACGAGTTTGCCTAACAACAATACCAGGTGCATCTGATATGCATGAAGAATTCTGATTTAGTTCATCTGGTGTGCACCAAAATCGTATCAAGCGCGCCTAGTATGCGCAAGAATCCAAATCAAATGCACAAAGTGCACGAAAAGCAAATATCGAATATCACAATCGAAATCGACGGTATACATCATGCATCAATCCAAAACAGGTATACCGTGGTATATAATCTCACAACCACGTGCATCAGCGTGCACAAAATCGAATCAAAATACTGAAGTGCATAAAAACTACACCGAAGGCATAAGTCAAATCACATGCATACCATAGGCATGAAATCAAAATCAACATCTCGAATGACATCAAATCGAACTAGAGTGCAACTGTGGTGCACAAAATCTCAATCATGCAAATAGATCGCCCAAAATACCAAAATCCAAAATGATGGACACGTGAGATTCAAATCACCAAATCGCAAATCGTAAACACCGTCGTCGATATATCCGTCTTTCAAAGTCGAGAAGGTGTCGGTGCATCCAAAGCTAGCAGAGCAAGACATCTACTTGCCTCATGTTCATGGTCTGTGAACTAACTTATTTAAAATTTCGCTCGACAAAATTTCCCGAAGTGGGCCCCAAGTACAAATCCAACACTCAAAATAATCTGGGCCAAAATAAATATTCCAGAAACCACAATTCCACATGAGAGACATCCAGAAGAAAAATAAAGCTCTGAGCCTACATTTCCAACGCGGATCCACGGCAAACATGCAAGTTATGCCGTGGTTCCACGGCGTAATGATGGGATCGTGCTTTCAAATTTCTTCAGGGGTCTTAGAAAAGCCTGCACGATTTTCCGACATACTGAAAATAATTTTTCGACCACAAAAAAATTTCGACAGAAACTTCATGAATGGAAATGCGGTTTTAGAAATTTTGTTCGATCGAGCTTTTAAACATGTTAGAACAAGATAGTAAAGGTTAATGGCGTGGCTCTGTTACCATGTAAGTCTACGGTAGCGCCCCGGCCGTCAATCCGAGGCCAAAATGCGGAACAAAAACTTTTTACGAAACCGGCGCTATCGTAGTCTTTCGCCCGGATCGAACCATTAACACTAAACTAGCAACTAGTAAAAGGATAGAAAAGCTATACCGATCGATCCGTGTCCTTCGGTCTTTAGCCACCATCTCTAGCTCCTCGCGGCATCTCTGATCTCCGGCCTCATCGTCGGAAGGGCACCACATCTAGAAGACTTTTTACGGGCTTCCGCTTCAAACCGAAGCAACTCGGACATGAAGTTTGCTAGCCGACATGTCCAAGGTGATGTAGAGAATGTGTGTGATAACTTTGTCTCAAGCATCCATTGATTCTCAACTCATGAGAGTGTATGGATGGAGGCTGAAGATGAAGCCATAGTGGAAATGGTGAGCTAGAGGAAGAAGAAGAAGATGAGCTAGTCTTTTGTTATTGTGTTAGAATGAAAGAATGAGAGCTTGCATCATAATCTCAAGAGCAAACAACCTCATATGGCTGCCCTCTCTCTCTCTCTTTCTCCTCTCATTTCAACACAATCAACCATCAATTAACATAACATGTCCACAAAAAAAGAGACCGTTAGTCACCAAATTGAACATGCCACATTAATTGCTCCTCATGATTATTTCCACTCACAAATTTCCACCAACTAAACATTAACCCAAATGTTTAGTCTAACAAAAAGATACGGCAACATTCGTGACGGATCACAAGGATACCCCTCACCTGTATATACATACCTGCATCAGCATTCCGACCGAATGCAAATGCGATGAGACTAAAGTAATCCAACAAATCTAATACTAGGATCCGGCTTAAACCAAAGCCCACTAGTATGATCCGTTCGATCATGATACGTGCACTAGTGCACGTATATGATCGAACCCTGCCATAAAATCATACGGCCTCTACAACATTTCTCCCGAACTTGGGAAACTTTCTGTGGTGGACTCTAAAGACTCGTCAATACGCCGGCAGTGGGATTGACCACAAGCACGTCAGTGATACTAGCTGTACGTAACGGCTACCCATGTATTGACTAAAAGGAATGCCGATAAGCGAACTATTCCTGGAACCCTACTGAGCTTGTCAGTGACAATATCCGTACAGTCCGGTCCGTTCGTCTATGAGTATCGCATATCGGGCCTAGGGGGCTGGTAAATGTCAGACCCCCAAAAGCGGTATAAGTCGTGTCGGAGTGTAGTCCAGAACACCCTGAGATATTACTGGAATACCTACCAGTAAATCTCACTTGCCTTGCCCAAGGACTTCGTGTAATGGCTCTCCTGACACAGCGTGATCTCACCCCCAATACTGGAAGAGACGGATCCCCTGTCGATCCGCTCACTGCCTCCATGTGTCTCGGGACTGTACCCAACTAAAACCTGTTTGCACGATTCCTTTGAGCCATGGTAGGGTAATAATCAAAGCACAGTGGGAACTCATACGAGACAAATGACGATCTCAGGTCGATAGACTAACCTGTACACATGTCACCAGGGAACTGCTATCTGACGCTAGGTATAAAACCAACTAGCATGTTCCCGGCGAGTCCGTCCGGTGTACTCATAACTCAATGAGCACCTGTATACGTCTTAGGTGAACCAACTGACACCAATGGCTTGTGCGACCAGCCACCGCCCCTCGTCGGGGACTCGATCCGTATACACTAATCTACTCATGGAGTATCGATGCCCAGTCTCGAAACTCCCACGACTTAGGACACTTTAAGGATGTGCTTATAGACCCCAGCTCCCATGTATATGATCACCATCATTCCGCTGGCAGTCAAGAAAGAATCCTATAGGCTCTATCAATGTGCAATGGTGATCGGTAATATCACCTAAATCATGTACACGATGATGAAGACAAACCAGATAGCATACTATCATCTCAAGTAAGACTTTTCTACTGGTATAGATTATCCCTCAATCATTGCAATCATGTGCCTGCGATCCAATAATTGACTTTGAGGGCACTATAGCCAACAATCTCCCACTTGCACTTAAGGATAATTATTGCGATGTCGCTTACTCACAGCCCGTGTGATACCGAACACCCAACTCCTCTACTAATCAATTTCACAAAGTTCGTTTGTGAAACTATGGCGTTCGAGAAATAGCCTCAGTGAGTGGATCCGCCCTGATGTTTCTTTCTATGTCTCTCTTTATCACAAGTTCGCGGAGAAAGCCATCTCCCAAAGTCTTAGAATATGTCTGGATATCTGATAGGACCCAGTTCATAAATGAACTCCAAACCCAAACTTCTGAGACTGTATCGTCAACTGAATTTAATCAGTATCCTGCACCATGCCTCCCTAAGTATCTTCTTGGATCACCTGTCCAAACTACTGCCCCTCGTCAGAGGGAAAACTATAACTCTGACAGTCACTCTGTCATGCAGGTCACCTTGGAAGCCTGGAATGATAACTGTCTCCCAAAGGAGGCTGCTGTTATCATATCCCTAGAACATCCACTTATGTTCTAAAACTGCTTCTGAACGTTCCTCCAGGATTGGATTAATATTAACTTATTGCAACTAGTGCAAAAACAACATCTGGTGCAGTACATGACATCTCATGATTGACCCAATTGCCTAAGCGAGTGATATGTCAATCATGCACATCCCTCTTCCCTTTAGTCTGTAAGACACCTTTAGAGAGTGTGACTCCATCACCTTCAGGTACTCTACCGTGCCAAGAGTCGTCCATTCTAAAGCACCTTTAGAATACTGTATAAGTATCCAGATTGGGACATTTCCCAAATCTAGATCTAAAATTATAGATCTAGTAACCAGAATGCCTGATATAAATCCAAATCCTATGCGGAAAAACCACTGTGTGACAACCACAGTATAACCGATCGTAGTATAGGAAATCACTTCCTACTCTGTGTATGTCATCCAAATACCAGGACATTACACCCTACTACTTTCTTAACAGATCCATCCCTTATTCTGATGAAGTCAAAGCCCATGACTGTCACATCAAAAATAGACGATCTATCTCCGCTATATCTGCTTTAGTCTATAAATAGACATAAGCTACTTGTCCACTATGCTTCCGCTGCTCCCACTGACTACGACAACCCTCTGGCAGAGTCATATACACATGCACTTCTAAAGCTAGTTCAGAACGATGCTATACTCATCCTCCTTCCGGGTCTCATCGTCTGGAACAGCAGTAATGGCAAGTCTGGATAAGTAAGAACCTCCTGGTCACCGTCCTTGAGGATACCGGAGTACCTCTCGGGGACCTGAGGTTACCCAGCATATTTGCGGAGTGGCTAATGGAATGTCATACATGATTGAATCTTTTGGTCCTATTAAATTTTCAGTAATCGTCTGAGGTTCTGGAATCACTGCCAGTTCTACCATACTCCCACTACTGTTTTCTGAAAAAGTCCATTTTACTAAAACTGTGGCGAGTCAAGAACAATATGACTATTGATCTTCCAGATGGTAGAAAGTTAACCCTTGTTATTGCCCGGATTAACCCACAAGCTGCCATTACAGAAACGTGCCTTGAGTTATCCAAAGTCTGGTTTTAGGCATAAGCTGGACAACTCCATATACCTTAACATCGTTAAGATATGATCCATTCTAAATACAATATAGAAACAGAGGCACTGATTTAATTAGAACCATATTCAAATCATGCAGCTCTCTCCAGTGCATGTGAACTAAGTGGAGAGAGACCAATCAGCATTACTCAACTTAGGAGTGCATCCAATTATGAGTAACCTAAAAGAGAAACAAGTTTCTCAAAACCATTACTATCTACTGAATACCTTATACAAGTATCTATATCTTCGATCGCCTTGAAAAATCCCGATACTTGCAACACCTGGTTCTCTACTTTATTCTTGTACCTATAACTTCTCAAAACTTAGACCTTGTTTTTCTATGAAACACTTGTCTAAAAACTAGAGAAGTCACAAGTAAATAGAATATAGTATGAGGACCAACCCCTCTGTCTTAATGGATACTAGACAACATACAATACTTTGTATAAGTTCCCTGAGTTGAATAACTCAAACCCTGTGCGTCGTAGGTTGAAAACTATACTTATGGTTAAGAAGAATTACACCGCAGTTGAATGCTCCTTAGCTAATCATCAACTGATATAGGTAAATGTCATGGACATAATTTCAAAAAGTTATATCTCACTTTATAAAATAAACGTACAGATATATCAGTTTGAAATTGGTGCATAATAACGGATATTCAAAACCAAATATTTGCCGTCCGGCAAAAACCGAGGCGATTTCCTCAAATATCACCAATTACAACGAATTCCGATATAATGAGGATGATCACCTAATTCCCAATAACTTACTCCCACTCATCATCTGTAGAACCATACAGATGTGAGAATCATACCTGGTAAATATATACCCTGGAGTAAGGGCCTAATTAAGAAATCAGTTTTCCTTTAACAGCACATAGTGAAACTGAAACATGAATATGTTTCGAAGGGGTTATTTGGGTATTCTTAGTGATGCCTCTTCCATTATCATATTCACGACTGTAACCGAATATTTCTTTGCCATCTCTCCAAATCCCTTTATATGTCTTTACTCATTACCTTCTGTACACCACCCTTAGGCTAAATGGTTTTCTTCCTTCCCTACCGTTCGGCACCAGCCTATGGTTTGGAAGAAGACTATCCAATAAGCGTAACAGGTGTACTCTCCTAATTCTAGGAGTACTCGCAACCTGAGAAAAGGTGAAGATTAAAGACAACTGAATAAACTTTATTCATATTTCTCCTGAACCAGAATCCATCCCTGAACTGGAACAGGTTCCTTCGAGTTCGTATATAACCATATGATGGATTATCCAATAAACTGTGGATCTTCGTAGTGATACGGGGTGTTCTGAAGAAATACAAAGGTGAAATAGGTGTGGCAATGAAATACGTGGTTCGGTCGTGAATGATAGCAGTCGCAATTTACTTTGCCCTCATTTTAATCCCTTTATTTGTCTTTACTTATTACCTTCTGTACACCCTACTTAGGCTAATTGGTTTTCTTCATTCCCTACCTTTCGGCACCTGCCTATGGTTTGGAAGAAGACTATCCAATGAGCGTAATATGTGTACCATCTCCTAATCCTAGGAGCCCTCATAACCTGAGAGAAGATAAATGGAAAAGACAACTGAATAGTCTACTCAATCTCTCCAGAACCAGAATCCATCCCGGAATCTGGAACAAGTTCTTTCGAGTTCGTATATAACCATACGATGGATTTATCCAATGGAAGTGGATGCTCATAGTGATACGAGGTGTTCTGGAGAAATGCAAAGGGTAAAAGAAGGAATGGCAATGATGTATGCAACTGAGACAATCCAAAAGCCAGTGTTTCAAGAAAGTTCGGTTAACTTGGTTACTGAGTTATAGTCAAGGGTCGGGTCATGGTCGCTGTCAAAGAAAGAGAGAAGAAACACTCTGCGTGCACTATAACCTAGATCAGAATGGTTAATCACTTTATCTAATCAGGATGTCTCCCACTGTATCCTCAAATTCTCTTCCAAACCTAAAAGAAGAATTAGTCGGGATCACCCGATGAGTAAACCAACTCATCAGTGGGAATCGGGATCCAACTATTATCGCATGATAACGTAATGGAATCCACTCATGTTATCACACTCCAGAAGGTATGCGCATACCTGGCAAGTTTCCTGTATGTTTGAAACTCTCGATGTGATTTTTACCCCAAGCTCTTATGACCTTGACGAAGGACAACATATCATAAGTCACATGTCAAGTTCTACCCGTCATTATCCAGGTTAATTTGAACCCACCCGTAGATACCCTTGACGAAGACCAAAATAGTAGTACGACTGTCCCAAACCAATGCATGTATCTTATGCAACAGAAAAGTAACAAATAGCTAGCATACACTAAGCCTTGACGAAGGCCAACATGCATAGCATGAATATTAAGTGCTACCTGTCTTAAATGACGGAGGGCTACGAATTGTTTTTTGCGAAAAACCTCTAACGTAATGAACTTGATATCGTTGAAGGGACCGGATAGCATTTTACAAATACTAAAGAGGTCACTCCCAGTGAAGGGGTCTCGGCTCTTTCCCCGTAGAATGAGGTGCAGGATATTCCAAATGAATACCGCGATGTAAAGCAAAAAGTAATCGACTATAGTGAAGTTATTACCCTGACGCAAACTTCCGCCCAAGTGGTCACTCCCGATGAAGGGATCTCGGCTCTTGCTGTTAGTGTATATGCCCTAGAGGCCATTACTGTATCATACTAGTATGTATATTACTTAATGGAAGCTTGGGATATTCACCTTGTATTGACAATCTTGCTCAAAATAGTAGTATGCTACTTGGTTTGTTTCTGCTTCAATGTGTACATGTGTTTATTTTAGTATATCACCTATACACATTAGTGGAGCCCTTAGGATCTTTGCTTGATTACCAGCGATGTGATGGCCGTCACACTAGTGGGGCTGGGTAATCTATAAGCACATCCTTATGCTGGTCCCTGGTCACAGGACTATCGAGACAGGGCATCGATACTCCGGAGTAGACCAGCGCATGCGCTTCTCATCCCAGTGTGGGAGACGGTCTGTCCCACAGCCGTCAGTACGTCGTACTTGAGATAGTATGCGGGTGCTCGTTAGGTTACGGGTACACTGGACAGGACTCGTCGGGAACTGACTAGTTGGTATTATACCTATCGTCAGTTATCAGTTCCCAGGTGACATGAGTACAGCTTAGTCCGCTGACTTGACACTGTCACTTCGCCTCGGGTGTGTTCCCACTGTACTTTGATCACTACCCTACCACGGCTCAAAGGAGTCGTGCAAACAGGTGGTGGTTGGGTGCAGTCCCGAAGCACTTGGAGGCAGTGACGGTTAGACAGGATTCGTCTCTCCCGGTACTGGGGGTTGACATCGCGCTGTGTCTAGGAGAGCCATTACACGAGTAGTCCCTAGCCAGGGCAAACGAGATATACTGGTAGGTTTCCAGTGTTATCTCAGGGTGTTTTGGGCTTCGCTCCGGCACGACTTGTACCGCTATTGGGGGACTGACGTTTACCGCCCCCTAGGCCCGCCATGCGATGTATCAGACGAACAGACCGGACTGTACGGAGAATGTCACACTCAGGCTCAGTAGGAGTTCAGATGGGTTTCGCCTCGTCGGTCTTCTTGTCGGCATTACCTGGGGACCGTTACGCACAGCTAGTGTCGCTTGCGGTTTGTGGTTAAACCCACTGCCAGCGTAGTGTCGAGTCTTTAGAGTCCCACACAGAAAGCTTTTCGCCTTTAGGCAAAAGAGTAGAGGTCGCATGGTTTTGCGACAGGGTTCGGTCACATCCATGCACTTGTGCACGTACAGTGTCCGGACAGTTTACACTAGCGGGCTTTGGTTTAAGCCAGATCCTAGTGTACCTTATGGGATTGGATTTATCTAGTTTGCATTCGTGTTCCTCGGAACGCGGATGCGGGTGTGTATGCACAGTTGACAGGGAGGCAGAGGCGGCAGATTCTCATTAGGGTTGTTAACTGTTGACCGTTGACTATTTGACTTTATGCTCAACCCTAATGAGAATATGATATGTGATTAACTATTATATTAATTAAGTATTATGGTGATATGGTTGTTGACTTGTTGACTTTTGTTGACTTGTTAACTTTGTTGACTTGTTGACTTTTGTTGACTTGTTGACCGGTTGACTAGGCTTGACTAGTTGACCATCATGATAACCATGGTTATCATTTCATGCCAAAGACTTTTACTTGCTTGCTCATTTGAGTAAAATGAGTGCATGACATGATAAGGTTATGGTTGCTTCAAACCATCACATAAGACTTTTTTGATATGATGAGTTATGATCACTTTGGATTTTGAGAGGGTGAAAGACAAAAGAGTTGCTCATTCTTTCTTGCTCATTCTCTCTCTTGCTCTCACCCTCAACCTCTTGCTCCCACCCTCAACCTCTTGCTCCCTCTCTTGATCTATGGTTCTCTTGTCTCATGAGTTGAGAATCAAGAACCATAGATAAAATCCCATTCTATTTCCTCTCTACTCATTCTAGTTCACTAGGTTTAGCAAACCAAGTGAACTAGTTTCTTCAAAGAACGAAGAAGGAGCTAAAGGTTGGAGCTTTCAAGTGGATCTATCTTCGGCGTACGGAGACGACGAGAAGGAGCCATCGGACCACCATCGGAGCTTGAAGAGAAGGAGTTCAAGACAAGCAAGGTATAACCATCTCCATCCGAGTAGCTAACTCTCTTTAGCTAAGTATGCTAGTTTTAGTTTAGTCAAAGATCCCGACCTTGCTTAGTCCATGTTGCCCCTTGCGCTAAAAATTTGATTTTTATAATGTTTCCGCCTCCCCGTAAGAACCGGGGGTCGCAACGTGGACTTACAGTGGTATCAGAGCCTCACTAAACTTAAACTAGCTTGGTAGTGAAGTGTAACGAAGTTCGGAACCGGAAAAATCAAAAAACCAAACTTTTACAAAATCTGAGTTTCTGTTGAAATTTTTTCTGGTCAAAATGAAAAACTTTATACTCCTAAATTCGGCTCAGGGTTTTGTGTGAACACCCATGAAAAACGGTCCACTGTTTCGTTCAAACCGCCGCGCTTCCGCCGCACGAGGTATGCATGTGCCGCGGAAGCGCCGCGGTTTGTCGTCTTCTGTGCATCGTTTTTCATGCAGTGTGTGTCTGTGTTGGTTTTGGGATTTTTGAAATATATTATATGTGCCCAGATTTTCCAGAAAAGAAATTTCCTTTTGGGGTCCTATAATTCCGTATTTTTTCCGAACTTCACTGCACTTTGACTATGATGGTTATATCTGTGATGTTTGCATGTATTGAACGTCGGCTAATCGCTATAAGTCGATTGGTCGGGGTTATACATGATCTGTAATGTGCTGGAATGTGTATATAAATATGTTGGATTGTCGCGGGTGAATAGCCGGGGGTTGTGAGACGAGAGTTTTCTTTTCTTGCAATTCATGTAAATTTGTAAATTGATGTAATAATTATTTGTATGGCCGCACAACCGGGTCGGGGTTGTAGCCGTCATTGTATAATTTCTTTTTACTGTTTTTGCTCCTAGGATAGACCCATGGAGGGGTGCACAAACTACCGGGTATGCCGAAGTGTCGAGTGGCCTACTCATGGAGATGAGGGAGGTTGCTACGCTTCGGGTACTTGGCGGGTAGTTTGCCGCACCCGTAAAGGTCTTGGGTGGGGTTTTGGCTATTCACCGCGACCGTGTTATCTGTTTTTGTTACAGGCTCGTACAAATTACAGATTGCTAGTATATCCAATGTATTTATCTGTGATCTGAAATGTTTACCATTGCAGTATATCTATATATGATATTATTTAGGCGTTGCTTATGTTTTACAGACGCGCTAGCCCAGCCCCCGCTCTGTCGTTAGTTAAGTAACCTAACGGGTAATGACGGGGCCCCGTGGCGAATGCGAATGGCATAAGCGTACGTCATATTTTGGTTGTTTTCTGCAATGGTAGGATTAATTGATGGGACGCATTAAAAGAACTAATGCAAGAATATCACGCATTAAAAGAACTAATGCAAGCAAAACATGCATTAAAAGAACTAATGCAAGAAAATAAACCAAGTATAAGTCGTTGGAACACTTTAGAAAACCCACTCGGTTCTTTTCAAAAACAAACTTTTAAAATGCGGAGTTTGAGCCACTCCATTTAAAAGCTATCTCGTTCCATCGACTAAATCAAGTTCACTACGTTCACGGTTTCGCCAAAACCATTCGTAGCCCTCCGTCGTTTCATATGAATATTCAACGGTATTCAAGCTGTGTTTGTTGGCCTTAGTCAAGGCACAGTGATTGGTAGCTGGTGGACATTCATATGTTGCATAGATAGATGCGTTGGTTTGGGACAGTCGTATTACTTTGTTGGCCTTAGTCAAGGGTATATACGGATGGATTCAAATTAACCTGGACAACGACGGGTAGAACTTGACATGTGACTTATGATTTGTTGGCCTTAGTCAAGGTCATAAGAGCATGGGGCAAAAATCCACATCGAGAGTTTCAAAAGTACTGAAACTTGCTAGATTTGCATACCATTTGGAGTGTGATGATTCTGGTAGGATTCCTTCAGTTTCGTCACGCGATGATATTTGGATCCCGATCCTACTGTGAGTATATGCTACTCCTCGGGAAATTTCTCACTAATCGATCAATGCTATAAACCTAGTAGGTGCCTAGAAAGGTGTTAGCGGGGCTACGCCCCCAGGGAAAAGAGGTTCTTTAATTAAGGAACTTCGCGAAAGCGTTGGAAAACCTCCCTCGAAGTACCGACACCGGCCTGGCTGAACGGTTAAGCAAGTATTGTACGGTGGGATTGATCCTGACTAATTCTTCCTTTATGGTTTGAGGAGGGATTCGAGAAACAGTGGGAGCCATCCTGTTTAGACAAACTAAAAACCACTCTAAACTTGCAAGAGCATCATGCTGAGTGTTTCTTCTTCTCTCTCTTAATTGCAGCGACCCTGTGACCACGCCTAGGTTACATCTAGATAAAAATATGACTGAACCTGACTGTTATGATTGGCAAAGGTCTGTCCAGATGTCCATTGCCCATGACAAGATGGGACACCTCTTAACTAATCAAAACCCTGCTGTCTCAGGTCCAGTTTCCCCTGTCACGGATGTTCACATCCGCAGGACATCGGAAAAGGATTGTGCGAAAGCCAAGTGCCTCGTGTTAGCCTCAGTTGATGGTACAAACCAGAGGCAGCACGAGAAGATGGACTCAGTTTCTATCTTCCTCCATAACAAAGTTTTATATGGAGAGCAATCTCGTATCGCAAGATATGAGACCTCGAACGAATTGCTTCAAGCGAGGTTGGCAGTCGGGTCATCTGTAAGGGGCAACGTCCTTACAGAGACCAGCTATATTGAGCTCACGGACCTGGAGACCACGTTGGCGAATGGGTCAAGTACTGACCTAATTCAACAGTCCCTGCCCTCTGCTTATACCCTGAAAGAAACCAGGGAAGAAAAAGGAAAAACAAGGGCAAAAGTTTCAGGACTGGATATAGTAAAAGAGGGACGTTCCTATTGTAACGGGAATGAACTATGGCAGAAAGATTGCAGGGCTTGTAAAGCCAGTAGCCAGAATTCGAAGCATGTTGTGGCTTCGGCTTCGAGTGTGTTTGTAATTGAGAACTGTTTGTCAGTTAACCCTACTTCCTGGGTATTGGATACCGGATCAGGATCTCATATCTGTAATTCGTTACAGGGTCTGAGAAACCGTAGGGTTATCAGGAAAGGTGATATGACTCTCAGGGTTGCTAACGGAATAAGCATGGATGCTATATCCGTAGGGGAATATCACCTAGGACTGACAACTGGGCAGATATTGATTCTGCGTGACTGTTTGTATGTACCAGGTGCGACTTGCAATATCATATCTGTATCCTTACTTTCTAAGGAAGGATATGATTTTGCTTTTGTAAGCGATGTAGTAAACATCCACCTAAATCAAGCACTGATTGGGTCAGGTACATTAAATAATGGTATATACGTATTGAATCAAGCTCAGATATTCAGTGTCCAGAACACACTTAAAAGAAAGTCTCCAGAATTAAATCAGGCTTTCTTATGGCATTGTAGACTGGGTCACATCAATGAGACACGGTTGACTAAGTTACATAAAGAAGGATACTTGGATCCGTTCGAGTACCAGTCTTATGCCACTTGTGAATCTTGTCTCATGGGAAAGATGACAAAGACTCCGTTCACTGGACACGGAGTAAGAGCGAGCGAGCTCTTGGGACTTATACACAGTGACGTGTATGGTCCAATGTCTACACATGCGCGAAGCGGTTATTCATACTTCATTACTTTCACAGATGATTTCTCTAGGTTTGGACATGTCTTCTTAATGAAGCACAAATCCGAGGCCTTTGAGAAATTTCGAGAATATAAGAATGAAGTAGAAAAACAAACAGGCAAAAGTATCAAGATCCTAAGATCGGATCGAGGTGGTGAATACTTAAGTGCCGAGTTTCTGGACTACTTAAAAAAGAATGGAATTCTCTCTCAGCGTACTCCTCCATACACACCACAACACAACGGTGTATCGGAAAGAAGGAATCGAACCCTATTAGATATGGTTCGTTCCATGATGTGTAAGGCTGAGTTACCGCGATCTTTCTGGGGTTATGCACTGGAAACAGCTGCACATCTCTTGAACCAAGTTCCTACTAAGACAGTGCCTACCACACCATACCAGATGTGGAGTGGGAAGAGACCCTGTCTTAAATCCTTTAAGACATGGGGATGTCCGGCTTTTGTAAAAAAGCAGCATGCGGACAAGCTCGAGGCACGCTCAGTACAGTGCAAGTTTGTGGGATACCCAAAGAACTCCAAGGGGTATCTTTTCTATTACGCAGAGGAGCAAAAAGTCCTTGTTTCTCGTCATGCCCGCTTCTTGGAAACTGAGTTTTTAGAAAATCAGATAAGTGGGAGCGCAATAGAACTGGAAGAAATTCCAGAACCACAAGCTATTACTGAAACCTTAGTAGAACCAGAAGGTTCAGGGGAACCGGACATTCCTACGCCGCTTCGCAGGAGTAGTAGGCAGTCTCATCCGCCCGAGAGATACTACGGTTTTCTCATAGACGGGGATAGAGAGGATTGCATCATAGATTATGATGAGCCTACTAGCTTCCAGCAAGCCATTCAGAGCGGTGACTCGGTAAAATGGCTGGATGCAATGCGGACCGAGATGGAGTCCATGTACACCAACAAAGTTTGGACATTGGACTTTGCTCCAGAAGGGGTAAAACCCGTAGGCTGCAAATGGATCTTCAGAAAGAAGATTGGTGTAGATGGGCAGGTTGAAACCTATAAAGCTAGGCTCGTTGCAAAGGGTTTTCGTCAAAGACCTGGTTTGGACTATGACGAGACTTTTTCTCCGGTAGCCATGCTTAAATCCATTCGGATCCTTCTTGCCATTGCTGCCTTCCACGATTATGAGATCTGGCAGATGGACGTTAAGACGGCTTTCCTAAATGGAAATTTAGAAGAGTGCGTCTATATGGATCAGCCAGAGGGTTTCAATCAGAGTGGGAGCAGCGGTAAAGTATGCAAGTTGCTCAAGTCCATCTATGGACTTAAGCAGGCATCGCGGAGTTGGAACATCTGCTTTGATGATACTGTCAAAGAATTCGACTTTGTCAAAAACCCAGATGAACCATGCATTTACAGTAAGATTGTAGGGAGAAATGTGGTATTCCTCGTCTTGTACGTCGATGACATTCTCCTAATAGGAAATGATATTCCTATGCTACAGTCAGTCAAAGGATTCTTGTCACAGAGGTTCTCCATGAAGGACCTGGGCGATGCCAACTACATTCTGGGGATCCAGATCTATCATGATAGATCTAAAAGGATGTTGGGACTTTCACAGTCAAGGTACATCGACACCATACTGAAACGATTCAGTATGGAGGATTCCAAGCGCGGTAATCTACCGGCTTGTCACGGAATCACCCTCTCCAAAGAGATGTCTCCCAAGACTGATTTGGAAAGGGCTCGCATGTCATCAATACCCTACGCATCTGCGGTAGGCTCTATTATGTATGCGAT
Source organism: Agapanthus africanus (assembly GCA_030015575.1). Taxonomy (NCBI): domain Eukaryota; kingdom Viridiplantae; phylum Streptophyta; class Magnoliopsida; order Asparagales; family Amaryllidaceae; genus Agapanthus; species Agapanthus africanus. Next base: position 249,620,760 of record CM057345.1, on the reverse strand, counting down.
GTTATGTACCAGACCAGATGTAGCATACGCATTGAGCGTTGTAAGCCGGTATCAGTCGGACCCAGGGGAGAAACACTGGATAGCAGTAAAGAACATTCTCAAGTACCTGAGAAGGACTAAGGAGATGTTCTTGGTGTATGGCGGAAAAGACCTCCAGATTGAGGCCTTTGCTGACTCCAGCTTCCAGAGTGACAAGGATGACTCCAACTCCATGTCGGGTTATGTCTTTACCCTCAATGGAGGGGCGGTTTGCTGGAAGAGTTCCAAGCAGGAAACCGTTGCTGACTCAACCATGGAAGCGGAGTACATAGCTGCTTGCGATGCCGCAAAGGAAGCTGTCTGGATGAAGAAGTTCCTCACGGAACTTCAGGTGGTTCCTACCAGTGTTGATCCAATACCGCTGTATTGTGACAACAACGGCGCTATAGCTTTAGCGAAGGAACCAAGGTCCCATCAGAAGTCCAGGCACATTTTGAGGCGGTTCCACCTGATCAGGGAGATCATTGATCGCCAGGAGATCGAGGTAAAGAGAGTAAAATCAGAAGATAACACTGCAGATCCATTCACCAAGGCCTTGCCCCAGACTCAGTTCGAGCGGCTGATCGAGATGATAGGTCTACGATACGCCAGTACATGGCCTTAGTGCAAGTGGGAGATTGTTAGTGTATATGCCCAAGAGGCCATTACTGTATCATACTAGTATGTATATTACTTAATAGAAGCTTGGGATATTCACCTTGTATTGACAATCTTGCTCAAAATAGTAGTATGCTACTTGGTTTGTTTCTGCTTCAATGTGTACATGTGTTTATTTTAGTATATCACCTATACACATTAGTGGAGCCCTTAGGATCTTTGCTTGATTACCAGCGATGTGATGGCCGTCACACTAGTGGGGCTGGGTAATCTATAAGCACATCCTTATGCTGGTCCCTGGTCGCAGGACTATCGAGACAGGGCATCGATACTCCGGAGTAGACCAGCGCATGCGCTTCTCATCCCAGTGTGGGAGACGGTCTGTCCCACAGCCGTCAGTACGTCGTACTTGAGATAGTATGCGGGTGCTCGTTAGGTTACGGGTACACTGGACAGGACTCGTCGGGAACTGACTAGTTGGTATTATACCTATCGTCAGTTATCAGTTCCCAGGTGACATGAGTACAGCTTAGTCCGCTGACTTGACACTGTCACTTCGCCTCGGGTGTGTTCCCACTGTACTTTGATCACTACCCTACCACGGCTCAAAGGAGTCGTGCAAACAGGTGGTGGTTGGGTGCAGTCCCGAAGCACTTGGAGGCAGTGACGGTTAGACAGGATTCGTCTCTCCCGGTATTGGGGGTTGACATCGCGCTGTGTCTAGGAGAGCCATTACACGAGTAGTCCCTGGCCAGGGCAAACGAGATATACTGGTAGGTTTCCAGTGTTATCTCAGGGTGTTTTGGGCTTCGCTCCGGCACGACTTGTACCGCTATTGGGGGACTGACGTTTACCGCCCCCTAGGCCCGCCATGCGATGTATCAGACGAACAGACCGGACTGTACGGAGAATGTCACACTCAGGCTCAGTAGGAGTTCAGATGGGTTTCGCCTCGTCGGTCTTCTTGTCGGCATTACCTGGGGACCGTTACGCACAGCTAGTGCCGCTTGCGGTCTGTGGTTAAACCCACTGCCAGCGTAGTGTCGAGTCTTTAGAGTCCCACACAGAAAGCTTTTCGCCTTTAGGCAAAAGAGTAGAGGTCGCATGGTATTGCGACAGGTCGCATGGTTTTGCGACAGGGTTCGGTCACATCCGTGCACTTGTGCACGTACAGTGTCCGGACAGTTTACACTAGCGGGCTTTGGTTTAAGCCAGATCCTAGTGTACCTTATGGGATTGGATTTATCCAGTTTGCATTCGTGTTCCTCGGAACGCGGATGCGGGTTTGTATGCACAGTTGACAGGGAGGCAGAGGCGGCGGATTCTCATTAGGGTTGTTGACTGTTGACCGTTGACTATTTGACTTTATGCTCAACCCTAATGAGAATATGATATGTGATTAACTATTATATTAATTAAGTATTATGGTGATATGGTTGTTGACTTGTTGACTTTTGTTGACTTGTTGACTTTTGTTGACTTGTTGACCGGTTGACTAGGCTTGACTAGTTGACCATCATGATAACCATGGTTATCATTTCATGCCAAAGACTTTTACTTGCTTGCTCATTTGAGTAAAATGAGTGCATGACATGATAAGGTTATGGTTGCTTCAAACCATCACATAAGACTTTTTTGATATGATGAGTTATGATCACTTTGGATTTTGAGAGGGTGAAAGACAAAAGAGTTGCTCATTCTTTCTTGCTCATTCTCTCTCTTGTTCTTGAGCTCTCCTCTTGCTCTCACCCTCAACCTCTTGCTCCCTCTCTTGATCTATGGTTCTCTTGTCTCATGAGTTGAGAATCAAGAACCATAGATAAAATCCCATTCTATTTCCTCTCTACTCATTCTTGTTCACTAGGTTTAGCAAACCAAGTGAATTAGTTTCTTCAAAGAACGAAGAAGGAGCTAAAGGTTGGAGCTTTCAAGTGGATCTATCTTCGGGGTACGGAGACGACGAGAAGGAGCCATCGGACCACCATCGGAGCTTGAAGAGAAGGAGTTCAAGACAAGCAAGGTATAACCATCTCCATCCGAGTAGCTAACTCTCTTTAGCTAAGTATGCTAGTTTTAGTTTAGTTAAAGATCCCGACCTTGCTTAGTCCATGTTGCCCCTTGCGCTAAAAATTTGATTTTTATAACGTTTCCGCCTCCCCGTAAGAACCGGGGGTCGCAACGTGGACTTACACTTGCCTCGTCGAATGAGGTGCTGGATATTCATAACCGAATACCACTGTGCAAAGTAAAAGTGAACGTCCTTATAATAACAGCTTTTTGAAAAATGTTCCAACAACATCGAATAGGTTTGTTTTCCTTGCATTGATCAGAATCAATGCAGTCCTATCAATTAATCACACCAGAAAAGAACGAAAATAAAATGTACGTATATGCCATCCGCATTCGCCACTGGGTCCCGTCATCACCCGTTAGGTTACTTAACTAACGACAGAGCGGGGACTGGAATAGCGCGGGTGTAAAATATATACAACATATACTAGTATATATATATATCAATATACAATAATCGTTCCGGACGTGATAAATGCAACATCACAGAAATGTAATAAGGATCACAGAACAATACATATAATCTGGGAGCCCCGGGTTTCATTGAGCCGCAAGTGAAACCCGATGTTCCCCTGGTCATGTGGATAGCCTGTGCAATGATAACCTAGACCCCTACGGGCACGGCAAGTTACCCGCCAAAACCAGAAGAGAGGCAACCCCCTTCAGCAAAGTGAATGGACCACCCAGCACTTCACGGAATCCGGTAAGTTGAGCACCCCTCCTTGGGTCAACCTGTACCCCCAACGAGTGCGGCGAATTGCCGGCCAATTCTAAAGTGAAGCCCCCTCCGTCTCAAAGCCATGAGATGCGGTCCTGTTGTCCTCTAGAACCCAACTATCCGTGCACTCCACCGCGGTGTAATCCTAGTACAGAAAAGAAAATTTGTACAACGGTGACATCGACCTCAACCCGGGCGTGGCCCAAAAGAATAATATACAAACATTGAACCAAGCTATCCACCATGACAAATCCGCAACATCACAGCACAACACAGAACATCAACGTGAATGTCACATTCGCAAATCCGTCTAAAAGAGCTATAGCAATTAGACGAGATTTACCGCTCGAGTGACATTCACGGTCGCAGATATAATGTAAGAACTGTGAACTAACTTATTAAAAATTTCGATCAACAAAATTTCCCAAAGTGGGCCCCAAGTACAAATCCAGCACTCAAAATAATCTGGGCCAAAAATAAATATTCCAGAAACCACAATTCCACATGAAAGACATCTAGAAGAAAAATAAAGCTCTGAGCCTACATTTCCACCGCGGATCCGCGGCAAACATGCAAGTTATGCTGCAGTTCCACTGCGTAATGATGGGATCGTGCTTTCAAATTTCTTCAGGGGTCTTAGAAAAGCCTGCACGATTTTCTGACATACTGAAAATAATTTTTCGACCACAAAAAAATTTAAACAGAAACTTCATGAATGGAAATGCGATTTTGGAAATTTTGTTCGATCGAGGTTTTAAACATGTTAGAACAAGCTAGTAAAGGTTAATGGCGTGGCTCTGATACCATGTAAGTCTACGGTAGCACCCCGGCCGTCAATCTGAGGCCAAAATGCGGAAAAAAAAAATTTTTACGAAACCGGCGCTATCATAGTCTTTCACCCAGATCGAACCATTAATACTAAACTAGCAACTACTAAAAAGATAGAAAAGCTATACCGATCGATCCGTGACCTTCGGTCTTTAGCCACCATCCCTAGCTCCTCACGGCATCTCCGATCTCCGGTCTCCTCGTCGGAAGGGCACCACATCTAGAAGTCTTTTTACGGGCTCCCGCTTCAAACCGAAGCAACTCGGACATGAAGTTTGCTTGCCGACATGTCCGAGGTGATGTAGAGAATGTGTGTGATAACTTTGTCTCAAGCATCCATTTATTCTCAACTCATGAGAGTGTATGGATGGAGGTTGAAGATGAAGTCATGGTGGAAATGGTGAGCTAGAGAAAGAAGAAGAAGATGAGCTAGCCTTTTGTTATTATGTTAGAATGAAAGAATGAGAGCTTGCATCATAATCTCAAGAGCAAACAACCTCATATGTCTGCCCTCTCTCTCTCTCCTCTCATTTCAACACAATCAACCATCAATTAACATGACATGTCTACAAAAAAAGAGACCATGAGTCACCAAATTGAACATGCCACATTAATTGCTCCTCATGATTATTTCTACTCACAAATTTCCACCAACTAAACATTAACCCAAATGTTTAGTCCAACAAAAAGATACGGCAACATCTAATGTAAACTCGTGACGGATCACAAGGATACCCCTCACTTGTATATACATACCTGCATCCGCATTCCGACCGAATGCGAATGCGATAAGACTAAAGTAATCCAACAAATCTAATACTAGGATCTGGCTTAAACCAAAGCCCACTTGTTAGTTATATGTATGCCCTAGAGGCCATTACTATACATAAGATGTACATTGTAGTGGATGCTTGGACATATATAGGGAGGACTTTCTTGCTCGACATGATAGTATGCTATCTGGTTGCTCTTTACCTTAACGTGTACACTGATTGTCTCTCTGTTACTGTTAGTTGTATGTATGCCCTAGAGGCCAGTATTGTACAGATGATGTATGTTATATTGGATGCTTGGACATATATAGAGATGACTTTCTTGCTCAATATGATAGTATGCTATCTGGTTGCTCTTTATCTTAACATGTACACTTGTCTCTTTTAACTGTCTTATGGTTACATGTTGGTAAAGCCCTTAGGATGTGTACTTGACTACCTGGACTATGATGCAGATCATACTAGTGGGGACATGGTAGTCCATAAGTACATCCTTCAAGGTCCCTAGTCGTGGGTGTATCGAGACGGGGCATCGATATACCAGAGTAGACTAGCGTATACGCTTCTCGACCCATGAGATGGGCGATGGATGATCCCATATCCATTGGTGTTTGACATCAAAGATGGTATACGGGTGCTCAGTGTAGACTGGGTACACTGGACGGACTCGCCGAGAACTCCCAGATGGTATTATACCTCACGTCAGATGGTAGTTCTCAGGTGACACTTGTACAGGTTAGTCTGTAGATCCGAGATCGTCATAGAGTTTTGTGTGATTCCCACTGTGCTTTGATCTCCACCTTACCACATCCATGAGGGCGTGCAAAATGGTGGTCTTTGGGTACAGTCCCGAGTCACATGGAGGCAATGAGCGATAGGAGGGGTTTCGTCTCTCCCGGTATTGGGAGTTGATGTTGCGCTGTGCTCGATTGGCCGTAACAGGGAAGTCCCTGGCCAGGGATGATCAGAGATTTGCTGGTATGTGTTACCATTAGTTTCTCGACCCGTTATGAGCCTCACATAGGCACGACTTATCGGTTATTGGGGTCTGACGTTTACCACCCCTAGACTAGATATGCGACGTATCAGACGAACAGACCGGACTGTACGGTAAGTGTTACTGGTTGGATTCACAGGAGTATGAGCGGACTAGCTCGTCGATCTTCTGATCGCTCAATACCCGGATGGCCGTTACGTTTAGCAGACCGCTTGCGGATTGTGGGTGCTTGATATGATCATCATCTGCTACCGGCGTATTGACGAGTCTTTAGAGTCCTACAAAGAGGTTTCCTGGCTCAAGTGAAACGAAATAGGAGCGCATATGAGATATGTGCAGGACCGAGAATAATGCGAGTATGTGATACCGTATTCCATTCTCGCGATGAATGTATCGAATGGTTATATTCGATATAACCTGGATATCGAATCAACGATTGATTCGATTAGCCGATACATAGGATACAAGTCGGTTATATGCGATATGACCGGATCGTTAAGTCAAGTGTTGATTTAATGATTTAATGTATAATTATATATTTGATATATTACTTTGCATTAGCTAGTATTAGTTCACTTTATATGGATTTTCTCACTTGATGTGCAAGAAGTGTATGTGATATACTTTTGTGCACATATTTGTATCATGTTTGATGATACTTGATACTTTAGTTAAGTGTATAGAATTAAACCATGGTTAATTTGATAATTAGGGTTTTTCATATTCATTTATTTATTTATTTGTTCATTTATTTATTTGGAAAAGATTTAGATAAGAATGGTGGCTATGTTTCTTTTTAGTTGAAGCTTCATGAAGCTTTGACTTCTTAACCATTCTTGTCTTCATGCTTAACCCTAACCCATCCAAGTAACCATGGTCTATTCTCTACACTCAACTATGGTTAGCTTATGATAAGTATTGAATTATTTTTCATTTTAATGGAAGACTTATCATATTCTTTCTTCTTCTTCATCTTCTTCTTCAAGATAGAAAACTTGATGCCATCAATGGCAACTTGAGATCTAAAGTGAGAAATCCAATTCTAAAGTGAACCCACCTCCTATTTCTTCACCCTCTACCTCTTGCCAAGTTGTTTTGGGTGTTTTCTTCACAAGTTTCACAACTTTGTGAAGTCGGAGCTTGAACTTGTGATGCCTCGACGTAGATCATCTTCGGCACGAAGCCGACGACCTAGTCCGCCCATTTCTCCGATCAAGCCGACACATGAGTTCGGGATTCGAGAAGGACAGCGAGAGGATACCTACGTGGAGCTAAGGAAGTGGAGAACCGGATCTACAAAGGTTGTAGTCTTTCTCCTTTAGTTAAAGTGTTAACTTTTTTCGTATTTCGCCTAAATTTCTAGTTAACGATCCGTATTAGGGTTTCTTGGCACCCGTAAAATTTAAAATTGGCATGGTTGATGCCTTGTGAGACCTCTTGAGAGTGCCTAGGAACCCTACAGTGGTATCAGAGCCTAGCTAGAGCCTTAGGCGAAGTCTAGACGGAGTTTGAAGTCCGATCGACCCGAAACCCCAACTCAAATACTGCTCTCTGGACTTTTTCTAAAAAATGGGATTTTTCCATATTAAAAATTCTTAAAAATATCAGCATGAAGATATAAGAATTATGGTGCAAAACGAGCTCATGATGCGTCTAAACAGCCGCGGAAACGCGGCAGAAGCATGGCTTCTGCCGCGGTTCCGCCGCCTACTGTTCACAATGCGCAATAATTTTTGCATAGTAATTCCTCTTTTCTGGTGCTGAGTTTTATGGGAATTTTTAATATTTATTCAAGAGTTTAATTTTCTGGGATTGTTTTGGGGATTCGGTGTTTCGATCGGAGTATCAAATTTTGTCTATGTGGCTTTCCGGATAAATTTCAGAATATGTTAAAAAGTTCGACCGGAGATAAATACCCAATTTTTCCCCTGTCAGGAAATTTCCAAGTGTTGGATTTTTCCGTAGTTTAACGATGTTCTAAGTAGTGCAAGTAACGCGATGGACCCTCTAGAGGACAGCAAACCTTAACTCGATTATGTGACCGTCTTGAACTGCCCTTTGAACCTTCGGGTTTGGGGCAGTACGGCGTGCTACATGTGAGGCGTTGGCTTGACCCTTCTAGGGCTGGACCGTTGGTATTGAGGCACGAACTGAATGTTGTTAGACTTATTTCATGTGTTGAGCTGTATCGGGAAAACTTGGGTATTCGACTGTTCGATCGGAAAGTTTAACATTTTCTGTTTATCTGGAATATGATACAATAATTGGAATTCACAAACAGTTATGAGATAACTGAATGAATGTTATAAATCTAGCGGTTTAGTTTCACTTGATATTGAAAAGAGTTTTCGATAATGAGTCTAAAATGCGGGGTTTATAACTGTTAGGCATGAGATGTCTAAGTATTTCATTTGATTAGGCATGTGATGTCTAAAGAGGTTGCGGATTCCAACTGTTGTAGTTTTACACTTTCTTTTCTGTGACCGTAAGTGTAATATGTGATATCGCCGGTTTCGTTGCTATATGTCACCGACAATTGGGATGGACATATTTACTTACGTTGATGACATGTGATGTTATGTGTTGCTGGATATGTTATATTGGATTGTCGTGTTTGAATAGCCAGGGTTTTTATGTGAGATGAGTGTTTTTCATTTTCATTCATGTAAAAACTTGTATGTAATATTCTTTTATTTGGGGAACTTCCAGGTTGCGGAAGTTGTCACCTTTTGTATATTATTTAATTTTCCGCATTAGGATAGACCCAAGGAGGGGAGCACAAGTAACCGGGTTCTGGGGTCCAGTGGGAGACCAACTCGAGGAGTCGAGTCCGGGTCTCCTAACCCTAGAATTGGTAAGGTTGCTTGCCGCTCTCGTAGGGGTCTAGGGGTGTGGGATTGGCTATTCATCACGACCGTGGAATCCGTGTTTTATACTGGCTCGTATTGAAAACACGGACGTCCTAGTATATCCAATATTTCATATGTTTCTTCTGCTGCCATATCTGTGATGTGATCATGTGATGTTCTGTGATAGATACTTTATATAGTATATATGATATGTTATATAGACGTTACTTATGTTTTGTACCCGCACTAGCCCTGCCCTGCTCTGTCGTTAGTTACCTAACCTAACGGTGCACGAGGGGACATCGAGACGAATGCGGATGGCATAAGTGTACGTCGTATTTATCTGTGATGTTTAGGTATTTAAATGATGGGACTTCATTAATGTGATTAATGAAAGAAAAGAAACCAAATGATGTTGTAGAATCAAATTTTAAATAAAACAGGTAGCTACAGTTCTTGCTTTGCATAGCGGTATATATGATATACCCTGCACCTTATTCGATGAGGAAAGGACCGAGATCCCTTCACCGGGAGTGACTCCTTTAGCAATAACTGGCAGATGCTACATACTCGGTTTGCTTTTGATTGTTTTTGAGTTTTGCTTTGCACAGTGATATATATGATATATCCCGCACCTCATTCGACGAGGAAAGGGCCAACGATCCCTTCACCGGGAGTGACCCCTTTAGCAAAACTGGAAAAGCCTCAAAATCACTCCATTACAAAACTACATTTGATTCTACAACGATATCAAGTTCATTACGCAATAGGTTTTCAGAAAAACCTGTCATAGCCCTCCGTCATTTCAGATAAGTCCTGTTTAGTATTCGTGCTGCGTTTGTTAACCTTGTCAAGGCGCAGTGTGCGGTAGCTAACCAGTATTTATCTGCTTATGCATATGATGCAGATTGAGTTAGGGTAGTCGTACGGCCTTGTTGACCTTGTCAAGGGTCGTGCGGGTGGGTTTGATTCAATCAAGAAATGACGGGTTGAACTTGACTTACGGTCTATGGTTTGTTGACCTTGTCAAGGTCATAGATCGTTTGGGGAAAAAGCATTATCGGGAATTTCAAGTGTTGAAATTTGCAATGAGATTGCATACCTTCTATGAGATAGTTGGATCCCGATACCCACTGCGAGTAAGAGTTACTTCTGGGAGAGTTTTACACATTACAATTAGCCGATCAAGTAGGTGTCTAGAAAGGTGTCAACGGGGTTACGCCTCTGGGAAAACGAGATTTACATTAATTAGGTTCGTGCGAAAGCATGGGGGACCTCCCTCAAAGTACCGACACTGGCCTGGCTGAAAGATTGGCGAACTTGTAGTGTGTAATTAATCCCGGCTAGTCTTTCCTTTTAGGGTTTGAAGGAAGATTTGATAAAAAGCAGTGGGAGCCATCCTGATTAGATAAGATAATAACCAATCTGATCTTGCACGAGCATACGCTAAAGTGTTTTCTTCTAGCATACTATCAGTTACATATTGGTAAAGCCCTTAGGATGTGTACTTGACTACCTGGACTATGATGCGGATCATACTAATGGGGACATGGTAGTCCATAAGTACATCCTTCAAGGTCCCTTGTCATGGGTGTATCGAGACGGGGCATCGATATACCAGAGTAGACTAGCGTATACCTTCTCGACCCATACAGATGGGCGATGGATGATCCCATATCCATTGGTGTTTGACATCAGAGATCATATGTGGGTGCTCAGTGGAAACTGGGTACACTGGACGGACTCGCCGAGAACTCCCAGATGGTATTATACCTTACGTCAGATGGCAGTTCTCTGGTGATACTGGTACAGGTTAGTCTGTAGAGCCGAGATCGTCATAGTGTCTTGTGTTATTCCTACTGTGCTTTGATTTCCACCTTACCACGTCCAAGAGGACGTGCAAAACGGTAGTTTTTGGGTACAGTCCCGAATCACATAGAGGCAATGAGCGATAGAAGGGGATTCGTCTCTCCCGGTATAGGGAGTTGATGTTGCGCTGTGTTCGATTAGCTATAACCGGAAATCTCTGGCCAGGGCTGCTGAGATTTACTGGTAAGTGTTACCAGTAGTTTCTCGAACTGTTATAGACCTCATATCGACACGACTTATCGAGCTATTGGGGTCTGACGTTTACCACCCCTAGGCGAGATATGCGGCATATCAGACGATCAGACTGGACTGTACGGTAAGTGTTGCTGGTTGGATTCACAGGAGTATGAGCGGGCTTGCTCGTCGATCTTCTGATCGTTCAATACCCGGGTGGCCGTTACGTTTAGCAGACCGCTTGCGGCTTGTGGGTGTTTGATATGATCATCACCTACTGTCGGCGTATTGACGAGTCTTTAGAGTCCTACACAGAGGTTTCCTGGCTCAAGCGAAACGAAATAGGAGCGCATATGAAATATGTGCGGGACTGAGAATAATGCGTGTATGTGATACCGTATTCTATTCTCGTAATGAATGTATCGAATGGTTGTATGTGATATAACCTAGTTATCGAATCGAGGATTGATTCTATAAGTCGATACATTGTATATTAGTCGGTTATATGCGATATGACCAGATCATTAAGTCAAGTGTTGATTTAATGATTTGATGTATAATTATATATTTGATATATTACTTTACATTAACTAGTATTTGTTCACTTAAGATTGATTTTCTCACTTGATGTGCACAAGTAGTATATGTGATATATTTTTGTGCACTAGATTGTATCATGTTTGATGATACATGCAAGCTTCGGTGTATGTTTACTTTAAACCATGTTTAAGTGAATGGTTAGGGTTTTGTTATCTTTTCTTAATTATTTATTTTATTTATTTATTTTCAGGGCAAGAAACAAAATGGTGGCATCTTTTGTTTTAACCTTGAAGCTTCATGAAGCTTTGACCACTTTGTTTCTTTCCTAAACCTAACCATTCACCTAACCCTAGTTTATTCTCTACACTTGTTAAACTAACCCAAGGTTGCATTATGATAAGAATGACTTTATTTTCTATTATTGAGAATTCTTATCATATTCTTTTTCTTTTTCTTCTTCTTCTTGAAGAAGAAGAAACCTTCCCTCCTTCAATGGTGCCAATAGAAAAAGAGTGAGAAATCAAAATCCAAAGTGAACCCACTTCCTATTTCTTCATCCTCTACCACTTTCCATGTAGTATAGGGTGTTTTCTTCACAAGTTTCATGACTTGGTGAAGTTGGAGCTTGATCTTGAGTTGCCTCGACGTAGATCATCTTCGGCATCGAAGTCGACGACCTAGCCCGATCATTTCTTCGATGAAACCATTACTAGAGTCCAGGATCCGATGATCGCAGCGGAGGGACATCATCATGGAGCTAAGGAAGTAGAGGACTGGATCTACAAAGGTTGTATTTCCATTCACTTTAGAGTAAAGTTGTTTACTTGCATTTGTTTTCGCCTATTCTCTAGTTAACGATCGCATTAGGGTTTCTCGGCACCTAGAAAAATTTGATTTTGGCATGGTTGATGCCTTGTGGAACCACTTGAGTGTGCCTAGGAACCCTACAGTGGTATCAGAGACTAGCTAGAGCCTTAGGCAAAGTGTTGACGATGTTAGAAATCCGAACGAAACACGAAACCCTAATCCGACCCATTCTCTGTACATTTTTCAAAACTGTGCATTTACCTAATTAAAAATATGCAGAAAAATCAGCAGGCACTTTTTGGAGTTACTGTGAAATTCGAGTGGCTAATTCGATTAAAGCGCCGTGGAAACGCGGTACGAGCATGGCTCGTGCGGCGGTTCCGCGGCCGTATAGTCATATTGATGTTTAATTTTTGCACAGTAACTTCCCTATTAGTTTACTGAATCTTCTGGATATTTTTAATGTATACTCAAGTGTTAAGTTTTCTGGGTTGTATTGGGAGTTCGACGATTCGATCGGAATCTTTAACTTTGTCTTCTTCTTTTTTCCGGATAATTTTTGAATATGTTAAAAAGTTCGACCGGATATAAATACCCACTTTTTCCTCTGCCGGGAAATTTTCAACTGTTGGATTTTTCCGTGGTTTAAGAACGTTCTAAGTAGTGCAAGTAACGCGATGGACCCTCTAGAAGACAACAAACCTTAACTCGATTATGTGACCGTCTTGAACTGCCCTTTGAACCCTAGGGTTTGGTGCAGTACGGCGTGCCACATATGAGGCGTTGGCTTGACCCTTCTACGGCTGGACCGTTGGTACTGAGGCATGAAGTGAATGTTTTTTAAACTTGTTTCAAGTGTTGAGCTGTTTCGGGAAAACATGGGTATTTGACTGTTCGATCGAAATGCTTAACATTTTTTTGTTTATCTGGAATGTGATACAATATTTGGAATCCACAAGTAGTTATGAGATAACTGATTTGAATGTTATAAACATAGCACTTTAGTCTCACTTGATCGGTTGCCACGGAATTTTGATGTGATCAAAAGTCCGTCGCAATCGCGTAACGTACACGGATACTCGCCGGATAAACTTAATAGACAGCTACATCTCTTAGCCCCGACCAAGTGACTGTAGGAGAACCCCGTCGCCGAAAGCATCCGTTCGGGTGCTCACGGTAGCGGTGTTCCACCTTAGTGCACTTCGTCGACGGTATTGGGGGTACGGCCGTCTACTAAAGTTTGCGACGAGCATTCGGTCAGGATGCCGGGAATCTTGTTGAATTGCCCGACTAGATATTGAAAAGAGTTTTCGATAATGAGACAAAAATGCGCGGTTTATAATTGTTAGGCATGAGATATCTAAGGAAATCAATTGATTAGGCATGCGATGTCTAAAGAGATTGCGGATTCCAACTGTTGTAGTTTTACACTTTCTTTTCTTTGACCGTAAGTGTAATATGTGATATCGCTGTTTTCGTTGCTATATGTCAACGACAATTGGGATACGCATGTTTACTTACGTTGATGACATGTGATGTTATGTGTTGCTGGATATGTTATATTGGATCGTCGTGTTTGAATAGCCGGGGTTTTTTTTATGTGAGATGCGTGCTTTTCATTTTCATTCTTGTAAAAACTTGTATGTAATATTCTTTTATTGGGGCACTTCCAGGTTGCGGAAGATGTCACCTTTTGTATATTATTTACTTTTCCGCACTAGGATAGACCCAAGGAGGAGGGCACAAGTAACCGGGTTCTGTAGTCCAGTGGGAGACCAACTCGAGGAGTCGAGTCCGGGTCTCCTAACTCTAGAATTGGTAGGGTTGCTTGCCGCTCTCGTAGGGGTCTACGAGTGTAGGTTTGGTTATTCATCGCGGCCGTAGAATCCGTGTTTTATACAGGCTCGTATTGAAAACACGGACGTCCTAGTATATCCAATATTTCATATGATATTTTCTGCTGCGTTATCTGTGATGTGATCATGTGATTTGTTCAGATAGATATTGTATATAGTATATATGATATATTATATAGACGTTACTTATGTTTTATACCCGCGCTAGCCCTGCCCTGCTCTGTCGTTAGTTACCTAACCTAACGGTGCACGAGAGGACATCGAGGCGAATGCGGATGGCATAAGTGTACGTCGTATTTATCTGTGATGTTTAGGTACTTAAATGATGGGACTTCATTAATGTGATTAATGAAAAAAAAGAAACCTAAGATGTTGTGGAATCGAATTTCTAAATAAAACAGGTTGCTACAGTTCTTGCTTTGCATTGCGGTGTTCCTTGTAGAACATCCTGCACCTTATTCGATAAGGAAAGGACCGAGATCCCTTCACCGGGAGTGACTCCTTTAGCAATAACTGGCAGATGCTACACCCCTCGGTTTGTCTTTTGATTGCTTCTATAGTTTTTGCTATGCACAAAGGTATATATGATATATCCTGCACCTCATTCGACGAGGAAAGGGCAGACGATCCCTTCACCGGGAGTGATCCCTTTAGCAAAACTAGAAAAGCCTAAAAAACACTCCATTTCAAAAATCATTTGATTCTACAACGATATCAAGTTCATTACACAATAGGTTTTCAGAAAAACCTGTCGTAGCCCTCCGTCATTTCAGATAAGTACTAGTTAGTATTCGTGCTGCGGTAGTTTGGCATGCGTCAAGGCATACTGTACGGTAGCTAACTAGTGCTTATCTGCTAGCATACGATGCGATTGGATTAGGGTATTCGTACGGCGTTGTTTGGCATGCGTCAAGGGTCGTGCGGGTGGGTTTAATTCAATCAAGAAATGTACGGGTTGAACTTGACTAGCGGACTATGGGTTGTTTGGCATGCGTTAAAGTCATAGCACGCTAGGGGCAAAATATTATCGGGAATTTCAAGTGTTGAAATTTGCAATGAGATTGCATACCTTCTATGAGATAGTTGGATCCCGATACCCACTGCGGGTAATTGTTACTCCTGAGAGAGTTTTACACTTTACAATTAGTCTATCTAATAGGTGTCTAGAAACGTGTCAACGGGGTTACGCCTCTGGGAAAATGAGGTTTACATTAATTAGGTTCGTGCGAAAGCACGGGGGACCTCCCTCAAAGTACCGACACTGGCCTGGCTGAAAGATTGGCGAACTTGTAGCGTGTAATTAATCTCGGCTAGTCTTTCCTTTTAGGGTTTGAAGGAAGATTTGATTAAAACAGTGGGAGCCATCCTGATTAGATAAAATTATAACCAATCTGATCTTACAAGAGCATACACTGAGTGTTTTCTTCTCTCTCTCTCTCCAGGTAGCGACCATATCACGCCTTAATCAAGATAATAATACGGATATATTGACCGAACCCGCTTGTTATACTGAGATGGGGAACATTGGTCCCGCTCCATCTTATAATTGTTATAAGACAGAGCAGGAAATTGGGGAATACCAGAATTCCTATGCCGCCCAAACGAAGAAAGTGCATATGATGCATCTCCTTCAGGTGTGTTCATTACAAAGAACTGTTTCTCTGTATTCTCTACGTCTTGGGTATTTGATACCGGATCAGGATCCCGCAAATGTAATCCGTTACATGGGCTACAGAAAGGTAGAGAACTGAGAATGGATGATAAGTTTCATGAGACAGAAAATGGTGCAAGTGTTGAAGCCAAGTCTGTTGGTCACTGTCATCCTGTATTTTCAAATACATTGATTCTGAACGAATGTTATTAGATACCGAACCTGATATACAAAATCATATCAATCTCTTTAGTAAAGAAAGAATATAATTTTGTATTGTTGGATAATGTTTTGAACATTTCCTATATCAAAAGTTGATCGGTTCAGGCACGTTATCTAAAAGCATTGACGTTCTAAATCAAACTACAGTTCTTAGTATACAGAACACACACAAGAGGAAGAGTTCAGAAATGAACGGATCCTTCTTGAGGTATTGTAGACTAGGTCATATCAATGCGACCCGACTAGCTGAAGTTACATTTAGATGCATATTTAAATCTGTTTGAATTTACATCTTATGAAACTTGCCAGTCATGTCACAAAGATTAGATGACCATAGCTCCGTTTATTGGAAACAGAGAAAGAGTTAGTGAACTATTGGGATTGATACATATTGATGTATGAAGGTCCCCTGTCTATACATACCAAGACCGGTTCTTTGTACTTCATTACATTCTCTGATGATCTTTTTAGATTCAGACATATGTTCCTGTTGAAACACAAGTCCGAACCTTTGAGATATTCACAGAATATAAGTTAGAAGTAGAGAACCAAAACGGGTATAAATATTTTGTCCTTTGATGTGATCAAGGAGGAGAATACTTGAGCACGGAATTCTTGGACTTTTCTAAAGGAGAATGAGATTCTCTCTCAGCATTACTCCTTCGTATACACCACAACACGATGGTATGTCGGGGTGGAGCAATTGCACCCTATTCGATATGGTGCGCTCTATGATGAGTACTACTGAGTTACCTATTTCCTTTTGGGAGTTATGCGCTTGAGAAGCTGCATACCTATTGAATAGGGTTCCAATCAAATCAATTGCCTACCACTTCATATGTGATATGGAAAGGGAAGAGTCCATATCATAAGTTTGTTAAGATTTAGGGTTGTCCGGCCTATGTCTAAAAGAAAAATCCGTACAAGTTCGAGGCAAGGTCAGTTATGTAGAACTGGAAAGTTTCCACCTTTACAAACTACAGCAGATGATTTGGTAGAACCAAAGGATTCAGTAGTTACCAACGAACCTCAGCCTCTCCGCCGATCTAGTAGGGTTTCTCACCCGCCTGAGAGATACTTCTGTTTCTCTATGACAGTGGGAGCGAGGATTGCATCATGAGATGATGACCCAACTAGTTTCAAGCTGGCCATCAGGAGTAAGTCTCTATAAGAATGGCTGGATGCTTAGAGATCTGAGATGGAATCCATGTACACCAACAAAGTATGGACTTTAGTAGCTATATCTGAAGGGTTAAATCCCCATCAGGAGCATGTATATCTTGAGAAGATTACTTGGTGTAGATGGAAATGTTGAGACTTTCAAAGCTAGACTTGTTAAAGGTTTTCGTCATCGACCAGGCGTGGATAATGATGAAACCTTTTCCAGTGGCTATGCTTAAGTCCATCCGGATCCTACTTGCTACGGCTACATACCATGACTACGATATCTGGCGGTTGGGTGTCATGACTGCTCTTCTAAATGATATTTTAGAAGAGAGAGTCTATAAGTACACAGTCAGAGGGCTTCGTAAACAGTGGGAGCAGCGGAAACGTGTACAAGATGCTTTATAGGATAAAGCAGGCATCGCGGAGTTGGAACGTCTGTTTTGATGTGTTAGTCAAAGAATTTGACATCATCAAAATGGTAGATGAACCTTGTATAAACAAAAGGGTATTAGGGAGTATGGTGGTGATCCTCGTAGAGTACGTGGATGACATACTCTTGATCAGAAAGGAGTTTCCTATGCTACGCTCGGTCAATCTTCGCTTATCACAATTATTCTCCATATAGGATCAAAGTGATACCTCCTAAATCCTGGGTTGATGGGACTGCGTTGATTCGGATCAATGCAAGCTAAACAAATCTATTCTGATGTTGTTGGAACATTTTTCAAAAAGCTGTTATTGCAAGGGCGTTCACTTTTGTTTTGCATCGTGGTATTCAGTTGGAATATCCTGCTCCTCAGTCGACGAGGCAAGGGCCGAGATCCCTTCACCGGGAGTGACCCCTTGGACAAAAGTTTGCGTCAGGGCAATAACTTCACTATAGCCGATTGCCTTTTGCTTTGCATCGTGGTATTCAGTTGGAATATCCTGCACCTCATTCTACGGGGAAAGAGCCGAGATCCCTTCACCGGGAGTGACCTCTTTAGCAAAGGCTTTCGTCACTATATTTTTATAAAAGGCTATACAGTTCCTTCAACAATATCAATTTCATTACGTTAAAGGTTTTTCGCCAAAAACTAGAAGTAGCCCTCCGTCATTTCTTACAAGTATTACTTAGTATTCGTGCTGCGTTTGTTGACTGTGTCAAGGCGTAGTGTGCGGTAGCTAAGTAGTGTTTGTTTGTAGCATATTAATGGGATTGGTTAAGACAGTCGTGCGGCCTTGTTGACTGTGTCAAGGGCTCGTACGGGTGGGTTTAATGAAATCCAGGATAATGACGGGTTGAACTTGACTAGGACTCTTTGATTTGTTGACTGTGTCAAGGTCACTTGAGTCGTAGGGGTAAAAATCACATCGGGAGTTTCTAAAGAAACTGAAACTTGCCAGGCATGCGCATACCTTCTGGAGTGTGGTGACGTGAGTGGATTCCGTCACGTTGTCATGCGATGATAGTTGGATCCCGATTCCCACTGATGAGTTGGTTTACTCCTCGGGTGATCCCGACTAATTTCTTTCAGGTTTGGAGAAGAATTTGACGTTACAGTGGGAGGTTTCCAGATTAGATAAAGTGATAACCATTCATATCTAGGTTAGAGTACACGCTGAGTGTTTCTTTTCTCTCTCTCTTTGGCAGCGACCATTGACCCGACCCTAGACTATGACTCAGTGACCAAGTTGACCGAACCTTCTTAACACTGGCTTTTGGATTGTCAGAGTTGCATACCTCATTGCCACTCCTACTTTTACCCTTTTCTCCAGGACACCCTGTATTACTACGAACGTCCACTTCCATTAGACAAAACCATCGTATGGTTATATACGAACTCGAAGGACTTTATTCGAGGATGGTTTCCGGTTCTGGAGAAAACGAATAGGACTATTCAGTTGTCTTTTCCTTTTACCTTCTCTCAGGTTGCGAGTACCCCTTGGTTTAGGAGATAGTACACCTATTATGTAAATTGGATAGTCTTCTTCCAAACCCTAGGCTGGTGCCGAACGGTAGGGAATGAAGAAAACCAATTAGCCTAAACGGTGTACAGAAGGTATTAAGTTAAGACAAAGAAAGGGATTAGTAAGGGGGCAAAGTAAATTGCGACGGTTATTCACGACCAAACCAAATATTTTCTTCGCCAATCCCACTTCACCTTTGTATTTCTCCAGGACACTCCGTATCACTACGAAGATCCCAAGTTTATTGGATAATCCATCGTATGGTTATATACGAACTCGAAAGGAACTTGTTCCAGTTCGGGGATGGATCCTGGTTCGGGAGAAATAGGAATATGGTTTATTCGGTTGTCTTTTATCTTCACCTTCTCTCGCATTGCGAGTGTTCCTAGGATTAGGACAGTACACCCATTATGCTGATTGGATAGTCTTCTTCCAAACCATAGGCTGGTGCCGAACGGTAGGGAAGGAAGAAAGCCATTTGGCCTAAAGTGGTGTGCAGAAGGTAATGACTAAAGACATATAAAGGGATTTGGAGAGATGGCAAAGAATTATACAGTTACAGTTGTGAATCTAGATAATGGAAGAGGCATTACTAGGAATACCGGGATACCCCATCGAAACATTTCAATGTTTCAGTTTCATTATGTACTGTTAAAACAAAACTGATTTCCCAATTAGACACTTGCTCCAGGGTATGTATTTACCAGGTTTGATTCTCACATCTGTATGGTTTTACAGATGATGAGTAGGAGTAAGTTATTGAGAATTAGGTGATCATCCTCATTATATCGGAATTCGTTGTAATTGGTGATATTTGATGAAGTCACCTGGGTTGTTTGCCGGACGACAAATATTTGGTTTTGAATATCCGTTGTTGTGCACCAATTTCAAATTGATATATCTGTACGTCTATTTTTATAGAGTGAGATGTACCTTTTTGAAATTATGTCTATGACATTTACCTATATCAGTGGATGGTTAGGTAAGGAGCATTAAACGGCGGTGCAATTCTTCTTAACCATAAGTACAGTTTTCAACCTACGACACACAGTGAATGAGTTATCAGACTCAGGGGACTTATACAGAGTATTGTATGTTGTCCAGTGTCCAGTAGGACAGAGGGGATGGTCCTCGTACTATATTCAGTTTACTTATGACATCTCTGGTTTTAGACAGGTGTTTCGTAGAAACACAGGGTCTGAGTTTTGAGAAGTTATAGGTATAAGAATAAAGTAGAGAACCAGATATTGCAAGTATCGGGATTCTTCAAGGTGATCGAGGATGTAGATACTTGTGGATGGTATTCAGTTGATAGTAATGACTAAGAGAACTAGCTTCTCTTTCAGGTTACTCATAATTGGAAGTATTCCTAAGTTGAGTAACGCTGATCGGCCTCCTTCCATTTAGTTGACACGCACTGGTGACAGCTGCATGATTTGAATCTGGTTTAATTAAATCAGTGCCTCTGTTTCTATATTGGATATAGAACAGTTCATCTCTTGACATTGTTAAGGTACGAGGAGTTGTCTGGCTTATGCTTAAAACCAGACTCCAGATAACTCAAGGCACGTTTCTGTAATGGCTGTTTGTTGGTTGACCCAGGCTATGACGAGGGTTAACTTTCTACCATCTGGAAGATCAATAGTGATATTGTTCTTGACTCGCTATAATTTTAAAAGAAATGGATTTTTTCAGAAAAACAGTAGTGGGAGTATGGTAGAACTGGAAGTGATTCCAGAACCGCAAACGATTACTGAAGATTTGATAAGAACCTAAAGATTCAACCTGGGTTGACATTCCATTTGCCACTCCGCAGATATGGTGGGTAACCTCAAGCACCCGAGAGGTACTTCGGTATGCTCAGGGACGGTGGCAGGGAGGTTCTTGTTTACCCAGACTTGCCATTGCTGTTGTTCCAGACTGTGAGACCCGGCAGGAGGATGAGTATAGCGTCGTTCTAAACTAGCTTTAGAAGTGTACGTCTATATGACTCTGCCAGAGGGTTGTCGTAGTCAGTCGGAGCAACGGAAGCACAGTGGGCAAGAGGCTTATGTCTATTTATAGACTTAAGCAAATATAGCGGAGATAGATCATCTATTTCTGATGTGACAGTCATGGGTTTGACTTCATCAGAATAGGGGATGGATCTGTAAAGAAGGTAGTAGGGTGTGATGTCCTCGTATTAGGATGACATACACAAAGTAGGAAGTGATATTCTTATACTACGATCGGTTATTCTTTGGTTGTCACACACTGGTTTCTCCACATAGGGCTTGGATATTATATCAGACATTCTGGTTACTGGATCTATGGTTTTAGATCTAGATTTGGGTGGTTTCCCAATCTAGGTACTTTGACAGCATTCGATGAGTATTTAGAATGGACGACTCCTGGCACGGTAGTGTACCTGTAGGTGATGGAGTCGCCCTCTCTAAAGGTGTCTTACAGACTAAAAAGGAGAAGGATACGCATGATTGGCAGATCACTTGCTTAGGCAATTGAGTCAATCATGAGATGTCAAGTACCACACCAGATGTTGTTCGTGCAGTAGATGCAATAAGTTGATGTTAATCCAATCCTGGAGAAACGATCGGAAGCAGCTTTAGAACATAAGTGAATGTTCTAGGGATTTGGTAACGGCAGACTCCTTTTGGAGACGGTTATCATTCCAGGCTTCCAAGGTGACCTGGATGGCAGAGTGGCTGTCAGAGTTATAGTTTTCCCTCTGGCGAGGGGCAGTATTTTGGACAGGTGGTCCAGGTGAATACTGAGGGAAAGGCATGGCGCAGGATACTGATTAAGTTCAGTTGACGATACAGTCTAAGAAGTTTGGATTTGGAGTTCATTTATGAGCTAGGTCTCATCAGACATCCAGACACATTCTAAGACAGGTATTGCTCATTTCGGGAGATGGCTTTCTCTACGAACTTGAGATATAGAGAGATATAGAAAGAAACACCACAGTGGATCCACTCACTGAGGCTATTCCTCGAACGCAATAGTTTCGCAAACGAGCTTTGTGAGACTGACTAGTAGAGGAGTTGGGTGCTCGGTATCACACGGGCTGTGAGTATGCGACATCGCAATAATTAGCCTTGAGTGCAAGTGGGAGATTGTTGGAGATAGTGCCCTCAGAGTCAATTATTGGATCACAGGCACGCGATTGCAATGATTGAGGGGGGACCTATCCCGGTAGGACAGTCTTACTCAAGATGATAGTATGCTATATGGTTTATCTTTATTATCGTGTACTGCTTTAGGTGACCTTACGAGTCGCTATTACACGTTGATAGAGCCCCTAGGATTCTTGCTTGACTACCAGCAGTATGAGGACGATCATATACGTGAGAGCTGGAGTCTATAAGCACATCCTTAAAAGGTCCCTAGTCGTGGGAGTTTCGAGACTGGGCATCGATACACCATTAGTAGACTAGTGTATACAGTCGAGACCCTGACGAGGGGCGGTGGCCGGTCTCACAAGCCATTAGTGTCAGTTGGTTCACCTAAGATGTATACAGGTGCTCATTGGGTTATGAGTACACCGGACAGGACTCACCGGGAACCTACTAGTTGGATAGCAGTTCCCAGGGACTCACCTAAGATATTATACCAGACGTCAGATAGCAGTTCCCAGGTGACATGTGTACAGGTTAGTTCATCGACCTGAGATCGTCATTTGTCTCGTGTGTGTTCCCACTGTACTTTGATTACTACCCTACCACGGCTCAAAGGAGTCGTGCAAACAGGTTTTAGTTGGGTACAGTCCCGAGCCACATGGAGGCAGTGAGCGGATCTGCAGGGGTTCGTCTCTCCCGGTATTGGGGGTGAGGTCGCGCTGTGTCTAGGAGAGCCATTACACAAAGCCATCGGCCGAGGCAGGAGATTTACTGGTAGGTATTCCAGTAGTATCTCAGGGTGTTCTGGGCTACACTCCGACACGACTTGTACCGCTATTGGGGGTCTGACTTTTACCAACCCCCTAGGCCCGCCATGCGATACTCATAGACGAACGGACCGGACTGTATGGATATTGTCACTGACAGGCTCAGTAGGGTGTCACGATGAGTTCGCTCATCGACGTCCCTTTTGGTCAGCACCTGGTAGCCCGTTACGTATTGGCTGATACCTCTGACGTGCTAGTGGTTAAATCCACAGCCATAGTATTGACGAGTCTTTAGAGTCCACCACACTCAGTTACTCAGGTTTCAGGCGAAACGCTGTAGAGGCCGTATGGAGATATGGCAGGGTTCGCTCAGATACATGCGGTATTGCACGGATCGTGATCAGACGGATTTTACTAGCCGGCTTTGGCTTAAGCCGGATCCTAGTATTTGACTGTGTAGATTTTGTCTCTTTGAAATTGTGTTCAGTGGGAATACAAATGCGGGCATGTATATGCAGTAGCGGGGTTTTCCTGTAATTTATTACGGGATCAGTTTTCTGTAGTTTCCAGTTTGCATTCCGTTCCGGCCGATTTTCCTTTGTTCTTTCCCGGCCGGACTTTTCCGATGGAGGGGGTTATTTGCAAGTTTGCAAATAACTTATTGTGGAGGGGTTTCTTGCATTTGTGGAATTATGATAAGTTAAGCATCTTTGCTTTTTCATGATGGCTTGCTTTTTGGTGATTAGAATGGATTAGATCTTGATGAGAGTTGATTTGACATTGCTATCATCATATTTGGTGTGGTCACCCCTTTACTTTTCCTAGCATCACCTCCCTTCTTGTTTTGCTTATTCCCTCCACCATTTTGTTCTAAGATGGGGCCGGCCACTTGATGGAAAAAAGGAGAGAGATTTTTCATTTTGTGGTGGCACATATTTCTTCATCTCATTTTCATGTTAGGAAAAATGAAAGCACCATTTTTCCTTAACCTCTTTCCTCCACATCCATGGCAACTTCCAAAGACCCCAAAAGAGACAACCTACTACACTACATCTACAGCAAACCCTTGGACGCGTCGGCTAGCCAACTTCGGGCCCGAGTTGCCTCGGTCCAGAGGTGGGAGCCCGTAAAAGAATCCGGCTACGTGGTGCCCTTTTCGATGAGGAGGTGACGGACAGAGATTCCGCGGGAGATCAGAGTGGAGACGAAGACCGGAGGACACGGATCGCTTGGTATAGCTTTCTTCCCTTCTCTTGTTAGCTAGCATTAGGTTAATGGTCACGATCCGGGTTTTATTGTCCGCGGTAGCGCCGGTTAAAGTTAAGAAAGAAAAAATTTTGATTCCGCATTTTGGCCTCGAGTAGAAGGCCGGGGCGCTGCCGTGGCGCAACAAGTACCCCCTGATCATCGATCACGAACTCGAAAAACCTGCCCTGTCCAATCTGTGCCATGATCTCTGAACATCGGTCATCACTGTGCTGTGCCTCATGTATACGGTCGATCAACTGTGGGCGTGCACGGACATGCGTGATCTGTCCTCCAATCAGCGTGAACTCGAACTGTACCCGGCTGTCGCATAATATCTGCCAATCTGCTGATGACTGCCCCTGTACTGCGCTCAAACAAGATAGACTACTCCCGGGCTTCCTGCTGAAAGCATCCGCCACTACATTCGCCTTGCCCGGGTGATACAAGATCTCACAGTCGTAATCCTTCACTAACTCCATCCATCGGCGCTGTCGAAGGTTCAGGTCCCGCTGCTGAAATATATATTTTAGACTCTTGTGATCCGTGAATATCTGGCACGACTCGCCGTATAGGTAATGTCGCCAGATCTTAAGTGCAAAGACCACTGCAGCCATCTCCAAATCGTGAGTGGGGTAGTTCTGTTCATGTTTCTTCAATTGTCGCGAGGCATACGCGATCACCTTGTCATGCTGCATCAATACGTACCCTAGCCCCACTCGAGAAGCATCACAATAAACCACAAATCCGCCTGATCCGGAAGGTAAAGATAACACCGGTGCCGTCGTCAGCCGAGTCCGTAGCTGCTGAAAACTGTGCTCGCACTCCTCCGTCCAATCGAAAGGAACTCCCTTCCGGGTCAACCCGGTCAACGGTGTAGCAATACGGGAGAAGTCCTGCACAAAGCGCCTGTAGTAACCGGCCAACCCCAAAAAGCTGCGAATCTCCGTAACCGATATGGGTCTGGGCCAACGCTGAATGGCCTCGATTTTTCTCGGGTCTACACATATACCGTCTCGTGAAATCACATGCCCCAAGAAGTCTACGCTGTCCAGCCAGAAAGCACACTTGGAGAATTTCGCATATAGCTGGTGCTCCTTCAAAGTCTGCAGTGTAATCCGCAGGTACTACACGTGGTCCTCACTACTCCGGGAGTACACCAAGATATCGTCAATGAAGACTATGATGAACAGATCCAAATATGGCCAGAAAATACGGTTCATCAAGTCCATGAATGCTGCTGGCGCATTGGTGAGTCCGAACGACATCACCAAAAACTCATAATGGCCGTAGTGCGTACGGAAAGCTGTCCTGGGAATGTCCTCATGTCAAACCCGCAGCTGATGATAGCCCGATCGTAAATCGATTCTCGAAAAGCACCCTGCCCCCTGAAGCTGGTCGAATAAATCGTCGATGCGCGGCAAAGGATACCTGTTCCGCACTGTCACCCTGTTCAGCTGGCGGTAGTCGATACACAGACGCAAATTGCCGTCCTTCTTCTTGACAAATAGGACTGGAGCACCCCAAGGAGAAACACTGGGTCGAATAAGTCCTTTATCCAGCAAATCTTGCAACTGACCCTTCAATTCTCGAAGTTCCGCCGGGGCCATCCGATAAGGCGGTACAGAAATAGGCCCCGTCCCAGGAACCAAATCGATACAGAAAGAAATATCACACTCGGGCGGTATCCCAGGAAGCTCGTCAGGGAACACATCAGGGAACTCGCTAACAACTGGAACCTGATCCAACGGAACCTCTGTAACTCTAGTATCATAAACATAGGCGAGAAATCCCTGACATCCCTTCCTCAAAAGTTGTCCAGCGCGAAAAGAAGAAATCACACTGTGAGGGGTAACACCACGGTCCCCCAACACAACAACAACCGACTCGCCGGGAAAACAAAATCGAACTGTCTTCTCGCGGCAATCAACAGAAGCATAGCATGTGGCTAACCAATCCAATCCCAAAAGAACGTCGAAGTCCAACATCTCAAGAAGGATCAAGTCGACAGGCAACTCTCTTTCGCCAATACGGACGGTACAGGATCGGAACACGTGCCTAGCAACAAACGACTCTCCCACAGGAGTAGTCACAACAAGCGGCTGGTCAAGCAAACCGGACTCTCTACCCAAACTCGGCACAAAGTGTGTGGATACGTACGAGTGCGTGGATCCGGGATCGAATAACACGTGTGCATCAACCAAACATACGGGAAGGATACCTGAGACCACCGCATTGGACGCCTGCGCGTCCTGACGCGTCAAAGCAAAAACTCACGCCTGTCCTCCACCTGCAACTAACTGTCCCTTGCCGGCCGCTGGCTGCCCTCTGCCTCGGTCACCTCGTCCTCTATGAACAAATCCTCCGTGACCACGTCCTCTCTATGCATGCGTCTGATGCGGAGTAACAGTAGGTACTATCGGCAATGCCGTCTGGGGTGGTGAAGGTGGTAATGTAACATGCGATGCTGCTACCTCCCTCCGGGATAACTCAGGACAATCTCGTACACGATGATAAGAACTCCCGCAGCGAAAACATCCCGACGATGACCGCTGACCCTCCTGGGGATAGGAACTGAATAACCGGCCCAGCCCTGAATCTCTGATGCCTGCAATACGTCTATCACGGCGCCGAAAAGGCTGTCTTTGCGCTGATGTATCCGCACGAACTCTCTTCGGCTCTGGAACTGCTGAAGTCTCAGCAAGGCGCTCCTCGACCAATAGGGCTACGTCTACGGCTGCTGCATATGTCTCGTAATGATATGCGCTGATTGCCAGAAACAGGGGTGTAAGCAAGCCTCGGACAAATCTCTTGACTCGCAACTCCTCAGTAGCCACTAGGTACGGAGCATAAACTGATAGCTCAGTAAATAACACATCGTACTCTGCCACTGACATCTCTGGCGTCTGGCGCAAGGACTCAAATCTGCGTGCTCGGGCATCCCTCACACTCTGAGGAAGAAAATGGGCAAGGAATAGCGCCACAAACTCGGTCCAGGTCATAGGAGAAAGACCTGCTGCTCTACCCTTCTTGTTAGTTGTATGTATGCCCTAGAGGCCAGTATTGTACAGATGATGTATATTATATTGGATGCTTGGACATATATAGAGATGACTTTCTTGCTCGACATGATAGTATGCTATCTGGTTGCCATTTATCTTAACATGTACACTAGTCTCTTTATACTGTCTTATAGTTACATGTTGGTAAAGCCCTTAGGATTTGTACTTGACTACCTAGACTATGATGCAGATCATACTAGTGGGAACATGGTAGTCCATAAGTACATCCTTCAAGGTCCCTAGTCGTGGGTATCTCGAGATGGGGCATCGATTTACCAGAGTAGACTAGCGTATACGCTTCTCGACCCATGTGATGGGCGATGGATGATCCCATATCCATTGGTGTTTGACATCAGAGATGGTATACGGGTGCTCAGTGGAAACTGGGTACACTGGACGGACTCGCCGAGAACTCCCAGATGGTATTATACCTCACGTCAGATGGCAGTTCTCAGGTGACACTTGTACAGGTTAGTCTGTAGACCCGAGATCGTCATAGAGTCTTGTGTGATTCCCACTGTGCTTTGATCTCCACCTTACCACGTCCATGAGGGCGTGCAAAACGGTGGTCTTTGGGTACAGTCCCGAGTCACATGGAGGCAATGAGCGATAGGAGGGGTTTCGTCTCTCCCGGTATTGGGAGTTGATGTTGCGCTGTGCTCGATTGGCCGTAACAGGGAAGTCCCTGGCCAGGGCTGATCAGAGATTTGCTGGTAAGTGTTACCAGTAGTTTCTCGACCCGTTACGAGCCTCACATCGGCACGACTTATCGGGTTATTGGGGTCTGACGTATACCACCCCTAGACTTGATATGCGACGTATCAGACGAAGAGACTTGACTGTATGGTAAGTGTTACTGGTCGGATTCGCAGGAGTGTGAGCGGGCTAGCTCGTCGATCTTCTGATCGCTCAATACCCGGGTGGCCGTTACGTTTAGCAGACCGCTTGCGGCTTGTGGGTGCTTGATATGATCATCATCTGCTACCGGCGTATTGACGAGTCTTTAGAGTCCTACACAGAGGTTTCCTGGCTCAAGCGAAACGAAATAGGAGCGCATATGAGATATGTGCAGGACCGAGAATAATGCGTGTATGTGATACCGCACTTCATTCTCGCGATATATGTTTCGATTGGTTATATTCGATATGACCTAGTTATCGAATCATTGATTCGATAAATCGATACATTACATACTAGTCAGTTGTATGCGATATAACCGGATCATTGAATCAAGTGTTGATTTAATGATTTAATGTATAATTATATATTTGATATATTACTTTGCATTAACTAGTATTGGTTCACTTTAAACGGATTTTTCTCACTTGGATTGCACATTGTATATGTGATATACTTTTGTGCACTTTTTGTATCATGTTTGATGATACTTGATCATTAGTTAAGTTTATAGAATTAATCCATGGTTAATTGATAATTAGGGTTTTGCATACATATTTATTTATCCATTTATTTGTTTATTTATGTGGATAAATTCAAAATGAGAATGGTGGCTATATTTGTTTCTTGTATGAAGCTTCTTGAACCCTTGACTTTAGCAACCATTCTTATCCTCTTGCTTAACCCTAACCCACTCTTTGACCATGGTTAATTCTCTACACTTAACCCTAGTTCAAGATATGATAAGTAATTGATATTAGTTTTATTTTAAAAAAGGAGAACACTTATCATAATCTTTTCTTGAGCTCATCTTCTTCTTCTTCTTCAAGCTTGCTACTCCAATGGCAAGTTGAGATCTAGTGAGTTAAATCCAAATCTAAAGTGAACCCACCTCCTATTTCTTCACCCTCTACCTCTTGCCAAGTTGTTTTGGGTGTTTACTTCACAAGTTTCACAAGTTTGTGAAGTCGGAGCTTGAGTTTGTGCAACCTCGACGTAGATCGTCTTTGACACAAAGCCGACGAGCTATTCCGCTTGCTTTCCCGATGAAGCCGATGATCGAGTCAAGGATTCATGATGGACAGCGAGGACATGACGTTGCGGAGCCGTGGAGGTGGATATCCGGATCTACAAAGGTTGTATATCCGTATCCTAGTAGTTAACAGTTAACTAGTTTTCATTTTCGCCTAAACATCTAGTTAAAGATCCGTAGTCTAGGGTTTCTCGGCACTAAAAATTTTAATTTGGCATGTTCGATGCCTTGTGAGAACCCACTAGAGTGCCTAGGAACCTTTCACTGGTATCAGAGCCTAGCTAGAGCCTTAGGCGAAGTCCCGACGAAGTTTGAAACCCGATCGAACCGAAATCCAAAACCTAAAAATGCTCTCTGGACTTTTTCTAAAAATTCGGATTTTTGTCAATTAAAAATTTGTAGAAAATCAAGCAGGGTGTTATTAGAATTACTGTGAAATACGAGGGGGTAATTCCACTTTTCCACCGCGGAAGGGCGGCACATGCTAGGCATGTGCGGCGCTTCCGCGGCGTTACTGTTCCCTTGAATAATTATTTCTTCACAGTAACTCATATAATTCAATGCTGTGTATTCTGGGATATTTTTATTGTGACTTTACAGAAGAGTATTTTGGGGTACTATTGGGAATCAGTATTTCGATCGGATTATCAAATTTCGTTTTTAGTGTTTTTCCAGATAATTGTAGAATATGTTAAAGAGTTCGACCGGATATAAATACCCAGGTTTTCCCCTGCCGGAATATCCAAGTGTTGGATTATTGTGTGGTTAAAAGACGTTCTGAGTAGTGCAAGTAACGCGATGGTCCCTCAAGAAGACACAAACCTTAACTCGATTATGTGACCGTCTTGAACTGCCCTTTGAACCTTCGGGTTTGGGGCAGTACGGCGTGCCACATGTGAGGCGTTGGCTTGACCCTTCTACGGCTGGACCGTTGGTACTGAGGTATGAAGTGAATGTCTTTGAACCTATTTCATGTGTTGATCGGTGTCGGGAAAACTTGGGTGTTCGAAAGTTCGATCGGAAAGTTTGATATATTCTATTTATCCGGAATTGGATACAATAATTGGAATTCACAAAAGGTTATGAGATAACTGGATGAATGTTATAGATCTAGCAGTTTAGTTTCACAAGATATCGAAAAGAGTTTTCGATGATGGGACTAAAATGCGGGATTTATAACTGTTAGGCATGTGATGTCTAAAGAGATTGCGGATTCCAATTGTTGTAGTTTTACACTTTCTTTTCTGTGACCGTAAGTGTAGTATGTTCATATCGCCGGTTTCGTTGCTATACGTCAACGACAATTGGGGTATGCATACTTACTTACGTTGATGACATGTGATGTTATGTGTTGCTGGATATGTTATATTGCATCGTCGTATTCGAATAGCCGGGGGTTTTTATGTGAGATGAGTGTTTTTCATTTTCATTCATGTAAAAACTTGTATGTAATATTCTTTTATTCGGGGCACTTCCAGGATGCGGGAGCTGTCACCCTTTGTATATTATTTACTTTTCTGCACTAGGATAGACCCAAGGAGGGGAGCACAAGTAACCGGGTTCTGGGGTCCAGTGGGAGACCAACTCGAGGTGTCGAGTCCGGGTCTCCTAACCCTAGAATTGGCAGGGTTGCTTGCCGCTCTCGTAGGGGTCTAGGGGTGTGGGATTGGCTATTCATCACGACCGTGGAATCCGTGTTTTATACTGGCTCGTATTGAAAACACGGACGTCCTAGTATATCCAATATTTCATATGTTTATTCTGCTGCGATATCTGTGATGTGATTATGTGATGGATATAGTATATAGTATATATAATATATTATATAGACGTTACTTATGTTTTACACCCGCGCTAGCCCTGCCCTGCTCTGTCGTTAGTTACCTAACCTAACGGTGCACGAGGGGACATCGAGGCGAATGCGGATGGCATAAGTGTACGTTATATCTATCTGTGATGTTTAGGTATTAAATGATGGGACTTCATTAATGTGATTAATGAAAGATAAGAAACCTAAGATGTTGTAGAATCAGATTTTAAATAAAACAGGTAGCTACAGTTCTTGTTTTGCATAGCGGTATATATGATATACCCCGCACCTCATTCGACGAGGAAAGGACCGAGATCCCTTCACCGGGAGTGACTCCTTTAGCAATAACTGGCAGATGCTACACACTCGGTTTGGTTTTGATTGCTTTTAAGAGTTTTTGCTTTGCACAGCGATATATACGATATATCCCGCACCTCATTCGACGAGGAAAGGACCGAGATCCCTTCACCGGGAGTGACTCCTTTAGCAAAACTGGAAAAGCCTCAAAATCACTCCATTTTAAAACTTCATTTGATTCTACAACGATATCAAGTTCATTACGCTCATGGTTTTATGAAAACCTGCGTAGCCCTCCGTCATTTCAGATAAATCCTACTTAGTATTCGTGCTACGTTTGTTGACCTCCGTCAAGGCGTAGTGTGCGGTAGCTAACTAGTATTTGTCTGCTTATGCATATGATGCAGATTGGATTAGGGTAGTCGTACGACCTTGTTGACCTCCGTCAAGGGTCGTGCGGGTGGGTTTGATTCAATCAAGAAATAACGGGTTGAACTTGACTTGCACCCTGTGGTTTGTTGACCTCCGTCAAGGTCATAGGATGCTTGGGGCAAAATATTATCGGGAATTTCAAGTGTTGAAATTTGCAATGAGATTGCATACCTTCTATGAGATAGTTGGATCCCGATACCCGCTGCGAGTAAGAGTTACTCCTGGGAGAGTTTTACACATTGCAATTAATCGATCAAGTAGGTGTCTAGAAAGGTGTTAACGAGGTTACGCCTCTGGGAAAACGAGGTTTACAGTAATTAGGTTCGTGCGAAAGCACGGGGGACCTCCCTCAAAGTACCGACACTGGCCTGGCTGAAAGATTGGCGAACTTGTAGTGTGTAATTAATCCCGGCTAGTCTTTCCTTTTAGGGTTTGGAGGAAGATTTGATAAAAAGCAGTGGGAGCCATCCTGATTAGATAAGATAATAACCAATCTGATCTTGCACGAGCATACGCTAAAGTGTTTTCTTCTCTCTCTCTCCAGGTAGCGACCATTTCATGCCTTAATAAAGATAATAAAATGGATGTATTGACCGAACCCGCATGTTATACTGTGCTGGGGAACGTTGGTTCCGTTCTTTCCTATAAGAGTTGTAGGGTTCCTAGGCACCCCAAGGAGGTCTCACAAGGCATCGAACATGCCATATTAAAATTTTACGGTGCCTACAAACCCTAAACTACGGATCGTCGGCTAGATGTCTAGGCGAAAAACTAACTAGTTAACACTTAACTAAAAGTTTAACGGAAATACAACCTTTGTAGATCCGGTGCTCCACCTCCATAGCTCCGCAACGAGGTCCTCTCCGCTGTCCAAATCAAATCCGGGCTCTAGAGTCGGCTTCGTCGGAGAAAAAGGGAGCTAGGTCGTCGATGTCCATGCCGAAGATGATCTACGTCGAGGCATCGCTAGATCAAGCTCACAACTTCACCAAGTCAAGAAACTTGTGAAGTAAACACACTCTACTACTTGGCAAGAGGTAGAGGATGAAGAAATAGGAAGTGGGTAGACTTTAGTTTTGGATTTCTCACTCTTTTCCAACAATCACCATTGATGGAGCTTGGTTTTCTTCACTTGAAGAATGAAGAAGATGAAGAAGAATATTATGATAAGTTAATTAAAAACCATAGAAAAATCAAAACTTATCATAATGTTAACTAGAGTTAAGTGTAGAGAATGAATCATGGTTAGTGGGAATGGTTAGGGTTAAGGATGAGATAAGAATGGTTGACTTGATCAAAGATTCATGAAGCTTCAACTAAACTCCAAAATAAGCCACCATTCTTTTCTCCTCTTTTCCAAAATGAATAAACAAATAAATAAATGAATAAATAAAGGAAATGAAACCCTAACCATTCTTTTAACCATTGTTTAATTCTTTGCACTTAACCAAGTAATCATGTATCATCAAACATGATACAATCAAATGCACAAAATCATATCGCATATGTAATGCGCACACCCGAGTGAGAAAATCCATTTAAAGTGAACCAATACTAGTTAATGCAAAGAAATATATCAAATATATAATTATACATTAAATCATTAAATCAACACTTGATTCAATGATCCGGTCATGTCGCACACAACCGACTAGTATACAATGTATCGGCTTATCGAATCAACGCTTGAATCGATAACTAGGTTATATCGCATACAACCATTCGATACATTCATCGTGAGAATGGAATACGGTATCACATACTCGCATTATTCTCGGTCCCGCACATATCTCATATGCGCTCCTATTTCGTTTCGCTTGAGCCAGGAAACCTCTGTGTAGGACTCTAAAGACTCGTCAATACGCCGGCAGCGGATGATGATCATATCAAACACCCACAAGCCGCAAGCGGTCTGCTAAACGTAACGGCCACCCGGGTATTGAGCGATCTGAAGATCGACGAGCAAGCCCGCTCACACTCCAGTGAATCCGACCAGTAACACTACCGTACAGTCCGGTCTGATCGTCTGATATGTCGCATATCTTGCCTAGGGGTGGTAAACGTCAGACCCCAATAGCTCAATAAGTCGTGTCGATATGAGGTCTATAACTGTTCGAGAAACTACTGGTAACACTTACCAGTAAATCTCAGCAACCCTGGCCAGGGATTTCCTGTTATAGCCAATCGAGCACAGCGCAACATCAACTCCCTATACCGGGAGAGACGAATCCCCTCCTATCGCTCATTGCCTCCATGTGACTCGGGACTGTACCCAAAAACCACCGTTTTGCACGCCCTCTTGGACGTGGTAAGATGGAAATCAAAGCACAGTGGGAACCACACAAGACTCTATGACGATCTCGGGTCAACAGACTACTCTGTACCAGTGTCACCAGAGAACTGCCATCTGACGTGAGGTATAATACCATCTGGGAGTTCTCGGCGAGTCCGTCCAGTGTACCCAGTCTCTACTGAGCACCCGTATATCTCCTCTGATGTCAAACACCGATGGATATGGGATCATCCATCGCCCATCTACATGGGTCGAGAAGGTACACGCTAGTCTACTCTGGTATATCGATGCCCCGTCTCGATACACCCACGACTAGGGACTTTGAAGGATGTACTTATGGACTACCATGTCCCCACTAGTATGATCCGCATCATAGTCCAGGTAGTCAAGTACAGATCCTAAGGGCTTTACCAACATGTAACAGAGAGACAATCAGTATACACGTTAAGGTAAAGTTCAACCAGATAGCATACTATCATGTCGAGCAAGAAAGTCCTCCCTATATATGTCCCAGCATCCACTACAATATACATCCTATGTACAGTAATGGCCTCTAGGGCATACATATAACTAACAAGAGTTATAGGAATGAACAGGATATAGGGGAATACCAGGATTCCCATGCCACCCGAATGAAGAAAGTACATGATGATGCATTTTCTTCGGGTGTGTTCGTTACTGAGAACTGTTTCTCCATTTGCTCTACGTCCTGGGTATTGGATACCGGGTCAGGATCCCACATATGTAATCAGTTACATGGGCTTAGGAAAGGTAGAGAACTTGGAGAAGGTGATAAAGACATTAAAGTCGGAAATGGTGCAATTGTTGCAGCTAAGACAGTCGGGGAATATCACCTAGTGTTACCAACTGGTAATACATTGGTTCTGAACGAATGCTATTACATGCCGAACCTGATATGCAACATTATATCAGTTTCTTTATTAAGCAAAGAAGGATATAATTTTGTATTACAGGACAATGTTATGAACATTTTCCATAACCAAAAGTTGGTTGGATCAGGCACGTTGTGCAATGGCATTTATGTTCTAAACCAATCAACAGTCCTGAGCATAACAAACACACACAAGAGGAAGAGTTCTGAACTCAATGAATCCTTCTTGTGGCATTGTAGACTGGGTCACATCAATGCGACACGACTAGCTAAGTTGCATAAAGATGGATATTTAAATCCGTTTGAATTTTCATCCTATGACACTTGCCAGTCATGTCTCAAAGGCAAGATGACCAAGACTCCGTTTACAGGACACGGAGAAAGAGTTACCGAACTCTTAGGACTGATACATAGTGATGTATGCGGTCCTATGTCTACACATGCCAGGGATGGTTCTTCATACTTCATTACATTCACTGACGATCTCTCTAGGTTCGGGTATGTGTTCCTGATGAAACACAAATCGGAAGCTTTTGAGAAATTTAGGGAATATAAACAAGAAGTTGAGAACCAAACCGGAAAAAGTATTAAAATCCTACGATCTGATCGAGGAGGAGAATACTTGAGCATTGAATTCCTGGACTTCCTAAAAGAGAATGGGATTCTCTCTCAACTAACTCCTCCATATACACCACAGCACAACGGTGTATCGGAGCGGAGAAACCGCACCCTATTGGATATGGTGCGCTCTATGATGAGTGTAGCTGAGTTGCCTATTTCCTTCTGGGGATATGCACTGGAAACAGCAGCATACCTACTGAACAGGGTTCCCACCAAATCTGTGCCTACCACACCATATGAGATATGGGAAGGGAAGAGACCATATCTTAATTTTATAAAGATATGGGGTTGCCCGGCCTATGTCAAAAGACAAAAACCGGACAAACTCGAGGCAAGATCTGTTTTGTGTAAGTTTGTTGGATATCCCAAACATTCGCGAGGGTATATCTTCTACCACAGTGAGGAACAAAGAGTATTTGTTGCTCAACATGCCACCTTTTTAGAAAAGGAATTTCTTGCAAAAGAAATTAGTGGCTCTGAGGTAGAACTGGAAGAGGTTCCAGCTGAACAAAACACAACAGAAGATTTAGTGGAACCAGAGCATTCAGTAGCTTCCGACGAACCTCAGCCTCTCCGCCGATCTGGTAGGGTTTCTCGTCCACCTGTGAGATACTATGGTTTTCTCATTGATGGTGGAAGTGAGGATTGCATCATGGAGGATGATGACCCAACTAGCTTCGAGCAGGCCATCACGAGTGGGGACTCAGTGAAATGGCTGGATGCTATGCGGTCTGAGATGGATTCCATGTACACCAACAAAGTATGGACTTTGGAAGTTGCTCCTGAAGGGGTAAAACCCATTGGGAGCAAGTGGATCTTTAAGAAGAAACTTGGTGTAGATGGGAAAGTGGAGACTTTCAAAGCTAGACTTGTAGCAAAGGGTTTTCGTCAAAGACCAGGTGTGGACTATGACGAGACCTTTTCTCCAGTGGCTATGCTTAAATCCATCCGAATCATGCTTGCCATTGCTGCTTTTCATGACTACGAAATCTGGCAAATGGATGTTAAGACCGCCTTTCTAAATGGTGATTTAGAAGAGTGCGTGTACATGACTCAGCCAGAGGGCTTCGTAGACAGTGGGAGCAGCGGGAAGGTGTGCAAGCTGCTTAAATCCATTTATGGATTAAAGCAAGCATCGCGGAGTTGGAACATCTGCTTTGACGTCGTAATCAAAGAGTTTGATTTCGTCAAAAATCCAGATGAACCTTGTATCTACAAGAAGGTGGCAGAGAGTAAGGTTGTCTTCCTCGTATTGTACGTGGACGACATACTCTTGATAGGAAATGATATTCCTATGCTGCAATCGGTCAAGCTCTTCTTATCACAAAGATTCTCAATGAAAGATCTTGGTGATGCCTCCTGCATATTGGGAATCAGGATCTATAGAGATAGATCCAAACGGATTTTGGGATTGTCCCAATCCAGGTACATTGACACCGTACTAAAGAGGTTTAGTATGGAAGAGTCCAAGCGTGGGAACTTACCCACGATCTCTGGAGTCACTCTTTCCAAAGAGATGTCTCCCAAGACTGATTTGGAGAGAGCTCGCATGCAAGGGATACCCTATGCTTCGGCAGTAGGCTCTATCATGTATGCGATGCTATGTACCAGACCCGATGTAGCATACTCACTAAGTGTAGTGAGCAGGTATCAAGCTGATCCTGGAGAGAGTCACTGGACAGCTGTGAAGAGCATTCTCAAGTACTTGCGAAGGACTAGAGATATGTTCTTGGTGTATGGTAACGGAGAACTCCAAGTGGAGTCCTTTACCGATTCGAGCTTCCAGAGTGATAAGGACGACTCTAAGTCGCAGTCGGGTTTTGTCTTTACCCTTTACGGAGGGGCGGTTAGCTGGAAGAGTTCCAAGCAGGAAACCGTGGCAGACTTGACGATGGAGGCTGAATACATCGCTGCCAACGATGCTGCCAAAGAGGCTGTCTGGATCAAGAAGTTCATTACTGAACTTGGAGTGGTTCCATCCATTGAGCATCCAATACCTTTGTATTGCGATAACAATGGAGCGGTGGCTTTGGCCAAGGAACCCAGGTCCCATCAGCGGTCCAGGCATATTCTGAGGCGGTATCACCTGATCCGGGAGATAGTTGATCGCCGGGAGATCGAGGTCAGGAGAGTTGACACGAAGAACAACACGGCGGATCCACTCACGAAGGCCATTCCCCAGATACAGTTTGAGAGACTCTTCGGGATGCTCGGTATGAGATACTACAGCAGCTGGCCCTAGTGCAAGTGGGAGATTGTTAGTTGTATGTATGCCCTAGAGGCCAGTATTGTACAGATGATGTATATTATATTGGATGCTTGGACATATATAGAGATGACTTTCTTGCTCGACATGATAGTATGCTATCTGGTTGCCATTTATCTTAACATGTACACTAGTCTCTTTATACTGTCTTATAGTTACATGTTGGTAAAGCCCTTAGGATTTGTACTTGACTACCTAGACTATGATGCAGATCATACTAGTGGGAACATGGTAGTCCATAAGTACATCCTTCAAGGTCCCTAGTCGTGGGTATCTCGAGACGGGGCATCGATTTACCAGAGTAGACTAGCGTATACGCTTCTCGACCCATGTGATGGGCGATGGATGATCCCATATCCATTGGTGTTTGACATCAGAGATGGTATACGGGTGCTCAGTGGAAACTGGGTACACTGGACGGACTCGCCGAGAACTCCCAGATGGTATTATACCTCACGTCAGATGGCAGTTCTCAGGTGACACTTGTACAGGTTAGTCTGTAGACCCGAGATCGTCATAGAGTCTTGTGTGATTCCCACTGTGCTTTGATCTCCACCTTACCACGTCCATGAGGGCATGCAAAACGGTGGTCTTTGGGTACAGTCCCGAGTCACATGGAGGCAATGAGCGATAGGAGGGGTTTCGTCTCTCCCGGTATTGGGAGTTGATGTTGCGCTGTGCTCGATTGGCCGTAACAGGGAAGTCCCTGGCCAGGGCTGATCAGAGATTTGCTGGTAAGTGTTACCAGTAGTTTCTCGACCCGTTACGAGCCTCACATCGGCACGACTTATCGGGTTATTGGGGTCTGACGTATACCACCCCTAGACTTGATATGCGACGTATCAGACGAAGAGACTTGACTGTATGGTAAGTGTTACTGGTCGGATTCGCAGGAGTGTGAGCGGGCTAGCTCGTCGATCTTCTGATCGCTCAATACCCGGGTGGCCGTTACGTTTAGCAGACCGCTTGCGGCTTGTGGGTGCTTGATATGATCATCATCTGCTACCGGCGTATTGACGAGTCTTTAGAGTCCTACACAGAGGTTTCCTGGCTCAAGCGAAACGAAATAGGAGCGCATATGAGATATGTGCAGGACCGAGAATAATGCGTGTATGTGATACCGCACTTCATTCTCGCGATATATGTTTCGATTGGTTATATTCGATATGACCTAGTTATCGAATCATTGATTCGATAAATCGATACATTACATACTAGTCGGTTGTATGCGATATAACCGGATCATTGAATCAAGTGTTGATTTAATGATTTAATGTATAATTATATATTTGATATATTACTTTGCATTAACTAGTATTGGTTCACTTTAAACGGATTTTTCTCACTTGGATTGCACATTGTATATGTGATATACTTTTGTGCACTTTTTGTATCATGTTTGATGATACTTGATCATTAGTTAAGTTTATAGAATTAATCCATGGTTAATTGATAATTAGGGTTTTGCATACATATTTATTTATCCATTTATTTGTTTATTTATGTGGATAAATTCAAAATGAGAATGGTGGCTATATTTGTTTCTTGTATGAAGCTTCTTGAACCCTTGACTTTAGCAACCATTCTTATCCTCTTGCTTAACCCTAACCCACTCTTTGACCATGGTTAATTCTCTACACTTAACCCTAGTTCAAGATATGATAAGTAATTGATATTAGTTTTATTTTAAAAAAGGAGAACACTTATCATAATCTTTTCTTGAGCTCATCTTCTTCTTCTTCTTCAAGCTTGCTACTCCAATGGAAAGTTGAGATCTAGTGAGTTAAATCCAAATCTAAAGTGAACCCACCTCCTATTTCTTCACCCTCTACCTCTTGCCAAGTTGTTTTGGGTGTTTACTTCACAAGTTTCACAAGTTTGTGAAGTCGGAGCTTGAGTTTGTGCAACCTCGACGTAGATCGTCTTTGACACAAAGCCGACGAGCTATTCCGCTTGCTTTCCCGATGAAGCCGATGATCGAGTCAAGGATTCATGATGGACAGCGAGGACATGACGTTGCGGAGCCGTGGAGGTGGATATCCGGATCTACAAAGGTTGTATATCCGTATCCTAGTAGTTAACAGTTAACTAGTTTTCATTTTCGCCTAAACATCTAGTTAAAGATCCGTAGTCTAGGGTTTCTCGGCACTAAAAATTTTAATTTGGCATGTTCGATGCCTTGTGAGAACCCACTAGAGTGCCTAGGAACCTTTCACTTCTCCACTGATTCGCACCATTTCTGCGCAAGACCTTCCAGGAGAAATCTTGCGCACTCAACCCATCTCGCATCTGCGCATCTGAGGGAACGACATAACCGCGCCATCCTATCGATGAAAGACTGTGGGTCCTCGGCCACATCGGTGCCTGTGAAGACCGGAGGCTTCAGCCTCATAAACTCTGACAGCGATACTGTAATAACCTCTGTAGTCGCAGGTGCAACTGCCTGCACTGTGGGTACCACCGCGGTCTCTGCAACGGGTGGAACTACCTCTGGTCTCTACGCTCGAAGTGTCTCAACTAGAGATCCCATCATCTGGCGCATCTCCTGCATACTAAATCCCATCGCCTGGCGCATCTCCTCCATACCAGCCCCTAACATAGCAATTTGATCTGTCAAGGCTGGAACAGCCTGCTCGGGCACAACCGGTGTACTACCCGGATCAGTCCTCATCTCGGACGAGTCAACTCGAATCTCGGCCCTCGCGGCCGCTCTCTGCGCCCTCGTAGTCTTTGGCGGCATAATAGATGAAAGGAACAATAAGATTCGATAAGGATTCGGAAATCGAATCGCAAGAATGTATATACTCAAGAAGAAATTTAAATCAACAAGTCCTAAGGTCGTGTTGGCGGAGTACCGTATCGTGAGTATGCCGCGGAACATACACACGCTACGCTACCCTGCTGCAGCTACCTACTCCATCATACCAGGGTCATCCTACACTCCGAAGGTAAAACCTACGCTCTGATACCAACTTTGTCACGACCCAAAGTTTGGCCCGTGACCGGCACTTAACCACATAACGTCTACAGGCGTAACGCGACTAAGTGAACCGAAAACCTAGAAATCAAACCAGTAAAAGTATAGAGTGTTTTAAGTTTTAAAAGAACACATTTATTACATTTTAAAAGATCCAAGTAAACAATATACGACGCCGTAGCGAAGATCAAGAGCAACAAGTGAGAACATTACAGATAGAATAAAACTGCATAAGAAAAGTCCTCTCACAACGAGCTCGACACCAGAATACCAATAATATACATCATCGTCCTCACACTGTCTCTAAGTCAATACATACATGGTAGATAGAGAATACTAGATACAACAATATACATAACTGAAAGATAAACATATACCGCACAAAACCCACCTATCAGCAACAGAGCTAGTACACCAACTATGGGGGTATCTGTATCAAAAGATGCAAAACGCAGCCTGCCGCGACTACTCCGAAGGGCTACCTGCAAACACTCTGGCACAACGGGGGTGAGTTGCCAACTCGTGAATAGAAATAACGTATAAAGGTGATCGCGAGCATGCACGTACTGCGCTACACTAACATATGCCAGCAGATGATATCAATGCGAGGTAAGCAGTATGTATAATAATCATGCAAGCCCTCTATCAGGTGATATAACTACAGGATGAGATGCAGTAATGAATGCTGAGCATGGGAATATAACATCTACACGAAATGTCAAGGTGGATTAAATATATATATATATGCACCGCGAATCCCAACAACCCAGACGCCGGCACTCCCATCGGCCCTCAAATCCTGTACATCCCTGAGAATCACGTGTAGGGTTCCTAGGCACGCTATAGAGGTCTCACAAGGCATCAACCATGCTAATTTCAAATTTTATGGGTGCCGAGAAACCCTAATACGGATCGTCGACTAGAATTCTAGGCGAAACATTAAACTAGTTAACGACTTAACTAAAGGAGAGAGGCTACAACCTTTGTAGATCCGTTTCTCCACTTCCTTAGCTCCACGTAGGCGTCCTCTCGCTGTCCATCTCGAATCCCGAACTCAATCGTCGGCTTCATCGGAGAAATGGGCGGGCTCGGTCGTCGGCTTCGTGCCGAAGATGATCTACGTCGAGGCATCACATGTTCAAGCTCCAACTTCACCAAGTTGTGAAACTTGTGAAGAAAACACCCAAAACCACTTGGCAAGAGGTAGAGGATGAAGAAATAGGAGGTGGGTTCACTTTAGAATTGGATTTCTCACTCTTTAGCTCAAGGTGCCATTAACGGTGTCAAGCTTTTTCTTTGAAGAAGAAGAAGAAGATGAAGATAGAATATGATAAGTGTTGGATTAAAAATGAGAATAATATCATTACTTATCATATACTAACCATGGTGAAGTGTAGAGAGCAAACTAGGGTTAGGTGCTTGGTTAGGTTAAGAGAAGAAAACAAAAATGGTCAATTATTCAACTCTTCATGAAGCTTCATGAAAGAAACAAATAAAGCCACCGTTTTTCTTTTCCTTTCCAAAATGAATAATCAATATAAATAAATGAATAAGTAAATAAAACCCTAACCATTCATATAACCATGGTTTAATCTTTACACAAGCACAAGTTAACATGTATCATCAAACATGATACAAACATGTGTACACAAAAATATATCACATATACAACGTGCACATCAAGTGAGAAAATCCTTTTAAAATGAACCAATACTAGTTAATGCAAAGTAATATATCAAATATATAATTATACATCAAATCATTAAATCAACACTTGATTCAATGATCCGGTCATGTCGCACATAACCGACTAGTATACAACGCATCGACTTATCGAATCAATCTTTGATTCGATAACTAGGTTATATCGCATATAACCAATCGAAATATTCATCACGAGAATGGAATACGGTATCACATACACGCATTATTCTCGGTCCTGCACATATCTCATATGCGCTCCTATTTCGTTTCGCTTGAGCCAGGAAACCTCTGTGTAGGACTCTAAAGACTCGTCAATACGCCGGTAGCAGATGATGATCATATCGATCACCCACAAGCCACAAGCGGTCTGCTAAACGTAACGGCCACCCGGGTATTGAGCGATCAGAAGATCGACGATCTAGCCCGCTCACACTCCTGTGAATCCAATCAGTAACACTTACCGTACAGTCCGGTCTATTCGTCTGATATGTCGCATATCAAGTCTAGGGGTGGTAAACGTCAGACCCCAATAACCGATAAGTCGTGCCAATGTGAGGCTCATAACGGGTCGAGAAACTACTGGTAACACATACCAGCAAATCTCTGATCAGCCCTGGGCAGGGACTTCCCTGTTACGGCCAATCGAGCACTGCGCAACATCAACCCCCAATACCGGGAAAGACGAAACCCCTCCTATCGCTCATTGCCTCCATGTGACTCGGGACTGTACCCAAAGACCACCATTTTGCACGCCCTCATGGACGTGGTAAGGTGGAGGTTAAAGCACAGTGGGAATCACACAAGACTCTATGACGATCTCGGGTCTGCAGACTAACCTGCACAAGTGTCACCTGAGAACTGCCATCTGACGTGAGGTATAATAACATCTTGGAGTTCTCGGCGAGTCCGTCCAGTGTACCCAGTCTCCACTGAGCACCCGTACACCATCTCTGATGTCAAACACCAATGGATATGGGATCATCCATCGCCCATCTCATGGGTCGAGAAGCGTATACGCTAGTCTACACTGGTATATCGATGCCCCATCTCGATATACCCACGACTAGGGACCTTGAAGGATGTACCTATGGACTACCATGTCCCCACTAGTATGATCTGCATCATAGTCCAGGTAGTCAAGTACACATCCTAAGGGCTTTACCAACATGTAACTATAAGACAGTATAAAGAGACAAGTGTACATGTTAAGATAAAGAGTAACCAGATAGCATACTATCATATCGAGTAAGAAAGTCATCTCTATATATGTCCAAGCGTCCAATATAATATACATCATCTGTACAATACTGGCCTCTAGGGCATACATACAACTAACAATCTCCCACTTGCACTAGGGCCAGCTGCTGTAGTATCGCATACCGAGCATCCCGAAGAGTCTCTCAAACTGTATCTGGGGAATGGCCTTCGTGAGTGGATCCGCCGTGTTGTTCTTCGTGTCAACCCTCCTGACCTCGATCTCCCGGCGATCAACTATCTCCCGGATCAGGTGAAACCGCCTAAGAATATGCCTGGATCGCTGATGGGACCTGGGTTCCTTGGCTAAAGCCACCGCTCCATTGTTATCGCAAAACAAAGGTATTGGATGCTCAATGGATGGAACCACTCCAAGTTCAGTAATGAACTTCTTGATCCAGACAGCCTCTTTAGCAGCACCATTGGCAGCGATGTATTCAGCCTCCATCGTCGAGTCTGCCACGGTTTCCTGCTTGGAACTCTTCCAACTAACCGTCCCTCCGTAAAGGGTAAAGACAAATCCCGACTGCGACTTAGAGTCGTCCTTATCACTCTGGAAGCTCGAATCGGTAAAGGACTCCACTTGGAGTTCTCCATTACCATACACCAAGAGCATCTCTTTAGTCCTTCGCAAGTACTTGAGAATGCTCTTCACAGCTGTCCAGTGACTCTCTCCAGGATCAGCTTGATACTTGCTCACTATACTTAGTGAGTATGCTACATCGGGTCTGGTACATAGCATCGCGTATATGATAGAGCCTACAGCCGAAGCATAGGGTATCCCTTCCATGCGAGCTATCTCCAAATCAGTCTTGGGAGACATCTTTTTGGAGAGAGTGACTCCAGAGATCGTGGGCA
The DNA here is from genome assembly GCA_030015575.1 of Agapanthus africanus. Taxonomy (NCBI): domain Eukaryota; kingdom Viridiplantae; phylum Streptophyta; class Magnoliopsida; order Asparagales; family Amaryllidaceae; genus Agapanthus; species Agapanthus africanus. Next base: position 249,576,129 of record CM057345.1, on the reverse strand, counting down.
AGTTCCCACACTTGGATTCTCCCATACTAAAGCTCTTTAGTATGGTGTCAATGTACCTGGATTGGGACAATCCCAATATCCGTTTGGATCTATCTCTATAGATCCTAATTCCCAATATGCAGGAGGCATCACCAAGATCTTTCATTGAGAATCTTTATGATAAGAAGTGCTTGACCGATTGCAGCATAGGAATATCATTTCCTATCAAGAGTATGTTGTCCACGTACAATACGAGGAAGACAACCTTACTCTCTACCACCTTTTTGTAGATACAAGGTTCATCTGGATTTTTGACGAAATCAAACTCTTTGATAACGACGTCAAAGCAGATGTTCCAACTCCGCGATGCTTTCTTTAATCCATAAATGGATTTAAGCAGCTTGCACACCTTCCCGCTGCTCCCACTGTCTACGAAGCCCTCTGGCTGAGTCATGTACACGCACTCTTCTAAATCACCATTTAGAAAGGCGGTCTTAACATCCATTTGCCAGATTTTGTAATCATGATATGCAGCGATGGCAAGCATGATCCGGATGGATTTAAGCATAGCCACTGGAGAAAAGGTTTCGTCACAGTCCATACCTAGTCTTTGACGAAAACCCTTTGTTACAAGTCTAGCTTTGAAAGTCTCCACTTTCCCATCTACACCAAGTTTTTTCTTGAAGATCCACTTGCTCCTGATGGGTTTTACCCTTTCAGGAGCAACATCCAAAGTCCATACTTTGTTGGTGTACATGGATTCCATCTCAGACCGCATAGCATCCAGCCATTTCACTGAGTCCCTACTCGTGATGGCATGCTCGAAGCTAGTTGGGTCATCATCCTCCATGATGCAATCCTCGCTCCCACCATCCATGAGAAAACCATAGTATCTCTCAGGTTGGCGAGGAACCCTACTAGATCGGCGGAGAGGCTGAGGTTCATTTGGAGCTACTGAATCTTCTGGTTCCACTAAATCTTCAGTTACGGTTTGTGTATCTGGAACTTCTTCCAGCTCTACCACTTTGCCACTAATTTCTTTTTCAAGGAATTCCTTTTCTAAAAAGGTGGCATATTGAGAAACAAACACCTTTTGTTCTTCAGCATGGTAGAAAAAATATCCTTGTGAATTCTTAGGATATCCCACAAACTTGCAGAGAACTGACCGTGCCTCGAGTTTGTCTGGATTTTGCCTTTTGACATAGGCCGGACAACCCCATATCTTAACTCGTTTAAAATATGGTCTCTTTCCACTCCATATCTCATATGGTGTGGTAAGTACAGATTTAGATGGAACTTGATTCAATAGGTATGTTGCTGTCTCCAGCGCATATCGCCAGAAGGAAATAGGTAACTCAGCTGTGCTCATCATAGAGCGCACCATATCTAATAGGGTGCGGTTCCTCCGTTCTGATACACCGTTGTGCTGTGGTGTATATGGAGGAGTCAGCTGAGAGAGAATCCCATTCTCTTTTAGGAAGTCCAGGAATTCATTGCTCAAGTATTCACCTTCTCGATCAGATCGTAGGATTTTAATACTTTTTCCGGTTTGGTTCTCAACTTCTTGTTTATATTCTCTAAATTTCTCAAAAGCTTCTGATTTGTGTTTCATCGGGAACACATATCCGAACCTAGAAAGATCGTCAGTGAATGTAATGAAGTATGAAGAACCATCCCTGGCATGTGTAGACATAGGACCGCATACATCACTATGTATCAGTCCTAAGAGTTCGGTAACTCTTTCTCCGTGTCCCGTAAACGGAGTTTTGGTCATCTTGCCTTTGAGACATGACTGGCACGTGTCATAAGATGAAAATTCGAATGGTTTCAAATATCCATCCTTATGCAACTTAGCTAGTCGTGTCGCATTGATGTGACCCAGTCTACAATGCCATAAGAAGGATTCGTTCAGTTATGAACTCTTCCTCTTGTGTGTGTTTGTTATGCTCAGAACTGTTGATTGATTTAGAACATAAATGCCATTGCACAACGTACCTGATCCAACCAACTTTTGGTTACGGAAAATGTTCATAACATTATCCTGTAATACAAAATTATATCCCTCTTTACTTAATAAAGAAACCGATATAATGTTGCATATCAGGTTCGGCATGTAATAGCATTCGTTCAGAACCAATGTATTACCAGTAGGTAATTCAAGGTGATATTCCCCGACAGTCTTAGCTGCAACAATTGCACCATTTCCAACTCTAATGTCTTTATCACCTTTTCCAAGTTCTCTACCTTTCCTTAGCCCATGTAACTGATTACATATATGGGATCCTGACCCGGTATCTAATACCCAGGACGTAGAGGAAATGGAGAAACAGTTCTCAGTAACGAACACACCCGAAGAAAATGCATCATCATGTACTTTCTTCAATTGGGTGGCATGGGAATCCTGGTATTCCCCTATATCCTGTTCATTCCTATAACTCTTATAAGAAAGAACGGAACCAACGTTCCCCGGCACAGTATAACATGCGGGTTCAATCAATACATCCATATTATTATCTTTATTAGGGCATGAAATGGTCGCTACCTGGAGAGAGAGAGAAGAAAACACTTTAGCGTATGCTCTTGCAAGATCAGATTGGTTTTTATCTTATCTAATCAGGATGGCTCCCACTGGTTTTTATCAAATCTTCCTTCAAACCCTAAAAGGAAAGACTAGCCGGGATTAATTACACACTACAAGTTCGCCAATCTTTCAGCCAGGCCAGTGTCGGTACTTTGAGGGAGGTCCCCCGTGCTTTCGCACGAACCTAATTAATGTAAACCTCGTTTTCCCAGAGGCGTAACCCCGTTGAAACCTTTCTAGACACCTACTTGATCAGCTAATTGCAATGTGTAAAACTCTCCCAGGAGTAACTCTTACTCGCAGTGGGTATCGGGATCCAACTATCTCATAGAAGGTATGCAATCTCATTGCAAATTTCAACACTTGAAATTCCCGATAATATTTTTGCCCCTAGCAGCTATATGACCTTAACATAGTCAACAAATCATAAGTGCTAGTCAAGTTCAACCCGTCATTTCTCGATTGAATTAAACCCACCCGCACGACCCTTAACATAGTCAACAAAGTCGCACGACTACCCTAATCCAATCGCATCATATGCTTATGCAGATAAGCACTAATTAGCTACCGTACACTACGCCTTAACATAGTCAACAAACATAGCACGAATACTAACTAGTACTTATCTGAAATGACGGAGGGCTACGACAGGTTTTTCTGAAAACCTATTGCGTAATGAACTTGATATCGTTGTAGAATCAAATGAAGTTTTGAAATGGAATGATTTTGAGGCTTTTCTAGTTTTGCTAAAGGGGTCACTCCCTGTGAAGGGATCGTCCGCCCTTTCCTCGTCGAATGAGGTGCGGGATATATCATATATATCGCTGTGCAAAGCAAAAATCCAAAAGCAGTCAAAAGCAAACCGAGTGTGTAGCATCTGCCAGTTATTGCTAAAGGAGTCACTCCCGGTGAAGGGATCTCGGTCCTTTCCTCATGGAATAAGGTGCAGGGTATATCATATATACCGCTTTGCAAAGCAAGAACTGTAGCTACCTGTTTTGTTTAAAATTTGATTCTACAACATCTTAGTTTTTTTTTTCTTTCATTAATCACATTAATGAAGTCCCATCATTTAAATACCTAAACATCACAGATAAATACGACGTACACTTATGCCATCCGCATTCGCCTCGATGTCCCCTCGTGCACCGTTAGGTTAGGTAACTAATGACAGAGCAGGGCAAGGCTAGTGCGGGTGCAAAACATAAGTAACGTCTATATAATATATCATATATACTATATACTGTATATATCATAGAACATCACATGATCACATCACAGATATCGCAGCAGAAGAAACATATGAAACATTGGATATACTAGGACGTCCGTGTTTTCAATACGAGCCAGTATAAAACACGGATTCCACGGTCGTGATGTATAGCCAATCCTACACCCCTAGACCCCTACGAGAGCGGCAATCAACCCTACCAATTCTACGGTTAGGAGACCCGGACTCGACTCCTCGAGATGGTCTCCCACTGGACCCTAGAACCCGGTTACTTGTGCTCCCCTCCTTGGGTCTTGATTGATGTCAAAAACTGTAAGTACCGCAATCAGAAACGGCGTCGCTTCGTAGCTAGCCGGTGAGTGCGGGTCGATCAACAGAGACGGGTAAATTCTTTTACTGTGTTTTAACGAGTTGATTCTATTTGTCGTTTTGATTGGTTTATAAAAATCTATAAAAACTAGATCTAATTAATCTAATTAAAAGTCTTGCTAGGGTTAGGCTTAGGGGAAGTTTTGGAGATTAATGTTTTTCATCACCGCTTTCAATGCCTACTTATTTAGATCTATTAGATGTTAAGTTAATTATCAATAAAGTGGATACGAATCTTGTGGGAAGATGTTTCTTCCTCTAGATTCGTATTCTTCCTTTGTTGATAATTACCTAACCCCCACGGAAAACGCGCGCAACCGGCCCTTTATACTACGGTTCATCGTTACCTCGATGGGTAGGATGCCGCAGGGAGCGGTTGTGCTCGTATGCGTGGAGTTCTAATTCGTTAGGTTAAAGTGGCATTGAAAGGGGTGAGAGATCTCATCTCTGAACCCTTTCCCTAAGGCTAACCCTAACAAGCGAGGAGACTACTCGCTCATTAGGGGATTAGAAAACATTATAATTAAAAGAATAAAATACTTACTAGTTGACGGCTCCCTCCAAACAAGAAGAACAGATCTGAATTTTTATCTCAGAAATTCTGAATTTTATTGATTGAAAAGAGGCATTGTTATTCATCAAAGATTGAACATAACTTTCAAATCTTGCTGCGGATTCTGTAGATTGCTTGAGAAATGCTTCTAGACTCTTCTCGAGCGAGCTAACCTTATCATCATTTGGTTGAACTAAGTTGTTCGTTTGATTTGTATAAGGTTGTTGTTGGAAAGGTTGCTGGTTTTGAGTTTGTGAGGGTGCTTGTTGTTGTTGTGGAGGAGGTCTTTGAAAATTATTATTCCCTTGGAACTGTTGATTTGGGTGACTCCTCCACCCCTGATTGTATGTCGAAGAGTACGGATCATTTCTTTGTCGTTGCTGAAATGCAGCATTGACTTGATCCTGTCCTTGAATGGGTGCATTATAAGGACACTCTTCGGTTAGGTGCGACGGGTTCGAACAACAAGCACAAACAGTTCGTGTGGGTAGAGTAGGGGCAGGAGAAAACGATGAGATTTTAGTCTCAATGGCTTCTAGCTTTTTCATAAGTGAGGCCATCTCGGCCTTTATAGCAATCGACATATCTATTTGATGTATGCCTGCCCTAGATTGACCAACTGAAGAAGATGATGTGGTCTTGGTACTCTCCCACTGAATTGTTTGCTCACTTAAGTCCTCAAGAAACTGCCAAGCTTCGTCGCTAGACTTGGAGAGAAAATGACCTTGACATATTGTTTCTAGCAACTGCTTCGTTGCTGCGTTCAATCCCTCATATAATGTTTGGCAAAGTTGCCAATTTTCTATCCCATGATGAGGACATTGAACGAGTAGGTCTTTAAATCTCTCGAAGCACTTCCAAAATGGTTCGGAAGGAAGCTGTGAAAATTGTATAATCTCATTTCGGATTCTAGCAGTTTTGTGGTGAGGATAGAACTTTTTCAGAAAAGCTCTCACAAACTCATCCCGATTTCTAATGGAATGTGATGCGGTGCTGTATAGACACTTCTCGGCTAGGTCACATAAGGTAAAAGGAATGACCCTTAGCCTTATTGCGTCATCACTTAATTGGGTTGTCTTCATCATGGCGCAAACGTTTTGGAATTTATTAATGAAAATATATGCATCTTCGGATTCCAAACCATGAAACTTAGGCAGCATATTGATGAAGTGTGGTTTTATTTCAAAATTATCCCCATTCGCCGGTGGGGGTGAAAGACATGTAGGTAAAGAAGTGCGGACGGGGTAGAAGAGATCCTGGAGCGCAACTCGTGCGGGCGCTACAACAGGCGGTAGATTCGGGTTATTCGCACCTGGCGTAGGTGGAATCATTCCCGTCGGTAAGGTATCGTTGGGGTTGAATCCCGACATACCTTCGAAAGAAGAATTTAAAGGTGGAGGTAAGGAAATGGAGGGAATTTCGACGAAGGGTTCGCCGAAGGATTCGTTGGTCGGTACCAACGAAACACGGACTAATCGGGCGTTAGTATCCCTAGTCCAAAATGACATACACTAAAGGGTAGTGCAGTCAGAAAAAAAAAAGAAAAACAGAATGTGGGGGTAAGATAACGTCAGTGAGAAGAAGTGGTGGAAGTGAGTTTGCAAGTTTTCTTTAGCGGCAAGTTGCAAGTTTTTAAAAGATTTTTCTTTTTCTTTTTCTTTTATTTATGTGAAGTTTTTGCAAAGAGGTTTTAGGAAAGGGACTCGTGACACCAATGTGTCAACCACACATGCACAATCAGGCCTAGATCTATGGTCGCCTAGGTCTGCTAGACAGCTCCTAACTAGGGCTAGAAATAGACCTCAAACCGCCTCTTCACGGACAAATACGGCCAGGTAAGTGGGAAGGAACCACCACTACAGTGGGCCTAATTAATAACCACTAGCCTAGACACCGCAATGTCGGTTAGGATAAACGGCCGATGCCTACCCTAGTCCTTTTCCTATTGAGCTCGCTGTCCTTAGGTCTGAGTCTAATCTTTTTTAATTAATTGTGGTCGATGCAAAATGCTTTAGGTGTTTTCTGGGGTCCTGGGAAGGGTGATGAAATCCCCACCCAATCTGAGTTTGGTCAAATAGCCCCTTAAAGTCCGGTTAAATTATGCAAAACAAATAAAATCACTTGCAATCAAAATTTTTAGCGCGGCGCAAAGAAACCTGCAGAGATCTGTTATTTAGAAGGGGGAGAAAGACTCTTTACGCAAAGAATTCCTGCAGAAAACTTTTTACAGAGAGATATATTGTAGGTTGCAGAGGGAAGAAAGAGAGAACCAACCTACAAAATTTCAGGTGCTGACGTGTCAGAACAGGCGCGGAACCGCGGCGGATGGCCCCCTTATGCGGCTGAAACGCGGTGGAGTGGAGAGATCGGCCCCTGAAAAAAATTCTGTGGTTCTGTACCTTCAGTTCCTCTCTGTTCTTATGTACCAATTTATGTTTTGGCCTCTGTAAAATTCCAGATCCGCGATTCGACGCTGTTCCTGCAAGATTCAAAAATATACACCCTTCAAACAGATCAAATTTGATAATTTTTGTATTTTTTAATATTTTCAGATTTTTATAATTTTTCAAAATTTATATCAACCTGAAAATTCACAAAAAGAAATATTACGCCGTCCCCGGCAACGGCGCCATTTGATTGTTTGTCAAAAATTGTAAGGTTACCGCAATCAGAAACGGCGTCGCTTCGCAGCTAGCCGGTGAGTGCGGGTCGATCCACAGAGACGGGTAAATTCCTTTTATGTGTTTTAACGAGTTGATTCAATTTGTCGTTTTGGGTTGGTTTATAATAATCTAAATACTGGATCTAATTAATCTAATTAAGAATCTTGCTAGGGTTAGGCTTAGGGGATGTTTTGGAGATTAATGTTTTTCATCACCGCTTTCAATGCCATCTTTTTTAGATCTATTAGGTGTTAAGTTAATTATCAATAAAGTGGATACGAATCTTTTGGGAAGATGTTTCTTCCTCTAGATTCGTATCCTTCCTTTTTTGGTAATCACCCTAACCCCTACGGAAAACGCGCGCAACCGGCCCTTTATACTACGGTTCATCGTTACCTCGATGGGTAGGATGCCGCAGGGAGCGGTTGTGCGCGTATGCGTGGAGTTCTATTTCATTAGGTTAAAGTGGCATTGAAAGGGGTGAGAGATCTCATCTCTCAACCCTTTCCCTAAGGCCAACCCTAACAAGCGAGGAGACTACTCGCTCATTAGGGGATGAGAAGACATTATAATTAAAAGAAACATAAATAAAATACTTACTAGATTGACGGCTCCCTCCAAACAAGAAGAACAGATCTGAATTTTGCTTTCAGAAATTCTGAATTTTATTGATTGAAAAGAGGCATAGGGTTTTACAGATCTAAAATTACAATTTATAGGAAAATAGGAAACCTAGGGTTACAGACTCTCGCACATGCAAAATTACAGATTTTCCCACGTAAAATCCCAACATCTGCACCGACGCGCCGACTCAGAAAAACTCCACCGACACGTGTATTAGACGGCCGCGGATCCGCGGCGCCAGCATGGGTTTGGCCGCGGATCCGCGGCCAAACTAATGAGTCAGGCTCTGTACTTTTGTGGGCTTTCTTCTGGGTTTCTTGGCTTCCTGTTTCTATGTGTAGTTTCTCTGTTGGGCTTCTTATTATCCTCCAGATATTTCAGTGAATACTTGTAGCGATCTTTTAACCGTTCACATGACATTTTGGACCTTGTACTGTTCTTCGTCTAGGCTTGACTAGGATCCGTCCAATTGTTGGTCAAAAGTCCCTTTTCTGTTGTTTTGTGTCTTTTTCACTGTATTTGCTCCAGAAACCTGTAACCTGTAATATGCAACAAACGTGCGTCAAGAGTACCTGTTTATTTATAAAACGGATAAGAATAGGGGAATGAAAAATGCAATATTATGGTCTAAACAGGTCTATCCTAATGCGGAAAAGTAAATAATATACAAAAGGTGACAACTTCCGCAACCTGAAAGTGCCCCAAATAAAAGAATATTACATACAAGTTTTTACATGAATGAAAATGAAAAACACTCATCTCACATAAAAAACCCCGGCTATTCAAACACGACAATCCAATATAACATATCCAGCAACACATAACATCACATGTCATCAACGTAAGTAAATATGAGCATCCCAATTGTCGTTGACATATAGCAACGAAACCGGCGATATCACATATTACAGTTACGGTCACAGAAAAGAAAGTGTAAAACTACAACAATTGGAATCCGCAACATCTTGTTAGTTATATGTATGCCCTAGAGGCCATTACTGTACATAGGATGTATATTGTAGTGGAAGCTGGGACATATATGGGGAGGACCTTCTTGCTCGACATGGTAGTACGCTATCTGGTTGATCTTTACCTTAATGTGTATGCTGATTGTCTCTCTGTTACATGTTGGTAAAGCCCTTAGGATCTGTACTTGACTACCTGGACTATGATGCGGATCATACTAGTGGGAACATGGTAGTCCATAAGTACATCCTTCAAAGTCCCTAGTCGTGGGTGTATCGAGACGGGGCATCGATATACCAGAGTAGACTAGCGTATACCTTCTTGACCCATACAGATGGGCGATGGATGATCCCATATCCATTGGTGTTTGACATCGGAGATGATATACGGGTGCTCAGTAGAGACTGGGTACACTGGACGGACTCGCCGAGAACTCCCAGATGGTATTATACCTCACGTCAGATGGCAGTTCTCTGGTGACACTGGTACAGAGTAGTCTGTTGACCCGAGATCGTCATAGAGTCTTGTGTGGTTCCCACTTTGCTTTGATTTCCATCTTACCACGTCCAAGAGGGCGTGCAAAACGGTGGTTTTTGGGTACAGTCCCGAGTCACATGGAGGCAATGAGCGATAGGAGGGGATTCGTCTCTCCCGGTATAGGGGGTTGATGTTGCGCTGTGTTCGATTGGCTATAACAGGAAGTCCCTGGCCAGGGCTGATCAGAGAATTGCTGGTAAGTGTTACCAGTAGTTTCTCGACCCGTTATGAGCCTCATATCGACACGACTTATCGAGCTATTGGGGTCTGACGTTTACCACCCCTAGGCAAGATATGCGACATATCAGACGATCAGACCGGACTGTACGGTAGTGTTACTGGTCGGATTCACTGGAGTGTGAGCGGGCTTGCTCGTCGATCTTCAGATCGCTCAATACCCGGGTGGCCGTTACGTTTAGCAGACCGCTTGCGGCTTGTGGGTGTTTGATATGATCATCGCCTGCTGCCGGCGTATTGACGAGTCTTTAGAGTCCTACACAGAGGTTTCCTGGCTCAAGCGAAACGAAATAGGAGCGCATATGAGATATGTGCGGGACCGAGAATAATGCGTGTATGTGATACCGTATTCCATTCTCGCGATGAATGTATCGAATGGTTGTATGCGATATAACCTAGTTATCGATTCAAGCGTTGATTCGATAAGCCGATACATTGTATACTAGTCGGTTGTGTGCGACATGACCGGATCATTGAATCAAGTGTTGATTTAATGATTTATTGTATAATTATATATTTGATATATTACTTTGCATTAACTAGTATTGGTTCACTTTAAATGGATTTTCTCACTCGGATGTGCGCATTATATATGCGATATGATTTTGTGCACTTGATTGTATCATATTTGATGATACATGTTTACTTGATTAAGTGCAAAGAATTAAACCATGGTTAAAAGAATGGTTAGGGTTTCATTTCCTTTATTTATTCATTTATTTATTTGTTTATTCATTTTGGAAAAGAGGAGAAAAGAATGGTGGCTTAATTTGGAGTTTAGTTGAACCTTCATGAAACTTTGATCAAGTCAACCATTCTTATCTTATCCTTAACCCTAACCATTCCCACTAACCATGATTCATTCTCTACACTTGACTCTAGTTAACATTATGATAAGTTTTGATTTTTCTATTGTTTTTAAATAACTTATCATATATTTCTTTCTTCTTCTTCTTCATGAGCAAGGAAGAAAAAGCTTTCTTTATCAATGGTGATTGATGATAAAGAGTGAGAAATCCAAATCTAAAGTCTACCCACTTCCTATTTCTTCATCCTCTACCTCTTGCCAAGTAGTAGAGTGTGTTTTCTTCACAAGTTTCTTGACTTGGTGAAGTGAGAGCTTGATCTTGCGATGCTTCGACGTAGATCATCTTCGGCAAGGACATCGACGACCTAGCTCGCTTATTCTCCGATGAAGTCGATGCTAGAGCCCGGATTCTTTTTGGACAGCGGAGAGGACTTCGTTGCGGAGCTATGGAGGTGAAGCACCGGATCTACAAAGGTTGTATTTCCGATTCTCATAGTTAAGTGTTAACTAGTTAGCTTTTTCGCCTAGTTTTCTAGCAAACGATCCGTAGTCGGGTCTCTCGGCACCTAGATTTTTTGAATTTGGCATGTTCGATGCCTTGTGAGACCTCACTAGTGTGCCTAGGAACCCTACAGTGGTATCAGAGCCTAGCTAGAGCCTTAGGCGATGCGTAGACGGAGTTAGAAGTCCGATCGACCCGAAACCCCGACTTGAAAGTGCTCTCTGGACATTTTCTGTTTTGGTGGATTTTTGAGAATTAAAAATATGCAGAAAAATCAGCAGGAAATTCTAAGAATTACGGTGCAAAAATTAACTAATGATCCCTCAAAAGTGCGGCAGAACCGCGGCATTAGCATGCTAATGCGGCTGTTCCGCGGCCGTTTTGTCTTATTAGGCATTCAATTTTGCACAGTAATTCCTATTTTGCAGTGCTGGTTTTCCTGGGAATTTTTTTTTTTCTGAAATCAAGAGTTGAGTTTTTTTGGGTTGTATTAGGAGTTCGTACATTCGATCGGATTGTCTATTTTTGTCTATGTGTTTTTCGGATATTTTAGAATATGTTAAAAATTTCGACTGGACATAAATACCCACTTTTTCCCCTGCCGGAAAATTTCCAAGTGTTGGATTTTTCCGTGGTTTAAGGACGTTCTGAGTAGTGCAGGTAACGCGATGGTCCCTCTAGAAGACAACAAACCTTAACTCGATTATGTGACCGTCTTGAACTGCCCTTTGAACCTTAGGGTTTGGGGCAGTACGGCGTGCCACATGTGAGGCGTTGGCTTGACCCTTCTACGGCTGGACCGTTGGTACTGAGGCACGAACGGAATGTTGTTAGACTTATTTCATGTGTTGAGCTGTATCGGGAAAAGTTGGATGTTCGATTGTTCGATCGGAAAGTTTGACATTTTCTATTTATCCGGAATGGGATACAACAATTGGAATTCACAGAAGTTATGAGATAACTGAATGAATGTTATAAACGTAGCAGTTTAGTCTCACTTGATCGGTGCCACGGAATTTTGATGTGATCAAAAGTCCGTCGCAATCACGTAGCGTACGCGGATACTCGCCGGATAAACTTAATAGACAGCAACACCCCATAGCCCCGACCAAGTGACTGTAGGAGAACCCTGTCGCCGAAAGCATCCCTTCGGGTGCTCGCGGTAGCGGTGTTCCGCCTTGGTGCACTTCGTCGACGGTATCGGGGGTGCAGCCGTCTACTGAAGTTTGCGACGAGCATTCGATCAGGATGTCGGGAATCTTGTTGAATTACCCGACTTGATATTGAAAAGTGTTTTCGATAATGAGACTAAAATGCGGGGTTTATAATTGTTAGGCATGCGATGTCTAAGTAATTCATTTGGTCAGGCATGCGATGTCTGAGGTGGTTGCGGATTCCAACTGTTGTAGTTTTACACTTTCTTTTCTGCGACCGTAAGTGTAATATGTGATATCGCCGGTTTCGTTGCTATATGTCAACGACAATTGGGATAGACATATTTACTTACGTTGATGACATGTGATGTTATGTGTTGCTGGATATGTTATATTGGATCTTCGTGTTTGAATAGCCGGGGTTTTTATGTGAGATGAGTGTTTTTCATTTTCATTCATGTAAAAACTTGTATGTAATATTCTTTTATTGGGGCGCTTCCAGGTTGCGGAAGTTGTCACCGTTGATGTATATTATTTACTTTTCCGCACTAGGATAGACCCAAGGAGGGGAGCACAAGTAACCGGGTTCTGGAGTCCAGTGGGAGACCAACTCGAGGAGTCGAGTCCGGGTCTCCTAACTCTAGAATTGGTAGGGTTGCTTGCCGCTCTCGTAGGGGTCTAGGGGTGTGGGTTTGGCTATTCATCGCGACCGTGGAATCCGTGTTTTATACTGGCTCGTATTGAAAACACGGACGTCCTAGTATATCCAATATTTCATATGTTTCTTCTGCTGCGATATCTGTGATGTGATCATGTGATGTTCTTTGATAGATACAGTATATAGTATATATGATATATTATATAGACGTTACTTATGTTTTACACCCGCGCTAGCCCTGCCCCGCTCTGCCGTTAGTTACCTAACCTAACGGTGCACGAGGGGACATCGAGGCGAATGCGGATGACATAAGTGTACGTCGTATTTATCTGTGATGTTTAGGTATTTAAATGATGGGACTTCATTAATGTGATTAATGAAATAAAAGAAACCTAAGATGTTGTAGAATCGAATTTCAAAATAAAACAGGTAACTACAGTTCTTGCTTTGCACAGTGGTATATGTGATATATTCTGCACCTTATTCGATGAGGAAAGGACCGAGATCCCTTCACCGGGAGTGACTCCTTTAGCAATAACTGGAAGATGCTACACACTCGGTTTGTCTTTTGATTGCTTTTAAGTGTTTTTGCTTTGCACAGTGATATATATGATATATCCCGCACCTCATTCGACGAGGAAAGGACCGACGATCCCTTCACCGGGAGTGACTCCTTTAGCAAAACAAGAAAAGCCTCAAAAGCACTCCATTTCAAAATTCATTCGATCCTACAACGATATCAAGTTCATTACGCAATAGGTTTTCAGAAAAACCTGTCGTAGCCCTCCGTCATTTCAGATAAGTAGTAGTTAGTATTCGTGCTACGTTTGTTGGCCAGCGTCAAGGTGTAGTGTGCGGTAGCTAACTGGTGCTTATCTGCATAAGCATATGATGTGATTGGATTAGGGTAGTCGTGCGACTTTGTTGGCCTGCGTCAAGGGTCGTGCGGGTGGGTTTAATTCAATCAGGAAATGACGGGTTGAACTTGACTAGCGGACTATGGTTTGTTGGCCTGCGTCAAGGTCATAGGATGCTAAGGGCAAAATATTATCGGGAATTTCAAGTGTTGAAATTTGCAATGAGATTGCATACCTTCTATGAGATAGTTGGATCCCGATACCCGCTGCGAGTAAGAGTTACTCCTGGGAGAGTTTTATACATTACAATTAGCCGATCAAGTAGGTGTCTAGAAAGGTGTCAACGGGGTTACGTCTTTGGGAAAACGAGGTTTACATTAATTAGGTTCGTGCAAAAGCACGGGGGACCTCCCTCAAAGTACCGACACTGGCCTGGCTGAAAGATTGGCGAACTTGTAGTGTGTAATTAATCCTGGCTAGTCTTTCCTTTTAGGGTTTGAAGGAAGATTTGATAAAAAGCAGTGGGAGCCATCCTGATTAGATAAAATAATAACCAATCTATTCTTACAAGAGCGCACGCTGAGTGTTTTCTTCTCTCTCTCTCTCCAGGTAGCGACCATATCACGCCTTAATCAAGATAATAATACGGATTATTGACCGAACCCGCTTGTTTTACTGAGCTGGGGAACGTTGGTCCCGCTCCAACTTATAATTGTTATAAGACAGAGCAGGAAATTGGGGAATACCAGATTTCCCGTGCCGCCCAAACGAAGAGAGTGCATGCTGATGCATCATCTTCGGGTTTGTTCATTATACAGAACTGTTTCTCAGTATCCTTTACGTCCTGGGTATGTGATACCAGATCAGGATCCCATGATATGTAATCTGTTACATAGGGCTATAGAAAGGTAGAGAACTGAGAACGGGTGATAAGTTTCATGAGGCAGAAAACGGGGCAAGAGTTTCAGCCAAGTCTGTCGGTCACTGTCACCCTGTATTACCAATACATTGATTCTGAACGAATGTTATTAGATACCGAACCTGATATACAAAATCATATCAGTCTCTTTATTAGTAAAGAAATGATAAAATTTTGTATTGTTGGATAATGTTTTGAACATTTCCTATATCAAAAGTTGATCGGTTCAGGCACGTTATCTAAAAGCATTGATGTTCTAAATCAAACTACAGTTCTTAGTATACGGAACACATACAAGAGGAAGAGTTCAGAAATGAACGAATCCTTCTTGAGGCATTGTAGACTAGGTCATATCAATGTAACCCGACTGGCTGGAGTTACATTTAGATGCATATTTAAATCAGTTTGAATTTACATCTTGTGAAACTCGCCAGTCATGTCACAAAGATAAGATGACCATAGCTCCGTTTACTGGAAACAGAGAAAGAGTTAGTGAACTCTTGGGATGATACATGTTGATGTATGTAGGTCCCCTGTCTACACATGCCAGGACTGGTTCTTTATACTTCATTACGTTCTCTGATAATCTTTCAAGTTTTAGACCTATGTTCCTGTTGAAACACAAGTCCGAACCTTTTGAGATATTCACAGAATATAAGTTAGAAGTAGAGAACCAGATATACGGGTATAAGTATTATGTCCTATGATGAGGTCAGGGAGGAGAATACTTGTGCACGGAAATCCTGGACTATTCTAAAGGAGAATGAGATTCTCTCTCAGCATTACTCCTCCGAATACACCAAAGCACGATGGTATATCGGGGCGGAGCAATCACACCCTATGTGATAAGGTGTGCTCCATGATGAGTACTACTGAGTTACCTAATTCCTTTAGGGAGTTATGCACTTGAGAAGTTGCATACCTATTGAATAGGGTTCCAATCAAATCAGTTGCCTACCGCTTCATATGTGATATGGAAAGGGAAGAGCCCATATCTTAAGTTGGTTAAGATTTGGGGTTGTCCAGCCTATGTCTGAAAGAAAAATCCGGACAAGCTCGAGGCAAGGTCTGTAATGTAGAACTGGAAAAGTTTCAGCTATACGAACTATAGCAGATGATTTGATAGAACCAAGGGATTCAGTAGATACCAACGAACCTCAGCCTCTCCGCCGATCTAGTAGGGTTCCTCACCCACCTGAGAGATACTTCGGTTTCTCTATGACAGTGGGAGCGAGGATTGCATCATGAGATGATGACCCAACTAGCTTCGAGCAGGCCATCAGGAGTAAGACTCTGTAAGAATGGCTGGATGCTTAGCGATCTGCGATGGAATCCTTATACACCAACAAAGTATGGACTTTGGTTGCAATATCTGAAGGGTTAAATCCCCATCAGGAGCAAGTATATCTTGAGAAGATTGCTTGGTGTAGATGGAAAAGTTGAGACTTTCAAAGTTAGACTTGTTAAAGGTTTGCATCATTGACCAGATATGGATCATAATGTTAAAACCTTTTCAAGTAACTATGCTTAAGTCCATCCAGATCCTACTTGCCACGGCTACATACCATGACTGCGATATCTGGTGGTTGGGTGTCTTGACTGCTTTTCTAAATGATGATTTAGAAGAAAGCGTCTATAAGTACACAGCCAGAGGGCTTTGTAGACAGTGAGAGCAGCGGAAACGTGTGCAAGATGCTTTATAGGATAAAGCAGGCATCGCGGAGTTGGAACATCTGTTTTGATGAAGCGGTCAAAGAGTTTGACATCATCAAAATGATAGATGAACCTTGTATATACAAAAAGGTAGTAGGGAGTATGGTGACGATCCTCGTAGAGTACGTGGATGACATACTCTTGATAAGAAAGGAGTTTCTTATGCTACGCTCGATCAATCTCCGCTTATCACAAAGATTCTCCATATAGGATTAAAGTGATACCTACTAAATCCTGGATTTTGGATCTATGAGATAGATCTAAATGGATGTTAGGAAACTCACTAGATGTAGTGAGGTGGTGTCAATCGATCCTGAGGAGAATCACTGGAAGGGTTCCAGGGTGATAAAGACGACTGAATGTCAGTCACAGGCATTGTCTTTACCCTCAGTAAAAGGATGGTATGTTGGAAGAGTTCCAAGCTGGATACCGTGACATACTAGACGATAAAGGCAGGATACATCGCTACTTAAGATGCTACCAAAGAGGCTGTTTGGGTGTATATAGGTTCATGAGATGAACTATGTTCCTACCATTGTGTGACAATGGAGTTGTGGCTTATGCCAAGGAACGTCCGTCCCATCAGTGATCCAGACATATTCTAAGGCAGTATCACCTTATCATGGAGATAGTTGATCTCCAGGGTGATCGAGGTTTGGAGAGTAGACTCAGAGGACAACACAGCGGATCCACTCACAAAGGCCTGTTCCCGGAGAGAGACTTTTATGGGATGGTTGAGTATGAGATACTGCAACCACTGCTATCAGATGGCCCTAGTGCAAGTGGGAGATTGTTAGTTATATGTATGCCCTAGAGGCCATTACTGTACATAGGATGTATATTGTAGTGGAAGCTGGGACATATATAGGGAGGACTTTCTTGCTCGACATGATAGTACGCTATCTGGTTGATCTTTACCTTAACGTGTATGCTGATTGTCTCTCTGTTACATGTTGGTAAAGCCCTTAGGATCTGTACTTGACTACCTGGACTATGATGCGGATCATACTAGTGGGGACATGGTAGTCCATAAGTACATCCTTCAAAGTCCCTAGTCGTGGGTGTATCGAGACGGGGCATCGATATACCAGAGTAGACTAGCGTATACCTTCTCGACCCATACAGATGGGCGATGGATGATCCCATATCCATTGGTGTTTGACATCGGAGATGATATACGGGTGCTCAGTAGAGACTGGGTATACTAGACGGACTCGCCGAGAACTCCCAGATGGTATTATACCTCACGTCAGATGGCAGTTCTATGGTGACACTGGTACAGAGTAGTCTGTTGACCCGAGATCGTCATAGAGTCTTGTGTGGTTCCCACTTTGCTTTGATTTCCATCTTACCACGTCCAAGAGGGCGTGCAAAACGGTGGTTTTTGGGTACAGTCCCGAGTCACATGGAGGCAATGAGCGATAGGAGGGGATTCGTCTCTCCCGGTATAGGGGGTTGATGTTGCGCTGTGTTCGATTGGCTATAACAGGAAGTCCCTGGCCAGGGCTGATCAGAGAATTGCTGGTAAGTGTTACCAGTAGTTTCTCGACCCGTTATGAGCCTCATATCGACACGACTTATCGAGCTATTGGGGTCTGACGTTTACCACCCCTAGGCAAGATATGCGACATATCAGACGATCAGACCGGACTGTACGGTAGTGTTACTGGTCGGATTCACTGGAGTGTGAGCGGGCTTGCTCGTCGATCTTCAGATCGCTCAATACCCAGGTGGCCGTTACGTTTAGCAGACCGCTTGCGGCTTGTGGGTGTTTGATATGATCATCGCCTGCTGCCGGCGTATTGACGAGTCTTTAGAGTCCTACACAGAGCTTTCCTGGCTCAAGCGAAACGAAATAGGAGCGCATATGAGATATGTGCGGGACCGAGAATAATGCGTGTATGTGATACCGTATTCCATTCTCGCGATGAATGTATTGAATGGTTGTATGCGATATAACCTAGTTATCGATTCAAGCGTTGATTCGATAAGCCGATACATTGTATACTAGTCGGTTGTGTGCGACATGACCGGATCATTGAATCAAGTGTTGATTTAATGATTTAATGTATAATTATATATTTGATATATTACTTTGCATTAACTAGTATTGGTTCACTTTAAATGGATTTTCTCACTCGGATGTGCGCATTATATATGCGATATGATTTTGTGCACTTGATTGTATCATATTTGATGATACATGTTTACTTGATTAAGTGCAAAGAATTAAACCATGGTTAAAAGAATGGTTAGGGTTTCATTTCCTTTATTTATTCATTTATTTATTTGTTTATTCATTTTGAAAAAGAGGAGAAAAGAATGGTGGCTTAATTTGGAGTTTAGTTGAAGCTTCATGAAACTTTGATCAAGTCAACCATTCTTATCTTATCCTTAACCCTAACCATTCCCACTAACCATGATTCATTCTCTACACTTGACTCTAGTTAACATTATGATAAGTTTTGATTTTTCTATTGTTTTTAAATAACTTATCATATATTTCTTTCTTCTTCTTCTTCATGAGCAAGGAAGAAAAAGCTTTCTTCATCAATGGTGATTGATGATAAAGAGTGAGAAATCCAAATCTAAAGTCTACCCACTTCCTATTTCTTCATCCTCTAGCTCTTGCCAAGTAGTAGAGTGTGTTTTCTTCACAAGTTTCTTGACTTGGTGAAGTGAGAGCTTGATCTTGCGATGCTTCGACGTAGATCATCTTCGGCAAGGACATCGACGACCTAGCTCGCTTATTCTCCGATGAAGTCGACGCTAGAGCCCGGATTCTTTCTGGACAGCGGAGAGGACTTCGTTGCGGAGATACGGAGGTGGAGCACCGGATCTACAAAGGTTGTATTTCCGATTCTCATAGTTAAGTGTTAACTAGTTAGCTTTTTCGCCTAGTTTTCTAGCAAACGATCCGTAGCCGGGTCTCTCGGCACCTAGATTTTTTGAATTTGGCATGGTCGATGCCTTGTGAGACCTCACTAGTGTGCCTAGGAACCCTACACATCTTTAGACATCACATGCCTAATCAAATGAAATACTTAGACATCACATGCCTAACAATTATAAACCCCGCATTTTAGTCTCATTATCGAAAACTCTTTTCAATATCAAGTGAGACTAAACTGCTAGATTTATAACATTCATTCAGTTATCTCATAACTGTTTGTGAATTCCAATTATTGTATCCTATTCCGGATAAGTAGAGAATATTAAACTTTCCGATCGAACATTCGAACACCCAAGTTTTCCCGACTCTGATCAACACATGAAATAAGTTCAAAAACATTCATTTCATTTCTCAGTACCAACGGTCCAGCCGTAGAAGGGTCAAGCCAACGCCTCACATGTGGCACGCCGTACTGCCCAAAACCCGAAGGTTCAAAGGGCAGTTCAAGACGGTCACATAATCGAGTTAAGGTTTTTTGTCTTCTAGAGGGACCATCGCGTTACTTGCACTACTCAGAACGTCCTTAAACCACAGAAAAATCCAACACTTGGATATTTTCCGGCAGGGGAAAAGTTGGGTATTTACATCCGGTCGAAATTTTTAACATATTCCAAAATATCCGGAAAGCCACATAGACAAAATCTGATAATCCGATCGAAACATCGAAGCTCTAAAACACCTCAGAAAATTCAACTCTTGAATAAATATTAAAAATACCCATAAAACTCAGCTGCTGAAATAATGAATTACTGTGCAAATATTACAGGAAAATCCCATTAGTTGGCCGCGGAACCGCCACAGAAGCCAAGCTTCTGCCGCGGTTCCGCCGCACTTTTGACTGTTCATGAGGTAAATTTTGCACCGTAGTTCATAGAATTCCCCGCTGAATTTTTTAAGCATTTTTAATCTGGAAAAATCCCAGTTTTTAGAAAAAGTCTAGAGAGCATGATGTGTTAGGGTTTCGATGTGTATTCGGGTTTCAGACGTCGTCTAGACTTCGCCTAAGGCTCTAACTAGGCTCTGATACCACTGTAGGGTTCCTAGGCACGCTATAGAGGTCTCACAAGGCATCAACCATGCCAATTTCAAATTTTATGGGTGCCGAGAAACCCTAATACGGATCGTCGACTAGAATTCTAGGCGAAACATTAAACTAGTTAACGACTTAACTAAAGGAGAGAGGCTACAACCTTTGTAGATCCGTTTCTCCACTTCCTTAGCTCCACGTAGGCGTCCTCTCGCTGTCCATCTCGAATCCCGAACTCAATCGTCGGCTTCATCGGAGAAATGGGCGGGCTCGGTCGTCGGCTTCGTGCCGAAGATGATCTACGTCGAGGCATCACAAGTTCAAGCTCCAACTTCACCAAGTTGTGAAACTTGTGAAGAAAACAGCCAAAACCACTTGGCAAGAGGTAGAGGATAAAGAAATAGGAGGTGGGTTCACTTTAGAATTGGATTTCTCACTCTTTAGCTCAAGGTGCCATTAATGGTGTCAAGCTTTTTCTTTGAAGAAGAAGAAGAAGATGAAGATAGAATATGATAAGTGTTGGATTAAAAATGAGAATAATATCATTACTTATCATATACTAACCATGGTGAAGTGTAGAGAGCAAACTAGGGTTAGGTGCATGGTTAGGTTAAGAGAAGAAAACAAAAATGGTCAATTATTCAACTCTTCATGAAGCTTCATGAAAGAAACAAATAAAGCCACCATTTTTCTTTTCCTTTCCAAAATGAATAATCAATATAAATAAATGAATAAGTAAATAAAACCCTAACCATTCATATAACCATGGTTTAATCTTTGCACAAGCACAAGTTAACATGTATCATCAAACATGATACAAACATGTGTACACAAAAATATATCACATATACAACGTGCACATCAAGTGAGAAAATCCTTTTAAAATGAACCAATACTAGTTAATGCAAAGTAATATATCAAATATATAATTATACATCAAATCATTAAATCAACACTTGATTCAATGATCCGGTCATGTCGCACATAACCGACTAGTATACAACGCATCGACTTATCGAATCAATCTTTGATTCGATAACTAGGTTATATCGCATATAACCAATCGAAACATTCATCGCGAGAATGGAATACGGTATCACATACATGCATTATTCTCGGTCCTGCACATATCTTATATGCGCTCCTATTTCGTTTCGCTTGAGCCAGGAAACCTCTGTATAGGACTCTAAAGACTAGTCAATACGCCGGTAGCAGATGATGATCATATCGATCACCCACAAGCCGCAAGCGGTCTGCTAAACGTAACGGCCACCCGGGAATTGAGCGATCAGAAGATCGACGAGCTAGCCCGCTCACACTCCTGTGAATCCAATCAGTAACACTTACCGTACAGTCCGGTCTGTTCGTCTGATATGTCGCATATCAAGTCTAGGGGTGGTAAACGTCAGACCCCAATAACCGATAAGTCGTGCCGATGTGAGGCTCATAACGGGTCGAGAAACTACTGGTAACACTTACCAGCAAATCTCTGATCAGCCCTGGCCAGGGACTTCCCTGTTACGGCCAATCGAGCACTGCGCAACATCAACCCCCAATACCGGGAGAGACGAAACCCCTCCTATCGCTCATTGCCTCCATGTGACTCGGGACTGTACCCAAAGACCACCGTTTTGCATGCTGTCATGGACGTGGTAAGGTGGAGATCAAAGCACAGTGGGAATCACACAAGACTCTATGACGATCTCGGGTCTGCGGACTAACCTGCACAAGTGTCACCTGAGAACTGCCATCTGACGTAAGGTATAATACCATCTGGAAGTTCTCGGCGAGTCCGTCCAGTGTACCCAGTCTCCACTGAGCACCCATACACCATCTCTGATGTCAAACACCAATGGATATGGGATCATCCATCGCCCATCTCATGGGTCGAGAAGCGTATACGCTAGTCTACACTGGTATATCGATGCCCCGTCTCGATATACCCACGACTAAGGACCTTGAAGGATGTACCTATAGACTACCATTTCCCCACTAGTATGATCTGCATCATAGTCCAGGTAGTCAAGTACACATCCTAAGGGCTTTACCAACATGTAACTATAAGACAGTATAAAGAGACAAGTGTACATGTTAAGATAAAGAGTAACCAGATAGCATACTATCATATCGAGCAAGAAAGTCATCTCTATATATGTCCAAGCATCCAATATAATATACATCATCTGTACAATACTGGCCTCTAGGACATACATACAACTAACATCACGAGTGCCCAACATCGGCATCCAAATAACATAAATACTCGTGTTTAGCATCGACACGCAAATCCTCCTCTATCGGGCATCCGTCAGTCCGGGTCAGCCCTCTCTCAATATATCGGGCATCCGTCAGTCCGGGTCAGCCCTCTCTCAATATACCGAGCATCCGTCAGTCCGGGTCAGCCCTCTCTCAGTATACCGGGCATCCGTCAGTCCGGGTCAGCCCTCTCTCAATATAAGCCACCCTAGCACTGAGAAAACACAGGGTGGGCGCACCGAAATATCATATCAATGGAATCAGGTTTTTAAATGATTATATATTTGAAATGGCCACTGTTCCCAAATCCAGAAATCACATGAAATCCCCAACCAATATGCAAGTAAATGTGATGTGATATGTGCATCAAGTATGAATATCTTGCCAATTCTAACGGTGTGTGTGTGACATGCATGGTAGTGCTCGTGCAACATGAACTGTCGGTAAAGGTGCGGTGTTCTATCAATTCTAATTTATATACATATAGCAGGGAATGCAGTATGCACTAAATAGTAGCCATGAACAGTCAATGTATGTAAATGCAGCTATAAGGTCTTATCAGCCCTGACGTAGAACGCTATGAGGGCGATATCCCCGTAGATGTTAAATCTACTCACCGAAGTCTCGCGCTAAGTGTAGCCGACGACTTGCTTCCCCTTCTTCGCAGCGTCCGTCTCACTCGCCTGTGAACCTAGAATCATACAATATATATCACACATAAGCTCAAATCCATAAAAACGTGATATTACGGTCAAACTAGAAACCCGTGTCGCAAACCAATCGCGCGTGTGCGCGATACGCTAAAACGTGTGATCACGTGCCTGAAACTACCCTAATGCGTCGCGATACGCAGAAAACCCAAACCCACACGCGTATCACGCGTGTCGAGAAGGTTTTAAAATACGAGAAATAGGTATATAGATCCAGATTTTTGTACAGTAAGAATCAAACAAAATTATACATGCCAGGAGCCTAAGGATTGCAGCAGACACCTATAGGACCAAGCCCGAACCCATTCCCTCCCCATCTGGCCGCAATTTGCGGCCAGAAACAATATTCCGGCGTCCTGAAGGAGTCCTATGGTGGTCGGGTTCTACCAGGGGAATCAGATCCTAACCATTATGCTACAGTCATCTTAAATTTAATCTGAACTCATCGGGTCGATAGCGGTTTACAGAAAGTCAAAATTTGCTTAAAAACAATGAATTTGCATCAGAAAGAAATATGGTGCTATTTCAGTGCAATTGGGGGCTAAGCTGGGTTAAAATGGCCCTAACAACACACTATCAACCTACTAAAACCAAATCACACATCACTTGCTCAAGGTTCCCACTAATCACCACATATCGCACTAAATCGCACCAATAAACACTAACCGAAGCAAAACTACACTAAACAAGTAAACTAGGGAGTAAGTTCAGGAAATATACCCTACACTCGACCCTAGGGAGCTGGAGGAAGAAGAAGAAGTGGAGGGAAGGAGCTGCAGTTGAAGTTGTGCTGCTGCTGCTGCTCACTGATGCTGCTGCTGCTCTCCTCTGTTGCTGCTGTTGCTGCTTCTGGCTGCTACTGTGCTTGCTTCAGCTGCTGCTGAGCTTGCTTCTGCTGCTGCTGCTGAGATGGTAAGTGGGTGTGTGTGTGAGTGAGGTAGAGAGAAAAAGAACAAAAGAATGAGAGGAATCATAACCCCAAATTGTCAACCCCTCCACTCTCTCTCTTCATTAAATGCAAGCATGGCTTTTGCTATGATGCATTCTCTCTCTCTCTTTCTCATTCTCACCAAGTCAACACAAAAAGGGGAATTCAAATTAAAGCAACCATTAAACAACTAATTAAACTTAATTAAAACCCAAAAGACTTAATCCCCATGATTAAACCCACCATGGTTGCTAATCATGGTATTACCTCATTTAAAAACCCTAGTTTACATGCACATGTGTGTGCAAGCCTAGGAAAATTCCAGGAAAATATTTATTAAATTAGGAAAAATATTTGAAACACAATTTGGTAAACTTTTTATTAAAAATCCTTTATTTAAATATAAATAGTCACTAAACACATCCTAAGGTGTTACAGGTTTATATCTTAACGATATTAAGGTACGGAGTGTTGTCCGGCTTATGCTTAAAACCAGACTCTGGATAAGTCAAGGCACGTTTCTGTAATGGCTGTTTGTGGGTTGACCCGAACTATAACGAGGGTCAACTTTCTACCATCTGGAAGATCAATAGTGATATTGTTCTTGACTCGCCACCGTTTTAGTAAAATGGGTTTTTTCAGAAAACAATAGTGGGAGTATAGTAGAACTGGAAGTGATTCCAGAACTGCAAACGATTACTGAAAATTTAATAAGAACCCAAAGATTCAATCTGGTTTGATATTCCATTGGCCACTCCACAGATATGGTGGGTAACCTCAGGTACTTGAGAGGTACTTTAGTATGCTCAAAGACGGTGACAGGGAGCTTCTTGTTTCCCCAGACTTGACACTACTGTTGTTCCAGGCTTTGAGACCCGGCAGAAGGATGAGTATAACGTCGTTCTGAACTGGCTTTAGAAGTGCACGTGAATATGACTCTGCCGGAGGGTTGTCGTAGTCAGTGGGAGCAGCGGAAGCTAAGTGGGGACTTGACACTACTTTTGTTCAAGGCTATGAGACCCAGCAGGAGGATGAGAATAGCGTCGTTCTGAACTGGCATTAGAAGTGCACGTGTATATGACTCTGCCAGAGGGTTGACGTAGTCAGTGGGAGTAGCGGAAGCATAGTGGACAAGTGGCTTATGTCTATTAGAGACTAAAGCAGAAATAGCGGAGATAGATCATCTATTTCTGATGTGACAGTCATAGGTTTGACTTCATCAGAATAGGGGATGGATCTGTTAAGAAGGCAGTAGGGTGTGATGTCCTGGTATATGGATGACATACATAAAGTAGGAAGTGGAATTCCTATACTACAATCGGTTATACTTTGGTTGTCACACAGTGGTTTCTCCACATAGGATATAGACAAAATATCAGACATTCTGGTTACTAGATCTATGGTTTTAGATCTAGATTTAGGTAGTTTCCCAATCGGGGTACCTTGACAGCATTCTACAGGTGTTTTAGAATGGACGACTCCAGGCACGGTAGTATACCTGTAGGTGATGGAGTCACCCTCTCTAAAGGTGTCGTTCAGACTAAAGGGGAGAGGGATGTGCATGATTGACATATCACTTGCTTAGGCAATTGAGTCAATCATGAGATGTCAAGTACCGCGCCAGATGTTATTTTTGCACTAGATGCAATAAGCTGATATTAATCCTATCCTGGAGAAACGTTCGGAAGAACTTTTAGAACATAAGTGGATGTTCTAGGGATATGATAACAACCGCCTCTTTTAGGAGACGGTTATCATTCCAGGCTTCCAAGGTGACCTGAATGACAGAGTGACTGTCAGAGTTGTACCTTTCCATCTGATGAGGGGCAGTATTTTGGACAGGTGGTCCAAGCGGATACTGAGGGAGGCATGGCGCAGGATACTGATTAAGTTCAGTTGACGATACAGTCTAAGAAGTTTAGATATGGAGTTCATTTATGAACTAGGTCCCATCAGATATCCAGACATATTATAAGACAGGTATTGCTCATTTCGGGAGATGGCTTTCTCCGCGAACATGAGATAAAGAGAGACATAGAAAGAAACATTAGGGCGGATCCACTCACTGAGGCTATTACTCGAACGCAGTAGTTTCACAACCGGGCTTTGTGAGACTGATTAGTAGAGGAGTTGGGTGTTCGGTATCATACGGGCTGTGAGTATGCGACATTGCAATAATTAGTCTTGAGTGCAAGCGGGAGATTGTTGGATATAGTGCCGTCAGAGTCAATTATTGGATCACAGGCACGTGATTGCAATGATTGAAGGAGGACCTATGCCGGTAGGACAGTCTTACTCGAGATGATAGTATGTTATCTGGTTTATATTTATCATCGTGTACTACTTTAGTTGACCTTACAGGTCGCTATTACACGTTGATAGAGCCCTTAGGATTCTTTCTTGACTGCCAGCAGTATGATGGCAATTATATATATGGGAGCTGGGTTCTATAAGCACATCCTTAAATGGTCCCTAGTCGTAGGAGTTTTTGAGACAGGGCATCGATTCTCCGGAGTAGACTACTGTATACAGTCGAGACCCCGACGAGGGGCGGTGGCCGGTCTCACAAGCCATTGGTGTCAGTTGGTTCATCTAAGATTTATACAGGTTCTCATTAGGTTATGAGTGTAAGTCCACGTTTCCCACCCCGGTGCTTGCGGGGAGGCGGAAACTTTATGAAAAATCGGATTTTTACAACACTAGGCAACATGGACTATGCAAAAGGAAGGATCTTTGCTAAACAAAACTAACTAACAAGCTAAAAGAGTTAGCTACTTGTAAAGTGGGTTATACCTAGGTCTTCAAGTCCTTCTCTTCTTGCTCCTTGGAGTGAAAGAACGGGTTCTCCTTGTCGCCTTCTCTTGCCGAAGAAAGATCCACCCGAGGGCCTCTACCTTTGGCTCCAACTTCAAACTAGAAGTAACTAAGGTGCCTGGTGTGCTAAACCTAGGACCATAGAAAGAGTAGAGAGTATTTTTGAGGGTTTTATCTTAAGCTCAAAGGGTTTTCAACTCATGAGACGGGAGAGCTTGAGAGAGAGGAAGAGGAGGAGAGAGAATCAAAATGATAGAATGAGAATAGTTTTACAACCATAACAATATATGTGAATTAACTAATTAATAATATTAATCCAAAATGAAAAAGGTGATGGTTGGTTTGATGAGACCATTATCATATCACATTGAATGTTTTTTTTGCAAAGATCAAAGAGCATCTTTGGAGTGTAATGATGATGGTCAATGTTTCAACCATGGTCAACAAGTCAACCAAGGTCAACAAGTCAACAACCCTAACCATGACACAATGTCATTTAATTAATATTATTAATTGATATTTCACATGTCCATTAGGGTTTGGAAAAAGACAACTGTCAACCGTGCATACACACCCGTTCCGAAACCCTATTGAAAGTCCTCTTCCTCCGCCTCAATCAACTGTGCATACACACCCGCATTCGTGTTCCGAGGAACACGAATACAAAGAGATAAAACCAATCCCAAATCATATACTAGGATCCGGTTTAAACCAAAGCCCGCTAGTATAAGTTGTCCGGACACCAAACGTGCACAAGTGCGCGGATATGAACGAACCCCGTCGCAAAACCATGCGACCTCTACTCATTTTGCCTAAAGGCGAATAACCCTCTGTGTGGGACTCTAAAGACTCGACACTACGCTGGCAGTGGGTTTAACCACAGACCGCAAGCGGCACTAGCTGTACATAACGGTCCCCAGATAGATGCCGATAAGAAGACGGACGAGGTGAAACCCATCTGAACTCCTACTAAGCCTGAATGTGACAGTCTTCGTACAGTCTGGTCTGTTCGTCTATGAATATCGCATGGCGGGCCTAAGGGGGCGGTAAACATCAGTCCCTTAATAGCGGTACAAGTCGTGCCGGAGTGTAGGCCAGAACACCCTGAGATAACACTAGAAACCTACCAGTCTATCTCGCTTGCCCTGGCCATGGACTTTGTGTAATGGATCTCCTAGACACAGCGAGATATCAACCCCCAATACAGGGACAGATGAATCCTGTCTAACCGTCACTGCCTCCAAGTGCTTCAGGACTGCACCCAAAAACTACCTGTTTGCACGACTCCTTTGAGCCGTGGTAGGGTAGTAATCAAAGTACAGTGGGAACACACTCGAGACGAAGTGACAGTGTCAAGTCAACGGACTAAGCTGTACTCATGTCACCTGGGAACTGATAACTGACGATAGGTATAATACCAACCAACAGTTCCCGACGAGTCCTGTCTAGTGTACTCGTAACCTAACGAGCACCCGCATGCTATCCCAAGTACGACGTACTGACGGCTGTGGGACAGACCGTCTCCCAAGCTGGGATGAGAAGCGCATACGCTAGTCTACTCCGGAGTATCGATGCCCGGTCTCGATAATCTTACGACTAGGGACCTGCATAAGGATGTGCTTGTGGATTACCGAGCCCCCATGAGTGTGACTGCCATCACAACGCTGGTAATCAAGAAAAGATCCTAAGGGCTCCACTAATGTGTATAGGCGATATGCTAAAAGAAACACATGCACACATTAAAGCAGAAACAAACCAAGTAGCATACTACTATTTTGAGCAAGAATGTTAATACAAGGTGAGTATCCCAAGCTTCCATCAAGTAATATACAATTTAGTATGATACTGTAATGGCCTCTGGGCATATACACTAACAATCTCCCACTTGCACTAAGGCCATGTACCGGCGTATCGAAGACCTATCATCTCGATCAGCCACTCGAACTAAGTCTGTGGTAAGGCCTTGGTGAATGGATCAGCTGTGTTATCTTCCGTAGCAACTCTCCGAACCTCGATCTCCTGGCGACCCATGATCTCCCTGATCAGGTGATACCGCCTCAAGATGTGCCTGGACTTCTGATGGGACCTGGGTTCCTTCGCTAAAGCTATAGCTCCGTTGTTGTCACAATACAACGGTATTGGTTCAACAATGGTAGGAACCACCTGAAGCTCCGTGAGGAACTTCTTCATCCAGACAGCTTCCTTTGCGGCATCTGCAGCAGCGATATATTCCGCTTCCATCGTCGAGTCAGCAACGGTTTCCTGTTTGGAACTCTTCCAACACACCGCCCCTCCATAGAGGGTAAAGACATAACCCGACATGGACTTGGAATCATCCTTGTCACTCTGGAAGCTGGAGTCAGCAAAGTCCTCGATCTGGAAGTCTTTTCCGCCATACACCAAGAACATCTTTTTAGTCCTTCTCAGGTACTTGAGAATGTTCTTTACCGCTATCCAGTGTTTCTCCGCGGGGTTTGACTGATACCGGCTTACCACACTCAGTGCATAAGCTACATCTGGTCTGGTACACAACATCGCATAGATTATAGAGCCTACCGCAGAAGCGTAGGGTATAATAGACATGCGATCCCTTTCCAAATCAGTCTTGGGAGACATCTCTTTGGAGAGGGTGATCCCGTGACAAGCCGGTAGATTACCGCGCTTGGAATCTTCCATACTGAATCTTTTCAGTATGGTGTCGATGTACCTGGACTGTGAAAGTCCTAATATCCTCTTGGATCTGTCACGATAGATCCGGATCCCCAGAATGTAAGAGGCATCACCCAGGTCTTTCATGGAGAACCTGTGTGACAAGAACCCTTTGACAGATTGTAGCATAGGAATGTCATTTCCTATCAAGAGATTGTCATCCATATATAAAACGAGGAATACTACAGTTCTTGCTACAAATCTACTATAGATGCATGGTTCATCTGGATTTTTGATAAAGCCAAATTCTTTGACCGTCTCATCAAAAAAGATGTTCGAACTCCACGATGCCTGCTTTAGTCCATAGATGGACTTAAGCAACATGCACACCTTTCCGCTGCTCCCACTCTGAATGAAACCCTCTAGCTGATCCATATAGTCACACTCCTCTAAATTTCCATTTTGAAAAGTGGTCTTTACATCCATCTGCCAGATCTCATAATCGTAGAAGGCAGCAATGGCAAGAAGAATCCGAATGGATTTCAGCATAGCCACTGGAGAAAAGGTTTCGTCATAGTCCAAGCCAGGTCTTTGACGGAAACCCTTTGCAACAAGTCTAGCTTTATAGGTCTCAACCTGTCCATCTACACCAATCTTCCTTTTGAAGATCCACTTGCATCCTACGGGTTTTACCCCATCTGGAGCAATGTCCAACGTCCATACTTTGTTGGTGTACATGGACTCCATTTCGGTCCGCATTACATCCATCCATTTTACCGAGTCAACGCTCTGAATGGCCTGCTGGAAGCTAGTCGGCTCATCACTATCAATGATGCAATCCTCTCTATCCCCGTGTATGAGAAAACCGTAGTATCTCTCGGGCGGATGAGACTGCCTACTACTTCTGCGGAGCGGCGTAGCAATGTCCTGATCTTTCGAACCCTCTTATTCTACTAAGCTTTCAGTAATAGCTCGTGGTTCTGGAATTTCTTCCAGTTCTACTGCACTCCCACTTATCTGATTTTCCAAAAACTCAGTTTCCAAGAAGTGGGCATAACGAGAAACAAAAACCTTTTGTTCCTCTTCGCAATAGAAGAAATATCCCTTGGAGTTCTTTGGATATCCCACAAACTTGCACTGTACTGAGCGTGCCTCGAGCTTGTCCGCATGCTGCATTTTGACAAAAGCTGGACATCCCCATGTCTTAATATGATTAAGATACGGTGTCTTCCGACACCACATCTGATATGGTGTAGTAGGCATAGTCTTAGTTGGAACTCGGTTCAAAAGGTATGCAGCTGATTCTAGTGCATATCCCCAGAATGATCGAGGTAACTCAGCGTTACTCATCATGGACCGTACCATATCCAATAGGGTTCGGTTCCGTCTCTCCAATACACCGTTATGTTGCGGAGTGTATGGAGGAGCAAGCTGAGAGATAATTCCATTCTCTATTAAGCAATCCAGGAACTCGGCACTCAAGTATTCACCACCTCGATCAGATCTCAGTGTCTTAATACTTTTGCCTGTTTGTTTTTCAACTTCATTCTTATATTCCTGGAATTTTCCAAAGGCTTCGGATTTATGTTTCATCAAGAATACATATCCGTACCTTGAAAAATCATCCGTAAAAGTAATGAAGTAAGAATAACCGCTTCGTGCATGCGTAGACATTGGACCACACACGTCGCTGTGTACGAGTCCCAAAAGCTCGCTCGCTCTCACTCCGTGTCCAGTGAACGGAGTCTTTGTCATCTTTCATTTGAGACAGGATTGACAAGTTGCATATGATTGATATTCGAACGGATCCAAATATCCTTCTGAATGTAACTTCGTCAACCTTCTCTCATTGATGTGACCCGGTCTACAATGCCATAAGAAAGTCTGATTTGTTTCCGGAGACTTTCTTTTGTGTGTATTCTGGACATTGAAAATCTATGGTTGGTTTAATACGTATATACCATTGCTTAATGTACCTGAGCCAATCAGAACTTCATTAAGGTGAATGTTAACAACATTACTTATAAACGCAAATTCATAACCTTCTTTAGAAATCAAAGATACAGAAATGATATTACAAGTTGCGTTGGGTACAAAAAAGCAATTACATAAAACCAAAACATATCCATCTGACATTCCCAGGTGATAGTCCCCCACGGCCTTAGCATCCATGCTAGCTCCGTTTGCAACTTTGAGGGTCATGTCACCTGCTTTTAAAAACCTACGCTTTCTCAACGCCTGCAAAGAATTACAGATATGAGATCTTGATCCGGTATCCAATACCCAGGACGTAGAGTTTATTGATAGACAGTTTTCAATAACATACACACCTGAAGCTGAAGCCGCAACCTGCTTCAGATCCTGTGTTCTGGCTTTCCAAGCCCAGCAATCTTTCTTCCAGTGACCACTCTTATGACAGTAAAAGCATTCTTCCTTATCCACAAGCTTCCCCGCTGCCTTTGTTGCTTTTGCCTTTCCCTTCGTATCCACTTTACTAACACCGCCCCTTGGTTTGGCGAGGGGTTTTCTTCTTTTTTCCCTTGGTTTTCTCCCTGGACCTAGAAGAAGAAGATTCTCCTACAAACAAAGTGGATGTTTCCCTACCTTTCTGTAGGGTGCCCTCTGCATTCCTCAGCATGTTGAGGAGTTCTGAAAGTTCAACTTTCTTTTCCTGCAAGTTGAAGTTCAGGATGAACTGGGCGTAAGTGGAAGGAAGGGACTGAAGAATCAAGTCCGTATAGAGCTCATTCTCCAACGTGGTCCCAAGGCCTGCGAGCTCCTCTATGTAGCCAATCATCTTAAGCACGTGTTCCGCTACCGATGATCCGACGGCCAATCTTGCCGAAAACAACTCCTTCGACACATCGTATCTGGCGATACGAGATTGCTCTCCATACAGTTCTTTTGTATGGAGAAATATGGATTCGAGGTCCATATTCTCGTGCCTCCTCTGATGTTCGTTGTCCATAGAGGCAAGCACGAGGCACTTGGCTTTCGCTCAGTCGATTTCCCAGGTCTTACGGATTTCCCTATCCGCGACGCTGGTTTTGGGACCTGGGACAGGGGGAGCTTTGGTGGTAAGGAGATACCCCAACTTGTCATAAGTGATTGCCATTTTGACATTCCTGAGCCAATCTTTGTAGTTTGGCCCTGTCGGTATGTTTTTATCTAGAAGTAACTTAAGTCCAGTCATGATGTTTGGTCGCTGTAATTAGGAGAGAGAGAAGAAACACTTTAGCATGATGCTCTTGCAAGTTTAGAGTGGTTTTTAATTTGTCTAAACAGGATGGCTCCCACTGTCTCTCGAATCCCTCCACAAACCATAAAGGAAGAATTAATCGGGATCAATCTCACCGTACAATACTTGCTTAACCTTTCTGCCAGGCCAGTGTTGGTACTTTGAGGGAGGTTTTCCAACTCTTTCGCGAAATTCCTTAATTAAATAACCTCTTTTCCCTGTGGGCATAGCCCCGCTAACACCTTTCTAGACACCTACTTGGTTTATAGCAATGATCGTTAAGTGAGAAAGTTCCGGAGGAGTAGTATATACTCACAGTAGGATCGGGATCCAAATATCATCGCGTGACAAAACTGAAGGAATCCTACCAGAATCATCACACTCCAAATGGTATGCAGCGCTAGCAAGTTTCAGTTCTTTTGAAACTCCCGATGTGGATTTTTGCCCCATGCTCTTATGACCTTGACTTTGGCCAACAAATCATAAGTCACATGTCAAGTTCTACCCGTCATTCTCCAGGTTAATTTGAGCCCACCTGCACATACCCTTGACTTTGGCCAACAAGGTAGAACGACTGCCCCAAACCAACACATCTATCTATGCTGCACATGAATACCCAATAGCTACCAATCACTATGCCTTGAGTTTGGCCAACAAACATAGCTTGAATACTTATTGACCATTCATGTGAAACGACGGAGGGCTACGAATGGTCTTGGCAAAACCGTGAACGTAGTGAACTTGATATAATCGATGGAACGAGATAGCTTTCAAAAGGAGTGGTTCAAGCTCCGCATTTAAAAGTTTGGTTTTGAAAAGAACCGAGTGGTTTTCAAAGTGTTCCAACGACTTTTACTTGGTTTATTTTTTTCTTGCATTAATTCCAATGCGTCCCATCATTTAATCCTACCATTGCAGAAAACAACGAAAATATGACGTACGCTTATGCCATCTGCATTCGCCACGGGGTCCCGTCATCACCCGTTAGGTTACTTAACTAACGACAGAGCGGGGGCTGGACTAGCGCGGATGCAAAACATAAGCAACGCCTAAATAGATATCATATAGATATATATGAACATTCGTCACATGCAATGATATCCATTCCAGATCACAGATGAATACATTGGATATACTAGTAATCCGCAATTCGTACGAGCCTGTAACGAAGAGCGGATTACACGGTCGCGATGAATAGCCAAACCCCACCCTAGACCCCTACGGGTGCGGCAAACTACCCGCCAAGTATCCGAAGTGAAGCAACCTCCCTCAACGACGTGAGTAGGCCACTCGGCACTTCGAGGTACCCGGTGGTTTGTACACCCCACCTTGGGTCTATCCTAAGAGCAAAAACAGTAAAAAGAAATTATACAATGACGGCTACAACCCCGACCTGGTTGTGCGGCCATACAAATAATATTACATCAATTTACATATTACAAGAATTGAAAGAATAAGAAAACTCTCATCTCACAACCCCCCGACTATTCATCCGCGACAATCCAACGAATTCATATACACAAACCATCAACATTACAGATCACAGATATGTATAACTCCCTCTATTCGACGTATAGCGATTAGCAGACGTTTAATACCTATATCACATCACAGATATAACCCATTAGCCAAAGTGTAAAGAAATTCGATCAAAATACGGATTTGTGACCACCCCAAAAACTAACTTGTTCTCTGGAAAATCTGGGTGGAAACAAACTATATTAAAAATCCCAAAACCTCAACAGAAGAACACTACACCAAACTCGGTCCACGGTCGAGTCAACTCGGCCGCGGATCCGCGGCAAGAAGCATGTTCTTGCCGCAGAACCGCGGCGCTTTGACCAGTTCACTGGATCGTTTTTGGTGTGTTTCTTAACAAAACCCTGAGCCGATTTTTGAAGTATGATTTATTATTTTTAAAGCAGAAATGAAAATCGATAGAAACTTAGGGTTTTAGAAAAAAGTTTTGCGATTTTTTCCGATCGAAGTTCTAGATACTTTGCTAACTAGTTAGTTTGTGTTTAGCTAGGCTCTGATACCACTGTAAGTCTATGTTGCCCACCCCGGTGCTTGCGGGGAGGCGGAAACGTTATGAAAAATCGGATTTTTACAACACTAGGCAACATGCACTATGCAAAAGGAGGGATCTTTGCTAAACAAAACTAACTAACAAGCTAAAAGAGTTAGCTACTCGGAAAGGGGGTTATACCTAGGTCTTCAAGTCGTTCTCTTCTTGCTCCTTGGAGTGAAAGAACGGGTTCTCCTTGTCGCCTTCTCTTGCCGAAGAAAGATCCACCCGAGGGCCTCTACCTTTGGCTCCCACTTCAAACTAGAAGTAACTAAGGTGCTTGGTGTGCTAAACCTAGGACCTTAGAAAGAGTAGAGAGTATTTTTTAGGGTTTTATCACAAGCTCAAAGGGTTCTCAACTCATAAGAGGGGAGAGCTTGAAAGAGAGGAAGAGGAGGAGAGAGAATCAAAATGATAGAATGAGAATAGTTTTACAAGCATAAAAATATATGTGAATTAACTAATTAATAATATTAATCCAAAATGAAAAAGGTGATGGTTGGTTTGATGAGACCATTATCATATCACATTAAATGTTTTTTTTGCAAAGATCAAAGAGCATCTTTGAAGTGTAATGATGATGGTCGATGTTTCAACCATGGTCAACAAGTCAACCAAGGTCAACAAGTCAACAACCCTAACCATGACACAATTTCCTTTAATTAATATTATTAATTGATATTTCACATATCCATTAGGGTTTGGAAAAAGACAACTGTCAATCGTGCATACACACCCGTTCCGAAACCCTAATGAAAGTCCACTTCCTCCGCCTCAATCAACTGTGCATACACACCAGCATTCGTGTTCCGAGGAACACGAATGCAAAGAGATAAAACCAATCCCAAATCATATACTAGGATCCGGCTTAAACCAAAGCCCGCTAGTATATGCTGTCCGGAAACCAAACGTGCACAAGTACGCGGATGTGAACGAACCCCATCGCAAAACCATGCGACCTCTACTCATTTTGCCTAAAGGCGAATAACCCTCTGTGTGGGACTCTAAAGACTCGGCACTACGCTGGCAGTGGGTTTAACCTCAGACCGCAAGAGGCACTAGCTGTACGTAACGGTCCCCAGGTAGATGCCAATAAGAAGACGGATGAGGTGAAACCCATCCGAACTCCTACTGAGCCTGAATGTGATGGTCTCCATACAGTCCGGTCTGTTCATCTAAGAATATCGCATGGCGGGCCTAGGGGGGCGGTAACGTCAGTCCCCTAATAGCGGTACAAGTCGTGCCGGAGTGTAGCCCAGAACACCCTGAGATAACACTGGAAACCTACCAGTCTATCTCGCTTGCCCTGGCCAGGGACTTTGTGTAATTGCTCTCCTAGACACAGCGCGATATCAACCCCCAATACCGGGACAGACGAATCCTGTCTAACCGTCACTGCCTCCAAGTGCTTCAGGACTGCACCCAAAAACTACCTGTTTGCATGACTCCTTTGAGCCATGGTAGGGTAGTAATCAAACTACAGTGGGAACACACTCGAGGCGAAGTGACAGTGTCATGTCAACAGACTAAGCTGTACTCATGTCACCTGGGAACTGATAACTGACGATAGGTATAATACCAACCAACAGTTCCCGACGAGTCCTGTCCAGTGTACTCGTAACCTAACGAGCACCCGCATACTATCCCATGTACGACGTATTGACGGCTGTGGGGTAGACCGTCTCCCAAGCTGGGATGAGAAGCGCATACGCTAGTCTACTCCGGAGTATCGATGCCCTGTCTCGATAGTCCTACGACTAGGGACCTGCATAAGGATGTGCTTGTGGATTACCCAGCCCCCACGAGTGTGACTGCCATCACAACGCTGGTAATCAAGCAAAGATCCTAAGGGCTCCACTAATGTGTAAAGGCGATATGCTAAAAGAAACACATGCACACATTAAAGCAGAAACAAACTAAGTAGCATACTACTATTTTGAGTAAGAATGTCAATACAAGGTGAATATCCCAAGCTTCCATCAAGTAATATACAATCTAGTATGATAAAGTAATTGCCTCTAGGGCATATACACTAACAATGAATACATCGGACAGGACTCGCCGGGAACATGCTAGTTGGTATTATACCCGACGTCAGATAGCAGTTCCCTGGTGACATGTGTACAGGTTAGTTCATCGACCTGAGATCGTCATTTGTCTCATGTGAGTTCCCACTGTGCTTTGATTACTACCCTACCACGGCTCAAAGGAGTCGTGCAATCAGGTTTTAGTTGGGTACAGTTCTGAGCCACATTGAGGCAGTGAACCGATCGGTGAGGGTTTCGTCTCTCCCGGTATTGGGGTTGAGATCGCGCTGTGTCTAGGAGAGCCATTACACGAAGTCCTTGGCCAAGGCAGGAGATTTACTGGTAGGTATTCCAGTAGTATCTCAGGGTGTTCTGTGCTACACTCCGACACAACTTGTACCGCTTTTGCGGGTCTGACTTATTCCAACCACCTAGGCCCGACATGCGATTCTCATAGACGAACGGACCGGACTGTACGGATATTGTCACTGACAGGCTCAGTAGGGTGTCAGGATGAGTTCGCTCATCGACCTCCCTTTTGGTCAATACCTGGTGGCCCGTTACGTACAGCTAGTACCGCTGACGTGCTAGTGGTTAAATCCACTGCCAGTGTATTGACGAGTCTTTAGAGTCCCCCACAGACAGTTTCTCAAGTTTCGGGCGAAATGTTGTAGAGGCCGTATGATATATGGCAGGGTTCGATCATATACGTGCAGTAGTGCACAGATCATGATCGGGCGGATCATACTAGTGGCTTTTGTTTAAGCCGGATCCTGCTATTAGATTTGTTGGATTACTTTAGTCTCATTGCATTCGCATTCGGTCGGAATGCGGATGCAGGTATGTGTATACAGGTGAGGGGTATCCTTGTGATCCGTCACGAGTTTACTTTAGATGGTGTCGTATCTTTTTGTTGTTGTAAACATTTGGGTTAATGTTTACAAATGGAAATTATGAGCTAGAAATCATGATTAGAAGCATTAATTATGATACACGCACAAGTGGTGACTCATGGTCTCTTTCTTTGTGCATGTGTCACATTGTTTGATTGATTTATGGTTGATATGATAAGAGGAGAGAGATGGGGCCGCCACATGATAGTTTTTGGTCTTGTATTTTTGATCTCACTCTCTCATTTTTATATACAACACACTATAAAAAGAAATGCTTCTTCTTCTTCTTCTTCTTCCTCTAGCTCACAACCTCCATTGATGGCTTCATCTTCAACCTCCATCTATACAATGGATGCAAGAGACAAAGTTGTCACACACATTCTCTACTTCACCTTGGACACGTCGGCTAGCGAACATCGTGCCCGAGTTTCTTCGGATGAAGCGGGAGCCCGTAAAAAGACTTGATGATGTGGTGCCCGTTCCGACGAGGAGACCGGAGCTCGGAGATGCCGCGAGGAGCTTGGGATGGTGGCCAAAGACCGAAGGACACGGATCGATCAGTATAGCCTTTCAAACCCTTCTCTAGTTTGCTAGTTATAGGTTAATGGTTCGATCCGGGTTTATAGTGCACGATAGCGCCGGTTTCAAGTTTATGAAAAGTTTTCGTATCCGCATTTTGGCCTTAGACAGACGGCCATGGCACTACCGTAGACTTACAGTTAAGATAAAGAGCATCCAGATAGCATACTATCATGTCGAGAAAGAAAGTCCTCCATATATATGTCCAAGCATCCACTACAATATACATCATATGTACAATAATGGCCTCTAGGGCATATATATCACTAACAATCTCCCACTTGCACTTGGGCCATCTGTTGTAGTATCTCATATCCAACAATCAGCAGTGGTTGAAGTATCTCATACTCAACCATTCCATAAAAGTTTCTACTGGGAAATAGGCCTTTGTGAGTGGATACGCGCTGTTGTCCTCTGTTTCTACTCTCCTATCCTCGATCTCCCTGGAGATCAACCATCTCCATGATCTGGTGATACTGCCAAAGAATATGTATGGATCACTGATGGGACGGGGGTTCCTAGGCCTAAGCCACAACTCCATTGTCACACAATGGTAGGAACAAAGTTCATCTCATGAACATATATACATCCAGACTACCTCTTTGGTAGCATCCTTGGTAGCAATGTATCCAGCTTTTATCGTCTAGTGTGTCACGGTATCTAGCTTGGAACTCTTCCAACATACCGTCCCTCTACTGAGGGTAAAGACAATGCCTGTGACTGACATTCAGTCGACCTTACCATGCTGGAAGCTATCCAGTGATTCTCCCCAGGATCCATTGATACCATCTCACTACACCTAGTGAGAATCCTAACATCTACTTAGATCTATCTCATAGATCCAAAACCCAGGATTTAGGAGGTATCACCTTGATCCTAAATGGAGAATCTTTGTGATAAGAGGAGATTGACCGAGTGTAGCATAGGAAACTCCTTTCTTATCAAGAGTATGTCATCCACGTACATTACGAGGATCACCACCATACACCCTACTACCTTTTTGTATATACAAGGTTCATCTACCATTTTGATGAAGTCAAACTCTTTGACTACCACAACAAAACAGATGTTCCAACTCTACGATACCTTCTTTAACTCATAAAGCAACTTGCATACGTTTCCGCTGCTCCCACTGTCTACGAAGCCCTCTTGCTGTGTACTTATAGACGCTTTCTTCTAAATCAATATTTAGAAAAGCAGTCATGACACCCAACCGTCAGATATCGTAGTCATGGTATGTAGCAATGGCAAGTAGGATCCGGATGGACTTAAGCATAGCCACTGGAGAAAAGGTTTCATCGTAATCCATACCTGGTCAATGACGAGAACCTTTTACAACAAGTCTAGCTTTGAAAATCTTAACTTTTCCATGTACACCAAGTAATCTTCTCAAGATATACTTGCTCCTGATGGGGATTTAACCCTTCAGATAAGGCAACCAAAGTCCATACTTTGTTGGTGTATATGGATTCCATCTCAGATCGCTTAGCATCCAGCCATGCTCACAGAGTCACCACTCTTGATGGCCTGCTCGAAACTAGTTGGGTCATCATCTAATGATGCAATCCTCGCTCCCACTGTCATAGAGAAACCAAATATCTCTCAGGTGGATGAGGAACCCTACCAGATCGGTGGAGAGGCTGAGGTTCGTCGGGAACTATTGAATCCTCCGGTTCTACCAAATCACCAGCTGCAGTTTGTATAGCTGTAACTCCTTCCAGTTCTACCTCATGACCACTAATTTCTTCACAAGAAATTCCCTTTCCCAAAGGTGGCATGCTGAGAAACAAAACATCTTTTGCTCCTTAGTGTGGTAGAAGATATTCCCTTGTGAATGCTTGGGATATCCAACAAACTTCCACAGAACTTGTAAGACTACGGTAGTGCCCCGGCCGTCTTTCCGAGGCCAAAATGCGGAAACGAAAACTTTTTCATAACTTGAAACCGGCACTATCGTATGCTTAAAACCCGGATCGAACCATTAACCTACAACTAGCTATCTAGAGAAGGGATAGAAAGGCTATACCGATCGATCCGTGTCCTTCGGTCTTTGGCCACCATCCTAAGCTCCTCGTGGCATCTTCGGTCATGATCTCCTTATAGGAAAGGGCACCACATCTACGAGTCTTTTTACGGGCTCCAGCTTCATCTGAAGCAACTCGGACACGAAGTGTGCTAGCCGACGTGTCCAAGGTGATGTAGAGAATGTTTGTGATCACTTTGTCTCTTGCATCCATGAAATGGATGGAGGTTAGAGATGAAGCCATTGATGGAAGTTTTGAGCTAGAGGAAGAAGAAGAAGAAAATAGGCTTTTTCTTTCTTATCTTTTCTATGATAAAATGAGAGAGCAAGTTAGTAAAAAATACAAGAGCAAACTAACTCAAGGCAGCCCCTCTCTCTCTCCTTATCGTATCAAGAAACAAATCAATCTCATAATGTCACACATGCACAAGAAAAGAGACCATGAGTCATCTCTTGTGCATGTGTCACCATTAATGCACTAAATGATGATTTCTAGCTCATAATTTCCATATGCAAACATTAATCCAAATGTTTGCAATAATAAAAAGATACAGCAACATCTAAAGTAAACTCATGACGGATCACAAGGATACCCCTCACCTGTATATACATACCTGTATCCGCATTCCGACTGAATACGAATACGATGAGACTAAAGTAATCCAACAAATCTAATACTAGAATCCGGCTTAAACCAAAGCCCACTAGTATGATCCGCCCGATCATGATCCGTGCACTACTGCACGTATATGATCGGACCCTGCCATATATCATACGGTCTCTACAACGTTTCGCCCGAAACATGAGAAACTATCTATGGGGGACTCTAAAGACTCGTTAATACTTTGGCTATTGATTTAACTACTAGCACGTCAGTGATACTAGCTGTACGTAACGGGCTACCAGGTATTGACCAAAAGGGAGGTCGATGAGCGAACTCATCCTGACACCCTACTGAGCCCGTCAGTGACAATATCCATACAGTCCGGTCCGTTCATCTATGAGCATCGCATGGCGGGCCTAGGGGGTTGGTAAATGTCAGACCCCCAAAAGCGGTACAAGTCGTGTCGGAGTGTAGCCCAGAACACCCTGAGATATTATTGGAATACCTACCTGTAAATCTCCTGCCTCGGCCGAGGGCTTTGTGTAATGGCTCTCCTAGACACAGCGCGATCTCACCCCCAATACCGGGAGAGACGAATCCCCTGCCG
Source organism: Agapanthus africanus (assembly GCA_030015575.1). Lineage (NCBI taxonomy): Eukaryota > Viridiplantae > Streptophyta > Magnoliopsida > Asparagales > Amaryllidaceae > Agapanthus > Agapanthus africanus. The sequence goes on along the minus strand of CM057345.1, from coordinate 249,534,402 downwards.
ATCCGCTCACTTGCCTCCATATGGCTCGGGACTATAACCAACTAAAACCTATTTGCACGACTCCTTTGAGCCGTGGTAGGGTAGTATTCAAAGCACAGTGGGAACTCACACGAGACAAATGACGACCTCAGGTCGATGAACTAACCTGTACACATGTCACCAGGGAACTGCTATCTGACGCTAGGTATATTACCAACTAGCAGATTCCCGGCGAGTCCTGTCCGGTGTACTCATAACCCAATGAGCACCTGTATACATCTTAGATGACCAACTGACACCAGTGGCTTGTAAGACCGGCCACCGCCCCTCGTCTGGGTCTCGACTGTATACACTAGTTTACTCTGGAGTATCGATGCCCTGTCTCGAAACTCCCACGACTAGGGACCACTTTTAAGGATGTGCTTATGGACTACCCAACTCTCACGTATATGATCGCCATCATACTGTTGGCAGTCAAGCAAGAATCCTAAGGGCTCTATCAACGTGTAATGGCGACCTGTAAGGTCACTTAAAGCAGTACACGATGATAAAGATAAACCAGATAGCATACTATCATCTTGAGTAAGACTGTCCTACCGGTACAGGTCCTCCCTCAATCATTGCAATCACGTGCCTGTGATCCAATAATTGACTCTGAGGGCACTATATCCAACAGAACTAACCTAGCCTCGTGCTTGTCCGGACTTTGCTTTTGACATAGGTCCGACAACCCTAAATCTTAACATACTTAAGACATGGGCTCTTTCCATTCCATAGCACAAATGGAGTGGTAGGCACTTGATTTGGTTGGAACCATATTCAATTGGTATGCGGCTTCTCAAGTGCATAACTGTTCACACCATATTATTGCATTATTATATTCCCCATTCTTATTCTTTTTATAAATAAACGGGTGCTTTTGACGCATATCTGCTACATGTTACAGGTTACAAGTTCTTGGACAGGAAGCAGTGAAAACGATGAAAAGACGATGCAAAAGTGGATTTTAATCGACAAACAGAGAATCTTGATCAAGCCTACATAAGGAATAGTTCACAAAGCAAGATTCAAGACGTCGACTCAAAGCGAAGGGTTAAAGTTCACTACAATTATTCACTGTAGAATCTGGAACAAACCTAGAAGCCAAACTGAGAAAAGAACCAAAGAAATAGGGAGACAAAAACACCCTGAAGCTATGAAGAAAACATGAAGAATTGATCTCCCTACTTGGCTGCGGTTCCGCGGCCAAGTCATGCCTTTGGCCGCGGAACCGCAGCCGTCTAAAGCCCGTGTTGGCGCGGAAAATAATGGCGGTGCTCTGGAGTTGATTAGGTCTTTTCTTAGGGGGTATTTTTGTAATTGTGGACATGCGAAACAAATGTAACCCTAGGGTTTTCTATTCTTTATAAATAGGAACTCTAAAAATTGTAACTCTTTTTGCCTCCCTTTAATGAATAAAATTTAAAAATCTTTTGGAGAGTATCGGTGCTTCTTTTCCATTCAGAAATTCAGATCTAACAAACCTGCATGGATGATTGGAGGGAACCATCTGTAAGTAATTTAATTTCTTGCCCTAGTGTAGATTTCAATTCCTTGCCCTAGGTAGATTTAATTTCATGCCCTAGGAACTTGTTTAGGGTTTAGCTTTGAGGAAAGATTTTGAGAGATGAGATCTCTCATCCCTTTCTTACCCACTAAATATTTACAATAGGACTCCATGCATACACGCACATACCGCGCCCTACGGCATCCTACCCCTCGAGGTAATGATGACACCGTAGTGTAAAGGACCGGTTGCGCGTGTTTTCCATGGAGGTTAGGGTAAGGATCTCTAAAGGAAGGACAAGAACCTAGAGGAAGGAACACCTTCCCGAACGGATCTAATCCACTTTATTGATAATTACCATAACTCCTCATAGATCTTCATTCGGGTATTGAAAGCGGTGAGATTTAATTACATTTCCAAACCATCCCTAAACCTAACCCTAGCAAGAGTAGATCTAGATAATTGCCCTAGCTTAATTAGGTTTTTAGATTTAATAATTAATCCGAACACCGTTCGGAATTAACTCGTAAGCGCGACTAGGAGATTCACAAAATCCCTGTGGACCGACCCGTACTCACCGGCTAGCTTCATGCGACGCCGTTCTTGATTGCGGTTTAGAGATAGTTTTTGACATACAAATCAAATGGCGCCGTTGCCGGGAATGGCGTGTTATTTCCTTTTTGCAATTTCGGGTTAATCAAAATTAAAAAAAAATTCATAAAAATCTGAAAAATCACAAAAAATATAAAAATATATCATCTGTTATTTTTGGAAAGGGTACTTTGTTGTTTGAATCTTGCAGGATATACAATTGAGACGGATCTGGAAATTTCCAGAAAGCGAAACAAGAAGAACCGCGGAGATTTGGAGATCAAAAAAAAAAAAAGGAGGCGCCGGCGGCCCCATTCCTGCCGCGGAACCGCCGCGGGACACCCCTTCGGGCCGCGGAACCGCCGTGGCCTGGTCGATTCAGGGCTTGGAAAAAAGGCAGAAGCGCAATAAATAAATTTTAAAAAAAACAGTTTTGCCACTGCATATTTCTGTGAGTTTTCTCTCTCCTCCTCTGCAAATCTTGATATATTTTCTGTAAATTTGCCTGCAGGATTTCTTTACGTTCAAAAATTTTTTCCCTTCCAAATAACGATCTTGTGCAGGATTTTTGTGCCTTGCTTGAAATGAAATTAGATTGCAAGTAATATTTTACTGTTGCATATCTTTTCTATAAAATATTTTGCTGTTGCATATCTTTTCTCTAAAATCTTTTTGCAACAAAATTTTTCCAAATAAAGAGAAAAAGAATGAAAATAAAAAGGACAAATATTTTATAGAAACTTGCAAAATTTTTAGCCGCAAATAAATCCTTGCACCACAATAAACTTTCCTTCTGTCACCTTTCTTCTTCTAACATGGGTACCCCACACAATAAATCATTAGCCGAATTTTGGTATCCCGAACCTAATTTTGCGTCATATGTTAATTTGTTCGGTCAATTTAAAAACGATCCCTCCATACCTAAAAAATCTTTGAAAGATCACATAGAGGCGTCTAGGAGAAATATTTTGACTTTTCAACCAACTTTGTGTCAACCGAGTCAACCTTTACCACCCACATATGTTGAAACCACTTCTTCAAGTCCTTCTATCACTCCTAGGCCGATGTCCATTGCTGAGCATATTGCTCAATCTCGCAGTCGATCTTTCACCCCTCTCCACTCGTCTAGTTCTAGGGATCAATACGACTATTCACCATTTTATCCATATGTTGACCCTACCCCTGCCCAACCACCCACTTCCTACCAGTCATACACAACCTTCCCACCTTTACTAGACACCGTTTCTACACAGCCTGTTGGGAGTTTTGCATATCCACGCTATTTTGAATCTTTTACCGAAACCCCCTCACCACCTAAGTCTAGTTTGGAAGAGTCGTTGGAAGCGTACATTGTAACGAATAAAATGACTAGGAATGTGGAAGCGTCTTTAGCCGCCCTTATGCAACCTACCGAACCGGTAGCTAGTTTCCCGCTAGCTTAAAATTTTGTAATGTATAAGGAGGCGGTTGGACAGAGTGAGAATGAGAGAGGATTTTCAAATCAAACCTACCCTTACCCAATTGAAGCCCACAACTCCGGTTTTCCATCGATTGTTCCAAATGATTCACCAGTTGAAAATAAAAACGAGTTGTGATTTTGTAGTGTCTGATTTGCCAGATTGTGAGGAACCCCTTTCGAGTGAAACCACACCTAATCCTTTCGATCTTTACACCTCCCATCTAGAACCTAAATCGATAGATATCCATGCTTTTGATGAGGTGTCTAAAGAAATTGATTTTCACTTGATTGAGGATATAGACGCCGGGAATATTTCGGATGATGAACCTGTCGATTTGATTGAGATTTTATGTTCAAATCATCATCCCGAGTTATTAAAGGTTTCTCCCGAATCTAATATGCGTCTTGAATTTGATGATAATGGCATGGATGAGTTGAATTTCGAGGAAAAATTTAAGGATAATATTGAGAAGAGTTTTGAGAATAATATTGAGGTTGAACCATTTTTGTTTAATGTGTCGGATTTTCAAATTCAGCCTCCTGAACCTTTGACTGTTATATCACCCTCCCTCCTTCCTATCGTTCCGACCGAACAAGTGACTGTTACGCTTTCATCTCCAATACCAAGTTCGGCATACCCATGTTTTCTTGCGAATCTTGAGGAATTTGACCCCATTTCTCGACGGGTTGATAGGTTAGCGCAATCGCTTATAACATATCGATCATCACATATTGCGCTATTTTATTCACTCAATTTACACCCTCAAGTTCGCGCGATCCTTCTTTCTCCTTTCCGCCCTTCTTTCCCCCCACCGAGACCATATTCTACCATTATTCTTTCCACACGGTCTCGCGTGTTTCTCATTTTCTTGCACCAACTATACCATTATCACGATAAGATTTTTGAATGGTTGGTGCTAACCTTTGGCTTGTGTAAGGCCAAGCTTAAGTTTGGGGGGAACCTTTGTATATATGTATATATATTTTTGTTTTCTTTTTCTTTAAAAAAAATTTAAAAAAAAAATTCAAAACATAAAAACATTAAAAAAAATTGTAAATAAATAAACAGGGGAGTGCCGACATTTTTACCCTCTTGATTTAGCATGACAGTGAGGACACTGTCAAGTTCAAGTTTGGGGGTATGCTCGGTACGTCTTCTTCCTTCGCATTCATTTATACATATTTTTTTTTTGCATTTGCATACTTATTTGAAAACCCATAAAAATTGAAAATTTTCAAAAAAAAATGTAAAAAAATTATTGTATTCAATTTTGGCCATATTTGATTTGAGTTTGACAAATAGGTTAACTGGCTAGGAACAAGTAGATCTTAGACTTAGTGAATTAAAAACCCTAAAAATAACATTCCTTAAAGTTTAACGGTAGAAAGTTTATGCCTTGTAATTTATTTAGAAATAGGCAAATTTTAGGTTCACTTCTTGGGCTAAGTCAAAATGAGGGAAAAATATGGAAGCTTTTATTAGAGTAGATGTTTGAAAAATAGTTCCTAGCTTACAGGTATATGTTTTCATGATGTTTCGGGTGTCGATGATAGGCACTCAGGTTCCATGAGACTTACAGGATGTGAGGGCCGATCTGAGGATTTGGGATTTAATGTGTCAGTGAGGGACACTGGTGTTTTTCCATGCTGATGATTTTATGTCACGACCCGAAGTTGGATGTGACCGGCACATAGATTGTATAATATCTAAAGATATTCACACGATCCAAGTATGCCGAAAACCAAGATCAAAATCCTTTTTGCGGAATTCTTTATATGGAAATTTATTTTTTAAGTAAAAACCACAGTTTATGAAATTAAATTATTAAACAAGTATAAATGTTAAGTGTAGTTGCATCCCTAGTTGGGAGCAACAATATTAACAGTGGAATTCAATACAAAATCTTAATATAAGATCAAAGAAGAATCTCAGGCATAAATAAAAGAAACATTATTTACTACAACCGAACGATCTTATCTGTCGAAATAATATACATATCGTTCAAAGTCATTATACAGGGGCTGATGGAGAAACTCTAGATTCAATATACAATACTAAAAGAGAAGGTTACTACATAGGTAACCCACCTAGCAAAAGTGCGATAAACCGATAAGTGGATCTGTCTGCTGCTATACGTCCACTCGACTCCTGCAAAGAACTGTGGTACAATGGGGTGAGTTGCCAACTCAGTGAATATAACTAACATATATCGGCTGATAATGTAAGTATGCCGATCTAGAACTAATATCAACAATGATGAATATGATGCATACTAACATGTGGGAGCATAAATTTGTAATATTCAATATATAAATCCAAAACTGAAATCTCATCAATTATTTTCCAAATAAGGTTCATTCTCTTCCCGTGTCCATCATCGACACAAATCTTCGGTGTTTCATCAGGCATTGTTCCTCGAACGATCCTGTCAATCAATAACACCGGTCGGTATCACCTAGATATCCGCCGTGTTTACCACTGACTCCGGTATCGAGTATCCTCGTTAGGCTCACCGCCTAAAGTGCGGCCCCTGCACCTCGGCCCCGACCGGGTCCACCATGATCTGGCTGTATAGCTACCCCACCCGGCTCGGATATACGTAAGAAATTCCGCAACCGTATAGCTACCCCACCCGGTTCGGAACAAAACCAAATCAAAAAAACGACATTTCATAGTAGACATGTCACATTTATGATAAAATCATTGAATTCTTTCGCTAGTGTTTAAAAACTCAAAGCCATAAATTCATAGTAATTCAATGCATCTTATATCAGAACTACACATACTTAGAGATACCATAGAATATTGTTTATGAAAAATAACTACCATTCATGATGTTCAAAGTATAATGGGAATCCTATTTAGCATAATAAAAATTAAGTGTATATGTGACATGTTAATATCGACGAGGTGTAGTGTAACATGTAGATATGTGCAGGTGCGACATAACTCGTCGATAACTGTGCGGTGTTCTAACAATTATTAAAATGGCAATTTATATATATCTATATGAATGCATATGATTAATTTAGCATATAAAGCCCATTTTTATTTAAGCTTAACTACGGGCGTATCACGCCATTCATACCAAATCCCCCGGTAGATGTTTAGTCTACTCACCGGAATATGTCGAATCAACTCAGATCACCAATCCATTTCCTTTCTTTGCGGCCTCCGAAATTTCCGTATTCGAATCTATTATCGCAATTAACTTGTATAAGAAACGGCTAACTCCGATACAGCAAAAACATGAAAATACTAGTTTTTACGTATTAGCTATACTAAGTATGATTATCGCAACCAATCAAACACTTATACTAACTGGATTTAGTTACACACTGTTTCGTAACAGAAAACAGAATCGTATTACGAAAAGTCCGTGTCGTGTTTTAGAATTTTGATCCTTTTTACGATATTAGCCCCCAGATTCCATATACCGTTAACTTAACTTAAATAAACAATACCAAATTCCATAACAGCTATACAGAGACCTACCACAAAAACCCAAAACACCCATCTCCTACAAAAATCCGGCGACGCCGAAATTGTCCTTTTGGTCGCCGGCCCTAATCCGAGCCTCCCAGTTCGTGTGCCTATGGTTTGCTCTATGTTCCAAATATATCATTCTAGCACTGTTTTGTTAAGTTGGTTTTATTCTGACTAACAGCAGATTACTACAGAGCTAAGTTTTCCTAAAATTCCAACTTTTTCGATATCCGATTTCTAAAATTTTATAAATTACAGAACTAAAACCTACTGAATTAAGAATTATACCTACTGGGGATGGATGAAAGACTTCTTCCAAGATACCCTGAGTCCTTCACTCCTAGCTTGATGGTGAACTCATTAGCTCCTAGTTCTTCTTCTCTTTTCTCTTCTCTTTAATTTTCTTTTGTGAGTTCAAGTGTTTTCTTTCTTTCTTTGATTTGTTTCTGATTTTTTATTTGGCTAAGTGATCTGAACAATAAGTATAGGATAAAGAGAATGATAAAGGTGTAGGAGGAGGTGTCAATAATCAAGGGTGTGCTTGTTTCATGCAAGGAGGTGGTGTAACAAGGAGAAAAGGTGGGATTTTCATGCAAGGATGAGGTGGATGTAAAAGATAACTCCTAATTTGTGGTATTTTGAGGAATTTCTGAACCAAAACATTTCCTAACCTTTTTTTTACACATACACCCTCAACAATTTCAAGTTTACACATTTTTCCTAAATTTTACAAAAAGACTCTTCACTACCTATGTTATTATATAAACACCATTTTATTAAAATGAATCTAAAATTATCATTAAAACCCTATAACTTATTTATGTTGCACACTATAATTTTAATTTAAATTATTTTACAAATATCTTATGAAATTATCTTATTTGTTTTTAATAACTTTTTGATTTATCGTTTTATTATTAAATTAATTAATTTTATTTATTTCTAATTTACAAAATGTTACAATATCCCCCCTTAAGAAAATTCGGTCCCCGAATTTAAAACTTAACTAGACGTACCCTAAGAAGATGTGGAAATTTCTTCCGCATCGCATCCTCGGCCTCCTAAGTACTCTCCTCGCGTTTCGTTCCTCGCCAGAGAATCCTTATAGATGGAAGTATACTTGATCACAGTTTCCTTGTCTGCCAGTTAAGAATAACCACTGGCTGCACTGTGTAGTATAAATCCGGTTCAAGCGGTAAGGTCTGATATTGGATTGCGTGAGAAGGTTCATGAAGATACTTGCGAAGCATCGAAACATGAAACGCCGGATGCACATCGGGAAAACTTGATGGAAGTGCTAAATAATAAACTACAGCACCCACCCTCTTCAGAATCTCGTAAGGTCCGACATATCTGGGGCTGAGCTTCCCCTTCTTCCTGAAACGTATCACACCATTCATCGGAGATATACGAATTAATACAAGATCTCCCACATCAACTCGAGGCTACGACTTCGTTGATCTGCATAAGACCTTTCTCTGCACTGGGCCGCTCTCATTGTGTCTCGTACCAGCTGAAACTTTTCTGTAGTCTTCTGTACTACCTATGGTCCCAAAATGCTACTCTCTTTCAGTTCCGTCGAGCAAACGGGCGATCGACATTTCCTCCTATACAAAATTCAAAGGTGCCATCTTGATCGTCTCCTGAAAACTTATTGTCGTACGAAAATTCTATCAAGGTATGTGACGATCTCAACTACCACCAAAATCAAGCCTGCAAGCTCACAGTTTATCCTCTAAAGTCCGAATGGTCCGCTCGGACTTACCATCTGGCAGTGTATGGAAAAGTTGTACCATAACTCACTCATGTACCAAGAGTCCCTTGAAGTTCCTGCCAAGGACTACTAGTAAACTGTTTACCTCTATCTGACACCATGCTCGTCGGAACTCCATGTAATCGGACAATCTTGTCGATGTAATTCTGAGCATACTATGCAAACCCATACGTCGTCTTCACCAGAAGAAAATGAGCCGCCTTTGTCAATCTATCTACAATTACCCAAATGGAATCATACCTTCTGCTAGTCCTGGGTAGACCCACCACGAAATCTATGGAAATCTGTTCCCATTTCCACTCTGGTATGGGTAAGGGCTGCAATTCTCCAACCGGCCTCTGGTTTTTTCCTTGACTTGCTGACAAGTCAAATATCTCGAAATGAACTCCACCACATCTCTTTTCATTCCTTCACATCAGTAAACATCCTTCAGTTCATGATACATGTTGGTGGAACTAGGATGAATACGGTATGCTGATCTATGGGCCTTCTCTAAAATCTTACATTTCAGTCCATCCGAATCTGGCACACTCAGACAAGACCCAAAACGTAATACTCCTTAGTTATCTATCACGAATTCCAACTCTCTGCCCTGCCTAAGCTGATCCATAATCTCCAACCTACGAACATCTGCGGCCGTGTTTTTCGAATACGATCTAATCGCTGAGGAAGGTGCGAACCTGTGCTAACGGTCCTCCTGTCGATATGAACTCGAACTGCATACGGCTTTCATATAAAATTTGTCAGTCTGTAGAAGACTGCCTATGCATAGTGCACAATTGAGATAAGCTACCTCAAGGCCTCCGACTCAAAGCATGTGCTATAACGTTTGCTTTTCCTGGATGATACAGAATCTCACAATCGCAATCCTCCACGAGTCCCATCCATCTATACTGCCTTGGTTCAGATCCTACTGGTGAAAATTATACTTCAAGCTCTTACGATCTGTGAAACATTGGCACGATTGTTAACACAAGTATTGTTCCTAAATCTTCCGTGAGAAAGTTACAGCAGCCTTCTCCAAATCTTGAGTGGGGCAGTTCTGCTCGTGCCTCTTCAACTAGCGAGAAGCATAAGTTACAATCCTACCATGCTGCATCAACATACAGCCTAAACCCACTCTAGAGGTATCACAATACACAACAAGGACACCTGACCCAGAAGGTAATGATAAGACTGGTGCAGTCGTCAAGCGAATCTTCAACTACTGGAAACTTCGCTCATACGTCTCTGTCCAAAGAAATGGATCCTCCTTCCTAATCAGCCCATATCGGTTACAAGAAGCAGTCTTAGTAATGTCATCCTTCCGAACATTCCACTGATGGTACCCTGACCGCAAATCCCTCTTTGAGAAGTAGCCAGCCCCCCTGCAACTGATCGAACAAGTCACCGATACGAGGTAGTGGATACCTATTTCGCACAGTGATGCAATTCAGTTGTTGGTAGTCAATACACAGTCTTGTACGACCGTCCTTCTTCGTTTCAAAAAAGACAGGAATTACCCATGGCGATACACTGGAACGCACAATTCCTTTAGCTAACAACTCTTGCAACTGACTTTTAAGTTCCTTCAACTCCGTCGGTGCCATTCGATAGGGTGGCATAGAAATAGGCCCGGCACCCAAAATCAAGTATATGCAAAATTCAATGTCACGATCAGGCGGTAATCTTGGCAATTCCGCAGGAAAAACATCCAGAAATTCTCATGCGATCGGAACCTGGCCAATAGAATCTCAGTGACCCTTAAGTCCTGAACAAAAGCCAAGAATCCATGACAACCCTTCTTCAAGAGTCGTCTCGCACAAAATCATATTGGCAGGAGTTATCTTACAGCCTCCCTGCCCAACAAAGATCGATTCATCAGGAGCACAAAATCTACTCGCCCTTCCCCGACAATCTACATAGACATGCCAAGCAGCCAACCAATCATACTAAGAAGTGTATCCAAACTACTACATCTAGGAGACTCAAATCCATTACTAAATTGCTATCATCAATATATACTGAACGTGACTTAAATACATGTCCGGCTATACAAGAATTTCTTATAGGAGTAATCATAACTTGCGGTAACTAATCCTAACCTACGACTCTCTCCGTAGAGAAAGTACAAAACATGAAGATACGTATAAATGCGTAGAATCGGAATCAAATAAAATATGCGTATCTAAGGAATATACTACAAGAGTACTTGTCACTACTGCAGTGGATTCCTGGCATTCCATGGAGTCAGTGCAAAACCACTTGTCTGGCCCGTGCCCAAAAACACTTGTCTGGCCCGTGCCCGCATCCTGCCGTCCTCTACCTCTATCTCTTCGACCTCTCTGAGATCGTCCTGCCAATCCTCGACCTCGTGGTGCAACCGTCTAGCGCGTAGGGCCAACTGGGGGAGGAAGTAAAGTTACCGGCGTAGAAGCTGGAAGGGGTAAAGCAACCTGTGGAGTAACAGTCTCGCTATAACGTGTACACCCTCTAGCCATATGCCCTAGACGCCCACAATTATAACATGTATATGGAGGTCCCTGTCCCACTGGTTGTGAACTAAACATCTGGCCCTGAGTCAATTCTCGATCAAAACTGTGATCTGGAATGAATCTGTCTCAACCTCCTCGTCCTCTTGAATTAAGACCGTTACGACCCCGGCTTCCATGGGCGTTGACATGGCATGGAACAACAACAGGGGTAGGAGGTAATGTACTCGGAGGAGGTGGTGAAGTCATGTGTGAGACCGATGCCTCACCCTGCCGCCTCATGGGACAATCCCTAATACTGTGATACGAACACCCACACCTGGAACATCTTTGCATGGGCTGCTGAACATATGGGTATAAGTAATAAAACTGATCTCTGCAGAATCCGCTACGGCCTCTACGAACACGTCTTTGTGCTGAAGTATTATTACGAATTTGCCTTTGTCTCTGAACACCCGTACGTGGAATAATGGTCGACCTCTGTACTCGACTAATCTCTAGCAAGGCTCCGATCATTCGACGCATCTCGTGAACATTTATCTCCATCCTAGCTATATGATTAATATAGGTTCGATCAATCGGTTCCTGAAAGATAGGCATACTTCCCGAATTTTTCCCCGTATCAGACGAGCCCACTCCAATATCATCTCTAACAACGGTCGTCTGAGTCCCCGCAGATGACATAGTGGCTGGAGCAAGAAACGAGAGTTGATAAGGCTTATGAATAAGGATAATCAATATCAGAGTGTCAAAGGAAGAATAGATCAAGATATACATCCTAAGGTTAGTTAGGCTGAGTATGGTAACGTAAATATGCCGCGGAACATACGTACGGTACTGCACTCATCCTAATTCACCTACTTCATCAAACCAAAGGTCATCCTAAATCACGGACTCACGTCAACCTATTTTAATTCCCTACTCGATTCCGTAAGGTTAATCCTACGCTCTAATACCAACCTTGTCATGACCCGAAGTTGGATGTGACCGGTACTTAGATTGTATAATATCTAAAGATATTCTCACAATCCAAGTAAGCCGAAAACCAAGATCAAAATCCTTTTTGCAGAATTCTTTATATGGAAATTTAGTTTTTAAGTAAAAATCACAGTTTATGAAATTAAATTATTGAACAGGTATAAAAAGTTAAGTGTAGTTGCATCCCTAGTTGGGAGCAACAATATTAACAGTGGAATTCAATACAAAATCATAATATAAGATCAAAGAATAATCTCATATATAAATAAAAAAACATTATTTACTACAACCGAACGATCTTATCTGTCGAAATAATATACATATCGTTCTAAGTCATTATACAGGGGCTGATGGAGAAACTCTAGATTCAATATACAATACCAAAAGAGGAGATTAGTACATAGGTAACCCACCTAGCAAAAGAGCGATAAACCGATAAGTGGATCTGTCTGCAGCTATACGTCCACTCGACTCCTGCAAAGAACTGTGGCACAACGGGGTGAGTTGCCAACTCAGTGAATATAACTAACATATATCGGCTGATAATGTAAGTATGCCGATCTAGAACTAATATCAACAATGATGAATATGATGCATACTAACATGTGGGAGCATAAATTTGTAATATTCAATATATAAATCAAAAACTGAAATCTCATCAATTATTTTCCGAATAAGGTTCATTCTCTTCCCGTGTCCATCATCGACACAAATCTTCGGTATTTCATCAGGCATTGTTCCCCGAACGATCCTGTCAATCATTAACACCGGTCGGTATCACCTAGATATCTGCCGTGTTTACCACTGACTCCGGTATTGAGTATCCTCGTTAGGCTCACCGCCTAAAGTGCGGCCCCTGCCCCTCGGCCCCGACCGGGTCCACCATGATCCGGCTGTATAGCTACCCCACCCAGCTCGGATATACGTAAGTGTTGGGTTAGCCTAGCACCTCATGAAGGGTTTGGAAGCATCACACGTACCAAAGATGGAATTTTTTAGGGTGCTAAATTAACAAACATCGGATCGTTCCTAGAAAAAATTAGGGTTTCATAAACTACACATCATCACATGAAAGAAATGCTAGGGTTTTGAGAGTACAACCTTTGTAGCTCCCTACGCTAGACTCCTTGGCCACTTGAGGGTTGGAAGAGGGTTCGCTTGAGGTCTCCTAGTGTCCATGACGATCCACCCGAAGCTCCTAGTCCAAGATTGCAACTTCACTTTTCAAAAGAAGAAATGAAGATAACACTCTAAACAAGTGGGCTAAACTTGTGTAGAATGATATTGTGGTTCTTATTCTCATTTCAAAATCCAATCTTGTTATGTAATTTGCTCACTACAAAAGTCTAGAGAGCAAGTGAGTGAGGAAGAAGAAGATGATGGCTATATTTTTTCAAGAGTGAAAAGAATAACTCATGTTGAGAAAAATGAAAATATATGTATATATATTTTCTTGTTCTCATCTCAAACAATTGTTAAACAATGAATATCTTATTGAACTTGAGTTAAAACACAAAAGGAAAGTTTACCCAAGGTTAAATGGTGGGTGAGAATGGTTAGGTCAAAAGAAGAGTGTAGAAAACAAATCAACGATAACCATTTTCCTTTTTCCTTTTTATTTTAAATCAAATGCAATAAAATCCATATATAAAACCATGGTGTGAGTCTTATATTGCCACCATTTTCATGTATGTACAACCATGAAGGATGTATGTATGTATGTATGTGTGTATGTACATCCGTATGTGCATGAATCTGTAAAGAAGGCATACATGCATGCATACATCCATCAAACTCAAGAAAGGATTTCAGGTGAAAAACTAATGGTTAAATGATAAAATCAACACTTGATTTATCAATCCGGCCATATCATATATGACCCCACCAAAAGTAAGCCGCCTGATCAATATACGGTATCCTATAAGCGCATTTTAATCGGGTCCATGCGCATATCGCATACGCGCACCACAACGTTTCGCCTGGACTAGGAAACTCCTTTGTGGGACTCTAAGACTTGTCCATACGCCGGCAGTGGGTGATGATCATATCAAGCACCCCCATGCCGCAAGCGGTCAGCTAAACGTAACGGCCACCCGGGTATTGAGCGATCAGAAGAAAACAAGCGAACCTGCTACAACTCCCGTGGAGCCAACCGGCAACACTTCCCGTACAGTCCGATCTCCTCGTCTGATATGTCGCATATCAAGTCTAGGGGTGGTAAACGTCAGACCCCAATAACTGATAAGTCGTGCGGATGTGAGGCTCATAACGGGTCGAGAAACTACTGATAACACTTACCAGCAAATCTCTGAATCAGCCCTTGCCAGGGACTTCCCTGTTATGGCCAATCGAACACAGCGCAACATCAACCCCCAATACCGGGAGAGACGAAACCCCTCCTATCGCTCATTGTCTCCATGTGACTCGGGACTGTACCCAAAAACCACCGTTTTGCACGCCCTCATGGATGTGGTAAGGTGGAAATCAAAGCATAGTGGGAATCACACAAGACTCTATGACGATATCGGGTCTACAGACTAACCTGCACAAGTGTCACCTGAGAACTGCCATCTGACGTGAGGTATAATACCATCTAGGAGTTCTCGACGAGTCCGTCCAGTGTACCCAGTCTCCACTGAGCACCCGTATAACATCTCTGATGTCAAACACCAATGGATATGGGATCATCCATCGCCTATCTCATGGGTCGAGAAGCGTATACGCTAGTCTATACTGGTATATCGATGCCCCATCTCGATACACCCACGACTAGGGACCTTGAAGGATGTACTTATGGACTACCATGTTCCCACTAGTATGATCCACATCATAGTCCAGGTAGTCAAGTACACATCCTAAAGGCTTTACCAACATGTAACCATAAGACAGTATAAAGAGACAAGTATACATGTTAAGATAAAGAGCAACCAGATAGCATACTATCATATCGAGCATGAAAGTCATCTCTATATATGTCCAAGCATCCAATATAATATACATCATCTGTACAATACTGGCCTCTAGGGCATACATACAACTAACAATCTCCCATTTGCACTAGGGCCAGCTGCTGTAGTATCGCATACCGAGCATCCCGAAGAGTCTCTCAAACTGTATCTGGGGAATGGCCTTCGTGAGTGGATCCACTGTGTTATTCTTCGTGTCAACCCTCCTGACCTCGATCTTCCGGCGATCAACTATCTCCCGGATCAGGTGATACCGCCTCAGAATATGCCTAGATCGCTGATAGGACCTGGGTTCCTTGGCCAAAGCCACCGCTCCATTGTTATCACAATATAAAGGTATTGGATGCTTAATGGATAGAACCACTCCAAGTTCAGTAATGAACTTCTTGATCCAGACAGCCTCTTCGGCAGCATCATTGGCAGTGATGTATTCAGCCTCCATCGCCGAGTCTTCCACGGTTTCCTGCTTGGAACTCTTCCAGCTAACCGCCCCTCCGTAAAGGGTAAAGACAAATCCCGACTGCGACTTAGAGTCGTACTTATCACTCTGGAAGCTCGAATCGATAAAGGACTCCACTTGGAGTTCTCCGTTACCATACACCAAGAGCATTTCTTTAGTTCTTCATAAGTACTTAAGAATGCTCTTCACAGCTGTCCAGTGATTCTCTCCAGGATCAGCTTGATACCTGCTCACTACACTTAGTGAGTATGCTACATCGGGTCTGGTACATAGTATCGCATACATGATAGAGCCTACAGCCGAAGCATAGGGTATCCCTTGCATGCGAGCTCTCTCCAAATCAGTCCTGGAAGACATCTCTTTAGAGAGAGTGACTCCAGAGATCGTGGGCAAGTTCCCACGCTTGGATTCTTCCATACTAAACCTCTTTAGTACGGTGTCAATGTACCTGGACTGGGACAATCCTAATATCCTTTTAGATCTATCTCTATAGATCCTGATTCCCAATATGTAGGAGGCATCACCTAGATCTTTCATTGAGAATCTTTGTGATAAGAAGAGCTTGACCGATTGCAGCATAGGAATATCATTTCCTATCAGGAGTATGTCGTCCACGTATAATACGAGGAAGACAACCTTACTCCCTGCTACCTTTTTGTAGATACAAGGTTCATCTACGTTTTTTACGAAATCAAACTCTTTGATAACGACGTCAAAGCAGATGTTCCAACTCCGCGATGCCTGCTTTAATCCATAAATGGATTTAAGCAGCTTGCATACCTTCCCGCTGCTCCCACTATCTACGAAGCCCTCTGACAGAGTCATATACACGCACTCTTCTAAATCACCGTTTAGAAAGGCGGTCTTAACATCCATTTGCCAGATTTCGTAGTCATGATATGCAGCGATGGCAAGCATGATCCGGATGGATTTAAGCATAGCCACTGGAGAAAAGGTTTCGTCATAGTCCACACCTGGTCTTTGACGAAAACCCTTTGCCACAAGTCTAGCTTTGAAAGTCTCCACTTTCCCATCTACACCAAGTTTTTTCTTGAAAATCCACTTGCTCCCAATGGGTTTTACCCCTTCAGGAGCATTTTCCAAAGTCCATACTTTGTTGGTGTACATGGATTCCATCTCGGACCGCATAGCATCCAGCCATTTCACTGAGTCCCTACTCGTGATGGCCTGCTCGAAGCTAATTGGGTCATCATCCTCCATGATGCAATCCTCGCTCCCACCATCAATGAGAAAACCGTAGTATCTCTCAGGTGGACGAGAAATCCTACTAGATCGGCGGAGAGGCTGGGGTTCGTCGGGTACTACTGAATCCTCTGGTTCTACTAAATCATCAGTTGTAGTTTGTGGTGCTGGAACCTCTTTCAGCTCTACCTCTTTGCCACTAATTTCTTTTGCAAGAAATTCCTTTTCCAAAAAGGTGGCATGTTGAGCAACAAATACTTTTTGTTCCTCAGCTTGGTAGAAAAAATATCCTTGAGAATTCTTTGGATATCCCACAAACTTGCAAAGAACTGATCGTGTCTCGAGTTTGTCCGGATTTTGCTTTTTGACATAGGCCGGACAACCCCATATCTTAATTCGTTTAAAATATGGTCTCTTCCCACTCCATATCTTATATGGTGTGGTAGGTACAGATTTAGACGGAACCAGATTCAATAGGTATATGGCTGTCTCAAGCGCATACTCCAAAAAAGAAATAGGTAACTCAGCATCGCTCATCATTGAGCGTACCATATCTAATAGGGTGCGATTCCTTCGTTCCGATACACCGTTGTGCTGTGGTGTTTAAGGAGGAGTAAACTGAGAGAGAATCCCATTCTCTTTTAGATAATCTAGGAATTCAATGCTTAAGTATTCACCTCTTCGATCAGATCGAAGAATCTTAATACTTTTTCCCGTTTGGTTCTCTACTTTGTGCTTATATTCTCTGAATTTCTCAAAAGCTTCAGACTTGTGTTTCAACAGGAACACATGCCCGTATCTAGAGAGATCGTCAATGAATGTAATGAAGTAGGAAGAACCGTTCCTGGCGTCCGTAGACATAGGACCGCATACATCACTATGTACTAGTCCTAAGAGTTCAGTAACTCTTTCTCCGTATCCACTAAACGGAGTTTTGGTCATTTTTCCTTTGAGACATGAATGGCAAGTTTCATAAGATGATAATTCGAATGAATTCAAATATCCATTCTTATGTAACTTAGCTAGCCGTGTCTCATTGATATGGCCAAGTCTACAGTGCCATAAGAAGGATTCGTTCATTTCTGAGCTTTTCCTCTTGTGTGTGTTTTGTATATTGAGGACAGTATTTTGATTGAGAATGAATATGCCATTATGTAATGAGCCTGATGCAATCAACTTTTGATCTAGGAATATGTTCGTAATATTATCCTTTACTACAAAATTATATCCTTCTTTACTTAATAAAGAAACTGATATAATGTTGCACATCATGTTCGGTATATAATAGCATTCATTCAGAATTAGTGTATCACCACTTGGTAATACCAGGTGATATTTGCCAACTGCTTTGGCTGCAATATTTGCCCCATTCCCTACTTGAACGGAATGATCACATTTTCCCAGTTCTCTACTTTTTCGTAGCCCATGTAACATTTTACATATGTGGGATCCTGATCCGGTATCTAATACCCAGGACGTAGGGTGAACTGAGAAACAGTTCTCAATAACTAACACACCTGAAGAAGATGCATCAACATGCATGTTCTTTTGGGCGGCGTGAGAATCCAGATATTCTCCTATTCCCTGTTCAGTCGTATAACTCTTATAAGAAATAACGAGTCCAACGTTCCCCTGCACAGTATAACATGCGGGTTCAGTCAATACATCCATATTATTATCTTGATTAAGGCATGACATGGTCGCTACCTGGAGAGAGAAAGAAGAAAACACTTTAGCGTATGCACTTGCAAGATCAGATTGGTTATTATCTTATCTAATCAGGATGGCTCCCACCCTTTTTATCAAATCTTCCTTCAAACCTTAAAAGGAAAAACTAGCCGGGATTAATTACACCCTACAACTTCGCCGATCTTTCAGCTAGGCCAGTGTCGGTACTTTGAGGGAGGTTCCCCGTGCTTTCGCACGGACCTAATTAAAGTAAACCTCGTTTTCCCAGAGGCGTAACCCCATTGACACCTTTCTAGACACCTACTTGATCGGCTAATTGTCCTGTGTAAAACTCTCCCAGGAGTAACAATTACTCGCAGTGGGTATCGGGATCCAACTATCTCATAGAAGGTATGCAATCTCATTGCAAATTTCAACACTTGAAATTCCCGATAATGTTTTGCCCCTAGCGATCTATGACCTTGACTAAGTCAACAAACCATAAATCGCAAGTCAAGTTCAACCCGTACATTTCTCGATTGAATTAAACCCACTCGTACGACCCTTGACTGAGTCAACAAGGCCGTGCGAATGCCCTAATCCAATCACATCTCATGTTGTAACAGATAAACACTATTTAGCTACAGTACACTACGCCTTGACTAAGTCAACAAACATAGCACGAATACTAAATAATATCTATCTGAAATGACGGAGGGCTACGCAGGTTTTTCAGAAAACCTTTTGCGTAATGAACTTGATATCGTCGTAGAATCAAGTGAAGTTTTGAAATGGAGTGATTTTGAGGCTTTTATTAGTTTTGCTAAAGAGGTCACTCCCGGTGAAGGGATTTCGGCTCTTCCTCATCGAATAAGGTGCGGGATATATCATATATATCACTGTGCAAAGCAAAACTCAAAAAGCAGTCAAAAGTCAAACCGAGTGTTGTAGCATCTGCCAGTTTTGCTAAAGAGGTCACTCCCGGTGAAGGGATTTCGGCTCTTTCCCCATCGAATAAGGTGCAGGGTATATCATATATACCGCTATGCAAAGCAAGACTGTAGCTACCCTTTTATTTGAAAATTTGATTCTACAACATCTTTTAGGTTTCTTTTCTTTCATTAATCACATTAATGAAGTCCCATCATTTAAGTCACCTAAACATCACAGATAAATACGACGTACACTTATGCCATCCGCATTCGTCTCGATGTCCCCTCATGCACTGTTAGGTTAGGTAACTAACGACAGAGCAGGACAGGGCTAGTGCGGGTGTAAAACATAAGTAACGTCTATATAATATATCATATATACTATATACTGTATCCATCAGAACATATCAAATGATCACATCACAGATATCACAGCAGAAACATAGATATAATGTGGGATATACTAGGACGTCCGTATTTAGTATTTAGCCAACAATAGAAAATACGGATTCCACAGTCGCGATGAATAGCCAAGCCCACACCCTGGACCCCTACGAGAGCGGCTAGCGACCTTACCAATTCTGGAGTTTAGGAGACCCGGTCTCGACTCCTCGAGATGGTCTCCCACTGAACCCCAGAACCCGGTCACCTGTGCTCCCCTCCTTGGGTCCATCCTAATGCGGAAAAGTAAATAATATACAACACTGGTGGCATCAACCTCAACCCGAAAGTGCCCCAAATAAAAGAATATTACATTACATTTGAATTTACATGAATGAAAATATAAAACACTCATCTCACATAAAAAAACCCTGGCTATTCAATCGCGACAATCCTACACATCATATCTCAGCAACACATAATATCTCATATCATCAACGTAAGTAAGTATGCATACACCGATTGTCGTCGACGTATAACAACGACAATTGGCAATACCACTACATACTACACTTACGGTCACAGAAAAGAAAGTGTAAAACCGCAATATCTGGAATCCACATTCCATTCAGACATCGTAAATGCGAAATATCACATACTTCGTATATCATGTCTTGTAATATGAATTCCACACATTGCATCACTTTCCAGATAATTAGACAGTATTAAGGTTTTCGAACGAATGTTCAAATACCTAAGATTCCCTAAAGCCCAACACTTGAGCGGAGTTCAAAAACCCGGAGTGTGACACAGTAGTAGCGGTCCAGCCGTAGAAGGGTCAAGCCAACACCTCACATGTGGCACGCCGTACTGCCCCAAACCCTAAGGTTCAAAGGGCAGTTCAAGACGGTCACATAATCGAGTTAAGGTTTGTTGTCTTCTAGAGGGTCCACCACAAAACTTGCACGTATCACCAAAGGATTTAAACCCCGTGAAAAGTGAGCAAATGACACTCGTTCGAACAATTCAATTCTTTCTAATTTACCCGGAATAGCAAAACAAAATTAAATTCTCCGATCGAATCAAAAATTACAAAATGAACCCCTGAATACTCAACACTTGAGTCAGTTCAAAAATACACATAAAATAACACATTTAGATACAAGAATTACTGTGCAAACCTACTGCCAAGTTCTCACTGTATGGCCGCGGTTCCGTGGCACAAGCAGGGTATTGCCGTAGAACCGCGGCGGTCCGTACAGATCATGTCATAATTTTTGCTCCGTAATTCTTAGAAATCCCTGCTGTATTTTTTAAGTATTTTTAATTCCCAAAAATCCCAGATTTTAAAAATTGTTCAGAGAGGGGTTGATTTTGTCGATATCGGGTTCGATCGGGGTTTTAACTTCGTTAAAGTGTGGCCTAATGTTCTAGATCGGCTCTGATACCAATGTTGGGTTAGACAAGCACCTCATGAAGGGTTTGGAAGCATCATATGTACCAAAGATGGAATTTTTTAGGGTGCTAAGTTAACAAACATCGGATCGTTCCTAGAAAAAATTAGGGTTTCATAAACTACATATCATCACATGAAAGAAATGCTAGGGTTTTTAGAGTACAACCTTTGTATCTCCCAACGCTAGACTCCTTGGCCACTTGAAGGTTGGAGGAGGGTTCGCTTGAGGTCACTTAGTGTCCACGACGATCCACCCGAAGCTCCTAGTCCAAGCTTGCAACTTCACTTTTCAAAAGAAGAAATGAAGATAACACTCTAAACAAGTGGGCTAAACTTGTGTAGAATGATGTTGTGGTTCTTATTCTCACTTCAAAATCCAATCTTGTTATGTAATTTGCTCACTACAAAAGTCTAGAGAGCAAATGAGAGAGGAAGAAGAAGATGATGGCTATATTTTTTCAAGAGTGAAAAGAATAACTCTTGTTCAGAAAAATGAAAATATATGTATATATATTTTCTTGTTCTCATCTCAAACCATGGTTAAACAATGAATATCTTATTGAACTTGAGTTAAAACACAAAAGGAAAGTTTACCCAAGGTTAAAAGGTGGGTGAGAATGGTTAGATCAAAAGAAGAGTGTAAAAACAAATCAATGATAACCATTTTCCTTTTTCTTTTTTGTTTTAAATAAAATGCAATAAAATCCATATATAAAACCATGGTGTGAGTCTTATATTGCCACCATTTTCATGTATCTACAACCTTGAAGGATGTATGTATGTATGTATGTGTGTATGTACATCCATATGTACATGAATCTATAAAGAAGGCATACATGCATGCATACATCTATCAAAATCAAGAAAGGATTTCAAGTGAGAAACTAATGGTTAAATGATAAAATCAACACTTGATTTATCAATCCGGCCATATCACATATGACCCCACCAAAAGCAAGCCGCTCGATCAATATACTGTATCCTATACGCGCATTTTAATCGGGTCCATGCGCATATCGCATACGCGCACCACAACGTTTCGCCTGGACTAGGAAACTCCATTGTGGGACTCTAAGACTCGTCATTACGCCGGCAGTGGATGATGATCATATCAAGCACCCCCAAGCCGCAAGCGGTCAGCTAAACGTAACGGCCACCCGGGTATTGAGCGACCAGAAGAAAACAAGCGAACCTGCTACAACTCCCGTCGAGCCAACCGGCAACACTTCCCGTACATTCCGGTCTCCTCGTCTGATATGTCGCATATCAAGTCTAGGGGTGGTAAACGTCAGACCCCAATAACTGATAAGTCGTGCCGATGTGAGGCTCATAACGGGTTGAGAAACTACTGATAACACTTAGCAGCAAATCTCTGAATTGGCCCTGGCCAGGGACTTCCCTGTTATGGCCAATCGAGCACAGCGCAACATCAACCCCCAATACCGGGAGAAACGAAACCCCTCCTATCGCTCATTGCCTCCATGTGACTCGGGACTGTACCCAAAAACCACCGTTTTGCACGCCCTCATGGACGTGGTAAGGTGGAAATCAAAGCATAGTGGGAATCACACAAGACTCTATGACGATCTCGGGTCTACAGACTAACCTGCATAAATGTCACCTGAGAACTGCCATCTGACGTGAGGTATAATACCATCTGGGAGTTCTCGGCGAGTCCGTCCAGTGTACCCAGTCTCCACTGAGCACCCGTATACCATTTCTGATGTCAAACACCAATGGATATGGGATCATCCATCGCCCATCTCATGGGTCGAGAAGCGTATACGCTAGTCTACAATGGTATATCGATGCCCCATCTCGATACACCCACGACTAGGGACCTTGAAGGATGTACTTATGGACTACCATGTCCCCACTAGTATGATCCACATCATAGTCCAGGTAGTCAAGTACACATCCTAAGGGCTTTACCAACATGTAACCATAAGACAGTATAAAGAGACAAGTATACATGTTAAGATAAAGAGCAACCAGATAGCATACTATCATATCGAGCAAGAAAGTCATCACTATATATGACCAAGCATCCAATATAATATACATCATCTGTACAATACTGGCCTCTAGAGCATACATACAACTAACAGTAAGAAATTCCGCAACCGTATAGCTACCCCACCCAGTTCGGTACAAAACCAAATCAAAAATATGACATTTCATGGTGGACATGTCACATTTGTCATAAAATTATTGAATTCTTTCGCTAGTGTTTAAAAACTCAAAGCCATAAATCCATAGTAATTCAATGCATCTTATATCAGAACTACACATACTTGGAGATACCATATAATAATGTTTATGAAAAATAACTACCATTCATGATGTTCAAGGTATAATGGGAATCCTATTTAGCATAATAAAAATTAAGTGTATATGTGACATGTTAATATCGACAAGGTGTAGTGTAACATGTAGATATGTGCAGGTGCGGCATAACTCGTCGATAACTGTGCGGTGTTCTAACAATTATTAAAATGGCAATTTATATATATCTATATGAATGCATATGATTAATGTAGCATATAAAGCCCATTTTATTTAAGCTTAACTACGGGCGTATCACGCCATCCATACAAAGTCCCCCGGTAGATGTTTAGTCTACTCACCGGAATACATCGAATCACCTCAGATCACCAATCAATTTCCTTTCCTTGTGGTCTCTGAAGTTTCCATATTCGAATCTATTATCGCAATTAACTTGTATAAGAAACGGCCAACTCCGATACAGCGAAAACATGAAAATACTAGTTTTTACGTATTAGCTATATTAAGTATGATTATCGCAACCTATCAAACACTTATACTAACTGGATTTAGTTACACGCTGTTTCGTAACAGAAAACAGAATCGTATTACGAAAAGTCCGTGTCGTGATTTAGAATTTTGATCGTTTTTATGATATTAGGCCCCAGATTCCATATACTATTAAATTAACTTCAATAAACAATACCAAATTCCATAACAGCTACACAGAGACCTACCACAAAACACCCATCTCCTACAAAAATCCGGCGACGCCAGAATTGTCCTATTGGTCGCCGGCCTTAATCCGAGCGCCTCGGTTCGTGTGCCTATGGTTTGCTCTATGTTCCAAATATATCATTCTAGCGCTGTTTTGTTAAGTTGGTTTTATTCGGACTAACATCAGATTACTACAGAGCTAAGTTTTCCTCAAATACCAACTTTTTCGATATCCGATTTCTAAAATTTTATAAGTTACAAAACTAAAACCTACTGAATTAAGAATTATACCTACTAAGGATGGTTGAAAGACTTCCTCCAAGATACCCTAAGTCCTTCACTCCTAGCTTGATGGTGAACTCATTAGCTCCTAGTTCTTCTTCTCTTTTCTTTTCTCTTCTCTTTAATTTTCTTTTGTGAGTTCAAGTGTTTTCTTTCTTTCTTTGATTTGTTTCTGATTTTTATTTGGCTAAGTGATCTGAACACTAAGTATAGGATAAAGAGAATGATGGAGGTGTAGGAGGAGATGTCAATAATCAAGGGTGTGCTTGTTTCATGCAAGGAGGTGGTGTAACAAGGAGAAAAGGTGGGATTTTCATGCAAGGATGAGGTGAATGTAAAAGATAACTCCTAATTTGTGGTATTTTGAGGAATTTCTGAACCAAAACATTTCCTAACCTTTTTTTTACACATACACCCTCAACAATTTCAAGTTTACACATTTTTCCTAAATTTTACAAAAAGGCCCTTCACTACCTATGTTAGTATATAAACACCATTTTATTAAAATGAAGCTAAAATTATCATTAAAACCCCTACAACTTATTTATGTTGCACACTAAAATTTTAATTTAAATTGTTTTACAAATATCTTATGAAATTATCTTATTTGTTTTTAATAACTTTTTGATTTATCGTTTTATTATTAAATTAATTAATTTTATTTATTTCTAATTTTCGAAATGTTACATTTTGCATGAAATTTTATATTATATCATCCCATACTCAGGATCATGTTGATATGCATTGCTTTATGTAGTTGTAGTACCCTGATGATGTACTTTTACATGATTGTTGCATATTCACTTATCATACTTATGCTATCGGATTACATGTGATAGATAGATCGCTATTCGTGCATACTTGCGATTACAGTATGATGTTATTTACTATTCACGAGTTGGCAACTCACCCCCGTTGTGACACAGTGTTTTACAGGACTTACCCTCGGAGTAGTCGCAGCAGGGCGTCTTATCATCTCTACTTTTGCGGATACCGCTATGTTTGGCTGTGAGGCCTGTGCTTTTAGGTGGGTTTGCGGTTATCTGTTCGTACATTGTATATCCTTTTTAGTTGGATCTAGTATTCTCCATCTACCACTGTTTGTATATGACTTAGAGACGATTTGTGAGGATTCTGTGTTGTATTATTGGTGACTTTGGGTGCCATGCTCATGGGAGCCGGCTATGTTGAAAAGTTTTACCTCTTTACGCAGTTTTCCTTTATGTTTTTCGCTTCGGCGTCGTATTTATATCCTGTGGTGGTTGTCTCCGCCGTTGAGCGTGATTTACTCCCGTTTGGAATGCTTTATATTTTATCTATGTTGTAGCCGTTTTCGGGGCTAGTTTTTACAAAGAAGGTGCTGCCGAAATTTTCAAGAAAGAAAACTAGAGTTAGAGATTTTACTTGTGATTTTTTTTCTAATGTTAAAAACTTTGTTTTTCTCCGTTGATCTAGATTTGGATGGTTTAGGTTTCTAGGTTTCGGCTTACTTGAGTTGCGTACGCCTATAGAAATTACGTAGTTTAAGTGCCGGTTATGGGCCAAATTTTGGGTCGTGACAGTACAGTCCCGAATCACATGGAGGCAATGAACGATAGGAGGGGTTTCGTCTCTCCCGGTATAGGGAGTTGATGTTGCGCTGTGTTCGATTGGCTAAAACTGGAAATCCCTGGCCAGGGTTGCTGAGATTTACTGGTAAGTGTTATTAGTAGTATCTCGAACTGTTATAGACCTCATATCGACACGACTTATCAAGCTACTGGGGTCTGACATTTACCACCCCTAGGCGAGATATGCGACATATCAGACGAAGAGACCGGACTGTACGGGAGTGTTACTAATTGGATTCGCAGGAGAATGTGCAGGCTTGCTTGTTGATCTTCTGATCGCTCAATACCTGGATGGCTGTTACGTTTAGCTGACCGCTTGCAGCTTGTGGGTGTTTGATATGATCATCACCTACTGCCGGCGTATTGACGATTCTTTAGAGTCCTACACAGAGGATTCCTGGCTTAGGAAAAATGGAGTAGGAGCACACATATGATATGTGCGGGACCGGGAATAATACGTGTATGCGATACCGTATTAGATTCTCGCGGTATGAGATATCGGCCGGGTATATGAGATATAGCCGGGTCATCGGATCGAGTGTTGATTCGATGAACTGATACAGATTATGAGATATCTGCCGGGTATATGAGATATAGCCGGGTCATCGGCCGGGTATGAGATATAGCCGGGTATATGAGATATAGCCGGGTCATCAGATCAAGTGTTGATTCGATGAACTGATACAGATTATATTAGTCGGTTATTTGTGAAATAACCGGATTATCGGATCAAGTGTTGATTCGATAATTTAATGTATAATTATATATTTGATATATTAAATTACATTAACTAATATAAGCTCACTTAAAGATTCTTTTTCTCACTCGGGTAATACATTGATATATATATGTGATATATGTTAATTGTATTATTTTATTTTGTTACAATAAATATTATATATGTGATATATAATATTGTAACATGTTAGGGTTATAAATGCAACATGTTTTGTGGAGAATAAAGGTGGTTAGGGTTTGGATTAGGGTTAAGCTTTCATGAAGCTTTCAAGAAGCTTCTTGAAGCTTTGACTTTGACCTTGATATTTTACATAGATATTTCCTTAACCCAACCCAACCCTTGAACCATAGTTGTTTCTCTACATGGGTTAAGTCTTCATACTTAACCCATGGTTGCATTTCTAAGCTCACTTGAGTTTTCATTATTCATCACAAAAGGATTTTGATCTTCTTCTTCTTCTTCTTATTTGAAAAAGCTTTCTAGCTTTTTCATAAGTGATGATTTTGAGTGAGATAAAGAAAACAAATGAGAGCTAAATTCCTACTTCATCATCCTCATCTATTCTAGCCACTTAGATTAGGGTGTTTGCTTTGCTAATATTTGATTAGTGAAGCAAAAACTTGGGTTTTAGTTTCTTCAAGGTAGATCATCTTTGTTATTGAAGATCGGAAGCAAGCTTGCATCTTTCTCTTCATGGAGCCTCTCTAGAGTGCGGAAACTCGTTGATCGCAGCGAAGGGACCTCAACACGGAGCTTTAGAAGTGAAGGAACGGACTACAAAGGTTGTAATCCCTAACGCTTAGAAGTCAAGTTGTTTACTTGCTTTGTTTCTCCTAATCTCTAGTCTAAGATCTTGGTTAGGGTTGTTCGACACGTCTAAATTTTAAATTGGGAATGGTTGATGCCTTGTAGAACCTTGTGAGAGTGCCTAGTAACCCTACAGTGGTATCAGAGCCATGCTAGAGCTTTAGGCGATGTCTAGACGAAGTTTAAAGTCCAATCGAACCCCGAAACGTCGCATTATACCCCCTCTTTGGAAATTTTTTAATATGTTGATTTTTTCTGTATTAAAAATTCTCAGAAAATTAAGCAGGTCATTTTATGTATATGTGTGAAAAACGACCCCCTGAATCCATCAAAGCGCCGTGGAACCGCGGCCAAACCAGGGTATTGGCGGCGGTTCCACGGCATGTATTGAGGATTGAGCGATCGTTTTTCCACAGTTGATCCGTAGGTACTTTCTTCATGCTTCTAGAAATTTTTAATTCTTACACAAGTGTTGAGTTTTTCTGGAGATCTTTTGTATTCGTTGATTCGATCAGAAAGTTTATCTTCGTTTAAGTTTTTTTCGGATTATTTAGAACGTGTTAAAAAGTTCGAACGGATATCAATAACTCACTTTTTCCCCTGAAGGAAAATTTTCAAGTGTTGGATTTTTTCTCGAGTTTGAAACTTTCGGAAAATCATGCAAGTGTATCTGTGGACCTTCTAGAAGAACATAACATTAACTCGATTATGTGACCGTCAAAACTGCCAATTGAACCCTAGGCTTTGTGGTAGTTTAGCATTGCCACATGTGAGGCCTTGGTTTGACCCTTCTACGGCTGGTTCATTAGGGCTGTGACATATTCTATGATTTTTGAACTCCGCTCAAGTGTTAAGCCACTTGGGAAATCTTAGGTGTTTGTTTATTCGATCGGAAAGTTTAACATTGTCTATTCATCTGGAATGTGATACAATATTTGGAATTCATAAGTAGTTATGAGATAACTAATTTGAATGTTATAAATCTAGCAGTTTAGTCTCGGATGATCGGTTGCCACGGGATTTTGATGCGCTCAAAAGTCCGCCGCAATCACGTAGCGTACGCGGATACTCGCCGGATAAACTTAATAGACAGCCACGCCCCATATTCCCGACCACGTGACTGTAGGAGAACTCCGTCGCTAAAAGCATCCGTTCGGGTGCACGCGACAGCGGTGTTCTGCCTTAGTACACTTCGTCGACGGCATCGGGGGTGCGGCCGTCTACTAAAGTTTTCGACGAGCATTCGATCAGGTTATCGGGAATCTTGTTGAATTGCCCGACTAGATATTGAAAAGTGTTTTCGATATTGAGACTAAAATGCGGGGTTTATAATTGTTAGGCATGAGATGTCTAAGGAATTCATTTGGTTAGGCATGCGATGTCTAAGAAGGTTGCGGATTTCAACTGTTATAGTTTTACACTTTCTTTTCTGCGACCGTAAGTGTAATATGTGGTGTATCGCTGGTTTCGTTGCTATACATCAACGACAATTGGGATACGCATATTTACTTACGTTGATGATATGTGATATTATGTGTTGCTGTGAAATGTTATATTGGATCGTCATGTTTGAATAGCCGGGGTTTTTTTGTGAGATGAGAGTTTTTCATTTTCATTCATGTAAAATTCATTTGTATGTAATATTCTTTTATTGGGGCACTTCCGGGCTGATGATGATGTCACCATTGTATATTATTTACTTTTCCGCATTAGGTTAGACCCAAGGCGGGGAGCATAAGTAACCGGGTTCTAGGGTCCAGCGGGAGACTAACTCGAGGAGTCGAGACCGGGTCTCCTAACTCTAGAACTAGCAGGGTTACTTGCCGCTCTCGTAGGGGTCTAGGGATGTGGGTTAGGCTGTTCATCGCGACCGTGGAATCCGTGTTTTATACAGGCTCGTATTAAAAACACGGACCTCCTAGTATATCCAATATTTCATATATGTTCTTCTGCTGCAATGTTCTGTGATGAGATCATATTACTCCCTGAGACGAATATTTATATTATATATATGAGATATATATTATATATTGTTGATTTCGTTTCATATCTGATGCTTGCGAAGCATAATAAAATGGGACTTCATTAATGAGATTAATGAAATAAAAGAAACCTAAAGATGTTGTAGAAACTTGTTTAAAAACTGGTAGCTCTAGTTCCTGCTTTGTATAGCGGTGTTCCTTGTAGAACATCCAGCACATTATTCGATAAGGAAAGAGCCGAGATCCCTTCACCGGGAGTGACCTCTTTAGTAATAACTGGCAGATGCTACAACCCACGGTTTAGTTTTTGATTGCTTCTATAGTTCTTGCTTTACACAGCGGTATTTGTGAAATATCCTGCACCTTAATCGATGAGGAAAGACCCGAGATCCCTTCACCGGGAGTGACCTCTTTAGCGAAACTAGAAAAGCCTAAAAAGCATTCCATTTAAAATCACTCGATTATACAACGATATCATGTTCATTACGCAAAGGATTTTCTTAAAAACCTGTCGTAGCCCTCCGTCATTTAAGATAAGTACTTCATAGTATTCGTGTTGCGTTTGTTGGCCGGCGTCAAGGCGTAGTGTTCGGTAGCTATTTATGCTTATCTGCAAAAGCATATGATGCGATTGAGTTAGGGTAGTCGTGCGGCTTTGTTAGCCTGCGTCAAGGTTCGTGCGGGTAGATTTAATTCAATTGGGAAATGTACGAGTTGAACTTGACTAGCGGACTATGGTTTGTTGGCCTGCGTTAAGGTCATAGGACGCAAGGGGTAAAATATTATTGGGAATTTCAAGTGTTGAAATTTGCAATGAGATTGCATACCTTCTATGAGATAGTTGGATCCCGATAACCGCTGCGAGCAAGAGTTACACCTGGGAGAGTTTTACACATTACAATTAGTCGATCAAATAGGTGTCTAGAAAGGTGTTAACGGGTTACTCCCCTGGGAAAACGAGGTTTATTTTAATTAGATCCGTGCGAAAGCATGGGGAACCTCTCTCAAAGTACCAACACTGGCCTGGCTGAAAGATTGGCGAACTTGTAGCGTGCAATTAATCCCGGCTAGTCTTTCCTTTTAGGGTTTGAAGGAAGATTTGACTAAAACAGTGGGAGACATCTGGATTACATATATTAATAACCAATCTAATCTTGCAAAAGCATATGCTGAGTGTTTTCTTCTCTCTCTCTCTCTAGGTAGCGACCATGTCACGCCTTAATCAAGATAATAATACGGATGTATTGAACGAACCCGCTTGTTATACTGAGCTGGGGAACGTTGGTCCCGCTCCAACTTATAATTGTTATAAGACAGAGCAGGAAATAGGGGATTACCAGAATTCCCGTACCGCCCAAACGAAGAAAGTGCATGCTGATGCATCTTCTTCGGGTGTGTTCAGTACAGAGAACTGTTTATCAGTATCCTTTACGTCCTGGGTATGAAATACCGGATCAGGATCCCGCATATGTATTATGTTACATGGGCTACAGATAGGTAGAGAACTAAGATCGGGTGATATGTTTCAAGAATTGGAAACGGTGCAAGTGTTGCAGCCAAGTCTGCTGGCAGTTAGCACCCTGTATTACCAGAATACATTGATTCTGAATGAATGTTATTAGATACCGAACCTGATATACAACATCATATTAGTATCTTTATTTATTAAAGAAGGATATAATTTTGTATTGTTGGATAATGTTTTGAACATTTCCTATATCAAGAGTTGATCGGTTAAGGCACGTTATCTAAAAGCATAGACGTTGTAAATCAAACCACAGTTTTTAACGTATAGAACACACACAAGAGGAAGAGTTCAAAAATGAACAAATCCTTCTTGAGGTATTATAGACTAGGTCATATCAATGTGACCAGATTAGCTGAAGTTACATTTAGATGCATATTTAAATCTGTTTGAATTTACATCTTGTGAAAGTTGCCGGTCAAGTTGCAAAGATAAGATGACCACAGCTCTGTTTGTTGGAAACAGAAAAAGAGTTAGTGAACTCTTGAGATTGATACATGATGATGTATGTAAGGTCCCCTGTCTACATATGCCAAGACCGGTTCTTTATACTTCATTACATTCACTGTTTATCTCTCAAAATTCGGACATATGTTCCTGTTGAAACACAAGTCTGAACCTTTTGAGAAATTCAATGAATATAAGTTAGAAGTAGAGAACCAAAACGGGTATAAGTATTATGTCCTTTGATATGATCAGGGAGGAGAATACTTAAGCACGGGATTCCTGGACTATTCTAAAGTAGAATGAGATTCTCTCTTAGCATTACTCCTCCGAATACACCACAGCACGTCGGTGTATCGGGGCGGAGCAAACACACCCTATTAGATATGGTGCGCTCTATGATGAGTACTACTGAGTTCCCATTTCCTTTTAGGAGTTATGCACTTGAGAAGTTGCATACCTATTGAATAGGGTTCCAATCAAATCAGTTGCCTACCACTTCATAAATGATATGGAATGGGAAGAGCCCATATCTTAAGTATGTTAAGATTTGGAGTTGTCCGGCTTATGTCTAAAAGCAAAATCCGGACAAGCTCAAGGCAAAGTCAGTTCTGTGGAAGTTTGTTGGATATCCCAAGCATTCGCAAGGGAATATCTTCTACCAAACTGGGGAACAAAAGATGTTTTGTTTCTCAGCGTACCACCTTTGTGAAAGGGAATTTCTTGTGAAGAAATTAGTGGTCCTGAGGTAGAACTGGAAAGAGTTCCAGCTTTACAAACTGCAGCTGATGATTTGGTAGAACCAAAGAATTCAATAGATTCTATCGAAACTCAGCCTCTCCGCCGATCTAGTAGGGTTCTTCACCCACCAGAAAGATACTTCGGTTTTCTCTATGACAGTGGGAGCGAGGATTGCATCATGAGATGATGACCCAACTAGTTTCGAGCAGGCCATCAGGAGTGGGACTCTATAAAAATGGCTAGATGCTTAGCGATCTGAGATGGAATCCTTATACACCAACAAAGTATGGACTTTGGTTGCTTTATCTGAAGGGTTAAATCCCCATCAGGAGCAAGTATATCTTGAGAAGATTACTTGGTGAACATGGAAAAGTTGAGACTTTCAATGCTATGCTTATGTCCATCCAAATCCTACTTGCCATTACTACATACCATGACTACGATTTCTGGCGGTTGGGTGTCATGACAGCTTTTCTAAATGATGTTTTGGAAGAGAGCGTCTATAAGTACACAGCCAGAGAGCTTCGTAGATAGTGGGAGCAGCGGAAACATGTTCAAGATGTTTTATGTGATAAATCAGGCATCACGGAATTGGAACATCTGTTTTGATATGGTAGTCAAAGAGTTTGACTTCATCAAAATGGTAGATGAACCTTGTATATACAAAAAGGTAGTAGGGAGTATGGTGGTGATCCTCGTAGAGTACGTGGATGACATACTCTTGATAGGAAATGAGTTTCCTATGCTACGCTCGGTCAATCTCTGCTTATCAGAAGAATTCTCTATATAGGATCAAAGCGATACCTCCTAAATCCTGGGTTTTGGATCTATGAGATAGATCTAATTGGATGTTAGAATTCTCACTAGGTGTAATGAGATGGTATCAATCGATCCTGAGGAGAATCACTGGAAAAGTTCCATGGTAATAAGGACGACTGAATGTCAGTCACAGGAATTGTCTTTACCTTCAGTGGAGGGACGGTATGTTGAAAGAGTTCCAAGCTAGATACCGTGACATACTAGACGATAAAGGCAGGATAAATCACTACCAAGGATGCTACCAAAGAAATAGTATGGATGTAAATCAGTTCATGAGATGAACTTCGTTCCTCCCATTGTGTGACAATGGAGTTATGGCTTTTGCCAAGGAACCCTCCCGTCCTATTTGAGATCCAGACATATTCTTAGGCAGTATCGCCTGATCATTGAGATGGTTAATCTCCAGGGAGATCGAGGTTAGGAGAGTAGACACAGAGGACAACAGCGTGGATCCACTCACAAAGGCCTATTTCCCAGTAGAGACTTTTTATGGGATGGTTGAGTATGAGATACTTCAACCACAGCTGATTGTTGGGTATGCGATACCACAACAGATGGCCCTAGTGCAAGTGGGAGATTGTTAGTTATATGTATGTCCTAGAGGCCATTACTGTGCATACGATGTATATTGTAGTGGATGCTTGGACATATATAGGAAGGACTTTCTTGCTCGACATGATAGTATGCTATCTGGTTACACTTTATCTTAACATGTACTCTGATTGTCTCTATGTTACATGTTGATAAAGCCCTTAGGATGAGTACTTGACTACCAGGACTTTGATGCGGATCATACTAGTGGGGACCGTGTAGTCGCCAAGTACATCCTTCAAATGTTCCTAGTCATGGGAGTATCGAGATAGGGCATCGATACTCCAGAGTAGACTAGCGTGTTCGCTTCTTGACCCATATGATAGGCGATGAATGATCTCATATCCATTGGTGTTTGACATCAGAGAAGGTATACGAGTGCTCAGTGGAGACTGGGTACACTGGACAGACTCGCCGAGAACTCCCAGATGGTATTATACCTCACGTCAGATGGCAGTTCTCTGGTGACACTGGTACAAGTTAGTCTGTAGACCCGAGATCGTCAAAGAGACTAGTGTGATTCCCACTGTGCTTTGATTTCCATCATACCATGTTCAAGAGGGCGTGCAAAAAGGTGGCTTTTGGGTACAGTCCCGAATCACATGGAGGCAATGAGCGATAGGAGAGGTTTCGTCTCTCCCGGTATAGGGAGTTGATGTTGCGCTGTGTTCGATTGGCTATAACTTGAAATCCCTGCCCAGGGTTGCTGAGATTTACTGGTAAGTGTTATCAGTAGTTTCTCGAACTGTTATAGACCTCATATCGACACGACTTATCAAGCTACCGGGGTCTGACGTTTACCACCCCTATGCGAGATATGCGACATTTCAGACGAAGAGACCGCACTGTACGGGAGTGTTACTGATTGGATTCGTAGGAGAATGTACAGGTTTGCTTGTTGATCTTCTGATCGCTCAATACCTGGGTGGATGTTACGTTTAGCTGACCGCTTGCAGCTTGTGGGCGTTTGATATGATCATCACTTACTGCCGGCGTATTGACGATTCTTTAGAGTCCTACACAGAGAATTCTTGGCTTAGGCAAAACGGAATAGGAGCACATATGTGATAAGTGCGGGACCGGGAATAATATGTGTATGCGATACCGTATTAGATTCTCACGAAATGAGATATCGGTCGGGTATATGAGATATAGCCGGGTCATCAGATCAAGTGTTGATTCAATAAATTGATACAGATTATATTAGTCGGTTATTTATGAAATCGCCGGATTATCGGATCAAGTGTTGATTCAATAATTTAATGTATAATTATATATTTGATATAGTAAATTACATTAACTAATATAAACTCACTTAAAGATTCTTTTTCC
Source organism: Agapanthus africanus (assembly GCA_030015575.1). Classification (NCBI taxonomy): domain Eukaryota; kingdom Viridiplantae; phylum Streptophyta; class Magnoliopsida; order Asparagales; family Amaryllidaceae; genus Agapanthus; species Agapanthus africanus. Next base: position 249,499,197 of record CM057345.1, on the reverse strand, counting down.
CACTCGGGTAATACATTGATATATATATGTGATATATGTTAATTGTATTATTTTATTTTGTTACAATAAATATTGTATATGTGATATATAATATTGTAACATGTTAGGGTTATAAATGCAACGTGTTTTGTGGAGAATAAATGTGGTTAGGGTTTCGATTAGGGTTAAGCTTTCATGAAGCTTTCAAGAAGCTTCTTGAAGCTTTGACTTTGACCTTGATATTTTGCATAGATATTTCCTTAACCCAACCCAACCCTTTAACCATACTTGTTTTTCTATATGGGTTAAGTCTTCATACTTAACCTCTGGTTGCATTTCTAACCTCACTTGAGTTTTCATTATTCATCACAAAAGGATTTTGAACTTCTTCTTCTTTTCTTCTTGCTTGAAAAAGCTTTCTAGCTTTTTCATAAGTGATGGTTTTGAGTGAGATAAAGAAAACAAATGAGTGCTAAATTCCTATTTATCATCCTCATCTATTCTGGCCACTTAGATTAGGGTGTTTGCTTTACTAATATTTGATTAGTGAAGCAAAATCTTGGGTTTGAGTTTCTTCAAGGTAGATCATCTTTGTTATTGATGATCGGAAGGAAGCTTGCATCTTTCTCTTCATGGAGCCTCTCTAGTGGATACTCGATGATCACAGCAAAGGGATCTTAACACGGAGCTTTAGAAGTGAAGGAAAGGACTACAAAGGTTGTAATCCCCAACTCTTAGAAGTAAAATTATTTACTTGCTTTGTTTCGCCTAATCTCTAGTCTAAGATCTTGGTTAGGGTTGTTTGGCACGTCTAAATTTTAAATCGGGCCTGGCTGATGCCTTGTAGAACCTTGTGAGAGTGCCTAGTAACCCTACAGTATCGGGATCCAACTATCTCATAGAAGGTATGCAATCTCATTGCAAATTTCAACACTTGAAATTCCCGATAATAATTTGCCCTTAGCAACTTATGACCTTAACATGGTCAACAAATCATAAGCGCTAGCCAAGTTCAACCCGTCATTTCCCGATTGAATTAAACCCACCCGCATGACCCTTAACATAGTCAAAAAAGTCGCACGACTACCCTAATCCAATCACATCTCATGCTTATATACATAAGCACTAATCAGCTACCGCACACTACGCCTTAACATAGTCAACAAACGTAGCACGAATACTAACTAGTACTTATATAAATTGATGGAGGGCTACGACAGGTTTTTAAGAAAACCTTTTGGGTAATGAACTTGATATCGTCGTAGAATCAAATGATTTAAAATGGAGTGTTTTTGAGGCGTTTGCTAGTTTCGCTAAAGAGGTCACTCCCGGTGAAGAGATCTCGGCTCTTTCCTTATCGAATAAGGTGCAAGATATTCACAATACCACTATGCAAAGCAAGAACTAGAAAAGAAATCAAATGATGAAACCTTGGGTCATAGCATCTGCCAGTTATTCCTAAAGTGGTCACTCCCGGTGAAGGGATCTCGGCTCATTCCTTATCGAATAAGGTGCTGGATGTTCTACAAGGAACACCGCTATGCAAAGCAACAACTAGAGCTACCTATTTTTGAAAATTCGATTCCACAACATCTTTAAGTTTCTTTCATTTCACTTATCTCATTAATGAAGTCCCATCATTTTAAGTTACCTAAACATCACAGATAAATACAACGTACACTTATGCCATCCGCATTCGCCTCGATGTCCCATCGTGCACCGTTAGGTTAGGTAACTAATGGCAGAGCGGGGCAGTGCTAGCGCGGGTGTAAAACATAAGCAACGTCTATATAATATATCATATATACTATATCCTGTATTCATCTCATCAATATATCAAATGATCACATCACAGATATCGCAGCAGAAAACAACATATGAAATATTGGATATACTAGGATTTCCGTGTTTTAAATTAAGCCAGTATAAAACACGGATTTCACGTTTATGATGAATGGCCAAACCCACATCCCTAGACCCCTACGAGAGCGGCAAGCAACCCTACCAATTCTAGAGTTAGGAGACCCGGTCTCGACTCCTCGAGATGGTCTCCCACTGGACTCTAGAACCCGGTTACTTATGCTCCCCGTTATGGGTCTATCCTGATGCGGAAAAGTAAATAATATACAATGGTGACATCATCCTCAACCCAGAAGTGCCCAACAAAAGAATATTACATACAATGAATTTTATATGAATGAAAATGAAAATCTCTCATCTCACATAAAAACCCCGGCTATTCAAACACGACGATCCAATATAACATATCCCAGCAACACATAACATCACATGTCATCAACGTAAGTAAATATGCATGTCGCAATTGTCGTTGACATATAGCAACGAAACCGGAGATACACCACATATTACACGTACGTTCGTAGAAAAGAAAGTGAAAAACTACAACAGTTGGAATCCGCAACCACCTTAGACATCACATGCCTAACCAAATGAATTCCTTAGACATCGCATGCCTAACAATCATAAATCCCGCATTTTAGTCTCGATCTCGAAAACACTTTTCAATATCAAGTCGGGTAATTCAACAAAATTCCCGACAACCTGATCGAATGCTCGTCGGAAAGTTTAGTAGACAGCCGCACTCCCCGATGCCATCGACGAAGTGCACTAAGGTAGAACACCGCTGCCGCGTGCACCCAAACGGATGCCTTTGGCGAAGGGGTTCTCCTACAGTCACTTGGTCTGGTCTATAGGGTGTGGCTATCTAATAATGTTACCCGGCGAGTATCCGCGTATGCTACGTGATTGCAACGGACTTTTGATCACATCAAAATCCCGTGGCAACCGATCAAATGACACTAAACTGCTAGATTTATAAAATTCAAATTAGTTATCTCATAACTACATATGGATTCCAAATATTGTATCCCATCACATGATACCCGGACGAACGTCAAACTTTTCGATCGATTCATCAAAGTCCCACAATTTCCCGACAGCCCAACACTTGAGCACAGTTTTAATAATATCCAGAATATACCACAGTATATATGAACCAGCCGTAAAAGGGTCAAACCAACGCCTCATATGTGACAACGCTGAACTACCGCAAACCCTAGGGTTTAGTGGCGGTTCTGACGGTCACATAATCGAGTTAAGGTTTCGTTCTTCTAGAGGGTCTACAGAATCACTTGCATATTTTTCCGAATACGTTAAACTTGGAAAAATGGGTTTTTGACAATCGTACGAACTTTTAAACTTCGCCTAGACAATATGTGAATAACCCAAAATAATATTAAAACTACGAATACGAAACACTTCGAATTGCTTATAGTGTAAGATTACATCACATGCAAAATTAGCAAAAATAAAAAACACCTAAAACATGAAAACCCAATCTCTGGAACACACAAAAAATTTCAAGGGGTGATCTCGGATTTGGGCCGAGATGAGCCAGGTGGTGACCGGCCGAAAAATCATGAAACCCCCTCAAATTTTCACAGTGTTCATGTTATATCCCATATAGCACTCTGTACTTGTTTAAAATTTTTTTTGACCATTATTCAAAATTGACGGAAACTTCAATTTTGCGTTTCAAGTTTCGGAGTATTTTGGTTTCGTAATCTTAACAAAATCCGTATAAATTTCTAGCATGGCTCTGATACCACTACAGGGTTACCTAGCATGGCAGCAAGGTTTTAGAAGGTATCGGCCATGCCGAAGTAAAAAAAATTCCATTCTAGCTAACCTTAACTAAGAATCGTTAACTAGAAATCGACGGAAATGTAAATGCAAACACTTTGCAAGTAAAAGTGAGCAAGGAATACAACCTTTGTAGACCGGTCCTTCACTTCAATAGCTCCGTGTAGTAGTCCCTTCGCTGCGATCGTGAACTCCGGACTATAGAGAAGCTCCCATGAAGAAACGAACAAGCTCACTATGATGTCTTCGAGGCCGAAGTTGATCTACGTCGAGGAGACACTAACCCAAGCTATCTCTTCACTAATTACGGAATTAGTGAAGTAAACACCATATACTAAATGGCAAGTAGTAGATGATGATGAAGTAGGAAGTGGGCTAACTTTAGATTTCATTTTCTCACACTTTTTCTCATATCTCCATTGAAGCTAGAAAGCTTTGTGGAAGAAGAAGAAGAAAACTCAAGTGATGAATGAATGAATTCATGGGGTTAGAAATGCAACCATGGTGAGTTATCCACTCATCCTTAACTCATGTAGAGAATAAACCAAGGTCAAGGGTTAAGGTTGGGTTAACAAATATCTTAAGCAATGACAAACAAGTGGACTTGGTCAATGGTTATCAAGTGTGCACAAGAAATCAACCATGACAAATTCCAAATGTTTTTTAATTACTTAATAATAAATATTAACCTAACATAAACCCTAGATGGTTCTAGTCTCATAAAAATATGTTGCATTTATAACCTAGCATGACACAAACATGTACACAAATATACATATCACATATATACAATGTGCACAACAAGTGAGAAAAGAAATCATAAGTGAGAAAGTATTACTTAATGTAACTTAATATATCAAATATATAATTATACATTAGATTATCAAATCAACTCTTGATTTAATAATCCATCTATATCACATATAACCGACTAATATCATGTGTAACAATTTATCGAATCAACACTTGATCCGATAACCCGGCTATATCGCATATAACCGACCAATGTCACAATTCGCGAGAATAGAATATAATATCTGATATCGTATCTATCTCAGTCCCGCACATATCACATATGTGCTCCTACTCCGTTTCGCTTGAGCCGCGAAACCTCTGTGTAGGACTCTAAAGACTCATCAATACGCCGGCAGTAGGTGATGATCATATCAAACACCCACAAGACGCAAGTAGTCTGCTAAACGTACCGGCCACCCGGGTATTGAGCGATCAGAAGATCAAAAAGCAAGCCTGCTCATACTCTTGCGAATCCAATCAGTAACACTACTGTACAGTCCGGTCTCTTCGTCTGATATGTCGCATATCTCGTCTAGGGGTGGTAAACGTCAGACCCGAGTAACTCGATAAGTCGTGCCGATGTGAGGCTCATAACGGGTCAAGAAACTACTGATAACACTTACCAGTATATCTCTGAAGCAGCCCTAGCCAGGGACTTCCTGTTATAGCCAATCGAGCACACCGCGCAACATCAACTCCCAATACCGGGAGAGACGAAACCCCTCCTATCGCTCATTGCCTCCATGTGATTCGGGACTGTACCTAAAAGCCACCTTTTTACACGTTCTCTTGAACGTGGTATGGTGGAAATCAAAGCACAGTGGGAATCACACAAGACTCTATGACGATCTCGGGTCTACAGACTAACCTGTACCAGTGTCACCAGAGAACTGCCATCTGACGTGAGGTATAATACCATCTGGGAGTTCTCGGCGAGTCCGTCCAGTGTATCCAGTCTCCACTGAGCACCTGTACACTATCTCTGATGTCAAACACCAATGGATATGGGATCATCCATCGCCCATCTACATGGGTCGAGAAGCTATACGCTAGTCTACTCTGGTATATCGATGCCCTTTCTCGATACACCCACGACTAGGAACATTTGAAGGATGTACTTAGCGACTACTCTGTCCCCACTAGTATGATCTGCATCATAATCCTGGTAGTCAAGTTTTCATCCTAAAGCTTTATCAACATGTAACATAGAGACAATCAGAGTACATGTTAAGATAAAGAGCAACCAGATAGCATACTATCATGTTGAGCAAGAAAGTCCTCCATATATATGTCCAAGCATCTACTACAATATACATCATATGTACAGTAATGGCATCTAGGGCATACATATCACTAACACTCTTAATACCGTGATGAGGCACTGAACAAGAAGGTCTTTGTAACAGTCAAAGCACTTCCAAAAAGTTTCGGCAGGAAGCTGGGAAAATAGGTTAATTTCATTTCGTATTCTCGCGGTCTTGTGATTTGGGTAGAATTTTTTTAGAAACGGTTTTACAAACTCTTCCCAACTGTTTATGGAATGCGATGCGGTGCTATACAGCCATTTTTTAGCTATGTCACATAAGGTGAAAGGAATGACTCGTAGCCGTATAGCATCATCGGACAGTTTGGTGGTCTTCATCATTGCACAAAAATTCTGGAACTTGTTAATGAAGATATAGGCATCTTCGGATTCCAGCCTGTGAAATTTGGGCAACATGTTGATGAAGTGGAGCTTAATTTCGAAATTATCCCCATTAGCCGGCGAAAGTGAAAGACAGGTAGGAAGTGCGGAGCAGTAGGATAGAAACGATCCTGGAGCGCGATTCGCTGAGGCGCTTTAACAGGATGTGGTTGCGAGTTATTCGCATCCAGATGAGGTGGAATCAGTCCCGAAGGAGGTAAAGGGATGTTAAGAGGAAATCCTGACATCTCGAAAGAAGAATTTGTTGATGATGATGTTGATGGTGAAGATGTATGAACAGAATTCCGGCCAACATCGGAGTTGGCCGGCAATGGTAAAGGTGAAAGAGGTGTGGAAGGAGTTTCGACGTCAGAGTCAATCGCGTAGTCGGTAGCGACTAACGAAACGCGGACTAGGCGGGCACTAGTGTCCCGAGTCCAACCGGATATACACTAAACGAGTTTAGTATAGTCAAAACGTAGAATGTGAGGGTAAGAAAACGTCAATGGAGAAATGCGGATGAGAGGTAGGTAGAATCGGATTCTAGCGACAAAGGGCAAGTTTTTATAAATTTTTTTGTTTTGTTGTTTTTTTTTCTTTTAGTTTTTTTAGAAAGAGTTTTGCTAAAATAAGTACGGACTTACGGCACAACTTCAAACAACCACAGTTTAAACATGCACAGTCATACCTAGAGCTATGGTCCTCAAAGTCCACTAGACTGCTCCTAACTGTTCCAAAGTGACAAGTTGTGAGATAACCCTCAAATCGCCTCTTCACTACCAATTGTGGCCAGGTAAGCACAAATGAAAAAAGGAGGGTTTCGCTCACGAATCACCGTGAGATGGGCCTTTTAAAATTACCTTTCTCAGTTGTCTATCTAGGCACCACAAAGTCAAGTTTAGATAAACGATTGAATGCCCACAACCTTCCTCTGTGCTATTGAGCACGACAGTCCTTAGTTGGCTGAGTCTAGATATTTTTTAATTAAACTCAACGGTGATGCATATGCTTTTAGTGATTTTTAGGGTCTTAGGAAGGGTAATGAAATCCCCACCCAATCTGAATTAGTGTTATAGCCTTTTAAATTCCGTATTATTTATGCAAAGTAGAAACAACCAAAAATCTAAAACACTTTCAAAAATTTTTATTTTGGCTGCGGCGCAAAGAATCCTGCACAAAAATCAGTTTATTGGAGAGGGGAAGAGAATCTGTACAAAGAATACTGCAGAAAAAAAATTTGTCAGTGGAGTTCAGAGGAGGGAAGAAGAGAAATGAGATACTTACAGAAAAAATTGGGTCGCTGACGTCACCCTTTGACCGCAGTTCCGCGGTCAAACATGCGCTTATGCCGCGGTTCCGCGGCAATTTCAGAGAGTTGACTGCTTCAAATTAGTTCCCTGTGCTGAGTTGGTTCTTCTCTTTCTGTTTAGATCCCCTAAATCTTGATTTGTTCACTGAGTTTGCTCCAGGCCTGCACAGTTGCACAAATAACAAGATGGTGATGTTTTTATTTTTTTTGTAATTTTTTAAATATTTTTCAATTTTTATATTTTTATAATTTTTTAATTAACCCGAAACTACACAAAGAAATAAACTACCGTCTCCCCGGCAACGGCGCCATTTGATTGTTACGAGGTTTTTCTATGCGTTTGCTCAATTCTTAAATTACCGCAATCAACAAAGTTTCGCTTGATAGCTAGCCGGTTGAGTACGGGTCGATCCACAGGGAGATGGAATCTTTTTCTTTATGTTTTAATGAGTTAAATCCAAATATTTTGAGTTTTGTTTTAAGATCTACTAATGAGATAAAGGCTGATAAAGAACTTCCTAGGGTTATGATTAGGTTAGTTCGAGTTAGGAATTTCTCACTTTTCTCAATGCCCTTCTTAATATCGGTGTTGAGGTAATCGGCAACAACGGGGATTAGCACGACTAGGAAGGAACTTGCAAGTATAAGCTAGGCTTTCCATGCTTAGTTTCTTCCTTATGGTCCTTGTCCGTCCGTTCTTGCTGCTTAACCCTAACCTCCGGTTAATTCAACCACAACCGGTCTAACTATGGAATCACCGCTATCATGTAGGATAGGGTGCCGTAGTGAGCGGATCGTGGTTCAATTGCAGGGAGTCCGAATTAAGGTGTTGGGCAAAGAAAAGAGTGAGAGAGATTTCCTTCTCTCAAACTTTCATTCTCCGGCCCTAACAAGTGAGAGATTACATACCCATTAAAAGGATAAAAATAAGAAGAATGGTAGAAAGAAATGAGGTTAAGAGGAAATTACAACTAGCTATTCAAGACCTCATCTTGGCAAGGATCTTACTCAAGCATCATCGTTGTTTAAGGATAAAGAAAATAGAAGAAGAGAAAACAAAATAAAAACAACAATAAAAATAAGCTACTAGATTAACAAACAAGAAATTGAAAAAATTAAATAGACATGCAAGATAAATATAAGAACTCTCTTTTTAATTTTTTTTTATTAATCAACGCTCATAACTCATTGCAATTTTTCATAGAGAAAGAACAGAATTTAATTCTAAATTCTAAACTAAAGAAAAGTACACTTTATTTGGCTTTGAGCTCTTCTATTTATTGATAGGAAGGTGAAACCCTAAGTTACATTCTGAGCTAAACCTGAGATTATAAAACTACCCCAAAAGAACCGAGTCAACGCGGAGCTAACTGCCACCGACACAGCTAAGACGCGGCCGCGGAACCGCGGCAGAAGTGCCTATTTGGCCGCGGTTCCGCGGCCATTTGGTAGACTTGGGGGATTATATTTTCAGGGCTTCTCTATGTTACTTTTATTTTCTGTTTGGTACACTTGGTTTCTCAAAATCTTTTCAGTTCTCTTCCAGATATTCAGTAGTGCAAAATGATGTGGACTTTTGCCTTGAACTCCGCATTGAAGTCTTGGATCTTGTGCTGCCCTTATGCTCTGTACATTGAAGTGACCAACGATTTGCCATTTTGTCCCTTGAACTTGTAGGCGGCATCATACGGATGGTTAGCGGAGATCACTATTCATCTGTTGTTGGTTCTAATCCCGCATTTGTTGTGACTTTTCATGAATTTCACTGTAAAGAGCTGAGAATCTGTAACCTGCAATTATTCAGCAAACACGGATTAAAAGTACCTACCTATATTCAATATGATTAAGAATGGGCGGTATAAAAATTCAAAAATTTGATATGAGCACTCAACAAATATGAGCTCATCAGGCAAATGAAGCAACTGGCCAAGTCATTAGAACTAGGCGACTTTATCCAGGCTGGTACGACCAAATTAAGTACCCGCCAGGATATACGATCCCTAAATTTCACATGTATAAGGGAACAGACAACCCCCATCAACACGTCGCTCAGTTCAGGGCTCTATGCGGCAATACTGGAGGCAATGACAAATTTACTACTTCGCTAGTTCGTCGGCAGTTTAGCGGAGATAGCTTTTGAATGGTACTCGAAGCTCCCGAACGACTCCATCAAAACGTTTACAGAAATAGAGTTGCTATTCACCCAGCATTTTGCAAGCGCCAGCGAACGCACCCCGATCACGGCATTGATCAATGCCAGGGTGAAGCCAGGAGAGACAAGGGTTCAGTATGCAATTCGGTGGTGGAACTTATGGTCGAGATGCGAACAACGCAAAGAAGAAGCTCCTATTGTCGGCATGTTCGTAGGGACCCTTGATCTGCAGGCAACTATATCCCAGTTTATGATGTTTTTCAAGCCGACCACCTTCCAAGTCTTGATTGACAAGCTGGCCAAAATGAACCAGATGGGCAATAGACCGCCCTCCTCGAAAACGGAGATTCGAAATGAAAAAAAGGCAAAGGGAAAGTGACCTTCGTCGCCAACGCTCAGCAACAGCCGAGTGATCCGAAACCAGCTGCTCGCTAAGGCAACAAACCGTGATTCCTCGACGAGAAGCTGAGACGTCCTTACTCGTTTCCCCGGGATAAAATGAGGAGACTGTTCGAACTAGCGGTGTGCAACAGGCTCATCACCGTACCGGATCCGAAATGCCCACTGCAGCCCAGTGACGTCAACAATCCCAACTATTGCCCCTACCACCGAATGTTGGGCCATTCAATCGAAGATTGCTTCATCTTCAAAAACTGGATTGTGGATCAATACAAGCAAGGCACATTCGCGGTGTCTGAAAACTGGAGGATAAACCCGCCACAGCCACACACTCTTAAAAAGATGGACATGCCGGGGGCATTATGCTCATTTATAGAGGAAGCTCCATGGGAGGTTGTCCTTTCAGCTAAAACTAAGAGAATGCTAAAGGATATTCAAGCATGCCCGGCAATCAGGTGGAGATGCCCGCTAGAGCCAGAAATCATTGAGGGGATGCTGAAACCATGCCCAACATCGGGAGTTGGTAGCGAGGGGCAAAACACCCAGGCCCAGCCGTCAAAGTCTTCGAAGAAAAAGAAGAAGACCAAGAAGCCCACGCAGTCTGATGACAAACGCATGGATTTGCAAAAGCATATTGACGCGCTGGAAGAATATAACCAGAAGGCACGAATCCCGGTCACGCTCTAAGAGTTTCTCAACCATATCCTTGAAAGTGGAGATAACGACAATAATGAGGGAGACGACTCGTCAGAGGAACCCGAAGATTATGTGGCAAGTTGCCACATGATCTCTCATTCGTCTCTAAATTAAGAAGAAGCTCACTCGGCATTAAAAGATAACAAAGAGGAGCTGGGGGCAGGATCGGTGCCAAAATCCTTGGAACCGTCAGACGAAATGATTGACATGCTGCTGAACGAAGCCCGTCAAAAGAGCAAAGATGATCAAGAGCGTGAAATGGCAATATTCGAATAGGCCAGGCGTCGACATCAAGAAATCATGGTAGGGATGAGTCGCAAAGCACTCCAACCAGATCGAAGCACACCTGCAGCAGACAAAAGCAAGCTTAAGGCGAGGAAACGGTTCGCTAAAGCCCTGTCAATAGGAATGAAGATGCCATCTTTCAAAGGAAATACTCCTGGCGGCATACACCTTGACGAAGCGGATGCACATCCTAACTACTGCTTGTACCATCGGAGGGTCACACACTCTACCGAAGAGTGCAATTCCTTTAAAAACCGTTGGCAGGGATATGTTGCCCACCAACAACACTTTAAGTAATTGAAGCGCAAGGGTCGTCAGGAGCAAAGAAGCACGACAGATGAGCACAAAAGAACTGCGGGCAACTGTCACATAGTTGATACCAGGGGATCGCAAGTTCTCACCTTTGGAAGCGATTGTGATGAAGAAATTTCCCTCGACCCTCTCTTCAAGGAATCCACCTCTAAAAAAGAAGTGGAAGGGATAAAGAACTGTAAAAACATTTAGTCACGCAGTCGTATGTTGCCCGAAAAGAATCTCGGATCTGCAAACAAGAGATCGAACGAAAAAGATGAAGGGAAGGAAAAAGTCCGTGAGGATATTGCCTTCGATGAGCGAGTCGTCGAAGAGCTGGCAGCTAAGGACCCGCCCAAGAAAAGCAAAGTGGATTACAATGTCCTAGCACACCAGAGGAAGATACCCTCACAGCTAAGCGTCTTGGATGCCCTTCTGTTGTCGAAAGAAGCAAGAGATTCTATGATCAGGGCACTACAAGAGCCCGAGCAGTTTCAAGCTTTCCTTGCCGAAGAAAAGATGAAGGACGAGGTAGAAGAAGTGCACACAGCTGACATCACTTTCGGCGACGAAGATCTCCTCCTCGGAACGTGCGAGCATAACCGTCCCCTGTATGTCACCGGGTACTGCCATGATATCAAGATAGGGAAAATCTTAGTTGACAACGGATCCTCTGTCAACCTCCTAAATGTGAGGGTGTTAAAAGAAATCTGCATGAGTGTTCAACACCTCGCTCGGGATAAAATCACCATCTCCGGGTTCGACTCCCAGTCATCACGGACACTCGGGTCTGTAATATTGACGTTACGCTTTGGGCTTCTCGTCACTGACATCAAGTTTCATGTCATTGACGCCAAGACCTGCTACAATGCTTTGCTCGGCAGGCCTTAGTTACACGAATACAACAGCATCCCTTCTACACAACATCAGTGTATGAAGTATTTCAAAGATGGTCTCGAGTATACCGTGACAGGAGAACTAAACCCATTATCCGTAAATGAAGTCCGAAAGTATGAAGATGCGAAGTATTTCCTACCCGACTTTGATGACACAAAAAGATGCCATAAGCCGGAGAATAAGAAGAAGGCTATCACCATTATTCCGGTCTTCGGGAGCGATACCGAGGAGGAGGAAGAGATAGTCTATTTAGGGCTACCCCAATGCAACAAGACGGGATCATCTACCCCTATTCTGGTCTTTGGCAGTGAATCTGAAGATGAAGTCAACGCAGTGTTCTCGGTCCATCCATCAATGCAGGCCCTCACTAGAGATGATCAGAGTTTGCAAATCGCCATGGTTCCGCGGCAGCACTACAGAGAGCTTGATGCGCTTGAGACATATAGTGTTCAAGAGCTGCAGACATTCTACGTACCACCCAGGCGAAGAGGTGAAAAGGCGATCCTATTCTATCGATCCGGGGAAACCAAAGTCGAGAGAGAAGTCTGGCGTGGTGCCAAACTTGCGCTTGACAGGCTCCAACCAATCCGTCTGTCCAGATACTACGCAGAGGGATTGAAAAGGTTATTAAGACACCAAGGCATACCCTTTAAGCAAACCGCGTGACATGCCCGATTCTGTAACAGGATCTGGAACTTCCCCGGAACTCAGCGAAAATTGCCCAACGGAAAAATGTAAGCGATCGGGCTTGGATATATCCAGTCCAAGAAAAGGGAGCAGTTCCATGGCTGCAATGTCATAAAGGACCTTGATGAAGAAGAATATGCTCTTTTAAAAGACGCTGACGCTGACCCGGAATGCGGTCCTGCCATAAAAATGCTGAGTCTGTCGTTTGAAGAACAAATGGACAAGCTGGTAAGGGAAGCGAGTCAAAGGGTTCGGAATGACCACAGCCGCGAAATGGTCATTTACGAGAAAGCCAAGACGCAACGCCTCCTTCAGCAGGGCATGGAGAATGACGATGCCCTTCACCGTCATCCCGCCATGCATTCCCAAAACAGGAAAAAGGCCCGACACGGAGTCAAAAACAAGTTAAAGAACGAAAAAACGTTCGGCAACGGCGAAGCGGGTCCAAGAAGCCTCGCGATCGAAAAAAGGTCAGCCGAAATCCATCCCTGATGAAGAAGATGGATCGGGAATATTCCTTCCCTCAAGACAAGACAAAAAGAATCTTTGACCTCGTCATGAAACATCAAATGATGACACTCCCACAGTCTCGGCACCCCGATCAAGCAAACGAGGTCCATCATCGGAATTATTGCTCCTATCGTCGAGTGATCGGACATCCTCTTGAAGACTTCTTCACCTTCAAGAACTGGGTCGAAGACCAATATCAACTCGGCAGGTTCACTCTATCCAACAGTTGGAGGGTAGCTCCACCGCAAAAGCATGTGCCAAAAGCAATGTATATAGCAGGAGTAGAACCAGATCAACACCGGTTTTGGAAACCATCTCGTACCTGTCACGTGATAACATTGCCGGAAGAAGGAGTGCACGAGAATGTGGACGACCTCTCCCGGTGCTTCGAAAATGAGGATGAAGATGAGTTGATCTCAGAGTTTCCACCGGCGCCAAAAGAATTGGAAGATGGAATACATACTACTGCAGACAACCTAAGGAAAATCGACTTAAAGAAGGCGAACGACCCGCGGCCAACGATCTTCAGTGAGATGCTGTCTAAAGAACAGGTGGCTACGCTAAAAGACGTGCTCATATAGTATAAAGACTGCTTCGCATGGAACTATTCCGAGATGCCGGGGCTAGATCGAGAAATAGCGGTGTATAAATTGGCGATATCTCCGGACGTCAAGCCAGTCAAACAAGCACCAAGTAGAATGTGGCTAGAAATTGAAATGAGCATTAACGCCGAAGTCAAGAAGCTAATCGACTCTGGCTTCATCCAAGAAGTTCAATACCCCGACTGGATTGCCAACATTGTCCCGATGATGAAGAAAAATGGGACAGTGCGCATCTGCGTGGACTTTCGGGACCTCAACAAAGCCAGTCCGAAGGATAATTTCCCCGTACCGGTTACCGAGCTGATGATAAACAACACGTCCACACACGAAGTCTTCTCCTTCATGGACGGCTGGTCAGGGTACAATCAAATAAAGATGCATCCCGGAGACCAGAAACATACCGCTTTCTGGACCCCTCTGGGCATATTCTGCTACAATGTGATGCCTTTCGGTCTGAAGAACGCCGGTGCTACTTATCAGAGGGCCATGATGAAGATTTTCGATGACCTCATACATGAAATCGTCGAATGCTATATCGACGACCTCGTAGTGAAAAGCAAATCGTACGAGGAACATTAAGAGCATCTGAAGATCGTGTTTCAGCACCTCCGGAAATACAACCTGAAGATGAACCCTCTCAAATGCGCGTTCGGAGTTTCCTCAGGCAAATTCCTAGGATTCATTGTACGACACCGGTGCAACGAAATAGACCCGTCAAAGATCAAGGAGATTATGGAAATGCCTCCGCTAAGAACTCTCAAGCAACTGCGGTCTCTCCAAGGAAAGCTCGCGTATATCCGGAGGTTCATAGCTAATCTCTCCGGCAAATGCCGCCCCTATAGTCACCTGATGAAGAAGGGAACCCCGTTCGTTTGGGATCGCAAATGCCAAAGCTCACTGGACGAAATCAAGCAGTACCTGCAGAATCCGCCTGTACTGGCCGCTCCAGTCAAGGGAAAGCACCTCATCTTGTACACAACTACCCATGAAGGTTCTTTAGGCGCGCTATGGGCACAGGATAACGACTAAGGGAAAGAGAGTGCCCTCTACTATTTGAGTCGAGTTCTCCTAGGGGCAGAAAACAACTACTCCCCTATCGAAAAACACTGCCTGGCGTTAACCTTCGCGATAAAATGCATTGGCGCATGAGGTCCATCTCATATCAAAAGTGGATCCTATCAAATATTTTATGTCAAAAGCCATACTAACAGGTAGGCTCGCTAAATGGGCCCTACTTTTAATGGAATTCTCGATAACATACCGACCTCTCAAGGCAGTGAAAAGCCAAGCCATCGTCGACTTCCTCGCTCAGCATCCGATACCTGCCGATTCACCCCTAAATTGCAAATTGCCAGACGAGCACGCATTTGATACGATCGACGAGGAGAAAGGAGGGAGTAATACCCGATAGGAACTCTATTTCGATGGGGCATCTTCCATGAAGAAACGAAAGCACAGCTCCCCCATAATCAAATCTAGGGTAGGCCTCATCTTCGTGACTCCACAAGGAGGGATAATGCGTTTTTCCTTTTCCTTAACTGAGCCGAGGACAAACAATGTAGCAGAATATGAAGCTTTGATAGCAGGTCTTGAGATCGCCGTCGACATAGGAATCGAAAACCTCCTCATATACGGAGACTCTCAACTGGTCGTTAGTCAAGTAAACGGTGACTATCAGACGTGCAAACCAGAGCTGATAAAGTACGGCGAGAGAGTGCAAAAGTTGCTGACTCAAATCCCTGCCTACACCCTGGAAAACATACCGCGTGCGGAAAATAGCAAAGTGGATGCATTAGCCAAACTCGCTAAAGAACTGGCTGACGAAAACCTCGATGCCGTAAGGATCGTCGTACAAAGCCGTCAGGTTCTTGCACCAGCAGAAATATCCCTGAAGTCATCTGAAGAAAAGGAAGCGACAAGCAAACAGCCCTCTAAACAGAGGATCAAGAAAAGGCTAAGGATTGGAGAGAAGTCTTTATAGACTACTTCAAATCCCGTCGAACACCTGAAGATACATCCCCAAGAAATCAGCTCATGAAATGAGCTCTGTCTTTCACCTTCGTCAATTATACTCTGTATAAGAGATCGTTCGACTCTCTGTAGCTAAGATGCCTTGGACCGGAAGAAGCAACGAAAGTCGTCCAAGAAACTCACGATGGACTCTGCGGTTCTCATCAAGCTGACCCAAAGATGAAGCTGAAGATCAAAAGGATGGGCTATTACTGGCCCACAATGATTCAGGACTGCCTTGAATACGCGAAGTAATGCCATTCGTGCCAAATTCTTGGAGACTTCATCCACTGTAGGGTTACTAGGCACTCTCACAAGGTTCTACAAGGCATCAACCATACCCGATTTAAATTTTGGACGTGCCGAAAAACCCTAACCAAGATCTTAGACTAGAGATTTGGCGAAACAAAGCAAGTAAACAACTTTACTTCTAAGAGTTTGGGATTACAACCTTTGTAGTCCGGTCCTTCACTTCATAAAGCTCCGTGTTGAGATCTCTTCGCTGCAATCATCGAGTATCCGGACTCTAGAGAGGCTCCACAAAAGAAAGATGCAAGCTTGCTTCCGATCTTCGATAACAAAGATGATCTACCATGAAGAAACTCAAACCCAAGCTCTTGCTTTGCTAATCAAGTATTAGCAAAGCAAACACCCTAATCTAAGTGGTAAGAATAGATGAAGATGATGAAGTAGGAATTTAGCTCTCATTTGTTTTCAATTTTTCACTCATTTTCATCACTAATGGAAAAAGCTAGAAAGCTTTTCATTAAGGAAGAAGAAGAAGAATTATCAAATCCTTTTGTGATGAATAATGATTAACTCAAGTGTGATGTTAGAAATGCAACCATGGTATAAGTGAGAAGAAGTAACCCTTGTAGAGATTTAACTAAGGTTAAAGGGTTGGGTTGGGTTAAACAAATATCTTTAGAAAATATTATAACAAATATCTTTGTTTAAAACAAAAGCAAAGCTTCTAGAAGCTACAAGAAAGAATCAACCCAAATCAAACCCTAACCATGTCTAATCTCCACTAATCATGTTGCATTTATAACCATAATATGTTACAATATTATATATCATATATACAATATTTATTGTAACAAAATAAAATAATACAATTAACATATATCGCATATATATCAATGTATTACCCGAGTGAGAAAAAGAATATTTTAGTGAGCTTATATTAGTTAATGTAATTTAATATATCCAATATATAATTATACATTAAATTATCGAATCAACACTTGATCCGATAATCCGGCTATTTCATAAATAACCGACTAATATAATCTATATCAGTTCATCGAATCAACACTTGATCCGATGACCCGGCTATATCACATATACCCGGCCGATATCTCATATCGCGAGAATCTAATACGGTATCACATACATGTATTGTTCTCGGTGCCGCACATATCATATATGTGCTCCTACTCCGTTTTGCCTGAGCCAGGAAAGCTCAGTGTAGGACTTTAAAGAATCGTCAATACGCCGGCAGTAGGTGATGATCATATCAAACACCCACAAGCTGCAAGCGGTCAGCTAAACGTAACAGCCACTCAGGTATTGAGCGATCAGGAGATCAACAAGCAAGCCTGTACTTTCTCCTATGAATCCAATCAGTAACACTCCCATACAGTCCGGTCTCTTCGTCTGATATGTCGCATATCTCGCGTAGGGGTGGTAAACGTCAGACCACGGTAGCTTGATAAGTCGTGTCGATATGAGGTCCATAACAGTTCGAGAAACTACTGATAACACTTACCAGTAAATTTCAGTAATCCTGGCCAGGGATTTCCAGTTATAGCCAATCAAACGCAGCGCAGCATCAACTCCGTATACCGGGAGAAACGAAACCCCTCCTATCGCTCATTGCCTCCATGTGATTCGGGACTGTATCCAAAAGCCACCTTTTTGCACGCCCTCTTGGACGTGGTATGATGGAAATCAAAGCACAGTGGGAATCACACAAGACTCTATGACGATCTCGGGTCTACAGACTAACCTGTACCAGTGTCACCAGAGAACTGCCATCTGACGTGAGGTATGATACCATCTGGGAGTTTTCGGCGAGTCCGTCCAGTATACCCAGTCTCTACTGAGCACCCGTATACCTTCTCCGATGTCAAACACCAAAGGATATGGGATCATCCATCGCCCATCATATGGGTCAAGTAGCGCATACGCTAGTCTACTCTGGAGTATCGATGCCCTGTCTCGGTAATCCCACGACTAGGAACATTTGAAGGATGTACTTGGCGACTACACTGTCCCCACTAGTATGATCCGGATCATTGTCATGGTAGTCAAGTACTCATCCTAAGGGCTTTATCAACATGTAACATAGAGACAATCAAAGTACATGTTAAGATAATGAGCAACCAGATAGCGTACTATCATGTCGAGCAAGAAAGTCCTCCCTATGTATGTCCAAGCATCCACTACAATATATATCGTATGAACAGTAATGGCCTCTAGGACATACATATAACTAACAATCTCCCACTTGCACTAGGGCCATCTGTTGTGGTATCACATACCCAACAATCAGCTATGGTTGAAGTATCTCATACTCAACCATCCCTTAAAAGTCTCTACTGGGAAATAGGCCTTCGTGAGTGGATCCGCGCTGTTGTCCTCTGTGTCCACACTCCTAACCTCGATCTCCCTGGAGATCAACCATCACCATGATCAGGCGATACTGCCTAGGAATTATATCTGGATTTCTGATGGGACGGGGTTTCCGTGGCATAAGCCACAACTCCATTGTCACACAATGGTTGGAACGAAGTTCATCTCATGAACTTATATATATCCAGACCGCCTCTTTGGTAGCATCCTTGGTAATGATGTATCTTGCCTTTAATCGTCTAGTAAGTCCCGGTATCAAGGTTGGAACTCTTCCAACATACCGTCCTTCCACTGAGGGTAAAGACAATACCTGCGACTGACATTCAGTCGTCCTTATCACCCTGGAACCATTTCCTGTGATTCTCCCCAGGATCGATTGATACCATCTCACTACAACTAGTGAGAATCCTAATATCCAATTAGATCTATCGCATAGATCCATAACTCAGGATTTAGGAGGTATCACCTTGATCCTTTTGAGAATCATTATGATAAGAGGAGATTGACCGAGCGTAGCATAGGAAACTCCTTCCCTATCAAGAGTATGTCATCCACATACTCTATGAGGATCACCACCATACTCTCTACTATCTTTTTGTATATACAAGGTTCATCTACCATTTTGATGATGTCAAACTCTTTGACTACCACATCAAAACAGACGTTCCAACTCGGCGATGCCTACTTTATCACATAAAACATCTTGCCCACGTTTTCGCTGCTCCCACTATCTACGAAGCCCTCTGGCTGTGTACTTATAGACGCTGTCTTCCAAAACATCATTTAGAAAAGCAGTCATGACATCCAACCACCAGATATCGTAGTCATGGTATGTAGCAGTGGCAAGTAGGATCCGGATGGACTTAAGAAAATCTTTGAAAGTCTCAACTTTTCCATGTACACCAAGTAATCTTCTCAAGATATACTTGCTTCTGATGTGGATTTAACCCTTTAGATAAAGCAACCAAAGTCCATACTTTGTTGGTGTATAAGGATTCCATCGCAGATCGCTAAGCATCCAGCCATTCTTACAGAGTCTTACTCCTGATGGCCTGCTCGAAACAAGTTTGGTCATCATCTCATGATGCAATCCTCGCTCCCACTGTCATAGAGAAAACCGAAGTATCTCTCAGGTGGGTGAGGAACCCTACCAGATCGGCGGAGAGGCTAAGGTTCGTTGGAAACTATTGAATCCTTTGGTTTTACTAAATCATCAGCTGCAGTTTGTATAGCTGGAACTCCTTCCAGTTCTACCTCATGACAACTAATTTCTTCACAAGAAATTCCCTTTCACAAAGGTGGCGTGCTGAGAAACAAAACATCTTTTGTTCCTCGGTTCAGTAGAGGATATTCCCTTATGAATGCTTGGGATATCCAACAATCATCCACAGAACTGACTTTACCTTGAGCTTGTCCGGATTATTCTTTTAGACATAGGCTGGACAACCCCAAATCTTAACATACATAAGATATGGGCTCTTCCCATTCCATATCACATATGAAGTGGTAGGCAACTGATTTGATTGGAACCCTATTCAATAGGTATGCAGCTTCTCAAGTGTATAACTCCCAAAAGGAAATAGGAAACTCAGTAGTGCTCATCATAGAGCACACCATATCAAATAGGGTGTATTTGCTCCGCCCCGATACACCGACGTGCTGTGGTGTATACGGAGGAGTAATGCTGAGAGAGAATCTCATTCTCCTTTAGAAAAGTCCAGGAATTCCATGCTCAAGTATTCTCCTCCTTGATCTCATCAAAGGACATAATACTTATACCCGTTTTTTTTTATCTACTTCTAACTTATATTCTGTGAATATCTCAAAAGCTTCGGACTTGTGTTTCAACAAGAACATATGTCTGAATCTTGAGAGATAAACTGTGAATTTAATGAAGTATAAAGAACCGGTCTTGGCATGTGTAGACAGGGGACCTTACATACATCATCATGTATCAATCCCAAGAGTTCACTAACTCTTTCTCTGTTTCCATTAAACAGAGCTCTGGTCATTTTATCTTTGTGACATGACTGGCAAGTTTCACAAGATGTAAATTCAAACTAATTTAACTATGCATCTAAATGTAACTTCAGCTAGTCGGGTCGCATTGATATGACCAAGTCTACAATACCTCAAGAAGGATTCGTTCATTTCTGAACTCTTCCTCTTGTGTGTGTTCTATACGTTAAGAACTGTGGTTTGATTTAGACCGTCTATGTTTTTAGATAACGTGCCTGAACCGATCAACTCTTGATATAGGAAATGTTCAAAACATTATCCAACAATACAAAATTATATCCTTCTTTACTAATAAAGTGACTGATATGATGTTGTATATCAGGTTCGGTATCTAATAACATCCATTCAGAATCAATGTATTTGTTAATACAGGGTGATAACTATCAACAGACTTGGCTACAACACTTGCACCGTTTCTATCTCATGAAACCTATCACCCGTTCTCAGTTCTCTACCTATCTGTAGCCCATGTAACAAATTACATATTGTTGGATGCTGATCCGGTATCTCATACCCAGGACGTAAAGGATACTGAGAAACAGTTCTTTGTAATGAACACACCCGAAGAAGATGCATCAGCATGCACTTTCTTCGTTTGGGCGGTACGGGAATTCTGGTAATTTCCTGCTCTATCTTATAACAATTATAAGTTGGAGTGGGACCAACGTTCCCTAGCGCAGTATAACAAGCGGGTTCGGTCAATACATCCGTGTTATTATCTTGATTAAGGCGTGACATGGTCGCTACCTGGAGAGAGAGAGAAGAAAACACTCAGCGTATGCTCTTGCAAGATTAGATTGGTTATTAATATATCTAATCAGGATGTCTTCCACTGTTTTAGTCAAATCTTCCTTCAAACCCTAAAAGGAAAGACTAGCCGGGATTAATTACACCCTATAAGTTCGCCAATCTTTTAGCCAGGCCAGTGTCGGTATTTTGAGGGAGGTTCCCCGTGCTTTCGCACGGACCTAATTAAAATAAACCTCGTTTTCCCAGGGGCATAACCCTGTTAACACCTTTCTAGACACCTACTTGATCGGCTAATTGTAATGTGTAAAACTCTCACAAGAGTAACTCTTACTCGCAGCGGGTATCGGGATCCAACTATCTCATAGAAGGTATGCAATCTCATTGCAAATTTCAACACTTGAAATTCGCAATAACATTTTACCCCTAGCGTCCTATGACCTTGACGGAGATCAACAAACCATAGGCTGCTAGTCAAGTTATACCCGTCATTTCCTGATTGAATTAAACCCACCCGCACGACCCTTGACGGAGGTCAACAAGGCCGCAGGACTACCCTAAAACAATCTGCATCATATGCATAAGCAGATAAATACTAGTTAGCTACAGCACACTACGCCTTGACGGAGGTCAACAAACGTAGTACGAATACTAAGTAGAACTTATCTGAAATGACGGAGGGATATGATAAGTTTTTAAGAAAACCCTTTGCGTAATGAACTTGATATCGTTGTAGAATCGAGTGATTTTAAATGGAATGTTTTTGAGGTCTTTTCTAGTTTTACTAAAGAGGTCACTCCCGGTGAAGGGATCGTCGGCTCTTTCCTCATCGAATAAGGTGCAGGATATTTCGCAAATACCACTATGCAAAGCAAAAACTATAGAAGCAATAAAAAGACAAACCGAGTATGCAGCATCTGCTAGTTTCGCTAAAGTGGTCACTCCCGGTGAAGGGATCTCGGCTATTTCCTTATCGAATAAGGTGCTGGATGTTCTACAAGGAACACTGCTATGCAAAGCAAGAACTAGAGCTACCAGTTTTTGAACAAGTTTCTACAACATCTTTAGGTTTCTTTTATTTCCTTAATCTCATTAATGAAGTCCCATTATATTATGCTTCACAAGCATCAGATTTGAAACGAAATCAACAATATATAATATATATCTCATATATATAATATAAACATTCGTCTCAGGCAGTAATATAATCTCATCACAGAACATTGCAGCAGAAGAACATATATGATGTATTGGATATACTAGGACGTCCGTATTTTAATACGAGCCTGTATAAAACACGGATTCCACGGTCGCGATGAATAGCTAAACCCACATCGCTAGACCCCTACGAGAGTGGCAAGTAACCCTGCCAGTTCTAGAGTTAGGAGACCTGGTCTCGACTCCTCGAGATGGTGTCCCACTGGACCCTAGAACCCGGTTACTTGTGCTCCCCGCCTTGGGTCTACCTAATGCAGAAAAGTAAATAATATACAATGGTGACATCATCCTCAGCCCGGAAGTGCCCCAATAAAAGAATATTACATACAATTAAATTTTACATGAATGAAAATGAAAAATTCTCATCTCACATAAAACCCCCGGCTATTCAAAACACGACGATCCAATATAACATATCACAGCAACACATAATATCTCATATCATCGACGTAAGTAAATATGCGTACCCCAATTGTCGTTGATGTATAGCAACGAAACCGGCGATACACCACATATAACACTTACGGTCGCAGAAAAGAAAGTGTAAAACTACAAAAGTTGGAATTCGCAACCACCTTAGACATCGCATGCCTAACCAAATAAATCCCTTAGACATCGCATGCCTAACAATTATAAACCGCGCATTTTAGTCTCGATCTCAAAAACACTTTTCAATATCAAGTCGGGCAATTCAACAAGATTCTGACATCCTGATCGAATGCTCGTCGCAAACTTTATTAGACGGCCTCACCCCCGGATGCCGTCGACGAAGTGCACTAAGGCGGAACACCGCTGCCGCGAGCACCCGAATGGATGCTTTTGGCGACGGGATTCTCCTACAGTCACTTGGTCGGGGCTATGGGGCGTGGCTGTTTATTAAGTTTACCTGGCGAGTATCCGCGTACGCTACGTGATTGCGATGGATTTTTGATCGCATCAAAATCCCGTGGCAACCGATCATCTGAGACTGAACTGCTAGATTTATAACATTCAAATTAGTTATCTCACAACTACTTGTGGATTCCAAATATTGTATCACATTCCAGATAAAAAGACAATGTTAAACTTTTCAATCGAATAATCAAACACCCAAGTTTTCCCAAATGGCTCAACACTTGAGCGGAGTTCAAAAAGTATCCATTACATGCCACAGTACTAATGGTCCAGCCGTAGAAGGGTCAAACCAACGCCTCACATGTGGCAACACCGTACTGCCCCAAACCCTAAGGTTTAGAGGCGGTTCAGACGGTCACATAATCGAGTTAAGGTTTGTGTTCTTCTAGAGGGTCCACCGCTTTACTTGCATGACTAAGAACGTTCTTAAACTACGGAAAAATCCAACACTTGGAAATTTTCCGGCAGGGGAAAAAGTAAGTTATTGATATCCGTTCGAACTTTTTAACACGTTCTAAATTACCCGGAAAAATTAAACGAAGTTAAACTTTCCGATCGAATCAACGAGTTCCCAATACATCCCAGAAAACTCAACACTTGAGTAGAATTAAAAATTCCCAGAACAATGAAAAAAGACCTAAGAATATATACCTGAAGTAGTGGGCCCCATATTCACTGTTTGGCCGTGGAACCGCCGCAAAACGCGTGGTTTGGCCGCGGTTCCGCGGTCATATTAGTGAGTTGGAGGTCCGTACTTCATAGTAATTCTTAGATTTCCCTGCTTAATTTTCTGACTATTTTTAATATGAAAAATGCCAACTTTTGAAATTTTTTCTAGAAACTAGGTTTTATAGGGTATTCGGAGTTCGTTCGGACTTTAAACTTCGCCTAGATTTCGTCTAAAGCTCTAGCTTGGCTCTGATACCACTGTAGGGTTACTAGGCACTCTCACAAGGTTCTACAAGGCATCAACCATACCCGATTTAAATTTTATACGTGCCGAACAACCCTGACCAAGATCTTAGACTAGAGATTATGCGAAACAAAGCATGTAAACAACTTTACTTCTATGAGTTTGGGATTACAACCTTTGTAGTCCGGTCCTACACTTCATAAAGCTCCGTGTTGAGGTCCTTTCGCTGCGATCATCGAGTATCCGGACTCTAGAGAGGCTCCATAAAAGAAATATGCAAGCTTGCTTCCGATATTCGATAACAAAGATGATCTACCTTGAAGAAACTCAAACCCAAGCTCTTGCTTTGCTAATCAAGTATTAGCAAAGCAAACACCCTAATCTAAGTGGCAAGAATAGATAAGGATGATGATGTAGGAATTTATCTCTCATTTATTTTCAATTTCTCACTCATTTTCATCACTAATGGAAAAAGCTAGAAAGGTTTTCATTAAGGAAGAAGAAGAAGAATTATCAAATCCTTTTGTGATGAATAATGAATAACTCAAGTGTGAGGTAAGAAATGCAACCATAGTATGAGTGAGAAGAAGTAACCTTTGTAGAGATTTAACTAAGGTTAAAGGGTTGGGTTGAGTTAAACAAATATCTTTAGAAAATATCATAACAAATATCTTTGCTTAAAACAAAAGCAAAGGTTCTAGAAGCTACTAGAAAGAATCAACCCAAATCAAACCCTAACCATGTTTAATCTCCACTAATCATTTTGTATTTATAACCATAACAAGTTACAATATTATATATCACATATACAATATTTATTGTAACAAAATAAAATAATACAATTAACATATATCAATGTATTACCCGAGTGAGAAAAATAATCTTTTAGTGAGCTTATATTAGTTAATGCAATTTAATATATCAAATATATAATTATAAATTAAATTATCGAATCAACACTTGACCCGATAATCCGGCTATTTCACAAATAACCGACTAATATAATCTATATCAGTTTATCGAATCAACACTTGAGCCGATGACCCGGCTATATCACATATACCCGGCCGATATCTCATATCGCGAGAATCTAATACGGTATCACATACACGTATTGTTCTCGGTCCCGCACATATCATATATGTGCTCCTACTCCATTTTGCCTGAGCTAGGAAACCTCTGTGTAGGACTCTAAAGAATCGTCAATACACCGACAGTAGGTGATGATCATATCAAACACCCACAAGCAGCAAGCGGTCAGCTAAACGTAACAACCACCCAGGTATTGAGTGATCAGATGATCAACAAACAAGCCTGTACTTTCTCCCGTGAATCCAATCAGTAACACACCCGTACAGTCCGGTCTCTTCGTCTGATATGTCGCATATCTTGCCTAGGGGTGGTAAACGTCAGACCCCAGTAGCTTGATAAGTCGTGCCGATATGAGGTCCATAACAGTTCGAGAAACTACTGATAACAGTTACCAGTAAATCTCAGCAACCCTGGCCAGGAATTTCCAGTTATAGCCAATCGAACGCAGCGCAACATCAACTCCGTATACCGGGAGAGACGAAACCCCTCCTATCGCTCATTGCCTCCATGTGACTGGGGACTGTACCCAAAAGCCACCTTTTTGCACGCCCTCTTGGACGTGGTATGATGGAAATCAAAGAACAGTGGGAACCACACAAGACGCTATGACGATCTCGGGTCTACAGACTAACCTGTACCAGTGTCACCAGAGAACTGCCATCTAACGTGAGGTATAATACCATCTGGGAGTTCTCGGCGAGTCCGTCCAGTGTACCCAGTCTCTACTGAGCACCCGTATACCTTCTCCGATGTCAAACACCAATGGATATGGGATCATCTATTGCCCATCACAAGGGTCAAGAAGTGCATACGCTAGTCTACTCTGGAGTATTGATGCCCTGTCTCGGTACTCCCACGACTAGGAACATTTGAAGGATGTACTTGGCGACGTCACTGTCCCCACTAGTATGATCCACATCATAGTCATGGTAGTAAAGTACTCATCCTAAAGGCTTTATCAACATGTAACATAGAGACAATCAGACTACATGTTAAGATAAAGAGCAACCAGATAGCGTACTATCATGTCGAGCAAGAAAGTCCTCCCTATATATATCTAAGCATCCACTACAATATACATCGTATGTACAGTAATGGCCTCTAGGGCATACATATAATTAACATCCACTAGCATCCAAACCCGTTACTCCCAACAGTGGCTAGCTGGCCGTTTGAAATATGGGGAACCGACATAATTGGGCCCATCGAACCAGCGTCATCCAAAGGGCATCGGTTCATATTGACGAAAACTGATTACTTTTCTATGTGGGTAGAAGCAGTACCGCTAAGAGAAGTGAAGAAGGAGAATATCCTCCATTTCTTCAAGACGCACGTCATCTATCGGTTCAGCACTCCGCTACGGATTATCTTCGATAACGGGCCAGCCTACAGAAGTCACAGAATCAGCCGCTTCGCACAGCAGGATAACATAGACTAGAGATACTCTTCGGTCTATAATCCCCGAGCTAACGGTCTAGCTGAGGCTTTCCACAAAATCTTGACAAAGATCCTAAAGAAGACGGTGTCCAAAAATAAAAAGGATTGGCACGAGAGACTGCATGATGCTCTCTGGGCATATCGAACTACCTTCAAAACGGCCATAAATACAACGCCATTCGCGTTGGTATTCGGCACGAAAGCAGTACTCCCCTTAGAAATAGAGCTACCCTCCATACGTGTGGTGGTTCATTACGAGCTAACAGAGGAAGAGAATGCTCATCTTCGGCTTGAGAAACTCGACGCCCTCGATGAAACTCGTCTCATGGCACAGAAAAACCTAGAAGCTTACAAAGCTAGGATGACGGGCTATTACGAAAGGTTGAGTAGGACGAGAACATTCCGCCAAGACGAACTCGTGCTAATTGTCAAAAGACATATGATCCCTAATCATGCCAAAAGTGGGAAATTCGAGCCAAACTATGAGGGCCCGTACATTATAGACAAAGTCTACCAAGGTGGGGCTTACTTGCTCATGGATATGCATGGCGAAAGACCGTTTCGGCCAATAAACGGCCGATTCCTCATGAAGTACTACGCCTGATGAGTCACGAACCAGGTTAATGATAGATGACGACGTCTATGTCCGCTTGCTATCTTCTTGAGTCAAGAATCTAAAAGTAGTATCCAATGGACCAAAACGTCCCTAAACTAACAATGGACCGTAATGTCCATAAACTAACTATGGACCGAAACGTCCCTAAACTAACAACGGACCGAAACGTCCCTAAACTAACAACGGACCGCGATGTCCTGAAAGTAGCTACGGACCGTAACGTCCTTAAACTACTACGAACCGCAGTATCCTTAGGCTAACAAGGCACATTAAAAAAACCGGTACGTCCATAAGCGAAATGGACACGGATGAAAACCCGAAAGGGCTCCGTGAGTAAAAACAGCTGGGCTACCGGCGAGTTTGTGAAAACCCGAAAGGGCGCAGACTCATAAAAAAATTCTTGCACACTTACAAAGTCCTCTCGACTTTGTAAGAAGAAAATACCCGCGTGAGATCCTTACGACTCACAAGGGAGCAACACACTTAGGGATCCCCACAATTCCTGAGGAGAAATTACGCTTACGAGATCCTCACGACTCGTAAGGAGAACCATCTTATGAGACCCTCACGGCTCATAAGATTCAAAAGCCTTAAGTTACAGGGATCTGAAACTGTACTTAAGCCATCACATTTCCCAGACTTCATAACAAACGGTTCAATATAGACCCTTGTATACAATCCAAGGGCACAAATAAACATCTCCCCCACCAAGTTCCACCGATGGCGCAAAATTTCCTCATGTGGTGAACGACACTTGTAAGTCCTCTCGACTTATAAGGAGAATTATAAGATCCTTACGACTTCTAAAAGAACATACACTTAAGAATCCTCATGATTCCTAAGGAGAAAACACTCCTACGAGATCCTCACGACTCGTAGGGAAAGACACCTTTATGAGACCCTTACGGCTCATGAAGTCAAAAGACTTAGTCGACAGGATCTTAACCCTGTTTGCTAAGCCACCTTTGTTCGAATCGACAAAGGCAAATGATGATTCTCTCCTTGCAATATCCCAGTTGTGGCGATGCTGATGCCTAAATCGGTATCAAATTCCAAGTTACATACTCGTAGCAAAAAGTCAGCAAGCTATAAAAGCATATGAAATAGCCGAAATGATAGGGCAACTTGCAACGAAATCAGCAAGAAAAAGATATGCAAACAAAAAATAGCCGAAATGATTGGGCAATCGCGACTTTCGCGATAAAAAGCTGAAATGATAGAGCATCGCGGAAAGAAATAAAAAATATATATAATAATGAAAGAATGAAACTTTTACCCTACAGACGAGTCCATACTGACCCATGTATACAATCCATGGGCATAAACGAAAAGGGAACCACATTTCCCCACCGGGCTCTTTCAAACGGAGAGTCAGATCTCAACGGAAACATCTACAACATAGAGATCAACAACGGCATTCCTCCTTATTCCAGCAGGATACGGACGCGACACCACCATTCGGAGCCACGGCAAAGTCCACAGCTCCAAGACTCTATTGTTCACAGACAACCTAGAGTCCACCCGGATACCGTAGAAAGTGGAGCAAGTCAACCCTGACACCGCAGAAAACGGAGAAAGTCAACCATGACACCGCAGAAAGCGGAGCAAGTCAACCATGACACCGCAGAAAGGGGAGCAAGTCAACCCTGATACCGCAGAAAGCGGAGCAAGTCAACCCTGAACCCGCAGAAAGCGGAGCAAGTCAACCCCGACACCGCAGAAAGCGGAGCAAGTCAACCCCGACACCGCAGAAAGCGGAGCAAGTCAACCCCCACACGTGGATCAAGTCAACCCTGACACCGCAGAAAGCGGAGCAAGTCAACCCTGACACCGTAGAAAGCGGAGCATGTCAACCCTTCACCTCCCCATCGTAAAGCAACGCTTCGACTCGGAAATACGTCAACGCTTGACCTCCCCGTCGTAAAGCAACGCTTCAACTCGGAAATACGTCAACCTTCGACCTCCCCGTCGGAGCAATGCTTTGATTCGGAAACAAGTCAACTCACCAACCACTTACGAGTCCTCTCGACTTGTAAGAGAGAAAATTCTCTTATGAGATCCTTACGTCTCTCAAGAGAAAATGCACTTAGAAATCCTCACAACTCCTATGGAGAAAATACACCTACGGGATCCTCACGACTCATAGGGAGAAAAGTCTTTATGAGACCTTCACGGCTCATAATCTTGAAAAGTCTTAGGCAGCAGACCTGAACTTGTTTCCTAAACCATCGATACCCTACAAAGAGTTCAAGATGAATTGTTATCTACTATCTACAGGCCACACTTGCCAAAATTACATGCCACGGAAATGGAGGTCCTACTCAAGAGTACATAAACTGCTTTGTGCCAGGTCAAAACAAAAAGGCATAACCCATGGACGTCAACCACATACTATGCGAGGCAGTAAAGAGAACATTTGATTCGCATCCAATTAAGCGTTCGAAGCGTACCCACTCATGTATGTGCGAAAAGGATTAATACATAAAATAAACGCATAGAAAGGAAAAATTTGTTATTCATACCTCAGAAAATTCTTACATTGATGAAAACAGTAAACAAAAACATCATTAAAATGTTTACAATGGTAAAACACTAAATCCGGGGCATGGATTGAGAAATTCAGAAGTAAGGCCGTCTAAAATACTTCTGGCTTCTCTGACCATTTTCATGTGCATCCTCTTACGAATGCAAGCGTCAAGATCCTCGCTGATGTCGTCCGTCCTTTAATAGGCAGCGATTATCGTCGTCTGTTGGAAAATTTGATGCTAGATATCAACAAGATTATCTCGCCGCTTCTTCGAGATCATACCCATCAGATATACTGAGTGCACCTTGTCTTCAGCATCATCCTGTGCCATAAGCGGCATGGCTTCATAAAATCCAGGAACTGTGTTCCAAATCGCTCTCAGGACGATCTTCAAAAGGGTGGAGCGGGGAGGAAGTAGTCGACCGTTGTATTCATTAAAGCGACCCATAATCTCAGTGCATTGAGCATTTGTAAACTCCTGGTTTTGACAACGGCCTTATGCGCGAATGTATCCATAAGAAATAATTTCGTTAAGATCATACAGATGAGCGGCCATAGTGTCTGAAAAGGAAAATCAGTGAGAGTTTAGTGGACAGACTGATCAAGAAAATGCATATTGAAACAGACACGGGAATTTAAACAACTCTTGATATTCTCACGGGGAAAACATGTTCTGATTAAGACACCCAACAGATTCAAATTTGTGCAAATAAAGGAGAAATCCTAAAAAGATTCTCATTTAATGAGAGGCTCATTGGGCCAAGAAGTAAACTCCCTTGAGAGCAGCGCTCTGTAACAGAAATGACATCTGTCAAAATTAATGATGAAGGGAATAAAAATTCCCCGAAAAATTCTAAAGAGCTATGCTCTATGAAAATGATGGAGTAATCCATCAAAAAACCTAAAAAGCAAAGCTTTTGCTGAGTTAAAAACTCCGAGATCTCTAAGATCAGCAAAACGAACTGTAAGAGTTCTTCATTAATGGGTTAAGAAACCCTAAAAGAAGATTTTTTGATCTATGATCTAAGAAGAGCAAAGCTCTGTTTTCATTTAACGGGTTAAGAAACCCTAAAATCCACATTAAAATTTATGATCTGAGATGAGCAAGGCTCTGTTAATGGGTAAAACCCTAGAATATGAAATGATTCCTTCAAAATTTTGATCCTTACCAAAAATTTTGGCAAGGTTCTGGCTCTATAAGAGTTTCTTAAGGCAGAGAGCTTAGCTCTGAAAGAGAATTAAATTCTCAAGAACAAGAAAGCAAGAAGATGAACAGCAGTCATCTCAAGGACCAAAGGTCCTATTTATGAGTGCTGGAAGTCGATCCAACTTCCAAGTTGATCTAACGGTGGAAAGGCTGCCATCGCTACACTCACGTGTGAGCCACGTGAGCGCAACGTTGGGGGACATTTATTTCCCCAATCAGAGAGCAAAGCTCTGTTCAAAATTTGAAATTTGAACTGAGGCAGCGCCTCACGTGCAAAGCACGAAAGCGCTGGCACCAAGAGCACCAGCGCTAAGAGTCGAAGACTCTGAGGCAGCGCCTCACATGCAAAGCATGATAGCGCTAGCGCCAAGAGCACCAAGCGCTAAGAGCCAAAGACTCTGAGGCAGCACCTCACATGCAAAGCACGAGAGCGCCATGCGCTAAGAGTTAAATACTTTGAAGCAGCGCCTCACATGCAAAACACGAGAGCGCTCGCGCCAAAAGCGCCAGCGCTAAGAGTCAAAGACTCTGAGGCAGCACCTCACGTGCAAAGCACGAGAGCGCTAGCGCCAAGTGCTAAGAGTCAAAGACTCTGAGGCAGCGCCTCACGTGCAAAGCACGAGAGAGCCAAGTGCTAAGAGTTAAAAACTTTGAAGCAGCGCCTCACGTGCAAAACACAAGGGCGCTCGCTCCAAGAGCGCCAGCGCCAAGAGTCAGAGACTCTGAGGCAGCGCCTCACATGCAAAGAACAAGAGCACCAGCGCTAGAAATAAATATTCTCTACCCTTGGATCAAAGATCCAACGAAGATAATAAATCATCAAATTACAGAATTAAATTCTGTTGAGAGAATACACCTCAAATCTTTCTAAACAAGAAAGATTGTGCTCTGTAAATCAGAGCACCGTTGGATCAAAGATCCAATGGTGATTAAAAATCACCAAGATACAGAATAAGTTCTGTATAGGAAAATATTTTCCCAATCTTGTTAAAAACAAGAAAAATATCTTCTGTAAAACAGAAGCCCTGGGATCAAAGATCCAATGGTGGGAAACATCCCCTAATCAATCAGAGATCTTTCAATGAGAGATTTCCTTAACTGATTCAACAAATCAGCCTCTACTATATAAAGGACCCAAGACTACAAGTCTTGTACAGAAGAACCCCCCCAAAAAACTTCAAGTTCTCAGAAAAGAAAAGAGAGAAGAGAAAGCTCTAAGAAGAAGAATTTTCTTCAAGGTAAATAAAATAGAGATCAGATCATCTCAAAGGTTTAACCCTCATAAAAAGAACATAGTTCTTTCCTCGGATCTGAGATCCATGAGACAAGTCTCCCAGAAATTAGAATTTAATTCTTATGTGGATGAATTTGTTCTTAGGGATCAAAGATTCGGGGAAGAACAAAGAATTGAACTTTGCAGAATATAATACATGAAGGGAAACACAGCGCCAAGCGCTACCAAGTAAAGAGTGCTTAGCACTCAATGGCTGGCGTTCAGCGCCAAGCGCCTCACGTGCTCCTCACGTGGGCGCTATTTTTATAAAGAGCGCTCTGCACTCATTGGTTGGCGCCAAGCACCAAGCGCTCCACATGCTCATTACGTGGGCGCTTTTTTTATAAAGAGCGCTCTACACACATTTGTCATGACCCAAAATTTGGATGCGACCGGCACTTAGATCGTATAATATCTAAAGATATCTACACAATCCGAGTAAGCCAAAAACCAAGATCAAAACCCTTTTTTCGGAACTTTTAGGAAAAATTTAGTTTTTAAGTAAAAATCGCAGTTTTATGTAATTAAGATTTTAACCGTAACATCCTATAGAAATAATAATAAAACAGTTATAAAGTGTTTAATTAGGTTCCATCCCTAGTTGGGATCAACAATGTGAACAGCGGAAATACACATACACTTGATATGACATCAATAAGGATTTTAGGCATAAGTAAAAGAAATACCATTTAACATAACCACACTATCTCAACTGTCACATAATATACATACAACTACCTCTCATTCTAAATCATAATACAGGGTCTGATGGAGATTTTCTAGATTCAATATACAATACCAAAAAGGGGAGGTTACTACATATGTAACCCACCTATCAAAAGAAGCGATAAAAGCTGATACGTGGACCTGCACTGCTGCTAACCGTCCACTCAACTCCTGCAAGGAACTGTGGCACAACGGGGGTGAGTTGGCAACTCAGTGAATATAACTAACATATAACGGCTGATAATCTAAATATGACGAATTAGAACTAATTTCAACAATAATGAATACCATACATGATAACAAGTGGAGGAATGAATATGTAATACTTCATATATGAACCAAAACTAAAATTGTTAGTTATATGTATGCCCTAAAGGCCATTACTATACATAGGATGTATATTGTAGTGGATGCTTGGACACATATAGGGAGGACTTTCTTGCTCGACATGATAGTATGCTATCTGGTTGCTCTTTACCTTAACTTGTACACTGATTGTCTCTCTGTTACATGTTGGTAAAGCCTTTAGGATGTGTACTTGACTATCTGCACTATGATGCGGATCATACTAGTGGGGACATGGTAGTCCATAAGTACATCCTTCAAGGTCCCTAGTCGTGGGTATATCGAGACGGGGCATCGATATACCAGAGTAGACTAGCGTATACCTTCTCAACCCATACAGATAGGCGATGGATGATCCCATATCCATTGATGTTTGACATCAGAGATGATATACGGGTGCTCAGTAGAGACTGGGTACACTGGACGGACTCGCCGAGAACTCCCAGATGGTATTATACCTTACGTCAGATGGCAGTTCTCTGGTGACACTGGTACAGAGTAGTCTGTTGACCCGAGATCGTCATAGAGTCTTGTGTGGTTCCCACTGTGCTTTGATTTCGATCTTACCACGTCCAAGAGGGCGTGCAAAACGGTGGTTTTTAGGTACAGTCCCGAGTCACATGGTGGCAATGAGCGATAGGAGGGGATTCGTCTCTCCCGGTATAGGGAGTTGATGTTGTGCTGTGTTCGATTGGTTATAACCGGAAATCCCTGGCCAGGGTTGCTGAGATTTACTGGTAAGTGTTACAAGTAGTTTCTCGAACTGTTATAGACCTCATGTCGACACGACTTATCGAGCTATTGGGGTCTGACGTTTAACACCCCTAGGCGAGATATGCGACATATCAGACGATCAGACCGGACTGTACGGTAGTGTTACTGGTTGGATTCACTGGAGTGTGAGCGGGCTTGCTCGTCGATCTTCTGATCGCTCAATACCCGGGTGGCCGTTACGTTTAGCAGACCGCTTGCGGCTTGTGGGTGTTTGATATGATCAACACCTGCTGCCGGCGTATTGACGAGTCTTTAGAGTCCTACACAGAGGTTTCCTGGCTCAAGCGAAACGAAATAGGAGCGCATATGAGATATGTGCGGGACCGAGAATAATGCGTGTATGTGATACCGTATTCTATTCTCGCGATGAATGTATCGAATGGTTATATGCGATATAACCTAGTTATCGAATCGAGGGTTGATTCGATAAGCTGATACATTGGATACTAGTCGGTTATATGCGATATGACCGGATCGTTAAATCAAGTGTTGATTTAATGATTTAATGTATAATTATATATTTGATATATCACTTTGCATTAACTAGTATCGGTTCACTTAAGATGGATTTTCTCATTCGGATGTGCGCATTGTATATGCGATATATTTTTGTGCACTTGATTGTATCATGTTTGATGATACATGTTTGCTAGGGTTTTTGTGTAAAGATCAAACCATGGTTACATGTTAATGGTTAGGGTTTTGTTTTATTCACTTATTTATTTATCTATTGTTTTTTGGAAAATGAAAGGCATGAAAGGAAAATGGTGGCTTAATTTGTTTTCTAGTTAAAGCTTCATGAAGCTTTGACCAAGTGACCATTTTTGTCTCCATGCTTAACCCTAACCATTCCCACTAACCATGATTTATTCTCTACACTTGACCATGGTTGAGACTTGATAAGTATTCTTATTATTTTCTTTTTAGATAATAACTTATCATATTATCTTCTTCTTCTTCTTCATCTTCTACTTGAAGAAACCTTGACTTCATCAATGGTGATTGATGAAAAAGAGTGAGAAATCCAATTCTAAAGCGAACCCACTTCCTATTTCTTCATCCTCCACCTCTTGCCAAGTAGTAGAATGTGTTTTCTTCACAAGTTTCATGACTTGGTGAAGTTGGAGCTTGATTTAGCGATGCCTCGACGTAGATCATCTTCGGCATCGTCGTCGATGACCTAACCCGCTTTTTCTCCGATGAAGCCGACGCTAGAGCCCAAGATCTGATTTGTACAGCGAGGAGACATCATCGCGGAGCCATTGAGGTGGAGAACCGGATCTACAAAGGTTGTATTTCCGTTTACCATTTAGTTAAGTTGTTAACTAGTCATTGTTTCGCCTATATATCTAGTTAACGATCCATATTAGGGTTTCTCGGCACCCGTAAAATTTGAAATTGGCATGGTTGATGCCTTGTGAGACCTCACTAGTGTGCCTAGGAACCCTACAGTGGTATCAGAGCCTAGCTAGAGCCTTAGGCGATGTGTAGACGACGTTTGAAACCCGATCGAACCAAAACCCTAACCCAAAATAGCTCTCTGGACTTTTTCCAAAAACTGGGATTTTTCCACATTAAAAATGCTTAAAAAATTCAGCAGGGAATTATAAGAATTACGGTGCAAAATTTGACTCATGAACAGTACAAAGAGCGGCGGAACCGCGGCAGAAGCATGCCTTCTGCGGCGGTTCCGCGGCTAAAGTATGACATCATCATCCCCTGTTTGCACAGTAACTCCTATTTTATTATGCTGGATTTTCTGGGAATTTTTAATATTTATTCAAGAGTTGAATTTTCTGGGGTTGTTTAGGGGATTCGGTGTTTCGATCGGAGTATCAGATTTTGTCTATCTGGCTTTCCGGATAAATTTTATAATATATTAAAAAGTTCGACCGGATATAAATACCCACCTTTTCCCCTGTCGGGAAATTTCCAAGTGTTGGATTTTTCCGTGGTTTAACGACGTTCTAAGTAGTGCAAGTAATGCGATGGTCCCTCTAGAAGATAACAAACCTTAACTCGATTATGTGACCGTCTTGAACTTCCCTTTGAACCTTAGGGTTTGGGGCAGTACGGCGTGCCACTTGTGAGGCGTTGGCTTGACCCTTCTACGGCTGGACCGTTGGTACTGAGGCACGAACTGAATGTTTTTAGACTTGTTTCATGTGTTGATCTGTTTTGGAAAAACTTGGGTGTTCGACTGTTCAATCGGAAAGTTTAACATTTTCTATTTATCTGGAATGGGATACAATAATTGGAATTCACAATTAGTTATGAGATAACTGAATGAATGTTATAAACATAGCACTTTAGTCTCACTTGATCGGTTGCCACGGAATTTTGATGTGATCAAAAGTCCGTCGCAATCACGTAGCGTACGCAGATACTCGCCGAGTAAACATAATAGACAGCCTCGCTCCATAGCCCCGACCAAGTGACTATAGGAGAACCCCGTCGCCGAAAGCATCCGTTCGGGTGCTCGCGGCAGCGATGTTCCGCCTTGGTGCACTTCGTCGACGGCATCGGGGGTGCGGCCGTCTACTGAAGTTTGCGACGAGTATTCGATCAGGATGTCGAGAATCTTGTTGAATTGCCCGACTTGATATTGAAAAGTGTTTTCGATAATGAGACTAAAATGCGGGGTTTATAATTGTTAGGCATGCGATGTCTAAGGTATTCATTTGATTAGGCATGCGATGTCTATGCAGATTGCGGATTCCAACTGTTGTAGTTTTACACTTTCTTTTCTGCGACCGTAAGTGTAATATGTGATATCGCCGGTTTCGTTGCTATATGTCAACGATAATTGGGATGGACATATTTACTTACGTTGATGACATGTGATGTTATGTGTTGCTGGATATGTTATATTTGATCGTCGTGTTTGAATAGCCGGGGGTTTTTATGTGAGATGAGTGTTTTTCATTTTCATTCATGTAAAAACTTGTATGTAATATTCTTTTATTGGGGCACTTCCAGGTTGCGGAAGATGTCACCTTTTGTATATTATTTACTTTTCCGCACTAGGATAGACCCAAGGAGGGGAGCACAAGTAACCGGGTTTTGGAGTCCAGTGGGAGACCAACTCGAGGAGTCGAGTCCGGGTCTCCTAACTCTAGAATTGGTAGGGTTGCTTGCCGCTCTCGTAGGGGTCTAGGGGTGTGGGTTTGGCTATTCATCGCGACCGTGGAATCCGTGTTTTATACTGGCTCGTATTGAAAACACGGACGTCCTAGTATATCCAATATTTCATATGATTCTTCTGCTGCGATATCTGTGATGTGATCATGTGATGTTCTGTGATAGATACAGTATATAGTATATATGATATATTATATAGGCGTTACTTATGTTTTACACCCGCGCTAGCCCTGCCCCGCTCTGTCGTTAGTTACCTAACCTAATGGTGCACGAGGGGACATCGAGGCGAATGCGAATGGCATAAGTGTACGTCGTATTTATCTGTGATGTTTAGGTACATAAATGATGGGACTTCATTAATGAGATTAATGAAATAAAAGAAACCTAAGATGTATTAGAATCGAATTTCAAAAATAAAACAGGTAGCTACAGTTCTTGCTTTGCACAGCGGTATATATGATATATCCTGCACCTTATTCGATAAGGAAAGGACCGAGATCCCTTCACCGGGAGTGACTCCTTTAGCAATAACTGGCAGATGCTACAACTCTCGGTTTGTCTTTTGATTGCTTATATAGTTTCTGCTTTGCACAGTGATATATATGATATATCCCGCACCTCATTCGACGAGGAAAGGACCGACGATCCCTTCACCAGGAGTGACTCCTTTAGCAAAACTAGAAAAGCCTCAAAAGCACTCCATTTTAAAATCATTTGATTCTACAACGATATCAAGTTCATTACGCAATAGGTTTTCAGAAAAACCCGTCGTAGCCCTCCGTCATTTCATATAAGTTGTATATAGTATTCGTGCTGCATTTGTTGGCTTTTGTCAAGGTGCAGTGTGCGGTAGCTATATGCTGCTTATCTGCTGCATACGATGCGATTGGATTAGGGTAGTCGTGCGGCTTTGTTGGCTTTCGTCAAGGGTCGTGCGGGTGGGTTTAATTCAATCAATAAATGTACGGGTTGAACTTGACTAGCGGGCTATGGTTTGTTGGCTTTCGTCAAGGTCATAGCACGTTAGGGGCAAAATATTATCGGGAATTTCAAGTGTTGAAATTTGCAATGAGATTGCATACCTTCTATGAGATAGTTGGATCCCGATACCCACTGCGAGTAAGAGTTATTCCTGGGAGAGTTTTATACATTACAATTAGCCGATCATGTAGGTGTCTAGAAAGGTGTTAATGAGGTTACGCCTCTGGGAAAACGAGGTTTACATTAATTAGGTTCGTGCGAAAGCACGGGGGACCTCCCTCAAAGTACCGACACTGGCCTGGCTGAATGATTGGCGAACTTGTAGTGTGTAATTAATCCCGGCTAGTCTTTCCTTTTAGGGTTTGAAGGAAGATTTGATAAAAAGCAGTGGGAGCCATCCTGATTAGATAAAATAATAACCAATCTATTCTTGCAAGAGCGCACGCTGAGTGTTTTCTTCTCTCTCTCTCCAGGTAGCGACCATGTCACGCCTTAATCAAGATAATAATACGGATTATTGACCGAACCCGCTTGTTATACTGAGCTGGGGAACGTTGGTCCCGCTCCACCTTATAATTGTTATAAGACAGAGCAGGAAATTGCGGAATACCAGAATTCCTATGCCGCCCAAACGAAGAAAGTGCATATGATGCATCATCTTCGGGTGTGTTCATTACAAAGAATTGTTTCTCTGTATCCTCTACGTCCTGGGTAAGTGATACCAGATCAGGATCCCAGATATGTAATATGTTACATAGGGCTACAGAAAGGTAGAGAACTGAGATCGGGTGATAAGTTTCATGAGGCAGAAAACGGGGCAAGAGTTGCAGCCAAGTCTGTTGGTCACTATCACCCTGTATTACCAATACATTGATTCTGAACGAATGTTATTAGATACCGAACCTGATATACAAAATCATATCAGTCTCTTTATCAGTAAAGAAATGATAAAATTTTGTATTGTTGGATAATGTTTTGAACATTTCCTATATCAAAAGCTGATCGGTTCAGGCACGTTATCTAAAAGCATTAATGTTCTAAATCAAACTACAGTTCTTAGTATATGGATCACACACAAGAAGAAGAGTTCAGAAATGAATGAATCCTTCTTGAGGCATTGTAGACAAGGTCATATCAATGCGACCCGACTAGCTGAAGTTACATGAAGATGCATATTTAAATCAGTTTGAATCTACATCTTGTGAAACTTGCCAGTCATGTCACAAAGATATAATGACACCAGCTCTGTTTATTAGAAACAGAGAATGAGTTAGTATACTCTTGGGATGATACATGATGATGTATGTAAGTCCCCTGTCTACAAATGCCAAGACCGGTTCTTTTTACTTCATTACATTCTCTGATAATCTCTCAAGATTCAGACATATGTTCCTGTTGAAACACAAGTCCGAACCTTTTGAGATATTCACAGAATATAAGCTATAAGTAGAGAACCAAAATACGGGTAAAAGTATTATGTCCTATGATGAGATCAAGGAGGAGAATACTTGAGCACGAAATTCTTGGACTTTTCTAAAGGAGAATGAGATTCTCTCTCAGTATTACTCCTCCGTATACACCATAGCACGATGGTATATCGGGGTAGAGCAATCACACCCTATATGATATGGTGTGCTCTATGATGAGTACTACTGAGTTACCTATTTCCTTTTGGGAGTTATGCGCTTGAGAAGCTGCATACCTATTGAATAGGGTTCAAATCAAATCAGTTGCCTACCACTTCATACGTGATATGGAAAGGGAAGAGCCCATATCTTAAGTTAGTTAAGATTTGGGGTTGTCCGGCCTATGTCTAAAAGCAAAATCCAGACAAGCTCGAGGCAAGGTCAGTTATGTACAACTGGAAGTATTTTAGCTATACAAACTGCAGCAGAAGATTTGATAGAACCAAAGGATTCAGTAGATTCCAACGAACCTCAGCCTCTCCGCCGATCTAGCAGGGTTCCTCACCCACCTGAGAGATACTTCGGTTTCTCTATGACAGTGGGAGCGAGGATTGTATCATGAGATGATGACCCAACTAGTTTCGAGATGGCCATCGGAGTGGGACTCTGTAAGAATGGCTGGATGCTTAGTGATCTGAGATGGAATCCTTATACACCAACAAAGTATGGACTTTGGTTGCTATATCTGAAGGGTTAAATCCCCATCAGG
The DNA here is from genome assembly GCA_030015575.1 of Agapanthus africanus. Taxonomy (NCBI): domain Eukaryota; kingdom Viridiplantae; phylum Streptophyta; class Magnoliopsida; order Asparagales; family Amaryllidaceae; genus Agapanthus; species Agapanthus africanus. Next base: position 249,458,516 of record CM057345.1, on the reverse strand, counting down.
AGCAAGTATATCTTGAGAAGATTACTTGGTGTACATGGAAAAGTTGAGACTTTCAAAGCTAGACTTGTTAAAGGTTTGCATCATTGACCAGGTATGGATCATGACGAAACCTTTTCTAAGGAGCTATGCTTAAGTCCATCCAGATCCTACTTGCCACGGCTACATACCATGACTACGATATCTGGTGGTTGGGTGTCATGACTGCTTTTCTAAATGATGTTTTGGAAGAGAGCATCTATAAGTACACAGCCAGAGGGCTTCGTAGACAGTGGGAGCAGCGGAAACGTGTGCACGATGTTTTATGTGATAAAGCATGCATCGCGGAGTTGGAACATCTGTTTTGATGAGTTAGTCAAATAGTTTGACATCATCAAAATGGTAGATGAACCTTGAATATACAAGAAGGTAGTAGGGAGTATGGTAGTGATCCTCATAGAGTACGTGGATGACATACTCTTGATAGGGAAGGAGTTTCCTATGCTACGCTCGGTCAATCTCCGCTTATCACAAGGATTCTCCATATAGGATCATAGTGATACCTCCTAAATCCTGGGTATTGGATCTATGAGATAGATCTAAATGGATGTTAGGATACTCACTAGTTGTAGTGAGATGGTATCAATCGATCCTGGGGAGAATCACTGGAAGTGTTCCAGGGTGATAAAGACGACTGAATGTCAGTCACAGGCATTGACTTTACCCTCAGTAAAGGGACAGTATGTTGGAAGAGTTCCAAGCTAGATACCGTGGCATACTAGACGATAAAGGCATGATACATCGCTACTTAAGATGCTACCAAAGAGGCTGTTTGGGTGTATATTGGTTCATGAGATGAACTACGTTCCTACCATTGGGTGACAATGGAGTTGTGGCTTATGCCAAGGAACGTCCGTCCCATCAGTGATCCAGACATATTCTAAGGCAGTATTACCAGATCATGGAGATGGTTGATCTCCAGGGGATCTAGGTTAGGAGAGTAGACTCAGAGGACAACACGGCGGATCCACTCACGAAGGCCTATTCCCAGAGAGAGACTTTTATGGGATGGTTGAGTATGAGATACTACAACCACTGCTATCAGATGGCCCTAGTGCAAGTGGGAGATTGTTAGTTATATGTATGCCCTAAAGGCCATTACTATACATAGGATGTATATTGTAGTGGATGCTTGGACATATATAGGGAGGACTTTCTTGCTCGACATGATAGTATACTATCTGGTTGCTCTTTACCTTAACTTGTACACTGATTGTCTCTCTGTTACATGTTGGTAAAGCCCTTAGGATGTGTACTTGACTATCTGGACTATGATGCGGATCATACTAGTAGGGACATGGTAGTCCATAAGTACATCCTTCAAGGTCCCTAGTCGTGGGTATATCGAGACGGGGCATCGATATACCAGAGTAGACTAGCGTATACCTTCTCGACCCATACAGATGGGCGATGGATGATCCCATATCCATTGATGTTTGACATCAGAGATGATATACGGGTGCTCAGTAGAGACTGGGTACACTGGACGGACTCGCCGAGAACTCCCAGATGGTATTATACCTTACGTCAGATGGCAGTTCTCTGGTGACACTGGTACAGAGTAGTCTGTTGACCCGAGATCGTCATAGAGTCTTGTGTGGTTCCCACTGTGCTTTGATTTCCATCTTACCACGTCCAAGAGGACGTACAAAATGGTGGTTTTTGGGTACAGTCCCGAGTCACATGGAGGCAATGAGCGATAGGAGGCGATTCGTCTCTCCCGGTATAGGGAGTTGATGTTGCGTTGTGTTCGATTGGCTATAACCGGAAATCCCTGACCAGGGTTGCTGAGATTTACTGGTAAGTATTACCAGTAGTTTCTCGAACTGTTATAGACCTTATGTCGACACGACTTATCGAGCTATTGGGGTCTGACGTTTACCACCCCTAGGCGAGATATGCGACATATCAGACGATCAGACCGGACTGTACGGTAGTGTTACTGGTTGGATTTACCGGAGTGTGAGCGGGCTTGCTCGTCGATCTTCTGATCGCTCAATACCCGGGTGGACGTTACGTTTAGCAGACCGCTTGCGGCTTGTGGGTGTTTGATATGATCAACACCTGCTGCCGGCGTATTGACGAGTCTTTAGAGTCCTACACAGAGGTTTCCTGGCTCAAGCGAAACGAAATAAGAGCGCATATGAGATATGTGCGGGACCGAGAATAATGCGTGTATGTGATACCGTATTCTATTCTCGCGATGAATGTATCGAATGGTTATATGCGATATAACCTAGTTATCGAATCGAGGGTTGATTCGATAAGCCGATACATTGGATACTAGTCGGTTATATGCGATATGACCGGATCGTTAAATCAAGTGTTGATTTAATGATTTAATGTATAATTATATATTTGATATATCACTTTGCATTAACTAGTATCGGTTCACTTAAGATGGATTTTCTCACTCGGATGTGCGCATTGTATATGCAGTATATTTTTGTGCACTTAATTGTATCATGTTTGATGATACATGTTTGCTAGGGTTTTTCTGTAAAGATCAAACCATGGTTACATGTTAATGGTTAGGGTTTTGTTTTATTCACTTATTTATTTATCTATTGTTTTTTGGAAAATGAAAGGCATGAAAGGAAAATGGTGGCTTAATTTGTTTTCTAGTTAAAGCTTCATGAAGCTTTGACCAAGTGACCATTTTTGTCTCCATGCTTAACCCTAACCATTCCCACTAACCATGATTTATTCTCTACACTTGACCATGGTTGAGACTTGATAAGTATTCTTATTATTTTCTTTTTAGGTAATAACTTATCATATTATCTTCTTCTTCTTCTTCATCTTCTACTTGAAGAAACCTTGACTTCATCAATGGTGATTGATGAAAAAGAGTGAGAAATCCAATTCTAAAGCGAACCCACTTCCTATTTCTTCATCCTCTACCTCTTGCCAAGTAGTAGAGTGTGTTTTCTTCACAAGTTTCATGACTTGGTGAAGTTGGAGCTTGATCTAGCGATGCCTCGACGTAGATCATCTTCGGCATCGTCGTCGATGACCTAGCCCGCTTTTTCTCCGATGAAGCCGACGCCAGAGCCCAAGATCCGATTTATACAGCGAGGAGACATCATCGCGGAGCCATTGAGGTGGAGAACCGGATCTACAAAGGTTGTATTTCCGTTTACCATTTAGTTAAGTTGTTAACTAGTCATTGTTTCGCCTATATATCTAGTTAACGATCCGTATTAGGGTTTCTCGGCACCCGTAAAATTTGAAATTGGCATGGTTGATGCCTTGTGAGACCTCACTAGTGTGCCTAGGAACCCTAAAAAAATCTCATCAATTATTTTCCAAATCATATTCATTTTTCTCTCCGTGCCTAACATCGACACAAATTTTCGATATTTCATCAGGCATCATTCCTCGAACGATCCTGTAATCAATAACACCGGTCGGTATCAACTAGATATCTGCCGTGTTTCATAACTATATTCGGTATCGAATCACCTCGTTAGGCTCCCCGCCTAAAGTGCTACTATCCTGCCCCTTGGTCTCGACCGGGTCCACCATGTATCCAGCTGTATCCCCACCGACTCAGTCTGGATAAAATTGAAAATCCGTAACCGTATACCCACCGACTCAGTCCGGAATGAAACCAAATCATAAAAACGACATATCATGTTGGACGTGACACATAATCATGAAACTCTCTGATTTTTCGTAATAGTATATGAAAACCTAAAACCATAATTTCTCAATAATACAAATGCCTCTTATATCAACTACTAATACTTGAGTACGAAATATAATGTCATATATGCTAATTACTACAATTATTGACTACTTAAGGTATGATACGAATCATTTTTAACAAAATAATTTCTAAGTGTGAAGTGACATGTTAATACCGACGAGATGTAGTATAACATGTAGATATGTGCATGTGCAGCATAACTTGTCGATAATGGTGCAGTGTTCTAACAAATATTAATCGTGGAGATATATATATATATATATATATATATATATATATATATATAGATTTTAGAATGCATATGATAAAGTTAACATACAAAAGAAAAACTTGAATTTAAATCTAACTACGGGCGTAGCACGCCATCTTTACAAGATCTCCCGGTAGATGTTTAGTCTACTCACCGGAATACGTCGTAACTACTCAGTAATCGCCAATCCTTTTCCTTTCCTCGCGGCCTCTGAAGTCCCCGCACTCAAATCTAACATTTTATTAACTTGTATAAGAAAATGGCTACATTCTAATACGGCAAAAATCAAGAAAACACAAGTTGTACGTGCTAATTACACTACGTATGACTATTGCTAACGATCTAACACTTAACCTCACTGAATGTAACGCCTTAAATTTCGGTTAGTGTTAGTTTAGACGTTAATGCGGGTTTACAGTAAAAAGTTTACCAATTCGGGTTCCTCAAATTTTATAATATTTAATTAATAATTTATTATTATTTGTTATAGGCATGCACGTACGTATGCACGTAAATGTGAGGGTTTGTTTGTGCTAAATCTAGTTTGGCAACCTTGACACTTAACCGTTATTTAATCCTTGCTTTAATCCTTTTGCCTTAACCCTAATCCTTAACCATTTCCTTGAAATTTGTTTGGGTGTGAGAGGTGGCATGATGAGTGGTACGAAAGCATTAATGGTGAGTTAATGCTAATGGTTATACCCACCTCATCTCTCACCCTACACTCACCTCCCTCTCTCTTTATCATTCACACTCTCTCATTTCTCTCTCTCTTTTATTCTCTCATTCCATTCTTTCCCTAAACCGAACACTTTCATTTCTCTCACCAATCCATCTCAAATTATTCACAAAACTCACAAAATCACACCTTTTGCATGGATTTGCCTTTTGGATGCATAGGAGCTTGGAAATCTATGATCTTTGAGTTCTTTTGGTTAGGTAATGATCCCTATCTGTTCTTTATATAGTTTTTGTGTTGTGTAGACTTTTAGTTTCAGTTTAGATAGCGTAAAGTTAAGTTTTTGTGCAAATATCGTATTTTTAGTGTCGATTTGTGATATCTGTGACCTGCTGTGACCCCGAGATTTTTCTAGAGAACCAAACAATGTAGTTGTGTTGTACCTGTGACCGTAGGACCTCACCTGTAGCACGAACCCACCTGCTCGGATCTCGGCCGGCGACATGAAGGCGAATTCCGACGACGCAGAATTTAGGTTGGAGTTGGGGTTTGCGTTTTTGAGGGTAGCTCTATTCTTTGGTTTAGGTGTGTTTAGTTCTGTTTGATTATTTAGTTTTCTGTGTATGCAAAATCTGGGATCACATAGCTAGTTTCTTGTGTTACGACTACGCGCGATATGTTATCCGACACGGTCCGTGCACTTCGTGCTGGTTTTGCTCTTGGGTTGGTTTCGTCGTGTCGCTGCGTACGTTAGCCACAATACGAACACTTGGGAGTAGGTTTGGGGTCTGTGTGTCGGTAAAACGTAGTTCGTACATGTTTTTGGTCGTTTGCTAATATACACCTGTGTTATCGTTTTGTTGTTTTAGGTTCGCAGGCGGGGTCTTCGGATGCTGCGAAGAAGGGGAAACAGGTGATAGGCTTCACTTAGCCAGGAGCGTTGGTGGGTAGATTTAACATCTACAGGGGAATCGCCCGCATGGCGTTATGCGTCTGGGCTAGAGATGACTTTACTTTGTCGCATATTCTATTTCATATTTAGTGTTGCGCATACACCCTATCGCTTAGTTACTTGTTGTGCTTGGACTAGCATCCTTAGGACACTGCACTATTATTGACGACTTATGTTGCACGAGCACCGATTATATGCCACACGCACCGTCAATAATTTTCATGACATGCACAACACCCATACTTATATGATATGGTTTGGTTAGGGATATTGGGACATTGATTCATATTTCTTTATGCATATGACTTATAGTATACCTGTATACCTACATGCTTACACATATGCCGTGACTTGCTTACATGCTAGTTACCAGTATTGCTTATAGGTTATTGTACCATTAGCGATAGGTACACACACATAATGACATGGCTACGTGTATACCTTGTATGCATACCTTGCTTATACCTGGAGGGTATATTACATCATTACTGATAGGTAGATACATATACCTTGCTATACCTACATGTTACCCATATTTCTGGTTATAGCTACACGCGCACCTTTATTTGATGTTATATTGGACTTGGAGAATTAGGAACCGCATGTTTTATATTTTAACTGGTTGCAGTTAAATTGCAGATTTTCCTTTATACGCTTGAATTTCAGTTTCATGTTTTGTATATTATATTCATGGATTTTCGCATTGAGATATGGATTTTCATGATGTTTTATGGATTTGGGGGCCATGGTAGTTTCATGAAATTATGCATTATTTGAAAAACCTGATTTCTCTTGATATGATATTTCTGCAGCCACCATGAGTTTTATCGGTTCTGATTATATACCCGATTCGAGGAGCGGGAGGCACCGTCTTTGGGTACATGGTGGGGCCCGGAGGTACCCCAGGGCAAGAGTCGATGTAACATGCCCATGAGCCTGGCAGAGGAACCATACCATATGGTGACATTATCTATGACTCGGCGGTTATCGTGGGGATACCGACGGAAGTCATGTACGTATGGATACGTCGAAAGACGAGGGTCAGAGCTAGGCACTCGGACTTTTCGGTATAGCGTATGATACGTACCTATCAAGGGGCGAGTCGTGGTGACAGCACCTGATAGATCAGTATTTATGTGTCTATGTGAGATTCTTGGTTTCATGATATTTTTATTCCTATATATGTATATATTAGTCGAGCGGGACGCTAATATATATGTATACATATCGATTCATAGACTTCATCATATTTATTCATGCAAACATACAGGATATGTGGGATATACAGATATTGTACACATAGGATAAATGGGATATACTGATATTGTACACAGAGGATATGTTGGATATACCGATATTGTACACACAGGATATGTTGGATATACTGATATCGTACATACAGGATATATGAGATCTACATGATGTTGTACATTCGGGATATATGGGATATACTTGATGTTGGACATTCAGGATATATGAGTTTTACTTGATTTTGTACATTAAGGATTTATGAGACTTAGATGTTATGAGAGCCAATTTGGGGGCTGATTTGTGGAAATTGGGATTTGGATTGTCTTGTTGGATTTTGGTCCTACCAAGAGGTTAGGATTTCCGTGGGAATGACATATTTTATTCCATACTCCGTATTTATTGTTTATGCACTGTTTCATGTATTAGTAGTACTTGATAAAGTACCTTCCATGACTGTTGCATTTACATACTTTATTTTATATGCATTACTTCATTTATTAGTAGTACCTGATAGAGTACCTTACATAATTGTTGCATACAGATTGTCATATTATTGCTTCATGTATTAGTTGTACGTGCTAGTGTACCTTTCAAATCTGTTGCATTACATATGACCATTCATTGTTATTAGTTGCAATGTGTTAGATTCGCGTTGTACATGCTTACTCGCGATTACCTGCATATGTTATTTACTATTCACGAGTTGGCAACTCACCCCCGTTGTGCCACAGCGTTTTGCAGGCGTTCCTCAGGATAGTCAGAGGCAGGGCTATTTTCATCCATCGTATCAACTTTGCTGCGGATACCGCTTCGCCTGACAGTCTGCAGTTTTGCTTTGGTAGGTTTTGCGGTTATCCGATGTTGCTTATTGTATATTCGTTGGATCCTGTACACTCCATCTACCATTATCTTGTATGACTTAGAGACATAATGTGAGGACGATATTGTATTTCATTTTGAAACTTGGAGGTCTTTTATGCAGTTTTATTCATACCGTCTTTTTCTTCGCTACGGCGTCGTATATCTGTTGTTGGTAGTTGTTTTCCGCCGTTGGGCGTGGATTTTGCTCCCGTTTGGGATGCTTTTACTTATATTATGTTGTACCCATTTTGGGGGGCTTGTTTTACGAAGGAGGTGCTGCCAAAATTTTGAAGGAATAAAAGTTGTACTTTTAAAGAATTTGGTTTTAGATTTAAAAAGTTTTATCAATGTTCTTATTTCTTACTAGTTTTGATGGTTTAGATTTGCTGGGTTTTCGGCTTACTTAAATTGCATTACGCCTGTAGACGTTGCGTAGTTTAAGGGCCATCATGTGCCATTTTCGGATCGTAACAAAGTTGGTATTAGAGCGCTAGGTTTTACCTTTCGGAGTGTAGGATGAACTTGGTATGATGGAGTAGGTAGCTTAAGCAGTGTAACGTAGTGTGTGTATGTCCGCGGCATACTCATGACGCGGTGCTCCGCCTAAAGTAACCTAAGTACAAATTGCATGAAATTCCTTCCTTGATGATACATATCCTTGTGATTCCATTTCCGTGTTCATATTGGATACTTCTTCCATTTTTAGCCTTTGTCGCCGATGACTATGGGGACTTAGAGTGATGTAGCGAGGGCCGAGGTCAAAGTTGACTCGTGTGGGACGAGGACTGGCCAGGATGGCACGCTCGTTGCATCGGAGTAGATGGATCCGCCTTCGATAGATCATATTGATAAGCTTGTGGCAGAGATGCATGACTTGCGCCAGACGATGACTTCATTGGTTGAGGCCATTTGAGCGCAGCGACAGGAGGTGGTCACCCCTGTTACCCAGTTGTTCCTTGCAATCAACACGCCGCATTTCGTCACTTATACACCACCAATGGACGCAGCCCACTTTGACGAGGAGCGTCTTTCCGAGACATTAGGAGTTCCGGAGCAGTGAAAGGCTCGTACAGGTGTACCAGCCTAGAGACTGAGGCTTAGTCATTGAGACAGATTTTGTGACCGTCGCGGGAGTAGCAGAGGCTTGGGACGAGGACAGTCGTTCAGCTCTCATCCCCAGGAAGGTCAACAGCCATCGTATGGATCTTTTCGATACGGGAGCCTTCATCACCACATCAGGGATTGTTCCTTAGTACCGCGTCAGACTCATGTTTAGAGAGGTCATGGTCGTGGAGGGTTTGTTCCGAGAGATCGGTCTGGCAGAGGAAGAGTTCTGACAGTTACGGGTAGAGGGTAGACACGAGAGTTTGCTTCTACTCATCGGGACGCACGGGCATCCAATGCAGAGTTTTCAGGTATTCTTAATTTGTATGTTCTTTGATTCTTATGTTGGTTTTGTTCGGGATCTATGCACTTGTTGTTCTATACACTTTGTGCCTCGGTTGGGCTGAGAATTGTGTATGCTAGATCAGCCGTTGTTGTGTTAACTTCTGTCAGCGATTCTTTTGTTGCGCGACACGTGTTTCGGTCATGTGCCAATCGGATAGGAGATAGAGATTCGTCCGTCATTGTGATCCTTCTAGAGATGTTGGATTTGACGTTCTCCTTGGCAAAGACTGGTTAGCTATATGCTAGGCATCTGTGGACTGCCGCGAGGAAACAGTCAGGTTTTGTTTTCCCGGCGAGTTAGTTCTTGTTGTGCAGAAGGACAGTGGTGCCGCCTCTCACAGCTTGAATTCTGCCTTTTTCGCTAGTCGGCTTTTGAGGAGAGGATGTCGAGGATTCTTGGCTTTTATTCATGATAGCGGAGCCACAGTGGGTTTGTTGGACCGGCTTCCCATCGTGCGGGAGTTTCTGACCTTGTTCCAGATGAGCCGGCGGAGCATAGGGAGCTTAAGGATCAGCTGCAGAGTTGTTTTTTGAGGGACTTGTATGTCCTAGTGTTTCTCTTTGGGGAGCTCCTATTATGTTCGTCAGGGAGAAAGACGGCAATTTGAGGTTGTGTGTTGATTGATCATCAATTGAACTGAGTTACGGTGCGGTCATGTATCCTTTACCTCGCATTGACGATTTCTTGATCAGCTCCAGTGTGCGAGACATTTTTCTATGTTTGTTTGGGATCAGGTCATCATTGGTTGCGGGTTCGGAGTGATGACATTCCGAAGACTGCTTTTGTGCGCGCTACGGGCAGTATATGTTTTGGTGGTGTCGTTGGACTCAACAATGCCCTAGCAGCATTTGTGGATGTGATGAACCGGATTTCTTGAGGCCGTTCCTCGACCAGTTGATTGTTGTGTTATTGATGACATTCTGGTCTTTTCTAAGAGTCGTGAGGAACGTGAGCATCACTTGAGGATTTGTTTTGCAGATACTGGGAGAGCATCAGTTGTTTGCTAAATTCTCGGAGTGTTCCTTCAGGCTTGTTTGTGTTGACTCCTATATCTAGTAGTTACGGGAGAAGGTTTTCGTATGGACCCGAGGAGGATCGAGGCCGTACAGCTTTTCCCCATACTTATATCCGAGACAGAGGTCCGCAGATTTTGGGCTTAGCAGGTTTTTACCACCGTTTCGTGTAGGAGTGCTTGGGTATCGCTGCACCGTTGACTGAACTGACCGGGAAGGAGGCTCTTTTTCTGTATACTGAGGCATGTGTGTGGAGTTTTCAGCAGTTGGAGATTCGGTTGACAACTGCACCAGTTCTTTCTTGTTTTCTGGTTCGGGTGACTTTGTTGTTTAACTGTGATGTTTCGCGAGTGGAGCTCGATTTTGCGTTGATGTGGTATTATAGAGTTATCGCTTTTGTTTCCCGATAGTTGGAAGAAGTACGAGCAGGATTTTTCCCACTCATGATTTGGAGATGGCAACGATTGTCGTGCGTTGAAGATCTGTGGACACTACTTGTTCGGAGAGTCGTGTCAGATTTTCACGGACCACCAGAGCCTAATGTACATTTCCTGCAGCGGGTTTTGATTGTTGAGACAGCGCCGTTGGATGGAGCTTGCGGAGGATTGTGTTTGTGAGATCCTTGTTACCGTTGCAAGGCGATTGTAGTAGCTGATGCTGGAGTCGTAGGCCCGGGGGTAGCTTGTTCCAGTTATGCGCAGTTCAGAGACAGTCTTCTGCAGATTTACTGTTCTTGTGCGATCGTTGAGTACAGCTAGGTTCTCCTCTACTGAGGGGACATCTTTCTCATGTCCGTGCCCGTCCACTTTTACTTAATCGTTTTCGCGAGGCACAGCCCGCCGATGCTCGTTTGTTAGTGAATCTTGAGCATACTCGGCTGGGTAAAAATTCGGAGTCCTTGATTATGACCAGGGTGTGCTACGTTTAAGGACGCGTTTGTGTGTACCTGGTACTGTGGGGTTGAGATGCGAAATCCTAGAGCAGGCACATCAGTTAGCTTTCTGTGTTCATTCAAGTTCCACCAATTTGTGACATTACTTATGAGATAGTTACGGGTGGACAGGGATGAAGAGTGAAGTTTCGGATTTCGTTCAAGGTGACTGTCATGTTGTGAGCTTAGGTTGAGCATTTGAGACCGGCTGGAGAGTTGCAATCTTTAACTGTTCCGGAGTAGGAATGGGAGCAGATCTCCATGAATTTCGTTGTGTTGTCTACCTAGGTCTAGACAGGGTGTGACTACATTCGGGTGTTTGTTGTCCGGTTATGCTCAGTTTGCTCAGTTGTTCTTATAAGTTTGTGCGTTTGCATGGAGTTCCTTCATTTGTTGTATCTAATGGAGGCACCCTGTTCGCCTGCCGAGTTTGGCAGGAGCTTCAGGAAGCCTTGGGTACTGGTTGAGCTTTAGCTCCGCTTTTCCATCCGTGGGACGATGGTCAGTTAAGCGGACTATACAGACTTTGGAGGTTATGCTTGTGCGTGCGTACTAAGTGTTTTTTGGCAGTTGGGATCGTCACTTTCCATTGTTAGAGTTCTCCTTCGATAGCTGTTATCAGGAGACATTCTAATTGGCAACCTTTAGTTTTTTTTGTTAGGTTGTGTCGATCGCCATTCTGTTTTCTGACTCTGCGTGAGCAGGATTTTTGGACCCCAGCTAGTCTAGAGACTTCGGAGATGATCCGGTTGGTTCAGGTCAGGATGAGGAGAGCCCAGTGCAGACAGAGGTCTTATGCCGATCGTGGTGGTCGCAGACTTGAGTTCGCAGTGGGAGATCATGTATTCCTAAGGATTTTTCCGATCAGTGACGTGTTGAGTTTTGGGAAGCTTATCCCGGGATTGTAGGACCTTTTGAGATCCTTCAAGCAAGTAAGTTCCGTTGCCTATAGTTTGGCACATCTGCCCAGATTATTGAGTATTCACCCCGTATTTCTTGTGTAGATACTTTGCAAATACCTTCATGACCTTTCTCACATGATTTATCATCAGACCATTTAGCTTGGACGTGATCTTTTCGTTCACGGGCAGCCATTTGTGTTAATAGCTCGGCAGGTGGAGAAACTTCGGTCAAGGGTCTTGCCATCTGTGGAGGGTTTTCTTGGGCGTAGCCGTATAGTGAGGTGATCACTTGGGAGGCTGCGAGCGAGATTTGGGAGTTTTGTACCCATCTCTTTGAAGGTACGCTTAGTGAGAATTTTAAATTCGGGAATGAATTTTTATAAGGTGTAGATTGTAACGTCTTAGATTTCGGTTAGTGTTAGTTTTGACGTTAATGCGGGTTTACTGTAAAAAGTTTACCAATTCGGGTTCCTCACATTTTATAAAATTTAATTAATAATTTATTATTATTTATTATGGCCATGCACGCACGTGTGCACGTAAATGTGAGGGTTTGTTTCTGCTAAATCTAGTTTATCAACCTTGACACTTAACGATTATCTAATCCTTACTTTAATCCTTTTGCCTTAACCCTACTCCTTGATATTTGTTTGGGTGTGAGAGGTGGCATGATGAGTGGTATGAAAGCATTAATGCTGAGTTAATGCTAATGGTTACACTCACCTCATCTCTCACCCTACACTCACCTCCCTCTCTCTTTATCATTCACACTCTCTCATTTCTCTATCTCTTTTATTCTCTCATTCCTTTCTTTCCCTAAGCTGAACACTTTCATTTCTCTCACCAATCCATCTCAAATTATTCACAAAACTCACAAAATCACACCTTTTGCTTGGATTTGCCTCTTGGATGCCTAGGAGCTTGGAAAGCTAGGATCTTTGAGTTCTTTTGGTTAGGTAATGATCCCTATCTGTTTTTTATGTAGTTTTTGTGTTGTGTAGACTTTTAGTTTCAGTTTAGATAGCGTAAAGTTAAGTTTTTGTGCAAATATCGTATTTTTAGTGTCGATTTGTGATATCTGTGACCTGCTGTGACCCCGAGATTTTTCTAAAAAACCTAACAATGTAGTTGTGTTGTACCTGTGACCATAGGACCTCACCTGGAGCACGAACCCACGTGCTCGGATCTCGGCCGGCGACGTGAAGGCGAATTCCGGCGACGCCTGATTTGGGTTAGAGTTGGGGTTTTGGTTTTTGAGGGTAGCTCTATTCTTTGGTTTACGTGTGTTTGGTTCTGTTTGATTGTTTAGTTTTCTCTGTATGCAAAATCTGGGATCACATAGCTAGTTTCTTGTGTTACGACTACGCGCGATACGTTATCCGACACGGTCCGTGCAGTTCGTGCTGGTTTTGCTCTTGGGTTGGTTTCGTCGTGTCGCTGCGTAGGTTAGCCACAATACGAACACTGGGAGTAGGTTTGGAGTTTGTGTGTCGGTAAAACGTAGTTCGTACGTGTTTTTGGTCGTTTTCTAATATACACTTGTGTTATTGTTTTGTTGTTTTAGGTTCGCAGGCGGGGACTTCGGACGCTGCGAAGAAGGGGAAACAGGTGGTAGGCTTCACTTAGCCAGGAGCGTTGGTGGGTAGATTTAACATCTACAGGGGAATCGCCCGCATGGCGTTATGCGTCTGGGCTAGAGATGACTTTTCTTTGTCACATATTCTATTTCATATTTAGAGTTGCGCATACACCCTATCGCTTAGTTACTTGTTGTGCTTGGACTAGCATCCTTAGGACACTGCACTATTATTGACGGCTTATGTTGCATGATCACTGATTTTATGCCACACACACCATCAATAATTGCAACGGCACGCACAACACCCATACTTATATGATATGGTTTGGTTAGGGACATTGAGATATTGATTCATATTTCTTTATGCATATGATTTATAGCATACCTGTATACCTACATGCTTACACATATGCCGTGACTTGCTTGCATGCTAGTTACCTGTATTACTTATAGGGTATTGTACCATTAGCGATAGGTACATACACACATAATGACATAGCTATGTGTATACCTTGCATGCATACCTTGCTTATACCTGGAGGGTATATTACATCATTACTGATAGGTGGATACATATACCTTGCTATACCTACATGTTACCCATATTTCTGGTTATAGCTACATGTGCACCTTTATTTCATGTTATATTGGACTTGGAGAATTAGGAACCACATGATTTATATTTTAACTGGTTGCAGTTAAATAGAGGCTTTTCCTTTATACGCTTGCATTTCAGTTTCATGTTGCATATATTATATTCATGGATTTTCGCATTGAGATATGAATTTTTCATGATGTTTTATGGATTTGGGGACCGTGGTAGTTTCATGAAATTATGAATTATTTGAAAAACCCGGTTTCTCTTGATATGATATTTCTGCAGCCACCATAAGTTTTATCGGTTCTGATTATATACCCGATTCGAGGAGCGGGAGGCACCGTCTGTGGGTACATGGTGGGGCCCGGAGGTACCCGGGGCAAAAGTCGATGTAACATACCCATGAGCCTGGCAGGGGAACCATACCATCCAGTGACATTAGCTATGACTCGGCGGTTATCGTGGGGATACCGACGAGAGTCATGTACGTATGGATACGTGGAAAGAAGAAGGTCAGAGCTAGGCACTCGGGCTTTTCGGTATAGCGTATGATACGTACCTATCAGGGGCCGGTCATGGTGACAGCACCTGATAGATCAGTATTTATGTGTCTATGTGAGATACTTGGTTTCATGATATTTTTATTCCCATATATGTATATATTAGTGGAGTGGGACGCCAATATATATGTATACATATCGATTCATATACTTCATCAAATTTATTCATGCAAACATACAGGATATGTGGGATATACCGATATTGTACAGACAGGATATGTGGGATATACGGATATTGTACACACATGATATATGGGATATACCGATATTGTACACACAGGATATGTGGGATATACTGATATTGTACATACATGATATGTGGGATCTACTTGATGTTGTACATTTGGGATATATGTGATATACTTGATGTTGGATATTCAGGATATATGAGATTTACTTGATGTTGTACATTAAGGATTTATGAGACTTACATGTTATGAGAGCCAATTTGGGGGCTGATTTGTGGAAATTAGGATTTGGATTGTCTTGTTCGATTTTAGTCCTACCACGAGGTTAGGATTTCCGTGGGAATGACATATTTTATTCCATACTCCACATTTATTGTTTATGCACTGTTTCATGTATTAGTAGTACCTGATAGAGTACCTTCCATGACTGTTGCATTTACATACTTTATTTTATATGCATTACTTCATGTCTTAGTAGTATCCGATAGAGTACCTTACATGATTGTTGCATACAGATTGTCATATTATTGCTTCATGTATTAGTTGTACATGCTAGTGTACCTTTCATGCCTGTTGTATTACATATGACCATTCATTGCTATTAGTTGCAATGTGTTAGATTCGCGTTGTACGTGCATACTCGCGATTACCTGCATATGTTATTTACTATTCACTAGTTGGCAACCCACCCCCGTTGTGCCACAGTGTTTTGCAGGCATTCCTCAGGATAGTCGGAGGCAGGGCTATTTTCATCCATCGTATCATCTTTGCTGCGGATACCGCTTCGCCTGACAGTGTGCAGTTTTGGTTAAGTAGGTTTTGCGGCTATCCGATGTTGCTTGTTTTGTATTCGTTGGATCAAGTAATCTCCATCTACCATTATCTTGTATGACTTAGAGACTTTATGTGAGGACGATATTGTATTTCATATTGTGACTTGGAGGTATTTTATGCAGTTTTATTTATATCGTCTCTTTCTTCGCTACGGCGTCGTATATCTATTGTTGGTGGTTGTTTTCCGCCGTTACGTGTGGATTTAGCTCCCATTTGGGATGCTTTTACTTATATTATGTTGTACCCATTTTTGGAGGCTTGTTTTATAAAGGAGGTGCTGCCAAAATTTTAAAGGAATAAAAGTTGGACTTTTAAAGAATTTGGTTTGAGATTTAAAAAGTTTTATCAATGTTCTTATTTCTTACCACTTTTGATGGTTTAGATTTGCTGGGTTTTCGGCTTACCTAAATTGTGTTACGCCTGTAGAAGTTGCGTAGTTTAAGGGCCATCACGTGCCATATTTGGGTCGTGACACTGAAATTTACCCAAACGTTGTTTCGCAACAGAAAATAGAACGCGTTATGTTTTAACCGTGTCGTATTTTAGAGTTTAGATACCTTTTTCCGATATTAGCTCCCAGATTCTATATACAGTTAAACTAACTTAATTAAACAATACCAAATGATCCAAACAATAATACAAAGACCTACCCAACAACCCAAAACACCCAAGCTCCCTACAAATCCGGCGACGCTGGAATTCTACTATTGGTCGCCGGCCAAATTCTGAGCCCCTGGGTTCGTTCTCCTATGGTTTGTTCTAGGTCCAACATACAACATTTTGGCATTGTTTTGTTCAGTGGATTTTTATCTAAACTATAGCAGATTATTACAGAGTTAAGTTTTGCTTAAAATACGATATTATGGAAATTTTGATTTCTAATAACAACTAGTTACAGAACTAACTTCCTACTGTGATTAAAGATTTTACCTTCAAGGGATAGCTTGGAAGAACTCCCTCCAAGATGCACAAGCTCCTAGTCCTTAGCTTGATGGTGGAAATCCTAAACTTGGCTCTTCTCTTCTCTTCTCTTGTTCTTCTTTTGTTGTTCTTGTTTTCTCTTTCTTTCTTTTAAATTTTTAGATTTTTAATTTAGCTAAGTGATTCTGAACAAGTGATAAATATATGACAAAGGGAAGGGTGAGGTGTAGGAGGAGGAGTCAATGATCAAGGTGTGCCATCCTCATGCAAGGAGGAGGTGTTGTGTGTGTGTGTTGTGCATGAAAGAAGGTGGTGTCAACACAATATCACTCCGATTTGTTTTATTTATGTGATAATATCTGAACTAAAACATTATCTACCCTTTTTCACTTACACCCTCCACATTTCTTAGTTTGCACAACTTTCCTAACTTTTTACACAAAGACCCCTCACTAACTATGTTATTATATAACACTATTTTAATTAAAATGAAGCTAAATTTTACATTAAAACCCTTATAATTTATTTATGTTACATATTAAAATCTTAATTTAATTTGTTTTACATACTACTTATGAAAATGTTTTATTTGGTTTTGATAACTTTTTAAATTGGCATTTTATTATTTAATTGATTAATTTTATTTATTTCAAAATTTTCAAAATGTTACAATATTCCCCCCTTAAGAAAATTGTGTCCCCGAATTTAAAACTTAACTAGACGTACCTTCAAAAATATGTGGAAATTTCTTTTGCATCGCATCCTCGGTCTCCCATTTGATTTCCTCGCGATTCGTCCCTCGCCAAAGAACCATTACAGATGGAAGTACCCTTGATCTCAATTTCTTTACCTGCCGGTCTAGAATAGCTACAAGCTACACTGTGTAGGATAAATCCGGCTCAAGCTGTAAGGTCTGATGCTGGATCGCGTTTAGAAGGATCTTGAAGATACTTGCGAAGCATAGACACGTGTAACACCGGATGCACATCGGGAAAACTCGGGGGAAGTGCTAATCGATAAGCTACAGCACCCACTCTCTCCAGAATCTCGTAAGGTCCGACATATCTGGGGCTAAGCTTCCCCTTTTTCCTGAAACGCATCACACCTTTCATCGGAGATACACGAAGGAACACATGATCTCCCACCTGAAACTCAAGTCTATGACGTCGTCGATCTGCATATGATTTCTGTCTGCACTGGGCCGCCCACATTCTGTCCCGTATCAATTGAATCTTTTCTGTAGTCTCCTGTACTATCTGCGGTCCGAAAATTCTACTCTCGCTCAGTTCCGTCCAGAAAATGGGTGATCGATATTTCCTCCCATATAAAGCTTCAAAGGGTGCCATCTGGATCGTCTTCTGAAAACTGTTGTTGTACGAGAATTCTATCAAAGGTAAGTGACAATCCCAACTACCACCAAAATCAAGGCTACAAGCCTGAAGCATATCCTCTAGTGTCTGAATGGTCCACTCAGATTGACTATCTGTCTGTGGGTGAAAAGCCGTGCTAAAACTCAATCGTGTGCCAAGAGCTTCTTGAAATTTCTGCCATAGCCTGCTGGTAAACTGGGTACCCCTAACGGATACTATGCACGTCGGAACTCCATGCAATTGTACAATCTCATCGATATAAATCTGAGCATACTGTGCAAACCCATACGTCGTCTTCACCGGAAGAAAGTGAGCTGCCTTTGTCAATCTATCCATAATCACCCAGATGGAATCATACCCACTGCTAGTCCTGGGTAGACCCACAACAAAATCCATGGAAATCTGCTCCTATTTCCACTCCGTAATGGGCAAGGGCTGCAACTCTCCTGCCGGCCTCTGGTGCTCGGCCTTGACTTGCTGACAAGTCAAGCATCTCGAAACAAACTCCGCAACATCCATCTTCATTCCTTCCCACCAATAAACATCCCTTAAGTTATGATACATTTTGGTAGAACCCGGATGAATACTGTACGCTAATTGATGGGCCTCCTCTAAGATCTCACGTCTCAATCCATCAGAATCTGGCACACAAAGACAAGTCCCAAAACGTAATACTCTAGGTCATCTATCACGAACTCCGACTCTCTGCCATGCCTAACCTGATCCATAATCTCCGACATACGAGCATCTGCGGGCTGTGTCTCTCGAATACGATCCAATAACTGAGGACGGGTGCGAACATGTGCTAACTGTCCTCCTGTCGATATGAAATCGAACTGTATACGGCAATCACATAAAATCTGCCAGTCTGTATAAGACTGTCTCTGCAAGACGCGTAAATGAGATAAACTACCTCCAGGCTTCCGACTCAAAGCATCTGCTACAACATTCGCTTTGCCTGGATGATACAAGATCTCACAATCGTAATCTTTCACAAGTTCCATCCATCTCCGCTGCCTTAGGTTCAGATCCCTTTGCTAAAAATATACTTCAAGCTCTTATGATCTGTGAAAATTTGGCATGACTCTCCATACAAGTAATGTCTCCAAATCTTCAGTGCGTAAACTACAGCAGCCATCTCCAAATCATCAGTGGGGTAGTTCTGCTCGTGCCTCTTCAACTGGCGAGAAGCATAAGCTACAACCCTTCCGTGCTGCATCAACGCACAGCCTAAACCCACTCTAGAGGCATCATAATACACAACAAAGCAACCTGACCCAGAAGGTAACGATAATACTGGGGCAGTCATCAAGCGAGTCTTTAACTACTGGAAACATTGCTCACACGTCTCCGTCCAAAGAAATGGAACCTCCTTCCTAGTCAGCCCGGTTAGTGGTGTAGCGATCCGAGAAAAATCCTGCACAAAGCGTTGGTAATAACGTGCGAGACCTAAGAAACTGCGAATCTCTTTAACCGACACAGGTCTGGGCCAGTGCTGCACTGCTTCGATCTTCTTTGGGTCCACATGCATGTTAGTGTATATGCCCTAGAGGCCATTACTGTATCATACTAGTTTGTATATTACTTAATGGATGCTTGGGATATTCACCTTGTATATACAATCTTGCTCAAAATAGTAGTATGCTACTTGGTTTGTTTCTACTTCAATGTGTACATGTGTTTATTTTTGTATATCGCCTATACACATTAGTAGAGCCCTTAGGATCTTTGCTTGATTACCAGCGATGTGATGGCCGTCACACTAGTGGGGCTGGGTAATCTATAAGCACATCCTTATGCAGGTCCCTGGTCGCAGGACTATCGAGACAGGGTATCGATACTCCGGAGTAGACCAGCGCATGCGCTTCTCATCCCAGTGTGGGAGACGGTCTGTCCCACAGCCGTCAGTACGTCGTACTTGAGATAGTATGCGGGTGCTCGTTAGGTTACGGGTACACTGGACAGGACTCGTCGGGAACTGACTAGTTGGTATTATACCTATCGTCAGTTATCAGTTCCCAGGTGACATGAGTACAGCTTAGTCTGCTGACTTGACACTGTCACTCCGCCTCGAGTGTGTTCCCACTGTACTTTGATCACTACCCTACCACGGCTCAAAGGAGTCGTGCAAACAGGTAGTGGTTGGGTGCAGTCCCGAAGCACTTGGAGGCAGTGACGGTTAGACAGGATTCGTCTCTCCCGGTATTGGGGGTTGACATCGCGCTGTGTCTAGGAGAGCCATTACACGAGTAGTCCCTGGCCAGGGCAAACGAGATATACTGGTAGGTTTCCAGTGTTATCTCAGGGTGTTTTGGGCTTCGCTCCGGCACGACTTGTACCGCTATTGGGGGACTGACGTTTACCGCCCCCTAGGCCCGCCATGCGATGTATCAGACGAACAGACCGGACTGTACGGAGAATGTCACACTCAGGCTCAGTAAGAGTTCAGATGGGTTTTGCCTCGTCGGTCTTCTTGTCGGCATTACCTGGGGACCGTTACGCACAGCTAGTGCCGCTTGCGATCTGTGGTTAAACCCACTGCCAGCGTAGTGTCGAGTCTTTAGAGTCCCACACAGAAAGCTTTTCGCCTTTAGGCAAAAGAGTAGAGGTCGCATGGTATTGCGACAGGTCGCATGGTTTTGCGACAGGGTTCGGTCACATCCGTGCACTTGTGCACGTACAGTGTCCGGACAGTTTACACTAGCGGGCTTTGGTTTAAGCCAGATCCTAGTGTACCTTATGGGATTGGATTTATCCAGTTTGCATTCGTGTTCCTCGGAACGCGGATGCGGGTGTGTATGCACAGTTGACAGGGAGGCAGAGGCAGCGGATTCTCATTAGGGTTGTTGACAGTTGACCGTTGACTATTTGACTTTATGCTCAACCCTAATGAGAATATGATATGTGATTAACTATTATATTAATTAAGTATTATGGTGATATGGTTGTTGACTTGTTGACTTTTGTTGACTTGTTGACTTGTTGACTTTTGTTGACTTGTTGACCGGTTGACTAGGCTTGACTAGTTGACCATCATGATAACCATAGCCATCATTTCATGGCAAAGACTTTTGTTTACTTGCTCATTTGTGTAAAATGAGTGCATGAAATGATATGGTTGTGGTTGCTTCTAACCATCACATAAGACTTTTGTTAATATGATGAGTTATCATTGCTTTGGATTATGAGAGAGTGAGAGACAAAATACTTGCTCATTCTTTCTTGCTCATTCTCTCTCTTGTTCTTGAGCTCTCCTCTTGCTCTCACCCTCAACCTCTTGCTCCCTCTCTTGATCTATGGTTCTCTTGTCTCATGAGTTGAGAATCAAGAACCATAGATAAAATCCCATTCTATTTCTTCTCTACTCATTCTAGTTCACTAGGTTTAGCAAACCAAGTGAACTAGTTTCTTCAAAGAACGAAGAAGGAGCTAAAGGTTGGAGCTTTCAGGTGGATCTATCTTCGGCGTACGGAGACGACGAGAAGAAGCCATCGGACCACCATCGGAGCTTTGAAGACGAAGGAGTTCAAGACAAGCAAGGCATAACCCCCTAACCGAGTAGCTAAAACTCATAGTTAGGTTGTTAGATAGATGTTTAACCAAGATCCGGGTTTTAGGTCCATGTTACCATCTTTAAGAAAATCGTTTTCTACCAAATTCCGCATTCCCGAAAGTACCGGGAGAGGTAGCATGGACTTACAGTGGTATCAGAGCCTAGTTAAACTCTATCTAACATGTTAGCAAGTAACTAGAAGATCGATCAACGAAAAACTCCCGAAACGAACCCCGGAATTTTAAACTTTCTGTCGATTTTAAAAGTGCTGGAAAACTTTTTTAATATACACCATAAATCGACTCAGGCTTTTTTAAAGAAACTGCAAAAATTTGGGCCCATGACTCGATCAAAGCGCCGCGGTTCCGCGGCGGGAGCACGCTCCCGCCGCGGAACCGCGGCCGAGTTGACTCGGTCATGGGTTTTATTTTTTGCAGTTTGCTAATTGGGGTATTTTGGGATTTTTAGTATATGTATTTTCAACCCAGATTTTCCAGAACGAAAATTTTATTTTGGGGTCCCGAAAATCCGTATTTTTGATCGAACTTCTAAAAGACTTGAGCTAACGGGTTTTTCTGTAATGTGATATTTGTATTGAACGTCTACTAATCGCTATATGTCGATTAGTGGGGGTTATACAAATCTGTGATCTGTAATGTGCTGGAATGTGTATATGAATATGTTGGATTGTCGCGGGTGAATAGCCGGGGGTTGTGAGACGAGAGTTTTCTTTTCTTTCAATTCATGTAAATTTGTAAATTGATGTAATAATTATTTATATGGCCGCACAACCGGGTCGGGGTTGTAGCCGTCATTGTATAATTTCTTTTTACTGTTTTTGCTCCTAGGATGGACCCATGGAGGGGGTGCACAAACTACCGGGTATGCCGAAGTGTCGAGTGGCCTACTCATAGGAGATGAGGGAGGTTACTACGCTTCGGGTACTTGGCGGGTAGTTTGCCGCACCCGTAGGGGTCTTGGGTGGGGTATTTGGCTATTCACCGCGACCGTGTAATCTGTCTTTTGTTACAGGCTCGTACAAATTACAGATTCCTAGTATATCCAATGTATTCATCTGTGATCTGAAATGTTTATCATTGCAGTATATCTATATATGATATTATTTAGGCGTTGCTTATGTTTTACAGACGCGCTAGCCCAGCCCCCGCTCTGTCGTTAGTTAAGTAACCTAACGGGTAATGACGGGGCCCCGTGGCGAATGCGAATGGCATAAGCGTACGTCATATTTTGGTTGTTTTCTGCAATGGTAGGATTAAATGATGGGACGCATTAAAAGAACTAATGCAAGAATATCATGCATTAAAAGAACTAATGCAAGATAATAAACCAAGTTAAAGTCGTTGGAACACATTCGAAAAACCACTCGGTTCTTTTCAAAACAACTTTTAAATACGGAGCTTGAGCCACTCCTTTTAAAAGCTATCTCGTTCCATCGACCATATCAAGTTCACTACGTTCACGGTTTTGCCAAAACCATCCATAGCCCTCCGTCGTTTTACATGAATAGTCAATAGTATTCAAGCTGTGTATGTTGGCCAAAGTCAAGGCACAGTGATTGGTAGCTATTGGGTGTTCATGTGTAGCATAGATAGATGCGTTGGTTTGGGACAGTCGTGCTGCCATTTTGGCCAAAGTCAAGGGTGGGTACGGATGGATCCAAATTAACCTGGATAATGACGGGTAGAACTTGACATGTGACTTATGATATTTTGGCCAAAGTCAAGGTCATAAGAGCATGGGGCAAAAATCCACATCGGGAGTTTCATAAGTACTGAAACTTGCTAGATTTGCATACCATTTGGAGTGTGATGATTCTGGTAGGATTCCTTCAGTTTCGTCACGCGATGATATTTGGATCCCGATCCTACTGTGAGTATATGCTACTCCTCGGGAAATTTCTCACTAAACGATCAATGCTATAAACCTAGTAGGTGCCTAGAAAGGTGTTAGCGGGGCTACGCCCCCAGGGAAAAGAGGTTCTCTAATTAAGGAACTTCGCGAAAGCGTTGGAAAACCTCCCTCGAAGTACCGACACCGGCCTGGCTGAACGGTTAAGCAAGTATTGTACGGTGGGATTGATCCCGACTAATTCTTCCTTTATGGTTTGAAGAGGGATTCGAGAAACAGTGGGAGCCATCCTGTTTAGACAAACTAAAAACCACTCTAAACTTGCAAGAGCATCATGCTGAGTGTTTCTTCTTCTCTCTCCTAATTGCAGCGACCTAATCGACATGACTGGACTTAAGTTACTCCTAGATAAAAACAAACTGACAGGGCCAAACTACAAAGATTGGCTCAGGAATGTCAAGATAGCAATCACTTACGACAAGCTGGGGTATCTTCTTACCACCAAAGCTCCCCCTGTCCCTGGTCCAACTTCCAGCGTCGCGGATAAGGAAATCCGTAAGACTTGGGAGATTGATAGCACGAAGGCCAAATGCCTCCTGCTTGCCTCGATGGACAACGAACATCAGAGGAGGCATGAGAATATGGACATGGAATCCATATTGCTCCATACAAAAGAACTGTATGGAGAGCAATCTTGTATCGCAAGATACGAAGCGTCGAAAAAGTTATTTTCGACAAGAATGGCCGTCGGATCATCAGTAGCCGAGCACGTGCTAAAGATGATCGGCTTCATTGAGGAGCTCGCTGACCTAGGGATCACATTGGAGAGTGAGCTATACACGGATATAGTTCTCCAGTCCCTTCCTTCCACTTACGCCCAGTTTATACTGAACTTCAACTTACAAGAAAAAGAGGTTGAACTTTCAGAGCTCCTCAACATGCTGAGGAGCGCAGAGGGCACCCTACAGAAAGGTAGGGATACATCCACTTTGTTTGTAGGAGGATCATCTTCTTCTAGGTCCAAGGCGAAAGCCAAGGGAAAGAAGAAGAAGGCCCCCGCCAAACCAAGGGGCGGTGTTAGTAAAGTGGATACGAAGGGAAAAGGTAAAGCAACAAAGATAGCGGGGAAGCTTGTGGATAAGGAAGAATGCTTCTATTGTCATAAGAAAGGACACTGGAAGAATGATTGCAGGGCCTGGAAGGCCAGAACACAGGAATTGAAGTAGGTTGCAGCTTCAGCTTCAGGTGTGTATGTTATTGAAAACTGTTTTTCAATAAACTCTACTTCCTGGGTATTGGATACCGGATCAGGATCTCATATCTGTAATTCTTTGCAGGCGTTGAGAAACCGTAGGGTTTTGAAGGCAGGTGACATGATCCTCAAAGTTGCGAACGGAGCTAGCATGGATGCTAAAGCCGTGGGGGACTATCACCTGGGAATGTCAGATGGACATGTTTTGGTTTTGCGTAATTGCTTTTTTTGTACCCAACGCAACTTGTAATATCATTTCTGTATCTTTAGTTTCTAAAGAAGGTTATGAATTTGCGTTTGTAAGTAATGTTGTAAACATTCACCTTAATCAAGTTTTGATTGGGTCAGGTACATTGAGTAATGGTATATACGTGTTAAACCAACCACAGATTTTCAACGTCCAGAATACACACAAAAGAAAGTCTCTAGAAATAAATCAGACTTTCTTATGGCATTGTAGATTGGGTCACATCAATGAGAGAAGGTTGACTAAGTTACATACAGAAGGATATTTGAATGCGTTCGAATATCAATCGTATGCCACTTGTCAATCTTGTCTCAAAGGAAAGATGACAAAGACTCCGTTTACTGGACATGGAGTAAGAGCGAGCGAGCTCTTGGGACTCGTACACAGTGACGTGTGCGGTCCAATGTCTACACATGCCCGAAGCGGACATTCTTACTTCATTACTTTTACGGATGACTTCTCAAGGTACGGTTATGTCTTCTTGATGAAACATAAGTCCGAGGCCTTTGGAAAATTCCAGGAGTATAAGAATGAAGTAGAGAAACAGACCGGCAAAAGTATTAAGATTCTAAGATCGGATCGAGGTGGAGAATACTTAAGTGCCGAGTTCCTGGACTATTTAAAAGAGAACGGAATTCTCTCTCAGCTTACTCCTCCATACACCCCGCAACATAACGGTGTATCGGAGAGACGAAACCGCACCCTATTGGATATGGTGCGGTCCATGATGAGTAACGCTGAGTTACCGCGATCATTCTGGGGATATGCGCTAGAATCAGCCGCATACCTTTTGAACCGAGTTCCCACTAAGACTGTGCCTACTACGCCATTTGAGATGTGGTGTGGGAAGAGACCCCATCTTAATCACATTAAGATATGGGGAAGTCCAGCTTTTGTCAAAAAGCAGCATGCGGACAAGCTCGAGGCACGCTCAGTACTGTGCAAGTTTGTGGGATATCCAAAGAATTCCAAGGGATATTTCTTCTACTGTGAAGAGGAACAAAAAGTTCTTGTTTCTCGTCATGCCCACTTTCTAGAACACCAGTTCATAGAAAAAGAAATAAGTGGGAGCGCAGTAGAACTGGAAGAAATTCCAGAACCACGGACTATTACTGAAAGTTTAGTGGAACCAGAGGGTTCAACAGAACAGGACATTCCTGCGCCGCTCCGCAGAAGTAGTAGGCAGACTCATCCGCCCGAGAGATACTACGGTTTTCTCATTGACGGGGATAGAGAGGATTGCATCATAGATTATGATGAGCCTACTAGCTTCCAGCAGGCCGTTCAGAGCGTTGACTCAGTGAAATGGCTGGATGCAATGCGGACCGAAATGGAGTCCATGTACACCAACAAGGTATGGACGTTGGACATTGCTCCAGACGGGGTAAAACCCGTAGGATGCAAGTGGATCTTCAAAAGGAAGATTGGTGTAGATGGACAGGTTGAGACCTATAAAGCTGGGCTGGTAGCAAAGGGTTTTCGTCAAAGACCTGGCTTGGACTATGACGAAACCTTTTCTCCAGTAGCCATGCTGAAATCCATTCGGATCCTTCTTGCCATTGCTGCCTTCCACGATTATGAGATCTGGCAAATGGACGTAAAGACAGCTTTTCTAAATGGAAATTTAGAGGAGTGTGTCTATATGGACCAGCCAGAGGGTTTCATTCAGAGTGGGAGCAGCGGAAAGGTGTGCAAGTTGCTTAAGTCCATCTATGGACTAAAGCAGGCGTCGCGGAGTTGGAACATCTGCTTTGATGAGACGGTCAAAGAATTTGGCTTTATCAAAAATCCAGATGAACCATGCATCTATAGTAGATTTGTAGCGAGAACTGTAGTATTCCTCATTTTATACGTGGATGACATTCTCTTAATAGGAAATGACATTCCTATGCTACAATCTGTCAAGGGGTTCTTGTCACACAGGTTCTCCATGAAAGACCTGGGTGATGCCTCATACATTCTGGGTATCCGGATCTACCGTGACAGATCCAAGAGGATATTAGGACTTTCTCAGTCCAGGTACATCGACACCGTGCTGAAAAGATTCAGTATGGAAGATTCCAAGCGCGGTAACCTGCCGGCTTGTCACGGGATCACCCTCTCTAAAGAGATGTCTCCCAAGACTGATTTGGAGAGGGATCGCATGTCTATTATACCCTACGCTTCTGCGGTAGGCTCTATAATGTATGCGATGTTGTGTACCAGACCGGATGTAGCTTATGCACTGAGTGTGGTAAGCCGGTATCAGTCAAACCCTGGGGAGAAACACTGGATAGCGGTAAAGAACATTCTCAAGTACCTGAGAAGGACTAAGGAGATGTTCTTGGTGTATGGCGGAAAAGACCTCCAGATCGAGGCCTTTGCTGACTCCAGCTTCCAGAGTGACAAGGATGATTCCAAGTCCATGTCGGGTTTTGTCTTTACCCTCAATGGAGGGGCGGTGTGTTGGAAGAGTTCCAAACAGGAAACCGTTGCAGACTCGACGATGGAAGCGGAATACATCGCTGCATCTGATGCCGCAAAAGAAGCTGTCTGGATGAGGAAGTTCTTGAAAGAACTTCAGGTGGTTCCGTCCATTGTTGATCCAATACCTCTGTATTGCGACAACAACGGGGCTATAGCTTTAGCGAAGGAACCCAGGTCCCATCAGAAATCCAGGCACATCTTAAGGCGGTATCACCTGATCAGGGAGATCGTGGATCGCCAGGAGATCGAGGTTCGGAGAGTCGCTTCAGAAGATAACACTGCAGATCCATTCACCAAGGCCCTGCCCCAGACTCATTTCGTGCGGCTGATCGAGATGATAGGTCTTCGATACGCCAGTACATGGCCTTAGTGCAAGTGGGAGATTGTTAGTGTATATGCCCTAGAGGCCATTACTGTATCATACTAGTTTGTATATTACTTAATGGATGCTTGGGATATTCACCTTGTATATACAATCTTCCTCAAAATAGTAGTATGCTACTTGGTTTGTTTCTACTTCAATGTGTACATGTGTTTATTTTTGTATATCGCCTATACACATTAGTAGAGCCCTTAGGATCTTTGCTTGATTACCAGCGATGTGATGGCCGTCACACTAGTGGGGCTGGATAATCTATAAGCACATCCTTATGCAGGTCCCTGGTCGCAGGACTATCGAGACAGGGTATCGATACTCCGGAGTAGACCAGCGCATGCGCTTCTCATCCCAGTGTGGGAGACGGTCTGTCCCACAGCCGTCAGTACGTCGTACTTGAGATAGTATGCGGGTGCTCGTTAGGTTACGGGTACACTGGACAGGACTCGTCGGGAACTGACTAGTTGGTATTATACCTATCGTCAGTTATCAGTTCCCAGGTGACATGAGTACAGCTTAGTCTGCTGACTTGACACTGTCACTCCGCCTCGAGTGTGTTCCCACTGTACTTTGATCACTACCCTACCACGGCTCAAAGGAGTCGTGCAAACAGGTAGTGGTTGGGTGTAGTCCCGAAGCACTTGGAGGCAGTGACGGTTAGACAGGATTCGTCTCTCCCGGTATTGGGGGTTGACATCGCGCTGTGTCTAGGAGAGCCATTACACGAGTAGTCCCTGGCCAGGGCAAACGAGATATACTGGTAGGTTTCCAGTGTTATCTCAGGGTGTTTTGGGCTTCACTCCGGCACGACTTGTACCGCTATTGGGGGACTGACGTTTACCGCCCCCTAGGCCCGCCATGCGATGTATCAGACGAACAGACCGGACTGTACGGAGAATGTCACACTCAGGCTCAGTAGGAGTTCAGATGGGTTTCGCCTCGTCGGTCTTCTTGTCGGCATTACCTGGGGACCGTTATGCACAGCTAGTGCCGCTTGCGGTCTGTGGTTAAACCCACTGCCAGCGTAGTGTCGAGTCTTTAGAGTCCCACACAGAAAGCTTTTCGCCTTTAGGCAAAAGAGTAGAGGTCGCATGGTATTGCGACAGGTCGCATGGTTTTGCGACAGGGTTCGGTCACATCCGTGCACTTGTGCACGTACAGTGTCCGGACAGTTTACACTAGCGGGCTTTGGTTTAAGCCAGATCCTAGTATACCTTATGGGATTGGATTTATCCAGTTTGCATTCGTGTTCCTCGGAACGCGGATGCGGGTGTGTATGCACAGTTGACAGGGAGGCAGAGGCAGCGGATTCTCATTAGGGTTGTTGACAGTTGACCGTTGACTATTTGACTTTATGCTCAACCCTAATGAGAATATGATATGTGATTAACTATTATATTAATTAAGTATTATGGTGATATGGTTGTTGACTTGTTGACTTTTGTTGACTTGTTGACTTTGTTGACTTGTTGACTTTTGTTGACTTGTTGACCGGTTGACTAGGCTTGACTAGTTGACCATCATGATAACCATAGCCATCATTTCATGGCAAAGACTTTTGTTTACTTGCTCATTTATGTAAAATGAGTGCATGAAATGATATGGTTGTGGTTGCTTCTGACCATCACATAAGACTTTTGTTAATATGATGAGTTATCATTGCTTTGGATTATGAGAGGGTGAGAGACAAAATACTTGCTCATTCTTTCTTGCTCATTCTCTCTCTTGTTCTTGAGCTCTCCTCTTGCTCTCACTCTCAACCTCTTGCTCCCTCTCTTGATCTATGGTTCCCTTGTCTCATGAGTTGAGAATCAAGAACCATAGATAAAATCCCATTCTATTTCTTCTCTACTCATTATAGTTCACTAGGTTTAGCAAACCAAGTGAACTAGTTTCTTCAAAGAACGAAGAAGGAGCTAAAGGTTGGAGCTTTCAGGTGGATCTATCTTCGGCGTACGGAGACGACGAGAAGAAGCCATCGGACCACCATCGGAGCTTTGAAGACGAAGGAGTTCAAGACAAGCAAGGTATAACCCCCTAACCGAGTAGCTAAACTCATAGTTAGGTTGTTAGATAGATGTTTAACCAAGATCCGGGTTTTAGGTCCATGTTACCATCTTTAAGAAAATCGTTTTCTACCAAATTCCGCATTCCCGAAAGTACCGGGAGAGGTAGCATGGACTTACAATGCATACCATCTCTCGTAACCACGTGACCTAAGAAATCAACACTATCTAGCCAGAAAGCATACTTAGAGAATTTAGCGAGCAGCTAATGCTCTTTCAAGGTCTGCAACGTGATATGCAAATGCTGCTCGTGCTCCTCCCGGCTCCGAGAATAAACAAGGGTATCATCAATGAATACTATAATAAACTGATCAAGGAATAGCCTGATGATACGGTTCATCATATACATGAAAGCTGCTGGGGCTTTGGTGAGTCCGAACGACATCACCAGAAACTCGTAATGCCCATATCGCGTATGAAAAGCATTCTTCGGAATGTCATCCTTCCGAACTCTCAACTAGTGATACCCTGACCACAGATCAATCATTGAGAAGTAGCCAGCTCCCAGCAACTGATCGAACAAGTCATCGATACGAGGTAGTGGAACCTATTTCGCACAGTGACGCGATTTAGCTGTCGGTAGTCGATGCACAGTCTCAAACTACCGTCCTTCTTCTTTACAAATAAGACAGGAGCTCCCCACGGCGATACACTGGGACGAACAGGTCCTCTATCTAACAACTTTTGCAACTGTCTTTTAAGTTCCGTCAACTCCGTCGGGGCCATCCGGTAAGGTGGTATAGAAATAGGCCCCGCACCCGGAATCAAGTCAATGCAAAACTCGATATCGCGATCAGGCGGTAATCATGGTAATTCAGCAGGAAACACATCCGGAAATTCTAGTGCAATCGGAACCTGGTCCAACGGGACTTCAGCGGCTCCTAAGTTCTGAACCAATGCTAAAAACCTTGATTGATGCCAAATAGTGTGTTTGAAGAATAACCGCAATCAATAACGGTGTCGCGCGTAGCTAGACCGAGATGAGTACGGGTCGTCCTCTGGGAAACGTTGAATCTTTTACTCTTACTTTAGATGCGTTGAAAAAGAGAGGAGGGATAAAGAATTTTGTGGAAAGGTTTCTAGATCTACGTTAAGCAAGAATGCAAAATATATAGATCTAGATTATTTTAGGGATGTAGTTAATATAATAAGGGGGCTTGTAGGGTTTGTTAGGATTTAGTAGTTATGGACGATTAATTAAAAGTTACCATTTTTATCCTTTAAAAGATTTAAAACTAGAACGACGGTGATGCGTGTAGATTAGGGTTTCTGGAGGGAAAAGGAATCCCACTCTTAATGTTTATCTCGACACGGAACTCCATTCATATCTAGACTTGTTAGCGCGCCCGATTAGGATGTTAATGATTCTTTTGATAAAGTTCATAAACTTTATAGGACTTAAAAAGGGTTTAAGGATGTTCATCATCCATTAGCCTACCCTAATCCTATGAAGCCTAACAAGTGGAGAATTACTCGCGCATGTTGGGAGAAAAAGAGATGGAAAGAAATTGCATAATTAAACTACGAAGAAATAGAATAAGAAAAAGAAAGCTACCTTTATTAATCAACAATATTCATTATACTTGAATCCTTAGAAAATGATTACAATTTCTAGTTGCTTCTCGATCTCTTCTAAGGAGGTTGATGAACAGTTGATGATCAGCCTGGATGCGTGAGCCGTCTTGGACTTCGTGATCTCGTCGGCTTGATAATTTTTCCAAGAGACTCTCGGTCCATATTTATAGTCCCAAAGCCAGAACCCTTTCTTCCAAATTAGGAAAATAACAGTAGAGATTTTCGCCAAAAATTTGCAACAACTAAATCTTCTAGATTGCCGCGGATCCGTGGCCCAAGGGGGTATGGCCGCGGATCCGCGGCCTTTTAATCTCGGCCTTTGATTTTCTTTCATCAGTTTCTCTCTACTTGGCACGTGGAGTTCTCTGGAATCTTTGGATCTTTGAAATCTTTTCGTAGTTGCTGCCAGACTTGATCTCCAAGTTTTGCTTTTTTAATTAGGCAGGTTTTCTTTAACAACTTGATTTCCTTGATTTTAGTCTTGGGAAAATTCTGCACAACAACTTGGAAAAATTCTGCACAACAACTCAAATAATATTTAGTAGACTTTGTTCTCTTAGGATTTGGTCAATGATATTATTTGCATACATTTTCCTACCAAATTCTAATTATAATATATCAATACATGGAAAATAGTATTTTTACAAATAAACCCTCATATGTATGATATATTATAATAAAGACCTTTTTAAATATGGAAATAGTAGGAAAAATGTAATAACAAATGTGCAGTTTTATGAACTGAACAAATACCCCCAAACTTATCTTTGATCGTCCCGAGCAAACTAGTTTATTCCAGAGAAGGAAAAGAAAGGAGAAAACTAAGCACACTTTCGTAGGCAAATACGATTGCACTGAGCACGTGCAACAAGCCGTTAAATCTCTAGGTGTCCCTAGTAGGAGGAGTGTTGTCTCCTGAGGGTTCTCAGCGGATTACACCCAGAAAATTCTATAATAAAAGAGAGATGGTGAAATTTACATATAAAGATAAGAACCATAAAAGAAAGACTTTGAAAATAAGAGTTTCCAACTACACTAGCTTTTCAGTTGTCATGAGCCCTATCTTAATAGCCATGAAAAGATGTTAGAAATCACATTATCCCTCAATAAAACATCGTCTTTATTCTTCATTCCTAGCTTTCGTCCAACATTGATCATATAACCCTACGTTTGTGTAACGGACATCCCTACACTCGGAGAATTCAATTCAAGCTATCATACTCTTGTCCATCTACTCAGTACTTTTTAATTTGATGAATATTTAGATTTGCTCACACATTTTCATACGACCGTTAATACTTCTAGAGGTACTAACCGACCGATTACTTATGTGCTTGCTGATTAGGTGATAGTATTTTCCTCGTCTTGCACCACCTAAGGCTTAGCAGTGACTCCCAGACAAGTTGGTCTAAGGCACTGATGAAGCACCCTCGCTATATTTTTTTATTGCTGCCTTGGCGATAACAAAACCAGTGTTCATTTTTTTTCCACCATTTTATATTTTATTCATTTTTTTTCTTCATACTTTGGCTTTTAGACAAGAGCATTTCAAGATATCCTCTACTATCCCGAGTTTCAAGACGTGTGTAATTGCATATAGTAGGGTATCAACATTCAAATGTTTGGCTTCCAGAATAGAAACTATTTTTCAGACTTATTTTTATCCTCAGATTAGTGACTTCCTTCATGTTACTAACCCTTGGGACAACAGCTCATAACTAGTTATTACTAGTTTGTTTAAGAAAACTTCTAATTTTCTTGGTTTTCTTAAACTATTCCTATCTTTTGGATGTAAGTTTTCATTTTCTACTCTTTTGTTATAAAATTTTTTTAAAAAAGTTGTGCTTATGCAAAATATGATGCACATTGATGTGTAAATAAGCACAAACCTTCCCCAAACCTGTTTACAGCGGTGTCCTCACTGATGTCACCCGTTAAGCTCAAAAACCTGTAGACTTGGAAAGAAATTATTAATGGGGGCAAGAATATATGAAAGTGAAAATCACCCCCCAAACTTATTTTTGGCTCACAATTTTGTAAAAATCATTATCTTTCAAGAGCCAAAACATACCACCCCCCCAAGCTTAAACAATTTTAATCTTTTAAAATCACACGAGGGGGTCAAGGTTATTGGTCAATGCCAAGCATTACAAAGACCGAAGGTCAACACCAACCATTCAAAATTTTTATCGATGATGTACCAAGGTTGGTAGAAGAACATGTCACCTTTCGACAAGAAAAAGTGGGGAGGTGATAAGAGGTGTAATGGAAAAGGATTGCGTCTCAATTTGGAGAGACGACACAATGATAGTAATGATGGATTACTCGCATTATCATGATTGTCCAGAAGAAGGGGTGGAGATTCAATTTCTTTATCTTGGAGTTGATTCATCTCAACACCCGTGTCTTGTAAAAATGCGAGTTCATCAGCGAAAATTTACTCAAAGCTTTCATCGATACCCCGAAGAATAATGTCATCAGAAAAAATGGGGTGATTGTCAGACTCTATAAAATGTTCCTCATCAGCGTTAGATGTTGACCCGGACAACTCGGTGGAAGAGTCCGTGTATGTATAATACATGGTTGGGTCAAACAACAACATATGAAAAGAGTCAGTATCATGAGGTTAATCAAATTCGCTGCTGTCGACATCCATTAATTCGACAGAACACACATGAGCATAGGGTTCGGAGGGTTCACTTCCCAACTTGTAAATGTTAAGCTCAATTGACATCTTTCCAAAGGATAGGGTCATAGAGCCGTTTCTACAATTGATTACTGCGTTGGAAGTGGCCAAAAAGGGTCGACCGAGTATCACCGGGATTTGATTGCGTGGGTTTGCCACAGGTTGTGTATCAATAACGATAAAGTCCACAGGAAATATAAATTCCCCGACTTTGATTAACACATCCTCTAGCTCACCCCTAGGTTGGGTGATAGATCGATCGGCCATCTGAAGAGTGCAATGCGCAGGTTTTAACTCTCCGATCCCTAATTGCTCATAAACAGAATACGGAAGCAAGTTAACATTAGCACCTAAATCGAGTAGAGCACGATTGCTATTTTTACCCCCAATAGAAATAGAAATTGTGGGACTTCCGGGGTCCTTTCGTTTCTTAGGTAGTTGTTGTGTAAAAGCAGTGCTCACATTACTCGCAAGGAAAACTTTTTTAGGTACTTGAACTTTTCTCTTCCTAGTGCACAAGTCCTTTAGGATTTTCGCATATGACGGAACTTGTTGAATAGCATCTAGGACAGGAATGTTTATGTTAACTTGCTTAAAAATTTCCACAATCTTCTCCATTTGTGGACTTGGCTTGTTGCCCCTTAACCTGTTTGGATAAGGTGCTTTATCAATAAGGGTTTAGTCCAACATTGGAGAGGATTGTGGGGATGGAGTGGATTCCAGAATTAAAGTGGGGATCGTTTTAGGTAGATTCGAGGAAATGGGCGAAGGGTTCGAGCCTTGGGGAAAACGGAGAATAGGCTCGGATGAAGGTGGGAGACTAGACGAATTAGGGGAAGAAGTAGAAGCTTGGGTATTATTGGTGTCACTAACATCATCACATTGCTCACCCACTCGGTTATTCAGCACTTTTCCCGATCTCAACGTAGTAATGGCACTCACATTATAACTTTGTGAGTGGCCAGGATTAGATATGGGTTGAGATGGGAGTTTCCCTTTCTCTCTCGCACTCATTGCGGCGTTCAACTGTGCAAGTTGGTTTTCTATTGATTTAATACTCTCGCCGTGGGAGGCAGAGTCTTTCTGTATGGTATCAATAGAAGACTTCATCTCCGCCGACAATTGCATGGAATGTTTCATGAACATATCCAAAGTTTGTGCGAGTGAAGAGTTATCAATACCGGCCACTTGTGGTGTAGAAGTGTTGGCCGGATTTTGAAAATTCTGTGACTGAAAGGGGAGCTGACTTTGTGGTTGTGGTTACTGTGGAGGAGGTCTTTGATAATTGCTTTGGAACTGATTTTGATTTTGGGGTTGGTTTTGGTTCCAAGCAAAGTTAGGATGATTCCTCCATCCTTGATTGTACGTGGAAGAATAAGGATCGTTTCTAGGTCGCTTCTGAAAAGCAGCATTAGTTTGAAACGGTGCATTCATAGGACATTCTTCCGTTAAGTGTGAAGGATCTGAACAGCAACCACAGACGGTCTTGGGAAGCGTGACCTGATTTAGGGAGATTGATGAAAGTTTGTTCTCAATAGCATCGAGTTTCTTCTGCATCGCTGCCATTTCGGCTTTCACTACGATGGAAACATCGAGCTGGTGAATACCTCTCCTAGATGAAGGTGGTTTTACGCTTTCCCACTGCAAAGTGTTTTCTGCGAGATCTTCCAGATATTTCCATGCTTCACCGTCATCTTTAGACATGAAATTGCATTGACACATTGTTTCAAGCATCTGCTTTGCCGCTGGATTAATGCCCTCATATATAATTCGACATAAATCCCATCTTTGTATTCCATGATGAGGGCATTGGACAAGCAGATATTTGAAATGTTCAAAGCACTTCAAAAATGGTTCATTGGGAAGCTAGGTGAACTGGTTGATCTCGCTCCTAATATGGGCAGTCTTATGGTTTGGGTAAAACTTCTTAAGAAATGCTATGACGAATTCATCCCAATTAGTGATAGAGTGTGCGACAGTATTATAAAGTCATTTCTCTGCCAAGTTGCACAGTGTGAATGGGAGAAGACGCAAGCGCATAGCATCCACAGTCAATTGTGAAGTACCCATCATTGCGCATACGTTTTTGAATTTGGTGATGAAAACGTACGCGTCTTCCGACTCAAGCCCGTGAAATTTGGGCAGCAGATTGATATAGTGGGGTTTAATTTCGAAATTATCCCCGTTAGCTGGTGGAAGAGATAGACAAGTGGGAAGAGGACTTCGGATAGGATAGCATCTCTCTTGGAGAGAGATGCGCGGTGGATTCTGCGCACCTACGGGCGGTGGCAGCGTGGTGTTATAATCTGATGGAGTACCGTCCATCTCGGTCGTGGTGTGTGGTGGGGGAAAAGAAGATGATGAAGTATCGACTTCGGCGTCGATAGCAGGAACGCGGACAAGACGGGCACTAGGATCCCGTGTCCAGCCAAGTATGCACTAAGCGGGTTTAGTGCAAGTGGCAGCATGTGTGTGATTTAAAATTGGCTTGTTTTGAAAAAAGTGGGACTCAAGACAAATCACTCTAAAATGCACAAGCAACCCTAGAACTAAGGTTATCTAGGTCCAGTTTCTAGACTGCTCCTAGACTTCCAAAGGACAAGCCGCAGGATCAATTCTCTACCACCTCTGTACTACCCTTGTAGCCAGATAAGTGCCAGGTAAGTGGGAACGAACCACAGTAGTCGGCCTAATTAAAAACCACTAGCCTTAGACACACTTGTCTAGACACTACAAAAGTAATGCGGATAAGCGATAGATTACCCACGACCTTCCTCTGTCCTTATTGAGCGCGACAGTCCTTAGAGTCTGGTCTAGATATTTTTTAAATTAATGATGGGTTGATGCAGATACTCGGTTTGTGATTTGTGGGGCTTAGAAAGGGTGATGAAATCCCCACCTAATCTTGATTTGGTCTTTGCCTCTTAAAGTCCGTATTAAATATGCAAAACAAAACCAATCACAAAACTTTTGCAAAAAGATTTTTGAGCGGAGCTATTTTGCAAAGAATCCTGCAGAAAATAGATTTTATTGGATTTGAGAGGAGAGAGAAGGAGTTGAGAATCTTACCAGAGAAGTTTGTAACCCTAACTCCTTAGTAACGCCGCGTTTCCGCCGCCGAAAGAGCTTTCGTGCCGTGGTTCAGCCGCGACGTGGAGGGATCAGGTGATGAAATTTTTTCTTTGGCCTCTTGTACTCCTCTGGATCACTAAGAATGCATCTGTCTCCTGTTTGCTCAATTCTGTGACTCCAGATCTCCTTGCAAAATTCACGCACAAATCGTTAAATATGCAATTTGCAGTTTTGTGTTAATTATGATAGGTATCAAATAAGAATTCAACACAAATAGTAAGACTAAAAAATTACGCACGTATCCCCGGCAACGGCGCCATTTGATTGATGCGAAAAAGTGTGTTTGTAGATTAACCGCAATCAATAACGGTGTCGCGTGTAGCTAGACCGAGATGAGTACAGGTCGTCCTTTAGGAAACGTTGAATCTTTTACTTTTACTTTAGATGTGTTGAAAAAGAGAGGAGGGATAAGGAATTTTGTGGAAAGGTTTCTAAATCTACGTTAAGCAAGAATGCAAAATATATAGATCTAGATTATTTTAGGGATGTAGTTAATATAATAAGGGGGCTTGTAGGGTTTGTTAGGATTTAGTAGTTATGGACGATTAATTAAAAGTTACCATTTTTATCCTTTAATAGATTTAAAACTAGAACGGCAGTGATGCCTGTAGATTAGGGTTTCTGGAGGGAAAAGGAATCCCACTCTTAACGCTTATCTCGACACGGAACTCCGTTCATATCTATGTAGGGTTCCTAGGCACTCTAATGAAGTCTCACAAGGCATCAACCATGCCAATTTCAAATTTTACGGGTGCCGAGAAAACCTAATACGGATCGTTGACTAGAGTTTAGGAGAAATACGAAACTAGTTAACAACTTAACTAAAGGAGAGAGGCTACAACCTTTGTAGATCCGTTTCTCCACTTCCTTAGCTCCACGTAGGCGTCCTCTCGCTGTCCATCTCGAATCCCGGACTCAATCGTCGGCTTCATCGGAGAAATGGGCGGGCTAGGTCGTCGGCTTCGTGCCGAAGATAATCTACGTCGAGGCATCACAAGTTCAAGCTCCAACTCCATCAAGTTGTGAAACTTGTGAAGAAAACACCCTATACTACTTGGCAAGAGGTAGAGGGTGAAGAAATAGGAGGTGGGTTCACTTTAGAATTGGATTTCTCACACTTTAGCTCAAGTTGCCATTAATGGACTTAAGCTTTTTCTTTGAAGATGAAGAAGAAGATGAAGCTAGAATATGATAAGTGTTAATCAAAAACAAAAGAAAAATGAATACTTATCATATACTAACTAAGGTAGAGTGTAGAGAATAGACCATGGTTACTAGGAAGGGTTAGGGTTAAGCATGAAGACAAGAATGGTTACAAAATCAATGCTTCATGAAGCTTCAACTAGAAACAAAGAAAGCCACCATTCTCATCATAATCTTTTCCAAATAAATAAATAAATAAATAAATGAATAAGAAAAACCCTAATCATCACTTAACCATGGTTTAATTCTATACACTTAACCAAATAAGCATGTATCATCAAACATGATACAATCATGTGCACAAAAGTATATCGCATATACAACTTGCACATCCAAGTGAGAAAATCCAATTAAAGTGAACCAATACTAGTTAATGCAAAGTAATATATCAAATATATAATTAAACATTAAATCATTAAATCAACACTTGATTTAACGATCCGGTCATATCGCACATAACCGACTAGTATCCTACGTATCGGCTTATCGAATCAATCCTTGATTCGATATCTAGGTTATATCGAATATAACCAATCGATACATTCATCGCGATAATGGAATACGGTATCACATACACGCATTATTCTCGGTCCTGCACATATCTCATATGCGCTCCTATTTCGTTTCGCTTGAGCCAGGAAACCTCTGTGTAGGACTCTAAAGACTCGTCAATACGCCGGTAGCAGATAATGATCATATCAAGCACCTACAAGCCGCAAGCGGTCTGCTAAACGTAACGGCCATCCGGGTATTGAGCGATCAGAAGATCGACGAGCTAGCCCGCTCACACTCCAGTGAATCCAACCAGTAACACTTACCGTACTGTCCGGTCTGTTCGTCTGATATGTCGCATATCAAGTCTAGGGGTGGTAAACGTCAGACCCCAATAACCGATAAGTCGAGCCGATGTGAGGCTCATAACGGGTCGAGAAACTACTGGTAACACTTACCAGCAAATCACTGATCAGCCCTGGCCAGGGACTTCCCTGTTACGGCCAATCGAGCACAGCGCAACATCAACCCCAAAACCGGGAGAGACGAAACCCCTCCTATCGCTCATTGCCTCCATGTGACTCGGGACTGTACCCAAAGACCACCGTTTTGCACGCCCTCATGGACGTGGTAAGGTGGAGATCAAAGCACAGTGGGAATCACACAAGACTCTATGACGATCTCGGGTCTACAGACTAACCTGCACAAGTGTCACCTGAGAACTGCCATCTGACGTGAGGTATAATACCATCTGGGAGTTCTCGGCGAGTCCGTCCAGTGTACCCAGTCTCTACTGAGCACCCGTATACCATCTCTGATGTCAAACACCAATGGATATGGGATCATCCATCGCCCATCTCATGGGTCGAGAAACGTATACGCTAGTCTACACTGGTATATCGATGCCCCGTCTCGATACACCCACGACTAGGGACCTTGAAGGATGTACCTATGGACTACCATGTCCCTTCTAGTATGATCTGCATCATAGTCCAGGTAGTCAAGTACACATCCTAAGGGCTTTACCAACATGTAACTATAAGACATTATAAAGAGACAAGTGTACATGTTAAGATAAAGAGTAACCAGATAGCATACTATCATATCGAGCAAGAAAGTCATCTCTATATATGTCCAAGCATCCAATATAATATACATCATCTGTACAATACTGGCCTCTAGGGCATACATACAACTAACAATCTAGCCTTTACCAAAACAATCATTAATCTAATCTCTAATCGCGGTCGGAACTAACAAAGAATTGTTAGCGCGCCCGATTTGGATGTTAATGATTCTTTTGATAAAGTTCATAAACTTTATAGGACTTAAAAAGGGTTTAGTGATGTTCATCATCCATTAGCCTACCCTAATCCTACGAACCCTAACTAGCGGAGAATTACTCGCGCATGTTGGGAGAAAAAGAGATGGAAAGAAATTGCATAATTAAACTACGAAGAAATAGAATAAGAAAAAGAAAGCTACCTTTACTAATCAACAATATTCATTACACTTGAATCCTTAGAAAATGATTACAATTTCTAGTTTCTTCTCGATCTCTTCTAAGGAGGTAGATGAACAGTTGATGATCATCCTGGATGCGTGAGCCGTCTTGGACTTCATGATCTCTTGATAATTTTTCCAAGAGGCTCTCGGTCCATATTTATAGTCCCAAAGCCAGAACCCTTGCTTCCAAATTAGGAAAATAACAGTAGAGATTTTCGCCAAAAATTTGCAACATCTAAATCTTCTAGATTGCCGCGGATCCGTGGCCCAAGGGGGGTATGGCCTCGGATCCGCGGCCATTTAATCTCGGCCTTTGATTTTCTTTCATCAGTTTCACTCTACTTGGCACGTGGAGATCTCTGGAATCTTTGGATCTTTGAAATCTTCTCGTAGTTGCTGCCAGACTTGATCTCCAAGTTTTGCTTTCTTAATTAGGCAGGTTTTCTTTAACAACTTGATTTCCTTGATTTTAGTCTTGGGAAAATTCTGCACAACAACTTGGAAAAATTCTGCACAACAACTCAAAAAATATTTAGTAGACTTTGTTCTCTTAGGATTTGGTCAATGATATTATTTGCATACATTTTCCTACCAAATTCTCATTATAATATATCAATACATGGAAAATAGTATTTTTACAAATAAACCCTCATATGTATGATATATTATAATAAAGACCTTTTTAAATATGGAAATAGTAGGAAAAATGTAATAACAAATGTGCAGTTTTATCAACTGAACAAATCCATGACAACCCTTCTTCAAGAGTCGTCCCGCACAAAGAGCAGAAATCATGTTTGCAGTAGTTACATTACAGTCTTCCTGCACAACAATGATCGGTTCACCTGGAAAACAAAATCTGACCGCTTTCCCACGACAATCTACATAAGCATGACAAGCGGCCAACCAATCCATACCAAGAAGTATATCGAAGTCTAACATATCTAGGAGAATCAGATCAACTAAAAAATCCTTATCACCAATATGTACAGAACATGACCAGAATACATGTCGATATATAAGAGAATCTCCTACAGGAGTAATCACAACTAGTGGTAATTCTAACAACGACGACGCTCTTCCCAGAGAAAGTGCAAAGTGTTCAAAGACGTATGAATATGTGGAAACAGAATCAATTAGAATATGCGCGTTTAAGGAACATACTGAAAGAATACCTGTTACGACTATATTGAATGTCTGGGTATCCTGACGTCCTTCCTCAAAACCTACAATTCCTAGCGAAATGCCCTGGACGTCCATAACTAAAACCGGTCGATGGGGGCCTCTGCTCAATGGGGCACGAACTGAACATCCAGCCCTGAGTCCTATCTCGACCAAACCTGCGGCCTGGAATAAATCTGCCTCGACCTCCTCGTCTTCTAGAATTATGACCGTCACGACCACGGCTTCTATGGGCGTTGATCTGGCATGGAACAACAACAGGTGTAGGAGGTAATGTGCTCGGAGGGGGTGGTGAAGGTGGTGATGTCACATGTGGGACCGATGCCTCACCCTGTCACCTCACAGGACTATTCCTAATAAAGTGATACGGACAACCACACCTGAAACATCTCCGCACGGGCTGCTGAACATATGGGTATCACCTTGATCCTTTTGAGAATCATTATGATAAGAGGAGATTGACCGAGCGTAGCATAGGAAACTCCTTCCCTATCAAGAGTATGTCATCCACATACTCTATGAGGATCACCACCATACTCTCTACTATCTTTTTGTATATACAAGGTTCATCTACCATTTTGAGGATGTCAAACTCTTTGACTACCACATCAAAACAGACGTTCCAACTCCGCGATGCCTGCTTTATCACATAAAACATCTTGCCCACGTTTTCGCTGCTCCCACTATCTACGAAGCCCTCTGGCTGTGTACTTATAGACGCTGTCTTCCAAAACATCATTTAGAAAAGTAGTCATGACATCCAACCACCAGATATCGTAGTCATGGCATGTAGCAGTGGCAAGTAGGATTCGGATGGACTTAAGCAAATCTTTGAAAGTCTCAACTTTTCCATGTACACCAAGTAATCTTCTCAAGATATACTTGCTTCTGATGTGGATTTAACCCTTTAGATAAAGCAACCAAAGTCCATACTTTGTTGGTGTATAAGGATACCATCGCAGATCGCTAAGCATCCAGCCATTCTTACAGAGTCCTACTCCTGATGGCCTGCTCGAAACAAGTTTGGTCATCATCTCATGATGCAATCCTCGCTCCCACTGTCATAGAGAAAACCGAAGTATCTCTCAGGTGGGTGAGGAACCCTACCAGATCGGCGGAGAGGCTAAGGTTCGTTGGAAACTATTGATTCCTTTGGTTCTACCAAATCATCAGCTGCAGTTTGTATAGCTGGAACTCCTTCCAGTTCTACCTCATGACCACTAATTTCTTCACAAGAAATTCCCTTTTACAAAGGTGGCGTGCTGAGAAACAAAGCATCTTTTGTTCCTCGGTTCAGTAGAGGATATTCCCTTACGAATGCTTGGGATATCCAACAATCATCCACAGAACTGACTTTACCTCGAGCTTGTCCGGGTTATTCTTTTAGACATAGGCTGGACAACCCCAAATCTTAACATACATAAGATATGGGCTCTTCCCATTCTATATCACATATGAAGTGGTAGGCAACTGATTTGATTGGAACCCTATTCAATAGGTATGCAGCTTCTCAAGTGCATAACTCCCAAAAGGAAATAGGAAACTCAATTGTGCTCATCATAGAGCACACCATATCAAATAGGGTGTATTTGCTCCACCCCGATACACCGATGTGCTGTGGTGTATACGGAGGAGTAATGCTGAGAGAGAATCTCATTCTCCTTTAGAAAAGTCCAGGAATTCCGTGCTCAAGTATTTTCCTGTATTCTCCTCCTTGATCTCATCAAAGGACATAATACTTATACCCATTTTTGTTTATCTACTTCTAACTTATATTCTGTGAATATCTCAAAAGCTTCGGACTTGTGTTTCAACAAGAACATATGTCTGAATCTTGAGAGATAAACTGTGAATTTAATGAAGTATAAAGAACCGGTCTTGGCATGTGTAGACAGGGGACCTTACATACATCATCATATATCAATCCCAAGAGTTCACTAACTCTTTCTCTGTTTCCATTAAACAGAGCTCTGGTCATTTTATCTTTGTGACATGACCGGCAAGTTTCACAAGATGTAAATTCAAACTAATTTAACTATGCATCTAAATGTAACTTCAGCTAGTCGGGCCGCATTGATATGACCAAGTCTACAATACCTCAAGAAGGATTCGTTCATTTCTGAACTCTTCCTCTTGTGTGTGTTCTATACATTAAGAACTGTGGTTTGATTTAGAACGTCTATGTTTTTAGATAACGTGCCTGAACCGATCAACTCTTGATATAGGAAATGTTCAAAACATTATCCAACAATACAAAATTATATCCTTCTTTACTAATAAAGTGACTGATATGATGTTGTATATCAGGTTCGGTATCTAATAACATTCGTTCAGAATCAATGTATTTGTTAATACAGGGTGATAACTATCAACAGACTTGGCTACAACACTTGTACCGTTTCTATCTCATGAAACTTATCACCCGTTCTCAGTTCTCTACCTATGTGTAGCCCATGTAACAAATTATATATTGTTGGATGCTGATCCGGTATCTCATACCCAGGACGTAAAGGATACTGAGAAATGGTTCTTTGTAATGAACACACCCGAAGAAGATGCATCAGCATGCACTTTATTCGTTTGGGCGGTACGGGAATTCTGGTAATTTCCTATTTCCTGCTCTATCTTATAACAATTATAAGTTGGAGTGGGACCAACGTTCCCTAGCGCAGTATAACAAGCGGGTTCGGTCAATACATCTGTATTATTATCTTGATTAAGGCGTGACATGGTCGCTGCCTGGGGAGAGAGAGAAGAAAACACTCAGCGTATGCTCTTGCAAGATTAGATTGGTTATTAATATATCTAATCAGGATGTCTCCTACTGTTTTAGTCAAATATTCTTTCAAACCCTAAAAGGAAAGACTAGCCGGGATTAATTACACCCTACAAG
The DNA here is from genome assembly GCA_030015575.1 of Agapanthus africanus. Lineage (NCBI taxonomy): Eukaryota > Viridiplantae > Streptophyta > Magnoliopsida > Asparagales > Amaryllidaceae > Agapanthus > Agapanthus africanus. The sequence goes on along the minus strand of CM057345.1, from coordinate 249,413,931 downwards.
TTCATCAATCTTTTAGCCAGGCCAGTGTCGGTACTTTGAGGGAGGTTCCCCGTGCTTTCGCACAGACCTAATTAAAATAAACCTCGTTTTCCTAGGGGCATAATCCTGTTAACACCTTTCTAGACACCTACTTGATCGGCTAATTGTAATGTGTAAAACTCTCACAAGAGTAACTCTTACTCGCAGCGGGTATCGGGATCCAACTATCTCATAGAAGGTATGCAATCTCATTGCAAATTTCAACACTTGAAATTCGCAATAACATTTTACCCCTAGCGTCCTATGACCTTGACGGAGATCAACAAACCATAGGCTGCTAGTCATGTTCTACCCGTCATTTCCTGATTGAATTAAACCCACCCGCACGACCCTTGACGGAGGTCAACAAGGCCGCAGGACTACCCTAAAACAATCTGCATCATATGCATAAGCAGATAAATACTAGTTAGCTACCGCACACTACGCCTTGACGGAGGTCAACAAACGTAGTACGAATACTAAGTAGAACTTATCTGAAAGGAAGGAGGGCTATGACAAGTTTTTAAGAAAACCCTTTGCGTAATGAACTTGATATCGTTGTAGAATCGAGTGATTTTAAATGGAATGTTTTTGAGGCCTTTTCTAGTTTTGCTAAAGAGGTCACTCCCTGTGAAGGGATCGTCGGCTCTTTCCTCATCGAATAAGGTGCAGGATATTTCGCAAATACCACTATGCAAAGCAAAAACTATAGAAGCAATAAAAAGACAAACCGAGTATGCAGCATCTGCTAATTTCGCTAAAGTGGTCACTCCCGGTGAAGGGATCTCAGCTATTTTCTTATCGAATAAGGTGCTGGATGTTCTACAAGGAACACCGCTATGCAAAGCAAGAACTAGAACTACCAGTTTTTGAACAAGTTTCTACAACATCTTTAGGTTTCTTTTATTTCCTTAATCTCATTAATGAAGTCCCATTATATTATGCTTCACAAGCATCAGATTTGAAACGAAATCAACAATATATAATATATATCTCATATATAAAATATAAACATTCGTCTCAGGCAGTAATATAATCTCATCACAGAACATTGCAGCAGAAGAACATATATGATGTATTGGATATACTAGGACGTCCGTGTTTTAATACGAGCCTGTATAAAACACGGATTCCACGGTCACGATGAATAGCCAAACCCATATCGCTAGACCCCTACGAGAGCGGCAAGTAACCCTGCCAGTTCTAGAGTTAGGAGACCTGGTCTCGACTCCTCGAGATGGTGTCCCACTGGACCCTAGAACCCGGTTACTTGTGCTCCCCGCCTTGGGTCTACCTAATGCAGAAAAGTAAATAATATACAATGGTGACATCATCCTCAGCCCGGAAGTGCCCCAATAAAAGAATATTACATACAATTAAATTTTACATGAATGAAAATGAAAAATTCTCATCTCACATAAAACCCCCGGTTATTCAAAACACGACGATCCAATATAACATATCACAGCAACACATAATATCTCATATCATCAACGTAAGTAAATATGCGTACCCCAATTGTCGTTGATGTATAGCAACGAAACCGGCGATACACCACATATAACACTTACGGTCGCAGAAAAGAAAGTGTAAAACTACAAAAGTTGGAATCCGCAACCACCTTAGACATCGCATGCCTAACCAAATGAATCCCTTAGACATCGCATGCCTAACAATTATAAACCCCGCATTTTAGTCTCGATCTCGAAAACACTTTTCAATATCAAGTCGGGCAATTCAACAAGATTCTGACATCCTGATCGAATGCTCGTCGCAAACTTTATTAGACGGCCTCACCCCCGGATGCCGTCGACGAAGTGCACCAAGGCGGAACACCGCTGCCGCGAGCACCCGAATGGATGCTTTTGGCGACGGGGTTCTCCTACAGTCACTTGGTCGAGGCTATGGGGCGTGGTTGTCTATTAAGTTTACCCGGCGAGTATCCGCGTACGCTACATGATTGCGATGGATTTTTGATCGCATCAAAATCCCGTGGCAACCGATCATCTGAGACAGAACTGCTAGATTTATAACATTCAAATTAGTTATCTTATAACTACTTGTGGATTCCAAATATTGTATCACATTCCAGATAAATAGACAATGTTAAACTTTCCGATCGAATAATCAAACACCCAAGTTTTCCCAAATGGCTCAACACTTGAGCGGAGTTCAAAAAGTATCCATTACATGCCACAGTACTAATGGTCCAGCCGTAGAAAGGTCAAACCAACACCTCACATGTGGCAACGCCGTACTGCCCCAAACCCTAAGGTTTAGAGGCGGTTCAGACGGTCACATAATCAAGTTAAGGTTTGTGTTCTTCTAGAGGGTCCACCGCTTTACTTGCATGACTAAGAACGTTCTTAAACTACGGAAAAATCCAACACTTGGAAATTTTCCGGCAAGGGAAAAAGTAAGTTATTGATATCCGTTCGAACTTTTTAACACGTTCTAAATTACCCGGAAAAATTAAACGAAGTTAAACTTTCCGATCGAATCAACGAGTTCCCAATACATCCCAGAAAACTCAACACTTGAGTAGAATTAAAAATTCCCAGAACAATGAAAAAAGACCCAAGAATATATACCTGAAGTAGTGGGCCCCATATTCACTGTTTGGCCGCAGAACCGCCGCAAAACGCGTGGTTTGGCCGCGGTTCCGCGGTCATATTGGTGAGTTGGAGGTCCGTACTTCATAGTAATTCTTAGATTTCCCTGCTTAATTTTCTGACTATTTTTAATATGAAAAATGCCAACTTTTGAATTTTTTTCCAGAAACTAGGTTTTATAGGGTATTCGGAGTTCGTTCGGACTTTAAACTTCGCCTAGATTTCGTCTAAAGCTCTAGCTTGGCTCTGATACCACTGTAGGGTTACTAGGCACTCTCACAAGGTTCTACAAGGCATCAACCATACCCGATTTAAATTTTAGACGTGCCGAACAACCCTAACCAAGATCTTAGACTAGAGATTATGCGAAACAAAGCAAGTAAACAACTTTACTTCTATGAGTTTGGGATTACAACCTTTGTAGTCCGGTCCTTCACTTCATAAAGCTCCGTGTTGAGGTCCTTTCGCTGCGATCATCGAGTATCCGGACTCTAGAGAGGCTCCACAAAAGAAATATGCAAGCTTGTTTCCGATATTCGATAACAAAGATGATCTACATTGAAGAAACTCAAACCCAAGCTCTTGCTTTGCTAATCAAGTATTAGCAAAGCAAACACCCTAATCTAAGTGGCAAGAATAGATAAGGATGATGATGTAGGAATTTAGCTCTCATTTATTTTCAATTTCTCACTCATTTTCATCACTAATGGAAAAAGCTAGAAAGCTTTTCATTAAGGAAGAAGAAGAAGAATTATCAAATCCTTTTGTGATGAATAATGAATAACTCAAGTGTGAGGTAAGAAATGCAACCATGGTATGAGTGAGAAGAAGTAACCCTTGTAGAGATTTAACTATGGTTAAAGGGTTGGGTTGGGTTAAACAAATATCTTTAGAAAATATCATAACAAATATCTTTGCTTAAAACAAAAGCAAAGGTTCTAGAAGCTACTAGAAAGAATCAACCCAAATCAAACCCTAACCATGTTTAATCTCCATTAATCATTTTGCATTTATAACCATAACATGTTACAATATTATATATCACATATACAATATTTATTGTAACAAAATAAAATAATACAATTAACATATATCGCATATATATCAATGTATTACCCGAGTGAGAAAAATAATCTTTTAGTGAGATTATATTAGTTAATGTAATTTAATATATCAAATATATAATTATACATTAAATTATCGAATCAACACTTGATCCGATAATCCGGCTATTTCACAAATAACCGACTAATATAACCTATATCAGTTCATCGAATCAACACTTGAGCCGATGACCCGGCTATATCACATATACCCGGCCGATATCTCATATCGCGAGAATCTAATACGGTATCACATACACGTATTGTTCTCGGTCCCACACATATCATATATGTGCTCCTACTCCATTTTGCCTGAGCTAGGAAACCTCTGTGTAGGACTCTAAAGAATTGTCAATATACCGGCAGTAGGTGATGATCATATCAAACACCCACAAGCAGCAAGCGGTCAGCTAAACGTAACAACCACCCAGGTATTGAGTGATCAGATGATCAAAAAACAAGCCTGTACTTTCTCCCGTGAATCCAATCAGTAACACACCCATACAGTCCGGTCACTTCGTCTGATATGTCGCATATCTCGTCCAGGGGTGGTAAACGTCAGACCCCATTAGCTTGATAAGTCATGCCGATATGAGGTCCATAACAGTTCGAGAAACTACTGATAACACTTACCAGTAAATCTCAGCAACCCTGGCCAGGGATTTCCAGTTATAGCCAATCGAACGCAGCGCAACATCAACTCCGTATACCGGGAGAGACGAAACCCCTCCTATCGCTCATTGCCTCCATGTGATTCGAGACTGTACCCAAAAGCCACCTTTTTGCACGCCCTCTTGGACGTGGTATGATGGAAATCAAAGCACAGTGGGAATCACAAAAGACTCTATTACGATCTCGGGTCTACAGACTAAGCTGTACCAGTGTCACCAGAGAACTGCCATCTGACCTGAGGTATAATACCATCTGGGAGTTCTCGGCGAGTCAGTCCAGTGTACCCAGTCTCTACTGAGCACCCGTATACCTTCTCCGATGTCAAACACTAATGGATATGGGATCATCTATTGCCCATCACATGGGTCAAGAAGCGCATACGCTACTCTACTCTGGAGTATTGATGCCCTGTCTCGGTACTCCCACGACTAGGAACATTTGAAAGATGTACTTGGAGACTACACTTTCCCTACTAGTATGATCCGCATCATAGTCATGGTAGTCAAGCACTCATCCTAAGGGCTTTATCAACATGTAACATAGAGACAATCAGAGTACATGTTAAGATAAAGAACAACCAGATAGCGTACTATCATGTCGAGCAAGAAAGTCCTCCCTATATATATCTAAGCATCCACTACAATATACATCGTATGTACAGTAATGGCCTCTAGGGCATACATATAACTAACATCTACCAGCATCCAAACCCGTTACTCCCAACAGTGGCAAGCTGGCCGTTTGAAATATGGGGAACCGACATAATTGGGCCCATCCAACCAGCGTCATCCAAAGGGCATCGGTTCATATTGACGACAACTGATTACTTCTCTATGTGGGTAGAAGCAGTACCGCTTAGAGAAGTGAAGACGGAGAATATCCTCCATTTCTTCAAGACGCAAGTCATCTATCGGTTCAGCACTCCGCTACGGATTATCTTCGATAACGGGCCAGCCTACAGAAGTCACAGAATCAGCCGCTTCGCACAGCAGGATAACATAGACTGGAGATACTCTTCGGTCTACAATCCCCGAGTTAACGGTCTAGCTGAGGCTTTCCACAAAATCTTGACAAAGATCCTAAAGAAGACAGTGTCCAAAAATAAAAAGGATTGGCACGAGAGACTGCACGAAGCTCTCTGGGCATATCGAACTACCTTCAAAACGGCCATAAATACAACGCCATTCGTGTTGGTATTCGGCACGAAAGCAGTACTCCCCTTAGAAATAGAGCTACCCTCCATCCGAGTAGTGGTTCATTACGAGCTAACAGAGGAAGAGAATGCTCATCTTCGGCTTGAGAAACTCGACGCCCTCGATGAAACTCGTCTCATGGCGCAGAAAAACCTAGAAGCTTACAAAGCTAGGATGACGAGCTCATACGAAAGGTTGAGTAGGACGAGAACATTCCGCCAAGGCGAACTCATGCTAATTGTCAAAAGACCTATGATCCCTAATCATGCCAAAAGTGGGAAATTCGAGCCAAACTATGAGGGCCCGTACATTATAGACAAAGTCTACCAAGGTAGGGCTTACTTGCTCATGGATATGCATGGCGAAAGACCGTTTTGGCCAATAAACGGCCGATTCCTCATGAAGTACTACGCCTGATGAGTCACGAACTAGGTTAATGATAGATGACGACGTCTATGTCCGCTTGCTATCTTCTTGAGTCAAGAATCTAAAAGTAGTATCCAATGGACCAAAACGTCCCTAAATTAACAATGGACCGTAATGTCCATAAACTAACTGTGGACCGAAACGTCCCTAAACTAACGGACCGAAACGTCCCTAAACTAACAACGGACCGCGATGTCCTGAAACTAGCTACGGACCGTAACGTCCTTAAACTACTACGAACCGCAGCATCCTTAGGCTAACACGGCACATTAAAAAAACCGGTACGTCCAAAAGCGAAATGGACACGGATGAAAACCCGAAAGGGCTCCGTGAGTAAAAACAGCTGGGCTACCGGCGAGTTTGTGAAAACCCGAAAGGGCGCAGACTCATAAAAAAATTCGTGCACACTTGCAAAGTCCTCTCGACTTTGTAAGGAGAAAATACCCGTGTGAGATCCTTACGACTCACAAGGGAGCAACACACTTAGGGATCCCCACAATTCCTGAGGAGAAATTACGCTTACGAGATCCTCACGACTCGTAAGGAGAACCATCTTATGAGACCCTCACGGCTCATAAGATTCAAAAGCCTTAAGCTACAGGGATCTGAAACTGTACTTAAGCCATCACATTTCCCAGACTTCACAACAAACGGTTCAATATTGACCCTTGTATACAATCCAAGGGCACAAATAAACATCTCCCCCACCAAGTTCCACCGATGGCGCAAAATGTCCTCATGTGGTGAACGACACTTGTAAGTCCTCTCGACTTATAAGGAGAAAACACTCTTATAAGATCCTTACGACTTCTAAAAGAACATACACTTAAGAATCCTCATGATTCCTAAGGAGAAAACACGCCTACGAGATCCTCACGACTCGTAGGGAAAGACACCTTTATGAGACCCTTACGGCTCATGAAGTCAAAAGACTAAGTCGACAGGATCTTAACCCTGTTTGCTAAGCCATCTTTGTTCGAATCGACAAAGGCAAATGATGATTCACTCCTTGCAATATCCCAGTTGTGGCGATGCTGATGCCTAAATCGGTATCAAATTCCAAGTTACATACTCGTAGCAAAAAGTCAGCGAGCTATAAAAGCATATGAAATAGCCGAAATGATAGGGCAACTTGCAACGAAATCAGCAAGAAAAAGATATGCAAACAAAAAATAGCCGAAATGATTGGGTAATCGCGACTTTCGCGATAAAAAGCTGAAATGATAGAGCATCGCCGAAAGAAATAAAAAATATATATAATAATGAAAGAATGAAACTTTTACCCTACAGATGAGTCCATACTGACCCATGTATACAATCCATGGGCATAAACGAAAAGGGAACCACATTTCCCCACCGGGCTCTTTCAAACGGAGAGTCAGATCTCAACGGAAACATCTACAACATAGAGATCAACAACGGCATTCCTCCTTATTCCAGCAGGATACGGACGCGACACCACCATTCGGAGCCACGGCAATGTCCCCAGCTCCAAGACTCTATTGTTCACAGACAACCTAGAGTCAACCCGGACACCGTAGAAAGTGGAGCAAGTCAACCCTGACACCGCAAAAAACGGAGAAAGTCAACCATGACACCGCAGAAAGCGGAGCAAGTCAACCATGACACCGCAGAAAGGGGTGCAAGTCAACCCTGATACCGCAGAAATCGGAGCAAGTCAACCCTGAACCCGCAGAAAGCGGAGCAAGTCAACCACGACACCGCAGAAAGCGGAACAAGTCAACCCCGACACCGCAGAAAGCGGAGCAAGTCAACCCCCACACGTGGAGCAAGTAAACCCTGACACCGCAGAAAGCGGAGCAAGTCAACCCTGACACCGTAGAAAGCGGAGCAAGTCAACCCTTCACCTCCCCATCGTAAAGAAACGCTTCGACTCGGAAATACGTCAACCCTTGACCTCCCCGTCGTAAAGCAACGCTTCAACTCGGAAATACGTCAACCTTCGACCTCCCCGTCGGAGCAATGCTTTGATTCGGAAACAAGTCAACTCACCAACCACTTACGAGTCCTCTCGACTTGTAAGAGAGAAAATTCTCTTGTGAGATCCTTACGTCTCTCAAGAGAAAATGCACTTAGAAATCCTCACGACTCCTATGGAGAAAATACACCTACGGGATCCTCACGACTCATAGGGAGAAAAGTCTTTATGAGACCCTCACGGCTCATAAACTTGAAAAGTCTTAGGCAGCAGACCTGAACCTGTTTCCTAAACCATCGATACCCTACAAAGAGTTCAAGATGAATTGTTATCTACTATCTACAGGCCACACTTGCCAAAATTACATGCCACGAAAATGGAGGTCCTACTCAAGAGTACATAAACTGCTTTGCGCCAGGTCAAAACAAAAAGGCATAACCCATGGACGTCAACCACATACTATGCAAGGCAGTAAAGAGAACATTTGATTCGCATCCAATTAAGCGTTCGAAGCGTACCCACTCATGTATGTGCGAAAAGGGGTAATACATAAAATAAACGCATAGAAAGGAAAAATTTGTTATTCATACCTCAGAAAATTCTTACATTAATGAAAACAGTAAACAAAAACATCATTAAAATGTTTACAATGGTAAAACAGTAAATCTGGGACATGGATTGAGAAATTCAGAAGTAAGGCCGTCTAAAATACTTCTGGCTTCTCTGACAATTTTCATGTGCATCCTCTTACGAATGCAAGCGTCAAGATCCTCGCTGATGTCGTCCGACCTTTAATAGGCAGCGATTATCGTCGTCTGTTGGAAAATTTGATGCTAGATATCAACAAGATTATCTCGCCACTTCTTCGAGATCATGCCCATCAGATATACTGAGTGCACCTTGTCTTCAGCATCATCCTGTGCCTTAAGCGGCATGGCTTCATAAAATCCAGGAACTGTGTTCCAAATCGCTCTCAGGACGATCTTCAAAAGGGCGGAGCGGGGAGGAAGTAGTCGACCGTTGTATTCATTAAAGCGACTCATAATCTCAGTGCATTGAGCATTTGTAAACTCCTGGTTTTGACAACGGCCTTATGCGCGAATGTATCCATAAGAAATAATTTCGTTAAGATCATACAGATGAGCGGCCATAGTGTCTGAAAAGGAAAATCAGTGAGAGTTTAGTGGACAGACTGATCAAGAAAATGCATATTGAAACAGACACGGGAATTTAAACAACTCTTAATATTCTCACGGAGAAAACATGATTTGATTAAGACACCCAACAGATTCAAATTTGTGCAAATAAAGGAGAAATCCTAAAAAGATTCTCATTTAATGAGAGGCTCATTGGGCCAAGAAGTAAACACCCTTGAGAGCAGCACTCTGTAACAGAAATGACATCTGTCAAAATTAATGATGAAGGGAATAAAAATTCCCCCAAAAATTCTAAAGAGCTATGCTCTATGAAAATGATGGAGTAATCCATCAAAAAACCAAAAAAGCAAAGCTTTTGCTGAGTTAAAAACTCCGAGATCTCTAAGATCAGCAAAACGAACTGTAAGAGTTCTTCATTAATGGGTTAAGAAACCCTAAAAGAAGATTTTTTGATCTATGATCTAAGAAGAGCAAAGCTCTGTTTACATTTAACGGGTTAAGAAACCCTAAAATCCACATTAAAATTTATGATCTGAGAAGAGCAAGGCTCTGTTAATGGGTAAAACCCTAGAATATGAAATGATTCCTTCAAAATTTTGATCCTTACCAAAAATTTTGGCAAGGTTCTGACTCTAGAAGAGTTTCTTAAGGCTGAGAGCTTAGCTCTGAAAGAGAAATAAATTCTCAAGAACAAGAAAGCAAGAAGATGAACAGCAGTCATCTCAAGGGCCAAAGGTCCTATTTATGAGTGCTGGAAGTCGATCCAACTTCCAAGTTGATCTAACGGTGGAAAGGCTGCCATCGCTACACTCACGTGTGAGCCACGTGAGCACAACGGTGGGGGACATTTATTTCCCCAATCAGAGAGCAAAGATCTGTTCAAAATTTGAAATTTGAACTGAGGCAGCGCCTCACGTGCAAAGCACGAAAGCGCTGGCACCAAGAGCACCAGCGCTAAGAGTCGAAGACTCTGAGGCAGCGCCTTACATGCAAAGCATGATAGCGCTAGCGCCAAGAGCTCCAAGCGCTAAGAGCCAAAGACTCTGAGGCAGCACCTCACATGCAAAGCACGAGAGCGCCATGCGCTAAGAGTTAAATACTTTGAAGCAGCGCCTCACATGCAAAACACGAGAGCGCTAGCGCCAAGAGCGCCAGCGCTAAGAGTCAAAGACTCTGAGGCAGCACCTCACGTGCAAAGCACGAGAGCGCTAGCGCCAAGAGCGCCAAGTGCTAAGAGTCAAAGACTCTGAGGCAGCGCCTCACGTGCAAAGCACGAGAGCGCCAAGTGCTAAGAGTCAAAAACTTTGAAGCAGCGCCTCACGTGCAAAACACGAGGGCGCTCGCGCCAAGAGCGCCAGCGCCAAGAGTCAGAGACTCTGAGGCAGCGCCTCACGTGCAAAGAACAAGAGCGCCAGCGCTAGAACTAAATATTCTCTACCCTTGGATCAAAGATCCAACGAAGATAATAAATCATCAAATTACAGAATTAAATTCTGTTGAGAGAATACTCCTCAAATCTTTCTAAACAAGAAAGATTGTGCTCTGTAAATCAGAGCACCGTTGGATCAAAGATCCAATGGTGATTAAAAATCACCAAGATACAGAATAAGTTCTGTATAGGAAAATATTTTTCCAATCTTGTTAAAAACAAGAAAAATATCTTCTGTAAAACAGAAGACCTTGGATCAAAGATCCAATGGTGGGAAACATCCCCTAATCAATCAGAGATCTCTCAATGAGAGATTTCCTTAACTGATTCAACAAATCAGCCTCTACTATATAAAGGACCCAAGACTACAAGTCTTGTACAGAAACCCCCCCCCCCAAAAAAAACTTCAAGTTCTCAGAAAAGAAAAGAGAGAAGAGAAAGCTCTAAGAAGAAGAATTTTCTTCAAGGTAAATAAAATAGAGATCAGATCATCTCAAGGGTTTAACCCTCATAAAAAGAACATAGTTCTTTCCTCGGATCTGAGATCCATGAGACAAGTCTCCCAGAAATTAGAATTTAATTCTTACGTGGATGAATTTGTTCTTAGGGATCAAAGATTCGGGGAAGAACAAAGAATTGAACTTTGCAGAATATAATACACGAAGGGAAACACAGCGCCAAGCGCTACCAAGTAAAGAGTGCTTAGCACTCAATGGCTGGCGTTCAGCGCCAAGCGCCTCACGTGCTCCTCACGTGGGCGCTATTTTTATAAAGAGCGCTCTGTACTCATTGGTTGGCGCCAAGCACCAAGCGCTCCACATGCTCATCACGTGGGCGCTTTTTTTATAAAGAGCGCTCTACACACATTTGTCATGACCCAAAATTTGGATGTGACCGGCACTTAGATCGTATAATATCTAAAGATATCTACACAATCCGAGTAAGCCAAAAACCATGATCAAAACCCTTTTTCGGAACTTTTAGGAAAAATTTAGTTTTTAAGTAAAAATCGCAGTTTTATGTAATTAAGATTTTAACCGTAACATCCTATAGAAATAATAATAAAACAGTTATAAAGTGTTTAATTAGGTTCCATCCCTAGTTGGGATCAACAATGTGAACAGCGGAAATACACATACACTTGATATGACATCAATAAGGATCTTAGGCATAAGTAAAAGAAATACCATTTAACATAACCACACTATCTCAACTGTCACATAATATACATACAACTACCTCTCATTCTAAGTCAGAATACAGGGTCTGATGGTGATTTTCTAGATTCAATATACAATACCAAAAAGGGGAGGTTACTACATATGTAACCCACCTATCAAAAGATGCGATAAAAGCTGATACGTGGACCTGCACTGCTGCTAACCGTCCACTCAACTCCTGCAAGGAACTGTGGCACAACGGGGGTGAGTTGGCAACTCAGTGAATATAACTAACATATAACGGCTGATAATCTAAATATGACGAATTAGAACTAATTTCAACAATAATGAATACCATACATGATAACAAGTGGAGGAATGAATATGTAATACTTCATATATGAACCAAAACTGAAATCTCATCAATTATTTTCCAAATCATATTCATTTTTCTCTCCGTGCTTAACATCGATACAAATTTTCGATATTTCATCAGGCATCATTCCTCGAACGATCCTGTAATCAATAACACCGGTCGGTATCAACTAGATATCTGCCGTGTTTCATAACTGTATTCGGTATCGAATCACCTCGTTAGGCTCCCCGCCTAAAGTGCTACTATCCTGCCCCTTGGCCTCGACCGGGTCCATCATGTATCCAACTGTATCCCACCGACTCAGTCTGGATAAAATTGAAAATCCGTAACCGTATACCCACCGACTCAGTCCGGAATGAAACCAAATCATAAAAACGACATATCATGGTCGACGTGACACATAATCACGAAACTCTCTGATTTTTCGTAATAGTATATGAAAACTTAAAACCATAATTTCTCAATAATACAAATGCCTCTTATATCAACTACTAATACTTGAGTACGAAATATAATGTCATATATGCCAATTACTACAATTATTGACTACTTAAGTTATGATACGAATCATTTTTAACAAAATAATTTCTAAGTGTGAAGTGACATGTTAATACCGACGAGATGTAGTGTAACATGTAGATATGTGCATGTGCAGCATAACTTGTCGATAATGGTCCAGTGTTCTAACAAATATTAATCGTGGAGATATATATATATATATATATAGATTTTAGAATGCATATGATAAAGTTAACATACAAAAGCAAAACTTGAATTTAAATCTAACTACGGGCGTAGCACGCCATCTTTACAAGATCTCCCGGTAGATGTTTAGTCTACTCACCGGAATACGTCGTAACTACTCAGTAATCGCCAATCCTTTTCCTTTCCTCACGGCCTCTGAAGTCCCCGCACTCAAATCTAACATTTTATTAACTTGTATAAGAAAATGGCTACATTCTAATACGGCAAAAATCAAGAAAACACAAGTTGTACGTGCTAATTACACTACGTATGACTATTGCTAACGATCTAACACTTAACCTCACTGAATGTAATGCCTTAAATTTCGGTTAGTGTTAGTTTAGACGTTAATGCGGGTTTACAGTAAAAAGTTTACCAATTCGGGTTCCTCAAATTTTATAATATTTAATTAATAATTTATTATTATTTGTTATGGGCATGCACGCACGTATGCACGTAAATGTGAGGGTTTGTTTGTGCTAAATCTAGTTTGGCAACCTTGACACTTAACCGTTATTTAATCCTTGCTTTAATCCTTTTGCCTTAACCCTAATCCTTAACCATTTCCTTGAAATTTGTTTGGGTGTGAGAGGTGGCATGATGAGTGGTACGAAAGCATTAATGGTGAGTTAATGCTAATGGTTATACCCACCTCATCTCTCACCCTACACTCACCTCCCTCTCTCGTTATCATTCACACTCTCTCATTTCTCTCTCTCTTTTATTCTCTCATTCCATTCTTTCCCTAAACCGAACACTTTCATTTCTCTCACCAATCCATCTCAAATTATTCACAAAACTCACAAAATCACACCTTTTGCTTAGATTTGCCTCTTGGATGCATAGGAGCTTGGAAATCTATGATCTTTGAGTTCTTTTAGTTAGGTAATGATCCCTATCTATTCTTTATATAGTTTTTGTGTTGTGTAGACTTTAGTTTCAGTTTAGATAGCGTAAAGTTAAATTTTTGTGCAAATATCGTATTTTTAGTGTCGATTTGTGATATCTGTGACCTGCTGTGACCCCGAGATTTTTCTAGAAAACCAAACAATGTAGTTGTGTTGTACCTGTGACCATAGGACCTCACCTGTAGCACGAACCCACCTGCTCGGATCTCGGCCGGCGACATGAAGGCGAATTCCGACGACGCCGGATTTGGGTTGGAGTTGGGGTTTGGGTTTTTGAGGGTAGCTCTATTCTTTGGTTTAGGTGTGTTTAGTTCTGTTTGATTATTTAGTTTTCTGTGTATGCAAAATCTGGGATCACATAGCTAGTTTCTTTTGTTACGACTACCCGCGATACGTTATCCAACACGGTCCGTGCACTTCGTGCTGGTTTTGCTCTTGGGTTGGTTTCATCGTGTCGCTGCGTACGTTAGCCACAATACGAACACTTGGGAGTAGGTTTGGAGTCTGTGTATCGGTAAAATGTAGTTCGTACGTGTTTTTGGTCGTTTGCTAATATACACTTGTGTTATCGTTTTGTTGTTTTAGGTTCGCAGGCGGGGTCTTCGGATGCTGTGAAGAAGGGGAAATAGGTGGTAGGCTTCACTTAGCCAGGAGCATTGGTGGGTAGATTTAACATCTACAGGGGAATCGCCCGCATGGCGTTATGCGTCTGGGCTAGAGATGACTTTACTTTGTCGCATATTCTATTTCATATTTAGAGTTGCGCATACACCCTATCGCTTAGTTACTTGTTGTGCTTGGACTAGCATCCTTAGGACACTGCACTATTATTGACGACTTATGTTGCACGAGCACCGATTGTATGCCACACACACCGTCAATAATTTCCATGACATGCACAACACCAATACTTATATGATATGGTTTGGTTAGGGATATTGAGACATTGATTCATATTTCTTTATGCATATGACTTATAGTATACCTGTATACCTACATGCTTACACATATGCCGTGACTTGCTTACATGCTAGTTACCAGTATTGCCTATAGGTTATTGTACCATTAGTGATAGGTACACACACATAATGACATGGCTACGTGTATACCTTGTATGCATTCCTTGCTTATACCTGGAGGGTATATTACACCATTACTGATAGGTAGATACATATACCTTACTATACCTACTGTAAGTCTACGCTAGCGCCCCGGCCGTCTACAGACGCCAAATGCGGAACAAAATCTTTTTAACTGGCGCTATTGTATACTTTAACCCGGATCTTCCATTATTGCTAGACTAACAAACAGTAAAGAGTGTAGAAAGGTTATACCGAACGATCCGAGTCCTTCGTTCTTTAACCATCATCCCACGCTCCGTTGCGGCTGCTCCGATCTCGTCGATCTCCGATCTGCTCGTCCAGGTGGCACCACATCAACGATTCTTTAAACGGGCTCCCGCCTCTGACTTGAGGCAACTCGGTCGTCAAGTTTGCTAAAAGAGATGACCAAGAATGATGTAGAGAATGAGTAGATGACTTTGTCTCGCTTCGTCCAAAACCATGGACGAACGGTTAATGAAGTTGCCGTGGGAATCGGGTGATGGAATGAAATGAGCTGTGAAATTCCATACACCGAAAACTATCATAATCTTTTTCTATCATCAAGTGAGAGAGAGAGAGGAGGGGCCGGCCATATATAGGGAGGGGGGGTGAGTGTAGGAGAGAAGAGGGTGACCTTAAGAAAGAAATATCATGTGTGAACACAAGAAAAATATCCTTAAGCAAACAAAACCTCATTAATGCAAATGGTGATTCATTAACCTAGTCACCATTGCATTAATGGCTCCATTAAAGCACTAATGACTCACCATGTCAAGTCACCCTTTCTAGAACCTTCTTGAAGCATGACTCACCCTTATCCAAGAAAAGATAAATCCGTCTTTAACCGAATGTTAAAAGACGGCTGATAGAAAACTGGAATCTGGCAACTTCCAAAAGTGATCCTGAAACGACTTTCAGGATAACCCCGTAACTGTATAAATATACCCGCATTTGTATTACGACCGAATACAAATGCATCTGAGACAAAGATATTATACCTACTCAATATAATACTCGGATCCGGCTTAAACCAAAGCCGACCAGTGTCATCTGCCCGAAAAATAACACGTGCGTAAACGCACGTGCATTTTCCGAACCCTGCCATAAAACCATACGGCCTCTACAACGTTTCGCCCGAACTTGGAAAACTGTCTGTGGGGGACTCTAATGACTCGTCCGTACCCTGGCAGTGGGTTTAACCACAAACCGTCAGCGGCACTAGCTATGCGTAACGGCTGCCCATGGACTGACCTCAAGGGAGGCAGATGAGCGAACTCATCCAGAAACCCTACTGAGCCTAACAGTGACAATGTATATACAGTCCGGTCCGTTCGTCTATGAGTATCGCATATCTGCCTAGGGGGCTAGTAATGTCAGACCCCCAATAGCAGTATAAGTCGTGTCGGAGTGTAGCCCAATAACACACTGAGATACTACTGGAGTACCTACCAGTAAATCTCCTGCCATGGCCATGGACTTTGTGTAATGGCTCTCCTAGACATAGCACGACCTCGCCCCCAATACCGGGAGAGACGAATCCCCTGCCGATCCGCTCACGTGCCTCCATATGGCTCGGGACTGTACCCAAAAACTACCTGTTTGCACGACTCCTTTGAGCCGTGGTAGGATAGAAATCAAAGCACAGTGGGAACTCATACGAGACAAATGACAACCTCAGGTCGATGAACTAACCTGTACACATGTCACCAGGGAACTGCTATCTGACGATATGTATAATACCAACTAGCAGGTTCCCGGCGAGTCCTGTCCGGTGTACTCATAACCCAATGAGCACCTGTATACATCTTACGTGATCCAACTGACACCAGTGGCTTGTGAGACTGGCCACCGCCCCTCGTCGGGGTATCGACTGTACACACTAGTCTACTCCGGAGTATCGATGCCCTGTCTCGAAACTCCCACGACTAGGGACCACAATTAAGGATATGCGTATAAACCACCCAACTCTCAGGTATATGATCGCTATCATACAGTTGGTGGTAAAGCAAGATCCTAAGGGCTCTATCAAAGTGTAACATGTAATCAGTCACCTGAACATGTACACGACTGATAAAGGCAAACCAGATAGCATACTATCATCTTGAGTAAGATTGTCCTACCGGTATATGTCCTCCGCAATCATTGCAATCACGTACCTGCGATCCAATAATTGACTATGAGGGCACTATCTCCAACAATCTCCCACTTGCACTCAAGGCTAATTATTGCGATGTCGACTACTCACAGCCCGTGTTAAACCGAACATCCAACTCCTCTACTAATCAGTTTCACAAAGCCCGTTTGTAAAACTATTGTGTTCGAGAAATAGCCTCAGTGAGTGGATCCGCCTAGATGTTTCTTTCTATATCTCTCTAAATCTCAAGTTCGCGGAGAAAGCCATCTCCCGAATTGAGTAATACCTGTCTTAGAACATGTCTGGATGTCTGATGGGACCAAGTTCATAAATGAACTCCAAATCCAAACTTCTTAGACTGTATCGATTACTGAACCTAATCAGTATCCGGCATCATGCCTCCCACAGTATCCTCTTGGACCACCTGTCCATAATACTGTCCCTCTTCGTCAGAGGGAAAAACTATAACTCTGACAATCACTCTGTCAACCATGTCACCTTTGAAGCCTGGAATGATAACCGTCTCTCGAAGGAGGCCGCCGTTATCAAATCCGTAGAACATGTACTTATGTTCTAAAACTGCTTCCTTATGTTTCTCCAGGATTGGATTAATACAAATTTATTGCATCTAGTGCAAAGACAACATTTGGTGCGGTACTTGACATCTCATGATTGACTCAAATGCCTAAGCAAGTGATCTGCCAATCATGCACCTCCCTCTCCCCTTTAGTCTGTACGACACCTTTGGAGAGGGTGACTCCATCACCTGCAGGTACACCACCATGCTAGGAGTCATCTATTCTAAAAACCATTAGAATACTGTCAAAGTACCCACATTGGGAAACTACCCAAATCCAGATCTAAAACCATAGATCCAGAAACCAGAATGTCAAATATTATATCCATATCCTGTCTGGAGAAACAACTGTGTGACGACCAAAGTGCAACCGATCGTAGTATAGGAATTTTACTTCCTACTCTGTGTATGTCATCCAAATACCATGACATCACACCCTACTACCTTCTTACCAGATCCATCCCCTATTCTGATTGAAGTCAAACCCATGACAGTCACATCAAAACTAGATGATCTATCTCCGTTATAACTGCTCTAGTCTATAATAGACATAAGCTACTAGCCCACCATGCTTCCGCTGCTCCCACTGACTACGACAACCCTCCTACCGGGTCTCATAACCTGGAACATCAGTAGTGTCAAGTCTGGGTAGATAAGAACCTCCCTGTCACCGTCCTTGAGGCTACCAAAGTACCTCTCGGGTGTCTGAGGTTACCCACCATATCTGCGGAGTGGCTATTGGAATGTCAATCTTGATTGAATCTTTAGGTCCTATTAAATTTTCCGTAATCGTTTGCGGTTCTGGAATCACTTCCAGTTCTACCATACTCCTACTACTGTTTTCTGAAAAAATCCATTTTACTAAGACTGTGGCGAGTCAAGAACAATATCACTATTGATCTTCCAAATGGTAGAATATCAACCCTCGTCATAGCCAGGGTCAATCCACAAACAACCATTACAGAAACGTGCCCTGAGTTATCCAGAGTCTGGTTTTAAGCATACGCTGGACAACTCCCCGTACCTTAACATCTTTTAAGGTACGATCCATTCTATATCCAATACAGAAACTTTGGCACTTATTTAATTGGAACCAGATTCAAATCATGCAGCTGTCTCCAGTGCATATCAACTTAATGGAAAGAGGCTAATCAGCATTACTCAACTTAGGAATCCATCCAATTATGAGTAACCTGAACGAGAAACAAGTTTCTCAAAACCATTACTATCATCTGAATACCAATCACAAGAATCTACATCTTCGATCTCTTTGAAGAATCCCGATACTTGTGACACCTGGTTCTCTACTTTATTCTTATACCCACAACTTCTGAAAACTTAGACCTTGTATTTCTGCGAAACACTTGTCTAAATACTAGAGAAGTTATAAGTAAACAGAACATAGTACGAGGACCTACCCCTTTGTCCTGAAGGACACTGGACAACATACAATACTCTGTATAAGTCCGCTGAGTTAAACAACTCAAAATCTGTGCGTCGTAGGTTGAAAACTGTATCCTGGCGATTTCCTCAAATATCACCAATTACAACGAATTCCGATATAATGAGGATAATCACCTAATTCCCAATAAGTTACTCCCACTCATTATCTATAAAACCATACAGATATGAGAATGAAACCTGGTAAATACATACCCTTGGAGTAAGTATCTTATTGGGGAAAATAGTTTTCTTTTAACAATGCACTGAAACATGAAAAATGTTTCGTAGGGGTTTCCTGGTATTCATAGTAATGCCTCTTCCAAAATCCAATTCATGACTATAACCGTATATTTCTTTGCCACCTCTCCATATCCCTTTATTTGTTTTTAGTCGTTACCTTCTGTACACCATCGTTAGGCTAAATGGTTTTCGTCTTTCCCTACCGTTCGGCACCAGCCTATGGTTTGGAAGAAGACTATCCAGTAAGCATAATAGGTGTACCCTCCTAAACCAAGGAGTACTCACATCTAGAGAGAAGGTGATGATAAAAGACAACTGAATAATACCTTATTCTTTTTAAAGGTGAAATAGGAGTGGCGATGAAGTAAGCGGTTTGGTCGTGAATGATAACAGTCGCAATTTACTTTGCCCTCTTTCTAATCCCTTTATTTTGTCTTTAGTTATTTCCTTCTGTACACCCTACTTAGGCTAATTAGTTTTCTTCATTCCCTACCTTTCGGCACCTGCCTATGGTTTGGAATAAGACTATCCAATAAGCGTAATAGGTGTACTCTCCTAAACCAAGGAGCCCTCGCAACCTGAGAGAAGGTGATAATAAAAGACAACTGAATAAACCAATTCTATTTCTCCTGAACCTGGATCCATCCTCGAAGAAGTCCCTTCGAGTTCGTATATAACCATACGATGGATCTATCCAATGGAAGTGGATGTCCGTAGTAATACGGGTGTTCTGAGAAATTCAAAGGGTAAAAGAAGGAGTGGCAATGACTTATGCAACATAGACAATTCAAAAGCCAGTATTTTAAGAAGATTCGGTCAACTTGGTCACTGAGTCATAGTCTAGGGTCGGTCAAAGGTCGCTGCCAAAGAGAGAGAGAAAAGAAACACTCTGCATGCACTCTAACCTAGATCAGAATGGTTATCACTTTATCTAATCCGGAAACCTCCCACTGTCCTGTCAAATTCTCCCCCAAACCTGAAAGAAGAATCAATCGGGATCACCCGAAGAGTAATCCAACTCATTAGTGGGAATCAGGATCCAACTCTCATCGTATGATAACGTGATGGAATGCATCCATGTTACTCACACTCCAGAAGGTATGCGCATACTTGACAAGTTTCAGTTTCTTTAGAAACCCCCGATAGGATTTTTGCCCCATGCTCTTATAACCTTGGCTTTGGTCAAAATGTCATAAGTCACATGCCAAGTTCTACCCGTCACTATCTTGTCAATTTGAACCCACCCGCACATGCCCCTGACTTTGGCCAATCGGCAGAACGACTGTCCCAAACTAACTCATCTATCTATGCAACAATTGAATACCCAGCAGCTACCAAACACTATTCCATAACTTTGGCAAAAATACATAGCTTGAATACTACTGAATACTCAAAAGAAGTGACGGAGGGCTACGGCTGGTTTTTGGCGAAAAACCTTTAACGTAGTGTACTTGATATCGCTGAAGGAACCTGATAGCTTTTAAAAATATAGTGGCGAAAACCTTTTGCTAAAGAGGTCACTCCCGGTAAAGGGATCTCGGCTCTTTCCTCGTGGAATGAGGTGCAGGATATTCCACTGAATACCTCTATGCAAAGCAACTTGTAATCGACTATAGTGAAGTTATTACCCTGACGCAAACTTCTGCCCAAGGGGTCAGTCCCGGTGAAGGGATATCGGTCCTTGTCCCGTCGAATGAGGTGCAGGATATTCCACTGAATACCGCTATGCATAACAAAAGAAAACTTCTTTGCAATAACACTTTTTAAATTTGTTCCAACAACTGAAAACAGGTTTGTTTTACTTTGCATTGATCAGAATCAACGCAGTCCCATCAATAATCACACCAGAAAAGAAAGAAAATAAAATGTACGTATATGCCATCCGCATTCGTCACTGGGTCCCGTCATCACCCGTTAGGTTACTTAACTAACGACAGAGCGGGGACTGGACTAGCGCGGGTGTAAAACATATACAACATCTAATAGTATATAAACCAATATACAATAATCGCTCCAGGCGTGATAATATGCAACATTACAGAAAATTAATAAGCATCACAGAACAATACAGATAATCTGGGATCCCCGAGTTTCATAGAGCTGCTGCTGAAACCCGACGTTCCCCTGTCGTGTGGATAGCCTGTGCAATCAAACCTAGACCGCTACGGGTGCGGCAAGTTACTCGCCAAAACCTGAAGCGAGGCAGCCCCCTACATCATAGTGAATGGACTACCCAGCACTCTACGGAATCCGGTAATCTTGGGCACCCCTCCTTGGGTCAACCTATACCCCCTACGAGTGCGGCGAATAGTCTGCCAATTCTAGAGTGGGACCCCTCTGCCTCTCAAAGCCATGAGATGCGGACCCGTTTCCCCCTAAAACCCGGCTATCCGTGCACTCCGTCACGGGGCAAAACCTAGTACAGTAATGAAAAATAGTACAACAGGTACATCGACCGCAACCTGGTCGTGCCCCAAAAGAATATTATACAACAGGCAGTGACGGCAGTCCACAAGTTGGACGCTCGCCCCGCAATATCAAATGTACAAATAAATTCAAACTGCACTATCATTGCACACTGCTATCCACCACGACAAATCCGCAACATCACAGCACAACACAGAACATCAACGCGAATGTCACGTTCGCAAATCCGTCTAAAAGAACTATAGCAATCAGACGCGGTTTACCGATCAAATGACATTCCCGGTCGGAGATATAATGTAAGCACTGTAAACCAACGTGTTTAAATTTCGATCGACAAAATATCACAAAGTTGGCCCCACGCAAATCTGCTGAACAGTAACAAAATCTGGGCCCAAAAGATATATACCAAAAACCCCAATTTCCAGAGGAGAACACACTGTACAAATTTGGGAGCATGATCTTACCAAATGGCCGCGGATGCGCGGCCAAACCATGGGTTTGGCCGCGTTTCCGCGGCTGTTTGGTGGAATCACGTGCCCAAATTTTGTCGGTGCTCTTATAAAACCCTGCACAGATTTCTGTGATATGTAGAATATTTTTGGGACACCATTTAAAATCAACAGAAACTGTCAAATTGGAAAAATGCGGTTTTTGATTTCCGGTTCGATCGATGTTTTAAACGTGTTAGCACAAGTTAGTATAGCAAAATGGTTAGGCTCTGATACCACTGTAAGTCTACGCTAGCGCCCCGTCCGTCTACAGACGCCAAATGCGGAACATAATCTTTTTAACTGGCGCTATCGTATACTTTAACCCGGATCTTCCATTATTGCTAGACTAACAAACAGTAAATAGTGTAGAAAGGTTATACCGAACGATCTGAGTCCTTCGTTCTTTAACCATCATCCCACGCTCCGTTGCGGCTGCTCCGATCTCGTCGATCTCCGATCTGCTCGTCCAGGTGGCACCACATCAACGATTCTTTAAACGGGCTCCCGCCTCTGACTTGAGGCAACTCGGTCATCAAGTTTGCTAAAAGAGACGACCAAGAATGATGTAGAGAATGAGTAGATGACTTTGTCTCGCTTCGTCCAAAACCATGGACGAACGGTTAATGAAGCTGCCGTGGGAATCGGGTGATGGAATGAAATGAGCTGTGAAATTCCATACACCGAAAAGTATCATAATCTTTTTCTATCATCAAGTGAGAGAGAGAGAGGAGGGGCCGGCCATATATAGGGAGGGGGGATGAGTGTAGGAGAGAAGAGGGTGACCTTAAGAAAGAAATATCATGTGTGAACACAAGAAAAATATCCTTAAGCAAACAAAACCTCATTAATGCAAATGGTGATTCATTAACCTAGTCACCATTGCATTAATGGCTCCATTAAAGCACTAATGACTCACCATGTCAAGTCACCCTTTCTAGAACCTTCTAGAAGTATGACTTACCCTCATCCAAGAAAAGATAAATCCGTCTTTAACCGAATGTTAAAAGACGGCTGATAGAAAACTGGAAACTGGCAACTTCCATAAGTGATCCTGAAACGACTTTCAGGATAACCCCGTAACTGTATAAATATACCCGTATTTGTATTACGACCGAATACAAATGCATCTGAGACAAAGATATTATACCTACTCAATATAATACTCGGATCCGGCTTAAACCAAAGCCGACCAGTTTCAACTGCCCGAAAAATAACATGTGCGTAAACGCACGTGCATTTTCCGAACCCTGCCATAAAACCATACGGCCTCTACAACGTTTCGCCCGAACTTGGGAAACTGTCAGTGGGGGACTCTAATGACTCGTCAATACCCTGGCAGTGGATTTAACAACAAACTGTCAGCGGCACTAGCTATGCGTAACGGCTGCCCATGGACTGACCTCAAGGGAGGCTGATGAGCGAACTCATCCAGAAATCCTACTGAGCCTAACAGCGACAATGTATATACAGTCCGGTCCGTTCGTCTATGAGTATCGCATATCTGCCTAGGGGGCTAGTAACGTCAGACCCCCAATAGCAGTATAAGTCGTGTCGGAGTGTAGCCCAATAACACACTGAGATACTACTGAAGTACCTACCAGTAAATCTCCTGCCATGGCCATGGACTTTATGTAATGGCTCTCCTAGACCCAGCACGACCTCGCCCCCAATACCGGGAGAGACGAATTCCCTGCCGATCCGCTCACGTGCCTCCATATGGCTCGGGACTGTACCCAAAAACTACCTGTTTGCACGACTCCTTTGAGCCGTGGTAGGGTAGAAATCAAAGCACAGTGGGAGCTCATACGAGACAAATGAAGACCTCAGGTCGATGAACTAACCTGTACACATGTCACCAGGGAACTGCTATCTGACGATATGTATAATACCAACTAGCAGGTTCCCGGCGAGTCCTGTCCGGTGTACTCATAACCCAATGAGCACCTGTATACATCTTAGGTGATCCAACTGACACCAGTGGCTTGTGAGACCGGCCACCGCCCCTCGTCGGGGTCTCGACTGTACACACTAGTCTACTCCGGAGTATCGATGCCCTGTCTCGAAACTCCCACGACTAGGGACCACAATTAAGGATATGCGTATAAACCACCTAACTCTCACGTACATGATCGCCATCATACAGTTGGTGGTAAAGCAAGATCCTAAGGGCTCTATCAAAATGTAACATGTAATCAGTCACCTGAACATGTACACGACTGATAAAGGCAAACCAGATAGCATACTATCATCTTGAGTAAGACTGTCCTACCGGTATAGGTCCTCCGCAATCATTGCAATCACGTACCTGCGATCCAATAATTGACTATGAGGGCACTATCTCCAACATACATGTTACCCATATTTCTGGTTATAGCTACACGTGCACCTTTATTTGATGTTAGATTGGACTTGGAGAATTAGGAACCGCATGTTTTATATTTTAACTGGTTGCAGTTAAATTGCAGATTTTCCTTTATACGCTTGAATTTCAGTTTTATGTTGTGTATATTATATTCATGGATTTTCGCATCGAGATATGGATTTTCATGATGTTTTATGGATTTGGGGACCGTGGTAGTTTCATGAAATTATGCATTATTTGAAAAACCTGATTTCTCTTGATATGATATTTCTGCAGCCACCATGAGTTTTATCGGTTCTGATTATATACCCGATTCGAGGAGCGGGAGGCACCGTCTGTGGGTACATGGTGGGGCCCGGAGGTATCCCGGGGCAAGAGTCGATGTAACATGCCCATGAGCCTGGCAGGGGAACCATACCATATGGTGACATTATCTATGACTCGGCGGTTATCGTGGGGATACCGACGGGAGTCATGTACGTATGGATACGTCGAAAGATGAGGGTCAGAGCTAGGCACTCGGACTTTTCGGTATAGCGTATGATACGTACCTATCAAGGGGCGAGTCGTGGTGACAGCACCTGATAGATCAGTATTTATGTGTCTATGTGAGATTCTTGGTTTCATAATATTTTTATTCCTATATATGTATATATTAGTCGAGTGGGACGCTAATATATATGTATACATATCGATTCATATACTTCATCATATTTATTCATGCAAACATACAGGATATGTGGGATATACAGATATTGTACACATAGGATAAATGGGATATACTGATATTGTACACAGAGGATATGTTGGATATACCGATATTGTACACACAGGATATGTTGGATATACTGATATCGTACATACAGGATATATGAGATCTACATGATGTTGTACATTCGGGATATATGGGATATACTTGATGTTGGACATTCAGGATATATGAGATTTACTTGATTTTGTATATTAAGAATTTATGAGACTTAGATATTATGAGAGCCAATTTGGGGGCTGATTTGTGGAAATTGGGATTTGGATTGTCTTGTTGGATTTTTGTCCTACCAAGAGGTTAGGATTTCCGTGGGAATGACATATTTTATTCCATACTCTGTATTTATTGTTTATGCACTGTTTCATGTATTAATAGTACCTGATAAAGTACCTTCCATGACTGTTGCATTTACATACTTTATTTTTTATGCATTACTTCATTTATTAGTAGTACCTGATAGAGTACCTTACATAATTGTTGCATACAGATTGTCATATTATTGCTTCATGTATTAGTTGTACGTGCTAGTGTACCTTTCATATCTGTTGCATTACATATGATCATTCATTGCTATTAGTTGCAATGTGTTAGATTCGCATTGTACGTGCTTACTCGCGATTACCTGCATATGTTATTTACTATTCACGAGTTGGCAACTCACCCCCGTTGTGCCACAGTGTTTTGCAGGCGTTCCTCAGGATAGTCAGAGGCAGGGCTATTTTCATCCATCGTATCATCTTTGCTGCGGATACCGCTTCGCCTGACAGTCTGCAGTTTTGCTTTGGTAGGTTTTGCGGTTATCCGATGTTGCTTATTGTATATTCGTTGGATCCTGTACTCTCCATCTACCATTATCTTGTATGACTTAGAGACATAATGTGAGGACGATATTGTATTTCATTTTGTGACTTGGAGGTCTTTTATGCAGTTTTATTCATATCGTCTCTTTCTTCGCTACGGCGTCGTATATCTGCTGTTGGTGGTTGTTTTCCGCCGTTGGGCGTGGATTTTGCTCCCGTTTGAGATGCTTTTACTTATATTATGTTGTACCCATTTTGGGGGGCTTGTTTTACGAAGGAGGTGCTGCCAAAATTTTAAAGGAATAAAAGTTGTACTTTTAAAGAATTTGGTTTTAGATTTAAAAAGTTTTATCAATGTTCTTATTTCTTACTAATTTTGATTGTTTAGATTTGCTGGGTTTTCGGCTTACTTAAATTGCATTACGCCTGTAGACGTTGCCTAGTTTATGGGCCATCATGTGCCATTTTCGGATCGTAACAAAGTTGGTATTAGAGCGCTAGGTTTTACCTTTTGGAGTGTAGGATGAACTTGGTATGATGGAGTAGGTAGCTTAAGCAGAGTAACGTAGTGTGTGTATGTCCGCGGCATACTCACGACGCGGTGCTCCGCCTAAAGTAACCTAAGTACAAATTGCATGAAATTCCTTCCTTGATGATACATATCCTTGTGATTCGATTTCCGTGTTCATATTGGATACTTTTTCCATTTTTAGCCTTTTTCGCCGATGACTATGGGGACTTAGAGTGATGTAGCGAGGGCCGAGATCAAAGTTGACTCGTGTGGGACGAGGACTGGCCAGGATGGCACGCTCGTTGCATCGGAGTAGATGGATCCGCCTTCGATAGATCATATTGATAGGCTTATGGCAGAGATGCATGACTTGCGCCAGACGATGAGTTCATTGGTTGAGGCCATTCGAGCACAGCGACAGGAGGTGGTCACCCCTGTTACCCAGTTGTTCCTTGCAATCAACACGCCGCATTTCGTCACTTATACACCACCAATGGACGCAGCCCACTTTGATGAGGAGCGTCTTTCCGAGACTTTAGGAGTTCTGGAGCAGTGAAAGGCTCGTACAGGTGTACCAGCCTAGAGACTGAGGCTTAGTCGTCGAGACAGATTTCGTGACCGTAGCGGGAGTAGCAGAGGCTTACGACGAGGACAGTCGTTCAGCTCTCATCCCCAGGAAGGTCAGCAGCCATCGTATGGATGTTTTTGATGCGGGAGCCTTCATCACCACATCTGGGATTGTTCCTTAGTACCGCGTCAGACTCATGTTTAGAGAGGTCATGGTCGTGGAGGGTTTGTTCCGAGAGATCGGTCTGGCAGAGGAAGAGTTCTGACAGTTGCGGGTAGAGGGCAGACACGAGAGTTTGCTTCTACTCATCGGGACGCACGGGCATCCAATGCAGAGTTTTCAGGTATTCTTAATTTGTATGTTCTTTGATTCTTATGTTGGTTTTGTTTGGGATCTATGCACTTGTTGTTCTATACACTTTGTGCCTCGGTTGGGCTGAGAATTGTGTATGCTAGATCAGCCGTTGTTGTGTTAACTTCTGTCAGCGATTCTTTTGTTGCGCGACACGTGTTTCGGTCATGTGCCAATCGGATAGGAGATAGAGATTCGTCCGTCATTGTGATCCTTCTAGAGATGTTGGATTTGACGTTCTCCTTGGCAAAGACTGGTTAGCTATGTGCTAGGCATCTGTGGACTGCCGCGAGGAAACAGTCAGGTTTTGTTTTCCCGGCGAGTTAGTTCTTGTTGTGCAGAAGGACAGTGGTGCCGCCTTTCACAGCTTGAATTCTGCCTTTTTCGCTAGTCGGCTTTTGAGGAGAGGATGTCAAGGATTCTTGGCTTTTATTCATGATACCGGAGCCACAGTGGGTTTGTTGGACCGGCTTCCCATCGTGCGGGAGTTTCTGACCTTGTTCCAGATGAGCCGGCGGAGCATAGGGAGCTTAAGGATCAGCTGCAGAGTTGTTTTTTGAGAGACTTGTATGTCCTAGTGTTTCTCTTTGGGGAGCTCCTATTATGTTCGTCAGGGAGAAAGATGGCAATTTGAGGTTGTGTGTTGATTGATCATCAATTGAACCGAGTTACGGTGCGGTCATGTATCCTTTACCTCGCATTGACGATTTCTTGATCAGCTCCAGTGTGCGAGACATTTTTCTATGTTTGTTTGGGATCAGGTCATCATTGGTTGCGGGTTCGGAGTGATGACATTCCGAAGACTGCTTTTGTGCGCGTACGGGCAGTATATCTTTTGGTGGTGTCGTTGGACTCAACAATGCCCTAGCAGTATTTGTGGATGTGATGAACCGAATTTCTTGAGGCCATTCCTCGACCAGTTGATTGTTGTGTTATTGATGACATTCTGGTCTTTTCTAAGAGTCGTGAGGAACGTGAGCAGCACTTGAGGATTTGTTTTGCAGATACTGGGAGAGCATCAGTTGTTTGCTAAATTCTCGGAGTGTTCCTTCAGGCTTGTTTGTGTTGACTCCTAGGTCTAGTAGTTACGGGAGAAGGTTTTCGTATGGACCCGAGGAGGATCGAGGCCGTACAGCTTTTCCCCATACTTATATCCGGGACAGTGGTCCGCAGATTTTGGGCTTAGCGGGTTTTTACCACCGTTTCGTGCAGGAGTGCTTGGGTATCGCTGCACCGTTGACTGAACTGACCGGGAAGGAGGCCCTTTTTCTGTAGACTGAGGCATGCGTGTGGAGTTTTCAGCAGTTGGAGATTCGGTTGACAACTGCACCAGTTCTTTCTTGTTTTCTGGTTCGGGTGACTTTGTTGTTTAACTGTGATGTTTCGCGAGTGGAGCTCGATTTTGCGTTGATGTGGTATTATAGAGTTATCGCTTTTGTTTCCCGATAGTTGGAAGAAGTACGAGCAGGATTTCGATTTTTCCCACTCATGATTTGGAGATGGCAACGATTGTCGTGCGTTGAAGATCTGAGGACACTACTTGTTCGGAGAGTCGTGTCAGATTTTCACGGACCACCAGAGCCTAATGTACATCTTCCTGCAGCGGGTTTTGATTGTTGAGACAGCGCCGTTGGATGGAGCTTGCGGAGGATTGTGTTTGTGAGATCCTTGTTACCGTTGCAAGGCGATTGTAGTAGCTGATGCTGGAGTCGTAGGCCCTGGGGTAGCTTGTTCCAGTTATGCCCAGTTCAGAGACAGTCTTCTGCAGATTTACTGTTCTTGTGCGATCGTTGAGTACAGCTAGGTTCTCCTCTACTGAGGGGACATCTTTCTCATGTCCGCGCCCGTCCACTTTTACTTAATCGTTTTCGCGAGGCACAGCCCGCCGATGCTCGTTTGTTAGTGAATCTTGAGTATACTCGGCTGGGTAAAAATTCGGAGTCCTTGATTGTGACCAGGGTATGCTACGTTTAAGGACGCGTTTGTGTGTACCTGGTACTGTGGGGTTGAGATGCGAAATCCTAGAGCAGGCACATCAGTCAGCTTTCTGTGTTCATTCAAGTTCCACCAATTTGTGACATTACTTGTGAGATAGTTACAGGTGGACAGGGATGAAGAGTGAAGTTTCGGATTTCGTTCAAGGTGACTGTCTTGTTGTGAGCTTAGGTTGAGCATTTGAGATCGGCTGGAGAGTTGCAATCTTTAACTGTTCCGGAGTGGGAATGGGAGCAGATCTCCATGAATTTCGTTGTGTTGTCTACCTAGGTCTAGACAGGGTGTGACTACATTCGGGTGTTTGTTGTCCGGTTATGCTCAGTTTGCTCAGTTGTTCTTATAAGTTTATGCGTTTGCACGGAGTTCCTTCATTTGTTGTATCTAATGGAGGCACCCTGTTCGCCTGCCGAGTTTGGCAGGAGCTTCAGGAAGCCTTGGGTACTGGTTGAGCTTTAGCTCCGCTTTTCCATCTGTGGGACGATGGTTAGTTAAGCGGACTATACAGACTCTGGAGGTTATGCTTGTGCGTGCGTACTAAGTGTTTTTTGGCAGTTGGGATCGTCACTTTCCATTGTTAGAGTTCTCCTTCGATAGCTGTTATCAGGAGACATTCTAATTGGCAACCTTTAGGTTTTTTTGTTAGGTTGTGTCGATCGCCATTCTGTTTTCTGACTCTGCATGAGTAGGATTTTTGGACCCCAGCTAGGCTAGAGACTTCGGAGATGATCCAGTTAGTTCAGGTCAGGATGAGGAGAGCCCAGTGCAGACAGAGGTCTTATACCGATCGTGGTGGTCGCAGACTTGAGTTCGCAGTGGGAGATCATGTATTCCTAAGGATTTTTCTGATCAGTGACGTGTTGAGTTTTGGGAAGCTTATCCCGGGATTGTAGGTCCTTTTGAGATCCTTAAAGCAAGTAAGTTCCGTTGCCTATAGTTTGGCACATCTGCCCAGATTATTGAGTATTCATCCCGTATTTCTTGTGTAGATACTTTGCAAATACCTTCATGACCTTTCTCACATGATTTATCATCAGACCATTTAGCTTGGACGCGATCTTTTCGTTCACGGGCAGCCATTTGTGTTAATAGCTCGGCAGGTGGACAAACTTCGGTCAAGGGTCTTGCCATCTGTGGAGGGTTTTCTTAGGCGTAGCCGTATAGTGAGGTGATCACTTGGGAGGCTGCGAGCGAGATTTGGGAGTTTTGTACCCATCTCTTTGAAGGTACGCTTAGTGAGAATTTTAAATTCGGGGATGAATTTTTATAAGGGGGAGATTGTAACGTCTTAGATTTCGGTTAGTATTAGTTTTGACGTTAATGCGGGTTTACTGTAAAAAGTTTACCAATTCGGGTTCCTCACATTTTATAAAATTTAATTAATAATTTATTATTATTTATTATGGCCATGCACGCACGTGTGCACGTAAATGTGAGGGTTTGTTTCTGCTAAATCTAGTTTATCAACCTTGACACTTAACGATTATCTAATCCTTACTTTAATCCTTTTGCCTTAACCCTACTCCTTGATATTTGTTTGGGTGTGAGAGGTGGCATGATGAGTGGTATGAAAGCATTAATGGTGAGTTAATGCTAATGGTTACACTCACCTCATCTCTCACCCTACACTCACCTCCCTCTCTCTTTATCATTCACACTCTCTCATTTCTCTATCTCTTTTATTCTCTCATTCCTTTCTTTCCCTAAGCTGAACACTTTCATTTCTCTCACCAATCCATCTCAAATTATTCACAAAACTCACAAAATCACACCTTTTGCTTGGATTTGCCTTTTGGATGCCTAGGAGCTTGGAAAGCTAGGATCTTTGAGTTCTTTTGGTTAGATAATGATCCCTATCTGTTTTTTATGTAGTTTTTGTGTTGTGTAGACTTTTAGTTTCAGTTTAGATAGCGTAAAGTTAAGTTTTTGTGCAAATATCATATTTTTAGTGTCGATTTGTGATATCTGTGACCTGCTGTGACCCCGAGATTTTTCTAAAAAACCTAACAATGTAGTTGTGTTGTACCTGTGACCATAGGACCTCACCTGGAGCACGAACCCACGTGCTCGGATCTCGGCCGGCGACGTGAAGGCGAATTCCGGCGACGCCGGATTTGGGTTGGAGTTGGGGTTTTGGTTTTTGAGGGTAGCTCTATTCTTTGGTTTACGTGTGTTTGGTTCTGTTTGATTGTTTAGTTTTCTGTGTATGCAAAATCTGGGATCACATAGCTAGTTTCTTGTGTTACGACTACGCACGATACGTTATCCGACACGGTCCGTGCAGTTCGTGCTGGTTTTGCTCTTGGGTTGGTTTCGTCGTGTCGCTGCGTAGGTTAGCCACAATACGAACACTGGGAGTAGGTTTGGAGTTTGTGTGTCGGTAAAACGTAGTTCGTACGTGTTTTTGGTCGTTTTCTAATATACACTTGTGTTATCGTTTTGTTGTTTTAGGTTCGCAGGCGGGGACTTCGGACGCTGTGAAGAAGGGGAAACAGGTGGTAGGCTTCACTTAGCCAGGAGCGTTGGTGGGTAGATTTAACATCTACAGGGGAATCGCCCGCATGGCGTTATGCATCTGGGCTAGAGATGACTTTTCTTTGTCACATATTCTATTTCATATTTAGAGTTGCGCATACACCCTATCGCTTAGTTACTTGTTGTGCTTGGACTAGCAACCTTAGGACACTGCACTATTATTGACGGCTTATGTTGCATGATCATTGATTTTATGCCACACACACCGTCAATAATTGCAATGGCAAGCACAACACCCATACTTATATGATATGGTTTGGTTAGGGACATTGAGACATTGATTCATATTTCTTTATGCATATGATTTATAGCATACCTGTATACCTACATGCTTACACATATGCCGTGACTTGCTTGCATGCTAGTTACCTGTATTACTTATAGGGTATTTTACCATTAGCGATAGGTACATACACACATAATGACATAGCTACGTGTATACCTTGCATGCATACCTTGCTAATACCTGGAGGGTATATTACATCATTACTGATAGGTAGATACATATACCTTGCTATACCTACATGTTACCCATATTTCTGGTTATAGCTACATGTGCACCTTTATTTCATGTTATATTGGACTTGGAGAATTAGGAACCACATGATTTATATTTTAACTGGTTGCAGTTAAATAGAGGCTTTTCCTTTATACGCTTGCATTTCAGTTTCATGTTGCATATATTATATTCATGGATTTTCGCATTGAGATATGGATTTTTCATGATGTTTTATGGATTAGGGGACCGTGGTAGTTTCATGAAATTATGAATTATTTGAAAAACCCGGTTTCTCTTGATATGATATTTCTGCAACCACCATAAGTTTTATCGGTTCGGATTATATACCCGATTCGAGGAGCGGGAGGCACCGTCTGTGGGTACATGGTGGGGCCCGGAGGTACCCGGGGCAAAAGTCGATGTAACATACCCATGAGCCTGGCAGGGGAACCATACCATCCAGTGACATTAGCTATGACTCGACGGTTATCGTGGGGATACCGACGGGAGTCATGTACGTATGGATACGTGGAAAGAAGAAGGTCAGAGCTAGGCACTCGGGCTTTTCGGTATAGCGTATGATACGTACCTATCAGGGGCCGGTCATGGTGACAGCACCTGATAGATCAGTATTTATTGTAGGGTTCCTAGGCACCCTATGAAGGTCTCACAAGGCATCGAACATGCCAATATAAAAATTTACGGGTGCCGAGAGACCCGACTACGGATCGTTTGCTAGATAACTAGGCGAAAAAGCTAACTAGTTAACACTTAACTAAGAGATACGGAAATACAACCTTTGTAGATCCGTTGCTCCACCTCCATAGCTCCACAATGATGTCCTCTCCGCTGTCCAAAAAGAATCCGGGCTCTAGCGTCGACTTCATCGGAGAATAAGCGAGCTAGGTCGTCGATGTCCATGCCGAAGATGATCTACGTCGAAGCATCACTAGATCGAGCTCCACCTTCACCAAGTCTTGAAAACTTGTGAAGGAAACACACTCTACTACTTGGCAAGAGGTAGAGGATGAAGAAATAGGAACTGGGTAGACTTTAGAATTGGATTTCTCACTTGTTTCATCAATCCACCATTGATGAAGAAAGCTTTTCTTCTTTGAAGAAGATGAAGAAGAAGAAGCTAATTATTATGATAAGTTAATTGAAAAAGAAAAGAAAATGAATTCTTATCATAAAATTAACCATGGTCAAGTGTAGAGACTAAACTAGGGTTAGTGGGAATGGTTAGGGTTAAGGATGAGATAAGAATGGTTGACTTGATCAAAGCTTCATGAAGCTTCAACTAAAGAACAAAAAAAAACCACCATTCTTTTCTCTTTTCCATTTATTTTCCAAAAAGTATAAACAAATAAATAAATGAATAAATAAGTAATGGAAAATAAAACCCTAACCACTCTCACAACCATGGTTTAATCTTCACACAAATCCAAGTTAGTATGCATCATCAAACATGATACATACAAGTGCACAAAAATATATCACATATACAATGTGCACAAACCAAGTGAGAAAATCCATTCAAAGTGAACCGATACTAGTTAATGCAAAGTAATATATCAAATATATAATTATACATTAAATCATTAAATCAACACTTGATTCAATGATCCGGTCATGTCGCACATAACCGACTGGTATCAATAGTAACAACTTATCGAATCAACACTTGATCCGATAACCCGGCTATATCGCATATAACTGATCAATGTTACATCGCGAGAATCGAATACAGTATCACATACTGGAATCATTCTCGGTCCCGCACATATCTCATATGCGCTCCTATTTCGTTTCGCTTGAGCCAGGAAACCTCTGTGTAGGACTCTAAAGACTCGTCAATACGCCGGCAGCAGATGATGATCATATCAAACACCCACAAGCCGCAAGCGGTCTGCTAAACGTAACGGCCACCGGGGTATTGAGCGATCTGAAGATCGACGAGCAAGCCCGCTCACACTCCAGTGAATCCGACCAGTAACACTACCGTACAGTCCGGTCTGATCGTCTGATATGTCGCATATCTCGCCTAGGGGTGGTAAACGTCAGACCCCAATAGCTCGATAAGTCGTGTCGATATGAGGTCTATAACTATTCGAGAAACTACAGGTAACACTTACCAGTAAATCTCAGCAACCCTGGCCAGGGATTTCCTGTTATAGCCAATCGAACACAGCACAACATCAACTCCCAATACCGGGAGAGACGAATCCCCTCTTATCGCTCATTGCCTCCATGTGACTCGGGACTGTACCCAAAAACCACCATTTTGCACGCCCTCTTGGACGTGGTAAGATGGAAATCAAAGCACAGTGGGAGCCACACAAGACTCTATGACGATCTCGGGTCAACAGACTACTCTGTACCAGTGTCACCAGAGAACTGCCATCTGACGTGAGGTATAATACCATCTGGGAGTTCTCGGCGAGTCCGTCCAGTGTACCCAGTCTCTACTGAGCACCCGTATACCATCTCTGATGTCAAACACCGATGGATATGGGATCATCCATCGCCCATCTGTATGGGTCGAGAAGGTATACGCTAGTCTACTCTGGTATATCGATGCCCCGTCTCGATACACCCACGACTAGGGACTTTGAAGGATGTACTTATGGACTACCATATCCCCACTAGTATGATCCGCATCATAGTCCAGGTAGTCAAGTACAGATCCTAAGGGCTTTACCAACATGTAACAGAGAGATAATCAGCATACACGTTAAGGTAAAGATCAACCAGATAGCATACTATCATGTCGAGCAAGAAAGTCCTCCCTATATATGTCCCAGCATCCACTACAATATACATCCTATGTACAGTAATGGCCTCTAGGGCATACATATAACTAAGAATCTCCCACTTGCACTAGGGCCATCTGTAGCAGTGGTTGTAGTATCTCATACTCAACCATCCCATAAAAGTCTCTCTCTGGGAACAGGCCTTTGTGAGTGGATCCGCTGTGTTGTCCTCTGAGTCTACTCTCCAAACCTCGATCACCCTGGAGATCATCCATCTCCATGATCAGGTGACACTGCCTTAGAATATGTCTGAATCACTGATGGGACCGGCGTTCCTTGGCATAAGCCACAACTCCATTGTCACACAATGGGAGGAATATAGTTCATCTCATGAACCAATATACACCCAAACAGCCTCTTTGGTAGCATCTTAAGTAGCGATGTATCCTGCCTTTATCGTCTAGTATGTCACGGTATCTAGCTTGGAACTCTTCCAACATACCGTCCCTTTACTGAGGGTAAAGACAATGCCTGTGACTGACACTCAGTCGTCTTCATCACCCTGGAACCATTTCAGTGATTCTCCCCAGGGTCGATTGATACCATCTCACTACAGCTAGTGAGTATCCTAACATCCATTTAGATCTATCTCATAGATCCAAAATCCAGGATTTAGGAGGTATCACTTTGATCCTATATGGAGAATTATGGTGATAAGCGGAGATTGATCGAGCGTAGCATAGGAAACTCCTTCCCTATCAAGAGTATGTCATCCACGTACTCTACGAGGATCATTACTATACTCCCTACTACCTTTTTGTTTATACAAGGTTCATCTACCATTTTGATGGTGTCAAACTCTTTGACTAATACATCAAAACAGATGTTCCAACTCCGCGATGCCTGCTTTATCCTATAAAGTATCTTGTACACGTTTCCGCTGTTCCCACTGTCTACGAAGCCCTCTGGCTGTGTACTTATAGACGCTCTCTTCCAAAATATCATTTAGAAAAGCAGTCATGGCACCCAACCACCAGATATCGTAGTCATGGTATGTAGCCATGGTAAGTAAGATCTGGATGGACTTAAGCATAGTCACTTGAAAAGGTTTCATCATAATCCACGCCTGGTCGATGACGAAAAACTTTAACAAGTCTCAACTTTTCCATCTACACCAAGTAATCTTCTCAAGATATACTTGCTCCTGATGGGGATTTAACCCTTCAGATATAGCAACCAAAGTCCATACTTTGTGGGTGTATAAGGATTCCATCTCAGATCACTAAGCATCCAGCCATTCTTATAGAGTCTTACTCTACATGGCCAGCTCGAAACTAGTTGGGTCATCATCTCATGATGCAATCCTCGCTCCCACTGTCATAGAGAAACAGAAGTATCTCTCAGGTGGGTGAGGAACCCTACTAGATCGGCGGAGAGGCAGAGGTTCGTTGGTATCTACTGAATCCTCTAGTTCTACCAAATCATCTGATGTAGTTTGTATAGCTGGAACCTTTCCAGTTCTACACTACAGACTTTGCCTCGAGTTTGTCCGGATTTTGCTTTTAGACATAGGCCGGACAACCTAAATCTTAACTAGCTTAAGACATGGGCTCTTCCCTTTCCATATCACATATGAAATGGTAGGCAACTAATTTGATTCGAACCCTATTCAATAGGTATGCAGCTTCTCAAATGCATAACTCCCAAAAAGGAAATAGGTAACTCAGTAGTACTCATCATAGAGCACACCTTATCATATAGGGTGTTATTGCTCCGCCCCGATATACCATCGTGCTATGGTGTATTCAGAGGAGTAATGCTGAGAGAGAATCTCATTCTCCTTTAGAATAATTCAGGAATTCCGTGCTCAAGTATTCTCCTCCTTGATCTCATCAAAGGACATAATACTTGTACCCTCATTGGTTCTCTACTTCTTACTTATATTCTGTGAATATCTCAAAAGGTTCAGACTTGTGTTTCAACAGGAACATATGTCTGAATCTTGAGAGATTATCAGAGAATGTAATGAAGTACAAAGAACCAGTCCTGGCATGTGTAGACAGGGGACCTTACATACATCAACATGTATCATCCCAAGAGTTTACTAACTCTTTCTCTGTTTCCAATAAACAGAGCTGTGGTCATCTTATCTTTGTGACATGACTGGCGAGTTTCACAAGATGTAAATTCAAACTGATTTAAATATGCATCTAAATGTAACTTCAGCTAGTCGGGCCACATAGATATGACCTAGTCTATAATGCCTCAAGAAGGAATCGTTCAATTCTGAACTCTTCCTCTTGTGTGTGTTCCATGTACTAAGAACTGTAGTTTGATTTAGAACATCAATGCTTTTAGATAACGTGCCTGAACCGATCAACCTTTGATATAGGAAATGTTCAAAACATTATCCAACAAATACAAAATTTTATCATTTCATTACTAATAAAGAGACTGATATGATTTTGTATATCAGGTTCGGTATCTAATAACATTCGTTCAGAATCAATGTATCGGCAATACAGGGTGACAGTGACCAACAGACTTGGCTGCAACACTTGCCCCGTTTTCTGCCTCATGAAACTTATCACCCGTTCTCAGTTCTCTACCTATCTGTAGCCCTATGTAACAGATTACATATCTGGGATCCTGATCCGGTATCATATACCCAGGACGTAAAGGATACTGAGAAACAGTTCTGTATAATGAACAAACCCGAAGATGATGCATCAGCATGCACTCTCTTCGTTTGGGCGGCACGGGAAATCTGGTATTCCCCAATTTCCTGCTCTGTCTTATAACAATTATAAGTTGGAGCGGGACCAACGTTCCCCAGCTCAGTATAACAAGCGGGTTCGGTCAATAATCCGTATCAATATCTTGATTAAGGCGTGATATGGTCGCTACCAGGAGAGAGAGAGAAGAAAACACTCAGCGTGCGCTCTTTCAAGAATAGATTGGTTATTATTTTATCTAATCAGGATGGCTCCCACTGCTTTTTATCAAATCTTCCTTCAAACCCTAAAAGGAAAGACTAGCCGGGATTAATTACACACTACAAGTTCGCCAATCTTTCAGCCAGGCCAGTGTCGGTACTTTGAGGTGTTAGTTATATGTATGCCCTAGAGGCCATTACTGTACATAGGATGTATATTGTAGTGGATGCTGGGACATATATAGGGAGGACTTTCTTGCTCGACATGATAGTATGCTATCTGGTTACTCTTTACCTTAACGTGTATGCTGATTGTCTCTCTGTTACATGTTGGTAAAGCCCTTAGGATCTGTACTTGACTATCTGGACTATGATGCGGATCATACTAGTGGGGACATGGTAGTCCATAAGTACATCCTTCAAAGTCCCTAGTCATGGGTGTATCGAGACGGGGAATCGATATACCAGAGTAGACTAGCGTGTACCTTCTCGACCCATACAGATGGACGATGGATGATCCCATATCCATCGGTGTTTGATATCAGAGATGGTATACGGGTGCTCAGTAGAGACTGGGTACACTGGACGGACTCGTCGAGAACTCCCAGATGGTATTATACCTCACGTCAGATGGCAGTTCTCTGGTGACACTGGTACAGAGTAGTCTGTTGACCCGAGATCGTCATAGAGTCTTGTGTGGTTCCCACTGTGCTTTGATTTCCATCTTACCACGTCCAAGAGGGCGTGCAAAACGGTGGTTTTTGGGTACAGTCCCGAGTCACATGGAGGCAATGAGCGATAGGAGGGGATTCGTCTCTCCCGGTATAGGGAGTTGAAGTTGCGCTGTGTTCGATTGGCTATAACAGAAAATCCCTGGCCAGGGTTACTGAGATTTACTGGTAAGTGTTACCAGTAGTTTCTCGAATAGTTATAGACCTCATATCGACACGACTTATTGAGCTATTGGGGTCTGACGTTTACCACCCCTAGGCAAGATATGCGACATATCAGACGATCAGACCGGACTGTACGGTAGTGTTACTGGTTGGATTCACTGGAGTGTGAGCGGGCTTGCTCGTCGATCTTCAGATCGCTCAATACCCGGGTGGCCGTTACGTTTAGCAGACCGCTTGCGGCTTGTGGGTGTTTGATATGATCATCATCTGCTGCCGGCGTATTGACGAGTCTTTAGAGTCCTACACAGAGGTTTCCTGGCTCAAGCGAAACGAAATAGGAGCGCATATGAGATATGTGCGGGACCGAGAATAATGCGTGTACGTGATACCGTATTCCATTCTCGCGATGAATGTATCGAATGGTTGTATGCGATATAACCTAGTTATCGATTCAAGCGTTGATTCGATAAGCCGATACATTGTATACTAGTCGGTTGTGTGCGACATGACCGGATCATTGAATCAAGTGTTGATTTAATGATTTAATGTATAATTATATATTTGATATATTACTTTGCATTAAATAGTAATGGTTCACTTTAAATGGATTTTCTCACTTGGATTGTGCAAGTTGTATATGTGATATACTTTTATGCACATGCTTGTATCATGTTTGATGATACATACTTTTTGGTTTGTGTAAAGATTAAACCATGGTTATTTAAATGGTTAGGGTTTTGTTTTTATATCTATTTATTCATTTATTTATTTATTTTCTTTTTGGAAAAAGAAATGAGAAGAATGGTGGCTTTCTTTGTTTGTAGTTGAAGATTCATGAACCTTTGACTTTGTCCACCATTCTTATCTCATGCTTAACCTAACCATTTGATTTAACCCTAGTTCAATCTCTACACTTTACCATGGTTTAGTCATGATAAGTTTTGATTATTCTTTTCTTTTTCTAATTAACTTATCATAACTATTTCCTTCTTCTTCTTCATTCTTCAAGTGAAAAAAGCTTGCCCCATCAATGGCAAGTGATGGAAATGAGTGAGAAATCCGATTCTAAAGTCTACCCACTTTCTATTTCTTCATCCTCTACCTCTTGCCAAGTAGTAGAGTGTGTTTCCTTCACAAGTTTTAGGGCTTGGTGAAGGTGGAGCTTGATTTAGCGATGCCTCGACATAGATCATCTTCGGCATGGACATCGACGACCTAGCTCACTTTTTCTCCGACGAAGCCGACTCTAGAGCCCAGATTTGTTTTGGACAGCGGAGACGACTTCGTTGCGGAGCTGTGGAGGTGGAGCACCGATCTATAAAGGTTGTATTTCCGTATCTTGGAGTTAAGTGTTAACTAGTTAGCTTTTTCGCCTAGTTTTCTAGCAAACGATCCGTAGTCGGGTCTCTCGGCACCTAGATTTTTGAATTTGGCATGGTCGATGCCTTGTGAGACCTCACTAGAGTGCCTAGGGACCCTACAGTGGTATCAGAGCCTAGCTAGAGCCTTAGGCGAAGTCCAGACGGAATTTGAAGTCCGAACGAACCCGAAACACCAAACCAAAATTGCTCTCTGTCCATTTTTTAAAATTTGATCTTTTTCCAAATTAAAAGTGCTTAAAAAATTCAGCAGGGTATTGTATGAATTACCATGAAAAACGAGCCACTAATTCCCCAGGTTGACCGAGGAACCGCGGCGTTGACCCCCCCTATAGCGGCGGTTCCGCGGCTCATTGATGGCATTAGCAACGGTTCTTTGCACAGTAATTCATACCTCTGTTGTTTGTATTTTATGGGCATTTTTAATACTGTTTCAAGAGTTGAATTTTCTGCAGTTGTTTTGGGGATTCGGTGTTTCGATCGGAGTATCAAATTTTTTCTGTGTGGATTTCCGGATAATTTTTAGAATATGTTAAAAAGTTCGACCGGATATAAATACCCAATTTTCCCCTGTCGGGAAATTTCCAAGTGTTGGATATTTCCGTAGTTTAACGACGTTCTAAATAGTGCAAGTAACGCGATGGTCCCTCTAGAAGACAACAAACCTTAACTCGATTATATGACCGTCTTGAACTGCCCTTTGAACCTTCGGGTTTGGGGCAGTACGGCGTGCCACATGTGAGGCGTTGGCTTGACCCTTCTACGGCTGGACCGTTGGTACTGAGGCACGAACTGAATGTTGTTAGACTTGTTTCATGTGTTGATCTATATCGGGAAAACTTGGGTGTTCGATTGTTCGATCGGAAAAGTTTAACATTTTCTATTTATCTGGAATGGGATACAATAATTGGAATTCACAAAAAGTTATGTGATAACTAAATGAATATTATAAACATAGCAGTTTATTCTCAGTTGATCGGTTGCCACGGAATTTTGATATGATCAAAAGTGCGTCGCAATCACGTAGCGTACGCGGATACTCGCCGGGTAAACTTAATAGACAGCCTCACTCCATAGCCCCGACCAAGTGACTGTAGGAGAACCCCGTCGCCGAAAGCATCCGTTCGGGTGCTCACGGCAGCGGTGTTCCGCCTTGGTGCACTTCGTCAACGGTATCGGGGGTGCGGCTGCCTACTGAAGTTTGCGACGAGTGTTCGATCAGGATGTCGGGAATCTTGTTGAATTGCCCGACTGAATATTGAAAAGTGTTTTCGATTTTGAGACTAAAATGCGGGGTTTATAACTGTTAGGCATGCGATGTCTAAGGTATTCATTTGATTAGGCATGCGATGTCTATGCAGATTGCGGATTCCAACTGTTGTAGTTTTACACTTTCTTTTCTGTGACCGTAAGTGTAATATGTGATGTCGCCGGTCGTTGCTATATGTCAACGACAATTGGGATGCGCATATTTACTTACGTTGATGACATGTGATGTTATGTGTTGCTGGATATGTTATATTGGATCGTCGTATTTGAATAGCCGGGGGTTTTTATGTGAGAGGAGTGTTTTTCATTTTCATTCATGTAAAAACTTGTATGTAATATTCTTTTATTGGGGCGCTTCCAGGTTGCGGAAGTAGTCACCGTTTGTATATTATTTACTTTTCCGCACTAGGATAGACCCAAGGAGGAGGGCACAAGTAACCGGGTTCTGGAGTCCAGTGGGAGACCAACTCGAGGAGTCGAGTCCGGGTCTCCTAACTCCAGAATTGGTAGGGTTGCTTGCCGCTCTCGTAGGGGTCTAGGGGTGTGGGTTTGGCTATTCATCATGACCGTGGAATCCGTGTTTTATACTGGCTCGTATTGAAAACATGGACGTCCTAGTATATCCAATATTTCATATGATATTCTTCTGCTGCGATATCTGTGATGTGATCATGTGATGTTCTGTGATAGATACTGTATATAGTATATATGATATATTATATAGGCGTTACTTATGTTTTACACCCGCGCTAGCCCTGCCCTGCTCTGCCGTTAGTTACCTAACCTAACGGTGCACGAGGGGACATCGAGGCGAATGCGGATGGCATAAGTGTACGTCGTA
This sequence comes from Agapanthus africanus, assembly GCA_030015575.1. Lineage (NCBI taxonomy): Eukaryota > Viridiplantae > Streptophyta > Magnoliopsida > Asparagales > Amaryllidaceae > Agapanthus > Agapanthus africanus. Next base: position 249,371,319 of record CM057345.1, on the reverse strand, counting down.
TTTATCTGTGATGTTTAGGTACTTAAATGATGGGACTTCATTAATGTGATTAATGAAATAAAAGAAACCTAAGATGTTGTAGAATCGAATTTCAAAATAAAACAGGTAGCTACAGTTCTTGCTTTGCACAGCGGTATATGTGATATATCCTGCACCTTATTCGATAAGGAAAGGACCGAGATCCCTTCACCGGGAGTGACTCCTTTAGCAATAACTGGCAGATGCTAGACACTCGGTTTGTCTTTTGATTGCTTTTAAGTGTTTTTGCTTTGCACAGTGATATATATGATATATCCCGCACCTCATTCGACGAGGAAAGGACCGACGATCCCTTCACCGGGAGTGACTCCTTTAGCAAAACTAGAAAAGCCTCAAAAGCACTCCATTTTAAAATCATTTGATTCTACAACGATATAAAGTTCATTACGCAAAAGGTTTTCTTAAAAACCTGTCGTAGCCCTCCGTCATTTCAGATAGGTACTAGTTAGTATTCGTGCTGCGTTTGTTGACTCAGTCAAGGCGTAGTGTGCGGTAGCTGATTATTGCTTATCTGCAAAGCATATGATGCGATTAGATTAGGGTAGTCGTGCGGCTTTGTTGACTCAGTCAAGGGTCGTGCGGGTGGGTTTAATTCAATCGAGAAATGACGGGTTGAACTTTACTTGCGGTCTATGATTTGTTGACTCAGTCAAGGTCATAGATCGCATGGGGCAAAATATTATCGGGAATTTCAAGTGTTGAAATTTGCAATGAGATTGCATACCTTCTATGAGATAGTTGGATCCCGATACCCGCTGCGAGTAAGAGTTACTCCTGGGAGAGTTTTACATATTACAATTAGCTGATCAAGTAGGTGTCTAGAAAGGTGTTAACGAGGTTACGCCTTTGGGAAAACGAGGTTTACATTAATTAGGTTCGTGCGAAAGCACGGGGGACCTCCCTCAAAGTACCGACACTGGCCTGGCTGAAAGATTGGCGAACTTGTAGTGTGTAATTAATCCCAGCTGGTCTTTCCTTTTAGGGTTTGAAGGAAGATTTGATAAAAAGCAGTGGGAACCATCCTGATTAGATAAAATAATAACCAATCTATTCTTGCAAGAGCGCACGCTGAGTGTTTTCTTCTCTCTCTCTCCAGGTAGCGACCATATCATGCCTTAATCAAGATAATAATACGGAATATTAACCGAACCCGCTTGTTATACTGAGCTGGGGAACGTTGGTCCCGCTCCAACTTATAATTGTTATAAGACAGAGCAGGAAATTAGGGAATACCAGAATTCCCTTGCCGCCCAAACGAAGAGAGTGCATGCTGATGCATCATCTTCGGGTGTGTTCATTATATAGAACTGTTTCTCAGTATCCTTTACGTCCTGGGTATATGATACCGGATCAGGATCCCAGAGGTGTAATCTGTTACATAGGGCTACAGAAAGGTAGAGAACTGAGAACGGGTGATAAGTTTCATGAGGCAGAAAACGGGACAAGAGTTGCAGCCAAGTCTGTTGGTCACTGTCACTCTGTATTACAATACATTGATTCCGAACGAATGTCATTAGATACCGAACCTGATATACAAAATCATATCAGTCTCTTTATTAGTAAAGAAATGATAAAATTTTGTATTGTTGGATAATGTTTTGAACATTTCCTATATCAAAAGTTGATCGGTTCAGGCACGTTATCTAAAAGCATTGATGTTCTAAATCAAACTATAGTTCTTAGTATATGGAACACACACAAGAGGAAGAGTTCAGAAATGAACGAATCCTTCTTGAGGTATTGTAGACTAGGTCAGATCAATGCGACCCGACTGGCTAGAGTTACATAAAGATGCATATTTAAATTAGTTTGAACTTACATCTTATGAAACTCGCCAGTCATGTCACAAAGATAAGATGACCATAGCTCCGTTTAATGGAAACAGAGAAAGAGTTAGTGAACTCTTAGGATGATACATGTTGATGTATGTAGGTCCCCTGTCTACACATGCCAAGACCGGTTCTTTGTACTTCATTACATTCTCTGATAATCTCTCAAGATTCAGACATATGTTCCTGTTGAAACACAAGTCCGAACCTTTTGAGATATTCATAGAATATAAGCGAAAAGTAGAGAACCAAAACACGGGTATAAGTATTATGTCCTATGATGAGATCAGGGAGGAGAATACTTGTGCATGAAATCCTGGACTATTCTAAAGGAGAATGAGATTCTCTCTCAGCATTACTCCTCTGTATACACCATAGCACGATGGTATATCGGGGCGGAGCAATAACACCCTATATGATAAGGTGTGCTCTATGATGAGTACTACTGAGTTACCTATTTCCTTTTGGGAGTTATGCACTTGAGAAGCTGCATACCTATTGAATAGGGTTCCAATCAAATCAGTTGCCTACCATTTCATATAAGATATGGAAAGGAAGAGCCCATGTCTTAAGCTAGTTAAGATTTGGGGTTGTCCGGCCTATGTCTAAAAACAAAATTCGGACAAGCTCGAGGCAAGGTCTGTAATGTAGAACTGGAAAGGTTCCAGCTATACAAACTGCAGCAGATGATTTGATAAAACCAAAGATTCAGTAGAGACCAACGAACCTCAGCCTCTCCGCCGATCTAGTAGGGTTTTCTCACCCACCTGAGAGATACATAGGTTTCTCTATGACAGTGGGAGCGAGGATTGCATCATGAGATGATGACCCAACTAGCTTCGAGCTGGCCATCAGGGGTAAGACTCTGTAAGAATGGCTGGATGCTTAGTGATCTGAGATGGAATCCTTATACACCAACAAAGTATGGACTTTGGTTGCTATATCTGAAGGGTTAAATCCCCATCAGGAGCAAGTATATCTTGAGAAGATTACTTGGTGTACATGGAAAGGTTGAGACTTTCAAAGCTAGACTTGGTAAAGTTTTGCATCATTGACCAGGTGTGGATCATGATGAAACCTTTTCAAGGATCTATGCTTAAGTCCATCCAGATCCTACTTACCACGGCAACATACCATGACTACGATCTCTGGTGGTTGGGTGTCTTGACTGCTTTTCTAAATGATGATTTGGAAGAGTGCGTCTATAAGTACACAGCCAGAGGGCTTCGTAGACAGTGGGAGCAGCGGAAACGTGTGCAAGCTGCCTTATAGGATAAAGCAGGCATCGCGGAGTTGGAACATCTGTTTTGATGAAGCGGTCAAAGAGTTTGACATCATCAAAATGGTAGATGAACCTTGTATATACAAAAAGGTAGTAGGGAGTATGGTGACGATCCTCGTAGAGTACGTGGATGACATACTCTTGATAGGGAAGGAGTTTCTTATGCTACGCTCGATCAATCTCCGCTTATCACAAAGATTCTCCGTGTAGGATCAAAGTGATACCTACTAAATCCTGGGGTTTTGGATCTATGAGATAGATCTAAATGGATGTTAGAATTCTCACTAGATGTAGTGAGATGGTATCAATAGATCCTGGGGAGAATCGCTGGAAGGGTTCCAGGGTGATAAAGACGACTGAATGTCAGTCGCAGGCATTGTCTTTACCCTCAGTAAAGGGACGGTATGTTGGAAGAGTTCCAAGCTAGATACCGTGACATACTAGACGATAAAGGCAGGATACATCGCTACTTAAGATGCTACCAAAGAGGCTGTTTGGGTGTATATTGGTTCATGAGATGAACTATGTTCCTCCCATTGTGTGACAATGGGGTTGTGGCTTATGCCAAGGAACGCCGGTCCCATCAGTGATCCAGACATATTCTAAGGTAGTATCACTTGATCATGGAGATGGTTGATCTCCAGGAAGATCGAGGTAAGGAGAGTAGACTCAGAGGACAACACAGCGGATCCACTCACGAAGGCCTGTTCCCAGAGAGAGACTTTTATGGGATGGTAGAGTATGAGATACTACAACCACTGCTACAGATGGCCCTAGTGCAAGTAGGAGATTGTTAGTTATATGTATGCCCTAGAGGCCATTACTGTACATAGGATGTATATTGTAGTGGATGCTGGGACATATATAGGGAAGACTTTCTTGCTCGACATGATAGTATGCTATCTGGTTGATCTTTACCTTAACGTGTATGCTGATTGTCTCTCTGTTACATGTTGGTAAAGCCCTTAGGATCTGTACTTGACTACCTGGACTATGATGCGGATCATACTAGTGGGGACATGGTAGTCCATAAGTACATCCTTCAAAGTCCCTAGTCATGGGTGTATCGAGACGGGGCATCGATATTCCAGAGTAGACTAGCGTGTACCTTCTCGACCCATACAGATGGGCGATGGATGATCCCATATCCATTGGTGTTTGACATCAGAGATGATGTACGGGTGCTCAGTAGAGACTGGGTACACTGGACGGACTCGCCGAGAACTCCCAGATGGTATTATACCTCACGTTAGATGGCAGTTCTCTGGTGACACTGGTACAGAGTAGTCTGTTGACCCGAGATCGTCATAGAGTCTTGTGTGGTTCCCACTGTGCTTTGATTTCCATCTTACCACGTCCAAGAGGGCGTGCAAAACGGTGGTTTTTGGGTACAGTCCCGAGTCACATGGAGGCAATGAGCGATAGGAGGGGATTCGTCTCTCCCGGTATAGGGAGTTGAAGTTGCGCTGTGTTCGATTGGCTATAACAGGAAATCCCTGGCCAGGGTTACTGAGATTTACTGGTAAGTGTTACCAGTAGTTTCTCGAATAGTTATAGACCTCATATCGACACGACTTATTGAGCTATTGGGGTCTGACGTTTACCACCCGTAGGCAAGATATGCGACATATCAGACGATCAGACCGGACTGTACGGTAGTGTTACTGGTTGGATTCACTGGAGTGTGAGCGGGCTTGCTCGTCGATCTTCAGATCGCTCAATACCCGGGTGGCCGTTACGTTTAGCAGACCGCTTGCGGCTTGTGGGTGTTTGATATGATCATCATCTGCTGCCGGCGTATTGACGAGTCTTTAGAGTCCTACACAGAGGTTTCCTGGCTCAAGCGAAACGAAATAGGAGCGCATATGAGATATGTGCGGGACCGAGAATAATGCGTGTATGTGATACCGTATTCCATTCTCGCGATGAATGTATCGAATGGTTGTATGCGATATAACCTAGTTATCGATTCAAGCGTTGATTCGATAAGCCGATACATTGTATACTAGTCGGTTGTGTGCGACATGACCGGATCATTGAATCAAGTGTTGATTTAATGATTTAATGTATAATTATATATTTGATATATTACTTTGCATTAACTAGTAATGGTTCACTTTAAATGGATTTTCTCACTTGGATTGTGCAAGTTGTATATGTGATATACTTTTATGCACATGCTTGTATCATGTTTGATGATACATACTTTTTGGTTTGTGTAAAGATTAAACCATGGTTATTTAAATGGTTAGGGTTTTGTTTTTATATCTATTTATTCATTTATTTATTTATTTTCTTTTTGGAAAAAGAAATGAGAAGAATGGTGGCTTTCTTTGTTTGTAGTTGAAGATTCATGAACCTTTGACTTTGTCCACCATTCTTATCTCATGCTTAACCTAACCATTTGATTTAACCCTAGTTCAATCTCTACACTTTACCATGGTTTAGTCATGATAAGTTTTGATTATTCTTTTCTTTTTCTAATTAACTTATCATAACTATTTCCTTCTTCTTCTTCATTCTTCAAGTGAAAAAAGCTTGCCCCATCAATGGCAAGTGATGGAAATGAGTGAGAAATCCGATTCTAAAGTCTACCCACTTCCTATTTCTTCATTCTCTACCTCTTGCCAAGTAGTAGAGTGTGTTTCCTTCACAAGTTTTAGGGCTTGGTGAAGGTGGAGCTTGATTTAGCGATGCCTCGACGTAGATCATCTTCGGCATGGACATCGACGACCTAGCTCACTTTTTCTCCGACGAAGCCGACTCTAGAGCCCAGATTTGTTTTGGACAGCGGAGACGACTTCGTTGCGGAGCTGTGGAGGTGGAGCACCGGATCTACAAAGGTTGTATTTCCGTATCTTGTAGTTAAGTGTTAACTAGTTAGCTTTTTCGCCTAGTTTTCTAGCAAACGATCCGTAGTCGGGTCTCTCGGCACCTAGATTTTTTGAATTTGGCATGGTCGATGCCTTGTGAGACCTCACTAGAGTGCCTAGGGACCCTACATGAGGGAGGTCCCCCGTGCTTTCGCACGAACCTAATTAATGTAAACCTCGTTTTCCCAGAGGCGTAACCTTGTTGACACCTTTCTAGACACCTACTTGATCGGCTAATTGTAATGTATAAAACTCTCCCAGGAGTAACACTTACTCGCAGCGGGTATCGGGATCCAACTATCTCATAGAAGGTATGCAATCTCATTGCAAATTTCAACACTTGAAATTCCCGATAATATTTTGCCCCAAGCGATCTATGACCTTGACTGAGTCAACAAACCATAGACCGCAAGTAAAGTTCAACCCGTCATTTCCTGATTGAATTAAACCCACCCGCACGACCCTTGACTGAGTCAACAAGGCCGCACGACTACCCTAATCCAATCGCATCATATGCTTTGCAGATAAGAACTAATCAGCTACCGCACACTACATCTTGACTGAGTCAACAAACGCAGCACGAATACTAACTAGGACTTATCTGAAATGACGGAGGGCTACGTCAGGTTTTTAAGAAAACCTTTTGCGTAATGAACTTTATATCGTTGTAGGATCAAATGAATTTTGAAATGGAGTGTTTTTGAGGCTTTTCTAGTTTTGCTAAAGGAGTCACTCCTGGTGAAGGGATCGTCGGTCCTTTCCTCGTCGAATGAGGTGCGGGATATATCATATATATCACTGTGCAAAGCAAAAACACTTAAAAGCAATCAAAAGACAAACCGAATGTGTAGCATCTGCCAGTTATTGCTAAAGGAGTCACTCCCGGTGAAGGGATCTCGTTCCTTTCCCTATCGAATAAGGTGCAGGATATATCACATATACCTCTGTGCAAAGCAAAAACTGTAGCTACCTTTTTTATTTTGAAATTCGATTCTACAACATCTTAGGTTTCTTTTAATTCATTAATCACATTAATGAAGTCCCATCATTTAAATGCCTAAACATCACAGATAAATACGACGTACACTTATGCCATCCGTATTCGCCTCGATGTCCCCTCGTGCACCGTTAGGTTAGGTAACTAACGGCAGAGCGGGGCAGGGCTAGCGCGGGTGTAAAACATAAGTAACGTCTATATAATATATCATATATGCTATATACTGTATCTATCATAGAACATCACATGATCACATCACAGATATCGCAGCAGAAGAAACATATGAAATATTGGATATACTAGGACGTCCGTGTTTTCAATACGAGCCAGTATAAAACACGGATTCCACGGTCGTGACGAATAGCCAAACCCACACCCCTAGACCCCTATGAGAGCAGCAACAACCCTACCAAATCTAGAGTTAGGAGACCCGGACTCGACTCCTCGAGTTGGTCTCCCACTGGACTCCAGAACCCGGTTACTTCTGCCCTCCTCCTTGGGTCTATCCTAGTGCGGAAAAGTAAATAATATACAACGGGTGACAACTTCCGCAACCTGGAAGCGCCCCAATAAAGGAATATTACATACAAGTTTTTACATGAATGAAAATGAAAAACACTCATCTCACATAAAAAACCCCGGCTATTCAAACACGACGATCCAATATAACATATCCAGCAACACATAACATCACATGTCATCAACGTAAGTAAATATGCGCATCCCAATTGTCGTTGACATATAGCAACGAAACCGGCGATATCACATATTACACTTACGGTCACAGAAAAGAAAGTGTAAAACTACAACAGTTGGAATCCGGAACCACCTCAGACATCACATGCCTGACCAAATGAATTACTTAGACATCGCATGCCTAACAATTATAAACCCCGCATTTTAGTCTCATTAACAAAAACACTTTTCAATACCAAGTCGGGTAATTCAACAGGATTCCCGACATTCTGATCGAATGCTCGTCGCAAACTTCGGTAGGCGGCCGCACCCCTGATACCGTCGACGAAGTGCACCAAAGCGGAACACCGCTGCCGCGAGCACCCGAACGGATGCTTTCGGCGACGGGGTTCTCCTTCAGTCACTTGGTCGGGGCTATGGGGTGAGGCTGTCTATTAAGTTTACCCGGTGAGTATCCGCGTACGCTACGTGATTGCGACGGACTTTTGATCACATCAAAATTCTGTGGCAACCGATCAAGTGAGACTAAACTGCTATGTTTATAACATTCATTTAGTTATCTCATAACTATTGTGAATTCCAATTATTGTATCCCATTCCAGATAAATAGAAAATGTCAAACTTTCCGATCGAACAATCGAACACCCAAGTTTTCCCGATACAGATCAACACATGAAATAAGTCTAACAACATTCAGTTCGTGCCTCAGTACCAACGGTCCAGCCGTAGAAGGGTCAAGCCAACGCCTCACATGTGGCACGCCGTACTGCCCCAAACCCGAAGGTTCAAAGGGCAGTTCAAGACGGTCACATAATCGAGTTAAGGTTTGTTGTCTTCTAGAGGGACCATCGCGTTACTTGCACTACTTAGAACGTCGTTAAACTACGGAAAAATCCAACACTTGGAAATTTCCCGACAGGGGAAAAATTGGGTATTTATATCCGGTCGAACTTTTTAACATATTCAAAAAATTATCCGGAAAGCCACACAGACAAAATTTGATACCCCGATCGAAACACCGAATCCCAAAAACAACTCTAGAAAATCCAACTCTGGAATAAATTTTAAATATTCCCAGAAAATCCAGAATAATTAAATAGGAATTACTGTGCAGAAAAGATGTGATGACGTCACCAGGGGACCGCGGAACCGCCGCAGAAGCTGGGCTTCTGCCGCGGTTCCGCCGCCGTTTAGATGAATCTTTCGCCTGAGTTTGCACAGTAATTCTTATAATTATTTATTGAATTTTTTAGGCATTTTTAATACACAAAAATCCGCATTTTCGGAAAAAGTCCAGAGAGCAATTTGAAATAGGGTTTCGGGTTCGTTCGGAATTCAAAATCCGTCTGGACTTCGCCTAAGGCTCTAGCTAGGCTCTGATACCACTGTAGGGTTCCTAGGCACCCTATGAAGGTCTCACAAGGCATCGAACATGCCAATATAAAAATTTACGGGTGCCGAGAGACCCGACTACGGATCGTTTGCTAGATAACTAGGCGAAAAAGCTAACTAGTTAACACTTAACTAAGAGATACGGAAATACAACCTTTGTAGATCCGGTGCTCCACCTCCATAGCTCCGCAACGAAGTCCTCTCCGCTATCCAAAAAGAATCCGGGCTCTAGCGTCGACTTCATCGGAGAATAAGCGAGCTAGGTCGTCGATGTCCATGCCGAAGATGATCTACGTCGAAGCATCACTAGATCGAGCTCCACCTTCACCAAGTCTTGAAAACTTGTGAAGGAAACACACTCTACTACTTGGCAAGAGGTAGAGGATGAAGAAATAGGAAGTGGGTAGACTTTAGAATTGGATTTCTCACTTGTTTCATCAATCCACCATTGATGAAGAAAGCTTTTCTTCTTTGAAGAAGATGAAGAAGAAGAAGCTAATTATTATGATAAGTTAATTGAAAAAGAAAAGAAAATGAATTCTTATCATAAAATTAACCATGGTCAAGTGTAGGGACTAAACTAGGGTTAGTGGGAATGGTTAGGGTTAAGGATGAGATAAGAATGGTTGACTTGATCAAAGCTTCATGAAGCTTCAACTAAAGAACAAAAAAAAACCACCATTCTTTTCTCTTTTCCATTTATTTTCCAAAAAGTATAAACAAATAAATAAATGAATAAATAAGTAATGGAAAATAAAACCCTAACCACTCTCACAACCATGGTTTAATCTTTACACAAATCCAAGTTAGTATGCATCATCAAACATGATACATACAAGTGCACAAAAATATATCACATATACAATGTGCACAAACCAAGTGAGAAAATCCATTCAAAGTGAACCGATACTAGTTAATGCAAAGTAATATATCAAATATATAATTATACATTAAATCATTAAATCAACACTTGATTCAATGATCCGGTCATGTCGCACATAACCGACTGGTATCAATAGTAACAACTTATCGAATCAACACTTGATCCGATAACCCGGCTATATCGCATATAACCGATCAATGTTACATCGTGAGAATCGAATACAGTATCACATACTGGTATCATTCTCGGTCCCGCACATATCTCATATGCGCTCCTATTTCGTTTCGCTTGAGCCAGGAAACCTCTGTGTAGGACTCTAAAGACTCGTCAATACGCCGGCAGCAGATGATGATCATATCAAACACCCACAAGCCGCAAGCGGTCTGCTAAACGTAACGGCCACCGGGGTATTGAGCGATCTGAAGATCGACGAGCAAGCCCGCTCACACTCCAGTCAATCCGACCAGTAACACTACCGTACAGTCCGGTCTGATCGTCTGATATGTCGCATATCTCGCCTAGGGGTGGTAAACGTCAGACCCTAATAGCTCGATAAGTCGTGTCGATATGAGGTCTATAACTATTCGAGAAACTACAGGTAACACTTACCAGTAAATCTCAGCAACCCTGGCCAGGGATTTCCTGTTATAGCCAATCGAACACAGCACAAAATCAACTCCCAATACCGGGAGAGACGAATCCCCTCCTATCGCTCATTGCCTCCATGTGACTCGGGACTGTACCCAAAAACCACCGTTTTGCACGCCCTCTTGGACGTGGTAAGATGGAAATCAAAGCACAGTGGGAACCACACAAGACTCTATGACGATCTCGGGTCAACAGACTACTCTGTACCAGTGTCACCAGAGAACTGCCATCTGACGTGAGGTATAATACCATCTGGGAGTTCTCGGCGAGTCCGTCCAGTGTACCCAGTCTCTACTGAGCACCCGTATACCATCTCTGATGTCAAACACCGATGGATATGGGATCATCCATCGCCCATCTGTATGGGTCGAGAAGGTATACGCTAGTCTACTCTGGTATATCGATGCCCCGTCTCGATACACCCACGACTAGGGACTTTGAAGGATGTACTTATGGACTACCATATCCCCACTAGTATGATCCGCATCATAGTCCAGGTAGTCAAGTACAGATCCTAAAGGCTTTACCAACATGTAACAGAGAGACAATCAGCATACACGTTAAGGTAAAGATCAACCAGATAGCATACTATCATGTCGAGCAAGAAAGTCCTCCCTATATATGTCACAGCATCCACTACAATATACATCCTATGTACAGTAATGGCCTCTAGGGCATACATATAACTAACATTTATGTGTCTATGTGAGATACTTGGTTTCATGATATTTTTATTCCCATATATGTATATATTAGTGGAGTGGGACGCTAATATATATGTATACATATCTATTCATATACTTCATCAAATTTATTCATCCAAACATACAGGATATGTGGGATATACCGATATTGTACAGACAGGATATGTGGGATATACGGATATTGTACACACATGATATATAGGATATACCGATATTGTACACACAGGATATGTGGGATATACTGATATTGTACATACATGATATGTGGGATCTACTTGATGTTGTACATTCGGGATATATGTGATATACTTGATGTTGGATATTCAGGATATATGAGATTTACTTGATATTGTACATTAAGAATTTATGAGACTTACATGTTATGAGAGCCAATTTGGGGGCTGATTTGTGGAAATTAGGATTTAGATTGTCTTGTTCGATTTTAGTCCTACCACGAGGTTAGGATTTCCGTGGGAATGACATATTTTATTCCATACTCCACATTTATTGTTTATGCACTATTTCATGTATTAGTAGTACCTGATAGAGCACCTTCCATGACTGTTGCATTTACATACTTTATTTTATATGCATTACTTCATGTCTTAGTAGTATCTGATAGAGTACCTTTCATGATTGTTGCATACAGATTGTCATATTATTGCTTCATGTATTAGTTGTACATGCTAGTGTACCTTTCATGTCTGTTGTATTATATATGACCATTCATTGCTTTTAGTTGCAATGTGTTAGATTCGCGTTGTACGTGCATACTCGCGATTACCTGCATATGTTATTTACTATTCACTAGTTGGCAACTCACCCCCGTTGTGCCATAGTGTTTTGCAGGCATTCCACAGGATAGTCAGAGGCAGGGCTATTTTCATCCATCGTATCATCTTTGCTGCGGATACCGCTTCGCCTGACAGTGTGCAGTTTTGGTTAAGTAGGTTTTGCGGCTATCCGATGTTGCTTGTTTTGTATTCGTTGTATCATGTACTCTCCATCTACCATTATCTAGTATGACTTAGAGACTTTTTGTGAGGACGATATTGTATTTCATTTTGTGACTTGGAGGTATTTTATGCAGTTTTATTTATATCGTCTCTTTCTTCGCTACGGCGTCGTATATCTGTTGTTGGTGGTTGTTTTCCGCCGTTACGCGTGGATTTAGCTCCCATTTGGGATGCTTTTACTTATATTATGTTGTACCCATTTTTGGGGGCTTGTTTTACAAAGGAGGTGCTGCCAAAATTTTAAAGGAATAAAAGTTGGACTTTTAAAGAATTTGGTTTGAGATTTAAAAAGTTTTATCAATGTTCTTATTTCTTACTACTTTTGATGGTTTAGATTTGCTGGGTTTTCGGCTTACCTAAATTGCGTTACGCCTGTAGACGTTGCGTAGTTTAAGGGCCATCACGTGCCATATTTGGATCGTGACACTGAAATTTACCCAAACGCTGTTTCGCAACAGAAAACAGAACGCGTTACGTTTTAACCGTGTCGTATTTTAGATTTTAGATACCTTTTTCCGATATTAGCTCCCAGATTCTATATACAGTTAAACTAACTTAATTAAACAATACCAAATGATCCAAACAATAATACAAAGACCTACCCAACAACCCAAAACACCCAAGCTCCCTACAAATCCGGCGACGCTGGAATTCTACTATTGGTCGCCGGCAAAATTCTTAGCCCCTGGGTTCGTTCTCCTATGGTTTGTTCTAGGTCCAACATACAACATTTTGGCATTGTTTTGTTAAGTGGATTTTTATCTAAACTATAGCAGATTATTACAGAGTTAAGTTTTGCTTAAAATACAATATTATGGACATTTTGATTTCTAATAACAACTAGTTACAGAACTAACTTCCTACTGTGATTAAAGATTTTACCTTCAAGGGATAGCTTAGAAGAACTCCCTCCAAGATGCACAAGCTCCTAGTCCTTAGCTTGATGGTGGAAATCCTAAACTTGGCTCTTCTCTTCTCTTCTCTTGTTCTTCTTTGGTTGTTCTTGTTTTCTCTTTCTTTCTTTTAAATTTTTTGATTTTTAATTTAGCTAAGTGATTCTGAACAAGTGATAAATATATGACAAAGGGAAGGGTGAGGTGTAGGAGGAGTCAATGATCAAGGTGTGCCATCCTCATGCAAGGAGGAGGTGTTGTGTGTGTGTGTTATGCATGAAAGAAGGTGGTGACAACACAATATCACTCCAATTTGTTTTATTTATGTGATAATATCTGAACTAAAACATTATCTACCCTTTTTCACTTACACCCTCCACATTTCTTAGTTTGCACAACTTTCCTAACTTTTTACACAAAGACCCCTTACTAACTATGTTATTATATAACACTATTTTAATTAAAATGAAGCTAAATTTTACATTAAAACCCTTATAATTTATTTATGTTACATATTAAAATCTTAATTTAATTTGTTTTACATACTACTTATGAAAATGTTTTATTTGGTTTTGATAACTTTTTAAATTGGCATTTTATTATTTAATTGATTAATTTTATTTATTTCTAAATTTTCAAAATGTTACAATATTCCCCCCTTAAGAAAATTCGGTCCCCGAATTTAAAACTTAACTAGACGTACCTTCAAAAATATGTGGAAATTTCTTTTGCATCGCATCCTCGGTCTCCCATGTGATTTCCTCGCGATTCGTCCCTCGCCAAAGAACCATTACAGATGGAAGTACCCTTGATCTCAGTTTCTTTGCCTGCCAGTCTAGAATAGCTACAAGCTACACTGTGTAGGATAAATCCGTCTCAAGCTGTAAGGTCTGATGCTGGATCGCGTTTAGAAGGATCGTGAAGATACTTGCGAAGCATAGACACGTGTAACACCGGATGCACATTGGGAAAACTCGGGGGAGGTGCTAATCGATAATCTACAGCACCCACTCTCTCCAGAATCTCGTAAGGTCCGACATATCTGGGGCTAAGCTTCCCCTTTTTCCTGAAACGCATCACACCTTTCATCGGAGATATACGAAGGAACTCATGATCTCCCACCTGAAACTCAAGTCTATGACGTCGTCGATCTGCATATGATTTCTATCTGCATTGGGCCGCCCTCATTCTGTCCCGTATCAATTGAATCTTTTCTGTAGTCTCCTGTACTATCTGCGGTCCGAAAATTCTACTCTCGCTCAGTTCCGTCCAGAAAACGGGTGATCGATATTTCCTCCCATATAAAGCTTCAAAGGGTGCCATCTGGATCGTCTCCTGAAAACTGTTGTTGTACGAGAATTCTATCAAAGGTAAGTGACAATCCCAACTACCACCAAAATCAAGGCTACAAGCCTGAAGCATATCCTCTAGTGTCTGAATGGTCCACTCAGACTGACTATCTGTCTGTGGGTGAAAAGCCGTACTAAAACTCAATCGTGTGCCAAGAGCTTCTTGAAGTTTCTGCCATAGCCTGCTGGTAAACTGGGTACCCCTAACGGATACTATGCACGTCGGAACTCCATGCAATCGTACAATCTCATCGATATAAATCTGAGCATACTGTGCAAACCCATACGTCGTCTTCACCGGAGGAAAGTGAGCTGCCTTTGTCAATCTATCAATAATCACCCATATGGAATCATACCCACTGCTAGTCCTGGGTAGACCCACAACAAAATCCATGGAAATCTGCTCCCATTTCCACTCCGTAATGGGTAAGGGCTGCAACTCTCCTGCCGGCCTCTGGTGCTCGTCCTTGACTTGCTGACAAGTCAAGCATCTCGAAACAAACTCCGCAACATCCATCTTCATTCCTTCCCACCAATAAACATCCCTCAAGTTATGATACATTTTGGTAGAACCCGGATGAATACTGTACGCTAATCGATGGGCCTCCTCTAAGATCTCACGTCTCAATCCATCAGAATCTGGCACACAAAGACAAGTCCCAAAACGTAATACTCTACGGTCATCTATCACGAACTCCGACTCTCTGCCAAGCCTAACCTGATCCATAATCTCCGACATACGAGCATCTGCGGGCTGTGTCTCTCGAATACGATCCAATAACTGAGGATGGGTGCGAACATGTGCTAACTGTCCTCCTGTCGATATGAAATCGAACTGTATACGGCAATCACATAAAATATGCCAGTCTGTATAAGACTGTCTCTGCAAGACGCGTAAATGAGATAAACTACCTCCAGGCCTCTGACTCAAAGCATCTGCTACAACATTCGCTTTGCCTGGATGATACAAGATCTCACAATCGTAATCTTTCACAAGTTCCATCCATCTGCGCTGCCTTAGGTTCAGATCCCTTTGCTAAAAATATACTTCAAGCTCTTATGATCTGTGAAAATTTGGCATGACTCTCCATACAAGTAATGTCTCCAAATCTTCAGTGCGTAAACTACAGCAACCATCTCCAATTCATCAGTGGGGTAGTTCTGCTCGTGTCTCTTCAACTGGCGAGAAGCATAAGCTACAACCCTTCCGTGCTGCATTAACGCACAGCCTAAACCCACTCTAGAGGCATCATAATACACAACAAAGCCACCTGACCCAGAAGGTAACGATAATACTGGGGCAGTCGTCAAGCGAGTCTTTAACTGCTGGAAACATTGCTCACACGTCTCCGTCCAAAGAAATGGAACCTCCTTCCTAGTCAGCCCGGTTAGTGGTGTAGCGATCCGAGAAAAATCCTGCACAAAGCGTTGGTAATAACGTGCCAGACCTAAGAAACTGCGAATCTCTTTAACCGACACAGGTCTGGGCCAGTGCTGCACTGCTTCGATCTTCTTTGGGTCCACATGCATACCATCTCTCGTAACCACGTGACCTAAGAAATCAACACTATCTAGCCAGAAAGCATACTTAGAGAATTTAGCGAGCAGCTGATGCTCTTTCAAGGTCTGCAACGTGATATGCAAATGCTGCTCGTGCTCCTCCCGGCTCCGAGAATAAACAAGGGTATCATCAATGAATACTATAATAAACTGATCAAGGAATAGCCTGATGATACGGTTCATCATATCCATGAAAGCTGCTGGGGCGTTGGTGAGTCCGAACGACATCACCAGAAACTCGTAATGCCCATATCGCGTATGAAAAGCATTCTTCGAAATGTCATCCTTCCGAACTCTCAACTAGTGATACCTTGACCACAGATCAATCATTGAGAAGTAGCCAGCTCCCAGCAACTGATCGAACAAGTCATCGATACGAGGTAGTGGATACCTATTTCGCACAGTGACGCGATTCATCTGTCGGTAGTCGATGCACAGTCTCATACTACCGTCCTTCTTGTTTACAAATAAGACAGGAGCTCCCCACGGCGATACACTGGGACGAACAAGTCCTCTATCTAACAACTTTTGCAACTGTCTTTTAAGTTCCGTCAACTCCGTCGGGGCCATCCGGTAAGGTGGTATAGAAATAGGCCCCGCACCCGGAATCAAGTCTATGCAAAACTCGATATCGTGATCAGGCGGTAATCATGGTAATTCAGCAGGAAACACATCCGGAAATTCTCGTGCAATCGGAACCTGGTCCAACGGGACTTCAGCGGCTCTTAAGTTCTGAACCAATGCTAAGAACCCTGATTGATGCGAAAAAGTGTGTTTGTAGAATAACCGCAATCAATAACGGTGTCGCGCGTAGCTAGACCGAGATGAGTACGGGTCGTCCTCTGGGAAACGTTGAATCTTTTACTCTTACTTTAGATGTGTTGAAAAAGAGAGGAGGGATAAAGAATTTTGTGGCAAGGTTTCTAGATCTACGTTAAGCAAGAATGCAAAATATATAGATTTAGATTATTTTAGGGATGTAGTTAATATAATAAGGGGGCTTGTAGGGTTTGTTAGGATTTAGTAGTTATGGACGATTAATTAAAAGTTACCATTTTTATCCTTTAAAAGATTTAAAACTAGAACGACGGTGATGCGTGTAGATTAGGGTTTCTGGAGGGAAAAGGAATCCCACTCTTAATGCTTATCTCGACACGGAACTCCATTCATATCTAGACTTTACCAAAACAATCATTAATCTAATCTCTAATCGAGGTCAGAACTAACAAAGAATTGTTAGCGCGCCCGATTAGGATGTTAATGATTCTTTTGATAAAGTTCATAAACTTTATAAGACTTAAAAAGGGTTTAAGGATGTTCATCATCCATTAGCCTACCCTAATCCTATGAACCCTAACAAGTGGAGAATTACTCGCGCATGTTGGGAGAAAAAGAGATGGAAAGAAATTACATAATTAAACTACGAAGAAATAGAATAAGAAAAAGAAAGCTACCTTTACTAATCAACAATATTCATTACACTTGAATCCTTAGAAAATGATTACAATTTCTAGTTTCTTCTCGATCTCTTCTAAGGAGGTAGATGAACAGTTGATGATCAGCCTGGATGCGTGAGCCGTCTTGGACTTCGTGATCTCGTCGGCTTGATAATTTTTCCAAGAGGCTCTCGGTCCATATTTATAGTCCCAAAGGCAGAACCCTTGCTTCCAAATTAGGAAAATAACAGTAGAGATTTTCGCCCAAAATTTGCAACATCTAAATGTTCTAGATTGCCGCGGATCCGCGGCCCAAGGGGGGTATGGCCGCAGATCCGCAGCCTTTTAATCTCGGCCTTTGATTTTCTTTCATCAGTTTCTCTCTACTTGGCACGTGGAGTTCTCTGGGATCTTTGGATCTTTGAAATCTTTTCGTAGTTGCTGCCAGACTTGATCTCCAAGTTTTGCTTTCTTAATTAGGCAGGTTTTCTTTAACAAGTTGATTTCTTTGATTTTAGTCTTGGGAAAATTCTGCACAACAACTTGGAAAAATTCTGCACAACAACTCAAATAATATTTAGTAGACTTTGTTCTCTTAGAATTTGGTCAATGATATTATTTGCATACATTTTCCTACCAAATTCTAATTATAATATATCAATACATGGAAAATAGTATTTTTACAAATTAACCCTCATATGTATGATATATTATAATAAAGACCTTTTTAAATATGGAAATAGTAGGAAAAATGTAATAACAAATGTGCAGTTTTATCAACTGAACAAATACCCCCAAACTTATCTTTGATCGTCCCGAGCAAACTAGTTTATTCAAGAGAAGGAAAAGAAAGGAGAAAACTAAGCACACTTTCGTAGGCAAATACGATTGCACTGAGCACATGCAACAAGCCGTTAAATCTCTAGGTGTCCCTAGTAGGAGGAGTGTTGTCTCCTGAGGGTTTTCAGCGGATTACACCCAGAAAATTCTATAATAAAAGAGAGATGGTGAAATTTACATATAAAGATAATAACCATAAAAGAAAGACTTTGAAAATAAGAGTTTCCAACTACACTAATTTTTCAGTTATCATGAGCCCTATCTTAATAGTCATGAAAAGATGTTAGAAATCACATTATCCCTCAATAAAACATCGTCTTTATTCTTCATTCCTAGCTTTCGTCCAAACATTGATCATATAACCCTACGTGTGTGTAACGGACATCCCTACACTCGGAGAATTCAATTCAAGCTATCATACTCTTGTCCATCTACCTCAGTACTTTTTAATTTGATGAATATTTAGATTTGCTCACACATTTTCATGCGACCGTTAATACTTCTAGAGGTACTAACCGACCGATTACTTATGTGCTTGCTGATTAGGTGATAGTATTTTCCTCATCTTGCACCACCTAAGGCTTAGCAGTGACTCCCAGACAAGTTGGTCTAAGGCACTAGGTGATGAAGCACCATCGCTATATTTTTTTATTGCTGCCTTGGCGATAACAAAACCAGTGTTCATTTTTTTTTCACCATTTTATATTTTATTCATTTTTTTTCTTCATACTTTGGCTTTTAGACAAGAGCATTTCAAGATATCCTCTACTATCCCGAGTTTCAAGACATCCTCTACTATCCCGAGTTTCAAGACGTGTGTAAGTGCATATAGTTGGGTATCAACATTCAAATGTTTGGCTTCCAGAATAGAAACTATTTTTCAGACTTATTTTTATTCTCAGATTAGTGACTTCCTTCATGTTACTAACCCTTGGGACAACAGCTCATAACTAGTTATTACTAGTTTGTTTAAGAAAACTTCTAATTTTCTTTGTTTTCTTAAACTATTCCTATCTTTTGGATGAAAGTTTTCATTTTCTACTCTTTTGTTATAAATTTTTTTTAAAAAAGTTGTGCTTATGCAAAATATGATGCACATTGATGTGTAAATAAGCACAAACCTCCCCCAAACCTGTTTACAGCGGTGTCCTCACTGATGTCATCCGTTAAGCTCAAAAACCTGTAAACTTGGAAAGAAATTATTAATGGGGGCAAGAATATATGAAAGTGAAAATCTCCCCACAAACTTATTTTTGGCTCACAATTTTGTAAAAATCATTTTCTTTCAAGAGCCAAAACATACCACCCCCCCAAACTTAAACAATTTTAATCTTTTAAAATCATACGAGGGGGTCAAGGTTATTGGTCAATGCCAAGCTTTACAAAGTCCGAAGGTCAACACCAACCATTCAAAAATTTTATCGATGATGTACCAAGGTTGGTAGAAGAACATGTCACCTTTCGACAAGAAGAAGTGGGGAGGTGATAAGAGGTGTAATAGAAAAAGATTGCGTCTCAATTTGGAGAGACGACACAATGATAGTAATGATGGATTACTCGCATTATAATGATTGTCCAGAAGAAGGGGTGGAGATTCAATTTCTTTGTCTTGGAGTTGATTCATCTCAACACCCGTGTCTTGTAAAAATGCGAGTTCATCAGCGAAAATTTACTCAAAGCTTTCGTCGATACCCCGAAGAATAATGTCATCAGAAAAAATGAGGTGATCGTCAGACTCTATAAAATGTTCCTCATCAGCGTTAGATGTTGACCCGGACAACTCGGTGGAAGAGTCCGTGTATGTATAATACATGGTTGGGTCAAACAACAACATATGAAAAGAGTCGGTATCATGATGTTAATCAAATTCGCTGCCGTCGACATCCATTAATTCGACAGAACACACATGAGCATAGGGTTCGGAGGGTTCACTTCCCAACTTGTAAATGTTAAGCTCAATTGACATCTTTCCAAAGGATAGGGTCATAGAGCCGTTTCTACAACTGATTACTGCGTTGGAAGTGGCCAAAAAGGGTCCACCGAGTATCACCGGGATTTGATTGCGTGGATTTGCCACAGGTTGTGTATCAATAACGATAAAGTCCACAGGAAATATAAATTCCCCGACTTTGATTAACACATTCTCTAGCTCACCCCTAGGTTGGGTGATAGATCGATCGGCCATCTGAAGAGTGCAATGCGCAGGTTTTAACTCTCCGATCCCTAATTGCTCATAAACAGAATACGGAAGCAAGTTAACATTAGCACCTAAATCGAGTAGAGCACGATTGATATTTTTACCCCCAATAGAAATAGAAATTGTGGGACTTCCGGGGTCCTTTCATTTCTTGGGTAGTTGTTGTGTAAAAGCAGTGCTCACATTACTCGCAAGGAAAACTTTTTTAGGTACTTGAACTTTTCTCTTCCTAGTGCACAAGTCCTTTAGGATTTTCGCATATGACGGAACTTGTTGAATAGAATCTAGGACAGGAATGTTTATGTTAACTTGCTTACAAATTTCCACAATCTTCTCCATTTGTGGACTTGGCTTGTTGCCCCTTAATCTGTTTGGATAAGGTGCTTTATCAATAAGGGTTTGGTCCAACATTGGAGAGGATTGTGGGGATGGAGTGGATCCCAGAATTAGAGTGGGGATCGTTTTAGGTAGATTCGAGGAAATGGGCGAAGGGTTCGAGCCTTGGGGAAAACGGAGAATAGGCTCGGATGAAGGTGGGAGACAAGACGAATTAGGGGAAGAAGTAGAAGCTTGGGTATTATTGGTGTCACTAACATCATCACATTGCTCACCCACTCGGTTATTCAGCACTTTTCCCGATCTCAACGTAGTAACGGCACTCACATTATAACTTTATGAGTGGCCAGGATTAGATATGGGTTGAGATGGGGGTTTCCCTTTCTCTCTCGCATTCATTGCGGCGTTCAACTGTGCAAGTTGGTTTTCTATTGATTTAATACTCTCGCCGTGGGAGGCAGAGTCTTTCTGTATGGTATCAATAGAAGACTTCATCTCCACCGACAATTGCATGGAATGTTTCATGAACATATCCAAAGTTTGTGCGAGTGAAGAGTTATCAATACCGGCCACTTGTGGTGTAGAAGTGTTGGACGGATTTTGAAAATTCTGTGACTGAAAGGGGAGCTGACTTTGTGGTTGTAGTTGCTGTGGAGGAAGTCTTTGATAATTGCTTTGGAACTGATTTTGATTTTGGGGTTGGTTTTGGTTCCAAGCAAAGTTTGGATGATTCCTGCATCCTTGATTGTACGTGGAAGAATAAGGATCGTTTCTAGGTCGCTTCTGAAAAGCAGCATTAGTTTGAAACGGTGAATTCATAGGACATTCTTCCGTTAAGTGTGAAGGATCTGAACAGCAACCACAGACGGTCTTGGGAAGCGTGGCCTGATTTAGGGAGATTGATGAAAGTTTGTTCTCAATAGCATCGAGTTTCTTCTGCATCGCTGCTATTTCGGCTTTCACTACGATGGAAACATCGAGCTGGTGAATACCTCCCCTAGATGAAGGTGGTCTTACGCTTTCCCACTGCAAAGTGTTTTCTGCGAGATCTTCCAGATATTTCCATGCTTCACCGTCATCTTTAGGCATGAAATTGCATTGACACATTATTTCAAGCATCTGCTTTGTCGCTGGATTAATGCCCTCATATATAATTCGACATAAATCCCATCTTTATATTCCATGATGAGGACATTGGACAAGCAGATCTTTGAAACGTTCAAAGCACTTCAAAAATGGTTCATTGGGAAGCTAGGTGAACTGGTTGATCTCACTCCTGATATGGGCAATCTTATAGTTTGGGTAAAACTTCTTAAGAAATGCTATGACGAATTCATCCCAATTAGTGATAGAGTGTGCGACAGTATTATAAAGTCATTTCTCTGCCAAGTCGCACAGTGTGAATGGGAGAAGACACAAGCGCATAGCATCCACAGTCAATTGTGAAGTACCCATCATTGCGCATACGTTTTCGAATTTGGTGATGAAAACGTACGCGTCTTCCGACTCAAGCCCGTGAAATTTGGGCAGCAGATTGATATAGTGGCGTTTAATTTCGAAATTATCCCCGTTAGCTGGTGGAAGAGATAGACAAGTGGGAAGAGGACCTCGGATAGGATAGCATCTCTCTTGGAGAGAGATGCGCGGTGGATTCTGCGCACCTACCGGCGGTGGCAGCATGGTGTTATAATCTGATGGAGTACCGTCCATCTCGGTCGTGGTGTGTGGTGGGGGAAAAGAAGATGATGAAGTATCGACTTCGGCGTCGATAGCAGGAACGCGGACAAGACGGGCACTAGGATCCCGTGTCCAGCCAAGTATGCACTAAGCGGGTTTAGTGCAAGTGGCAGCGTGTGTGTGATTTAAAATTGGCTTGTTTTGAAAAAAGTGGGACTCAAGACAAATCACTCTAAAATGCACAAGCAACCCTAGAACTAAGGTTACCTAGGTCCAGTTTCTAAACTGCTCCTAGACTTCCAAAGGACAAGCCGCAGGATCAATCCACTACCACCTCTGTACTACCCTTGTAGCCAGATAAGTGCCAGGTAAGTGGGAACGAACCACAGTAGTGGGCCTAATTAAAAACCACTAGCCTTAGACACACTTGTCTAGACACTACAAAAGTAATGCGGATAAGCGATAGATTACCCACGACCTTTCCCTGTCCTTATTGAGCGCGACAGTTCTTAGAGTCTGGTCTAGATATTTTTTAAATTAATGAAGGGTTGATGCAGATACTCGGTTTGTGATTTGTGGGGCTTAGAAAGGGTGATGAAATCCCCACCTAATCTTGATTTGGTCTTTGCCTCTTAAAGTCCGTATAAAATATGCAAAACAAAACCAATCACAAAACTTTTGCAAAAAGATTTTTGAGCGGAGCTATTTTGCAAAGAATCCTGCAGAAAATAGATTTTATTGGATTTGAGAGGAGAGAGAAGGAGTTGAGAATCTTACCAGAGAAGTTTGTAACCCTAACTCCTTAGTAACGCCGCGTTTCCGCCGCCGAAAGAGCTTTCGTGCCGTGGTTCAGCCGCGACGTGGAGGGATCAGGTGATGAAAATTTTTCTTTGGCCTCTTGTATTCCTCTGGATCTCTAAGAATGTATCTGTCTCCTGTTTCCTCAATTCTGTGACTCCAGATCTCCTTGCAAAATTCACGCACAAATCGTTAAATATACAATTTGCAGTTTTGTGTTAATTATGATATGTATCAAATAAGAATTCAACACAAATAGTAAGACTAAAAAATTACGCACGTATCCCCGGCAACGGCGCCATTTGATTGATGCGAAAAAGTATGTTTGTAGATTAACCGCAATCAATAACGGTGTCGCGTGTAGCTAGACCGAGATGAGTACGGGTCGTCCTCTAGGAAACGTTGAATCTTTTACTCTTACTTTAGATGTGTTGAAAAAGAGAGGAGGGATAAAGAATTTTGTGGAAAGGTTTCTAGATCTACGTTAAGCAAGAATGCAAAATATATAGATCTAGATTATTTTAGGGATGTAGTTAATATAATAAGGGGGCTTGTAGGGTTTGTTAGGATTTAGTAGTTATGGACGATTAATTAAAAGTTACCATTTTTATCCTTTAATAGATTTAAAACTAGAACGACGGTGATGCGTGTAGATTAGGGTTTCTGGAGGGAAAAGGAATCCCACTCTTAACGCTTATCTCGATACGGAACTCCGTTCATATCTAGCCTTTACCAAAACAATCATTAATCTAATCTCTAATCGCGGTCGGAACTAACAAAGAATTGTTAGAGCGCCCGATTTGGATGTTAATGATTCTTTTGATAAAGTTCATAAACTTTATAGGACTTAAAAAGGGTTTAGGGATGTTCATCATCCATTAGCCTACCCTAATCCTACGAACCCTAACTAGCGGAGAATTACGCGCGCATGTTGGGAGAAAAAGAGATGGAAAGAAATTGCATAATTAAACTACGAAGAAATAGAATAAGAAAAAGAAAGCTACCTTTATTAATCAACAATATTCATTATACTTGAATCCTTAGAAAATGATTACAATTTCTAGTTGCTTCTCGATCTCTTCTAAGGAGGTAGATGAACTGTTGATGATCAGCCTGGATGCGTGAGCCGTCTTGGACTTCATGATCTCATCGGCTTGATAATTTTTCCAAGAGGCCCTCGGTCTATATTTATAGTCCCAAAGCCAGAACCCTTGCTTCCAAATTAGGAAAATATTAGTAGAGATTTTCGCCAAAAATTTGCAACATCTAAATCTTCTAGATTGCCGCGGATCCGTGGCCCAAGGGGGGTATGGCCTCGGATCCGCGGCCATTTAATCTCGGCCTTTGATTTTCTTTCATCAGTTTCTCTCTACTTGGCACGTGGAGTTCTCTGGAATCTTTGGATCTTTGAAATCTTCTCGTAGTTGCTGCCAGACTTGATCTCCAAGTTTTTCTTTCTTAATTAGGCAGGTTTTCTTTAACAACTTGATTTCCTTGATTTTAGTCTTGGGAAAATTCTGCACAACAACTTGGAAAAATTCTGCACAACAACTCAAATAATATTTAGTAGACTTTGTTCTCTTAGGATTTGGTCAATGATATTATTTGCATACATTTTCCTACCAAATTCTCATTATAATATATCAATACATGGAAAATAGTATTTTTACAAATAAACCCTCATATGTATGATATATTATAATAAAGACCTTTTTAAATATGGAAATAGTAGGAAAAATGTAATAACAAATGTGCAGTTTTATCAACTGAACAAATCCATGACAGCCCTTCTTCAAGAGTCGTCCCGCAGAAAGAGCAGAAATCATGTTGGCAGGAGTTACATTACAGTCTTCCTGCACAACAATGATCGGTTCACCTGGAAAAAAAAATCTGACCGCTTTCCCACGACAATCTACATAAGCATGACAAGCGGCCAACCAATCCATACCAAGAAGTATATCGAAGTCTAACATATCTAGGAGAATCAGATCATCTAAAAAATCCCTATCACCAATATGTACAGAACACATGTCGAGATTTAAGAGAATCTCCTACAGGAGTAATCACAACTAGTGGTAATTCTAACAACGACGACGCTCTTCCCAGAGAAAGTGCAAAGTGTTCAAAGACGTATGAATACGTGGAAACAGAATCAATTAGAATATGCGCGTTTAAGGAACATACTGAAAGAATACCTGTTACGACTATACTTAATGTCTGGGTATCCTGACGTCCTTCCTCAAAACCTACAATTCCTAGCGAAATGCCCTGGACGTCCATAACTAAAACAGGTCGATGGGGGCCTCTGCTCAATGGGGCACGAACTGAACATCCGGCCCTGAGTCCTATCTCGACCAAACCTGCGGCCTGGAATAAATCTGCCTTGACCTCCTCGTCCTCTAGAATTATGACCATCACGACCACGGCTTCTATGGGCGTTGATCTGGCATGGAACAACAACAGGTGTGGGAGGTAATGTGCTCGGAGGGGGTGGTGAAGGTGGTGATGTCACATGTGGGACCGATGCCTCACCCTGTCGCCTCACAGGACAATTCCTAATAAAGTGATACGGACAACCACACCTGAAACATCTCCGCACGGGCTGCTGAACATATGGGTATCACCTTAATCCTTTTGAGAATCATTATGATAAGAGGAGATTGACCGAGCGTAGCATAGGAAACTCCTTCCCTATCAAGAGTATGTCATCCACATACTCTATGAGGATCACCACCATACTCTCTACTATCTTTTTGTATATACAAGGTTCATATACCATTTTGATGATGTCAAACTCTTTGACTACCACATCAAAACAGACGTTGCAACTCCACGATGCCTGCTTTATCACATAAAACATCTTGTCCACGTTTTCGCTGCTCCCAATATCTACGAAGCTCTCTGGCTGTGTACTTATAGACGCTGTCTTCCAAAACATCATTTAGAAAAGCAGTCATGACATCCAACCACCAGATATCGTAGTCATGGTATGTAGCAGTGGCAAGTAGGATCCGGATGGACTTAAGCAAATCTTTGAAAGTCTCAACTTTTCCATGTACACCAAGTAATCTTCTCAAGATATACTTGCTTCTGATGTGGATTTAACCCTTTAGATAAAGCAACCAAAGTCTATACTTTGTTGGTGTATAAGGATTCCATCGCAGATCGCTAAGCATCCAGCCATTCTTACAGAGTCCTACTCCTGATGGCCTGCTCGAAACAAGTTTGGTCATCATCTCATGATGCAATCCTCGCTCCCACTGTCATAGAGAAAATCGAAGTATCTCTCAGGTGGGTGAAGAACCCTACCAGATCGGCGGAGAGGCTAAGGTTCGTTGGAAACTATTGATTCCTTTGGTTCTACCAAATCATCAGCTGCAGTTTGTATAGCTGGAACTCCTTCCAGTTCTACCTCATGACCACTAATTTCTTCACAAGAAATTCCCTTTCACAAAGGTGGCGTGCTGAGAAACAAAACATCTTTTGTTCCTCGGTTCAGTAAATGATATTCCCTTACGAATGCTTGGGATATCCAACAATCATCCACAGAACTGACTTTACCTCGAGCTTGTCCGGATTATTCTTTTAGACATAGGCTGGACAACCCCAAATCTTAACATACATAAGATATGGGCTCTTCCCATTCCATATCACATATGAAGTGGTAGGCGACTGATTTGATTGGAACCCTATTCAATAGGTATGCAGCTTCTCAAGTGCATAACTCCCAAAAGGAAATAGGAAACTCAGTAGTGCTCATCATAGAGCACACCATATCAAATAGGGTGTATTTGCTCCGCCCCGATACACCGACGTGCTGTGGTGTATACGGAGGAGTAATGCTGAGAGAGAATCTCATTCTCCTTTAGAAAAGTCCAGGAATTCCGTGCTCAAGTATTCTCCTCCTTGATCTCATCAAAGGACATAATACTTATACCCGTTTTTGTTTATATACTTCTAACTTATATTATGTGAATATCTCAAAAGCTTCGGACTTGTGTTTCAACAAGAACATATGTCTGAATCTTGAGAGATAAACTGTGAATTTAATGAAGTATAAAGAACCGGTCTTGGCATGTGTAGACAGGGGACCTTACATACATCATCATGTATCAATCCCAAGAGTTCACTAACTCTTTCTCTGTTTCCATTAAACAGAGCTCTGGTCATTTTATCTTTGTGACATGACCGGCAAGTTTCACAAGATGTAAATTCAAACTAATTTAACTATGCATCTAAATGTAACTTCAGCTAGTCGGGTCGCATTGATATGACCAAGTCTACAATACCTCAAGAAGGATTCGTTCATTTCTGAACTCTTCCTCTTGTGTGTGTTCTATACGTTAAGAACCGTGGTTTGATTTAGAACGTCTATATTTTTAGATAACGTGCCTGAACCGATCAACTCTTGATATTGGAAATGTTCAAAACATTATCCAACAATACAAAATTATATCCTTCTTTACTAATAAAGTGACTGATATGATGTTGTATATCAGGTTCGGTATCTAATAACATTCGTTCAGAATCAATGTATTTGTTAATACAGAGTGATAACTATCAACAGACTTGGCTACAACACTTGCACCGTTTCTATCTCATGAAACTTATCACCCGTTCTCAGTTCTCTACCTATGTGTAGCCCATGTAACAAATTATATATTGTTGGATGCTGATCCGGTATCTCATACCCAGGACGTAAAGGATACTGAGAAACAGTTCTTTGTAATGAATACACCCGAAGAAGATGCATCAGCATGCACTTTCTTCATTTGGGCGGTACGGGAATTCTGGTAATTTCCTATTTCCTGCTCTATCTTATAACAATTATAAGTTGGAGTGGGACCAACTTTCCCTAGCGCAGTATAACAAGCGGGTTCGGTCAATACATCCGTATTATTATCTTGATTAAGGCGTGACATGGTCGCTACCTGGGAAGAGAGAGAAGAAAACACTCAGCGTATGCTCTTGCAAGATTAGATTGGTTATTAATATATCTAATCAGGATGTCT
Organism: Agapanthus africanus; assembly: GCA_030015575.1. NCBI lineage: Eukaryota > Viridiplantae > Streptophyta > Magnoliopsida > Asparagales > Amaryllidaceae > Agapanthus > Agapanthus africanus. The sequence goes on along the minus strand of CM057345.1, from coordinate 249,342,862 downwards.
CCCACTGTTTTAGTCAAATCTTCCTTCAAACCCTAAAAGGAAAGACTAGCCGGGATTAATTACACCCTACAAGTTCGCCAATCTTTTAGCCAGGCCAGTGTCGGTACTTTGAGGGAGGTTCCCCGTGCTTTCGCACGGACCTAATTAAAATAAACCTCGTTTTCCCAGGGGCATAATCCTGTTAACACCTTTCTAGACACCTACTTGATCGGCTAATTGTAATGTGTAAAACTCTCACAAGAGTAACTCTTACTCGCAGCGGGTATCGGGATCCAACTATCTCATAGAAGGTATGCAATCTCATTGCAAATTTCAACACTTGAAATTCGCAATAACATTTTACCCCTAGCGTCCTATGACCTTGACGGAGATCAACAAACCATATGCTGCTAGTCATTTCCTGATTGAATTAAACCCACCCGCACGACCCTTGACGGAGGTCAACAAGGCCGCAGGACTACCCTAAAACAATCTGCATCATATGCATAAGCAGATAAATACTAGTTAGCTACCGCACACTACGCCTTGACGGAGGTCAACAAACGTAGTATGAATACTAAGTAGAACTTATCTGAAATGAAGGAGGGCTATGACAAGTTTTTAAGAAAACCCTTTGCGTAATGAACTTGATATCGTTGTAGAATCGAGTGATTTTAAATGGAATATTTTTGAGGCCTTTTCTAGTTTTGCTAAAAGGTCACTCCCGGTGAAGGGATCGTCGGCTCTTTCCTCATCGAATAAGGTGCAGGATATTTCGCAAATACCACTATGCAAAGCAAAAACTATAGAAGCAATAAAAAGACAAACCGAGTATGCAGCATCTGCTAGTTTCGCTAAAGTGGTCACTCCCGGTGAAGGGATCTCGGCTATTTCCTTATCGAATAAGGTGCTGGATGTTCTACAAGGAACACCGCTATGCAAAGAAAGAACTAGAGCTACCAGTTTTTGAACAAGTTTCTACAACATCTTTAGGTTTCTTTTATTTCCTTAATCTCATTAATGAAGTCCCATTATATTATGCTTCACAAGCATCAGATTTGAAACGAAATCAACAATATATAATATATATCTCATATATATAATATAAACATTCGTCTCAGGCAGTAATATAATCTCATCACAGAACATTGCAGCAGAAGAACATATATGATGTATTGGATATACTAGGACGTCCGTGTTTTAATACGAGCCTGTATAAAATACGGATTCCATGGTCGCGATGAATAGACAAACCCACATCGCTAGACCCCTACGAGAGCGGCAAGTAACTCTGCCAGTTCTAGAGTTAGGAGACCTGGTCTCGACTCCTCGAGATGGTGTCCCACTGGACCCTAGAACCCGGTTACTTGTGCTCCCCGCCTTAGGTCTACCTAATGCAGAAAAGTAAATAATATACAATGGTGACATCATCCTCAGCCCGGAAGTTCCCCAATAAAAGAATATTACATACAATTAAATTTTACATGAATGAAAATGAAAAATTCTCATCTCACATAAAACCCCCGGTTATTCAAAACACGACGATCCAATATAACATATCACAGCAACACATAATATCTCATATCATCAACGTAAGTAAATATGCGTACCCCAATTGTCGTTGATGTATAGCAACGAAACCGGCGATACACCACATATAACACTTACGGTCGCAGAAAAGAAAGTGTAAAACTACAAAAGTTGGAATCCGCAACCACCTTAGACATCGCATGCCTAACCAAATGAATCCCTTAGACATCGCATGCCTAACAATTATAAACCCCGCATTTTAGTCTCGATCTCGAAAACACTTTTCAATATCAAGTCGGGCAATTCAACAAGATTCTGACATCCTGATCGAATGCTCGTCGCAAACTTTATTAGACGGCCTCACCCCCGGATGCCGTCGACGAAGTGCACTAAGGCGGAACACCGCTGCCGCAAGCACCCGAATGGATGCTTTTGGCGACGGGGTTCTCCTACAGTCACTTGGTCGGGGCTATGGGGTGTGGCTGTCTATTAAGTTTACCCGGCGAGTATCCGCGTACGCTACGTGATTGCGATGGATTTTTGATCGCATCAAAATTCCGTGGCAACCGATCATCTGAGACAGAACTGCTAGATTTATAACATTCAAATTAGTTATCTCATAACTACTTGTGGATTCCAAATATTGTATCACATTCCAGATAAATAGACAATGTTAAACTTTCTGATCGAATAATCAAACACCCAAGTTTTTCCAAATGGCTCAACACTTGAGCGGAGTTCAAAAAGTATCCATTACATGCCACAGTACTAATGGTCCAGCCGTAGAAGGGTCAAACCAACGCCTCACATGTGGCAACGCCGTACTGCCCCAAACCCTAAGGTTTAGAGGCGGTTCAGACGGTCACATAATCGAGTTAAGGTTTGTGTTCTTCTAGAGGGTCCACCGCTTTACTTGCATGACTAAGAACGTTCTTAAACTACGGAAAAATCCAACACTTGGAAATTTTCCGGCAGGGGAAAAAGTAAGTTATTGATATCCGTTCGAACCTTTTAACACGTTCTAAATTACCCGGAAAAATTAAACGAAGTTAAACTTTCCGATCGAATCAACAAGTTCCCAATACATCCCAGAAAACTCAACACTTGAGTAGAATTAAAAATTCCCAGAACAATGAAAAAAGACCCAAGAATATATACCTGAAGTAGTGGGCCCCATATTCACTGTTTGGCCGCGGAACCGCCGCAAAACGCGTTGTTTCGCCGCGGTTCCACGGTCATATTGGTGAGTTGGAGGTCCGTACTTCATAGTAATTCTTAGATTTCCCTGCTTAATTTTCTGACTATTTTTAATATGAAAAATGCCAACTTTTGAAACTTTTTCCAGAAACTAGGTTTTATAGGGTATTCGGAGTTCGTTCGGACTTTAAACTTCGCCTAGATTTCGTCTAAAGCTCTAGCTTGGCTCTGATACCACTGTAGGGTTACTAGGCACTCTCACAAGGTTCTACAAGGCATTAACCATACCCGATTTAAATTTTAGACGTGCCGAACAACCCTAACCAAGATGTTAGACTAGAGATTATGCGAAACAAAGCAAGTAAACAACTTTACTTCTATGAGTTTGGGATTACAACCTTTGTAGTCCGGTCCTTCACTTCATAAAGCTCCGTGTTGAGGTCCTTTCGCTGCGATCATCGAGTATCCGGACTCTAGAGAGGCTCCACAAAACAAATATGCAAGCTTCTTCCGATATTCGATAACAAAGATGATCTACCTTGAAGAAACTCAAACCCAAGCTCTTGCTTTACTGATCAAGTATTAGCAAAGCAAACACCCTAATCTAAGTGGCAAGAATAGATAAGGATGATGATGTAGGAATTTAGCTCTCATTTATTTTCAATTTCTCACTCATTTTCATCACTAATGGAAAAAGCTAGAAAGCTTTTCATTAAGGAAGAAGAAGAAGAATTATCAAATCCTTTTGTGATGAATAATGAATAACTCAAGTGTGAGGTAAGAAATGCAACCATGGTATGAGTGAGAAGAAGTAACCTTTGTAGAGATTTAACTAAGGTTAAAGGGTTGGGTTGGATTAAACAAATATCTTTAGAAAATATCATAACAAATATCTTTGCTTAAAACAAAAGCAAAGGTTCTAGAAGCTACTAGAAAGAATCAACCCAAATCAAACCCTAACTATGTTTAATCTCCACTAATCATTTTGCATTTATAACCATAACAAGTTACAATATTATATATCACATATACAATATTTATTGTAACAAAATAAAATAATACAATTAACACATATCGCATATATATCAATGTATTACCCGAGTGAGAAAAATAATCTTTTAGTGAGCTTATATTAGTTAATGTAATTTAATATATCAAATATATAATTATACATTAAATTATCGAATCAACACTTGATCCGATAATCCGGCTATTTCCAAATAACCGACTAATATAATCTATATCAGTTCATCAAATCAACACTTGAGCCGATGACCCGGCTATATCACATATACCCGACCGATATCTCATATCGCGAGAATCTAATACGGTATCACATACACGTATTGTTCTCGGTCCCGCACATATCATATATGTGCTCCTACTCCATTTTGCCTGAGCTAGGAAACCTCTGTGTAGGACTCTAAAGAATCGTCAATACACCGGCAGTAGGTGATGATCATATCAAACACCCACAAGCAGCAAGCGGTCAGCTAAACGTAACAACCACCCAGGTATTGAGTGATCAGATGATCAACAAACAAGCCTGTACTTTCTCCCGTGAATCCAATCAGTAACACACCCGTACAGTCCGGTCTCTTCGTCTGATATGTCGCATATCTCGCCTAGGGGTGGTAAACGTCAGACCCCAGTAGCTTGATAAGTCGTGCCGATATGAGGTTCATAACAGTTCGAGAAACTACTGATAACACTTACCAGTAAATCTCAGCAACCCTGGCCAGGGATTTCCAGTTATAGCCAATCGAACGCAACGCAACATCAACTCCGTATACCGGGAGAGACGAAACCCCTCCTATCGCTCATTGCCTCCATGTGATTCGGGACTGTACCCAAAAGCCACCTTTTTGCATGCCCTCTAGGACGTGGTATGATGGAAATCAAAGCACAGTGGGAATCACACAAGACTTTATGACGATCTCGGGTCTACAGACTAACCTGTACCAGTGTCACCAGAGAACTGCCATCTGACGTGAGGTCTAATACCATCTGGGAGTTCTCGGCGAGTCCGTCCAGTGTACCCAGTCTCTACTGAGCACCCGTATACCATCTCCGATGTCAAACACCAATGGATATGGGATCATCTATTGCCCATCACATGGGTCAAGAAGCGCATACGCTAGTCTACTCTGGAGTATTGATGCCCTGTCTCGGTACTCCCACGACTAGGAACATTTGAAGGATGTACTTGGCGACTACACTGTCCCCATTAGTATGATCCGTATCATAGTCATGGTAGTCAAGTACTCATCCTAAGGGCTTTATCAACATGTAACATAGAGACAATCAGAGTACATGTTAAGATAAAGAGCAACCAGATAGCGTACTATCATGTCGAGCAAGAAAGTCCTCCCTATATATATCTAAGCATCCACTACAATATACATCGTATGTACAGTAATGGCCTCTAGGGCATACATATAACTAACATCCACCAGCATCCAAACCCGTTACTCCCAACAGTGGCTAGCTGGCCGTTTGAAATATGGGGAACCGACATAATTGGGCCCATTGAACCGGCGTCATCCAAAGGGCATCGGTTCATATTGACGACAACTGATTACTTCTCTATGTGGGTAGAAGCAGTACCGCTAAGAGAAGTGAAGACGGAGAATATCCTCCATTTCTTCAAGACGCACGTCATCTATCGGTTCAGCACTCCGCTACGGATTATCTTCGATAACAGGCCAGCCTACAGAAGTCACAGAATCAGCCGCTTCGCACAGCAGGATAACATAGACTGGAGATACTCTTCGGTCTACAATCCCCGAGCTAACGGTCTAGCTGAGGCTTTCCACAAAATCTTGACAAAGATCCTAAAGAAGACGGTGTCCAAAAATAAAAAGGATTGGCACGAGAGACTGCATGAAGCTCTCTGGGCATATCGAACTACCTTCAAAACGGCCATAAATACAACCCCATTCGCGTTGGTATTCGGCACGAAAGCAATACTCCCCTTAGAAATAGAGCTACCCTCCATCCGAGTAGTGGTTCATTACGAGCTAACAGAGGAAGAGAATGCTCATCTTCGGCTTGAGAAACTCGACGCCCTCGATGAAACTCGTATCACGGCGCAGAAAAACCTAGAAGCTTACAAAGCTAGAATGACGAGCTCATACGAAAGGTTGAGTAGGACGAGAACATTCCGCCAAGGCGAACTCGTGCTAATTGTCAAAAGACCTATGATCCCTAATCATACCAAAAGTGGGAAATTCGAGCCAAACTATGAGGGCCCGTACATTATAGACAAAGTCTACCAAGGTGGGGCTTACTTGCTCATTGATATGCGTGGCGAAAGACCGTTTCGGCCAATAAACGGCCGATTCCTCATGAAGTACTACGCCTGATGAGTCACGAACCAGGTTAATGATAGATGACGACGTCTATGTCCGCTTGCTATCTTCTTGAGTCAAGAATCTAAAAGTAGTATCCAATGGACCAAAACGTCCTTAAACTAACAATGGACCGTAATGTCCATAAACTAACTGTGGACCGAAACGTCCCTAAACTAACAACGAACCGAAACGTCCCTAAACTAACAACGGACCGCGATGTCCTGAAACTAGCTACGGACCGTAACGTCCTTAAACTACTACGAACCGCAGCATCCTTAGGCTAACACGGCACATTAAAAAAACTGGTACGTCCATATGCGAAATGGACACGGATGAAAACCCGAAAGGGCTCCGTGAGTAAAAACAGCTGGGCTACCGGCGAGTTTGTGAAAACCCGAAAGGGCGCAGACTCATAAAAAAATTCGTGCACACTTGCAAAGTCCTCTCGACTTTGTAAGGAGAAAATACCCGCGTGAGATCCTTACGACTCCAAGGGAGCAACACACTTAGGGATCCCCACAATTCCTGAGGAGAAATTACGCTTACGAGATCCTCACGACTCGTAAGGAGAACCATCTTATGAGACCCTCACGGCTCATAAGATTCAAAAGCCTTAAGCTACAGGGATCTGAATCTGTATTTAAGCCATCACATTTCCCAGACTTCACAACAAACGGTTCAATATTGATCCTTGTATACAATCCAAGGGCACAAATAAACATCTCCCCCACCAAGTTCCACCGATGGCGCAAAATGTCCTCATGTGGTGAACGACACTTGTAAGTCCTCTCGACTTATAAGGAGAAAACACTCTTATAAGATCCTTACGACTTCTAAAAGAACACACTTAAGAATCCTCATGATTCCTAAGGAGAAAATACGCCTACGAGATCCTCACGACTCGTAGGGAAAGACACCTTTATGAGACCCTTACGGCTCGTGAAGTCAAAAGACTTAGTCGACAGGATCTTAACCCTGTTTGCTAAGCCACCTTTGTTCGAATTGACAAAGGCAAATGATGATTCTCTCCTTGTAATATCCCAGTTGTGGCGATGCTGATGCCTAAATCGGTATCAAATTCCAAGTTACATACTCGTAGCAAAAAGTCAGCGAGCTATAAAAGCATATGAAATAGCCGAAATGATAGGGCAACTTGCAACGAAATCAGCAAGAAAAAGATATGCAAACAAAAAATAGCCGAAATGATTGGGCAATCACGACTTTCGCGATAAAAAGCTGAAATGATAGAGCATCGCCGAAAGAAATAAAAAATATATATAATAATGAAAGAATGAAACTTTTACCCTACAGACGAGTCCATACTGACCCATGTATACAATCCATGGGCATAAACGAAAAGGGAACCACATTTCCCCACCGGGCTCTTTCAAACGGAGAGTCAGATCTCAACGGAAACATCTACAACATAGAGATCAACAACGGCATTCCTCCTTATTCCAGCAGGATACGGACGCGACACCACCATTCGGAGCCACGGCAATGTCCCCAGCTCCAAGACTCTATTGTTCACAGACAACCTAGAGTCAACCCGGACACCGTAGAAAGTGGAGCAAGTCAACCCTGACACCGCAGAAAACGGAGAAAGTCAACCATGACACCGCAGAAAGCGGAGCAAGTCAACCATGACACCGCAGAAAGGGGAGCAAGTCAACCCTGATACCGAAGAAAGCGGAGCAAGTCAACCCTGAACCCGCAGAAAGCGGAGCAAGTCAACCACGACACCGCAGAAAGCGGAGCAAGTCAACCCCGACACCGCAGAAAGCGGAGCAAGTCAACCCCCACACGTGGAGCAAGTCAACCCTGACACCGCAGAAAGCGGAGCAAGTCAACCCTGACACCGTAAAAAGTGGAGCAAGTCAACCCTTCACCTCCCCATCGTAAAGCAACGCTTCGACTCGGAAATACGTCAACCCTTGACCTCCCCATCGTAAAGCAACGCTTCGACTCGGAAATACGTCAACCTTCGACCTCCCCGTCGGAGCAATGCTTTGATTCGGAAACAAGTCAACTCACCAACCACTTACGAGTCCTCTCGACTTGTAAGAGAGAAAATTCTCTTGTGAGATCCTTACGTCTCTCAAGAGAAAATGCACTTAGAAATCCTCACGACTCCTATGGAGAAAATACACCTACGGGATCCTCACGACTCATAGGGAGAAAATTCTTTATGAGACCCTCACGGCTCATAAACTTGAAAAGTCTTAGGCAGCAGACCTGAACCTGTTTCCTAAACCATCGATACCCTACAAAGAGTTCAAGATGAATTGTTATCTACTATCTACAGGCCACACTTGCCATAATTACATGCCACGGAAATAGAGGTCCTACTCAAGAGTACATAAACTGCTTTGCGCCAGGTCAAAACAAAAAGGCATAACCCATGGACGTCAACCACATACTATGCGAGGCAGTAAAGAGAACATTTGATTCGCATCCAATTAAGCGTTCGAAGCGTACCCACTCATGTATGTGCGAAAAGGATTAATACATAAAATAAACGCATAGAAAGGAAAAATTTGTTATTCATACCTCAGAAAATTCTTACATTGATGAAAACAGTAAACAAAAACATCATTAAAATGTTTACAATGGTAAAACACTAAATCCGGGACATGGATTGAGAAATTCAGAAGTAAGGTCGTCTAAAATACTTCTGGCTTCTCTGACCATTTTCATGTGCATCCTCTTACGAATGCAAGCGTCAAGATCCTCGCTGATGTCGTCCGTCCTTTAATAGGCAGCGATTATCGTCTTCTGTTGGAAAATTTGATGCTAGATATCAACAAGATTATCTCGCCGCTTCTTCGAGATCATGCCCATCAGATATACTGAGTGCACCTTGTCTTCAGCATCATCCTGTGCCTTAAGCGGCATGGCTTCATAAAATCCAGGAACTGTGTTCCAAATCGCTCTCAGGACGATCATCAAAAGGGCGGAGCGGGGAGGAAGTAGTCGACCGTTGTATTCATTAAAGCGACTCATAATCTCAGTGCATTGAGCATTTGTAAACTCCTGGTTTTGACAACGGCCTTATGCGCGAATGTATCCATAAGAAATAATTTCGTTAAGATCATACAGATGAGCGGCCATAGTGTCTTAAAAGGAAAATCAGTAAGAGTTTAGTGGACAGACTGATCAAGAAAATGCATATTGAAACAGACACGGGAATTTAAACAACTCTTGATATTCTCACGGAGAAAACATGTTTTGATTAAGACACCCAACAGATTCAAATTTGTGCAAATAAAGGAGAAATCCTAAAAAGATTCTCATTTAATGAGAGGCTCATTGGGCCAAGAAGTAAACTCCCTTGAGAGCAGCGCTCTGTAACAGAAATGACATCTGTCAAAATTAATGATGAAGGGAATAAAAATTCCCCCAAAAATTCTAAAGAGCTATGCTCTATGAAAATGATGGAGTTATCCATCAAAAAACCTAAAAAGCAAAGCTTTTGCTGAGTTAAAAACTCCGAGATCTCTAAGATCAGCAAAACGAACTGTAAGAGTTCTTCATTAATGGGTTAAGAAACCCTAAAAGAAGATTTTTTGATCTATGATCTAAGAAGAGCAAAGCTCTGTTTTCATTTAACGGGTTAAGAAACCCTAAAATCCACATTAAAATTTATGATCTGAGAAGAGCAAGGCTCTGTTAATGGGTAAAACCCTAGATTATGAAATGATTCCTTCAAAATTTTGATCCTTACCAAAAATTTTGGCAAGGTTGTGACTCTAGAAGAGTTTCTTAAGGCAGAGAGCTTTGCTCTGAAAGAGAATTAAATTCTCAAGAACAAGAAAGCAAGAAGATGAACAGCAATCATCTCAAGGGCCAAAGGTCCTATTTATGAGTGCTGGAAGTCGATCCAACTTCCAACTTGATCTAACGGTGGAAAGGCTGCCATCGCTACACTCACGTGTGAGCCACGTGAGCGCAACGGTGGGGGACAGTTATTTCCCCAATCAGAGAGCAAAGCTCTGTTCAAAATTTGAAATTTGAACTGAGGCAGCGCCTCACGTGCAAAGCACGAAAGCGCTGGCACCAAGAGCACCGACGCTAAGAGTCGAAGACTCTGAGGCAGCGCCTCACATGCAAAGCCTGATAGCGCTAGCGCCAAGAGCACCAAGCGCTAAGAGCCAAAGACTCTGAGGCAGCACCTCACATGCAAAGCACGAGAGCGCCATGCGCTAAGAGTTAAATACTTTGAAGCAGCTCCTCACATGCAAAACACGAGAGCGCTCGCGCCAAGAGCGCCAGCGCTAAGAGTCAAAGACTCTGAGGCAGCACCTCACGTGCAAAGCACGAGAGCGCTAGCGCCAAGAGCGCCAAGTGCTAAGAGTCAAAGACTCTGAGGCAGCGCCTCACGTGCAAAGCACGAGAGCGCCAAGTGCTAAGAGTCAAAAACTTTGAAGCAGCGCCTCACGTGCAAAACACGAGGGCGCTCGCGCCAAGAGCGCCAGCGCCAAGAGTCAGAGACTCTGAGGCAGCGCCTCACGTGCAAAGAACAAGAGCGCCAGCGCTAGAACTAAATATTCTCTATCCTTGGATCAAAGATCCAACGAAGATAATAAATCATCAAATTACAGAATTAAATTCTGTTGAGAGAATACTCCTCAAATCTTTCTAAACAAGAAAGATTGTGCCCTGTAAATCAGAGCACCGTTGGATCAAAGATCCAATGGTGATTAAAAATCACCAAGATACAGAATAAGTTCTGTATAGGAAAATATTTTCCCAATCTTGTTAAAAACAAGAAAAATATCTTCTGTAAAACAGAAGCCCTTGGATCAAAGATCCAATGGTGGGAAACATCCCCTAATCAATCAGAGATCTCTCAATGAGAGATTTCCTTATCTGATTCAACAAATCAGCCTCTACTATATAAAGGACTCAAGACTACAAGTCTTATACAGAAGAACCCCCCCAAAAAACTTCAAGTTCTCAGAAAAGAAAAGAGAGAAGAGAAAGCTCTAAGAAGAAGAATTTTCTTCAAGGTAAATAAAATAGAGATCAGATCATCTCAAGGGTTTAACCCTCATAAAAAGAACATAGTTCTTTCCTCGGATCTGAGATCCATGAGACAAGTCTCCCAGAAATTAGAATTTAATTCTTACGTGGATGAATTTGTTCTTAGGGATCAAAGATTCGGGGAAGAACAAAGAATTGAACTTTGCAGAATATAATACACGAAGGGAAACACAACGCCAAGCGCTACCAAGTAAAGAGTGCTTAGCACTCAATGGCTGGCATTCAGCGCCAAGCGCCTCACGTGCTTCTCACGTGGGCGTTATTTTTATAAAGAGCGCTCTGCACTCATTGGTTGGCGCCAAGCACCAAGCGCTCCACATGCTCATCACGTGGGCGCTTTTTTTTAAAAAGAGCGCTCTACACACATTTGTCATGACCCAAAATTTGGATGTGACCGGCACTTAGATCGTATAATATCTAAAGATATCTACACAATCCGAGTAAGCCAAAAACCAAGATCAAAACCCTTTTTTCGGAACTTTTAGGAAAAATTTAGTTTTTAAGTAAAAATCGCAGTTTTATGTAATTAAGATTTTAACCGTAACATCCTATAGAAATAATAATAAAACAGTTATAAAGTGTTTAATTAGGTTCCATCCCTAGTTGGGATCAACAATGTGAACAGCGGAAATACACATACACTTGATATGACATCAATAAAGATCTTAGGCATAAGTAAAAGAAATACCATTTAACATAACCACACTATCTCAACTGTCACATAATATACATACAACTACCTCTCATTCTAAGTCATAATACAGGGTCTGATGGAGATTTTCTAGATTCAATATACAATACCAAAAAGGGGAGGTTACTATATATGTAACCCACCTATCAAAAGATGCGATAAAAGCTGATACGTGGACCTGCACTGCTGCTAACCGTCCACTCAACTCCTGCAAGGAACTATGGCACAATGGGGGTGAGTTGGCAACTCAGTGAATATAACTAACATATAACGGCTGATAATCTAAATATGACGAATTAGAACTAATTTCAACAATAATGAATACCATACATGATAACAAGTGGAGGAATGAATATGTAGTACTTCATATATGAACCAAAACTGAAATCTCATCAATTATTTTCTAAATCATATTCATTTTTCTCTCCGTGCCTAACATCGGCACAAATTTTCGATATTACATCAGGCATCATTCCTCGAACGATCCTGTAATCAATAACACCGGTCGGTATCAAGTAGATATATGCCGTGTTTCATAACTGTATTCGGTATCGAATCACCTCGTTAGGCTCCCCGCCTAAAGTGCTACTATCCTGCCCCTTGGTCTCGACCGGGTCCACCATGTATCCAACTGTATCCCCACCGACTCAGTCTGGATAAAATTGAAAATCCGTAACCGTATACCCACCGACTCAGTCCGGAATGAAACCAAATCATAAAAATGACATATCATGGTGGACGTGACACATAATCACGAAACTCTCTGATTTTTCGTAATAGTATATGAAAACTTAAAACCCTAATTTCTCAATAATACAAATGCCTCTTATATCAACTACTAATACTTGAGTACGAAATATAATGTCATATATGCTAATTACTACAATTATTGACTACTTAAGGTATGATACGAATCATTTTTAACAAAATAATTTCTAAGTGTGAAGCGACATGTTAATACCGACGAGATGTAGTGTAACATGTAGATATGTGCATGCGCAGCATAACTTGTCGATAATGGTGCAGTGTTCTAACAAATATTAATCGTGGAGATATATATATATATATATATATATATATATATATAGATTTTAGAATGCATATGATAAAGTTAACATACAAAAGCAAAACTTGAATTTAAATCTAACTACGGGCGTAGCACGCCATCTTTACAAGATCTCCCGGTAGATGTTTAGTCTACTCACCGGAATACGTCGTAACTACTCAGTAATCGCCAATCCTTTTCCTTTCCTCGCGGCCTCTGAAGTCCCCGCACTCAAATCTAACATTTTATTAACTTGTATAAGAAAATGGCTACATTCTAATACGGCAAAAATCAAGAAAACACAAGTTGTACGTGCTAATTACACTACGTATGACTATTGCTAACGATCTAACACTTAACCTCCTTGAATGTAACGCCTTAAATTTCGGTTAGTGTTAGTTTAGACGTTAATGCGGGTTTACAGAAAAAAGTTTACCAATTCGGGTTCCTCAAATTTTATAATATTTAATTAATAATTTATTATTATTTGTTATGGGCATGCACGCACGTATGCACGTAAATGTGAGGGTTTGTTTGTGCTAAATCTAGTTTGGCAAGCTTGACACTTAACCGTTATTTAATCCTTACTTTAATCCTTTTGCCTTAACCCTAATCCTTAACCATTTCCTTGAAATTTGTTTGGGTGTGAGAGGTGGCATGATGAGTGGTACGAAAGCATTAATGGTGAGTTAATGCTAATGGTTATACCCACCTCATCTCTCACCCTACACTCACCTCCCTCTCTCTTTATCATTCACACTCTCTCATTTCTCTCTCTCTTTTATTCTCTCATTCCATTCTTTCCCTAAACCGAACACTTTCATTTCTCTCACCAATCCATCTCAAATTATTCATAAAACTCACAAAATCACACCTTTTGCTTGGATTTGCCTCTTGGATGCATAGGAGCTTGGATATCTATGATCTTTGAGTTCTTTTGGTTAGGTAATGATCCCTATCTGTTCTTTATATAGTTTTTGTGTTGTGTAGACTTTTAGTTTCAGTTTAGATAGCGTAAAGTTAAGTTTTTGTGCAAATATCGTATTTTTAGTGTCGATTTGTGATATCTGTGACCTGCTGTGACCTGCTGTGACCCCGAGATTTTTCTAGAAAACCAAACAATGTAGTTGTGTTGTACCTGTGACCGTAGGACCTCACCTGTAGCACGAACCCACCTGCTCGGATCTCGGCCGGCGACATGAAGGCGAATTCCGGCAACGCCGGATTTGGGTTGGAATTGGGGTTTGGGTTTTTGAGGGTAGCTCTATTCTTTGGTTTAGGTGTGTTTAGTTCTGTTTGATTATTTAGTTTTCTGTGTATGCAAAATATGTGATCACATAGCTAGTTTCTTGTGTTACGACTACGCGCGATACGTTATCCGACACGGTCCGTGCACTTCGTGCTGGTTTTGCTCTTGGGTTGGTTTCGTCGTGTCGCTGCGTACGTTAGCCACAATACGAACACTTGGGAGTAGGTTTGGAGTCTGTGTGTCGGTAAAACGTAGTTCGTACGTGTTTTTGGTCGTTTGCTAATATACACTTGTGTTATCGTTTTGTTGTTTTAGGTTCGCAGGCGGGGTCTTCGGATGCTGCGAAGAAGGGGAAACAGGTGGTAGGCTTCACTTAGCCAGGAGCGTTGGTGGGTAGATTTAACATCTACAGGGGAATCGCCCGCATGGCGTTATGCGTCTGGGCTAGAGATGACTTTACTTTGTCGCATATTCTATTTCATATTTAGAGTTGCGCATACACCCTATCGCTTAGTTACTTGTTGTCCTTGGACTAGCATCCTTAGGACACTGCACTATTATTGACGACTTATGTTGCACGAGCACCGATTGTATGCCACACACACCATCAATAATTTCCATGACATGCACAACACCCATACTTATATGATATGGTTTGGTTAGGGATATTGAGACATTGATTCATATTTCTTTATGCATATGACTTATAGTATACCTGTATACCTACATGCTTACACATATGCCGTGACTTGCTTACATGCTAGTTACCAGTATTGCCTATAGGTTATTGTACCATTAGCGATAGGTACACACACATAATGACATGGCTACGTGTATACCTTGTATGCATACCTTGCTTATACCTGGAGGGTATATTACATCATTACTGATCGGTAGATACATATACCTTGCTATACTTACATGTTACCCATATTTCTGGTTATAGCTACACGTGCACCTTTATTTGATGTTATATTGGACTTGAAGAATTAGGAACCGCATGTTTTATATTTTAACTGGTTGCAGTTAAATTGCAGATTTTCCTTTATACGCTTGAATTTCAGTTTCATGTTGTGTATATTATATTCATGGATTTTCGCATTGAGATATGGATTTTCATGATGTTTTATGGATTTGGGGACCGTGGTAGTTTCATGAAATTATGCATTATTTGAAAAACCTGATTTCTCTTGATATGATATTTCTGCAGCCACCATGAGTTTTATCGGTTCTGATTATATACCCAATTCGAGGAGCGGGAGGCACCGTCTGTGGGTACATGGTGGGGCCCGGAGGTACCCCGGGGCAAGAGTCGATGTAACATGCCCATGAGCCTGGCAGGGGAACCATACCATATGGTGACATTATCTATGACTCGGCGGTTATCGTGGGGATACCGACGGGAGTCATGTACGTATGGATACGTCGAAAGACGAGGGTCAGAGCTAGGCACTCGGACTTTTCGGTATATCGTATGATACGTACCTATCAAGGGGCGAGTCGTGGTGACAGCACCTGATAGATCAGTATTTATGTGTCTATGTGAGATTCTTGGTTTCATGATATTTTTATTCCAATATATGTATATATTAGTCGAGTGGGACGCTAATATATATGTATACATATCGATTCATATACTTCATCATATTTATTCATGCAAACATACAGGATATGTGGGATATACAGATATTGTACACATAGGATAAATGGGATATACTAATATTGTAGACAGAGGATATGTTGGATATACCGATATTGTACACACAGGATATGTTGGATATACTGATATCGTACATACAGGATATATGAGATCTACATGATGTTGTACATTCGGGATATATGGGATATACTTGATGTTGTACATTCAGGATATATGAGATTTACTTGATTTTGTACATTAAGGATTTATGAGACTTAGATGTTATGAGAGCCAATTTGGGGGCTGATTTGTGGAAATTGGGATTTGGATTGTCTTGTTGGATTTTGGTCCTACCAAGAGGTTAGGATTTCCGTGGGAATGACATATTTTATTCCATACTCCTTATTTATTGTTTATGCACTATTTCATGTATTAGTAGTACCTGATAAAGTACCTTCCATGACTGTTGCATTTACATACTTTATTTTATATGCATTATTCATTTATTAGTAGTACCTGATAGAGTACCTTACATAATTGTTGCATACAGATTGTCATATTATTGCTTCATGTATTAGTTGTACGTGCTAGTGTACCTTTCATATCTGTTGCATTACATATGACCATTCATTGCTATTAGTTGCAATGTGTTAGATTCGCGTTGTACGTGCTTACTCGCGATTACCTGCATATGTTATTTACTATTCACGAGTTGGCAACTCACCCCCGTTGTGCCACAGTGTTTTGCAGGCGTTCCTCAGGATAGTCAGAGGCACGGCTATTTTCATCCATCGTATCATCTTTGCTGCGGATACCGCTTCGCCTGACAGTCTGCAGTTTTGCTTTGGTAGGTTTTGCGGTTATCCAATGTTGCTTATTGTATATTCGTTGGATCCTGTACTCTCCATCTACCATTATCTTGTATGACTTAGAGACATAATGTGAGGACGATATTGTATTTCATTTTGTGACTTGGAGGTCTTTTATGCAGTTTTATTCATATCGTCTCTTTCTTCGCTATGGCGTCGTATATCTGTTGTTGGTGGTTGTTTTCCGCCGTTGGGCGTGGGTTTTGCTCCCGTTTGGGATGCTTTTACTTATATTATGTTGTACCCATTTTGGGGGGCTTGTTTTACGAAGGAGGTGCTGCCAAAATTTTAAAGGAATAAAAGTTGTACTTTTAAAGAATTTGGTTTTAGATTTAAAAAGTTTTATCAATGTTCTTATTTCTTACTAATTTTGATGGTTTAGATTTGCTGGGTTTTCGGCTTACTTAAATTGCATTACGCCTGTAGACGTTGCGTAGTTTAAGGGCCATCATGTGCCATTTTCGGGTCGTAACAAAGTTGGTATTAGAGCGCTAGGTTTTATCTTTCGGAGTGTAGGATGAACTTGGTATGATGGAGTAGGTAGCTTAAGCAGAGTAACGTAGTGTGTGTATGTCCGCGGCATACTCACGACGCGGTGCTCCGCCTAAAGTAACCTAAGTGCAAATTGCATGAAATTCCTTCCTTGATGATACATATCCTTGTGATTCGATTTCCGTGTTCATATTGGATACTTCTTCCATTTTTAGCCTTTGTCGCCGATGACTATGGGGACTTAGAGTGATGTAGCGAGGGCCGAGGTCAAAGTTGACTCGTGTGGGACGAGGACTGGCCAGGATGGCACGCTCGTTGCATCGGAGTAGATGGATCCGCCTTCGATAGATCATATTGATAGGCTTGTGGCAGAGATGCATGACTTGCGCCAGACGATGAGTTCATTGGTTGAGGCCATTCGAGCGCAGCGACAGGAGGTGGTCACCCCTGTTACCCAGTTGTTCCTTGCAATCAACACGCCGCATTTCGTCACTTATACACCACCAATGGACGCAGCCCACTTTGACGAGGAGCGTCTTTCCGAGACTTTAGGAGTTCCGGAGCAGTGAAAGGCTCGTACAGGTGTACCAGCCTAGAGACTGAGGCTTAATCGTCGAGACAGATTTCGTGACCGTCGCGGGAGTAGCAGAGGCTTGGGACGAGGACAGTCGTTCAGCTCTCATCCCTAGGAAGGTCAGCAGCCATCGTATGGATGTTTTCGATGCGGGAGCCTTCATCACCACATCAGGGATTGTTCCTTAGTACCGCGTCAGACTCATGTTTAGAGAGGTCATGGTCGTGGAGGGTTTGTTCCGAGAGATCGGTCTGGCAGAGGAAGAGTTCTGACAGTTGTGGGTAGAGGGCAGACACGAGAGTTTGCTTCTACTCATCGGGACGCACGGGCATCCAATGCAGAGTTTTCAGGTATTCTTAATTTGTATGTTCTTTAATTCTTATGTTGGTTTTGTTCGGGATCTATGCACTTGTTGTTCTATACACTTTGTGCCTCGGTTGGGCTGAGAATTGTGTATGCTAGATCAGCCGTAGTTGTGTTAACTTCTGTCAGCGATTCTTTTGTTGTGCGACACGTGTTTCGGTCATGTGCCAATCGGATAGGAGATAGAGATTCGTCCGTCATTGTGATCCTTCTAGAGATGTTGGATTTGACGTTCTCCTTGGCAAAGACTGGTTAGCTATGTGCTAGACATCTGTGGACTGCCGCGAGGAAACAGTCAGGTTTTGTTTTCCCGGCGAGTTAGTTCTTGTTGTGCAGAAGGACAGTGGTGCCGCCTCTCACAGCTTGAATTCTGCCTTTTTCGCTAGTCGGCTTTTGAGGAGAGGATGTCGAGGATTCGTGGCTTTTATTCATGATACCGGAGCCACAGTGGGTTTGTTGGACCGGCTTCCCATCGTGTGGGAGTTTCTGACCTTGTTCCAGATGAGCCGGCGGAGCATAGGGAGCTTAAGGATCAGCTGCAGAGTTGTTTTTTGAGGGACTTGTATGTCCTAGTGTTTCTCTTTGGGGAGCTCCTATTATGTTCGTCAGGGAGAAAGACGGCAATTTGAGGTTGTGTGTTGATTGATCATCAATTGAACCGAGTTACGGTGCGGTCATGTATCCTTTACCTCGCATTGACGATTTCTTGATCAGCTCCAGTGTGCCTAAAACATTTTTCTATGTTTGTTTGGGATGAGGTCATCATTGGTTGCGGGTTCGGAGTGATGACATTCCGAAGACTGCTTTTGTGCGCGCTACGGGCAATATATGTTTTGGTGGTGTCGTTGGACTCAACAATGCCCTAGTAGCATTTGTGGATGTGATGAACCGGATTTCTTGAGACCGTTCCTCGACCAGTTGATTGTTGTGTTATTGATGACATTCTGGTCTTTTCTAAGAGTCGTGAGGAACGTGAGCAGCACTTGAGGATTTGTTTTGCAGATACTGGGAGAGCATCAGTTGTTTGCTAAATTCTCGGAGTGTTCCTTCAGGCTTGTTTGTGTTGACTCCTAGGTCTAGTAGTTACGGGAGAAGGTTTTCGTATGGACCCGAGGAGGATCGAGGCCGTACAGCTTTTCCCCATACTTATATCCGGGACAGAGGTCCGCAGATTTTGGGCTTAGCAGGTTTTTACCACCGTTTCGTGCAGGAGTGCTTGGGTATCGCTGCACCGTTGACTGAACTGACCGGGAAGGAGGCTCTTTTTCTGTAGACTGAGGCATGTGTGTGGAGTTTTCAGCAGTTGGAGATTCGGTTGACAACTGCACCAGTTCTTTCTTGTTTTCTGGTTCGGGTGACTTTGTTGTTTAACTGTGATGTTTCGCGAGTGGAGCTCGATTTTGCGTTGATGTGGTATTATAGAGTTATCGCTTTTGTTTCCCGATAGTTGGAAGAATTACGTGCAGGATTTTTCCCACTCATGATTTGGAGATGGCAACGATTGTCGTGCGTTGAAGATCTGAGGACACTACTTGTTCGGAGAGTCGTGTCAGATTTTCACGGACCACCAGAGCCTAATGTACATCTTCCTGCAGCGGGTTTTGATTGTTGAGACAGCGCCGTTGGATGGAGCTTGCGGAGGATTGTGTTTGTGAGATCCTTGTTACCGTTGCAAGGCGATTGTAGTAGCTGATGCTGGAGTCGTAGGCCCGGGGGTAGCTTGTTCCAGTTATGCGCAGTTCAGAGACAGTCTTCTGCAGATTTACTGTTCTTGTGCGATCGTTGAGTACAGCTAGGTTCTCCTCTACTGAGGGGACATCTTTCTCATGTCCGCGCCCGTCCACTTTTACTTAATCGTTTTCGCGAGGCACAGCCCGCCGATTCTCGTTTGTTAGTGAATCTTGAGCATACTCGGCTGGGTAAAAATTCGGAGTCCTTGATTGTGACCAGGGTGTGCTACGTTTAAGGACGCGTTTGTGTGTACCTGGTACTGTGGGGTTGAGATGCGAAATCCTAGAGCAGGCATATCAGTCAGCTTTCTGTGTTCATTCAAGTTCCACCAATTTGTGACATTACTTGTGAGATAGTTACGGGTGGACAGGGATGAAGAGTGAAGTTTCGGATTTCGTTCAAGGTGACTGTCTTGTTGTGAGCTTAGGTTGAGCATTTGAGACCGGATGGAGAGTTGCAATCTTTAACTGTTCCGGAGTGGGAATGGGAGCAGATCTCCATGAATTTCGTTGTGTTGTCTACCTAGGTCTAGACAGGGTGTGACTACATTCGGGTGTTTGTTGTCCGGTTATGCTCAGTTTGCTCAGTTGTTCTTATAAGTTTGTGCGTTTGCACGGAGTTCCTTTATTTGTTGTATCTAATGGAGGCACCCTGTTCGCCTGCCGACTTTGGCAGGAGCTTCAGGAAGCCTTGGGTACTAGTTGAGCTTTAGCTCCGCTTTTCCATCTGTGGGACGATGGTCAGTTAAGCGGACTATACAGACTCTGGAGGTTATGCTTGTGCGTGCGTACTAAGTGTTTTTTGGCAGTTGGGATCGTCACTTTCCATTGTTAGAGTTCTCCTTCGATAGCTGTTTTCAGGAGACATTCTAATTGGCAACCTTTAGGTTTTTTTGTTAGGTTGTGTCGATCGCCATTCTGTTTTCTGACTCTGCGTGAGTAGGATTTTTGGACCCCAGCTAGTCTAGAGACTTCGGAGATGATCCAGTTGGTTCAGGTCAGGATGAGGAGAGCCCAGTGCAGACAGAGGTCTTATGCCGATCGTGGTGGTCGCAGACTTGAGTTCACAGTGGGAGATCATGTATTCCTAAGGATTTTTCCGATCAGTGACGTGTTGAGTTTTGGGAAGCTTATCCCGGGATTGTAGGTCCTTTTGAGATCCTTAAAGCAAGTAAGTTCCGTTGCCTATAGTTTGGCACATCTGCCCAGATTATTGAGTATTCACCCCGTATTTCTTGTGTAGATACTTTGCAAATACCTTCATGACCTTTCTCACATGATTTATCATCAGACCATTTAGCTTGGACGCGATCTTTTCGTTCACGGGCAGCCATTTGTGTTAATAGCTCGGCAGGTGGAGAAACTTCGGTCAAGGGTCTTGCCATCTGTGGAGGGTTTTCTTGGGCGTAGCCGTATAGTGAGGTGATCACTTGGGAGGCTGCGAGCGAGATTTGGGAGTTTTGTACCCATCTCTTTGAAGGTACGCTTAGTGAGAATTTTAAATTCGGGGATGAATTTTTATAAGGGGGAGATTGTAACGTCTTAGATTTCGGTTAGTGTTAGTTTTGACGTTAATGCGGGTTTACTGTAAAAAGTTTACCAATTCGGGTTCCTCACATTTTATAAAATTTAATTAATAATTTATTATTATTTGTTATGGCCATGCACGCACGTGTGCACGTAAATGTGAGGGTTTGTTTCTGCTAAATCTAGTTTATCAACCTTGACACTTAATGATTATCTAATCCTTACTTTAATCCTTTTGCCTTAACCCTACTCCTTGATATTTGTTTGGGTGTGAGAGGTGGCATGATGAGTGGTATGAAAGCATTAATGGTGAGTTAATGCTAATGGTTACACTCACCTCATCTCTCACCCTACACTCACCTCCCTCTCTTTTTATCATTCACACTCTCTCATTTCTTTATCTCTTTTATTCTCTCATTCATTTCTTTCCCTAAGCTGAACACTTTCATTTCTTTCACCAATCCATCTCAAATTATTCACAAAACTCACAAAATCACACCTTTTGCTTGGATTTGCCTCTTGGATGCCTAGGAGCTTGGAAAGCTAGGATCTTTGAGTTCTTTTGGTTAGGTAATGATCCCTATCTGTTTTTTATGTAGTTTTTGTGTTGTGTAGACTTTTAGTTTCAGTTTAGATAGCGTAAAGTTAAGTTTTTGTGCAAATATCGTATTTTTAGTGTCGATTTGTGATATCTGTGACCTGCTGTGACCCCGAGATTTTTCTAAAAAACCTAACAATGTAGTTGTGTTGTACCTGTGACCATAGGACCTCACCTGGAGTACGAACCCACGTGCTCGGATCTCGGCCGGCGACGTGAAGGCGAATTCCGGCGACGCCGGATTTGGGTTGGAGTTGGGGTTTTGGTTTTTGAGGGTAGCTCTATTCTTTGGTTTACGTGTGTTTGGTTCTGTTTGATTGTTTAGTTTTCTCTGTATGCAAAATCTGGGATCACATAGCTAGTTTCTTGTGTTACGACTACGCGCGATACGTTATCCGACACGGTCCGTGCAGTTCGTGCTGGTTTTGCTCTTGGGTTGGTTTCGTCGTGTCGCTGCGTAGGTTAGCCACAATACGAACACTGGGAGTAGGTTTGGAGTTTGTGTGTCGGTAAAACGTAGTTCGTACGTGTTTTTGGTCGTTTTCTAATATACACTTGTGTTATCGTTTTGTTGTTTTAGGTTCGCAGGCGGGGACTTCGGACGCTGCGAAGAAGGGGAAACAGGTGGTAGGCTTCACTTAGCCAGGAGCATTGGTGGGAAGATTTAACATCTACAGGGGAATCCCCCGCATGGCGTTATGCGTCTGGGCTAGAGATGATTTTTCTTTGTCACATATTCTATTTCATATTTAGAGTTGCCCATACACCCTATCGCTTAGTTACTTGTTGTGCTTGGACTAGCATCCTTAGGACACGGCACTATTATTGACGGCTTATGTTGCATGATCACTGATTTTATGCCACACACACCGTCAATAATTGCAATGGCACGCACAATACCCATACTTATATGATATGGTTTGGTTAGGGACATTGAGACATTGATTCATATTTCTTTATGCATATGATTTATAGCATACCTGTATACCTACATGCTTACACATATGCCGTGACTTGCTTGCATGCTAGTTACCTGTATTACTTATAGGGTATTGTACCATTAGCGATAGGTACATACACACATAATGACATAGCTACGTGTATACCTTGTATGCATACCTTGCTTATACCTGGAGGGTATATTATATCATTACTGATAGGTAGATACATATACCTTGCTATACCTACATGTTACCCATATTTCTGGTTATAGCTACATGTGCACCTTTATTTCATGTTATATTGGACTTGGAGAATTAGGAACCACATGATTTATATTTTAACTGGTTGCAGTTAAATAGAGGGTTTTCCTTTATACGCTTGCATTTCAGTTTCATGTTGCATATATTATATTCATGGATTTTCGCATTGAGATATGGATTTTTCATGATGTTTTATGGATTTGGGGACCGTGGTAGTTTCATGAAATTATGAATTATTTGAAAAACCCGGTTTCTCTTGATATGATATTTCTGCAGCCACCATAAGTTTTATCGGTTCTGATTATATACCCGATTCGAGGAGCGGGAGGCACCGTCTGTGGGTACATGGTGGGGCCCAGAGGTACCCGGGGCAAAAGTCGATGTAACATACCCATGAGCCTGGCAGGGGAACCATACCATCCAGTGACATTAGCTATGACTCGGCGGTTATCGTGGGGATACCGACGGGAGTCATGTACGTATGGATATGTGGAAAGTAGAAGGTCAGAGCTAGGCACTCGGGCTTTTCGGTATAGCGTATGATACGTACCTATCAGGGGCCGGTCATGGTGATAGCACCTGATAGATCAGTATTTATGTGTCTATGTGAGATACTTGGTTTCATGATATTTTTATTCCCATATATGTATATATTAGTGGAGTGGGACGCTAATATATATGTATACATATCGATTCATATACTTCATCAAATTTATTCATGCAAACATACAGGATATGTGGGATATACCGATATTGTACAGACAGGATATGTGGGATATACGGACATTGTACACACATGATATATGGGATATACCGATATTGTACACACAGGATATGTGGGATATACTGATATTGTACATACATGATATGTGGGATCTACTTGATGTTGTACATTCGGGATATATGTGATATACTTGATGTTGGATATTCAGGATATATGAGATTTACTTGATGTTGTACATTAAGGATTTATGAGACTTACATGTTATGAGAGCCAATTTGGGGGATGATTTGTGGAAATTGGGATTTGGATTGTCTTGTTCGATTTTAGTCCTACCACGAGGTTAGGATTTCCGTAGGAATGACATATTTGATTCTATACTCCACATTTATTGTTTATGCACTGTTTCATGTATTAGTAGTTCCTGATAGAGTACCTTCCATGACTGTTGCATTTACATACTTTATTTTATATGCATTACTTCATGTCTTAGTAGTATCTGATAGAGTACCTTACATGATTGTTGCATACAGATTGTCATATTATTGCTTCATGTATTAGTTGTACATGCTAGTGTACCTTTCATGTCTGTTGTATTACATATGACCATTCATTGCTATTAGTTGCAATGTGTTAGATTCGCGTTGTACGTGCATACTCGCGATTACCTGCATATGTTATTTACTATTCACTAGTTGGCAACTCACCCCCGTTGTGCCACAGTGTTTTGCCGGCATTCCTCAGGATAGTCAGAGGCAGGGCTATTTTCATCCATCGTATCATCTTTGCTGCGGATACCGCTTCGCCTGACAGTGTGCAGTTTTGGTTAAGTAGGTTTTGCGACTATCCGATGTTGCTTGTTTTGTATTCGTTATATTATGTATTCTCCATCTACCATTATCTTGTATGACTTAGAGACTTTATGTGAGGATGATATTGTATTTCATTTTGTGACTTGGAGGTATTTTATGCAGTTTTATTTATATTGTCTCTTTCTTCGCTACGGCGTCGTATATCTGTTGTTGGTGGTTGTTTTCCACCGTTTCGCGTGGATTTAGCTCCCATTTGGGATGCTTTTACTTATATTATGTTGTATCCATTTTTGGGGGCTTGTTTTACAAAGGAGGTGCTGCCAAAATTTTAAAGGAATAAAAGTTGGACTTTTAAAGAATTTGGTTTGAGATTTAAAAAGTTTTATCAATGTTCTTATTTCTTACTACTTTTGATGGTTTAGATTTGCTGGGTTTTCGGCTTACCTAAATTGCGTTATGCCTGTAGACGTTGCGTAGTTTAAGGGCCATCACGTGCCATATTTGGGTCGTGACACTGAAATTTACCCAAACGCTGTTTCGTAACAGAAAACAGAACGCGTTACGTTTTAACCGTGTCGTATTTTAGATTTTAGATACCTTTTTCCGATATTAGCTCCCAGATTCTATATACAGTTAAACTAACTTAATTAAACAATACCAAATGATCCAAACAATAATACAAAGACCTACCCAACAACCCAAAACACTCAAGCTCCCTACAAATCCGGCGACTCTGGAATTCTACTATTGGTCGCCGGCAAAATTCTGAGCCCCTGGGTTCGTTCTCCTATGGTTTGTTCTAGGTCCAACATACAACATTTTGGCATTGTTTTGTTAAGTAGATTTTTATCTAAACTATAGCAGCTTATTACAGAGTTAAGTTTTGCTTAAAATACGATATTATGGACATTTTGATTTCTAATAACAACTAGTTACAGAACTAACTTCCTACTATGATTAAAGATTTTACCTTCAAGGGATAGCTTGGAAGAACTCCCTCCAAGATGCACAAGCTCCTAGTCCTTAGCTTGATGGTGGAAATCCTAAACTTGGCTCTCCTCTTCTGTTCTCTTGTTCTTCTTTTGTTGTTCTTGTTTTCTCTTTCTTTCTTTTAAATTTTTAGATTTTTAATTTAGCTAAGTGATTCTGAACAAGTGATAAATATATGACAAAGGGAAGGGTGAGGTGTAGGAGGAGGAGTCAATGATCAAGGTGTGCCATCCTTATGCAAGGAGGAGGTGTTGTGTGTGTGTGTTGTGCATGAAAGAAGGTGGTGTCAACACAATATCACTCCAATTTGTTTTATTTATGTGATAATATCTGAACTAAAACATTATCTACCCTTTTTCACTTACACCCTCCACATTTCTTAGTTTGCACAACTTTCCTATCTTTTTACACAAAGACCCCTCACTAACTATGTTATTATATAACACTATTTTAATTAAAATGAAGCTAAATTTTACATTAAAACCCTTATAATTTATTTATGTTACATATTAAAATCTTAATTTAATTTGTTTTACATACTACTTATGAAAATGTTTTATTTGGTTTTGATAACTTTTTAAATTGGCATTTTATTATTTAATTGATTAATTTTATTTATTTCTAAATTTTCAAAATGTTACAATATTCCCCCCTTAAGAAAATTCGGTCCCCGAATTTAAAACTTAACTAGACGTACCTTCAAAAATATGTGGAAATTTCTTTTGCATCGCATCCTCAGTCTCCCATGTGATTTCCTCGCGATTCGTCCCTCGCTAAAGAACCATTACAGATGGAAGTACCCTTGATCTCAGTTTCTTTGCCTGCCGGTCTAGAATAGCTACAAGCTACACTGTGTAGGATAAATCTGGCTCAAAACTGTAAGGTCTGATGCTGGATCGGGTTTAGAAGGATCGTGAAGATACTTGCGAAGCATAGACATGTGTAACACCGGATGCACATCGGGAAAACTCGGGGGAAGTGCTAATCGATAAGCTACAGCACCCACTCTCTCCAGAATCTCGTAAGGTCTGACATATCTGGGGCTAAGCTTCCCCTTTTTCCTGAAACGCATCACACCTTTCATCGGAGATATACGAAGGAACACATGATCTCCCACCTGAAACTCAAGTCTATGACGTCGTCGATCTGCATATGATTTCTGTCTGCACTGGGCCGCCCTCATTCTGTCCCGTATCAATTGAATCTTTTCTGTAGTCTCCTGTACTATCTGCGGTCCGAAAATTCTACTCTCGCTCAGTTCCGTCCAGAAAACGGGTGATCGATATTTCCTCCCATATAAAGCTTCAAAGGGTGCCATCTGGATCGTCTCCTGAAAACTGTTGTTGTACGAGAATTCTTTCAAAGGTAAGTGACAATCCAAACTACCACCAAAATCTAGGCTACAAGCCTGAAGCATATCCTCTACTGTCTGAATGGTCCACTCAGACTGACTATCTGTCTGTGGGTGAAAAGCCGTGCTAAAACTCAATCGTGTGCCAAGAGCTTCTTGAAGTTTCTGCCATAGCGTGCTGGTAAACCGGGTACCCCTAACGGATACTATGCACGTCGGAACTCCATGCAATCGTACAATCTCATCGATATAAATCTGAGCATACTGTGCAAACCCATATGTCGTCTTCACCGGAAGATAGTGAGCTGCCTTTGTCAATCTATCCATAATCACCCAGATGGAATCATACCCACTGCTAGTCCTGGGTAGACCCACAACAAAATCTATGGAAATATGCTCCTATTTCCACTCCGTAATGGGCAAGGGCTGCAACTCTACTGCCGGCCTCTGGTGCTCGGCCTTGACTTGCTGACAAGTCAAGCATCTCGAAACAAACTCCGCAACATCCATCTTCATTCCTTCCCACCAATAAACATCCCTCAAGTTATGATACATTTTGGTAGAACCCGGATGAATACTGTACGCTAATCGATGGGCCTCCTCTAAGATCTCACGTCTCAATCCATCAGAATCTGGCACACAAAGACAAGTCCCAAAACGTAATACTCTACGGTCATCTATCACGAACTCCGACTCTCTGCCATGCCTAACCTGATCCATAATCTCCGACATACGAGCATCTGCGGGCTGTGTCTCTCGAATACAATCCAATAACTGAGGACGGGTGCGAACATGTGCTAACTGTCCTCCTGTCGATATGAAATCGAACTGTATACAGCAATCACATAAAATCTGCCAGTCTGTATAAGACTGTCTCTGCAAGACGTGTAAATGAGATAAACTGCCTCCAGGCCTCCAACTCAAAGCATCTGCTACAACATTCGCTTTGCCTGGATGATACAAGATCTCACAATCGTAATCTTTCACAAGTTCCATCCATCTCCACTGCCTTAGGTTCAGATCCCTTTGCTAAAAATATACTTCAAGCTCTTATGATCTGTGAAAATTTGGCATGACTCTCCATACAAGTAATGTCTCCAAATCTTCAGTGCGTAAACTACAGCAGCCATCTCCAAATCATCAGTGGGGTAGTTCTGCTCGTGCCTTTTCAACTGGCGAGAAGCATAAGCTACAACCCTTCCGTGCTGCATTAACGCACAGCCTAAACCCACTCTAGAGGCATCATAATACACAACAAAGCCACCTGACCCAGAAGGTAACGATAATACTGGGGCAGTCGTCAAGCGAGTCTTTAACTGCTGGAAACATTGCTCACACGTCTCCGTCCAAAGAAATGGAACCTCCTTCCTAGTCAGCCCGGTTAGTGGTGTGGCGATCCGAGAAAAATCCTGCACAAAGCGTTGGTAATAACGTGCCAGACCTAAGAAACTGCGAATCTCTTTAACCGACACAGGTCTGGGCCAGTGCTGCACTGCTTCGATCTTCTTTGGGTCCACATGCATACCATCTCTCGTAACCATGTGACCTAAGAAATCAACACTATCTAGCCAGAAAGAATACTTAGAGAATTTAGCGAGCAGCTGATGCTCTTTCAAGGTCTGCAACGTGATATGCAAATGCTGCTCGTGCTCCTCCCGGCTCCGAGAATAAACAAGGGTATCATCAATGAATACTATAATAAACTGATCAAGGAATAGCCTGATGATACGGTTCATCATATCCATGAAAGCTGATGGGGCGTTGGTGAGTCCGAACGACATCACCAGAAACTCGTAATGCCCATATCGCGTATGAAAAGCATTCTTCGGAATGTCATCCTTCCGAACTCTCAACTAGTGATACCCTGACCACAGATCAATCATTGAGAAGTAGCCAGCTCCCAGCAACTGATCGAACAAGTCATCGATACGAGGTAGTGGATACCTATTTTGCACAGTGACACGATTCAGCTGTCGGTAGTCGATGCACAGTCTCATACTACCGTCCTTCTTCTTGACAAATAAGACAAGATCTCCCCACGGCGATACACTGGGACGAACAAGTCCTCTATCTAACAACTTTTGCAACTGTCTTTTAAGTTCCGTCAACTCCGTCGGGGCCATCCGGTAAGGTGGTATAGAAATAGGCCCCGCAACCGGAATCAAGTCAATGCAAAACTCGATATCGCGATCAGGCGGTAATCATGGTAATTCAGCAGGAAACACATCCGGAAATTCTCGTGCAATCGGAACCTGGTCCAACGGGACTTCAGCGGCTCCTAAGTTCTGAACCAATGCTAAGAACCCTGATTGATGCGAAAAAGTGTGTTTGTAGAATAACCGCAATCCATAACGGTGTCGCGCGTAGCTAGACAGAGATGAGTACGGTTCGTCCTCTGGGAAACGTTGAATCTTTTATTCTTACTTTAGATGTGTTGAAAAAGAGAGGAGGGATAAAGAATTTTGTGGAAAGGTTTCTAGATCTACGTTAAGCAAGAATGCAAAATATATAGATCTAGATTATTTTAGGGATGTAGTTAATATAATAAGGGGGCTTGTAGGGTTTGATAGGATTTAGTAGTTATGGACGATTAATTAAAAGTTACCATTTTTATCCTTTAAAAGATTTAAAACTAGAACGACGGTGATGCGTGTAAATTAGGGTTTCTGGAGGGAAAAGGAATCCCACTCTTAATGCTTATCTCGACACGGAACTCCATTCATATCTAGACTTTACCAAAACAATCATTAATCTAATCTCTA
Source organism: Agapanthus africanus (assembly GCA_030015575.1). Lineage (NCBI taxonomy): Eukaryota > Viridiplantae > Streptophyta > Magnoliopsida > Asparagales > Amaryllidaceae > Agapanthus > Agapanthus africanus. The sequence continues at coordinate 249,313,145 of CM057345.1, read as the reverse complement.
ATCGCGGTCAGAACTAACAAAGAATTGTTAGCGCGCCCGATTAGGATGTTAATGATTCTTTTGATAAAGTTCATAAACTTTATAAGACTTAAAAAGGGTTTAAGGATGTTCATCATCCATTAGCCTACCCTAATCCTATGAACCCTAACAAGTGGAGAATTACTCGCGCATGTTGGGAGAAAAAGAGATGGAAAGAAATTGCATAATTAAACTACGAAGAAATAGAATAAGAAAAAGAAAGCTACCTTTATTAATCAACAATATTCATTACACTTGAATCCTTAGAAAATGATTACAATTTCTAGTTGCTTCTCGATCTCTTCTAAGGAGGTAGATGAACAGTTGATGATCAGCCTGAATGCGTGAGCCGTCTTGGACTTCGTGATCTCGTCGGCTTGATAATTTTTCCAAGAGGCTCTCGGTCCATATTTATAGTCCCAAAGCCAGAACCCTTGCTTCCAAATTAGGAAAATAACAGTAGAGATTTTCGCCAAAAAATTGCAACATCTAAATCTTCTAGGTTGCCGCGGATCCGCGGCCCAAGGAGGGTATGGCCGCGGATCCGCGGCCTTTTAATCTCGGCCTTTGATTTTCTTTCATCAGTTTCTCTCTACTTGGCACGTGGAGTTCTCTGGGATCTTTGGATCTTTGAAATCTTTTCGTAGTTGCTGCCAGACTTGATCTCCAAGTTTTGATTTCTTAATTAGGTAGGTTTTCTTTAACAACTTGATTTCCTTGATTTTAGTCTTGGGAAAATTCTGCACAACAACTTGGAAAAATTCTGCACAACAACTCAAATAATATTTAGTAGACTTTGTTCTCTTAGGATTTGGTCAATGATATTATTTGCATACATTTTCCTACCAAATTCTAATTATAATATATCAATACATGGAAAATAGTATTTTTACAAATAAACCCTCATGTGTATGATATATTATAATAAAGACCTTTTTAAATATGGAAATAGTAGGAAAAATGTAATAACAAATGTGCAGTTTTATCAACGAAGGAAAAGAAAGGAGAAAACGAAGCACACTTTCGTAGGCAAATACGATTGCACTGAGCACGTGCAACAAGCCGTTAAATCTCTAGGTGTCCCTAGTAGGAGGAGTGTTGTCTCCTAAGGGTTTTCAGCGGATTACACCCAGAAAATTCTATAATAGAAGAGAGATGGTGAAATTTACATATAAAGATAAGAACCATAAAAGAAAGACTTTGAAAATAAGAGTTTCCAACTACACTAGCTTTTCAGTTGTCATGAGCCCTATCTTAATAGTCATGAAAAGATGTTAGAAATCACATTATCCCTCAATAAAATATCATCTTTATTCTTCATTCCTAGCTTTCGTCTAAACATTGATCATATAACCCTACGTGTGTGTAACGGACATCCCTACACTCGGAGAATTCAATTCAAGCTATCATACTCTTGTCCACCTACCTCAGTACTTTTTAATTTGATGAATATTTAGATTTGCTCACACATTTTCATGCGACCATTAATACTTCTATAGGTACTAACCGACCGATTACTTATGTGCTTGCTGATTAGGTGATAGTATTTTCCTCGTCTTGCATCACCTGAGGCTTAGCAGTGACTCCCAGACAAGTTGGTCTAAGGCACTAGATGATGAAGCACCCTCGCTATATTTTTTTATTGCTGCCTTGGCGATAACAAAACCAGTGTTCATTTTTTTTTCACCATTTTATATTTTATTCATTTTTTTTCTTCATACTTTGGCTTTTAGACAAAAGGAGTTCAAGATATCCTCTACTATCCCGAGTTTCAAGACGTGTGTAAGTACATATAGTAGGGTATCAACATTCAAATGTTTGGCTTCCAGAATAGAAACTATTTTTCAGACTTATTTTTATCCTCAGATTAGTGACTTCCTTCATGTTACTAACCCTTGGGACAACAGCTCATAACTAGTTATTACTAGTTTGTTTAAGAAAACTTCTAATTTTCTTGGTTTTCTTAAACTATTCCTATCTTTTGGATGTAAGTTTTCATTTTCTACTCTTTTGTTATAAAATTTTTTTAAAAAAGTTGTGCTTATGCAAAATATGATGCACATTGATGTGTAAATAAGCACAAACCTCCCCCAAACCTGTTTACAGCGGTGTCCTCACTGATGTCATCCGTTAAGCTCAAAAACCTGTAGACTTGGAAAGAAATTATTAATGGGGGCAAGAATATATGAAAGTGAAAATCTCCCCCCAAACTTATTTTTGGCTCACAATTTTGTAAAAATCATTTTCTTTCAAGAGCCAAAACATACCACCCCCCTAAACTTAAACAATTTTAATCTTTTAAAATCACACGAGGGGGTCAAGATTATTGGTCAATGCCAAGCTTTACAAAGACCGAAGGTCAACACCAACCATTCAAAAATTTTATCGATGATGTACCAAGGTTGGTAGAAGAACATGTCACATTTCGACAAGAAGAAGTGGGGAGGTGATAAGAGGTGTAATGGAAAAGGATTGCGTCTCAATTTGGAGAGACGACACAATGATAGTAATGATGGATTACTCGCATTATCATGATTGTCCAGAAGAAGAGGTGGAGATTCAATTTCTTTGTCTTGGAGTTGATTCATCTCAACACCCGTGTCTTGTAAAAATGCGAGTTCATCAGCGAAAATTTACTCAAAGCTTTCGTCGATACCCCGAAGAATAATGTCATCAGAAAAAATGGGGTGATCGTCAGACTCTATAAAATGTTCCTCATCAGCGTTAGATGTTGACCCGGACAACTCGGTGGAAGAGTCCGTGTATGTATAATACATGGTTGGGTCAAACAACAACATATGAAAAGAGTCGGTATCATGAGGTTAATCAAATTCGCTGCTGTCGACATCCATTAATTCGACAGAACACACATGAGCATAGGGTTCGGAGGGTTCACTTCCCAACTTGTAAATGTTAAGCTCAATTGACATCTTTCCAAAGGATAGGGTCATAGAGCCGTTTCTACAATTGATTACTGTGTTGGAAGTGGCCAAAAAGGGTCCACCGAGTATCACCGGGATTTGATTGCGTGGGTTTGCCACAGGTTGTGTATCAATAACGATAAAGTCCACAGGAAATATAAATTCCCCGACTTTGATTAACACATCCTCTAGCTCACCCCTAGGTTGGGTGATAGATCGATCGGCCATCTGAAGAGTGCAATGCGCAGGTTTTAACTCTCCGATCCCTAATTGCTCATAAACAGAATACGGAAGCAAGTTAACATTCGCACCTAAATCGAGTAGAGCACGATTGATATTTTTACCCCCAATAGAAATAGAAATTGTGGGACTTCCGGGGTCCTTTCGTTTCTTGGGTAGTTGTTGTGTAAAAGCAGTGCTCACATTACTCGCAAGGAAAACTTTTTTAGGTACTTGAACTTTTCTCTTCCTAGTGCACAAGTCCTTTAGGATTTTCGCATATGACGGAACTTGTTGTATAGCATCTAGGACAGGAATGTTTATGTTAACTTGCTTAAAAATTTCCACAATCTTCTCCATTTGTGGAGTTGGCTTGTTGCCCCTTAACCTGTTTGGATAAGGTGCTTTATCAATAAGGGTTTGGTCCAACATTGGAGAGGATTGTGGGGATGGAGTGGATCCCAGAATTAGAGTGGGGATCGTTTTAGGTAGATTCGAGGAAATGGGCGAAGGGTTCGAGCCTTGGGGAAAACAGAGAATAGGCTCGGATGAAGGTGGGAGACTAGACGAATTAGGGGAAGAAGTAGAAGCTTGGGTATTATTGGTGTCACTAACATCATCACATTGCTCACCCACTCGGTTATTCAGCACTTTTCCCGATCTCAACGTAGTAACGGCACTCACATTATAACTTTGTGAGTGGCCAGGATTAGATATGGGTTGAGATGGGAGTTTCCCTTTCTCTCTCGCACTCATTGCGGCGTTCAACTGTGCAAGTTGGTTTTCTATTGATTTAATACTCTCGCCGTGGGAGGCAGAGTCTTTTTGTATGGTATCAATAGAAGACTTCATCTCCGCCGACAATTGCATGGAATGTTTCATGAACATATCCAAAGTTTGTGCGAGTGAAGAGTTATCAATACCGGCCACTTGTAGTGTAGAAGTGTTGGCCGGATTTTGAAAATTCTGTGACTGAAAGGGGAGCTGACTTTGTGGTTGTGGCTGCTGTGGAGGAGGTCTTTGATAATTGCTTTGGAACTGATTTTGATTTTGGGGTTGGTTTTGGTTCCAAGCAAAGTTAGGATGATTCCTCCATCCTTGATTGTACGTGGAAGAATAAGGATCGTTTCTAGGTCGCTTCTGAAAAGCAGCATTAGTTTGAAACGGTGCATTCATAGGACATTCTTCCGTTAAGTGTGAAGGATCTGAACAGCAACCACAGACGGACTTGGGAAGCGTGACCTGATTTAGGGAGATTGATGAAAGTTTGTTCTCAATAGCATCGAGTTTCTTCTGCATCGCTGCCATTTCGGCTTTCACTACGATGGAAACATCGAGCTGGTGAATACCTCCCCTAGATGAAGGTGGTCTTACGCTTTCCCACTGCAAAGTGTTTCCTGCGAGATCATCCAGATATTTCCATGCTTCACCGTCATCTTAAGACATGAAATTGCATTGACACATTGTTTCAAGCATCTGCTTTGTCGCTGGATTAATGCCCTCATATATAATTCGACATAAATCCCATCTTTGTATTCCATGATGAGGACATTGGACAAGCAGATCTTTGAAACGTTCAAAGCACTTCAAAAATGGTTCATTGGGAAGCTAGGTGAACTGGTTGATCTCGCTCCTAATATGGGCAGTCTTATGGTTTGGGTAAAACTTCTTAAGAAATGCTATGACGAATTCATCCCAATTAGTGATAGAGTGTGCGGCAGTATTATAAAGTCATTTCTCTGCCAAGTCGCACAGTGTGAATGGGAGAAGACGCAAGCGCATAACATCCACAGTCAATTGTGAAGTACCCATCATTGCGCATACGTTTTCGAATTTGGTGATGAAAACGTACGCGTCTTCCGACTCAAGCCCGTGAAATTTGGGCAGCAGATTGATATAGTGGGGTTTAATTTCGAAATTATCCCCGTTAGCTGGTGGAAGAGATAGACAAGTGGGAAGAGGACCACGGATAGGATAGCATCTCTCTTGGAGAGAGATGCGCGGTGGATTCTGCACACCTACGGGCGGTGGCAGCGTGGTGTTATAATCTGATGGAGTACCGTCCATCTCGGTCGTGGTGTGTGGTGGGGGAAAAGAAGATGATGAAGTATCGACTTCGGCGTCGATAGCAGGAACGCGGACAAGACGGGCACTAGGATCCCGTGTCCAGCCAAGTATGCACTAAGCGGGTTTAGTGCAAGTGGCAGCGTGTGTGTGATTTAAAATTGGCTTGTTTTGAAAAAAGTGGGACTCAAGACAAATCACTCTAAAATGCACAAGCAACCCTAGAACTAAGGTTACCTAGGTCCAGTTTCTAGACCGCTCCTAGACTTCCAAAGGACAAGCCGCAGGATCAATCCTCTACCACCTCTGTACTACCCTTGTAGCCAGATAAGTTCCAAATAATTGGGAACGAACCACAGTAGTGGACCTAATTAAAAACCACTAGCCTTAGACACACTTGTCTAGACACTACAAAGTAATGCGGATAAGCGATAGATTACCCACGACCTTTCTCTGTCCTTATTGAGCGCGACAGTCTTTAGAGTCTGGTCTAGATATTTTTTTAATTAATGAAGGGTTGATGCAGATACTCGGTTTGTGATTTGTAGGGCTTAGAAAGGGTGATGAAATCCCCACCTAATCTTGATTTGGTCTTTGCCTCTTAAAGTCCGTATTAAATATGCAAAACAAAACCAATCACAAAACTTTTGCAAAAAGATTTTTGAGCGGAGCTATTTTGCAAAGAATCCTGCAGAAAATAGATTTTATTGGATTTGAGAGGAGAGAGAAGGAGTTGAGAATCTTACCAGAGAAGTTTGTAACCCTAACTCCTTAGTAACGCCGCGTTTCCGCCGCCGAAAGAGCTTTCGTGCCGTGGTTCAACCGCGACGTGGAAGGATCAGGTGATGAAAATTTTTCTTTGGCCTCTTGTACTCCTCTGGATCTCTAAGAATGTATCTGTCTCCTGTTTCCTCAATTCTGTGACTCCGGATCTCCTTGCAAAATTCACGCACAAATCATTAAATATGCAATTTGCAGTTTTGTGTTAATTATGATATGTATCAAATAAGAATTCAACACAAATAGTAAGACTAAAAAATTACGCACGTATCCCCGGCAACGGCGCCATTTGATTGATGCGAAAAAGTGTGTTTGTAGATTAACCGCAATCAATAACGGTGTCGCGTGTAGCTAGACCGAGATGAGTACGGGTCGTCCTCTAGGAAACGTTGAATCTTTTACTCTTACTTTAGATGTGTTGAAAAAGAGAGGAGGGATAAAGAATTTTGTGGAAAGGTTTCTAGATCTACGTTAAGCAAGAATGCAAAATATATAGATCTAGATTTTTTTAGGGATGTAGTTAATATAATAAGGGGGCTTGTAGGGATTGTTAGGATTTAGTAGTTATGGACGATTAATTAAAAGTTACCATTTTTATCCTTTAATAGATTTAAAACTAGAACGACGGTGATGCGTGTAGATTAGGGTTTCTGGAGGGAAAAGGAATCCCACTCTTAACGCTTATCTCGATACGGAACTCCGTTCATATCTAGCCTTTACCAAAACAATCATTAATCTAATCTCTAATCGCGGTCGGAACTAACAAAGAATTGTTAGCGCGCCCGATTTGGATGTTAATGATTCTTTTGATAAAGTTCATAAACTTTATAAGACTTAAAAAGGGTTTAGGGATGTTCATCATCCATTAGCCTACCCTAATCCTACGAACCCTAACTAGAGGAGAATTACTCGCGCATGTTGGGAGAAAAAAAGATGGAAAGAAATTGCATAATTAAACTACGAAGAAATAGAATAAGAAAAAGAAAGCTACCTTTATTAATCAACAATATTCATTATACTTGAATCCTTAGAAAATGATTACAATTTCTAGTTGCTTCTCGATCTCTTCTAAGGAGGTAGATGAACAGTTGATGATCAGTCTGGATGCGTGAGCCGTCTTGGACTTCATGATCTCGTCGGCTTGATAATTTTTCCAAGAGGCTCTCGGTCCATATTTATAGTCCCAAAGACAGAACCCTTGCTTCCAAATTAGGAAAATAACAGTAGAGATTTTCGCCAAAAATTTGCAACATCTAAATCTTCTAGATTGCCGCGGATCCGTGGCCCAAGGGGGGTATGGCCTCGGATCCGCGGCCATTTAATCTCGGCCTTTGATTTTCTTTCATCAGTTTCTCTCTACTTGGGACGTGGAGTTCTCTGGAATCTTTGGATCTTTGAAATCTTCTCGTAGTTGCTGCCAGACTTGATCTCCAAGTTTTGCTTTCTTAATTAGGCAGGTTTTCTTTAACAACTTGATTTCCTTGATTTTAGTCTTGGGAAAATTCTGCACAACAACTTGGAAAAATTCTGCACAACAACTCAAATAATATTTAGTAGACTTTGTTCTCTTAGGATTTGGTCAATGATATTATTTGCATACATTTTCCTACCAAATTCTCATTATAATATATCAATACATGGAAAATAGTATTTTTACAAATAAACCCTCATATGTATGATATATTATAATAAAGACCTTTTTAAATATGGAAATAGTAGGAAAAATGTAATAACAAATGTGCAGTTTTATCAACTGAACAAATCCATGACAGCCCTTCTTCAAGAGTCGTCCCGCACAAAGAGCAGAAATCATGTTGGCAGGAGTTACATTACAGTCTTCCTGCACAACAATGATCGGTTCACCTGGAAAACAAAATCTGACCGCTTTCCCACGACAATCTACATAAGCATGACAAGCGGCCAACCAATCCATACCAAGAAGTATATCGAAGTCTAACATATCTAGGAGAAACAGATCAACTAAAAAATCCCTATCACCAATATGTACAGAACATGACCAGAATACATGTCGAGATATAAGAGAATCTCCTACAGGAGTAATCACAACTACTGGTAATTCTAACAACGACGACGCTCTTCCCAGAGAAAGTGCAAAGTGTTCAAAGACGTATGAATACGTGGAAACAGAATCAATTAGAATATGCGCGTTTAAGGAACATACTGAAAGAATACCTGTTACGACTATATTGAATGTCTGGGTATCCTGACGTCCTTCCTCAAAACCTACAATTCCTAGCGAAATGCCCTGGAAGTCCATAACTAAAACAGGTCGATGGGGGCCTCTTCTCAATGGGGTACGAACTGAACATCCGGCCCTTAGTCTTATCTCGACCAAACCTGCGGCCTGGAATAAATCTGCCTCGACCTCCTCGTCCTCTAGAATTATGACCGTCACGACCACGGCTTCTATGGGCGTTGATCTGGCATGGAACAATAACAGGTGTATGAGGTAATGTGCTCGGAGGGGGTGGTGAAGGTGGTGATGTCACATGTGGGACCGATGCCTCACCCTGTCGCCTCACAGGACAATTCCTAATAAAGTGATACGGACAACCACACCTGAAACATCTCCGCACGGGCTGTTGAACATATGGGTATAAGTGATGAAACTGATCCATACAGAATCTGCCACGGCCTCTACGAACACGTCTTGGTGATGATGTATTATTACGAATTTGCCTTGGTCTCTGAACACCCGTACGTCGAGTAAGGGTCGATCTCCGTGTTCGACTAATTTCTAACAAGGATCTGATCATTCGGCGCATCTCTTGAACACTTGCCTCCATCCTAGCTATACGATTAATATAGGGTGGATCAATCGGTTCATGAAAGATAGGCTTACTGCCCAAATTTGTTCCCGTTTCAGACGAGCCCGCTCCAATCTCATCCTTAACAGCGGTCTTCTGAGTCCCCGTAGTCATTGATGACATAGTGGCTGGAGCAAGAAACAAGAGTCGATAAGGCTTACGAATAGGGATAATCGATATCAGGGAGTCAAAGGAAGAATAAATCAATATATACATCCTAAGGCTAGTTAGGCTGAGTATTGTAACATAAATATGCCGCAGAACATAAGTACGGTACTGCACTCATCCTAATTCTCCTTCTCCATCAAACTAAAGGTCATCCTACGAAATGAAGTCATGTCGACTTAGATTAACTTACTTCTCGATTTCGTTAGGTTAATCCTAAGCTCTGATACCAACTTTGTCACGACGCAAAGATTGGATGTGACCGGCACTTAGATCGTATAATATCTAAAGTTATCTACACAATCCGAGTAAGCCAAAAACAAAGATCAAAACCCTTTTTTCGGAACTTTTAGGAAAAATTTAGTTTTTAAGTAAAAATCGCAGTTTTAGGTAATTAAGATTTTAACCGTAACATCCTATGGAAATAATAATAAAACAGTTATAAAGTGTTTAATTAGGTTGCATCCCTAGTTGGGATCAACAATGTCAACAACGGAAATACACATACACTTGATATGACATCAACAAGGTTCTCAGACATAAGTAAAAGAAATACCATTTAACATAACCACACTATCTCAACTATCACATAATATACATACAACCACCTCTCGTTCTAAGTCATAGTACAGGGTCTGATGGAGATTTTCTAGATTCAATATACAATACCAAAAAGGGGAGGTTACTACATATGTAACCCACCTATCAAAAGATGCGATAAAAGCTGATACGTGGACCTGCACTGCTGCTAACCGTCCACTCTACTCCTGCAAGGAACTGTGGCACAACGGGGGTGAGTTGCCAACTCAGTGAATATAACTAACATATAACAGCTTCTAATTTAAAAATGACGAACTAGAACTAATTTCAACAATAATGAATACGATACATGCTAACAAGTGGAGGAATGAATATGTAATACTCCATATATGAACCAAAACTGAAATCTCATCAATTATTTTCGAAATCATATTCATTTTTCTCTCCGTGTCTAATGTAACATTTCAGAAAAATAAAATATTATTTTGGGGATTTTTTTTATAATTAAATAATAAATATATTGAATATTTTAATAAGGCGGTATAATTAAATACGGATAAATTGGGAAGAATTTGGAAAATTATGGAAATTACTGAAAAGGGGGTGTTTTATGTGAATTATGCAAATTATAAGTTTTTATGATTAATTATACACTAATTTAGTGCTAATCGCGATTAAAAATCGCTAATCGGGCTTTAAGCTTGTTTTGTGCAAAACATGCACCATGTCTTTTTTTTTCACTTGTTACCTTTTTCCTACATGATTTTGGGTGTATGGTTTATTTTGGCTTTACTATTGAGGAGAGAAGAAAAAGGAAAGGAAAAGAAAAGAATAGAAAGGAAAAAGAAAATATTAAACTAAGAGGTATGGGCATGAGAGAGAATGAGAGGGGTTACCCTTGACTTTGGACATTCCTCCTTCATTCCTTCACCCTCATCATCTCTCCCCTCAACTCCATTTCTGTGCAGCTGCTGCCCCTCCCTTCCTCCTCCACAAAACCCCCCAAAACTCCATCAAAAACAACTCCAAAGTCCCTCCCCACTTCACAAAATATGTGCACAAGCTCACAAGCTACACCTTGGACCAAGAAAAATCACATTTTGGTGTTGTAGGGGATTCTTGGGTCCCAAATGAGGTAACCTTTCACAATTAGTGTAGTATTTCTTTTGCTTATGCGTCTTTTCAAGTTTAAAATCGATTTGGCGAAGTTTAGTGGACTTTGGATATCCTTAGAGAAGATTAGGGTTAATTTGAGTTGTGTTAGAATAATTAAGCCTTAGTGGTGACCCTTAAACCCCCTTTTGTGCTATAAACCCAGATCCAACACAATACCAAACCTGAAACCCAAAACAGAAACAGACCATGTCGGTTTTGTAAGTGTTTAAGGCGTACAGGGAAATCTGGAGTGACCCAGGACCAATACTAGAAAAGTAAACAGTACCAGTAGCCGAGATGGACCCCCACGAGGCCACCCTACCAGAACGAGACCCTACCTCCACTGAAAAACCGACCTAGCCGGAATTTTCCTTTACGGGGCCGGCCACCATGATGTTTTTGGTTCCCATGTTGCTTCAGTAGGTCACACACTCCCTGTACTACACCCTAGACTTGTTTTCTTACCTAGTTTTCACCTTATACAAAATCTAGGACTAAAAACTTGTTTTGCTTTTTTTATTCGAGTTATGGTTTTGCGTATTTTAAATTCTGAATGTTTTTTATTTGTGCTTTATCTCGATCACATGACGTTTGTACGTCTATATCGAGTGATATCGGGTTGATTTGCTGGATTAGACCATAGGTTTTGACCTATGTGAGTTTCGTGTGTCGTTTTGGTTTCGATTTAGTTTTGATGCAATGCGATACGTGTGACATGTAGGTACCCCACGATGATTCGAGACGATGATGAAGATGATGGCGGCGTTGACATCGGCAAGCGAAGGTCAAGGTGAGTAGATTATATCTATGGAGGAAGTTGGGTGGATGGCGTATAGCACCCCCGCAGTTCGATATTTAGTATACTATATATATACTATATATATATATATATATATATATATGATAGCCTTATGTGTGACATGGGTATTCAAGATGTGATTAGGTGTATTATGGTTAGATTAGGGTTTTTAGAAGTAAACTAGTATAGCTTCTTAGTTGCGTACCCTAGAATAGGTTTACACCCACACGCACACACATGCTTACTTGTTATACTTATACCTGGATGTTAAAGATAGTGGATGATATTTGGAGATGAGTCGATGAGATTGGGTATAGTCCCATGAGATCGGTGATATGACGTGGTTCGTATTACGAGATAAGACATGAGATGTTAGCGGGCCTTTGGACGTGCGTTTTACACACGCATTTATATAGATGGTATCAGTTGTACTAGACTTAGATCAGTACCCTAGTTCATGAGATATGATGATAAGGATACCAGATAAATGATGAGATGAATGCGATATTTGACCCGTACCCAGATTTGGGATGACGTACGACGGATTTACGTACGAGCTTTATATTAATGATAAATCCGCACTCTTGACTCGAGGACGTCATATTGTATATTGTATCGTATGTGATACTATTGAGGCGGGATCACTGACTATTATATTTGTGTATATATATATCGACACAGATTTAGGTGGTTTCCATACTTTTTCGATTAGCTTGTTAGTTATATCTGTAGTTTGCTTAGTAGATGTTAGACTAGACCCGAGTCATACCTATTCCAAAACTAGCGAATCGTAAGTATTTTAAAAACAAGCAAAGGGATTCTACGGATATTTTCGAAGGACGCACCTTTTCTTAAAAACACCGTAGCCCTTATTTTACTAAAAACCCCAATTCGTCTTATTTCAAATGGCAAAACTGTATGACATTTTTATATTGATGTAGATTCTTCACTGTTGTGTTTATTAGTCAATTTCTGCATATTTTCGCCATTCGCATCGCATTGTATGTGTAAATGTGTTTATTGTTATATTAAAACCATGCTATCAGGATACCAGCACCATTATCGATGATGCGTATGTTCCACGTACACCAACTTGCCGGCTCACACACTTCATAATCGATAATTGCCATGTCACTACACAGTAGGACTGTTGCATCAGGATATTACATATTGTACACTCATACTTGCGTACATACATATTGTACACTCATACTTGCGTACATACATATTATACACCCATACTTGCATACATACGTATTTGCACATACATAGATGATTCTGGCTTGATTGGAAATTTGGGAACCGCAAGATACTTTTTAAAATTGATTCATTTTGAAGGAGCGACCTTCGCTCGATATGTGCATATTACTGTTTTATGTTGCATGATACACTGATATGCTTACATTTCTGTTATATGTCGCATACATCATGCTTTATGATTATACGCATTGAGATATGTTGTTTCCATGATATTTCTGGATTTGGGAACCGTGCTTATTTCAAAAGATAGTATGTATTGTTTTAAAAACCCGGTTACCCTTGATATGATATTTCAGTGTGCCCACCATGAGTTTTATCGGTTCTGATATATATATACCCTATGCGAGGAGGAGCCGTGGGCCGTGTGCGGGTACATGGTGGGGCCCGGTATTGTACCCCGGGGCAAGAAAGGGATGCTGTGTATATCGATGGTGAGCCTGGCAGAAGGACCACCACCTACCGGTAATATTATTTGTGCTCGGTGGATATCCGAAGGATACCGATCGGAGTCGAGAGATAATACGGGCCGATCCGGACTGACGGAGCCCGTGGGCCGATCCGGACTGACGGAGCCCGATTTATGAGGATTTATGTGCCGATACTTGACACAGGTTTCATGATGTTTTCGAGTGTCGATGCTGGACACTCAAGTTCCATGATTTTGATGTGTCGCGAGGGACACACGCTGATTTATATCCTCATACTTCCATGCATATACTTTATGATATTTACATGCATGATGTTTTATGTCATTGGGTGACACGTGGACGAAATCTACATACATACAGACATTGATTACATAGTTGGATGATGTCCACATATTTAGAGTTCATGATATAGTTGACAATGATTTCATGATGATGACATCGATCATACCTCATATTTATGATATGTTGCTACCTGAGGCACTGGCACGAGCACTTGGTACTACACTTATGAATAGATGTTTACCCCTGCCACCTTATCATGCTTCAGACTTATTCATATTGAGGATATATTATTACTGATCGTTTGACCTAGGATGAGTCATACATACGATTTCTGCTCTGTGATGTTTTCTATTCACGAGTTGGCAACTCACCCCCGTTGTGCCATAGTTCTTGCAGGTTTTGTCGTACAGGTTTCATTGCGGCTTTTCTGGCACACTGCTTCCTTTCTGGGTGATTGCTTTGGTAGGTGGGTTCACTCGCATCGTGACCACCCTTGTATTTATATTAATCAGTTGTATCTAGTAATTCCATTAACCAAACTTATATATTGTTTTAGACTTAGAAAACCAGTTGTGTATTATTTTGACCTTAGAGTCGCGCGTTGTAGTATTATGGTTTTCATGCTGATTTTGAGTTTCCTTTTGAGTTTTGATCCTTGCCCTTTGGCGTTCCATATTATACTGCTTGCGTGGTTGTGACCGTCGATTAACGAAGAGTTAGCTCCCGCTTGGGGATACCTTTTAGCATTGTGCATATATTATTCTTGTTGTACCCCGTTTGGGGCCAATAATTACAAAGGAAACTCTGCCGAAATTTCCAGAAAAGACTTGAGATTTTAAAATTGCATATTCGACTTATTTATTTTAAAAACCTTGTTTTTAAAACTTGTTTTCTTCACTTCTTTAAAAACTAGTTTTCCTTCATTTATTATTTAAAATGGTTTTAAATTTCTGGGCTTTTGGATTACTTGAATTAGATGAGGTCCTATAGACTTCATATGATTCAAGGGCCAGTCACGTGCTATTTCGGGTCGTGACACCTATTATCGACACAAATCTTCGATATTTCATCAGGCATCATTCCTCAAACGATCCTGTAATCAATAACACCCGTCAGCATCATCTAGATATCCACCGTGTTTCATAACTGTATCCGGTATCGAGTCACCTCATTAGGCTCCCCGCCTAAAGTGCGGCTATCCTGTCCATCGGTTTCGACCGGGTCCACCATGTATCCAACTGTATCCCAACCGACCCAGTCTGGATAAAATTGTAAATCTGTAACCGTATACCCACCGACTCGGTCCGGAATGAAACCAAATCATAAAAACGACATATCATGGTGGACGTGACACATAATCATGAAAATCACTGATTTTTCGTAAAGTATATGAAAACTTAAAACCATAAATACTCAATAATACAAATGCCTCTTATATCAACTAATAATACTTGAATACGAAATATAATGTCATATATGATAATTACTACAACTATTGACTACTTAAGGTATGATACGAATCATTTTTAACAGAATAATTTCTAAGTGTGAAGTCACATGTTAATACCGACGAGGTGTAGTGTAACATGTAGATATGGGCATGTGGAGTATAACTCGTTGATAATGGTGCAGTTTTCTAACAAATATTAATCCTGGAGATATATATATATATAGAGAGAGAGAGATTTTAGAATGCATAAGATAAAGTTAACATACAAAGGCAAAACTTGAATTTAAATCTAACTACGGGCGTAGCACGCCATCTTTACAAGATCCCCCGGTAGATGTTTAGTCTACTCACCGGAATACGTCGTAACTACTCAGGAATCGCCAAACTTTTTCCTTTCCTCGCGGCCTCTGAAGTCCCCGCACTCAAATCTAACATTTTATTAACTTGTATAAGAAAATGGCTACATTCCGATACGGCAAAAATTAAGAAAACACAAGTTGTACGTGCTAATTACACTATGTATGACTATTGCTAACGATCTAACACTTAACCTCACTGAAATTTACCCAAACATTGTTTCGCAACAGAAAACAGAACGCGTTACGTTTTAACCGTGTCGTATTTTAGATTTTAGATACCTTTTTCCGATATTAGCTCCAAGATTCTATATACAGTTAAACTAACTTAATTAAACAATACCAAATGATCCAGATAATGATACAGAGACCTACCCAACAACCCAAAACACCCAAGCTCCCTACAAATCCGGCGACGCCGGAATTCTACTGTTGGTCGCCGGCCAAATTCCGAGCCCTTGGGTTCGTTCTCCTATGGTTTGTTCTAGGTCCAACATACAACATTTTGGCACTGTTTTGTTAAGTGGATTTTTATCTAAACTATAACAGATTATTACAGAGTTAAGTTTTGCTTAAAATACGATATTATGGACATTTTGATTTCTAATAACAACTAGTTACAGAACTAAATTCCTACTGTTATTAAAGATTTTACCTACAAGGGATAGCTTGGAAGAACCCCCTCAAAGATGCACAAGCTCCTAGTCCTTAGCTTGATGATGGAAATCCTAGACTTGGCTCTTCTCTTCTCTTCTCTTGTTCTTCTTTGGTTGTTCTTGTTTTCTCTTTCTTTCTTTTAAATTTTTAGATTTTTAATTTAGCTAAGTGATTATGAACAAGTGATAAATATATGACAAAGGGAAGGGTGAGGTGTAGGAGGAGGTGTCAATGATTAAGGTGTGCCATCCTCATGCAAGGAGGAGGTGTTGTGTGTGTTCTGCATGAAAGGAGGTGGTGTCAACACAATATCACTCCAATTTGTTTTATTTATTTGATAATATCTGAACCAAAACATTATCTATCCATTTTCACTTACACCCACTACATTTCTTAGTTTGCACAACTTTCCTAACTTTTTACATAAAGACCCCTCACTAACTATGTTATTATATAACACTATTTAAATTAAAATGAAGCTAAATTTTACATTAAAACCCTTATAATTTATTTATGTTACATATTAAAATCTTAATTTAATTTCTTTTACATACTACTTATGAAAATGTTTTATTTGGGATAACTTTTTAAATTGGCATTTTATTATTTAATTGATTAATTTTATTTATTTCTAAATTTTCAAAATGTTACATCATTGGTTGGCGCCAAGTACCAAGCGCTCCACATACCCTACATGTGGGCGCTACTCAATAAAGAGTGCTTAGCACTTAGTGGTTGGAGCTCAGCTCCAAGCGCTCCACGTGACCCTCACGTGGGCGCTCCTTGACATAGAGTGCTCTATACTCATCACACAGAACCCAGCGCCATAAAGAGTGTTCAACACTCACAAAAAACAAAATAAAAAGAAGTGAAGTGTGAGTGTCAGAACTCACAAAAATGCTTAGCATTGTATGCACAGAGAAAGGACTGTGCCCTAGCAAGTGTCTAACACTTTATTCAAAAGAAAAGAGAAATGACAAAGACTAAATGGGCTAAGCTAAAGCTGGCCAAACTCATAATCAACCGAGCCCATGTGCTCTTTATTGGACTTAGTCCCAAATAAGATTATCAAATCTGTGATGAACATTTACTGGTTCAAGGGTACATCTCTTCATACCTCTGATACATGTCGTTGTAAATCTTCAACGTCTTCAGAGAGATGGAGGGTTCCAATAACCAATAACTTTTAGCGTATTCCCAAACTGTTAAACCAAAACTCTACAGACTATGATGTCTTTAAACCCTACAGACTATGATGTCTTTAAACATGGACTATGATGTCCTTAAACCTAATGGACCGCAATGTCCCTAAACTAAACTTTATTGACTATGAGGTCCTTAAACTCATGGACTATGATGTCCTTACACTTTACGGACTATGAGGTCTTTAAACTCATTGACTATGATGTCCTTAAACCCAATGGACCGCAACGTCCCAAAACTAAACTCTATGGACTATGGTGTCCTTAAACTCATGGAGTATGATGTCTTTAAACCCAATGGACCGCAACGTCCCTAAACTAAGACGATAAAGCCCAAATACACTTTCGTTGGATCTAAATGATCCCAAAATCCCATTGAGTAGATCTTAGTCTAAAATTAGACTAACGTATCCTCAACAAACATTTAAGTTGATCTTAATCTCAAAAGAGATTAACGAGACTTAAATCAAACCAAACCACAAATCTAAAAAAGTACGGATTTGGACTAATCCACGCCCTACAGGCGACAACATAAATTAGTCTCTGTATACAATCCACGGGCAACCAAAAATAAAACAAACACACACGACACGAAGTGAACATCTGGAGAAGGAGAAAGTGGTTATCGCTACGCGGTAACGTAATTAACTGCAGGGGCTTGCGCCTGCAGGAAAGAGCGTCCCCACAATCAAACACCCCTCACAATGAGGGGGAATCTGACGAAGTCTGCTACAACGGCCGCATCCGTCTTAACCTTCGATCTATGGTGCAATCAATCAACTTGGCATCTCCGGAGAGGGTGACAGATAAAATCAAATAGCATATGTCCCTAAAATTCAGGCCAGACGTCCTAACGTCCCAGTCGCGTCTTTCGGTGGCAAACAGGGGGTTGAAGAAAAAGTGGGATCGGACCGAGTTGACCCAGCAGTGCCGGCCGATTCAAGCGATTCGCCGGCTCGAGTCGGGGCTCATCTCTTCGCCACGTGTCCCTAACGATTGGTCTAGCCTCGTGGTTACGTTTGTTTATTCTGTAACATACCCTATTACGTGTAGTGCACGTGTAGACTCTTGGGCTTCTAAAAGATTAAAAGAATTTAATTTTAAAAAAATGTGTGGTTGATGGGATTTGAACTCTGGTGCTTTGGTTCAGCAGTGCAAGGTCTTACCAATGAGCTGTAAGCTCATTCTTGCTGTTCAAAAGCAAATCAAACTTATAACTTGTACTCAGGCTCAAGTACCCCTTTCTGTATTTTTGAAAAAAAAAATTGTACAGAAAGCTTGGGGTTGTTACAATTTTATACACCTTGGCACGCTCGGTGTTGTTTTTATGCGCATTTGAGGCATTTATGAGTTTTCGGGCACCTAGTGCCCACGATTTAAATTTTTGTGCATTTGTTGCACTAGATTATGTTTTCGTGCACCTTGTGCACTTGATTGGGATTCTTGCGCACACATGGCGCACTAGATGCAATTTTGTGCCTACTAGATTCACTAAATCGAGATTCTTCGTGCATATCAAATGCACCTGATATTATTGTCGTGCACACCCGTTGCACTCGACATATGTTTTGTGTACACCCGTTGCACTTAGTTTTGTTTCTGTGCACATTCGTGGCACTTGTGTTTGATTTCGGTTTCCTTGCGCACCAAACGCATGTGGCATTTATTATATATACTATTTGAGAATTATTTCCTTTCGAGCGCCACGTTTTCATGACATATACTGTATGGTTTAGTAACCGAGCAGGACTGGTCTGAGAACAGTACCTGAGTATTTTGCATTCATCGATATTTACGGAAGGGTTTTTCAAAAAGTAGCTATAGTCTCAATATTTTCCTACGAGTCCATGATGACATGAAACGTTATGAAGAAAACTTTTCTAAATTATTTTCAAATGGCGGGACGGACTTATTAAACAAAGGACATATATATATATATATATATATATATATATATATATATATATATTCCCTATAATGTGCGTCCGCAACTTGTGCCGTGACATGCGCATCGCACGGTGATTTGAAAAGGATTTAGCATGCACCTTTATTTAGTTGTTTTAATGATTTCACTAATATGCGCACTATATATATGTTATAGTTCTGATTATGTCATGTTTGATTTTCATAATAGTTTTGACATTGTATCTTTACGTTAACTCCGATGATTGCATGACGCTTGACGGAGTTTCGATTTGAGTTTTGCACTCGTTTTCATGCGCACGCGTTGCGCTATGATATGTTTTATGTATTCATGGTTTCGGAGCCCCGAAGACTTGATTGTTTACTGAAATGTTTTAGTATTTGGAGGGTTTAAATTTAAATTCGGGACCGAATTTATTTATGGGGGGGAAATTGAAACATTTCAAAATATAAAATATTATTTTTGGGAATTTAAATAATTTAAATAATAAATTTTATGGACATTGTAAAAAGTATGGAAATTGGTTAAAGGATATGGTATAATTATATACCGATAGTTTGGGAAATATTTGGAAAATTTATATGAATTATTGATTTTGAAATAAATTATGTGAATTGAGCATTTGTAGATTTTTATTGTATACAATGTTAATGCTAAACTTGATTAATTTTCACTAATTATGCATTAATCTTGCTTAAGTTATGACATGTAACAAAGCATGTTGCAAAACACTTGTTGCACATTTTGAACTATGCTTCATTTTGAATTACATGGTTTTTATTTTATAAAATAAAAAGAGAAAGGTAGAATAAAAGAAAAGAAAAAGGGGAAGATGTTTGCATGAGGGGGGACATAGAGGTATGGGCTAGGAGAGGGAGAGAGAAGGAGAGAGGGGGTTATCTTCTACCATGGCTCACACCCTTCATCATTTTCATCACTTCTCATCTTCATTTTCTTCTCCTTCTCCACCACCTCCTACTACCACCCTCTACCATCTCCAAAACCACCCCAAAACTCCATACTTCCTTCACAAAAGATGATTCCAACCTCACTACAAACACTATGGATCTATCAAGTGAAGATTTTGAGCATTTTGGGCAACTCAAGAAATTTCTTGAGTTGCCACATGAGGTATAATTCTAGAATTTTAGTTAAGTTATTAGTGTTTAGTATATCCTTTTGTAGTTAGAGATAAACCGATATGGTTTGGTGATGTTAGAATTATCCTACATGAGGGTTAGGGGATTCTATGAATTTTGAAGGTGTATTTGAGGTGTAGTGAATGTTTTACATGACCTTAGTGATGTTTACTGCCCAAGACCAGAGAATAGAAACCAATACACGATATTATTAAGCAAATCAAACAACTACATTGACCTAGTTAAACCACTAGGAGACCACCATAGAAGAACGAGACCAAAATACCAAAATTGGGCTGGCTGCGCTCGTTACTGTAGCAATTCTCGCCGGCCAAATTTTGGAGTATGGTATTGGGTTTTGGCCTGTAGATCATACTCCTCATAACCTAGCCCCTGTATTGTTAGTTTAGTCCCACTTTATCTGATAAAAAATCTGGAAGCATTTTGAGTTGATTTTGGCAATGATTTTCCGATTTCTAAAGCTTGGTTTTTGGTATTTGAATTTGTATTTGGTCGTTGGACATTTGTACGTCAACGACGAGGCTTATTTTGTTGTTTTTGCTTGAGTAGGATATATGTTCTAACCCATGAGCACTTCGCGTGTCGTGTCGGTTTTCGAATATGATTTTGATGCGATCCGATGTGTTTTAAACTGTAGGTACCTTCACGTGGACTTAGGACGATAAGGGAGATCAAGGCGTCATCGACTTCGGCAAGCGAAGATTGAATGTGAGTAGATGTATATCTACGAGGGAAGTCGGGTGGATGGCATATAGCACCCCCGCAACCGTAGAATAGGATATCTTTATATCTTTATATATATATATATATATATATATATATATATATATATATATGTTAATGCGAGTTATGGATATATAGCAATAGGGTTCTAGGAGACCGTAGGATTAGACTAAGCGTACTTGTAGGAAGGTTTATCTTTAGTCTATTTCGTTAGTTGTGAGCCGTTTGTTTTACATCGTCGCACACACACACGCACACACTTAGTTTGATATGTGGGTATATGTATATATGTATATATATATATATGGATGTGTGTGTGTGTGCGTGTGTGTGTGTGTAGAAAGTGAGTATACATATACGTGTACCATGAGGATATGATTTATATTATGGTTTTTAAGTCGATACGATCGAGCAGGATGTCAAGAGATTATGATATATAATTTAAGATGAGACATAGTTTATGATGCGATATATTAAAGGATCGTTGGGCGTTATATACGAAACATGCGATAACATGTGACTTGATAAAATAATAGATTGTACGAGACCTTAGATCCATACACTGATTATGATTTTGTACGACGATTGATACCGTACGAACTATATGATATATATGATAATTGTCATGACCCGGAAAAGGCACATGACTGACACTTGAATCATGTGAAGTCTATAGGACTCCACCTAATTCAAGCAAACCAAAAGCCCAGAAATCTAAACCTTTTTAGGGAAAATAGTGGAGGTGCAGTTTTGAAATAAAGGTACACTGAAATCAAGCTCTTTCTTCAAGTCATAGGTAATATAATATATGAAAACACATTCCTTTTATCTAACTTAAAAACATTTTCTTCATTCAAAATTTAGGCAGCACCTCCTTTGTATATTTTAGCCTGAAAACGGTACAAGCAATATGATAAAAGGCATCGCCAAGCGGAACCTAGCCTTTCGCCAAATGGCGGAAACAACCACGCAAGATAATAAATATACAACGCCAAAGGAGAGGATCAAAACTCAAAAAGAGAATAAAGAACCTATAAAAAACTGTAGGGTTCCTAGGCAGTCATACAAAGGTCTATAAGGCATCAACCATGCCCGGTTTAAAATTTAGACGTGCCGAACAACCCAAAGTCGGGATCTTTGCTAGATTATTAGGGTTTAACATGCAAGTAACCATCTTTACAACTAAGAGTGAGGGATTACAACCTTTGTAGTCCGCTCCTACGCTTCATGAGCTCCGAGTAAAAGTCCCTTTGCCGCGATCCACGATCTCCCGGACTCAAGAGAGGCTCCACAACTCGAACGATCCATGGTAGCTTGTAGTGTTCCTTTTCTCCGATGATCTACGTCGAAGTTTCTATAACTCAAGCTCTCTCTCTCTCTAATGAGGTGAACACCCTAATCTAATTGGCTAGATTAGATGAGGATGATGGAGTAGTATTTATGCTTTCTTTTTATATCAAATTCTCACACTTAAACATCACAAAATGAAAACCTAGAAAGCTTTCTCAAAGCTCAAGGTTGAAGAAGAAGATGAAATAATTAATTAAAACCTTTTGTGATGAATAATGAAATGATATATGATTAATAATGTAACCATGGTCAACCATGACCAGGCTAACCCATGTAGAGAATTAACTAAGGCTAGGGTTTGGGTTGAGTTAAAGAACGAGTCATAAGAAAATATCAACCATAATATCTTAACTCATGACAAAAGAAAACCTTCCAGAAGGTGCATGAAAGAACTAACCCAATTCAAACCATAACCTTGTTTAATCTCCACTAAACATGTTTCATTAGTAATCATATCGTGTTACAATAATATATATCACATATATATTATATATTTGAAACAAAAGAAAATAATACAATTAATATATATCGCATATATATCAATGTATTATCCGGTGAGAAAATGAAATAATAAAGCGATCCAATATTAGATAATGTAATGCAATATATCATATATATTATTATACATTAAATCATCGAATCAACACTTGATCCGACAATCGGCTATATCGAATATAACCGACTAATATATTATGTACCGATTCATCGAATCAACACTTGATCCGATGACCCG
The DNA here is from genome assembly GCA_030015575.1 of Agapanthus africanus. NCBI lineage: Eukaryota > Viridiplantae > Streptophyta > Magnoliopsida > Asparagales > Amaryllidaceae > Agapanthus > Agapanthus africanus. Next base: position 249,290,131 of record CM057345.1, on the reverse strand, counting down.
GCTCATATCTAAATATCGCGAGAATATAATACGGTATCTCATATCGCATTATCCTCGATCGTGCACATATCACATATGTGCCCATACTCCGTTTTGCCTGAGTCAAGAAAGCTCTATGTAGGACTCTAAAGAATCGTCAATACGCCGGTAGCAGGTGATGATCATATCAAACACCCACAAGCTGCGAGCGGTCAGCTAAACGTAACAGCCACCCAGGTATTGAGCGATCAGAAGATCAACAAGCTAGCTTGTACATTCTCTTGTGAATCCAATCAGTAACACTTCCGTACAGTCCGATCTCTTTGTCTGATATGTCGCATATATAGTCTAGGGGTGGTATACGTCAGACCCCAGTAACCGATAAGTCGTGTCGATGTGAGGCTCATAACGGGTCGAGAAACTAATGGTAACACTTACCAGTAAATCTCTATATCAGCCCTGCCCAGGGACTTCCAGTTATAGCCAATCGAACACAGCACAACATCAACTCCCTATACCGGGAGAGACGAATCCCCTCCTATCGCTCATTGCATCTATGTGATTCGGGACTGCACCCAAAAGCCACCGTTTTGCACGCCCTTTTGGACATGGTAAGGTGAAAATCAAAGCACAGTGGAAATCACACAAGACTCTATGACGATCTCGGGTCTACAGACTACCCTGTACCAGTGTCACCGGAGAACTGACATCTGACGTGTGGTATATCACCATCTATAAGCTCTCGGTGAGTCCGTCCAGTGTACCCTGTCTCCACTGAGCACCCGTACCCCATCCTTGATGTCAAACACCGATGGATATGGGATCATCCATTACCCATCATATAGGTCAAGATGCGTATACGCTAGTCTACTCTGGTGTATCGATGCCCTCTCTCGATATACCCTCGACTAGGAACAGTTATAGGATGTACTCATCGACTACCGTGGCCCCACTAGTATGATCTCATCATAGTCCCAGTAGTCGAGTACAGATCCTAAGGGCTTTATCAACATGTGAGAGTAAGACAGTAAAGCAATACATGTCAACATGTTAAAATAAAGTGAAACCAAATAGCATACTTTCACGACGAGCAAGAAAGTCCTCTCAATATATATCCAAGCATCCATTATAATATACATCATATGTACAACAATGGCCTCTAGGGCATATACATAACTAATAATCTCCCACTTGCACTAAGGACAGCTGTGGTAGTATTCATACCTAGCATCCCGAATAATCTCTCAAACTGTATCTGGGGAATGGCCTTCGTGAGTGGATCCGCAGTGTTGTCCTTTGTATCTACTCTCCTGACCTCGATCTCCCGGCGATCTACTATCTCCCTGATCAGGTGATACCGCCTCAGAATATGTCTGGACTTTTGATAGGACCTGGGTTCCTTGGCCAAAGCCACAGCTCCATTGTTACCGCAATACAGAGGTATTGGATGCTCAATGGATGGAACCAAACCAAGTTCACTAATGAACTTCTTTATCCAGACTACCTCTTTGGCAGCATCGTTGGCAGCGATGTATTCAGCCTCCATTGTCGAGTCTGCAACGGTATCCTGTTTGGAACTCTTCCAATATACCGCCCTTCAATTGAGGGTAAAGACAAATCCCGAGTGCGATTTAGAGTCGTCCTTATCACTTTGGAAGCTGGAATCGGTAAAAGACTCCACCTGGAGTTCTCTATTACCATACACCAAGAACATCTCTTTAGTCCTCCGCAAGTACTTGAGAATGTTCTTCACAGCTATCTAGTGACTCTCTCCAGGATCTGCTTGATACCGACTCACTACACTTAGTGAGTATGCTACATCGGGTCTGGTACATAGCATCGCATACATGATAGAGCCTACTGCCGAAGCATAGGGTATCCCTTGCATGCGAGCTCTCTCCAAATCAGTCTTGGGAGACATCTCTTTGGAGAGAGTGAGTCCAGAGATCCTAGGTTGGTTCCCACGCGTGGATTCTTTTATACTAAACCTCTTTAGTATGGTGTCAATGTACCTGGATTCGGACAATCCCAGTATCCGTTCAGATCTTTCTCTATATATCATTATTCCCAATATGTAGGAGGCATCACCTAGATCTTTCATTGAGAATCTTTGTGATAAGAAGAGCTTGACTGATTGCAGCATAGGAATATCATTTCCTATCAAGAGTATGTCATCCACGTACAATACGAGAAAGGCAACCTTACTCTCTACTACATTCTTATAGATACAAGGTCCATCTATATTTTTGATGAAGTCAAACTCTTTGACTACAACATCAAAACAGATGTTCCAACTCCGCGATGCTTGCTTTAACCCATAAATGGATTTAAGCAGCTTGCACACCTTTCCGCTGCTCCCACTTTCTACGAAGCCCTCTGGCTGAGTCATGTACATGCACTCTTCTAAATCACCGTTTAGAAAGGCGGTCTTAACATCCATTTGCCAGATTTCGTAGTCATGGTATGCAGCAATGGCAAGTAAGATCCGGATGGACTTAAGCAGAGCCACTGGAGAAAATGTTTCGTTAGAATCCATACCTGGTCGTTGACGAAAACCCTTTGCAACAAGTCTAGCTTTGAAAGTCTCAACTTTTCCATCTACACAAAATTTCTTTTTAAAGATCCACTTGCTCCCAATGGGTTTACCCCTTCAGGAGCATTTTCCAAAGTCCATACTTTGTTGGTGTACATGGATTCCATCTCAGATCGCATTGCATCCAGCTATTTCACAGAGTCACCACTCGTGATGGCCTGCTCGAAACTAGTCGGGTCATCATCTTCCATGATGCAATCCTCGCTTCCATCATCAATGAGAAAACCTTAGTATCACTTAGGTGGATGAGAAACCCTGCTAGATCGGCGGAGAGGCTGGGGTTCGTCGGGTACTATTGAATCCTCTGGCTCCAATAAATCATCAGTTGTAGTTTGTGGTGCTGGAACCTCTTCCAGCTCTACCTCTTCGCCACTAATTTCTTTTGCAAGAAATTCCTTTTCTAAAAGGGTGGCATATTGAGAAACAAACACCTTTTGTTCCTCACCGTGGTAGAAGATATATCCATAGGAATCTTTTGGATATCCTACAAACTTACATAGACCTGATCTGGCCTCGAGCTTGTCCGGATTTTGCTTTTTAACATAGGCCGGACAACCCCATATCTTTACTCGTTTAAAAGATGGTCTCTTCCCATTCCAAATCTCTCATGGAGTGGTAGGCATTGATTTAGTTGGAACTCTATTCAATAGGTATGCCGCTGTCTCCAGCGTATAACCCTAAAAGGAGATAGGTAACTCAGCAGTGCTCATCATAGAACGCACCATATCCAATAGGGTATGATTCCTCCGCTCCGATACACCGTTGTGCTGTGGTGTATAAGGAGGAGTAAGCTGAGAGAGAATCCCATTCTCTTTTATATAATCCCGGAACTAATTGCTCAAGTATTCTGCTCCTCGATCAGATCGAAAGATCTTAATACTTTTGCCCGTTTGGTTCTCTACTTCATGCTTATATTCTTTGAATTTCTCAAAAGCTTCAGACTTGTGTTTCATCAGGAACACATGTCCGAATCTTGAGAGATCGTCAGTGAATGTAATAAAGTAGGAAGAACCGTTCCTGGCATGCGTAGACATAGGACCGCAAACATCACTATGTACCAGTCCTATGAGTTCCGTAACTCTTTCTCCGTGTCCACTAAACGGAGCTTTGGTCATTTTGCCTTTGAGACACGAACGACAAGTATCATAAGATGATAATTCGAACGGATTCAAATATCCATCCTTATGTAACTTAGCTAGTCGTGTCGCATTGATATGACCAAGTCTACAATGCCACAAGAAGGATTCGTTCATTTCTGAACTCTTCCTCTTGTGTGTGTTTTGTATATTGAGGACTGTATTTTGATTGAGAATGAATATACCATTATATAACGAGCCTGATGCAATCAACTTTTGATCTAAGAATATGTTCATAACATTATCTTTTACTACAAAATTATATCCTTCTTTATTTAATAAAGAAAATGATATAATGCTGCACATCATGTTCGGTATATAATAGCACTCATTCAGAATCAGTGTATTACGACTTGGTAATACTAGGTGATATTCGCCAACAGTTTTGGCTGCAATACTTGCACCATTCCCTACTTGAATGAAATGATCACTTTTTCCCAGTTCTCTACCTTTACGTAGCCCATGTAATATTTTACATATGTGGGATCCTGATCCGGTATCTAATACCCAGGACGTAGGGTGAACTGAGAAACAATTCTCAATAAATAACACACCCGAAGAAGGTGCATCAACATGCATGTTCTCCGTTTGGGCGGCGTGAGAATCCAGATATTCTCCTATTCCATGTTCAGTCTTATAACTCTTATAAGAAATAACGGGACCAACGTTCCCTTGCTCAGTATAATAAGCGGGTTCAGTCAATACATCCATATTATTATCTTGATTATGGCCTGACATAGTCGCTACCTGGAGAGAGAGAGAAGAAAACACTTTAGCGTATGCTCTTGCAAGATTAGATTGGTTATTATCTTCTCTAATCAGGATGTCTCCCACTGTTTTTATCAAATCTTCCATCAAACCCTAATAGGTATGATTAGCCGGGATTAATTACACCCTACAATTTCGTCAATTTTTCAGCCAGATCAGTGTGGGTACTTGAGGGAGGTTCCCCGTGCTTTTGCATGGACCTAATTAAAATAAACCTCGTTTTCCCAGAGGAATAACCCCGTTTAACACTTTTCTAGACACCTACTTGATCGGCTAATTGTCCTGTGTAAAACTCACCCAGGAGTAACTCTTACTCGCAGTGGCTATCGGGATCCAACTATCTCATAGGAGGTATGCAATCTTGTTGCAAATTTCAACACTTGAAATTCCCGATAATGCCTTTACCCCTAGTGACTTATGACCTTAACTATGGTCAACAAATCATAAGCACTAGTCAAGTTCCACCCGTTATTTCTTGATTAATTTAGACCCACCCATATGACCCTTAACTATGGTCAACAAAGTCATATGACTGTCCTAATTAATCACATCTCATGTTATATAGGAAAACATCACTTAGCTACCGTACACCGCGCCTTAACTATGGTCAACAAACGCAGCACGAATACTAAGTACTCTATTTTTCCTAAAATGACGGAGGGTTACACAGATTTTTCAGAAAACCATGAGCGTAAAGAACTTGATATCATCGTAGAATCAAGTGATTTTTGAAAAGGAGTGTTTTTGAGGCTTTTCTAGTTTCACTAAAAAGGTCACTCCCGGTGAAGGGATCTCGGCTCTTTCCCCACCGAATAAGGTGCAGGATATATCGTATATACCTCTGTGCAAAGCAAGAACTATAGAAGCTGTCAAAAACTAAACCGTGAGTTTGTAGCATCTGCCAGTTTCGCTAAAGAGGTCACTCCCGGTGAAGGGATCTCGGCTCTTTCCTCATCGAATAAGGTACAAGGTATATCATATATACCGCTATGCAAAGCAAAACTGTAGCTACCATTTTTATAAATTTTTGATTCTACAACATCTTTTAGGTTTTTTTCTTTTTATTAATCTCATTAATAAATCCCATCAGCTTATGCTTCCTAAGCATCACAGAAGAAACGAAAGCAGTAATATTTATATATCAGCATATATATATAGTATAAGCATTCGTCTCAGACAGTAATATGATCTCATCACAGAACATTGCAGCAGGAGAACATATATGAAATATTGGATATACTAGGATGTCTGTGTTTTTAATACGAGCCGGTATAAAACACGGATTCCACGGTCGCGATGAATAGCCAAACCCACATCCCTAGACCCCTACGAGAGCGGCAAGTAACACTGCCAATTCTAGGGTTAGGAGACCCGGTTTCCACTCCTCGAGATGGCCTCCCACTGTACCCTAGAACCCGGTTACTTGTGCTCCCCTCCTCGGGTCTACCTAATGCGGAAAAATAAATAATATAAACTGGTGGCATCAACCTCATCCCGTAAGTGCCCCAATAAAAGAATATTACATACAAATGAATTTTACATGAATAAAAATAAAAACCCTCATCTCACATAAACCCCCGGCTATTCAGAACACGACGATCTAATATAACATATCACAGCAACACATAATATCACATATCATAAACGTAAGTAAGTATGCATACACCGATCGTCGTTGATGTATAGCAACGAAAACCGGCAATACAACTACACACTACACTTACGGTCACAAAAAAGAAATTGTAAAACTACAACATTTGGAATCCACAATCACTTTAGACATCATAAATCCGAAATATCACATACTTCGCATTTCATGCCTAATTATATGAATTCCACATATTGTATCACATTCCAGATAAATAGACAGTATTAAACTTTCCGATCGTATAATCAAATACCCAAGATTTCCTTAATAGCTCAACACTTGAGTGGAGTTCAAATAATCCCAGAATATGTCATAGTACCAATGGTCCAGCCGTAGAAGGGTCAAGCCAACGCCTCACATGCGGCACGCCGTACTACCCCAAACCCTAAGATTTAGAGGCGGTTCAGACGGTCACATAATCGAGTTAAGGTTTGTGTTCTTCTAAAGGGACCACCGCGTTACTTGCACGTTTTTCCGAAAGATTTAAACCCAAGAAAAATTCAACACTTGAAAGTTTTTCGTGCTGGGAAAAAATAAGTTAATGATATCCGTTCGAACATTTTAATAGTTTCTAAATTATCCGGAAATAGAACGAAATTAAATTTTCCGATCGAATCAACGAATTCAAAATAATCCCCAGAACACTCAACACTTGAGTCAGATTAAAAATACCCAGAAATATGCACTAACAGATACGGATATTACTGTGCAAAGACCAAAGCAAAGTCTAACTGTACGGTCGCGGATCCGCGGCACAAGCAAGGAATTGCCGCGGTTCCGCGGCGGTCCGTACGATTTAACTTCTTATTTTACACAGTAATATTTATAATTCCTTGCTGATTTTTTTGAGTATTTTTAATACAGAAAAAATCACATTTCAAAAAATTGTCCAGAGAGGGGGTCAAAATCGATGTTTCGGGGTTCGATCGGAGTTTTAACTTCGTATACACGTCGCCTAATGCTCTAGCTTGACTCTGATACCACTGTAGGGTTCCTAGGTAGTCATGCAAAGGTCTATAAGGCAACAACCATGCCCAGTTTAAAATTTAGACATGCCGAACAACCAAAAGCCGGGATCTTTGCTAGATTATTAGGGTTTAACATGCAAGTAAACATCTTTATAACTAAGAGTGAGAGATTACAACCTTTGTAGTCTGCTCCTTCACTTCATAAGCTCCGAGTAAAAGTTCCTTTGCCGCGATCCACGATCTCCCGGACTCAAGAGAGGCTCCACAACTCGAACGATCCATGCCAGCTTGTAGTGTTCCTTTTCTCCGATGATCTACGTCGAACTTTCTATAACTCAAGCTCTCTCTCTCTCTCTCTAATGAGGTGAACACTCTAATCTAATTGGCTAGATTAGATGAGGATGATGGAGTAGTATTTATGCTTTCTTTTTATATCAAATTCTCACACTTAAACATTATAAAATGAAAACCTAGAAAGCTTTCTCAAAGCTCAAGGTTGAAGAAGAAGATGAAATAATGAATTAAAACCTTTTGTGATGAATAATGAAATGATATATGATTAATAATGTAACCATGGTCAACCATGACTAGGCTAACCCACGTAGAGAATTAATTAAGGCTAGGGTTTGGGTTGAGTTAAAGAATGAGTCATAAGAAAATATCAACCATAATATCTTAACTCATGACAAAAGAAAACCTTCTAGAAGGTGCATGAAAGAACTAACCCAATTCAAACCCTAACCTTGTTTAATCTCCACTAAACATGTTTCATTAGTAATCATATCATGTTACAATAATATATATCACATATATATTATATATTTATAACAAAAGAAAATAATACAACTAATATATATCGCATATATATCAATGTATTATCCGGTGAGAAAATGAAATAATAAAGCGAGCCAATATTAGATAATGTAATGCAATATATCATATATATTATTATATATTAAATCATCGAATCAACACTTGATCCGACAATCGGCTATATCGAATATAACCGACTAATATATCATGTACCGATTCATCGAATCAACATTTGATCCGATGACCCGGCTCATAACTAAATATCGCGAGAATATAATACGGTATCTCATATCGCAATATCCGCGGTCGTGCACATATCACATATGTGCCGATACTCCGTTTTGCCTGATTCAAGAAAGCTCTATGTAGGACTCTAAAGAATCGTCAATATGCCGGTAGCAGGTGATGATCATATCAAACACCCACAAGCTGCGAGCGGTCAGCTAAACGTAACAGCCATCCAGGTATTGAGCGATCAGAAGATCAACAAGCTAGCCTGTATATTCTCCTGTGAATCCAATCAGTAACACTTCCGTACAGTCCGGTCTCTTCGTCTGATATGTTGCATATATAGTCTAGGGGTGGTATACGTCAGACCCCAGTAACCGATAAGTCGTGTCGATGTGAGGCTCATAATGGGTCGAGAAATTACTGGTAACACTTACCTGTAAATCTCTATATCAGCCCTGCCCAGGGACTTCCAGTTATAGCTAATCGAACACAGCACAACATCAACTCCCTATACCGGGAGAGACGAATCCCCTCCTATCGCTCATTGCCTCCATGTGATTCGGGACTGCACCCAGAAGCTACCATTTTGCACGCCCTCTTGGACGTGGTAAGGTGGAAATCAAAGCACAGTGGGAATCACACAAGACTCTATGATGATCTCGGGTCTACAGACTACCATATACCAGTGTCACTGGAGAACTACCATCTGACGTGTGGTATATCACCATCTGGGAGTTCTCGGCGAGTCCGTCCAGTGTATCCAGTCTCCAATGAGCACCCGTACACCATCCTTGATGTCAAACACCGATGGATATGGGATCATCCTGTTGGGTTGCTAGGCACACGCACAAGGGTCTACGAGGCATCAACCTTGCCTGATTTAAAATTTAGCCATGCCGAACAACCCAAAACCGGATCTTTAAACTAGAGATTAGGCGAAAACAAGCATGTTAAATATTTTAACACTAAGTGAGAGGGATTACAACCTTTGTAGATCCGGTCTTTCACTTCTTAAGCTCCGTGTTGAAGTCCCTTCGCAGCGATCATCGTGTTCCGGACTCTCGAGAGGCTCCATGAAGAGAAAGATGCAAGCTTGCTTCCGATCTTCGATAACAAAGATGATCTACCTTGAAGTTTCATTAACACAAGCTCTCACTCACTAAATGAAGTGAACAATCTCATCTAAAGGGCAAGAATAGATGAGGATGATGAAGTAGGATTTTTGCTCTCATTTATAATCTTTTTCTCATACATAATCATCACTTAGAAAAATCTAGAAAGCTTTTTCCATGAAGCAAGAAGGAAGAAGAAGATGAATAAAATTAGAATCCTTTTGTGATGAATAATGAAAAGATAATAATGATGAATAAGGCAACCATGGTTAACTAAACCTTTATAGAGATTTAACTAGGGCTAGGGTTTGGGTTGGGTTAAAGCATGAGTCACTTGAAAATATCTTTACAAAAACAAAAAGAAACCTTCTAGAAGCATCAAGAAGGAACTAATCCAAAACAAACCCTAACCTTGTTTAATCTCCACTAAACATATTGCATTAGTTATCATACCATGTTACAATATTACATATCACATATATAATATTTATTGTAACAAAATAAAATAATACATTTAACATATATCGCATATATATCAATGTATTACCCGAGTGAGAAAAAGAATCTTTTAGTGAGCTAATATTAGTTAATGTAATTTAATATATCATATATATTATTATAAATTAAATTATCGAATCAACACTTGATCCGACAATCCGGCTATATCGCATATAACAGACTAATATCTCATTTACCGATTCATCGAATCAACACTTGATCCGATGACCCGGCTGATATCAAATATCGCGAGAATAGAATACGGTATCACATATCGCATTATCCTCGGTCCTGCACATATCACATATGTGCCCCAACTCCGTTTTGCCTGAGTCAAGAAAACTCTGTGTAGGACTCTAAAGAATCGTCAATACGCCGGCAGTAGGTGATGATCATATCAAACACCCACAAGATGCAAGCGGTCAGCTAAACGTAACAGCCACCCAGGTATTGAGCGATCAGAAGATCAACAAGCAAGCCTGTACATTCTCCTACGAATCCAATCAGTAACACTCCCGTACAGTCCGGTCTCGCCGTCTGATATGTCGCATATCTCGCCTAGAGGTGGTATACATCAGACCCCAGTAGCTTGATAAGTCGTGTCGATATGAGGTCTATAACAGTTCGAGAAACTACTGATAACACTTACCAGTAAATCTCAGCAACCCTGGACAAGGATTTCCAGTTATAGCCAATCGAACACAGCACAACAACAACTCCCTTTACCGGGAGAGACGAATCCCCTCCTATCGCTCATTGCCTCCATGTGATTCGGGACTGTACCCAAAAGCCACCATTTTGCACGCCCTCTTTGACGTGGTATGATGAAAATCAAAGCACAGTGGGAATCACACAAGACTCTATGACGATCTCGGGTAACAGACTACTCTGTACCAGTGTCACCGGAGAACTGCAATCTGACGTGAAGTATAATACCATCTGGGAGTTCTCTGCGAGTCCGTACAGTGTACCCAGTCTTTACTGAGCATCCGTACACCATCCTTGATGTCAAACACCAATGGATATGGGATCATCCATCGCCTATCATATGGGTCAAGATGCGTATACGCTAGTCTACTCTGGTGTATCGATGTCCTGTCTCGATACACCCTCGACTAGGAACAGTTATATGATGTACTCGTCGACTACCGTGGCCCCACTAGTATGATCTCAGCATAGTCCCAGTAGTCGAGCACATATCCTAAGGGCTTTATCAACATGTAACACAGAGACAATCAGAGTGCATGTTAAGATAAAGTACAACCAGATAGCATACTTTCATGTCGAGCAACAAAGTCCTCCCTATATATGTCCAAGCCTCCATTACAATATACATCGTATGTACAGTAAAGGTCTGTAGGGCATACATATAACTAAGAATCACTCACTTGCACTAGGGCCATCAGTTGTGGTATCGCATATCCAACAATTAGCTGCGGTTGAAGTATCTCATACTCAACCATCCCATAAAAGTCTCTACTGTGAAAAAGGCTTTTGTGAATGGATCCACGCTGTTGTCCTCTGCGTCTACTCTCCTAACCTCGATCTCCCTGGAGATCAACCATCACCATGATCAGGTGATACTGCCTAAGAATTATATCTGGATATCTGATGGGACGGTAGTTCCTTGGCTAAAGCCACAACTCCATTGTCACACAATGGTAGGAACGAAGTTCATCTCATGAACTTATATATATCCAGACTGCCTCTTTGGTAGCATCCTTGGTAACGATGTATCTTGCCTCGAATCGTCTAGTAAGTCACGGTATCTAGCTTGGAACTCTTCCAACATACCATCCCTCCAATAAGGGTAAAGACAATGCCTGCGACTGACATTCAGTCGTACTTATCACCCTGGAACCTTTCCAGTGATTCTCCCTAGGATCACTTGATACCATCTCACTACAACTAGTGAGAATCCTAACATCCAGTTATCACTATCTCATAGATCCAAAACCCAGGATTTAGGAGGTATCATTTTGATCCTATATGGAGAATCCTTGTGATAAGCGGAGATTGACTGGGCGTAGCATAGGAAACTCATTCCTTATCAATAGTATGTCATACATGTACTCTACGAGGATCACCACCATACTCCCTACTACCTTTTTGTATATACAAGGTTCATCTACCATTTTGATGAAGTCAAACTCTTTGACTACCACATCAAAACAGATGTTCCAACTCCGCGATGCCTGCTTTATCCTATAAAGCATCTTGCACACGTTTCCGCTGCTCCCACTGTCTACGAAGCCCTCTGACTGTGTACTTATAGACACTCTCATCCAAATCATCTTTTAGAAAAGCAGTCATGACACCCAACCGCCAGATATCGTAGTCATGGTATGTAGCCGTGACAAGTAGGATTTGGATGGACTTAAGCATAGCTTTGAAAGTCTCAACTTTTCCAAGTACACCAAGTAATCTTCTTAAGATATACTCGCTCCTGATGGGGATTTAACCCTTCAGATAAAGCAACCAAACTCCATACTTTATTGGTGTATAAGGATTCCATCTCAGATCGCTAAGCATCCAGCCATTCTTACAGAGTCCCACTCCTGATTGCCAGCTCGAAACTAGTTGGGTCATCATCTCATGATGCAATCCTCGCTCCCACTGTCATAGAGAAACCGAAGTATCTCTCAGGTGGGTAAGGACCCCTACTAGATCGGCGGAGAGTCTGAGGTTCGTTGGTTACTATTGAATCCTTTGGTTCTACCAAATCATCAACTGCAGTTTGTATAGCTGGAATTCTTTCCAGTTCTACCTCATGACCAATAATTTCTTCAAAAGAAATTCCCTTTCACAAAGGTGGCATGCTGAGAAACACAAGATCTTTTGTTCCTCGATTTGGTAGAAGATATTCCCTTGCGAATGCTTGGGATATCCAACTAACTTCTACAGAACTGACTTTGCCTCGAGCTTGTCCGGATTATGCTTTTAGACATAGGCTGGACAACCCCAAATCTTAACAAACTTAAGATATGGGCTCTTCCCATTCTATATCACATATGAAGTGGTAGGCAACTGATTTGATTGGAACCCTATTCAATAGGTATGCAGGTTCTCAAGTGCATAACTCCCAAAAGGAAATAGGCAACTCAGTAGTACTCATCATAGAGCGCACCATATCTAATAGGGTGTGATTGCTCCGCCCAGATACACCGATGTGCTGTGGTGTATACGGAGGAGTAATGCCGAGAGAGAATCTCATTCTACTTTAGAATAGTCCAGGAATCCCGTGCTCATGTATTCTCCTCCTTGATCTCATCAAAGGACATAATACTTATACCCGTTTTTGGTTCTCTACTTCTAACTTATATTCCGTGAATATCTCAAAAGGTTCGGACTTGTGTTTCAACAGGAACATATGTCTGAATCTTGAGAGATCATCAAAGAATGTAATGAAGTATAAAGAACCGGTCTTGGCATGTGTAGACAGGGGATCTACATACATCATCATGTATCAATTCCAAGAGTTCACTAACTCTTTCTCCGTTTCCAATAAACAGAGCTGTGGTCATCTTATCTCTGTGACATGACCGGCAAGTTTCACAAGATGTAAATTCAAACTAATTTAAATATGCATCTATATGTAACTTCAGCTAGTCGGGTCGCATTGATATGACCTAGCCTGCAATGCCTCAAGAAGGATTTGTTCATTTCTCAACTCTTCCGCTTGTGTGTGTTCTATACATTAAGAACTGTGGTTTGATTTAGAACGTCTATGCTTTTAGATAACGTGCCTGAACCGATCAACTCTTGATATAGGAAATGTTCAAAACATTATCCAACAATACAAAATTATATCCTTCTTTACTAATAAAGAGATTGATATGATGTTGTATATCAGGTTCGGTATCTAATAACATTCGTTCAGAATCAATGTATTCTGGTAATACAGGGTGATAGTGACCAACAGACTTGGCTGTAACACTTGCACCGTTTCTATCTCATAAAACTTATCACCCGTTCTCAGTTCTCTACCTATCTGTAGCCCATGTAACAGATTACATATACGGGATCCTGATCCGGTATCTCATACCCAGGACGTAAAGGATATTGAGAAACAGTTCTTTGTAATGAACACACCCGAAGATGATGCATCAACATGCACTTTCTTCGTTTGGGCGGCACGGGAAATCTGGTATTCCCCAATTTCCTGCTCTGTCTTATAACAATTATAAGTTGGAGCGGGACCAACGTTCCCTAGCACAGTATAACAAGCGGTTTCGGTCAATACATCCGTATTATTATCTTGATTAAGGCGTGACATAGTCGTAACCAGGAGAGAGAGAAGAAAACACTCAGCGTGCGCTTTTACAAGATCAGATTGGTTATCAATTTATCTAATCAGGATGTCTCCCACTATTTTAGTCAAATCTTCCTTCAATCCCTAAAATGAAAGAATAGCCGGGATTAATTACACTATACAAGTTCGCCAATCTTTCAGCCAGGCCAGTGCCGGTCCTTTGAGGGAGGTTCCCCGTGCTTTCGCATGGACCTAATTAAAGTAAACCTCGTTTTCCCATGGGCATAACCCCGTTAACACCTTTCTAGACACCTACTTGATCGGCTAGTTGTAATATGCAAAACTCTCCCAGGAGTAACTCTTACTCGCAGCGGGTATCGGGATCCAACTATCTCATAGAAGGTATGCAATCTCATTGCAAATTTCAACACTTGAAATTCCCGATAATTCTTTTACCCCTAGTGTCCTATGACCTTGACGGAGGTCAACAAACCATAGGTTGCTAGTAAAGTTCTACCCGTCATTTCCTGATTGAATTAAACCCACCCGCACGACCCTTGACGGAGGTCAACAAGGCCGCACGACTACCCTAAAACAATCTGCATCATATGCATAAACAGATAAATAATAGTTAGCTACCGCACACTACGCCTTGACGGAGGTCAACAAACGTAGCACGAATACTAAGTAGGACTTATCTGAAATGACAGAGGGTTACGACAGGTTTTTAAGAAAACCCTTTGCGTAATGAACTTGATATCGTTGCAGAATCGAGTGATTTTAAATAGAGTGTTTTTGAGGCTTTTCTAGTTTCGCTAAGAGGTCAATCCCGGTGAAGGGATCGTCGGATCTTTCCTCATCGAATAAGGTGCAGGATATTTCACAAATATCACTATGCAAAGCAAAAACTATAGAAGCAATCAAAAGACAAACTGAGTATGTAGCATCTGCTAGTTTTGCTAAAGAGGTCACTCCCGGTGAAGGGATCTCGGCTCTTTCCTTATCGAATAAGGTGCTGGATGTTCTACAAGGAACACCGCTATGCAAAGCAAGCACTAGAGCTACAAGTTTTTAAATAAGTTTCAACAACATCTTTAGGTTTCTTTTAATTTCATTAATCTCATTAATGAAGTCCCAATTTATTATGCTTCACAAGCATCACATTTGAAACGAAATCTGCAATATAACATATATCTCATATATATAATATAAACATTCGTCTCAGGCAGTAATATGATCTCATCACAGAACATTGCAGCAGAAGAATATATATGAAATATTGGATATACTAGGACGTCCGTGTTTTAGTACGAGCCTGTATAAAACACGGATTCCACGATCGCGATGAATAGCCAAACCCACATCCCTAGACCCCTACGAGAGCGACAAGCAACACTGCCAATTCTAGGGTTAAGAGACCCGGTCTCGACTCCTCGAGATGGTCTCCCACTGGACCCTAGAACCCAGTTACTTGTGCTCCCCGCCTTGGGTCTACCTAATGCGGAAAAGTAAATAATATACAATGGTGCCCCAATAAAAGAATATTACATACAAATGAATTTTAAATGAATGAAAATAAAAACCCTCATCTCACATAAAACCCCCGGCAATTCAGAACGCGACGATCCAATATAACATATCACAGCAACACATAATATCTCATATCATCAACGTAAGCAAGTATGCGTATCCCGATTGTCGTTGATGTATAGCAACGAAGCCGGCGATACACCACATGCTACGCTGACGGCCACAGAAAAGAAAGTGTAAAACTACAACAGTTGGAATCCGCAACCATCTTAGACATCGCATGCCTAACCAAATGAATTCCTTAGACATCGCATGCCTAACAATTATAAACCCCGCATTTCAGTCTCTTTATCGAAAACTCTTTTCAATATAAAGTCGGGCAATTCAACCAGATTCCCGACAACCTGATCGAATGCTCGTCGCAAACTTTGGTAGACGGCCGCACCCCCGGATGCCGTCGACGAAGTGCACTAAGGCGGAACACCGCTGCCGCGAGCACCCGAACGGATGCTTTTGGCGATGGGGTTCTCCTACAGTCACTTGGTCGGGGCTATGGGGTGTGGCTATCTATTAAGTTTACCCGGCGAGTATCTGCGTACGCTACGTGATTGCAACGGACTTTTGATCAGATCAAAATTTCGTGGCAACCGATCATCTGAGACTGAACTGCTAGATTTATAATATTCAAATTAGTTATCTTATAACTACCTGTGGATTCCAAATATTGTATCGCATTCCAGATAAAAAGACAGTGTTAAACTTTTCGATCGAATAATCAAACACCCAAGTTTTCCCAAATAGCTCAACACTTGAGCGGAGTTCAAAAAAGTATCCATCACATGCCACAGTACCGATGGTCCAGCCTTAGAAGGGTCAAGCCAACGCCTCACATGTGGCACGCCGTATTGCCCCAAACCCTAAGGTTTAGAGGCAGTTCAAGACGGTCACATAATCGAGTTAAGATTTGTTGTCTTCTAGAGGGTCCACCGCATTACTTGCACGACTTAGAACGTTCTTAAACTCGAGAAAAAATCCAACTTTTGAAAAAATTTCCAATAGGGGAAAAAGTAAGTTATTGATATCCGTTTGAACTTTTTAACAGTTTCTAAAATTATCCGGAAAAATTAAACGAAGTTAAATTATCCGATCGAATCAACGAGTCCCCAATACAACCCAGAAAACTCAACTCTTGAGTAAAATTAAAAATTCCCAGAAAAATCAGGAAACAGTTACGGGTGCAACTGTAGAAAAACGAGTCCCTAATCTCCACATACGGCCGCGGAACCGCCACAGAAACAAGGGTACGGCCGCGGTTCCGCGGCGCTACAGTGGAGTCAGGATATTTTATTCTACAGTTATTCTTAGATTTCCGTGCTCAATTTTCTGAGCAATTTTAATACTAAAAATCAACATTTTTAAAAAATATCCAGAGAAGGGTATTCGTCGGGGTTTCCGGGTTCCATTGGACTTTAATCTTCGTCTAGACTTCTCCTAAAGCTCTAGCTTGGCTTTGATACTACTGTAGGGTTGTTAGGCACATGCACAAGGGTCTGTGAGGCATCAACTATGCCCGATTTAAAATTTAGCCGTGCCGAACAACCCAAAGCCGGATCTTTAAACTAGAGATTAGGCGAAAACAAGCATGTTAAACATTTTAACACTAAGTGAGAGGGATAACAACCTTTGTAGATCCGGTCCTTCACTTCTTAAGCTCCGTGTTGAAGTCCCTTCGCTGCGATCATCGTGTTCCGGACTCTCGAGAGGGTCCACGAAGAGAAAGATGAAAGCTTGCTTCCGATCTTCGATAACAAAGATGATCTACCTTGAAGTTTCATTAACACAAGCTTTCACTCACTAAATGAAGTGAACACTTTCATCTAAAGGGCAAGGATAGATGAGAATGATGAAGTAGGATTTTTGCACTCATTTATAATCTTTTTCTCACACATAATCATCACTTAGAAAAAGCTAGAAAGGTTTTTCCATGAAGCAAGAAGGAAGAAGAAGATAAATAAAATTAGAATTCTTTTGTTATGAATAATGAAAAGATAATAGTGATGAATAATGCAACCATGGTTAACTAAACCTTTGTAGAGATTTAACTAGGGCTAGGGTTTGGGTTGGGTTAAAGCATGAGTCACTTGAAAATATATTTACAAAAACAAAAAGAAACCTTCTAGAAGCATCAAGAAGGAACTAACCCAAAACAAACCCTAACCTTGTTTAATCTCCACTAAACATGTTGCATTAGTTATCATATCATGTTACAATATTATATATCACATATATAATATTTATCGTAACAAAATAAAATAATACATTTAACATATATCGCATATAAATCAATGTATTACCCGAGTGAGAAAAAGAATCTTTTAGTGAGCTAATATTAGTTAATGTAATTTATTATATAATATATATTATTATACATTAAATTATCGAATCAACACTTGATCCAACAATCTGGCTATATCGCATATAACCGACTAATATCTCATTTACCGATTCATCGAATCAACACTTGATCTGATGAACCGGCTGATATCAAATATCGCGAGAATAGAATACGGTATCACATATCGCATTATCCTCGGTCCTGCACATATCACATATGTGCCCTAACTCCGTTTTGCCTGAGTCAAGAAATCTCTGTGTAGGACTCTAAAGAATCGTCAATACGCCGGTAGTAGGTGATGATCATATCAAACACCCACAAGCTGCAGGCGGTCAGCTAAACTTAACAGCCACCCAGGTATTGAGCGATCAAAAGATCAACAAGCAATCCTGTACATTCTCCTGCGAATCCAATCAGTAACACTCCCGTACAGTCCGGTCTCGTCGTCTGATATGTCACATATCTCACCTAGGGGTGGTATACGTCAGACCCCAGTAGCTTGATAAGTCGTGTCGATATGAGGTCTATAACAATTCGAGAAACTACTGATAACACTTACCAATAAATCTCAGCAACCCTGGCCAGGGATTTTCAGTTATAGCCAATCGAACACAGCACAACATCAACTCCCTATACTGGGAGAGACGAATCCCCTCCTATCGCTCATTGCCTCCTTGTGATTCGGGACTGTACTCAAAAGCCACCTTTTTGCACGCCCTCTTGGATGTGGTATGATGGAAATCAAAGCACAGTGGGAATCACACAAAACTCTATGACGATCTCGGGTTAACAGACTACTCGGTACCAGTGTCACCGGAGAACTGCCATCTGACGTGAGCTATAACACCATCTGGGAGTTCTCGCCGAGTCCGTCCAGTGTACCCAGTCTCTACTGAGGACCCGTACACCATCCTTGATGTCAAACACCGATGGATATGGGATCATCCATCACCCATCATATGGGTCAAGATGCGTATACGCTAGTCTACTCTGGTGTATCGATGACCTGTCTCGATACACCCTTGACTAGGAACTGTTATAGGATGTACTCGTCGACTACCGTGGCCCCACTAGTATGATCTCATCATAGTCCCAGTAGTCGAGCACATATCCTAAGGGCTTTATCAACATGTAACATAGAGACAATCAGAGTACATGTTAAGATAAAGTACAACCAGATAGCATACTATCATGTCGAGCAAGAAAGTCCTCCCTATATATGTCCAAGCCTCCATTACAATATACATCGTATGTACAGTAATGGCCTCTAGGGCATACATATAACTAACACATCCATCGCCCGTCATATGGGTCAAGATGCGTATACGCTAGTCTACTCTGGTGTATCGATGCCCTGTCTCGATACACCCTCGACTAGGAACAGTTTTTGGATGTACTCATCGACTTCCGTGGCCCCACTAGTATGATCTCATCATAGTCCCAGTAGTCGAGTACAGATCCTAAGGGCTTTATCAACATGTGAGAGTAAGACAGTAAACCAATACAAGTCAACATGTTAAGATAAAGTGAAACCAAATAGCATACTATCATGACGAGCAAGAAAGTCCTCTCTATATATATCCAACCATCCATTATAATATACATCATATGTACAACAATGGCCTCTAGGGCATATACATAACTAACAAAAACATCATCAACGAAACCAGCATAAATAATAAAAATACATGAGCGTGACTCTTAGGCCGAAATAATATACAACTGTGGTTTCTAAGTCTACTAAATATACATAGTCAGGTTGATGGAGCTTTTACCTAGATACAACTGAATAAATAACAAATACAACTGGTGGTCACGACGCAAGTGAAACCACCTACCAAGCAATCACTCGGAAGAAAGAAGTGTGCCAACAAGCCACTACGGAACCTGTACGGCCAAACCTGCAAGAAACTGTGGCACAACGGGGGTGAGTTGCCAACTCGTGAGTAGAAGACATCACTGAGTAGAAACCGAATGTATGACTATATCCTGGGTCATACAGTACAATACAATAGTAATATAATGACGTCGAGTAATAACAAGGATAATGGCATAAGCATAACTGCAAACTAAGATACTCGCGTCAGAGTCATATGTGGTAACAAACATATGTAAATATATGCATGAATGTTAATGCATCAATGAATGTGTGCCCAACGACGACACACTAAATCAAGATAAAACCTGAGCGCCTAGCATCGACACTCGAAAACAACAAGGAAATCATGTCCATCTGTGAAAACAGTATCGTCATATATGTCGGGCGCCGCATCCTCAGATCGGCCCTCAAATCTGTCAAATCACACGACTCCGGTCGATATCCTCCGGATGACCGCCAAGTCAATAATAACCGGTAGGTAGTGCTTCCCTGCCGGGCTCAACGTCTATCTATACGATCCTCTTGCCCCGGGGTACCACACCGGGTCCACCATGTACCCGCAGATGGCGTCTCTCTTTTCGAATCGGGTATATGTACATACGTGGCTCAAGAACCGAGAAATCTTATGGTGGACGCCACACACATCATATCACGAGAAAACCGCACTTTGCATTTTTAAAATGATAATAAGTTTATAAATTCCTTTGCGGTTTTCCCCAATTCCAGAAATCTCATATTAACTAAAAACTCATAATCATGAGCTAATGAGAAAATAATGAATATCAGCATAATGCCTCTCAACAGTGCATAACAGTACGAATATATGAATGCAAAGCGGCATCTAAGTAAGAAATGCAATATCTTAAACTAGCATGTGAAATCATGTATACGAACAATGTAATTAGCTACATGCTATCAGGTTATACAAGTGAAGTAACGTTTTCTAACCTGTACGTGACATGGAAATTACCGATGATGATGTGTGTGAGCCGGCAAGTAAGTGTACGTGCAACATACACATCATCGGTAATGGTGCATGTGTCCTAGCAGATGAGATCGTAACAGCTGATGAAGGCACATGTATATATCTACAATGAAATGGGAATAGTATGAGCATAGCAGAAGTAAACTTTAAAAGCAACTAAAAGACTAAACTAAGAACCGATGTCGAAAGTGATAAGAAAGTCTATAGCATATCCGAGTCGATATATCTGATAGTCGGCGATCCAGCCTTATAGCGTCATGTACGGTATAATCTATTGTACGGCTTCCTCAAGTAAAGAGTGCGGATCAATCATCATATATACTTCGTACGGTAAAATCCATCGTATGACATCCACAAAGTCGAGTGTACGGATCAAAATCATATATATCATATCATATAGTTTGTACGGTATCAATCATCGTACAATTGTAAGTGCACGGCGGCGCCCCAGCCGTCAATCCGACGCTGGAATGCGGAAGCGATGATTTACTTTAACTTTTCAAACCGGCACCACCGCGCACTATAAACCCGGATCGTGCCATTAAACTAGTCCTAGCTAACTAAAGAACGGTTAGAAAGATATACCGAGCGATCCGTGTCCTTCGGTCTTCTCGTCGCCGCCCCGATCTCCCGCGGAATGTCCGGTCTCCACCTCCTCGCCGGAAGAGCACCACGTCGTCGGCTTCTTTTACGGGCTCCCGCCTCTGGTCCGAGGCAACTCGGGCACGAAGTTGGCGAGTCGACGTGCCCAAGGTTTGCTGTAGAATAGTGTAGTGAGCTATGTCTCATTTGGGGTAGTGGATGTTGCCTTTTAGTGGAGGGATGAACTATGGAGTTGAATTTTGGGATTTTTGGTGAAACAAAAATGATATGAGATCAAAAACCTTTCTCACCAAAAAATGGGACAGCCCCCTAAGAGCTTGGCCGGCCATTTCTCATGGTGGAAGTGAGAAGAAGAGAGAGAGAGAGAGCATCACAAGAATAATGCAAGAGAGAGGTCAAATGTTATCATGAAACATGATCACAATCAAAGCCCACACTCCACCAACCAATCAACAACCATGATTGCTTCAAAAAGTCAAGCAATCATGAACTCAAGAAAGTCAAGGGAGGCTAAACCATCATGAAGCCACAATATGCAAAGACAACCCTCTAAAATACATATTTGCACAAATGCAAATAAGCCCTCCTCCACCAATCTTCAGCCAATGAAAGATACAAAGAAATATGGCTGAAACGGAAAACAAACTGGCAACCCCCAAAAACTGATCCCGTAATAAATTACAGGAAAACCCCGCTACTGTATATACATACCCGCATTTGTATTCCGAACGAAATACAAATGCAATGAGACAAAATCTACACTGTGCAATACTAGGATCCGGCTTAGACCAAAGCCCGCTAGTATTTTCCGTCCGATCATGATCCGTGCAATACCGCACGTATCTGATCGAACCCTGTCATATCTCCATACGGCCTCTACAGCGTTTCGCCCGAAACTTGATAAACTGGTCTGTGGGGGACTCTAAAGACTCGTCAACACCTTGGTTGTGGATTTAACCACTAGCACGTCAGAGGTATTAGCCTATACGTAACGGGCTACCAGGTATTGACCAAAAGGGACGTTGATGAGCGAACTCATCCTGACACCCTACTGAGCCTGTCAGTGACAATATCCGAACAGTCCGGTCCTTTCGTCTATGAGCATCGCATGGCGGGCCTAGGGGGTTGGTAAAAGTCAGACCCCCAAAAGCGGTACAAGTCGTGTCGGAGTGTAGCCCAGATCACCCTGAGATACTACTGGAATACCTACCAGTAAATCTTCTGCCTTGGCCAAGGACTTCGTGTAATGGCACTCCTAGACACAACGCGACCTCACCCCCAATACCGGGAGAGACGAACCCCTGAAGATCCGCTCACTGCCTCTATGTGGCTCGGGAATGTACCCAACTAAAACCTGTTTGCACGTCTCCTTTGAGCGTGGTAGGGTAGTAATCAAAGTACAGTGGGAACTCACACAAGACAAATAACGATCCTCAGGTCGATGAACTAACTTGTACACATGTCACCAGGGAACTGCTATCTGACATCTGGTGTAATCCCAACTAGCAGATTCCCGACGAGTCCTGTCCGGTATACTCATAACCCAATGAGCACCGGTATACATCTTAGGTGAACCAACTGACACCAGTGGCTTGTGAGACCGACCACCGCCCCTCGTCGGGGTCACGACTGTATACACTAGTCTACTTTGGAGAATCGATGCCCTGTCTCGAAACTCCCACGACTAGGGACCTTTTAAGGATGTGCTTATAGACTACCAGCTCCCATGTATATGATCGCCCTCATACTACTGGCAGTCAAGCAAGAATCCTAGGGGCTCTATCAACGTGTAATAGTGACCTGTCAGGTCACCTAAAGCAGTACACGATGATAAAGATAAACCAGATAGCATACTATCATCTTGAGTAAGACTGTCTTACCGGGTTAGGTCCTCACTCAATCATTGCAATCACGTGCCTGTGATCCAATAATTGACTCTGAGGGCACTATCTCCAACAATCTCCTACTTACACTCAAGGCTAATTATTGCGATGTCGCATACTCACAGCTCGTGTGATATCGAACACCCAACTCCTCTACTAGTCAGTCTCACAAAGCTCGTTTGCGAGACTATTGCGTTCGAGGAATAGCCTCAGTGAGTGGATCCGCCTTGATGTTTCTTTCTATGTCTATCTAAATCTCAAGTTCACGGAGAAACCCATCTCCCAAAATGAGCAATACCTGTCTTAGAATGTGTCTGGATGTCTGATGGGACCTAGCTCATAAATGAACTCCAAATCCAAACATCTTAGACAGTATCGTCAACTGAACTTAATCAGTATCCTGCACCATGCCTCCCTCAGTATCCTTTTGGATCACCTGTCCAAAACACTGCCCCTCGTCAGAGGGAAAACTATAACTCTGACAACCTCCCTGTCGTCCAAGCCACCTTGGAAGCCTGGAATGATAACTGTCTCCCGAATGAGGCTGTCGTTATCATATCCCTAGAACATCCACTTATGTTCAAAAACTGCTTCCGAATGTTTCTCCAGGATTGGATCAATATCAACTTATTGCATCTACTGCAAGAACAACATCTGGTGTGGTACTTGACATCTCTTGATTGACTCAATTGCCTAAGCAAGTGATCTGCCAATCATGCACATCCCTCTCCACTTTAGTCTGTAAGACACCTTTAGAGAGGGTGGCTCCATCATCTGCAGGTACACTACCGTGCCAGGAGTCGTCCATTCTAAATACTCTTAGAATGTTGTCTAAGTACCCTTAATTGGGAAACCACCCAAATCTAGATCTAAAACCATAGATCTAGTAACCAGTATATCTGATATAATGTCCAAGTCCCATGTGGAGAAACCACTGTGTGACGACCAAAGTATAACCGATCGTAGTATAGAAATATCACTTCCTACTCTGTGTATGTCATCCAAATACCAGGACATCACACCCTACTACCTTCTTAACAGATCCATCCCCTATTCTGATGAAGTCAAACCAATGACTGTCATGTCAGAAATAGATGATCTATCTCCGCTACATCTGCTTTAGTCTATAAATAGACATAAGCCACTTGTCCACCAATGCTTCCGCTGCTCCCACTGACCACGACAACCCTCTGGCAGAGTCATATAGACGTACACCTCTAAAGCTAGTTTAGAACGACGCTATACTCATCCTCCTGCCGGGTCTCACGGTTTGGAACAACAGCAATGGCAAGTCTGGGTAAACAAGAACTTCCCTGTCACCGTCCTTGAGGCTAACGGAGTACCTCTCGGGTGCCTGAAGTAACCCAACTTATCTGCGGAGTGGCCAATGGAATGTCAAACCAGATTGAATCTTTAGGTTCCTATCAAAATCTTCAGTAATCATTTGTGGTTCTGGAATCACTTCCAGTTCTACCATACTCCCACTACTGTTTTCTGAAAAAATCCATTTTTATTAAAACTGTGGCGAGTCTAGAACAATATCACTATTGATCTTCCAGATGGTAGAAACTCAACCCTCGTCATAGCCTGGGTCAACCCACAAACAGCCATTACAGAAACATGCCTTGAGTTATCCAGAGTATGGTTTTAAGCATAGGCCGGACAACTCCCCGTACCTTAACATCGTTAAGATATGAACTGTTCTATATCCAATATAGAAACAAAGGCACTGATTTAATTGAACCAGATTCAAATCATGCAGCTGTCTCCAGTGCATGTCAACTAAATGGAAGGAGGCCGATCAGCGTTACTTAACTTAGGAGTGCTTTCAATTATGAGTAACCTGAAAGAGAAGCAAGTTCTCTTAATTATTACTATCAACTGAATACCCTACACAAGTATCTACATCTTCGATCACCTTGAAGAATCCCGATACTTGCAACATCTGGTTCTCTACTTTACTCTTATACCTATAACTTCTCAAAACTTGGACCCTGTGTTTGCACGAAACACTTGTCTAGGAACTAGAGAAGTCATAAGTAAACTGAATATAGTACGAGGACCATCCCCTCTGTCCTAATAGACACTGGACAATATACAATACTCTGTACAAGTCCCTTGAGTCTAATAACTCACTCCCTGTGTGTCGTAGGTTGAAAACTGTACTTATGGTTAAGAAGAATTACACCGTTGTTTAATGCTCCTTACCTAACCATCAACTGATATAGGTAAATATCATCGGCATAATTTCAAAAAGGTATATCTCACTCTATAAAAATAGACGTACAGATATATCAATTTGAAATTGGTGCATAACAGCGGATATTCAAAACCAAATATTTGCCGTCCGGCAAATAACCCAGGTGACTTTCTCAAATATCACCAATTACAACGAATTCCGATATAATGAGGATGATCACCTAATTCCCAATAACTTACTCCCACTCATCATCTGTAAAACCATACAGATGTGAGATTCATACCTGGTAAATACATACCCTGGAGCAAGGGGTAATTGGGAAATCAGTTTTCTTTTAACAGTACACAGTGAAACTAAAACATTGAAATGTTTCGGGGGGTATCTTGGTATTCCTAGTAATGCCTCTTCCATTATCAGACTCACAACTGTAATCGTATATTTCTTTGCCACCTCTCAACATCCCTTCATATGTCTTTAGTCATTACCTTCTGCATACCCCTTTAGGCCAAATGGTTTTCTTCCTTCCCTACCGTTCAACACCAGCCTATGGTTTGGAAGAAGACTATCCAATAAGCGTAATGGGTGTACTGTTCCAATCCTAGGGGCACTCGCAATATGATAGAAGGTGAGGATAAAAGAGAACCGAATAAACCTTATTCCTATTTCTCCCGAGCCAGAATCCATCCCCGAACTGGAACAAGTTCCTTTCGAGTTCGTATATAACCATACGATGGAGTATCCAATAAACTGTGGATCTTCGTAGAGATACGGAGTGTCCTGGAGAAATACAAAGGTGAAGTGGGAGTGGTAATGAAATACTTGGTTTGGTCGTGAATAACAGTCGCAATTTACTTTGCCCACTTACTAATCCCTTGATATGTCTTTACTTAATACCTTCTGCACACCATCGTTATGCTAATTGGTTTTCTTCATTCCCTACCGTCGGCACCAGCCTAAGGTTTGGAAGAAGACTATCCAATTTTCGTAATAGGTGTACTATCTCCTAAACCAAGGAGCACTCGCAACCTGAGAGAAGGTAAAAGTAAAAGACAACTGAATAGTCCTATTGGTTTTCTCCAGAACCGGAAACCATCCTCGAATAAATTCCTTCGAGTTCTTATATAACCATACGATGGTTTTGTCCAATGGAAGTGAACGTTAGTAGTAATATGGGGTGTCCTGGAGAAAAGGGCAAAAGTAGGAGTGGCAATGAGGTTTGCAACTCTGACAATCCAAAAGCCAGTGTTAAAGAAGGTTCGGTCAACTTGGTCACCGAGTCATAGTCTTAGGGTCAGGTCAATGGTCGCTGCCAGAGAGAGAGAGAAAAGAAACACTCAGCGTGCACTCTAACCTAGATCAGAATGGTTACCAATTTATCTAATCTGGAAACCTCCCACTGTACCGTCAAATTCTCCTCCAAACCTGAAAGAAGAATTAGTCGGGATCACCCGAGGAGTAAACCAACTGATCAGGGGGAATCGGGATCCAACTATCATCGCATGATAATGTGACGGAATCCGCTCACGTTATCACACTCCAGAAGGTATGCGCACATCTGGCAAGTTTCTGTTTCTTTAGAAACTCCCGATGTGATTTTCACCCCATGCTCTTATGACCTTGACTTTGGACAACTTATCATAAGTCACATGTCAAGTTCTACCCGTCATTCTCCAGGTTAATTTGAGCCCACCCGTACATACCCTTGACTTTGGCCAAAATAGTAGTACGACTGCCCCAAACCAACGCATCTATCTATGCTGCATATGAATACCCAATAGCTACCAATCACTGTGCCTTGACTTTGGCCAACATACACAGCTTGAATACTATTGACCACCCATATGAAACGACGGAGGGCTACGAATGGTTTCTGGCGAAAACTTTTAACATAATGAACTTGATATCGTTGAAGGAACGGATAGCTTTTAAAAATATAGTGACGAAAACCTTTGCTAAAGAGGTCACTCCCGGTGAAGGGATCTCGGCTCTTTCCCCGTAGAATGAGGTGCAGGATATTCCAACTGAATACCACGATGCAAAGCAAAAGTAATCGGCTATCGTGAAGTTATTGCCCTGACGCAAACTTTTGTCCAAGGGGTCACTCCCGGTGATGGGATCTCGGCCTTTGCCTTGTTGACTGAGGAGCAGGATTTTCCAACTGAATACCACTGTGCAAAACAAAATTGAACGTCCTTGCAAATAACAGCTTTTTGAAAAATGTTCTAACAACATCAGATTAGGTTTGTTTAACTTGCATTGATCTGAATCAACGCAGTCCCATCAATTGATCACACCACAAAGAACGAAAATAATGACGTACGTATATGCCATCCGCATTCGCCACTTGGTCCCGTCATTACCCGTTAGGTTAGCTAACTAACGACAGAGCGGGGAACGGACTAGCGCGGATGCAAAACATATACAACATCTACTAGTATATATATCAATATATAATATTTTGCTCAAGGCGTGATAAAATGCAACATCACAGAAATGTAATAAGCATCACAGAACAATACAGATATCTGGGATCCCCGGGTTTCACAGAGCCGCTACTAAAACCCGACGTTCCCCTGGTCGTGTGGATAGCCTATGCAATGAAATCCTAGACCCCTACGGGCGCGGCAAGTTACCCGCCAAAACCTGAAGCGAGGCAGCCCACTACAGCAACGTGAATGGACCACCAAGCACTTCACGGAATCCGGTAACTTGGGCACCCCTCCTGGGTCAACCTGTACCCCCTACGAGTGCGGCGAATAGCCCGCCAAATCTAGAGTGAAGCCCCCTCCGTCTCAATGCCATGAGATGCGGGCTTGTTGCCCTCTAGAACCCGGCTATCCGTGCACCCCTCCGCGGGGCAATCCTAGTACAGAAAGTAAAATATACATACAACGGGTACATCGACCGCAACCTGGTCGTGCCCCAAAAGAATAATATACAAACGGGTAGTGACGGCAGTCCACATGTCGGACGCTCGCCCCGCAATATCAAATGTACATAATAGAACCAAAACTGTACTAGCATTGCATCCAGGCTATCCCCCACGACCAATCCGCAACATCTCAGCACAATCACAGAACATCAACGTGAATGTCACGTTCGCAAATCCGTCTAACCGGGCTATAGCAGTTAGACAGGATTTACCGATCAGGTGACATTCACGGTCGCAGATATAATGTAAATACTGTGAACTAATGTGTTTAAAATATTCTGATCGATCAAATTTTCCTAAGTGGGCCCCAAGCATTACTGTAGCACTTAAAGAAATTCTGGGCCCAAACAAAGTATACCAAAACCCCTATTTTCAACCCAGAAGGCCTCTGTAAAAAATTGGTGCAATGATTCCTTCTTATTGCCGTGGAACCGCGGCCCAAACAGTGGTTTGGCCGCGGTTCCACGGTCGTTCTAGGGAATCAGTGCATCGAATTTTTACAGTCTGCTTAAAATTCCCTGTACATACTTCTGCAACACACTGAAAAATTTTTGCATCCCAAAAAATTTTAACAGAGAACCGATGCATGAGAAAAACGCGGTTTTGGAATTTTGTTCGATCGAAGATGTAAACACATTAGGCAAAGCTAGACTAGGTTAATGGCGATGCTCTGATACCACTGTAAGTGCACGGCGGCGCCCCGGCCGTCAATCCGACGCCGGAATGCGGAAGCGATGATTTACTTTAACTTTTCAAACCGGCACCACCGCGCACTATAAACCCGGATCGTGGCATTAAACTAGTCCTAGCTAACTAAAGAACGGTTAGAGAGATATACCGAGCGATCCGTATCCTTCGGTCTTCTCTTCGCAGTCCCGATCTCCAGCGGAATGTCCGGTCTCCACCTCCTCGCCGGAAGAGCACCACGTCGCCGGCTTCTTTTACGGGCTCCCGCCTCTGGTCCGAGGCAACTCGGGCACGAAGTTGGCTAGTCGACGTGCCCAAGGTTTGCTGTAGAATAGTGTAGTGAGCTATGTCTCATTTGGGGTAGTGGATGTTGCCTTTTAGTGGAGGGATGAACTATGGAGTTGAATTTTGGGATTTTTGGTGAAACAAAAATGATATGAGATCAAAAACTTTTCTCACCAAAAAATGGGACAGCCCCCTAAGAGCTTGGCCGGCCATTTCTCATGGTGGAAGTGAGAAGAAGAGAGAGAGAGAGAGCATCACAAGAATAATGCAAGAGAGAGGTCAAATGTTATCATGAAACATGATCACAATCAAAGCCCACACTCCACCAACCAATCAACAACCATGATTGCTTCAAAAAGTCAAGCAATCATGAACTCAAGAAAGTCAAGGGAGGCTAAACCATCATGAAGCCACAATATGCAAAGACAACCCTCTAAAATACTTATTTGCACGAATGCAAATAAACCCTCCTCCACCAATCTTCATCCAATGAAAGATACAAAGAAATATGGCTGAAACGGAAAACAAACTGGCAACCCCCAAAAACTGATCCCGTAATAAATTACAGGAAAACCCCGCTACTGTATATACATACCCGCATTTGTATTCCGACCGAAATACAAATGCAATGAGACAAAATCTACACTGTGCAATACTAGGATCCGGCTTAGACCAAAGCCCGCTAGTATTTTCCGTCCGATTATGATCCGTGCAATACCGCACGTATCTGATCGAACACTGTCATATCTCCATACGGCCTCTACAGCGTTTCGCCCGAAACTTGAGAAACTGGTTTGTGGGGGACTCAAAAGACTCGTCAACACCTTGGTTGTGGATTTAACCACTAGCACGTCAGAGGTATTAGTCTATACGTAACGGGCTACCAGGTATTGACCAAAAGGGACGTCGATGAGCGAACTCATCCTGACACCCTACTGAGCCTGTCAGTGACAATATCCGTTAAGTCCGGTCCGTTCGTCTATGAGCATTGCATGGCGGGCCTAGGGGGTTGGTAAAAGTCAGACCCCCAAAAGCGGTACAAGTCGTGTCGGAGTGTAGCCCAGAACACCCTGAGATACTACTGGAATACTACCAATAAATCTCCTGCCTTCGCCAAGGAATTCATGTAATGGCTCTCCTAGACACAGCGCGACCTCACCCCTAATACCGGGAGAGACGAACCCCTGAAGATCCGCTCACTGCCTCCATGTGGCTCGGGACTGTACCCAACTAAAACCTGTTTGCACGTCTCCTTTAAGCGTGGTAGGGTAGTAATCAAAGTACAGTGGGAACTCACACGAGACAAATGACGATCCTCAGGTCGATGAACTAACCTGTATACATGTCACCAGGGAACTGCTATCTTACGTCTGGTATAATCCTAACTAGAAGGTTCCCGACGAGTCCTGTCCGGTGTACTCATAACCCAATGAGGACCTGTATACATCTTAGGTGAACCAACTGACACCAGTGGCTTGTGACACCGGCCACCGCTCCTCGTCGGGGTCTCGACTGTATACACTAGTCTACTCTGGAGAATCGATGCCCTGTCTCGAAACTCCCACGACTAGGGACCTTTTAAGGATGTGCTTATAGACTACCAGCTCCCACGTATATGATCGCCCTCATACTGCTGGCAGTCAAGCAAGAATCCTAGGGGCTCTATCAACGTGTAATAGCGACCTGTCAGGTCACCTAAAGTAGTACACGATGAAAAAGATAAACCAGATAGCATACTATCATCTTGAGTAAGACCGTCCTACCGGGATAGGTCCTCTCTCAATCATTGCAATCACGGGCCTGTGATCCAATAATTGACTCTGAGGGCACTATCTCCAACAACAATATCATAATAAGGGGTACGGATCTAAAGTCTTGTACAATCTATTATTTCATCAAGTCACATATTATCGCATGTTTGTAAATATCGCCCAACGATCCTTTAATATATCATATCGTATATGGTGTCTCGACTCAATCACATATCATAACCTCACGGCATTTTTCCCGATCATATCGACTCATATCCATTCAACATCACATATCCTCATCTTACACGTATATGTATACTATATATATATATATGTATGTATATATATATATCAACGCATCCATATATATATATATACATATATACATATCCACCCATATCATAACACATGTGTGTGCGCGCGCGCGATAATATAAACTAACGGGTATCGAATATAGAAAATAGACAAAAGATAAGCACTTCCTACAAGTATATCTTTTCTAACCAAGAGTCTTCTAGAACCCTATTTGCTACGTATCCGTATCTCACATTAGCACATATATAAGCATCTTAATCTACGAATTGCGGGGGTGTTATACGCCATCCACCCGACTTCCCCAATAGATATATATCTACTCACCTTCGATCCTTGCTTGCTGAAATCGATGACACCTTGCTCTTCTTGTCGTCCCGAAGTCCACACGGAGGTACCTAAAGTTTTCAAGAACATCGTAACAAGAATCAAATACATGAAAAGCCGATACGGCATACGAAACTCACATAGGTAAGAACCTATGGTCCACGCATGCAAAAACAACCAAACAACTCTCGACATCGACGTACGAACGTCAATCGACCGAGATAAAACACAAATACCAAAACCCAAGTCGTTAAAATTCGCCAACCGAAATCAGAAACTTAGGAAAACATCTCCAGATTTTGCATCAGATCAAATTAGCCAATTTTTCATATGTGGAGGGTCTAATTAACAGGTATAGGATTCATGGACCAAGCACGAACCCCTTTGCTCACAACCAGGCCGCAAATTGCGGCCAAAAGAAAGAAATTGGCGGCCAAATGTTAGGGTTAGGGTCTTGGGGGTAGCTTCCTAGTCACGTGCACGTCTCACAGTGATCGCTAAATATTTTTCAGGTTTCAAGGCTGATAGCAGATTCCTAAATATCATCACAAATACCACAAAATCCGATATCGGCAAATTTCAAAGTTCAAGTCTTGGGGTTTAGTCTCAGGTTTGGTCCAGGTTTTGACACTAGAGGTTTTGTAGTCATGTCTAAACCTTAATTACACCCTTATAACTCCAAATCATTCCTAACCTTCATCTTAGAAAATTCTAACACCACTAAACCATAGTTTCTTAACTCTAAACCATACTAGAATATACTACACACTACTAACTTAACTAAAGGTGCAGATATATACCTCATTTGGAAACTCAAGAATTTTCTTGAGTTGCTCAAGTCTTCAAAATTTTAGCTTGATCCTACCAATAGGTTTGTAGTGAAGTTTGGAGTGACTTTTGTGAAGATGGCAAGTGTTTTGGTGTGGATTTTGGGGTGGTTTTTAAGGGTGGTTTTGAGGTGGAGGAAGAAGAGGAGGAGAAGGAGAAGAAGAGAAGGAAATGAAGATGTGAGTGTAATGTGCCATGGTTGAGAGAATAAACCCTTCTCTCTCTCCTCTCTTTCCTGCCATGCCAAGACCATACCTCCATGTCCTCCCTTACTTTTTATTTTAATTTTAATTTTAAAATCAAAACGAAAACAACATTTAAAATGGTAAATGGAGCCATGGCTACATAAAATGCAACAAATCATTTGCAACAAGTCATGTTGCATGAAAAATACATAAACAAGATTAATGCATAATCAGTGCCATGTTAATCAAGTTTAGCAGTAACTTAAATACAATTAACTATATAATAATTTCTAAAATATCCAAATCACATAAATCCTTTCAAAATCAATAAATCATATTAACATCCAAATATTTTTCAAACCATCGGTATATAATCATACCATTTTATTAAAACTAATTTCTATATCTTTATAATATTCATAAAATTTATTATTTTAATTATTTAAATTCCCAAAAATAATATTTTATTTTCTGAAATGTTACAATCTTCCCCCTTTAAATAATTTCGGTCCCCGAATTTAAATTTAAACCCCTAAATAATAAAACATTTCAGTAAAACCATCAAGTCAACGGGGCTACGAAATCACGAATACATAAAATATATCATAACGCGTCGAATGCGTGTGAAAACGAGTGCAAAACTCCAAATCAAAACTCCGTTAAGCGTCATGCAATCATCGGAGTTATCACGAAAATACAATGTCAAAATCCAATACGAAAATCCAATATGATATAGATAGGGTTATAACATATATGCAGCACGCATCGTTGTGAAATCGTCAGACATCCAAATAGAAATACATGCAAAACCTATTTCAAATTACTGTGTGATGCGCAAATCACGGCATAAGCAGCGGACGTTCTTTTGTAAAGAAATTAGCTATGTATACACATATACATATCCTTTGTTTAGCATATACGTCCCGCCTTTTGAAAACGAATTTAGAAGGGTTTTCTTTGTAATGTTTCATGTCATAAGGGACATGTAGGAAAATATTGAGACTATAGCTCTTTTTGAAAATCCCTTTCGTAAATATCGATGCATGAAAAAATTCTCAGGTACTATTCTCAGACCAGTCCGGCTCGGTTACTAAACCGTACAGTATATATATCATAAAAACATGATGCTAGAAATGAAATAGATCTCAAAGAAAGTATACAAAACGCCACGTGCGTCTGGTGCGCACGGAAATCGAAATCAAATATATGTTGGATATATATGCCCTAGAGGCCAGTATTGTATATGTATACATATGGATGCTAGGGATATGTATGTACAGGACAATCTTGCTCAGTTTTATAGTATATTATTTGACTTGTCTTTGTCAGGATATGTGTATTTATTTCTATTGTTGTTATATCTAGCTTGCACATATTGATAAAGACTCGATACGGTAGTATACTATTATGGTTTTTCTTTATCTTAACATGGCATATGTCATACTCGTTTTTACATATTAAGGTTACATGTTGATAAAGCCCGTAGGATCTTGCTTGACTAACTGTGTTGTGATGGCGATCATACTTGTGGGAGCAGGGTAGTCCATAAGCACATCCTTAAATGGTCCCTACACGCGTGAGTATCGAGACTAGGCATTGATACTCTATAGTAGACTAGTGTATACGTTTCTAGCCCCGTCGGGGGATGGTTGGTCCCGCAGCCATTGGTCTGATGCACCTAAGATCGTATACAGGTGCTCACTGGGTGTGAGTACACTGGACGGACTCGCCGAGAACTTTCAGATGGTACTATACTTATCGTCAGATGGAAGTTCTTAGGTGACATGTGTATAAGTTAGTCTTCGGACCTGAGATCGGCATTTTTCTCATGTGAGTTCCCACTGAGCTTTGATCAATACCCTACCACGGCTCTATTGAGTCGTGCAAACAGGTTTTGGTTGGGTACTGTCCCGAGCCACATGGAGGCAGTGAGCGATTGTTGGGGATTCGTCTTTCCCGGTATTGGGAGTTGATATCGCACAGTGATCGATTGGTCAGGACCATAAGACCTTGGCCAAAACAGTTGGGATTTACTTATAGGTTGATTAGTAGTTTCCCGGTTTGGTCCTGAGCCACATCACCACGACTTATCAGGTTATTAGGGTCTGACGTTTACCAGTATGTGATACTTTTTGACGAAGAGACCGGACTGTACGGATACTGTCACGGATAGGCTCAGTAAGAGTTCGAACGAGTTTGATTGTCGGCCTTCCTTTTCGACAGGTACCTGGGTAGCCGTTACGTATAGCTATTGCCGCTGACATGCTTGAGGTTAAACCCACTGCCAGCATACTGTTGAGTCCTTAGAGTCCCACACAGAGGGTTTCCCCGCTTCGGACGAAACGATGTAGAGGCCGTATGGTTTTACGGCAGGGTTCGATCACATACGTACACTTGTGCACGTATGATGTTCGGGCGGATAATACTAGCGAGCATTGGTTTAAGCCAGATCCTAGTATTAGATTATCGAATTATTTAGTCTCTCCGTATTCGTATTTTTCGGAATACGGATACGGGTATGTATATACGGACGAGGGGTATTCTTGTAATTTTGGCAAGAGTTCTTCTAGAAGATGACATCTCATTTCTTATTTAATCTTTTTGATTAAATGAAGAAATGAGGTAGAGGATGAGTTGTTCATTTGCATTAAATGAAGCATTGCCACTACATGACTCACTTAGTGACTCATATGATAACTATGGAAGCATGCTATATTTTATATTATTCTATGCTTCATAATTATCTACGGTTGCCATTTTTCATTTCATCATCATCTCACACATTCTCTCTCCTCCAAGCTCTCATCTTCTTCCACTTACCCTTAAGTGTCTCATGAGTTGAGAATCCAAGGGTCTGAGAGACTAACTAATCCATAATCATTCTCTACACATTCTAGTCTACTTAGATTAGCAAGCTATGTATTCTAGTTATCTCAATTAGGAGATAGGAGCTCTTAGTTGGCACTCTCGGGTGGATCGTCATTGACGCGAGGAGGCCGAAGTTCAAGCACGATCCATACTTCTATCGAGGAGCTTAAGGAGAGGATCAAAGACCAGAAGGACTTGGTTTCTTTAGGTATACTTTCTATCATAGTAGATAGAACCCTTACATGCTAGTTAGTTTTATGGTAAGATCCGGTGTAGGTTTATTTTAGCGCCAAGTTTCGATTCGTAGAAAAAAATTTGTTCCGCATTTGGCCACGGAAGTTGGCCGGAGCACTAGCGTAACCCTTCATGGTATCAGAGCCAGCCTATAAGCCTAGACTAGCAAGTTTAAACAATGTTAAAACAACAAAACCGAAACAAGTCAGTAACATCGAAACTAAACTGCTGTTTCTGTCGATTTTTTAAAGGCTTCAAAAAAAAATTTAAACAAGTGCAGAGTGATCTTCTCACAGAGAGATGAACACTGAACAAAAATGAGTCAATTCCACCTATGCATGGCCTGCCACATCCGTAAAAAAACAGGCCTGCTCGGTTTTTCCTTGGTGGATTGCATAGTGTTTTGATCTGGGTTCTTATCTCAAGGAGTTTGGTTGTCTGGTGTTGCTAGTTTTTGCCCAAGTTTGATTTTCTGTTGTTTTTCAGTTCGGTGCAATTTGGAGTGTTTCAAAGTCGTTATATTTGACACTGTTTAATAGTTTATAGTACATTCACTTTTATCTGCGACCGTGAATGTCATTTGATCAGTAAACACGTCTATCTGCTATATGTTCGTTTAGACGGGTTTGCGAACGTGACATTCGCGTTGATGTTTTGTGCTTGTGCTGTGATTGTGGTTGGATAGTCATGGTGGATAGCATGTGGTACAATGTTAGTGGTACAGTTTATATTCATTTGTACATTTGTTATTGCGGGGCGAGCGTCCGATATGTGGACTGCCGTCTTTTCCAAGTTGTATATTATTTTGAGGCACGAACCGGGTTAAGGTCGATGTCACCATTTGTACATATTAGTTTCTTTTTCTGTACTAGGATTACCCCACGGTGGAGTGCATGGATAGCCAGGTTCTAGAAGGAATCAAGCCCGCATCTCATGGCGTTGAGACAGAGGTGGCTTCGTTCTAGAATTGACTGGCTATTCACCGCACTCGTAGGGGGTATAGTTTGACCCACGGAGGGGCGCCCATGTTACCGGATTCCGTGAAGTGCTGGGTCGCCCATTCACTTGTTGAAGGGGGCTGCCTCACTTCTGGGATTGGTAGGTAACTTTCCACGCTTGTAGGGGTCCAGGTTTTCATTGCACAGGCTATCCACAAGACCGGGAACGTCGGGTTCTATTTGCGGCTCAAAATGAAACCCGGGGCTCTAAGATTATCCACCATTCTGTATTGTTGGCTGAGATTCTGTAATGTTGATTATTATCATGCCTGGGATGAATGTTGTATATATTTATATATATATATATACTAGTAGATGTTGTATATGTTTTGCACCCGCGCTAGTCCAGCCCCCGCTCTGTCGTTAGTTAAGTAACCTAAGGGGTGATGACAGGGCCCCGTGGCGAATGAGGAAGGCATATACGTACATTGTATTTTCATTCTTTTTGTGGTGTGATAGGATTAAATTGATGGGACCACATTAATTTTGATTAATGCAAGATAATAAACCTAAAAGATGTTGTTGGAACAAATTTTGAAAAACTACAGTTATATTCTTTCTCTTTACATAGTGGTATTCGGTCATGAATATCCAGCACCTCATTCTACGAGGCAAGAGCCGAGATCCCTTCGTGGGGAGTAACCTCTCGAGCTAAAGTCTATACTATAGATTACTCGGTTTTTCTTCAAAACCTGAAATTTTCAAAAAGGTCGAGCTTAAACCACTCATTTTCAAAATTGCTCAGGTTTCTTCAACGATATCAAGTTCATTACGTTAACGGGTTTTTCGCCAAAAACCCAGTCATAACCCTCCGTCATTTCAGATAAAAAGCAGTTAGTATTCGTGTTATGTACGTTGGTCTCTATCAAGGCATAGTGAACGGTAGCTAAGTGTTACTTATCTGTTGCATTTTAGGATGCGATTGATTATGACAGTCGCATATCCACTTTGGTCTCTATCAAAGGCTTATGCGGATGGGTCTAAGTTAATCTGTCACGACCCGAGAATTCGACTCGTGACCGGCACTTAACCACGCAACGTCTACAGGCGTAACGTGGCTAAGTAAGCCGAACCCAGAAATCAAAACCAATAAATATAGAGTGATTTTAAAACATTTTGTAAAAACAATCATACATGTCTAAAAAACTTCCATTTATTTAGTAGAAATCCTTTTTAAGTTCAAAAGTTATAAGTTTTATAATTTTGGTAACATTTCCTTTTTAAAACATTTGCCCTGCCAGTCGGGTAGAAACAAGGTGTAACAGAAATGATGAGTAAAATAAAGGAAGCATCACAATGAGATATACGACGCCGCAGCGAAGAATACACAGTAAAGCAAGGACAATATCATAAAAGATGAGACTGCAAAAGTAAAGTCGGCTCACATGCGAGCTCGACACCAGAATATAAAATCATACATATCGTCCTCACAACTGTCTCTAAGTCAATACAGAAAAGTAGATGGAGAGTACTAGATACATCAATATACAACTGAAAGATAACAGATACCGTACAAAACCCACCTATCAGCAAAAGGCTATCTCTGCTCAAAAAGGGTATCTGTGCCAAAAGATGCGGTAACAGCCAGCCGTGACTACTCCCCAGGGCAACCTGCAAATACTGTGGCACAACGGGGGTGAGTTGCCAACTCGTGAATAGAGATAACATATAAAGGTAATCGCGAGCATGCACGCACAGCGCTACTCTAACCAATGCCAGCAGATGATATCAATGCGGGTAAGCAGTATGCGTAATAATAATGCAAGTCCTCTATCAGGTGATATAACTACAGGATGAGGTGTGATAATAAATGCTGAGCATGGGAATATAGTATCTACATGAAGTGTCAAGGTGAACTACATATGTATGTATGCACCACAAATCACAACATCCCAAACGCCGGTACTCCATCGGCCCTCATATCCTGTATATCCCTGAAAATCCCGAGTGCCCAACATCGGCACCCAAATATCATAAATACTCGTGTCTAGCATCGACACGTAAAACATCCTGTATCGGGCATCCGTCATTCCGGGTCAGCCCTCTCACAAGGTATATATCGGGAATCCGTCAGTCCGGGTCATCCCTCTCTCAATACATAGGGCATCCGTCATTCCGGGTCAGCCCTATATCAATCCATCGGGCATCCGTCATTCCGGGTCAGCCCTCTCTCAGTACATGCCTCTAGCACCGAGAAAACATGGGGCGACGCCCCAAAACATCATATCAAGGGAACCGGGTTTTTAAATGATTACTTATTTGAAAAAGGCCACGGTTCCCAAATCCAGAAATCACAAGAAATCTCAACCAGTAATACAAGTAATTGTGATGTGATATGTGCATCAAGTATGTATATCTAGTCATGTCACAGAAAAATGAGCTACAATGCAATGATCCAATGTGATATAAGTATCAAGTATGAAATTCTAGTCATGTCATATATATATGAGCTACAACAATATACAACAGTATGATCATGACAGTTCTATCAGTTCTAAGCAATATATAAAGATGGCAGGGAATGCAATATGTGATGACAATCCATGGTATGGTATATGCAGTATATACAATAAGGTCCTATCAGCCCTGACGCATAACGCCATGCGGGCGATATCCCCGTAGATGTGAAATCTACTCACCGCGTCTCGCGCTAAGTGTATCCAACCACCTGCTTTCCCTTCTTCGCAGCGTCCGTCTCACTGGCCTGCGAACCTAGAATCACATATACATATCACACATATAAGCTCAATTTCACCAAAAACGCGACATTACAGTCAACTAGAAACTCGTATCGCAAACCAATCGCGCGTGTGCGCGATACGCTAAAACGTGTAATCACGCGCCACGAAACTACCCCGACGCGCCGCGATACGCAGAAACCCAAACCTACTCACGTATCACGCGTGTCGCGAAGGTTTAGAAAACGGCAAAATAGGTATTTGGTCCCAGATTTTTCTACAGAACTTGACTTACAAAAATATATATATCAAAGGACCCTACACACTAGAAGACACCTACAGAACCCAAAAATACCCAAAACCCCTCCCATCTGGCCGCAAATTGCGGCCAGAATGAGGATTTCGGTGGCCAACTGTAGCAGGTAGGGGGTCGGGTTTCACCTGGTGTATCAGCACAATACCACTATACTACAGTACTCTCAAAATCATTCTGAACTCACCGAGTCAAAAGCAGTTCCAGAAAAGTTCACTTTTGCACAAATACGACATTTTGCATCAAATAGGAAAACTGGTGGTATTTTAGTGTAATAGGGGTTGGACTAGGTTAACATGGTCTCAACAAACCTCAAGCATCCTACTGAAACCAATCTACACCTCATTAGCACAAAGTTCTCACTAAACACCCCATAACTCACTAAAACGCACTAAAATCCATTAACCGGTGCAAAACTACACTTAACAAGGCAAACTAGGGAAGCAAGATAGGAAGTATACCTCACTCTCGACCCTAGGGAGCTGCAGGAAGAAGAAGGAGTGAAGGGAAGAGGCTGCACTAGGAACTGGGGCTGCTGCTGCTCACTGGGGCTTTGCTGTTGCTGAATGTTGCTGCTGCTGCTGCTTCATGTTGCTGCTGCTGCTGCTGCTCAGTTGTTGCTGTTGCTTTGCTTGCTGCTGCTGCTGGGGGTGTTGCAAGGTGAGTGTGTGTGTGAGAGTGTGAGAGCTTGAGAAAAAAACCAAAAGGAAATGAGAGGCTACAATCATCACACAAAAGTCACCCCCCTCTCTCTCTCACTTCATTTAATGCAAGCATGGCCTAAAGCCATGATGCACTCTCTCTCTCTCTCTCACAAGTCAACACTTAATCAAAAATTCAAATTAAAGTAACCTCTTAACTAATTAATTAAACTCACTTATAACCCAAAAGAATTAATCCTACAATTAACCCACCATGGTTAATAATTATCGTATTTACTAAATTTA
This sequence comes from Agapanthus africanus, assembly GCA_030015575.1. Classification (NCBI taxonomy): domain Eukaryota; kingdom Viridiplantae; phylum Streptophyta; class Magnoliopsida; order Asparagales; family Amaryllidaceae; genus Agapanthus; species Agapanthus africanus. The sequence continues at coordinate 249,249,313 of CM057345.1, read as the reverse complement.
AAAAAAAAACCCTAGTTTACATGCACATGTGTGTGCAAGCCTAGGAAAATTTTGGAAAAATATTTATTAAATTAGGAAAAATATTAAAAACACAGTTTGGTAAACTTTTTATTAAAAATCATTATTTAATTATAATTATTCACTAACCCTTATCCTAAGGTGTTACAATCTCTCCCCCTTAAAGAAATTCGTCCCCGAATTTCAAAAATCTAACTACACGCACCTTGAAAAAGATGGGGATACGTCTTCATCATCTCGCTTTCGGTCTCCCAAGTGACCTCCTCACGGTTCTGACCACGCCAAAGTACCTTAACTGATGGAATGTCCTTCGATCTCAATCTCTTCACTTGTCGATCCAAGATCATCACCGGCTGCTCTGCATAGGAAAGGTCACGCTCAAGCTGGATCGTCGGATGCTGAATCGCATGCGAAGGATCATGAAGATATCTGCGGAGCATCGAGACATGGAATACGGGGTGCACATCTGGAAAGCTGGGCGGAAGGGCTAAACGGTAGGCTACTGCACCAACACGCTCGAGGATCTCGAAGGGGCCCACATACCTGGGACTGAGCTTCCCCTTCTTCCCAAACCTCATCACACCTTTCATTGGGGAGACCCTCAAGAAAACATGATCACCAACAGAAAACTCAAGTCTGCGTCGTCGATGGTCTGCATAAGCTCTCTGCCTACTCTGCGCTGCTCTCATCCTATCGCGAATCAACTGGATCTTCGCGTTCGTCTCCTCAACGATCTGTGGCCCTAAGATACTGCTCTCACTGAGCTCTGTCCAACAAGTAGGTGACCTGCATCTCCTCCCATAAAGAGCCTCAAATGGTGCCATCTGAATAGTCTCCTGGTAGCTATTATTGTAGGAGAACTCTACTAAGGGCAAATGATGATCCCAGCTACCTCCGAAATCTAATACACAAGCTCTGAGCATGTCCTCGAGAGTCTGGATGGTCCGCTCTGACTGTCCGTCGGTCTGCGGATGAAATGCCGTGCTGAAACTCAAACGAGTGCCCAAAGCCTCCTGAAGCCTCTGCCATAGTCTACTAGTAAACTGGGTGCCTCTGTCGGACACAATGCAAATCGGGACTCCGTGTAGTCGCACTATCTCGTCAATGTAGATCTGGGCATACTGAGTAAATCCGAAAGTCTTTTTCACCGGTAGGAAGTGAGCCGCTTTCGTCAAATGATCCACGATCACCCAGATGGAGTCATACCCTCGACTAGTCCTGGGTAGACCTACCACGAAATCCATCGAAATCTGTTCCCATTTCCACTCCGGAATGGGTAACGGCTGTAGCTCTCCCGCGGGCCTCTGGTGCTCAGCCTTGACTTGCTGACAAGTCAGGCATCTCGATACAAAATCTGCAATGTCCCTCTTCATTCCGTCCCACCAATAAACATCTCTCATATCATGATACATCTTGGTGGAACCGGGATGGACGCTGTACACCGATCGATGTGCCTCCTCAAGAATCGCGCGCCTCAGTCCCTCAGCATCTGGTACGCACAGTCTGACTCCAAACCGTAGTATCCCCTGATCATCGATCACGAACTCGGAAAATCTGCCCTGTCCAATCTGTGCCATAATCTCTGAACATCGGTCATCACTGAGCTGTGCCTCACGTATACGATCGATCAACTGTGGTCGTGCACGGACATGCGCTATCTGCCCTCCAATCGGCGTGAACTCGAACTGTACTCGACTGTCGCATAATAACTGCCAATCTGCGGATGACTGCTCCTGTACTGCGCTCAAACAAGATAAACTACTCCCGGGCCTCCTGCTCAAAGCATCCGCCACCACATTTGCCTTGCCCGGGTGATATAAGATCTCGCAGTCGTAATCCTTCACTAATTCCATCCATCGACGCTGTCGAAGGTTCAGGTCCCGCTGCTGGAAAATGTATTTCAAACTCTTGTGATCCGTAAATATCTGGCACGACTCGCCGTATAGGTAATGTCGCCAGATCTTAAGTGCGAAGACCACTGCAGCCATCTCCAAGTCATGAGTGGGGTAGTTTTGTTCATGTCTCCTCAATTGTCGCGAAGCATACGCGATCACCCTGTCGTGCTGCATCAAAACACATCCCAGCCCCACTCGAGAAGCATCACAAAAGACCACAAATCCGCCCGGTCCGGAAGGTAAAGATAACACCGGTGCCGTCGTCAGCCGTGTCCGTAACTGCTGAAAGCTGTGCTCGCACTCCTCCGTCCAAACGAAAGGAACTCCCTTCCGGGTCAACCCGGTCAAAGGTGTAGCAATACGGGAGAAGTCCTGCACAAAACGCCTGTAGTAACCGGCCAATCCCAAAAAGCTGCGAATATCCGTCACCGATGTAGGTCTGGGCCAACGCTGAACGGCCTCGATCTTCCTCGGGTCTACACATATACCGTCTCGTGAAATCACGTGCCCCAAGAAATCTACGCTGTCCAGCCAAAAAGCACACTTAGAGAATTTCGCATAAAGCTGGTGCTCCCTCAATGTCTGCAATGTAATCCGCAGGTGCTGCTCGTGCTCCTCACTACTCCGGGAATACACCAAGATATCGTCAATGAAGACTATGATGAACAGATCCAAATAAGGCCGGAAAATACGGTTCATCAGATCCATGAAGGCTGCTGGCGCATTGGTGAGTCCGAACGACATCACCAAAAACTCGTAATGGCCGTAGCGCGTACGGAAGGCTGTCCGGGGAATGTCCTCCTGTCGAACCCACAGCTGATGATAGCCCGATCGCAAATCGATCCTCGAAAAGTACCCTGCCCCCTGAAGCTGGTCGAACAAATCGTCGATACGCGGCAAAGGATACCTGTTCCGCACTGTCACCCTGTTCAGCTGGCGGTAGTCGATACACAGACGCAAACTGCCGTCCTTCTTCTTGACGAACAGGACTGGAGCACTCCAAGGAGAAACACTGGGTCGAATAAGTCCCTTGTCCTGCAAGTCTTGCAACTGGCCCTTCAACTCTCGAAGTTCCGCCGGGGCCATCCGATAAGGCGGTATGGAAATAGGCCCCGAGCCGGGAACCAAATCAATACAGAAAGAAATGTCGCGCTCGGCGGCAACCCAGGTAGCTCGTCAGGGAACACATCAGGAAACTCGCTAACAACCGGAACCTGGTCCAATGGAACCTGTATAGCGCGAGCATCGCAAACATAGGCGAGAACTCCCTGACATCCCTTCCTCAAAAGCTGTCCAGCGCGAAAAGAAGAAATCACACTGTGAGTGGCGGCACTAAGGTCCCCCAACACAACAAAAACCGACTCACCGAGAAAGCAGAATCTAACTGTCTTCTCACGGCAGTCCACAGAAGCATAGCACGTGGCCAACCAATCCATACCCAAAAGAACGTCGAAGTCCAACATCTCCAGAAGGATCAAGTCGACAGGCAACTCTCTCTCGCCAATACAGACGGTACAGGATCGGAACACGTGCCTAGCAACAAACGACTCTCCCACGGGAGTAGTCACCACAAGCGGCTGATCAAGCAAGCCGGACTCTCTACCCAAACTCGGCACAAAGTGCGTGGATACGTACGAGTGTGTGGATCCGGGATCGAACAATACATGTGCATCAACTGAACATACAGGGAGGATACCTGAAACCACTGCATTGGACGCCTGCGCGTCCTGATGCGTCAAAGCAAAGACCCTCGCCTGTCCACCACCTGTAACTGACTGACCTCTGCCTCGGTCGTCTCGCCCTCTCTGAGCAACTCCTCCACGCCCACGACCTCGCTGTGTATGAGTCTGGCGCGGAGCAACGGTAGGTACGATAGGCAACGCCCTCTGGGGTGGTGAAGGCGGTAATGTGACATGCGGTGCTGTCGCCTCCCTCCAGGGTAACTCAGGACAATCCCGTATACGATGGTAAGAACTCCTACAGCGAAAACATCCCGACGACGACCGCTGACCGTCCTGGGAATAGGAGATGAATAACCGGCCCCGCCCTGAATCTCTGCTGCCTGCAATACGTCTATCACGGCGCCGAAAAGGCTGTCTCTGTGCTGATGTATCCGCACGAACTCTCTTCGGCTCTGGAACTACCGAAGTCTCAGCAAGGTGCTCCTCGACCACTAGGGCTGCGTCTACAGCTGCTGCATAGGTCTCGTAGTGCTGTGCGCTGATCGCGAGGAACAATGGTGTAAGCAAGCCTCGAACAAATCTCCTGACTCGCAACTCCTCGGTAGCCACTAAATATGGGGCATAGACTGCTAGCTCTGTAAACAGCACATCATACTCTGCCACCGTCATCCCTGGCGTCTGGCGCAAGGACTCAAATCTGCGTGCTCGGGCATCCCTAACACTCTGGGGAAGGAAACGGGCTAGAAATATGGTCACGAACTCCGTCCAGGTCATAGGAGGAAGACCTGCTGCTCTGCCCTTCTCCACTGAATCACACCATTTCTGCGCAAGACCTTCCAGGCGAAAGCTCGCGAACTCGACCCATCTCGCATCTGCGCATCTGAGGGAACGGCATATCCTAGCCATCCTGTCGATGAAAGACTGTAGGTCCTCGGCTGTATCGGTGCCTGTGAATACTGGAGGCTTCAGCCTCATGAACTCTGATAGCGATACTGTAATCACCTCCGTGGCTGCAGGGGCAACTGGCTGTGCGGTAGGTACCATAGCGGTCTCTGGAACTGGTGGAGCTACCTCTGGTCGCTGCGCTCAAAGCGTCTCAACAAGAGATCCTATCATCTGGCACATCTCCTGCATGCTAGATCCCACCGTCTGGCGCATCTCCTGCATACCGGCCCCTAACGTGGCGATCTGCTCTGTCACGGCAGGAACAGGCTGCTCGGGTACAACCGGCGTACTGCCCGGATCAGTCCGTGTCTCGGACGAGTCAACTCAAATCTCGGCCCTCGCGGCCGCTCTCTGTGCCCTCGTAGTCTTAGGCGGCATACTGGCTGAAAGAAAATTTGGATTCGATAAGAACACGGAAATCGAATCGCAAGAATATAAGGAGGGATCAAATCAATAAGTCCTAAGGTCGCGTAGGCGGAGTACCGTGTCGTGAGTATGCCGCGGAACATACGCACGCTACGCTACCCTGCTGCAGCTACCTACTCCATCATACCAGGGTCATCCTACACTCCGAAGGTAAAACCTACGCTCTGATACCAACTTTGTCACGACCCGAGAATTCGACTCGTGACCGGCACTTAACCACGCAACGTCTACAGGCGTAACGCGGCTAAGTAAGCCGAACCCAGAAATCAAAACCAATAAATATAGAGTGATTTTAAAACATTTTGTAAAAACAATCGTACATGTCTGAAAAACTTCCATTTATTTAGTAGAAATCCTTTTTAAGTTCAAAAGTTATAAGTTTTATAATTTTGGTAACATTTCCTTTTTAAAACATTTGCCCTGCCAGTCGGGTAGAAACAAGGTGTAACAGAAATGACGAGTAAAATAAAGGAAGCATCACAATGAGATATACGACGCCGCAGCGAAGAATACACAGTAAAGCAAGGACAATATCATAAAAGATGAGACTGCAAAAGTAAAGTCGGCTCACATGCGAGCTCGACACCAGAATATAAAATCATACATATCGTCCTCACAACTGTCTCTAAGTCAATACAGAAAAGTAGATGGAGAGTACTAGATACATCAATATACAACTGAAAGATAACAGATACCGTACAAAACCCACCTATCAGCAAAAGGCTATCTCTGCTCAAAAAGGGTATCTGTGCCAAAAGATGCGGTAACAGCCAGCCGTGACTACTCCCCAGGGCAACCTGCAAATACTGTGGCACAACGGGGGTGAGTTGCCAACTCGTGAATAGAGATAACATATAAAGGTAATCGCGAGCATGCACGCACAGCGCTACTCTAACCAATGCCAGCAGATGATATCAATGCGGGTAAGCAGTATGCGTAATAATAATGCAAGTCCTCTATCAGGTGATATAACTACAGGATGAGGTGTGATAATAAATGCTGAGCATGGGAATATAGTATCTACATGAAGTGTCAAGGTGGACTACATATGTATGTATGCACCACAAATCCCAACATCCCAAACGCCGGTACTCCATCGGCCCTCATATCCTGTATATCCCTGAAAATCCCGAGTGCCCAACATCGGCACACAAATATCATAAATACTCGTGTCTAGCATCGACACGTAAAACATCCTGTATCGGGCATCCGTCATTCCGGGTCAGCCCTCTCACAAGGTATATATCGGGAATCCGTCAGTCCGGGTCATCCCTCTCTCAATACATCGGGCATCCGTCATTCCGGGTCAGCCCTATATCAATCCATCGGGCATCCGTCATTCCGGGTCAGCCCTCCCTCAGTACATGCCTCTAGCACCGAGAAAACACGGGGCGACGCCCCAAAACATCATATCAAGGGAACCGGGTTTTTAAATGATTACTTATTTGAAAAGGGCCACGGTTCCCAAATCCAGAAATCACAAGAAATCTCAACCAGTAATACAAGTAATTGTGATGTGATATGTGCATCAAGTATGTATATCTAGTCATGTCACAGAAAAATGAGCTACAATGCAATGATCCAATGTGATATAAGTATCAAGTATGAAATTCTAGTCATGTCATATATATATGAGCTACAACAATATACAACAGTATGATCATGGCAGTTCTATCAGTTCTAAGCAATATATAAAGATGGCAGGGAATGCAATATATGATGACAATCCATGGTATGGTATATGCAGTATATACAATAAGGTCCTATCAGCCCTGACGCATAACGCCATGCGGGCGATATCCCCGTAGATGTGAAATCTACTCACCGCGTCTCGCGCTAAGTGTATCCAACCACCTGCTTGCCCTTCTTCGCAGCGTCCGTCTCACTGGCCTGCGAACCTAGAATCACATATACATATCACACATATAAGCTCAATTTCACCAAAAACGCGACATTACAGTCAACTAGAAACTCGTATCGCAAACCAATCGCGCGTGTGCGCGATACGCTAAAACGTGTAATCACGCGCCACGAAACAACCCCGACGCGCCGCGATACGCAGAAACCCAAACCTACTCACGTATCACGCGTGTCGCGAAGGTTTAGAAAACGGCAAAATAGGTATTTGGTCCCAGATTTTTCTACAGAACTAGACTTACAAAAATATATATATCAAAGGACCCTACACACTAGAAGACACCTACAGAACCCAAAAATACCCAAAACCCCTCCCATCTGGCCGCAAATTGCGGCCAGAATGAGGATTTCGGCGGCCAACTGTAGCAGGTAGGGGGTCGGGTTTCACCTGGTGTATCAGCACAATACCACTATACTACAGTACTCTCAAAATCATTCTGAACTCACCGAGTCAAAGCAGTTCCAGAAAAGTTCACTTTTGCACAAATATGACATTTTGCATCAAATAGGAAAACTGGTGGTATTTTAGTGTAATAGGGGTTGGACTAGGTTAACATGGTCTCAACAAACCTCAAGCATCCTACTGAAACCAATCTACACCTCATTAGCACAAAGTTCTCACTAAACACCCCATAACTCACTAAAACGCACTAAAATCCATTAACCGGTGCAAAACTACACTTAACAAGGCAAACTAGGGAAGCAAGATAGGAAGTATACCTCACTCTCGACCCTAGGGAGCTGCAGGAAGAAGAAGGAGTGAAGGGAAGAGGCTGCACTAGGAACTGGGGCTGCTGCTGCTCACTGGGGCTTTGCTGTTGCTGAATGTTGCTGCTGCTGCTGCTTCATGTTGCTGCTGCTGCTGCTGCTCAGTTGTTGCTGTTGCTTTGCTTGCTGCTGCTGCTGGGGGTGTTGCAAGGTGAGTGTGTGTGTGAGAGTGTGAGAGCTTGAGAAAAAAACCAAAAGGAAATGAGAGGCTACAATCATCACACAAAAGTCACCCCCCTCTCTCTCTCACTTCATTTAATGCAAGCATGGTCTAAAGCCATGATGCACTCTCTCTCTCTCTCACAAGTCAACACTTAATCAACAATTCAAATTAAAGTAACCTCTTAACTAATTAATTAAACTCACTTATAACCCAAAAGAATTAATCCTACAATTAACCCACCATGGTTAATAATTATGGTATTTACTAAATTTTTAAAAAAAAAACCTAGTTTACATGCACTTGTGTGTGCAAGCCTAGGAAAATTTTGGAAAAATATTTATTAAATTAGGAAAAATATTTAAAACACAGTTTGGTAAACTTTTTATTAAAAATCATTATTTAATTATAATTATTCACTAACCCTTATCCTAAGGTGTTACATAATCTTGGATAATGATGGGATGAACCTGACTTGCGACTTATGGTACGTTGGTCTCTATCAAGACCATATGTCGTTAGGGGCAAAAACCACATCGGGAGTTTCAAATATACAGGAAACTTACAGATTTAGCATACCTTCTGGAGTGTAGTGACTAGAGTGGATTCCATCTAGGTCATCACACAATGATAGTTGGATCCCGATCCCACTGATGAGTTGGATTACTCTCGGGACATTATTTCACTGTTAGGTCCACGTTACCCACCTGGTTCTTTCGGGGAGGCGGAATAGGTAAAAATAAAATTTTTCTCACAAGGTAACATGGGACCAACCATGAAGGATCTTTGCTAAACAAAACTAACAAACTGACTACAAGTTTTAGCTACTCGGTTAGAAGGTTATACCTAGGTCTTGAACTCTTTCTCTTCTTGTTGTGGTCCTCCTTCTTGCTTGCTCCTTGGAGTGGTGTAGACGACTCCTCCTCGTCGTCTTCTCCTTGCCAAAGAAAGATCCACCCGAAGGCCTCTACCTTGAGCTCCTACCTCAACCAAGAGGTAACTAGAGTGCTTGGCTTGCTAAACCTAGAACCCTAAAATGAGTAGAGAAAAGTCTTGATGGTTTTATCTCACAAGCTCATGGTTCTCAACACATTAGAGATGAGAGCTTTGAGAGAGGAAGAGGAAGAGCTAAAACATGAGAGAGAAAGAGCAAGAGAGAATGATAGAAAAAATAACAACCATTTATCATATTAGAGAAAATGATAATAATAATAATAACAATTAAAAGAAATTGTGATGGTTAGTATGGAATGACCATTATCATTTCACATTAAATGCATTTTGCAAGAAACAAGAAGCATCTTGCAAATGAAATGATGATGGTCAAAAGGACAACAAAAATCAACCGGTCAACCAAAGTCAAAAGGTCAACAAAAGTCAAATGGTCAACCTAACCATGGCACAATTATCCTTAATTAATATCATTAAACAAATTTCTCATTCTCATTAGGGTTAAGAAAAAGTCAACGGTCAATAACCCTAATGAGCTTCCTCTTCCTCTGTCAACTATGCATACACACCCGCATCCGTGTTCCAAGAAACACGAATACAATGAGACAAAACCAATCCCAAAACAAATACTAGGATCTGGCTTAAACCAAAGCCCGCTAGTAATAACTGCCCAGACACCAAACGTGCACAAGTGCGCGGATGTGAACGAACCCCGTCGCATAACCATGCGATCTCTACTCTGTTTTGCCCAAAGGTGAATAACTCTCTGTGTAGGACTCTAAAGACTCCACACTATGCTGGCAGTAGGTTTAACCACAGGCCGTAAGCGGTACTAGCTGTACGTAACGGTCCCCAGGTAGATGCCGATAAGAAGACCGACAAGGTGAACAATTCCGAACTCCTACTGAGCCTGAACGTGACAATATCCATACAGTCCGGTCTGTTCGTCTAAGAGTATCGCATGGCGGGCCTAGGGCAGTGGTAAACGTCAGTCCCCTAATAGCGGTACAAGTCGTGTCGGAGTGTATCCAAGAATACCCTGAGATAACACTTGAAACGCTACCAGTATATCTCGCTTGCCCTGGCCAGCGACGACTATGTGTAATGGCTCTCCTAGACACAGCGCGATATCAACTCCCAATACCGAGAGAGACGAATCCTGTCTAACCGTCACTGCCTCCAAGTGCTTTGGGACTGCACCTAACTACTACCTGTTTGCACTACTCAATAGAGCCGTGGTAGGATGGTAATCTAAGAACAGTGGAAACACACTTGAGGCGAAGTGACAGTGTCAAGTCAACGGACTAAGCTGTACTCATGTCACCTGGGAACTGTTAACTGACGATAGGTATAATACCAACCAACATTTCCCGATGAGTCCTGTCCAGTGTACTCGTAACCTAATGAGCACCTGCATACTATCTCCAGTACGACGTACTGATGGCTGTGGGACAGACCATCTCCCCTGCTGGGACGAGAAGCGTATGCACCAGTCTACTCTGGAGTATCGATGCCCTGTCTCGATAATCCTATGACTAGGGACAAAAATAAGGATGTGCTTATAGACAACCCAGCCCCCACTAGTGTGACCTCCATTGCAACGCCGGTAGTCAAGCAAAGATCCTAGGGACTCCATCAATATGTATTAGCGATATGTTAAAAGAAACATATACACATATTAAGATAAAAACAAACCAAGTAGCATACTACTATATTGAGCAAGACTATCGTAAACCCGTGTATATATCCCAACCTTCCAAAATGTATTATACAAACTAGTACTATACAATAATGTCCTCTAGGGCATACATATCCAACAATCTCCCACTTGCACTAAAGACCAGTAATTGGTGTACCGCATACCCAACGTCTGCACTAAGGCCAGCTGCTGGCGTACTGCATACCCAATAGCTCAAAAAGTCGCTCAAACTGTGTTTGAGGGAGAGCCTTTGTGAAAAGATCTGCCGTGTTGTCTTTTGTGTCCACTCTCCGTAACTCGATCTACGGGCGATCAATGATCTCCCTGATCAGATGATACCGCCTTAAGATGTGTCTAGATTTCTAATAGGACCTTGGTTCCTTCGCTAAAGCTATAGCTCCATTGTTATCGCAATACAAAGGTATTGGGTCAAGAATGGACGGAACCACCTGAAGTTCACTAATGAACTTCTTCATCCAGACCGTCTCTTTTGCGGCATCGCTTGCAACAATGTATTCAACCTCCATCGTCGAGTCTGCAACGGTATCCTGTTTGGAACTCCTCCAACACACCGCCCCTCCGTTGAGGGTAAACACAAAACCCGAGACAGACATGTTGTCATCCTTGTCACTCTGGAAGCTTGAATCGGTAAAGGACTCGACCCTGAGGTCTCCATTACCGTAAACCAGGAATATCGCCTTAGTCCATCTCAGATACTTGAGAATGTTCTTCACTGCCGTCCAGTGGTTCTCACCTGGGTCTGACTGATACCGGCTCACCACGCTCAGCGCGTAAGCTACATTTGGTCTTGTACATAGCATCGCATACATTATAGATCCTACCGCCGAAGCGTAGGGTATAGTGCTCATGCGAACCCTCTCCTCGTCAGTCTTAGGAGACATCTTCTTGGAGAGGGTGATTCCGTGCAATGCGGGTATATTACCGTGCTTGGAATCTTCCATACTAAATCTCTTTAGTATGGTCTCTATGTACCTGGACTGCGAAAGTCCCAGTAATATCTTGGATCTATCTCTGTAGATCTTGATCCCCAGAATGTATGAGGCATCACCCAGGTCTTTCATGGAGAACCTTTATGATAAGAATAGCTTGACCGATTGTAGCATAGGAATGTCATTTCCTATCAAAATATTGTCGTCCACGTACAAGACTAGGAACACGACAGTTCGTCCTACAATCTTCTTATAGATACAAAGTTCATCTTCGTTCTTGATGAAATCAAATTCCTTGATTGCCTCATCAAAACAGATGTTCTAGCTCCGCGATGCCTGGTTTAATCCATAAATGGATTTAAGCAATTTGCATACCTTCCCGCTGCTCCCACTGTTTACAAAACCATCTGGCTGATCCACGTAAACGCACTCTTCCAAACTGCCATTTAGAAAAGCTGTTTTTACGTCCATCTGCCAGATTTCATAGTCATGGAAGGCAGCAGTGGCAAGTAGGATCCGAATGGATTTGAGCATAGCCACTGGAGAAAAGGTTTCATCATAGTCCACACCATGTCTTTGATGAAAACCTTTTGCTACGAGTCTAGCCTTATAGGTTTCCACCTGCCCATCTACACCAAGTTTTCTTTTGTAGATACATTTGCATCCAACTGGTTTTACCCCAGGTGGAGCAATATCCAAGGTCCACACTTTATTGGTATACATGGACTCCATTTCGGATCGCATAGCATCAAGCCACTTATCAGAGTCCCTACTGATAATGTCCTGCCTGAAACTGGTAGGATCATTTTCTTCTAAGATGCAATCCTCTCGATCCCCGTCTATGAGAAAACCGTAGTATCTCTCTGGCGGATGAGAAATCCTACCAGATCTGCGGAGTGGCTGAGGTTCGTCTGGGGTTATTGAATCCAGTGGTTCCTCCAAATCTTCAGTTACATTTTGTGGTTCATGGATTTCTCCCAGTTCTACCGAACTCCCACTAGTTTCTTTTGCAAGAAACTCCCTTTCTAAAAAGGTAGCATGGCGAGATACAAACACCTTCTGTTCCTCAGTGTGGTAGAACAGATATCCTAGTGAATCTTTAGGATATCCCACAAATTTACATAGAACCGACCGTGCCTTTAGCTTGTCCGGTTTCTGTGTTTTCACATAGGCCGGACAACCCCATATCTTAAATCGCTTAAGATATGGATTTCGCCCACTCCATACTTCATATGGAGTCTTAGGCACAGATTTGGATGGAACGTAGTTCAGTAGGTATGCCGTTGTCTGAAGCGCATGTCCCCAGAATGAAAGAGGCAACTCAGCACTACTCATCATGGAGCGAAACATATCCAGTAGGGTACGATTCCTCTGCTCCAATACACCGTTGTGCTGTGGTGTATAAGGAGGAGTAAGCTAAGAGAGAATTCCTTTCTCTTTTAAGTAATCTAGGAATTCCGTTCTTAAGTACTCCCCTCCCCTATCCGATCGGAGGATTTTGATACTTTTGTCAGCCTGGTTCTCTACTTCGTTTCTGAAGTCCTTGAATTTCTCAAAAGCTTCAGATTGGTGTTTCATAAGATACACATATCCGAATCTACAGAGATCGTCAGTGAATGTGATGAAGTACGAGAACCCACCCCATGCATGTATAGACATCGGACCACACACATCACTGTGTATGAGTCACAAGAGCTCTGCTGCCCTTTCTCCTTGTCCGGTGAACGGAGATTTGGTCATCTTTCCCTTGAGACAAGACTGACAAGTTTCATAAGATGAAAATTCGAACGTATTCAAGAGTCCATCTTTACGCAACTTACTTAGTCTTTTCTTTCCGATATAACCAAGTCTATAATGCCACAAGTAGAATTCGTTCATATCTGAACTCTTCCTCTTGCATGTGTTTTGTACACTGAGAACTGTATTCTGATTTAGAACATAGATACCATTACACAGTGTACCTTCTGCAACCAGTACCTTAACAAGTTAAATGTTCATGATATTTCTATCAAGAACAAAGTTATATCCATCTTTATCGAGTAAAGAAACAGATATAATGTTGCAAACCATGGAAGGTACATGTAGCAATTGTTCAAAATCATAGTACTGCCATTTGGAAACACTAGGTGATATTCACCGACGGCTGCAGCAATAACTTGTGCTCCATTCCCTACCTTGAGGGACATATCACCAGGTGCAACTTTCCTATTTTTTCTCGGTCCCTGCAATAAATTTCAGATATGAGATCCTGATCTGGTATCAAGTACCCAGGAGGTAGGGCTGACCGAAAAGCAGTTCTCAATTACAAGAACACCTGAAGTAGATGCAAAACTATGCTTCTTCTTCAATTGGGTCTCCTTGGAATCCATACAATGCTCTTTCCCTTGCTCATACTCATGACTGTTGTCATAAGTTAGAGCCGAACCGACGTTCTCCAGCCCCAAATAAGAATTCGGATCGATCAAGCGATACATTTTATTATCTTGATTAGGGCGTGAAATGGTTGCGACCTGGAGAGAGAGAAAAGAAACACTCAGCGTGCGCTCTTGCAAGATTAGATTGGTTTATTAATTTATCTAACCAGGATGGCTCCCACCATTTCCTCAAATTCTTCTTCAAACTCTAAAAGAAGAACTAGTCAGGATTAATCGCACGTCACAATACTTGGTTAACCTTTCTGACATGTTAGTGTTGGTACTTCGAGGGAGGTTTTCCAACGCTTTCGCGAAGTTTCTTAATTATATAACCTCTTTTCCCTGGAGGCGCAGCCCTACTAACACCTTTCTAGACACCTACTTGGTTTATAGCTTTGATTGTTAAGTGAAATATTCTCCCGAGAGTAATCCAACTAATCAGTGGGATCGGGATCCAACTATCATTGTGTGATGACCTAGATGGAATCCACTCTAGTCATCACACTCCAGAAGGTATGCTAAACCTGCAAGTTTCCTGTATATTTGAAACTCCCGATGTGGTTTTTGCCCCTAGGACCCTAGTGACCTTGATGGAGTCAACAAATCAAAGAGTCCTAGTTAAGTTCGACCCGTCATTATCTGGATTGCATTAAACCCACCCGCATAACCCTTGATGGAGTCAACAAGGTTATACGACTGTCCTAACCAATCCCATATAGTGCTACAAACAAGCACCACTCAGCTACCGTACACTACGCCTTGACGGAATCAACAAACGCAACACGAATACTAAGTGTTACTTGTAAGAAATGACGGAGGGCTACGGCTGTGTTATTGGCGAAAAAACCCGTTAACGTAATGAACCTGATATCGTTGAAGGAACCCGAGTGGTTTTACAAATATATAGTTGCGAAAACTTTTGCTAAAGAGGTTACTCCCGGTGAAGGGATCTCGGCTCTTTCCTCGTAGAATGAGGTGCAGGTTATTCCAACTGAATACCGCGATGCAAAGCAAAAAGTAATCGACTATAGTGAAGTTACTACCCTGACGCAAACATCTGTCCAAAGGGTCACTCCTGATGAAGGGATCTCGGCCCTTGCCTCGTCGAATGAGTTGCTCGGTTGTAACACCTTGAAATTCGTTTAGAATGTTTTCTCGTTATTTAGCTAGTGTGCGTGTTTTTCGTAAAAATGGATATCTTATTTTCCTTCTTGGCTAGTGGGTTTTGTGTTGTGGAGTGTTCATATGGATATATATATATATATATATATATATATTTATAGGGTTGTTAATTATTTTTAGTTGTGTTTACCCTAATTGGAAATTGTGTTAGTGTACACATGCACACTTAGCACATTTTTGTGACTTTGGTTAAAAAGTGTATTATGTTAACCCTTTTTCTTTTCTTGCATGGTTTTATTTATCCCACCCATTTAAACAAGTCAAAACCCCTTTTTATAATGCAAATTTAAATAGAAATGAAGGTATGGTGGATAGGTATGGGATTTGACCTTGTTTGACCTCTGCTTCTCTCTCTTTTCTCTCTCTTTCCCTCACTTCTGAGCTCCAGCAGAAAGAAAGGCTGCAACAACACCATTTTCTCCATTTCTCTCTTCTCTTTTCATTCCTCATTAAATCCCCATTCAAACCCTACTCAAAACAACACTTTTCCTTCACAAACCATAGAAAAAAATGAGCTTTTGAGGTGTTTGGTGGTGGATCTGCACACTTGAGGAAAAAGCAGGGATTTTTGGAGTTTCTTAAGGTGTTTTGAAGGTATTAACTCACCCTTAGCACCTCTTTTTCATAACTTATAGTATTTCTAGCAAAATACCACATTTTATGCAAGTTTTGTGCTTTATTAAGGGATCTAGTGAGGTTGTGATAAAAATTACCTTTTTATGGCTTGATTAGCTTGGTAATGTGATATTAGTGTGGTTTTGGACTTGGGTTTATTTCAGATTTCACAAAAATACCCTAAAGTATCATTTTAGTGCAAAGTTTGACTTTTAGCTTGAAATTGGGTTCTGTTGGAACTGCTACTACCCGGGGTGTTTCAGAATAAAATTGTAATTACTGGGATATACACAGTATGTATGGAGTGCACACACCAAACCCGGGAGCCCAACCCCCTACCCAGGCCGCCGAAAAACTAATTCTGGCCGCAAATTGCGGCCAGATAGGAGGATGGTGGGTTGGGGTTTTTATGGTTGGTGTCTGCTGGTATTTGGAGTGTGTTGGTATATTTATTTTTATAAAAATATTTCTGTAAAAAAATCTGTGACCTATTACCCTATTTTCCGTATTTTAAATCTCCGCGACACACATGATACGTGTATGGTTTTGGGTTGTGCTGCGTATCGCGACGCGTCAGGTTAGCTTCAGGAGCGTGATCACACGTTTTAGCGTATCGCGCACACGCGCGCTTGGTTTGCAATGCGGGTTTCTAGTTTGACCGTAATATCGTGTTTTTGGTAGATTTGAGCTTATGTGTGCTAAATTGTGTAAATCTAGGTTCGCAGGCGAGTGAGACGGACGCTGCGAAGAAGGGGAAGTAAGTCGTCGGCTACACTTAGCGCGAGACTCCGGTGAGTAGATTTAACATCTACGGGGATATCGCCCGCATGGCATTCTACGTCAGGGCTGATAGGACTTTATAGCTATACATTGCATTTACCTACATTGACTGTTCATGGATACTGTTGTTGCATACTGTATTCCTCGCTATATGTATGAAAACTTAGAATTGATAGAACACCGCACTATTACTAACAGTTTATATTGCACGAGCACCAATCTGCATGTTACACACACCGTTAGTAATTGCCATGACACACTCACTGTAGATTTGCCATGATCAGTATACTGTAGTTAATTTCACATATGATTCGATATGATTTCCATAGAAATTGGGAGCCGCATGCTGTTTTTAAAAACTAAACTAACTTAAGAAAACCGGTTTCTCCCTTGTACCTATATCATGATGACTTGTTGTAGTTGGCACATCGTATTTGATTTACTCTTTGGTGTTGGATTTTTATGTGATTTCTTGTTTTGAGGACCGTGGAATTATTTAAGAAAAGATACACTATTTGAAAACCCGGTTCCTCGTGATATGATATTTTGGTGCGTCCACCATGCGTTTTATCGGTGCTGAGACGTGTGCTTGAAACCTGATTCGAGGAATGGATGATCCGTTTGCGGGTTCGTGGTGGACCCGGTATGGTTCCCCTCGGCAAGATGATCGATGGACTTTGCCGATTGAGCCTAGAGGTGGGCGAGTACCTACCGGAGATTGGTTGGACATGGCGGTTATCCGGAGGATACTGACCAGAGTCGAGAGATGGATGCGGGATGATCCGTACTGCCGGGGCCGAGGGTCGATACCGCAGACGGAGCCCGTGGGCTGATCCGGACCTACGGAGCCCGATGTATGAGGATTTGCGTGTCGATGCTGGACACGAGTATTTATGATATTTTGGGTGCCGATGTTGGGCACTCGTGATTCTCAGAGTTTTACAGGATTTGAGGGCCGAGGAAAGTGCCGGCACCTGAGCTTATTTGGGATTTGGGTGCAGCTTGGGCTCCTATTATTTTTCCACGATTGATATTTCGTGTAGATGTTGTTATCCCGTGCTCAGCAGTGATTATCATGTATCTCATCCTATAGTTATTTTACCTGACAGAGCATTTGCATGAGTATTGCACTTACTGCTTGTCGCATATAGATTTACCTGCTAGCATATGATAGCGTAGCGCAGCACGTGCATGCTCGTGATTACCTTTATATGTTATCTCTATTCACGAGTTGGCAACTCACCCTCGTTGTGCCACAGTATTTGCAGGTTTCCCCTCAGAGTAGTCGCGGTAGGCTGCCTTCTTGCATCTTTTGGCTTCAGATACCATTACAGTTGGTGCGAGAGCTATTTTGCTATTTAGGTGGGTTGTGGTATCTGGTTAGTTTTATTGTACACACTTTTGTATCTAGTATTCTCCATCTACCATATATGTACTTGACTTAGAGACAGTGTGAGGACGATGATGTATATTTTTGTATTCTGGTGTCGAGCTCGTGGGAGCCGACTTTTTAATTGCAGTTATTATTTTGGGATGTTACTTATTGCTCATTCTTCGATACGGCGTCATATATTACTCTTGTGGTGATAGTTTCCTCCGTTGGGCGTGATTGCTCCCGGTTGGGGATGCTTTGTTCATTATATCTCATTTTCACTTATATCCTGTTTTTACCCGATTTTCGGGGTTACTTTTACAAAGGAAATGCTGCCAAAATTATTATAAGGATAATTTAACTTTTAAAAGAACCTCAGTGAACTAATTAAGGTCTTCTAAATGTTTTTAATTAAATGTTTTCAACACTCACTACTTTTAAATGGTTTTGATTTCTGGGTTCGGCTTACTTAGTCGCGTTACGCCTGTAGACGTAGCGTGGTTAAGTGCCGGTGATGAGTCGAAATATTCGGGTCGTGACAAAGTTGGTATCAGAGCGTAGGTTTTACCTTTCGGAGTGCTCCTAGGATGACCCTGGTATGATGGCGTAGGTAGCTGAAGCAGAGTGTCGTAGCGTGTGTATGTTCCGCGGCATACTCACGACACGGTACTCCGCCAAAGCGACCTTAGGACTTATTGATTTAAATTCCTTTTGAGTATATACATTCTTGCGATTCGATTTCTGCATCCTTATCGAATCCTATTTTCCTTTCAGCCATTATGCCGCCAAAGACTACGAGGGCACAGAGAGCGGCCGCGAGGGCCGAGATTCGCGTTGATTCGTCGGAGATGAGGACTGATCCGGGCAGTAAACCGGTTGTACCCGAGCAGGCTGTTCCTCCCGTGACAGATCAGATCGCCACGCTAGCGGCTGGTATGCAGGAGATGCGCCAGACGGTGGGATCCAACATGCAGGAGATGCGCCAGATGATAGGATCGCTAGTTGAGACGCTTCGAGCGCAGCGACCAGAGGTAGCTCCACCCGTTACAGAGACCGCGATGGTACCTACCGCACAGCCAGTTGCCCCTGCACCTATGGAGGTGATTACGGTATCGCTATCAGAGTTCATGAGGCTGAAGCCTCCGTTCTTCACAGGCACCGATGCAGCAGAGGACCCACAGTCCTTCATTGATAGGATGGCTCGGATATGTCGTTCCCTCAGATGCGTAGATGCGAGATGGGTTGAGTTCGCGAGTTGTCGCCTAGAAGGTCTTCCGCAGAAATGGTACGAATCAGTCGAGAAGGACAGAGCAGCAGGTCTTCCTCCTTTGACCTGGACAGAGTTCGTGGCGCTATTCCTTTCCCGCTTCCTTCCCCTGAGTGTCAGAGATGCTAGAGCACGCAGGTTCGAGTCCTTACGCCAGACTCCGGAGATGTCAGTGGTAGAGTATGATGTGCAGTTCACAGAACTATCTATCTATGAGACGTATCTAGTGGCTACCGAGGAGTTACGAGTCAAGAGATTTGTTCGAGGCTTGCTTACACCACTGATCCTTGCGATCAGCGCGCAGCACTACGAGACATATGCAACAGCGGTAGATGCAGCTCTATTAGTCGAGGAGCGCCTTGCTGAGACTTCGGTAGTTCCAGAGCCGAAGAGAGTTCGTACTGGTATATCAGCACGGAGAAAGACATTCAGACGCCGCGACAGGTACCGTTCAGACACGAGGAGTGGCAGAGATTCGGGACGAGGCCAGATGTTTAGTTCGTATCCACGGGAGAGTCAGTAGTCGTCGCGAGGTTGCTATAGATGCGGCAGTTTACTTCACCTCGTCAAAGATTGTCCTGAGATTCACCGGAGGGAGACAGCAGCACCGTACGTCACCTTACCACCTTCACCACCCCAGAGGGCGTTGCCTGTTGTTCCTACTGTTACTCCGCGTCAGACTCATACACAGAGAGGTCATGGGTGTGGAGGAGTTGCTCAGAGGGGACGGGATGACCGAGGCAGAGGACAGTCAGTCACAGGTGGAGGGCAAGCACGAGTTTTTGCTTTGACGCATCAGGACGCACAGGCGTCCAATGCGGTGGTCTCAGGTATCCTTCCAGTATGTTCTGTGGATGCACACGTATTGTTCGATCCCAGATCCACGCACTCGTACGTATCTGCACACTTCGTGCTAAGTTTGGGTAGAGAGTCCGGTTTGCTTGATCAGCCGCTTGTTGTGACTACTCCTGTGGGAGAGTCGTTTGTTGCTAGGCACGTGTTCCGATCCTGTACCGTCTGTATTAGCGAGAGAGAGCTGCCTGTCGATTTGATCCTTCTCGAGATGTTGTACTTCGACGTTCTTTTGGGCATGGATTGGTTAGCCACGTGCTATGCTTCTGTGGACTGCCGTGAGAAGACAGTTAGATTTTGTTTTCCCGGCGAGTCGGTTTTTGTTGTGTTGGGGGACCGTGGTGCCGCCCCACACTGTGTGATTTCTTCCTTTCGCGCTGGACAGCTTTTGAGGAAGGGGTGTCAGGGATTTCTCGCCTATGTTTATGATACTAGAGCTATAGAGGTTCCTCTGGATCAGGTTCCGGTTGTTAGCGAGTTCCCTGATGTGTTCCCTGACGAGCTTCCTGGGCTACCGCCCGAGCACGACATTTCTTTCTGTATTGATTTGGTTCCTGGTGCGGGACCTATTTCTATACCGCCTTATCAGATGGCCCCGGCGGAACTTCAAGAATTGAAGGGTCAGTTGCAAGATTTGTTGGATAAGGGACTTATTCGACCCAGTGTTTCACCTTGGGGTGCTCCAGTCCTGTTCGTCAAGAAGAAGGACGGCAGTTTGTGTTTGTGTATCGACTATCGCCAGCTGAACAGGGTTACAGTGCGGAACAGATATCCTTTGCCGCGTATCGACGATTTGTTAGACCAGCTTCAGGGGGCAGGATACTTTTCGAGGATCGATTTGCGATCAGGCTATCATCAGCTGCGGGTTCGACAGGAGGACATTCCTAGGACAGCTTTCCACACGTGCTACGGCCATTACAAGTTTTTGGTGATGTCGTTCGTACTCACCAATGCGCCAGCAGCATTCATGGATTTGATGAACCGTATTTTCCGGCCGTATCTTGATCTGTTCATCATTGTATTCATTGACGATATTCTGGTGTATTCTCGGAGTAGAGAGGAGCACGAGCAACACCTGCGGATTACACTGCAGACCATGAGAGAGCATCAGCTTTTCGCCAAATTCTTCAAGTGTGCTTTCTGGCTGGACAGCATAGACTTCTTGGGGCGCGTGATTTCACGAGACGGTATATGTGTAGACCCGAAGAAGATCGAGGCCGTTCGGAGTTGGCCCAGACCCACATTAGTTACGGAGATTCGCAACTTTTTAGGGCTGGCCGGCTACTACAGGCGATCTGTACAGGATTTCTCTCGCATTGCTACACCTTTGACCGGGTTGACCCGGAAGGGAGTTCTTTTCGTTTGGACAGAGGAGTGTGAGCACAGTTTTCAGCAGTTACGGGCTCTACTGACTACGGCGCCAGTATTATCATTGCCTTCAGGGTCAGGTGGATTTGTGGTTTATTGTGATGCTTCTCTAGTGGGGCTAAGGTGTGTTCTGATGCAGCTTGATAGGGTGATCGCGTATGCTTCGCGGCAATTGAAGAAACATGAACAGAACTACCCCACTCATGATTTGGAGATGGCTGCAGTGATCTTTGCACTTAAGATCTGGCGACATTATTTGTATGGAGAGTCGTGCCAGATATTTATTGATCACAAGAGCTTAAAGTATATCTTCCAGCAGCGAGACCTGAACCTTAGATAGCGCCGATGGATGGAGTTAGTTAAGGACTACGACTGCGAGATCTTGTACCACCCGGGCAGGGCTAATGTGGTGGCAGATGCTTTGAGTAGGAGGCCCGGAGGTAGTCTATGTCGTTTGAGCGCAGTACAGAGGCAGTCGTCGGCAGATTGGCAGATCTTATGCGACAGCTGGGTACAGTTTGAGTTTACGTCGATCGGCGGACAGATTGCGCATGTTCGTGCACGCCCACAGTTGCTTGACCGTATATATGAGGCACAGCACAGTGATGACCGTTGCTCAGAGATCAGGACGCAGATAGGACAGGGCAGACTTTCCGAGTTCATGATCGATGATCAGGGGATACTACGATTTGGGACCAGATTGTGCATACCAGATGCTGAGGGACTGCGGCGTGAGATTCTCGAGGAGGCACATCGATCGGTGTATAGTATTCATCCAGGTTCCACCAAGATGTACCACGATTTGAGAGATGTTTACTGGTGGGACGGGATGAAGAGGGACATTGCAGTTTGTGTCGAGATGCCTGACTTGTCAGCAAATAAAGGCTGAGCATCAGAGGCCCGCGGGAGAGCTACAGCCGTTGCCTATTCCGGAGTGGAAATGGGAACAGATTTCTATGGACTTTATTGTGGGTCTACCCAGGACTAGTCCAGGGTATGACTCTATCTGGGTGATCGTAGATCGTTTGACGAAAGCAGTTCACGTCCTACCGGTGAAGACGACTTTCGGATTTGCTCAATATGCGCAGATTTATATTGATGAGATTGTACGACTACACGGAGTTCCGACATGTATTGTGTCCGACATAGGCACCCAGTTTACCAGCCGACTATGGCAGAGGCTTCAGGAGGCTTTGGGCACCCGCTTGAGTTTCAGTACAGCATTTCATCCGCAGACCGACGGACAGTCAGAGCGGACTATTCAGACTCTCGAGGACATGCTTAGAGCGTGCGTATTAGACTTCGGAGGTAGCTGGGATCATCATTTGCCCTTAGTAGAGTTCTCCTATAACAACAGCTACCAGCAGACCATTCAGACGGCACCGTTTGAGGCTCTTTATGGGAGGAGATGTAGATCGCCCGCCTGTTAGACAGAGCTCAATGAGAGCAGTATCTTAGGGTCGCAGATTATGGAGGAGACGGCCGTGAAGATCCAGTTGATTCGCGATAGGATGAGAGCAGCCCAGAGTAGGCAGAGATCTTATGCGGACCGTCGTCGGCGCAGACTTGAGTTTTCTGTTGGTGATCATGTTTTCTTGAGGGTCTCCCTAATGAAAGGTGTGATGAGATTTGGGATGAAAGGGAAGCTTAGTCCCAGATATGTGGGGCCCTTCGAGATCCTTGTGCGAATTGGTGCGGTTGCGTATCGTTTAGCCCTTCCGCCCAGTTTTCCAGACGTGCACCAGGTATTTCACGTTTCGATGCTCCGCAGATATCTTCATGATCCTTCGCATGCGATTCAGCACCCGACGATCCATCTTGAGCGTGACCTTTCCTATGCAGAGCAGCCGATGATGATCTTAGATCGACAAGTAAAGAAATTGAGATCGAAGGACATACCGTCAGTCAAGGTACTTTGGCGTGGCCAGAGCGGCGAGGAGGTCACTTGGGAGACCGAGAGCGAGATGAGGAGGAGGTATCCCCATCTTTTTGAAGGTATGTATAGTTAGATTTTTAAATTCGGGGACCGAATTTCTTTAAGGGGGGTAGATTGTAACACCTTGAAATTCGTTTAGAATGTTTTCTCGTTATTTAGCTAGTGTGCGTGTTTTTCGTAAAAATGGATATCTTATTTTCCTTCTTGGCTAGTGGGTTTTGTGTTGTGGAGTGTTTATATGGATATATATATATATATATATATATATATATATATATATATATATATATATATATTTATAGGCTTGTTAATTATTTTTAGTTGTGTTTATCCTAATTGGAAATTGTGTTAGTGTACACATGCACACTTAGCACATTTTTGTGACTTTGGTTAAAAAGTGTATTATGTTAACCCTTTTTCTTTTCTTGCATGGTTTTATTTATCCCACCCATTTAAACAAGTCAAAACCCCTTTTTATAATGCAAATTTAAATAGAAATGAAGGTATGGTGGATAGGTATGGGATTTGACCTTGTTTGACCTTTGCTTCTCTCTCTTTTCTCTCTCTTTCCCTCACTTCTGAGCTACAGCAGAAAGAAAGGCAGCAACAACACCATTTTTTCCATTTCTCTCTTCTCTTTTCATTCCTCATTAAACCCCCATTCAAACCCTACTCAAAACAACACTTTTCCTTCACAAACTATAGAAAAAAATGAGCTTTTGAGGTGTTTGGTGGTGGATCTGCACACTTGAGGGAAAAACAGGGATTTTTGGTGTTTCTTAAGGTGTTTTGAAGGTATTAACTCACCCTTAGCACCTCTTTTTCATAACTTAAAGTATTTCTAGCAAAATATCACATTTTATGCATGTTTTGTGCTTTATTAAGTGATCTAGTGTGGTTGTGATAAAAATTAACTTTTTATGGCTTGATTAGCTTGGTAATGTGATATTAGTGTGGTTTTGGACTTGGGTTTATTTCAGATTTCACAAAAATAACCTAAAGTTTCATTTTAGTGCAAAGTTCGACTTTTAGCTTGAAATTGGGTTCTGTTGAAACTGCTACTACCCGGGGTGTTTAAGAATAAAATTCTAATTACTGGGATATATACAGTATGTATGGAGTGCACACACCAAACCCGGGAGCCCAACCCCCTACCCATGCTGCCGAAAAACTAATTCTGGCCGCAAATTGCGGCCAGATGGGAGGATGGTGGGTTGGGGTTTTTGTGGTTGGTGTCTGCTGGTATTTGGAGTGTGTTGGTATATTTATTTTTATAAAAATATTTCTGTATAAAAATCTGCGACCTATTACCCTATTTTCCGAATTTTAAATCTCCGCGACACACGTGATACATGTGTGGTTTTGGGTTGTGCTGCGTATCGCGACGCGTCAGGTTTACTTCAGGAGCGTGATCACACGTTTTAGCGTATCGCGCACACGCGCTCTTGGTTTGCAACGCGGGTTTCTAGTTTGACCATAATATCGCGTTTTTGGTAGATTTGAGCTTATGTGTGCTATATTGTGTAAATTTCGGTTCGTAGGCGAGTGAGACGGACGCTGCGAAGAAGGGGAAGCAAGTCGTCGTCTACACTTAGCGTGAGACTCCGGTGAGTAGATTTAACATCTACGGGGATATCGCCCGCATGGCGTTCTACGTCAGGGCTGATAGGACTTTATAGCTATACATTGCATTTACCTACATTGATTGTTCATGGATACTGTTGTTGCATACTGTATTCCCCGCTATATGTATGAAAACTTAGAATTGATAGAACACCGCACTATTACTAACGGTTTATGTTGCACGAGCACCAATCTGCATGTTACGCACACACCGTTAGTAATTGCCATGACACACTCACTGTAGATTTGCCATGATCATTATACTGTAGTTCATTTCACATATGATTCGATATGATTTCCATAGAAATTGGGAGCCGCATGTTGTCTTTAAAAAATGAACTATCTTAAGAAAAGCGGTTTCTCTTTTGTACCTATATCAAGATGACTTGTTGTACTTGGCACATCATATTTGATTTACTCTTTGGTGTTGGATTTTTATGTGATTTCTGGTTTTGAGGACCGTGGAATTATTTAAGAAAAGATGCACTATTTGAAAACCCGGTTCCTCGTGATATGATATTTTGGTGCGTCTACCACGCGTTTTCTCGGTGCTGAGACGGGTGCTTGAAACCCGATTCGAGGAGTGGATGATCCGTTTGCGGGTTCGTGGTGGACCCACTATGGTTCCCCTCGGCAAGATTATCGATAGACTTTGCCAATTGAGCCTGGAGGTGGGGGAGTACCTACCGGTGATTGGTTGGACCTGGCGGTTATCCGGAGGATACTGACCAGAGTCGAGAGATGGATGCGGGATGATCCGTACTGCCGGGGCCGAGGGCCGATACCGCAGACGGAGCCCGTGGGCTGATCCAGACCTACGGAGCCCGATGTATGAGGATTTGCGTGTCGATGCTGGACACGAGTATTTATGATATTTTGGGTGCCGATGTTGGGCACTCGTGATTCTCAGAGTTTTACAGGATTTGAGGGCCGAGGAGAGTGCCGGCGCTTGAGCTTATTTGGGATTTGGGTGCAGCTTGGGCACCGATTATTTTTCCACGATTGATATTTCGTGTAGATGTTGTTATCCCTTGCTCAGCAGTGATTATCATGTATCTCATCCTGTAGTTATTTTACCTGACAGAGCATTTGCATGAGTATTGCAGTTACTGCTTGTCGCATATAGATTTACCTGCTAGCATATGATAGCGTAGCGCAGCACGTGCATGCTCGTGATTACCTTTATATGTTATCTCTATTCACGAGTTGCCAACTCACCCCCGTTGTGCTACAGTATTTGCAGGTTGCCCCTCAGAGTAGTCGCGGCAGGCTGCCTTTTTGCATCTTTTGGCTTCAGATACCATTACAGTTGGTGCGAGAGCTATTTTGCTATTTAGGTGGGTTGTGGTATCTGGTTACTTTTATTGTACACACTTTTGTATCTAGTATTCTCCATCTACCATATATGTACTTGACTTAGAGACAGTGTGAGGACGATGATGTATATTTTTGTATTCTGGTGTCGAGCTCGTGGGAGCCGACTTTTTAATTGGAGTTATTATTCTGGGATGTTACTTATTGCTCATTCTTCGCTACGGCATCGTATATTACTCTTGTGGTGATGGTTTCCGCCGTTGGGCATGATTGCTCCTGGTTGGGGATGCTTTGTTCATTATATCTCATTTTCACTTATATCCTGTTTTTACCCGATTTTCGGGGTTACTTTTACAAAGGAAATGCTGCCAAAATTATTATAAGGATAATTTAACTTTTAAAAGAACCTCAGTGAACTAATTAAGGTCTTCTAAATGTTTTTAATTAAATGTTTTCAACACTCACTACTTTTAAATGGTTTTGATTTCTGGGTTCGGCTTACTTAGTCGCGTTATGCCTGTAGACGTAGCGTGGTTAAGTGCCGGTCATGAGTCGAAATATTCGGGACGTGACAAAATTGGTATCAGAGCGTAGGTTTTACCTTTCGGAGTGTTCCTAGGATGATCCTGGTATGATGGCGTAGGTAGCCGAAGCAGAGTGGCGTAGCGTGCGTATGTTCCGCGGCATACTCACGACACGGTACTCCGCCAAAGCGACCTTAGGACTTATTGATTTAAATTGTCACGACCCGAAAGTACGGAACATGACCGGCACTTAAACTACGAACGTCTCGAGGCGTACATAATCTAAGTAAACCGAAAACCCAGAAATCCAAACCAAGAAAAGTAGTAGAGTGCAGGAAAAACCAACTTAAAGCAAGTAGTTTCAATAGCATAAGCCTGTTGGAGATAGTGCCCTCAGAGTCAATTATTAGGTCACAGGTACGTGATTGTAATGATTGAGGGAGGACCTATCCCGGTAGGACAGTCTTACTCGAGATGATAGTATGCTATCTGGTTTACCTTTATCATCGTGTACTGCTTTAGGTGACCTGACACATCGCTATTACACGTTGATAGAGCCCCTAGGATTCTTGCTTGACCACCAGCAGTATGAGGGCGATCATATAAGTGGGAGCTGGGGGTCTACAAGCATATCCTTAAAAGGTCCCTAGTCGTGGGAGTTTCGAGACCGGGCATCGATACTCCATTAGTAGACTAGTGTATACAGTCGAGACCCCGACGAGGGGCGGTGGCCGGTCTCACAAGCCACTGGTGTCAGTTGGATCACCTAAGATGTATACAGGTGCTCATTGGGTTATGAGTACACCGGACAGGACTCGCCGGGAACATGCTAGTTGGTCATATACCAGACGTCAGATGGCAGTTCCCTAGTGACATGTGTGCAGGTTAGTTCATCGACCTGGGGATCGTCATTTGTCTCGTGTGAGTTCCCACTGTACTTTGATTACTACCCTACCACGGCTCAAAGGAGTCGTGCAAACAGGTTTTAGTTGGGTACAGTCCTGAGCCACATGGAGGCAGTGAGCGTATCTTCAGGGGTTCGTCTCTCCCGGTATTGGGGGTGAGGTCGTGCTGTGTCTAGGAGAGCCATTACACAAAGTCCTTGGCCAAGGCAAGGAGATTTACTGGTAGGTATTCCAGTAGTATCTCAGGGTGTTCTGGGCTACACTCCGACACGACTTGTACCGCTTTTGGGGGTCTGACTTTTACCAACCCCCTAGGCCCGCCATGCGATACTCATAGACGAACGGACCGGACTGCACGGATATTGTCACTGACAGGCTCAGTAGGGTGTCAGGATGAGTTCGCTCATCGACGTCCCTTTTAGTCAATAGCTGGTGGCCCGTTACGTATTGGCTTATACCTCTGACGTGCTAGTGGTTAAATCCACAGCCATAGTATTGACGAGTCTTTAGAGTCCACCACACTTTCAGTTACTCAAGTTTCGGGCGAAACGCTGTAGAGGCCGTATGGAGATATGGCAGGGTCCGATCAGATACGTGCGGTATTGCACGGATCAGGATCGGACGGTTTATACTAGTAGCCGTATAGGTATATGGCAGGGTTCGATCAGATACGTGCGGTATTGCACGGATCAGGATCGAACGGATATTACTAGCCGGCTTTGGTTTAAGCCGGTCCTAGTTTAGTACAGTGTAGATTTTGTCTCATTGCATTTGTATCCGGTCGGAATACAGATGCGGGTGTGTATGCACAGTGTCGGGGTTTTCCTGTAATTTATTACGGGACCAGTTTACTGGAGTTGCCAGTTTGCATTCCGTTCCGGCCGGTTTTCGTTTGTTCTTTCCCGGCCGGACTTTTCCGATGGAGGGGGTAATTTGCAGTTTTGCAAATTACATTTGTGGAGGGGTTTTTCTTGCATAAAGATCTATTATGATAGCTTTCTTTTCTTGCACCATGACTTTCTTTATTTGTGATTTGATAAGGGTATGGGTTTGATGTGAGTTGAAGCATGCTTGCATGTTTTTTTGTCTTGGTTGTGGTCACCTCTTCTTCACTCCTACACTCACCTCCCTCATATGATATATGGTTTTTCCTCCACCATTCTTCTCACTTGATGAAAGAAGTTTTTCATGGTTGAGAGAAAGAAAAAGATGAGAGCTTCATCTTTGAGAGAGTAGCATTCTTGATTTCATTTTCGATGCTAGAAAAATGCAAGCACCATTTTTCTTCTTGTTTCCTCCATCATCTAAAAATGGCAACAAACCCCAAAGTGAGACATCCACTCTACACTACACTTCCTACAGCATATCTTGAGCATGTCGAGTTGCCGGCTTCATGCGCGAGTTGCCTCGGTATTGAGGTGGGAGCCCGTAAAAGTACCCGGCTTCGTGGTGCCCTTTCCGACGAGGAGGAGACGGACGGAGATCCCGCGAGGAGATCGGAGTGGAGATGAAGACCGGAGGACTTGGATCGTCGGTATACATCTCTTCCCTTTCTTATTAGTAGCGTAGACTTGTTAATGGTTACGATCCGGAGTTTAGTGCGCGGTGGTGCCGGTTTGCGAAGTCCGCAAAATTTAAGTTTATCACCGTTTCCGCATTCCGGCGTCGGATTGACGGCCGGGGCGCCGCCGTGCACTTACAGTGGTATCAGAGCCTCACCATTAACTTAGTCTAGCTTTGTGTAATGTGTTTGCATTTCCGATCGATCAAAAAGTTCCAAAACTGCATTTTACCCACGACAGTTTCTGTTGAAATTTTTCAGTCTCGAAAAATTTTTCAGGTTGTAAAATATTGATGTACTGGAAAATCTAAGAGTTCTGTAAAAATTTGACGAAGTAACTCCACAGTTGGAGCGCGGAACCGCCGCGAAAACCACCTTTGTGCGGCCCTTCCGCCGCGCACTATTCACATCACTTCACCATTTTTTTACAGAGG
Organism: Agapanthus africanus; assembly: GCA_030015575.1. Taxonomy (NCBI): domain Eukaryota; kingdom Viridiplantae; phylum Streptophyta; class Magnoliopsida; order Asparagales; family Amaryllidaceae; genus Agapanthus; species Agapanthus africanus. The sequence continues at coordinate 249,219,755 of CM057345.1, read as the reverse complement.
CCTTCTGGGCTTAAAATATGGGCTTTGGAATATTAAAGTTGGGCCAATTGTTTCTGTGAGTGCTACAGTTTTCTTTGGGGCCCACTTGTTAATTGTTTGATCAATCGGAAATTTTTTAAACACATTTTTCACAGTATTTACATTATATCTGCGACCGTGAATGTCACTCGATCGGTAAATCCGGTCTAACTGCTATAGCCCGGTTAGACGGATTTGCGAACGTGAATTTCACGTTGATGTTCTATGTATTTGCTGTGATGTTGCGGATCGGTCGTGGGGGATAGCCTGGATGCAATGCTAGTACTGTGCTGTTGTATCATGTACATTTGATATTGCGGGGCGAGCGTGCGACATGTGGACTGCCGTCACTGCCTGTTTGTATTATTCTTTTGGGGCACGACCTGGTTGCGGTCGATGTACCCGGTGTATGTATATTTTACTTTCTGTACTAGGATTGCCCCGCGGAGGGGTGCACGGATAGCCGGGTTCTGGAGGGCAACAAGCCCGCATCTCATGGCATTGGGACGGAGGGGGCTTCACTCCAGGATTGGCGGACTATTCGCCGCACTCGTAGGGGGTACAGGTTGACCCAGGAGGGGTGCCCAAGTGACCGGATTCCGTGAAGTGCTGGGTGGTCCATTCACGGTGCTGAAGGGGACTGCCTCGCTTCAGGTTTTGGCGGGTGACTTGCCGCGCCCGTAGGGGTCTAGGATTTCATTGCACAGGCTATCCACACGACCAGGGGAACGTCGGGTTTCAGTAGTGGCTCTGTGAAACCCGGGGATCCCAGATATCTGTATTGTTCTGTGATGCTGTACATTTCTGTGATGTTGCATTTTATTCACACCTTGAGCGAAATACTATATATTGGTATATATATTAGTAGATGTTGTATATGTTTTTCATCCGCGCTAGTCCAGTCCCCGCTCTGCCGTTAGTTAGCTAACCTAACGGGTGATGACGGGACCCAGTGGCGAATGCGGATGGCATATACGTACGTCAGTATATTTTCGTTCTTTGTGGTGTGATCAATTGATGGGACTGCATTGATTCGGATCAATGCAAGTTAAACAAACCTAATCTGATGTTGTTGGAACACTTTTCAAAAAGCTGTTATTGCAAGGACGTTCACTTTTGTTTTGCATCGCGATATTCATTTAGAATATCCTGCTCCTCAGTCGACGAGGCAAGGGCCGAGATCCTTTCACCGGGAGTGACCCCTTGGACAATAAGTTTGCGTCAGGGCATTAACTTCACTATAGCCGATTACTTTTGCTTTGCACCGTGGTATTCAGTTGGAATATCCTGCACCCCATTCTACGGGGAAAGAGCCGAGATCCCTTCACCGGGAGTGACCTCTTTAGCGGAAGTTGTCGTCACTATATTTCTAAAAAGCTATCCGTTCCTTCAACGATATCAAGTTCATTACGTTAAAGGTTTTCGCCAGAAACCATTCGTAGCCCTCCGTCGTTTCATATAGGTAGTCAATAGTATTCAAGCTGTGTTTGTTGGCCAAAGTCAAGGCACAGTGTTTGGTAGCTGTTGGTTATTCATATGCAGCATAGATAGATGCGTTGGTTTGGAACAGTCGTACTGCCTTGTTGGCCAAAGTCAAGGGTATGTACGGGTGGATTCAAATTAACCTGGAGAATGACGGGCAGAACTTGACATGTGACTTATGATTTGTTGGCCAAAGTCAAGGTCATAAGAGCATGGGGCAGAAATCACATCGAGAGTTTCAAAAGTACTGAAACTTGCCAGATATGCGCATACCTTCTGGAGTGTGATACCGTGAGCGGATTCCGTCACGTTGTCATGCGATGAGAGTTGGATCCCGATTCCCACTGATGAGTTGGTTTACTCCTCGGGTGAGCCCGACTAATTCTTCTTTCAGGTTTGGAGGAGAATTTGAGGTACAGTGGGAGGTTTCCAGATTAGATAAATTGGTAACCATTCTGATCTAGGATAGAGTGCACGCTGAGTGTTTCTTCTCTCTCTCTCTCTGGCAGCGACCATTTGACCCGACCCTAAGACTTTGACTCAGTGACCAAGTTGACCGAACCTTCTTTAACACAGGCTTTTGGATTGTCAGAGTTGCAGACCTCATTGCCACTCCTACTTTTACCCTTTTCTCCAGGACACCCCGTATTACTGCGAACGTCCACTTCCATTGGACAAAACCATCGTATGGTTAGATACGAACTCGAAGGGATTCGAGGATGGTTTCCGGTTCTGGAGAAAACGGATAGGATTATTCAGTTGTCTTTTCTTTTTCACCTTCTCTCAGGTTGCGAGTACTCCTTGGTTTAGGAGTAGTACACCTATTACGCAAATTGGATAGTCTTCTTCCAAACCATAGGCTGGTGCCGACCGGTAGGGAATGAAGAAAACCAGTTAGCCTAAACGGTGTACAGAAGGTATTAAGTTCAGACAAAACAAGGGATTAGTAAGAGGGCAAAGTAAATTGTGACTGCTATTCACAACCGAACCAAGTATTTCTTCGCCAATCCTAAATCACTTTTGTATTTCTCCAGGACACTCCGTATCACTACGAAGATCCCATTTTATTGGATAATCCATCGTATGGTTATATACGAACTCGAAAGGAACTTGTTCCAGTTCGGGGATGGATTCTGGTCCAGGAGAAATAGGAATAAAGTACATTCAGGTGTCTTTTATCTTCACCTTCTCTCGCATTGCGAGTGTTCCTAGGATTGGGACAGTACACCCATTATGCTTATTGGATAGTCTTCTTCCAAACCATAGGCTGGTGCCGAACGGTAGGGAAGGAAGAAAACCATTTGGCCTAAAGGGGTGTGCAGAAGGTAAAGACTAAAGACATATGAAGGGATTTGGAGAGATGGCAAAGAATTACAAGGTTACAGACGTGATGATGGAAGGGGCATTACTAGGAATACCAGGATACCCCATCGAAACATTTCAATGTTTCAGTTTCACTGTGTAATGTTAAAGGAAAACTGATTTCCCGATTAGATACTTACTCCAGGGTATGTATTTACCAGGTACGATTCTCACATCTGTATAGTTTTACAGATGATGAGTGGGAGTAAGTTATTGGGAATTGGGTGATCATCCTCATTATATCGGGATTCGTTGTAATCGGTGATATTTGAGGAAATCACCTGGGTTGTTTGCCGGTCGGCAAATATTTGGTTTTGAATATCCGCTGTTATGCACCAATTTCAAATTGATATATCTGTACGTCTATTTTCATAGAGTGAGATATACCTTTCTGAAATTATGTCTACGACATTTACCTATATCAGTGGATGGTTAGGTAAGGAGCATTAAACAGCGGTGTAATTCTTCTTAACCATAAGTACAGTTTTCAACCTACGACACACAGTGAATGAGTAATCAGACTCAAGGGACTTTTACAGAGTATTGTATGTTGTCCAGGGTCCATCAGGACAGAGGGGATGGTCCTCGTACTATATTCGGTTTACTTATGACTCCTCTATTTTTTAGACAGGTGTTTCGTGGAAACACAGGGTCCGAATTTGGAGAAGTTTTATGTATTTGAATAGAGTAGAGAACCAGGTATGGCGAGTATCGGGATTCTTCAAAGAGATCGAAGATGTAGATACTTGTGGTATTCAGTTGAAAGTAATGATTAAGAGAACTTGCTTCTCTTTCAGGTTACTCATAATTGGAAGTGTTCCTAAGTTGAGTAACGCTGATCCGCCTCCTTCCATTTAGTTGACATGCACTGGAGACAGCTGCATGATTTGAATCTAGTTCAATTAAATCAGTGCCTCTGGTTCTATATTGGATATAGAACAGTTCATATCTTAACGATGTTAAGGTACGGGGAGTTGTCCGGTTTATGATTAAAACCAGACACTGGACAACTCAAGGCACGTTTCTGTAATGGCTGTTTGTGGGTTGACCCAGGCTATGACGAGGGTTGACTTTCTACCATCTGGATGAACAATAGCGATATTGTTCTAGACTCGCCACAGTTTTATTAAAAAATGGATTTTTTCAGAAAGCAGTAGTGGGAGTATGGTAGAACTGGAAGTGATTCCAGAACCACAAACGATTACTGAAGATTTGATAAGGAACCTAAAGATTCAATCTGGTTTGACATTCCATTGGCCACTCCGCAGATAAGGTGGGTAACTTCAGGCACCCGAGAGGCACTACGGTAGCCTCAAGGACGGTGACAGGGAAGTTCTTGTTTACCCACAATTGCCATTGCTGTTGTTCCAGGTTACGAGACCCGGCGGGAGGATGAGTATAGCGTCGTTCTAAACTAGTTTTAGAAGTGTACGTCTATATGACTCTGCCAGAGGGTTGTCGTAGTCAGTGGGAGCAGCGGAAGCATTGGTGGACAGGAAGCTTATGTCTATTTATAGACTAAAGCAGATGTAGCGGAGATAGATCATCTATTTCTGACGTGACAGTCATGGGTTTGACTTCATCAGAATAGGGGATGGATCTGTTGAGAAGGTAGTAGGGTGTGATGTCCTGGTATCTGGATGACATACACAGAATAGGAAAAGAAACTCCTATACTACAATCGGTTGTACTTTGGTCGTCACACAGTTGCTTCTCCACATAGGAATTGGGTATTATATCAGACATACTGGTTACTAGATCTATGGTTTTAGATCTAGATTTGGGTGGTTTCCCAATCTGGGTACTTAAACAGCATTCTAAGAGTATTTAGAATGGACGACTCCATGCACGGTAGTGTACCTGCAGGTAATGGAGTCACCCTCTCCAAAGGTGTCTTACAGACTAAAGGGGAGAGGGACGGGCATGATTGGCAGATCACTTGCTTAGGCAATTGAGTCAATCGTGAGATATCAAGTACCACACCAGATGTTGTTCTTGCACTAGATGCAATAAGTTGACATTAATCCAATCCTGGAGAAACAGTCGGAAGCAGTTTTAGAACATAAGTGGATGTTCTAGGGATATGATAACGACAGCCTCATTCAGGAGACAGTTATCATTCCAGGCTTCCAAGGTAACATGGACGACAAGGAGGTTGTCAGAGTTATAGTTTTCCTTCTGACGAGGGGCAGTATTTTGGACAGGTGATCCAAGGCAATACTGAGGGAGGCATGGCGCGCAGGATACTGATTAAGTTCAGTTGTCGATACAGTCTAAGAAGTTTGGATTAGGAGTTCATTTATGAGCTATGTCCCATCAGACATCGAGACACATTCTAAGACAGGTATTGCTCATTTCGGGAGATGGGTTTCTCCGCGAACTTGAGATATAGAGAGACATAGAAAGAAACAACAAAGCGGATCCACTCACTGAGGCTATTCCTCGAACGCAATAGTTTCGCAAACGAGCTTTGTGAGACTGACTAGTAGAGGAGTTGGGTGTTCGGTATCACACGAGCTGTGAGTATGCGACATCGCAATAATTAGCCTTGAGTGCAAGTGGGAGATTGTTGGAGATAGTGCCCTCAGAGTCAATTATTAGGTCACAGGTACGTGATTGTAATGATTGAGGGAGGACCTATCCCGGTAGGACAGTCTTACTCGAGATGATAGTATGCTATCTGGTTTACCTTTATCATCGTGTACTGCTTTAGGTGACCTGACACGTCGCTATTACACGTTGATAGAGCCCCTAGGATTCTTGCTTGACCACCAGCAGTATGAGGGCGATCATATAAGTGGGAGCTGGGGGTCTACAAGCATATCCTTAAAAGGTCCCTAGTCGTGGGAGTTTCGAGACCGGGCATCGATACTCCATTAGTAGACTAGTGTATACAGTCGAGACCCCGACGAGGGGCGGTGGCCGGTCTCACAAGCCACTGGTGTCAGTTGGATCACCTAAGATGTATACAGGTGCTCATTGGGTTATGAGTACACCGGACAGGACTCGCCGGGAACATGCTAGTTGGTCATATACCAGACGTCAGATGGCAGTTCCCTAGTGACATGTGTGCAGGTTAGTTCATCGACCTGGGGATCGTCATTTGTCTCGTGTGAGTTCCCACTGTACTTTGATTACTACCCTACCACGGCTCAAAGGAGTCGTGCAAACAGGTTTTAGTTGGGTACAGTCCCGAGCCACATGGAGGCAGTGAGCGTATCTTCAGGGGTTCGTCTCTCCCGGTATTGGGGGTGAGGTCGTGCTGTGTCTAGGAGAGCCATTACACAAAGTCCTTGGCCAAGGCAAGGAGATTTACTGGTAGGTATTCCAGTAGTATCTCAGGGTGTTCTGGGCTACACTCCGACACGACTTGTACCGCTTTTGGGGGTCTGACTTTTACCAACCCCCTAGGCCCGCCATGCGATACTCATAGACGAACGGACCGGACTGCACGGATATTGTCACTGACAGGCTCAGTAGGGTGTCAGGATGAGTTCGCTCATCGACGTCCCTTTTAGTCAATAGCTGGTGGCCCGTTACGTATTGGCTTATACCTCTGACGTGCTAGTGGTTAAATCCACAGCCATAGTATTGACGAGTCTTTAGAGTCCACCACACTTTCAGTTACTCAAGTTTCGGGCGAAACGCTGTAGAGGCCGTATGGAGATATGGCAGGGTCCGATCAGATACGTGCGGTATTGCACGGATCAGGATCGGACGGTTTATACTAGTAGCCGTATAGGTATATGGCAGGGTTCGATCAGATACGTGCGGTATTGCACGGATCAGGATCGAACGGATATTACTAGCCGGCTTTGGTTTAAGCCGGTCCTAGTTTAGTACAGTGTAGATTTTGTCTCATTGCATTTGTATCCGGTCGGAATACAGATGCGGGTGTGTATGCACAGTGTCGGGGTTTTCCTGTAATTTATTACGGGACCAGTTTACTGGAGTTGCCAGTTTGCATTCCGTTCCGGCCGGTTTTCGTTTGTTCTTTCCCGGCCGGACTTTTCCGATGGAGGGGGTAATTTGCAGTTTTGCAAATTACATTTGTGGAGGGGTTTTTCTTGCATAAAGATCTATTATGATAGCTTTCTTTTCTTGCACCATGACTTTCTTTATTTGTGATTTGATAAGGGTATGGGTTTGATGTGAGTTGAAGCATGCTTGCATGTTTCTTTGTCTTGGTTGTGGTCACCTCTTCTTCACTCCTACACTCACCTCCCTCATATGATATATGGTTTTTCCTCCACCATTCTTCTCACTTGATGAAAGAAGTTTTTCATGGTTGAGAGAAAGAAAAAGATGAGAGCTTCATCTTTGAGAGAGTAGCATTCTTGATTTCATTTTCGATGCTAGAAAAATGCAAGCACCATTTTTCTTCTTGTTTCCTCCATCATCTACAAATGGCAACAAACCCCAAAGTGAGACATCCACTCTACACTACACTTCCTACAGCATATCTTGAGCATGTCGAGTTGCCGGCTTCATGCGCGAGTTGCCTCGGTATTGAGGTGGGAGCCCGTAAAAGTACCCGGCTTCGTGGTGCCCTTTCCGACGAGGAGGAGACGGACGGAGATCCCGCGAGGAGATCGGAGTGGAGATGAAGACCGGAGGACTTGGATCGTCGGTATACATCTCTTCCCTTTCTTATTAGTAGCGTAGACTTGTTAATGGTTACGATCCGGAGTTTAGTGCGCGGTGGTGCCGGTTTGCAAAGTCCGCAAAATTTAAGTTTATCACCGTTTCCGCATTCCGGCGTCGGATTGACGGCCGGGGCGCCGCCGTGCACTTACAAAGCCGTATTATGCGGTTTTTAAAAACATAAAAAAATTTACTGAAAATTTCGGCAGAGTCTCCTTTGTAAATACTGGCCCCCAAACGGGATACAACATGAATAGTATACGAAATCAAGAAAAAGGCATCCCCAAGCGGGAGCTAGCTCTTCGTCAATCGACGGTCACAACCACACAAGCAATATAATATACAACGGCAACAGCGAGGATCAAAATTCAAAGGGAAACTCAAAACCACAAGAAAACCACAGAAATATAACGCGCGACTCTAAGGTCGAAGGAATAACATCACTGGTCTCTATCTCAAAATAAATACATGTTTACTTGATGGAATTTACTAGATACAACGGAATAATATTATACAAGGTAATATGATGGGTACGATACAAGAAAAACCCACCTACTAGCAAGTCACCCGAATGAAACTGAGCCCCCAAAGCTGTAATTAAACCTGTACGGCAAAACCTGCAAGAAACTGGGGCACAACGGGGGTGAGTTGCCAACCTATGAATAGAAAAACATCTACGCACAGAAATTGCATAAATAACGCAATCCTAGGTCAATGATCATAATATATCCTCAAAAATGTATAAAACATGCAGCCTATAACAATGGCTAGGGTAGTATCTAACCCGAGTGTAATCTCATATGCCCGTGTCAGTGCCTCAGGTAGCAATATATCATATGAATGAGGTATGAATGCATGAAAACAGAATACATGTAAATGAAGAACTGTTTTCATAAATTAGTGAGATTTCCTTCGTATTTTTAAACTGAGGTATCATAAATGAAATCAGTATCAATAGTGTCTAGCATCGACACAAAACATAAATCTCAATGTCACGAAATATCAATGTCTCAATCTCAATATCTAAGGCGCCGTCAGTCCAGACCGGCCCCTACCATCCATCTCAAGACCACGACGGTATCCTCCGGATATCCGACGCGTCGGGTAATATCACCGGTCGGTAGTGCTCCCCTGCCGGGCTCAACGTCAACACCACATTCCTCTTGCCCCGGGGTACCGCACCGGGCCCACCATATACCCGAAATGGTTCCTCTACTCCTCGAATCGGGTCTCGAAATCCATCAGCAAACTCATGGTGGACGACTCATACATCATAGGAAAACCGCACTTTTTATTTTAAAAGGGAGAAAAGGTTTATTTATGTTTTTGCGGTTTTCCTCCAAATCCAAGAAATCTCATGAAATCCGAATCCAAGTCATCAATAGCATATAAACAGTGAATATAGGCATGAGAATCCATGAATGCGACACAACAGTGAATAATAACATGCATGAAGTAGTAGGCAATAACTATAATGTCCAACTAACATATAAGGCAAGTACACTAATATCATGTCTAAACTATTAGCTAACAACCTATGTCAAATGAAATAGTATTTTCTAAAGTGTTCGTGACACGGCAATTACCGATGAAGATGTGTGTGAGCCGGCAAGTAAGTGTACGTGGTACATACGCGTCATCGGTAATGGTGCTGGTGTCCTAACAGCATGATATTAATAATAGGAGTATGAAACATAATATAAGCATGCGATGCGAAGCGAACCACAATAATGAGCGGGAGCTAAATACTAGACGCAACTATAACTAATATGCATTAATCTAATATAAGTCCTACAAATGGTGCCTTTTGAAATAAAACGAATCATGGGGTTTTGAAAATAGGGGCTACGGTGTTTTTATGAAAAGATACGTCTTTTGAAATATCCGTAGGATCCCTTGGGCTGTCTTTTAAAATACCCACGATTCGTTAGTTTTTGAAATAGGTAAGAATCGAATCTAATCTAACAACTAAACTAAACTAAAGGGCTAAGCTAACAAGCTGGACTACAGGTAAGGAAACCGCCTAACGTCTGAGTCGATACATATACATACCTGTATATATATTAGTCGGTGATCCCGCCTCAATAATATCATATTCGATACCATATCTATAATCAGACATCCCAAGTCAAGAGTGCGGATCAATCATCAAGATATAGCTCGTACGTAAATCCGTCGTATGTCATCCTCCAATTCTGGGTACGGGTCAAAATCACATTCATCATACTATTCACCTGGTATCCTCTTTATCAATATTATGATCTGGTACTGATCTACGTCTAGTACAATACTGATATCGCCTAAGTATGCATGCACGTGTGTAAAAACTACGTCAAGGACCCGCTACAACGTCATGTCGTATCTCAAATACGAACCCTGCTATATCACCGATTTCACGGCCTCAATTCAAATCTCATCGACTCATCATAAATCCCAAGTACTATCCTCAAATCCGTATATGAACACACAGTCCCATACCTATGTGAACACATAACTATATAATCCCGCATAAGCACAAATGAAAGAAGAAAATATGCAAGTATGTGTGGGTGTGTGCATGTGTGGTGCAACCACTACTCTAGGGTTTCGCGACACTAAATCACCCGAGAACACCAAATATCCATATTTATCATCAGTATACTCAACGATATATAATCAATATATAAATGTGTGTATACGTATTCGTATACATCACCACGAACTGCGGGGGTGCTATACGCCATCCACCCGACTTCTTCCCGTATATATAAATCTACTCACCTGGTCCTCGCTCGCCGGTGCCGACCTCGCCACGCGCTTGCTTGTCGTCTCGAAGTCCGCATGGGGTACCCAAAAACATTTGAAGATCCACAAGCATTCATGGCCCTCCAAAATGCTCTCTTTTCACAAGGATCCATGGTATACGGGCTAAGCTAAAATGGGTAGGAGTCGGATTTGGGTTTTAGGATTTTTTTGATGGATTTTGGGGCAATTTTTGATGAAGTTTTGAAGAGAAAAGAGAAGGGAAAATGGAGGGGGGCTGCTTCTGTAGGAGGAGATTTCGGCTGGAATGGGAGGGGGAGAGGAGAGAGAGGGAGGTAGAGAAAGTGGGGGGAGAAAGTCAAGGTCAAAGTAAAGTCAAAAGTCTAACTAATTTATCCATTTTCTTTTCTTTTCTTTCATTTCTTTTCCTTTGAAATTCAAGTGGGGGAAAAGATGAGGGCTGCTGAATTCAGCCAAGGGGAGAAGTGAATGGGGGTGTGTGGGTGTGGGTACGAGTGTGGGGTGATGAAAAATGATAAATACAATACCCCAAACATCCATTTACGCCAAAAAAAGCTTTTTTTTCTTCAATAATTTCTAAACCGTTTGGCAAATGATTTCGTTTCAAAAACGACATGATAAAATTTTATTTAATGTTTTATGATGCACAAAATTTGTTTCAACTCATTCCAATTTGTAATTTTCCCTAATTAAATGTATTAGTGACGGCTTAAAATAATAATAAAATAAAAAAAAAATTTGAAAATTTGTAATTTCACCAGCGGCTCAATAAACACCAAATAATAACAATTATATAGCCAGAATATGTATATTTAATTTTTTATAATAAGATATTTGTATTTTGACTTTTTACAGAAAACCCCCCTTATTTTACCGATTTTTTCGAAATTCACCGAAACGATTTTCAAAACGTTACAATCTCCCCCCCTAAAGAAATTCGGTCCCCGAATTTAAATTCAGTCCCCGAATTTAAATTCAAACTCCCCCAAATACTAAAATATCTAAGAAAACCCATCAAGTCGTCGGGGCTCCGAAATTGTAAATACATAAAACAAATCGTAGCGCAGCGCATGCGCTTGAAAAATGAGCATATAACTCAAATCAAAACTCCGTCAAGCATCCCGCAATCTTCGGATTCATGGAGAAGACATCAATGCCAAATCCAAATCAAACCAATATGATATAACTCGAAACTATACATGTAAACATTGAATCTATATCTGTAAGTATCTGAAGGAAATGCATGCCAATCTCTTTAAGTCGCTGTGCAACGCGTATAACACTGCACAGTGGCGGACGTCTATCATAAGAAAATAACTATATAAATATATACCTTTATTTGAAATGTACGTTCCGCCGTTTTGGAAATAATTTAGAAGGGTCTCCTTGTTTTAAACATTTCGTGTCATATCAGACACGTAGGTAAATTCTGAGGCTATAGCTCGCTTTTTGGAAATCTCTTCAATAACTATCAATGCATGCAAAATATATTCAGGTACTGTCCTCTGACTAGTCCTGCTCAGTACGAAAACACATAGCAATATCATAAAAACGTACTGCTCTATACGAAATCAATCCCCGAAATATGCACATGAATGCTACGTGCGTCTGGTGCGCACGGAAATCAAAATCCATGAATGTGCCATACATGCGCACAGAAACAACATCTAAGTACATCGGGTGTGCACGAAACATCTGTCGTAGGCAACATGTGTGCCTGACAGCAAAATCAGGTGCACCTGACATGCACGAAAAATTCTCAATTTAGTGCCTCTGGTGTGCACCAAAATCACCCTTCAAAACATGCGCCCAACATGCGCGAAAATCCAAATCAGGTGCATCCATCGTGCACGAAATCATGAAATCCAATATCAAGCGCCGAACGTGCGCAAAATCAATCAGGTGCACAAGGTGCACAAAACAAATATCGAGTATCACAATCGAAATCGAAGTCCAGTGCATCTAAGTGCACGAAAGGCGTATCACTGCACTGCAAGCATATAATAACTATACAGAGTGCAGGAAACAATTCGTGTGCATGCATACGCACAAAACCAACTCAACTGTTTAAAACCGTAAAATCACAAACATGTGAAACTAAAGCACGAAAACGATATCAAGTGCAACACTGTGCAAAGATCGTAAATCCTCAATCATCAAAATCAAATCATACGAATAAATCACCCAAAACATCGAAATCAATAATGGCGGAACAGTACCGCTCAAGCGCATCCTCTAAGAATCTCGGCCAACTGTCACGGTCACTAGTGGGATGTCTCGTTGATGATCATGAACTCTGTCCTGCTGATGTGCGTAACCATGACCACTCCTGGGTCAAGGTCTTCACTGTGAATTACCAATCTTTCGGTCCATCGGCTCATCGGCCCTGTCGGGCGTGCTAACGGGGATGATCCAGTTCTGGCACGTCTCTTGTCATCTCCCGGTCAATCATCACGACCACTCGTAAGACAGCATATCACTGGTGTCGGCCTCTGGCTCTCTGAATGTACATGACACATCTGATCCTGGGTGCAAGTATCATTGCAGCAGTGTCCTGGAAGGAATCCTGCTTACGTTCTATTCCATGCCTCGTCTCTGCCAACTGTCCGGAAGTCATTGTCCTTTCCTATATCTGCATCTTGCTCTGGAACGGCTGCATACCCATCGCGACTCCTTCTGGAAGGTATATCCAGTACTCTGCCTCGGCATGCGCATCGCATCTCTGATGTCGGCGGAGGGGAACGTCATCATATCCAGATCTTATACGAACCACTTACTCCATTTTTCTCTAATGTCGACCGCTTCGGACTCGTCTCGTCGTGGCTGCATGGACTGAGCTTCAACGGCTATCCTCGTATCTGGAGTCTCCCAAGAATGCATCTCACCACCTAGCATCCGATTGAAGTCGAACCATTCGATCGATTCGTCGAAACCTCATAATCCCCCAAGAGCTCAACATCTTGGTACAGTTTAATAGTATCGAATATATATACCACAGCATCGGTGGTCCAGCCGTAGAAGGGCACACCCAAGCCTCACTAATGGCGCCGCAGAACTGCCGCAAACCCGAAGGTTCAAAGGCTTTCACACGGTCATTAATCGAGTTAGGGTTTCATTCTTCTAGAGGGACCATAGAATTGCCTGCATGTCTTTCCGAATACTTTAAACTTGGAATAATAGGTTTCCGACATTCGATCGTCTCTGTCGACCCTCACGTCTCTGCGTGAAGTCGTCTCTAGCTGGAATCAATCTATCTGATGACCTCGCATCGGGGTAGGCGAACGAACCACATGTCCTAGTCATTCCTCATCGGGTGACTAATGACCTTCTATCATTTATTCGTACAACTCGCCCCTCAATAGCTCCAACATATGGGGCAATCTCTCGTCGCTCGCAGCAACAACTGGCTCGCTCGTCTGCACGCTGAACAGTGCCTCAATCATCAGGAGTAAGCAACACACCAACGGTCATAAAAATCTGGCTGGCCTCCATCATTGGCTCAATTCTCTAGTGTCGATCAGCACCTCCGAGTAACCTCATAAAGGCGATCCGCCAAATGCTCGTGGCGTGGAAACACAGTAAAAAGGCACATCTCTGCAATCGTGTGTCGCCGGAATTTCGCCCTGGTCCGTCCTCATTCGTGACGAGCTTGTGCTGACCGCAACTCTAGCCGTAGCTCTCCCTGCCCGTAACCGTAGCAGCAAAACCAAACTGGTACCGATGATGCTAGATCAGGAAGGAATATAATACTGAACAAGGAAATGTACATCCTAAGGCTTCATAAGTGGAGTGGCGTGTCGTAAATATGCCGCGGAACATACCAACGGTACGTCACTCTACTTTAGTCACCTATTCCATCAACCAAGGGTCATCCTACGCTCCGAAGGTTAAAACCTAATGCTCTGATACCAACTTTGTCACGACCCGAAAGTACGGAACATGACCGGCACTTAAACTACGAACGTCTCGAGGCGTACGTAATCTAAGTAAACTGAAAACCCAGAAATCCAAACCAAGAAAAGTAGTAGAGTGCAGGAAAAACCAACTTAAAGTAAGTAGTTTCAATAGCATAAGCCGTATTATGCGGGTTTTAAAAACATAAAAAAATTTACTGAAAATTTCGGCAGAGTCTCCTTTGTAAATACTGGCCCCCAAACGGGATACAACATGAATAGTATACGAAATCAAGAAAAAGGCATCCCCAAGCGGGAGCAAGCTCTTCGTCAATCGACGGTCACAACCACACAAGCAATATAATATACAACGCCAACGGCGAGGATCAAAATTCAAAAGGAAACTCAAAACCACAAGAAAACCACAGAAATATAACGCGCGACTCTAAGGTCGAAGGAATAACATCACTGGTCTCTATCTCAAAATAAATACATGTTTGGTTGATGGAATTTACTAGATACAACGGAATAATATTATAAAAGGTAATATGATGGGTACGATACAAGAAAAACCCACCTACTAGCAAGTCACCCGAATGAAACTGAGCCCGTAAAGCCGTAATTAAACCTGTACGGCAAAACCTGCAAGAAACTAGGGCACAACGGGGGTGAGTTGCCAACTCGTGAATAGAAAAACATTTACGCACAGAAATCGCATAAATAACGCAATCCTAGGTCAATGATCATAATATATACATAAAAATGTGTAAAACATGCAGCCTATAACAATGGCTAGGGTAGTATCTAACCCGAGTGTAATCTCATGTGCCCGTGTCAGTGCCTCAGGTAGCAATATATCATATGAATGAGGTATGAATGCATGAAAACAGAATACATGTAAATGAAGAACTGTTTTCATAAATTAGTGAGATTTCCTTCGTATTTTTAAACTGAGGTATCATAAATGAAATCAGTATCAACAGTGTCTAGCATCGACACAAAACATAAATCTCAAAGTCTCGAAATATCAATGTCTCAATCTCAATATCTAGGGTGCCGTCAGTCCAGACCGGCCCCTACCATCCATCTCAAGACCACGACGGTATCCTCCGGATATCCGAATCGTCGGGTAATATCACCGGTCGGTAGTGCTCCCCTGCCGGGCTCAACGTCAACACCACATTCTTCTTGCCCCGGGGTACCGCACCGGGCCCACCAAGTACCCGAAACGGTTCCTCCACCACTCGAATCGGGTCTCGAAATCCATCAGCAAACTCATGGTGGACGACTCATACATCATAGGAAAACCGCACTTTTTATTTTAAAAGGGAGAAAAGGTTTATTTATGTTTTTGCGGTTTTCCTCCAAATCCAAGAAATCTCATGAAATCCGAATCCAAGTCATCAATAGCATGTAAACAGTGAATATAGACATGAGAATCCATGAATGCGACACAACAGTGAATAATAACATGCATGAAGTAGTAGGCAATAACTACAATGTCGAACTAGCATATAAGGCAAGTACACTAATATCATGTCTAAACTATTAGCTAACAACCTATGTCAAATGAAATAGTATTTTCTAAAGTGTTCGTGACATGGCAATTACCGATGAAGATATATGTGAGCCGGCAAGTAAGTGTACGTGGTACATACGCGTCATCGGTAATGGTGCTGGTGTCCTAACAGCATGATATTAATAATAGGAGTATGAAACATAATATAAGCATGCGATGTGAAGCGAACCACAATAATGAGCGGGAGCTGAATACTAGACACAACTATAACTAATCTGCATTAATCTAATATAAGTCCTACAAATGGTGCCTTTTGAAATAACACGAATCATAGGGTTTTGAAAATAGGGGTACGGTGTTTTTATGAAAAGATACGTCGTTTGAAATATCCGTAGGATCCCTTGGGCTGTCTTTTAAAATACCCACAATTCGTTAGTTTTTGAAATAGGTAAGAATCGAATCTAATCTAACAACTAAACTAAACAAAAGGGCTAAGCTAACAAGCTGGACTACAGGTAAGGAAACCGCCTAACGTCTGAGTCGATACATATACATACCTGTATATATATATTAGTCGGGGATCCCGCCTCAATAATATCATATCCGATACCATATCTATAATCAGACATCCCAAGTCAAGAGTGCGGATCAATCATCAAGATATAGCTCGTACGTAAATCCGTCGTACGGCATCCTCCAATTCTGGGTACGGGTCAAAATCACATTCATCATACTATTCACCTGGTATCCTCTTTATCAATATTATGATCTGGTACTGATTTACGTCTAGTACAATACTGATATCGCCTAAGTATGCATGCACGTGTGTAAAAACTACGTCAAGGACCCGCTACAACGTCATGTCGTATCTCAAATACGAACCCTGCTATATCACCGATCTCACGGCCTCAAATCAAATCTCATCGACTCATCATAAATCCCAAGTACTATCCTCAAATCCGTATGTGAACACACAGTCCCATACCTATGTGAACACATAACTATATAATCCCGTATAAGCATAAATGAAAGAAGAAAATATGCAAGTATGTGTGGGTGTGTGCATGTGTGGTGCAACCACTACTCAAGGGTTTCGGGACACTAAATCACCCGAGAACACCAAATATCCATATTTATCATCAGTATACTCAACGATATATAATCAATATATAAATGTGTGTATACATATTCGTATACATCACCACGAACTGCGGGGGTGCTATACGCCATCCACCCGACTTCTCCCCGTAGATATAAATCTACTCACCTGGTCCTCGCTCGCCGGTGCCGACGTCGCCACACGCTTGCTTGTCGTCTCGAAGTCCGCATGGGGTACCCAAAAACATTTGAAGATCCACCAGCATCCATGGCCCTCCAAAATGCTCTCTTTTCACAAGGATCCATGCTATACGGGCTAAGCTAAAATGGGTAGGAGTCGGATTTGGGTTTTGGGATTTTTTTGATGGATTTTGGGGCAATTTTTGATGAAGTTTTGAAGAGAAAAGAGAAGGGAAAATGGAGGGGGGGCTGCTGCTGTAGGAGGAGATTTCGGCTGGAATGGGAGAGGGAGAGGAGAGAGAAGGAGGTAGAGAACGTGGGGGGAGAAAGTCAAGGTCAAAGTAAAGTCAAAAGTCTAACTAATTTATCCATTTTCTTTTCTTTTCTTTCATTTCTTTTCCTTTGAAATTCAAGTGGGGGAAAAGATGGGGGCTGCTGAATTCAGCCAAGGGGAGAAGTGAATGGGGGTGTGTGGGTGTGGGTACGGGTGTGGGGTGATGAAAAATGATAAATACAATACCCCAAACATCCATTTACGCCAAAAAAAAAGCTTTTTTTTCTTCAATAATTTTTAAACCGTTTTGGCAAATGATTTCATTCCAAAAACCACATGATAAAATTTTATTTAATATTTTATGATGCACAAAATTTGTTTCAACTCATTCCAATTTGTAATTTTCCCTAATTAAATGTATTAGTGACGGCTTAAAATAATAATAAAATAATATTTTTTTTGAAAATTTGAAATTTCACCAGCGGCTCAATAAACACCAAATATTAGCAATTACATAGCTAGAATATGTATATTTAATTTTTTATAATAAGATATTTGTATTTTGACTTTTTACAGAAAACCACCTTATTTTACCGATTTTTTCGAAATTCACCGAAACGATTTTCAAAACGTTACATAAATTCCTTTTGACTATATACATTCTTGAGATTCGATTTCTGCATCCTTATCGAATCCTATTTTCCTTTCAGCCATTATGCCGCCAAAGACTACGAGGGCGCAGAGAGCGGCCGCGAGGGCCGAGATTCGAATTGATTCGTCGGAGACGAGGACTGATCCGGGCAGTACACCGGTTGTACCCGAGCAGGCTATTCCTCCCGTGACAGATCAGATAGCCACGCTAGGGGCTGGTATGCAGGAGATGCGCCAGACGGTGGGATCCAGCATGCAGGAGATGCGCCAGATGATAGGATCGCAAGTTGAGACGCTTGGAGCGCAGCGACCTGAGGTAGCTCCACCCGTTACAGAGACCGCGATGGTACCTACCGCACAGCCAGTTGACCCTGCAGCTACGGAGGTGATTACAGTATCGCTATCAGAGTTCATGAGGCTGAAGCCTCCGGTTTTCACAGGCACCGATGTAGCCGAGGACTCATAGACCTTCATTGATAGGATGGCTCGGATATGTCGTTCCCTCAGATGCGCAGATGCGAGATGGGTTGAGTTCGCGAGTTTTCGCCTAGAAGGTCTTGCGCAGAAATGGTATGAATTAGTCGAGAAGGGCAGAGCAGCAGGCCTTCCTCCTGTGACCTGGACAGAGTTCGTGGCGCTATTCCTTGCCCGCATCCTTCCCCTGAGTGTCAGAGATGCTAGAGCACGCAGGTTCGAGTCCTTACGCCAGACTCCGGAGATGTCAGTGGCAGAGTATGATGTGTTGTTCACAGAACTATCTATCTATGCGCCGTATCTAGTGGCTACCGAGGAGTTACGAGTCAAGAGATTTGTTCGAGACTTGCTTACACCACTGTTCCTTGCGATCAGCGCGCAGCACTACGAGACATATGCAGCAGCGGTAGATGCAGCTCTATTAGTCGAGGAGCGCCTTGCTGAGACTTCGGTAGTTCCAGAACCGAAGAGAGTTCGTACTGGTATATCAGCACGGAGACAGACATTCAGACGCCGCGACAGGTACCGTTCAGGCACGTGGAGTGGCAGAGATTCGGGACGAGGCCAGATGTTTAGTTCGTATCCACGGGAGAGTCAGCAGTCGTCGTGAGGTTGCTATTGATGCGGCAGTTTACTTCACCTCTTTAGGGTTCCTAGGCACACAAGTGAGGTCTCACAAAGCATCGTACATGCCCATTTCAAAAATTCTAGGTGCCGAGAGACCCGACTACGGATCGTTTGCTAGAAAACTAGGCGAAAACAAAACTAGTTAACAATTAACTAATGGGATATCGGAAATACAACCTTTGTAGATCCGGTGCTCCACCTCCATAGCTCCGCAACGAAGTCGTCTCCGCTGTCCAAAACAAATCTGGGCTATAGAGTCGGCTTCGTCAGAGAAAAGGTGAGCTAGGTCGTCGATGTCCATGCCGAAGATGATCTACGTCGAGGCATCGCTAAATCAAGCTCCACCTTCACCAAGCCCTAAAACTTGTGAAGGAAACACACTCTACTACTTGGCAAGAGGTAGAGGATGAAGAAATAGGAAGTGGGTAGACTTTAGAATTGGATTTCTCACTTGTTTGCTCAATTCACCATTGATGAAGAAAGCTTTTTCTTTTTGATTTCAAGGAAGAAGAAGAAGAAATGTTATGATAAGAATATTTAGAAAAAAAAAGAATAATAATTCTTATCATAAAGATAACCATGGTAAAGTGTAGAGATTCAACTAGGGTTAGTGGGATTGGTTAGGGTTAAGGATGAGATAAGAATGGTTGACTTGATCAAATTTTCAAGAAGCTTCAACATAAAACAAAAATAGCCACCATTCTTTTCTCTTGCCTTTTATTTTCCAAAAATAAATAAATAAATAAATAAGTAAATAAAACAAAACCCTAACCATAATCATGTAACCATGGTTTGATCTTTACACAAAAACCCTAGCATAACATGTATCATCAAACATGATACAATCAAGTGCACAAAAGTATATCACATATACAATGTGTACAATCCGAGTGAGAAAATCCATTTAAAGTGAACCGATACTAGTTAATGCAAAGTAATATATCAAATATATAATTATGCATTAAATCATTAAATCAACACTTGATTCAATGATCCGGTCATGTCGCACATAACCGACTGGTATCATCAGTAACAACTTATCGAATCAACACTTGATCCGATAACTCGGCTATATCGCATATAACCGATCAATGTCACATTGCGAGAATGAAATACGGTATCACATACACGCATCATTCTCGGCCCCGCACATATCTCATATGCGCTCCTATTTCGTTTCGCTTGAGCCAGGAAACCTCTGTGTAGGACTCTAAAGACTCGTCAATACGCCGGCAGCAGGCGATGATCATATCAAACACCCACAAGCCGCAAGCGGTCTGCTAAACGTATCGGCCACCCGGGTATTGAGCGATCTGAAGATCGACGAGCAAGCCCGCTCATACTCCAGTGAATCCGACCAGTAACACTACCGTACAGTCCGGTCTGATCGTCTGATATGTCGCATATCTTGCCTAGGGGTGGTAAACGTCAGACCCCAATAGCTCGATAAGTCGTGTCGATATGAGGTCCATAACTATTCGAGAAACTACTGGTAACACTTACCAGTAAATCTCAGCAACCCTGGCCAGGGATTTCCTGTTATAGCCAATCGAACACAGCGCAACATCAACTCCCTATACCGGGAGAGACGAATCCCCTCCTATCGCTCATTGCCTCCATGTGACTCGGGACTGTACCCAAAAACCACCGTTTTGCACGCCCTCTTGGACATGGTAAGATAGAAATCAAAGCACAGTGGGAACCACACAAGACTCTATGACGATCTCGGGTCAACAGAATACTCTGTACCAGTGTCACCAGAGAACTGCCATCTGACGTGAGGTATAATACCATCTGGGAGTTCTCGGCGAGTCCGTCCAGTGTACCCAGTCTCTACTGAGCACCCGTATATCATCTCTGATGTCAAACACCAATGGATATGGGATCATCCATCGCCCATCTGTATGGGTCGAGAAGGTATACGCTAGTCTACTCTGGTATATCGATGCCCCGTCTCGATACACCCACGACTAGGGACTTTGAAGGATGTACTTATGGACTGCCATGTCCCCACTAGTATGATCCGCATCATAGTCCAGGTAGTCAAGTACAGATCCTAAGGGCTTTACCAACATGTAATAGAGAGACAATCAGTATACACGTTAAGGTAAAGTTCAACCAGATAGCATACTATCATGTCGAGCAAGAAAGTCCTCCCTATATATGTCCCAACATCCACTACAATATACATCCTATGTATAGTAATGGCCTCTAGGGCATACATATAACTATCAATCTCCCACTTGCACTAGGGCCATCTGATAGCAGTGGTTGTAGTATCTCATACTCAACCATCCCATAAAAGTGTCTCTCTCTGGGATCAGGCCTTTCGTGAGTGGATCCGCTGTGTTTGTCCTCTGAGTCTACTCTCCTAACCTCGATCCCTTGGAGATCAACCATCTCCATGATCAGGTGATACTGCCTTAGAATATGTTTGGATTACTGATGGGACGGACGTTCCTTGGCATAAGCCACAACTCCATTGTCACACAATGGGAGGAACATAGTTCATCTCATGAACCAATATACACCCAAACAGCCTCTTTGGTAGCATCTTAAGTAGCGATGTATCCTGCCTTTATCTTCTAGTATGTCACGGTATTTAGCTTGGAACTCTTCCAACATACCGTCCCTTTACTGAGGGTAAAGACAATGCCTGTGACTGACATTCAGTCGTCTTTATCACCATGGAACCCTTCCAGTGATTCTCCCCAGGATCGGTTGATACCGTCTCACTACAACTAGTGAGAGTCCTAACATCCAATTAGATTTATCTCATAGATCTAAAACCAGGATTTAAGAGGTATCACATTGATCCTATATGGAGAATCATTGTGATAAACGGAGATTGATCGAGCGTAGCATAAGAAACTCCTTTCTTATCAAGAGTATGTCATCCACGTACTCTACGAGGATCGCCACCATACTCCCTACTACCTTCTTGTATATACAAGGTTCATCTACCATTTTGATGATGTCAAACTCTTTGACTAATCCATTAAAACAGATGTTCCAACTCCGCGATGCCTGCTTTAATCCTATAAAGCATCTTGCACACGTTTCCGCTGCTCCCACTGTCTACGAAGCCCTCTAGCTGTGTACTTATAGACGCACTCTTCTAAAACATCATTTAGAAAAGCAGTCATGACACCCAACCACCAGATATCGTAGTCATGGTATGTAGCTGTGACAAGTAGGATCTGGATGGACTTAAGCATAGCTACTTGAAAAGGTTTCATCATGATCCACACCTGGTCAATGATGCGAACCTTTAACAAGTCTAGCTTTGAAAGTCTCAACTTTTCCATCTACACCAAGTAATCTTCTCAAGATATACTTGCTCCTGATGGGGATTTAACCCTTCAGATATAGCAACCAAAGTCCATACTTTGTTGGTGTACATGGATTCCATCTCAGATCACTAACCATCCAGCCATTCTTACAGAGTCTTACTCCTGATGGCCAGCTCGAAGCTAGTTGGGTCATCATCTCATGATGCAATCCTCGCTCCCACTGTCATAGAGAAACAGAAGTATCTCTCAGGTGGGTGAGGAACCCTACTAGATCGGCGGAGAGGCTGAGGTTCGTTGGTATCTACTGAATCCTTTGGTTCTATCAAATCATCAGCTGTAGTTTGTATAGCTGGAACCTTTCCAGTTCTACATTACAGACCTTGCCTCGAGCTTGTCCGGATTTTGCTTTTAGACATAGGCCGGACAACCCCCAAATCTTAACTAGCTTAAGAGATGGGCTCTACCCTTTCCATATCACATATGAAGTGGTAGGCAACTGATTTGATTCGAACCCTATTCAATAGGTATGCAGCTTCTCAAGCGCATATCTTTCGAAAAGGAAAATGGTAACTCAGTAGTACTCATCATAGAGCACACCATATCAAATAGGGTGTATCTGCTCCGCCCCGACATACCATCGTGCTATGGTATATACGGAGGAGTAATGCTGAGAGAGAATCTCATTCTCCTTTAGAATAGTCCAGGATTTCCGTGCTCAAGTATTCTCCTCCCTGATCTCATCATAGGACATAATACTTATACCCGTATCGGTTCTCTACTTCTAGCTTATATTCTGTGAATATCTCAAAAGGTTCGGACTCATGTTTCAACAAGAACATATGACTGAATCTTGAGAGATTATCAGAGAATGTAATGAAGTATAAAGAACCGGTCTTGGCAAGTGTAGACAGGGGACCTACATACATCAACATGTATCATCCCAAGAGTTTACTAACTCTTTCTCTGTTTCCAGTAAACGGAGCTATGGTCATCTTATCTTTGTGACATCACTGGCGAGTTTCACAAGATGTAAATTCAAACTGATTTAAATATGCATCTATATGTAACTCTAGCTAGTCGGGTCACATTGATATGACCTAGTCTACAATGCCTCAAGAAGGATTCGTTCATTTCTGAACTCTTCCTCTTGTGTGTGTTCCGTATACTAAAAACTGTAGTTTGATTTAGAACATCAATGCTTTTAGATAACGTGCCTGAACCGATCAACTTTTGATATAGGAAATGTTCAAAACATTATCCAACAATACAAAATTTTATCATTTCTTTACTAATAAAGAGACTGATATAATTTTGTATATCAGGTTCGGTATCTAATAACATTTGTTCAGAATCAATGTATTTGGAATACAGGGTGACAGTGACCAACAGACTTGGCTGCAACACTTGCCCCGTTTTCTGTCTCATGAAACTTATCACCCGTTCTCAGTTCTCTACCTTTCTGTAGCCCTATGTAACAGATTACATATCTGGGATCCTGATCCGGTATCATATACCCAGGATGTAGAGGATACAGAGAAACAGTTCTTTGTAATGAACAAACCCGAAGATGATGCATCAGCATGCACTCTCTTCGTTTGGGCGGTACGGGAAATCTGGTATTCCCCAATTTCCTGCTCTGTCTTATAACAATTATAAGTTGGAGCGGGACCAACGTTCCCCAGCTCAGTATAACAAGCGGGTTCGGTCAATATTCCGTATTATTATCTTGATTAAGGCGTGATATGGTCGCTACCAGGAGAGAGAGAGAAGAAAACACTCAGCGTGCGCTCTATCAAGAATAGATTGGTTTTTATTTTATCTAATCAGGATGGCTCCCACTGCTTTTTATCAAATCTTCCTTCAAACCCTAAAAGGAAAGACCAGCCAGGATTAATTACACACTACAAGTTCGCCAATCTTTCAGCCAGGCCAGTGTCGGTACTTTGAGGGAGGTCCCCCGTGCTTTCGCACGAACCTAATTACTGTAAACCTCGTTTTCACAAAGGCGTAACCCCGTTGACACCTTTCTAGACACCTACTTGATCGGCTAATTGTAATGTATAAAACTCTCCCAGGAGTAACTCTTACTCGCAGCGGGTATCGGGATCCAACTATCTCATAGATGGTATGCAATCTCATTGCAAATTTCAACACTTGAAATTCCCGATAATGTTTTGCCCCTAACATGCTATGACCTTGACGAAAGCCAACAAACCATAGCCCGCTAGTCAAGTTCAACCCGTACATTTCTTGATCGAATTAAACCCACCCGCACGACCCTTGACGAAAGCCAACAAAGCCGCACGACTACCCTAATCCAATCGCATCGTATGCTGACAGATAAGCAGCATATAGCTACCGCACACTGCACCTTGACGAAAGCCAACAAATGCAGCACGAATACTATATACAACTTATCTGAAATGACGGAGGGCTACGACAGGTTTTTCTGAAAACCTATTGCGTAATGAACTGGATATCATTGTAGAATCAAATGAATTTTGAAATGGAGTGTTTTTGAGGATTTTCTAGTTTTGCTAAAGGAGTCACTCCCGGTGAAGGGATCGTCAGTCCTTTCCTCGTCGAATGAGGTGCGGGATATATCATATATATCACTGAGCAAAGCAAAAACATTTAAAAGCAATCAAAAGACAAACCGAGTGTGTAGCATCTGCCAGTTATTGCTAAAGGAGTCACTCCCGGTAAAGGGATCTCGGTCCTTTCCTAATCGAATAAGGTGCAGGATATATCTCATATACCGCTGTGCAAAGCAAGAACTGTAGCTACCTGTTTTATTTTGAAATTCGATTCTACAACATCTTAGGTTTCTTTTATTTCATTAATCACATTAATGAAGTCCCATCATTTAAGTACCTAAACATCACAGATAAATACGACGTACACTTATGCCATCCGCATTCGCCTCGATGTCCCCTCGTGCACCGTTAGGTTAAGTAACTAACGGCAGAGGTTGGGCAGGGCTAGCGCGGGTGTAAAACATAAGTAACGTCTATATAATATATCATATATACTATATACTGTATCTATCACAGAACATCACATGATCACATCACAGATATCGCAGCAGAAGAATCATATGAAATATTGGATATACTAGGACGTCCGTGTTTTCAATACGAGCCAGTATAAAACACGGATTCCACGGTCGTGATGAATAGCCAAACCCACACCCCTAGACCCCTCCGAGAGCGGCAAGCAACCCTACCAATTCTAGAGTTAGGAGACCCGGACTCGACTCCTCGAGTTGGTCTCCCACTGGACTCCAGAACCCGGTTACTTGTGCTCCCCTCCTTGGGTCTATCCTAGTGCGGAAAAGTAAATAATATACAAACGGTGACAACTTCCGCAACCTGGAAGCGCCCCAATAAAAGAATATTACATACAAGTTTTTACATGAATGAAAATGAAAAACACTCATCTCACATAAAACCCCCGGCTATTCAAACACGACGATCCAATATAACATATCCAGCTACATATAACATCACATGTCATCAACGTAAGTAAATATGCGCATCCCAATTGTCGTTGACATATAGCAACGAAACCGGAGATATCACATATTACACTTACGGTCACAGAAAAGAAAGTGTAAAACTACAACAGTTGGAATCCGCAATCACCTCAGACATCGCATGCCTGACCAAATGAATTTCTTAGACATCCCATGCCTAACAATTATAAACCCCGCATTTTAGTCTCATTATCGAAAACACTTTTCAATATTAAGTCGGGTAATTCAACAAGATTCCCGACATCCTGATCGAATGCTCATCGCAAACTTCAGTAGACGGCTGCACCCCAGATACCGTCGACGAAGTGCACCAAGGCGGAACACCGCTACCGCGAGCACCCGAACGGATGCTTTCGGCGACGGGGTTCTCCTACAGTCACTTGGTTGGGGCTATGGAGTGAGGCTGTCTATTAAGTTTACCCGGCGAGTATCCGCGTACGCTACGTGATTGCGACGGACTTTTGATCGCATCAAAATTCCGTGGCAACCGATCAAGTGAGACTAAATTGCTATGTTTATAACATTCATTCAGTTATCATATAACTACTTGTGAATTCCAATTATTGTATCCCATTCCGGATAAATAGAAAATGTTAAACTTTCCGATCGAACAGTCGAACACTCAAGTTTTCCCGATACAGCTCAACACATGAAATAAGCCTAACAACATTCAGTTCGTGCCTCAGTACCAACGGTCCAGCCGTAGAAGGGTCAAGCCAACGCCTCACATGTGGCATGCCGTACTGCCCCAAACCCGAAGGTTCAAAGGGCAGTTCAAGACGGTCACATAATCGAGTTAAGGTTTGTTGTCTTCTAGAGGGACCATCGTGTTACTTGCACTACTTAGAACGTCGTTAAACTACGGAAAAATCCAACACTTGGAAATTTCCCGACAGGGGAAAAATTGGGTATTTATATCCGGTCGAACTTTTTAACATATTCTAAAATTTATCCGGAAAGCCAAATAGACAAAATTTGATAACCCGATCGAAACTCCGAATCCCCAAAACAACTGCAGAAAATTCAACTCTTGAATAAATATTAAAAAATTCTAGAAAATCCAGCACCAGAAATAATGAATTACAGTACAAACAGTGAATGATGATGTCAACAACATGCCGCGGAACCGCCGCAGAAGCTGGGCTTCTGCCGCGGTTCCGCCGCCGTTTAAATGAATCATGGGCCTGAGTTTTTACCGTAATCCTTAGAATTGTTTACTGAATTTTCTAGACATTTTTAATACACAAAAATCCACAATTTTAAAATCTGGACAGAGAGCATTTTTGTATATGGGTTTCGGGTTCGTTCGGATTTCAAACTCCGTCTAGACTTCGCCTAAGGCTCTAGCTAGTCTCTGATACCACTGTAGGGTTCCTAGGTACACAAGTGAGGTCTCACAAAGCATCGTACATGCCCATTTAAAAATTTCTAGGTGCCGAGAGACCCGACTACGGATCGTTTGCTAGAAAACTAGGCGAAAACAAAACTAGTTAACAATTAACTAATGGGATATCGGAAATACAACCTTTGTAGATCCGGTGCTCCACCTCCATAGCTCCGCAACGAAGTCGTCTCCGCTGTCCAAAACAAATCCGGGCTCTAGAGTCGGCTTCGTCAGAGAAAAGGTGAGCTAGGTCGTCGATGTCCATGCCGAAGATGATCTACGTCGAGGCATCGCTAAATCAAGCTCCACCTTCACCAAGCCCTAAAACTTGTGAAGGAAACACACTCTACTACTTGGCAAGAGGTAGAGGATGAAGAAATAGGAAGTGGGTAGACTTTAGAATTGGATTTCTCACTTGTTTGCTCAATTCACCATTGATGAAGAAAGCTTTTTCTTTTTGAGTTCAAGGAAGAAGAAGAAGAAATGTTATGATAAGAATATTTAGAAAAAAAAAGAATAATAATTCTTATCATAAAGATAACCATGGTAAAGTGTAGAGATTCAACTAGGGTTAGTGGGATTGGTTAGGGTTAAGGATGAGATAAGAATGGTTGACTTGATCAAAGTTTCAAGAAGCTTCAACATAAAACAAAAATAGCCACCATTCTTTTCTCTTGCCTTTTATTTTCCAAAAATCAATAAATAAATAAATAAGTAAATAAAACAAAACCCTAACCATAATCATGTAACCATGGTTTGATCTTTACACAAAAACCCTAGGATAACATGTATCATCAAACATGATACAATCAAGTGCACAAAAGTATATCACATATACAATGTGTACAATCCGAGTGAGAAAATCCATTTAAAGTGAACCGATACTAGTTAATGCAAAGTAATATATCAAATATATAATTATGCATTAAATCATTAAATCAACACTTGATTCAATGATCCGGTCATGTCGCACATAACCGACTGGTATCATCAGTAACAACTTATCGAATCAACACTTGATCCGATAACTCGGCTATATCGCATATAACCGATCAATGTCACATTGCGAGAATGAAATACGGTATCACATACACGCATCATTCTCGGTCCCGCACATATCTCATATGCGCTCCTATTTCGTTTCGCTTGAGCCAGGAAACCTCTGTGTAGGACTCTAAAGACTCGTCAATACGCCGGCAGCAGGCGATGATCATATCAAACACCCACAAGCCGCAAGCGGTCTGCTAAACGTAACGGCCACCCGGGTATTGAGCGATCTGAAGATTGACGAGCAAGCCCGCTCACACTCCAGTGAATCCGACCAGTAACACTACCGTACAGTCCGGTCTGATCGTCTGATATGTCGCATATCTTGCCTAGGGGTGGTAACGTCAGACCCCAATAGGTCGATAAGTCGTGTCGATATGAGGTCTATAACTATTCGAGAAACTACTGGTAACACTTACCAGTAAATCTCAGCAACCCTGGCCAGGGATTTCCTGTTATAGCTAATCGAACACAGCGCAACATCAACTCCCTATACCGGGAGAGACGAATCCCCTCCTATCGCTCATTGCCTCCATGTGACTCGGGACTGTACCCAAAAACCACCGTTTTGCATGCCCTCTTGGACGTGGTAAGATGGAAATCAAAGCACAGTGGGAACCACACAAGACTCTATGACGATCTCGGGTCAACAGACTACTCTGTACCAGTGTCACCAGAGAACTGCCATCTGACGTGAGGTATAATACCATCTGGGAGTTCTCGGCGAGTCCGTCCAGTGTACCCAGTCTCTACTGAGCACCCGTATATCATCTCTGATGTCAAACACCAATGGATATGGGATCATCCATCGCCCATCTGTATGGGTCGAGAAGGTATACGCTAGTCTACTCTGGTATATCGATGCCCCGTCTCGATACACCCACGACTAGGGACTTTGAAGAATGTACTTATGGACTACCATATCCCCACTAGTATGATCCGCATCATAGTCCAGGTAGTCAAGTACAGATCCTAAGGGCTTTACCAACATGTAATAGAGAGACAATCAGTATACACGTTAAGGTAAAGTTCAACCAGATAGCATACTATCATGTCGAGCAAGAATGTCCTCCCTATATATGTCCCAGCATCCACTACAATATACATCCTATATATAGTAATGGCCTCTAGGGCATACATATAACTAACAACCTCGTCAGAGATTGTCCTGAGATTCATCGGAGGGAGACAGCAGCACCGCATGTCACTTTCACCACCCCAGAGGGCGTTGCCTATTGTTCCTACTGTTACTCCGCGTCAGACTCATACACAGAGAGGTCATAGACGTGGAGGAGTTGCTCAGAGGGGACAGGATGACCGAGGCAGAGGACAGTCAGTCACAGGTGGAGGGCAGGCACGAGTGTTTGCTTTGACGCATCAGGACGCGCAGGCGTCCAATGCAGTGGTCTCAGGTATCCTTCTAGTATGTTCTGTTGATGCACACGTATTGTTCGATCCCGGATCCACGCACTCTTACGTATCTACACACTTCGTGCCGAGTTTGGGTAAAGAGTCCGGTTTGCTTGATCAGCCGCTTGTTGTGACTACTCCTGTGGGAGAGTCGTTTCTTGCTAGGCACGTGTTCCGATCCTATACCGTCTGTATTGGCGAGAGAGAGCTGCCTGTCGATTTGATCCTTCTCGAGATGTTGGACTTCGACGTTCTTTTGGGCATGGATTGGTTAGCCACGTGCTATACTTCTGTGGACTGCCGTGAGAAGACAGTTAGATTTTGTTTTCCCGGCGAGTCGGTTTTTATTGTGTTGGAGGACCGTGGTGCCGCCCCACACTGTGTGATTTCTTCCTTTCGCGCTGGACAGCTTTTGAGGAAGGGATGTCAGGGATTTCTTGCCTATGTTTGTGATACTAGAGCTATAGAGGTTCCTCTGGATCAGGTTTCGGTTGTTAGCGAGTTCCCTGATGTGTTCCCTGACGAGTTTCCTGGGCTACCGCCTGAGCGCGACATTTCTTTCTGTATTGATTTGGTTCCTGGCGCGGGGCTTATTTCTATACCGCCTTATCGGATGGCCCCGGCGGAACTTCGAGAATTGAAGGGTCAGTAGCAAGATATGCTGGACAAGGGACTTATTCGACCCAGTGTTTCTCCTTGTGGTGCTCCAGTCCTGTTCGTCAAGAAGAAAGACGGCAGTTTGCGTTTGTGTATCGACTATCGCCAGCTGAACAGGGTTACAGTGCGGAACAGATATCCTTTGCCGCGTATCGACGATTTGTTCGACCAGCTTCAGGGGGCTGGATACTTTTCAAGGATCGATTTGCGATCAGGCTATCATCAGCTGCGGGTTCAACAGGAGGACATTCCTATGACAGCTTTCCGCACGCGCTACGGCCATTACGAGTTTTTGGTGATGTCGTTCGTACTCACCAATGCGCCAGCAGCATTCATGGATTTGATGAACCGTATTTTCCGGCCGTATCTTGATCTGTTCATCATTGTATTCATTGACGATATTCTGGTGTATTCTCGGAGTAGAGAGGTGCACGAGCAGCACCTGCGGATTACACTGCAGACCTTGAGAGAGCATCAGCTTTTCGCCAAATTCTCCAAGTGTGCTTTCTGGCTAGACAGCGTAGACTTCTTGGAGCACGTGATTTCACGAGACGGTATATGTGTAGACCCGAGGAAGATCGAGGCCGTTCGGAGTTGGCCCAGACCCACATGAGTTACGGAGATTCGCAACTTTTTAGGGCTGGCCGGCTACTACAGGCGATTTGTGCAGGATTTCTCTCGCATTGCTACACCTTTGATCGGGTTGACCCGGAAGGGAGTTCCTTTCGTTTGGACAGAGGAGTGTGAGCACAGTTTTCAGCAGTTACGGGCTCTACTGACTACGGCGCCGGTATTATCATTGCCTTCAGGGTCAGGTGGATTTGTGGTTTATTGTGATGCTTCTCTAATGGGGCTAAGGTGTGTTCTGATGCAGCATGATAGGGTGATCGCGTATGCTTCGCGACAATTGAAGAAACATGAACAGAACTACCCCACTCATGATTTGGAGATGGCTGCAGTGATCTTTGCACTTAAGATCTGGCGACAATATTTGTATGGAGAGTCGTGCCAGATATTTACTGATCACATGAGCTTAAAGTATATCTTCCAGCAGCGAGACCTGAACCTTAGACAGCGCCGATGGATGGAGTTAGTGAAGGACTACGACTGCGAGATCTTGTACCACCCGGGCAGGGCTAATATGGTGGCAGATGCTTTGAGTAGGAGGCCCGGAGGTAGTCTATGTCGTTTGAGCACAGTACAGAGGCAGTCGTCGGCAGATTGGCAGATTTTATGCGACAGCGGGGTACAGTTTGAGTTTACGCCGATCGGAGGACAGATTGTGCATGTTCGTGCACGCCCACTGTTGCTTGACCGTATATATGAGGCACAGCACAATGATGACCGTTGTTTAGAGATCAGGACGCAGATAGGACAGGGCAGACTTTCCGAGTTCATGATCGATGATCAGGGGATACTACGATTTGGGACCAGATTGTGCATACCAGATGCTGAGGGACTGCGGCGTGAGATTCTCGAGGAGGCACATCGATCGGTGTATAGTATTCATCCAGGTTCCACCAAGATGTACCACGATTTGAGAGATGTTTACTGGTAGGACGGGATGAAAAGGGACATTGCAGATTTTGTGTCGAGATGCCTGACTTATCAGCAAGTCAAGGCTGAGCATCAGAGGCCCGAGGGAGAGCTACAGCCGTTGCCCATTCCGGAGTGGAAATGGGAACAGATTTCTATGGACTATATTATGGGTCTACCCAGGACTAGTCGAGGGTATGACTCCATCTGGGTGAGCGTAGATCGTTTGACGAAAGCGGCTCACTTCCTACCGGTGAAGACGACTTTCGGATTTGCTCAATATGCCCAGATTTATATTGATGAGATTGTACGACTACACGGAGTTCTGACATGTATTGTGTCCGACAGAGGCACCCGGTTTACCAGCCGACTATGGCAGAGGCTTCAGGAGGCTTTGGGCACCCGCTTGAGTTTCAGTACAGCATTTCATCCAGAGACTGACGGACAGTCAGAGCGGACTATTCAGACTCTCGAGGACATGCTCAGAGCGTGCGTATTAGACTTCGGAGGTAGCTGGGATCATCATTTGCCCTTATTAGAGTTCTCCTATAACAACAGCTACCGGCAGACCATTCAGACGACACCGTTTGAGGCTCTTTATGGGAGGAGATGTAGATCGCCCGCCTGTTGGACAGAGCTCAATGAGAGCAGTATCTTAGGGCCGCAGATTGTGGAGGAGACGGCCGTGAAGATCCAGTTGATTCACGATAGGATGAGAGCAGCCCAGAGTAGGCAGAGATCTTATGCGGACCGTCGTTGGCGCAGACTTGAGTTTTCTGTTGGTGATCATGTTTTCTTGAGGGTCTCCCTAATGAAAGGTGTGATGAGATTTAGGAAGAAGGGGAAGCTTAGTCCCAGATATGTGGGCCCCTTCGAGATCCTTGAGCGACTTGGTGCGGTTGCGTATCGTTTAGCCCTTCCGCCCAGTTTTCCAGACGTGCACCCGGTATTTCACGTTTTGATGCTCCACAGATATCTTCATGATCCTTCGCATGTGATTCAGCACCCGACGATCCATCTTGAGCGTGACCTTTCCTATGCAGAGCAGCCGGTGATGATCTTGGATCGACAAGTGAAGAAATTGAGATCGAAGGACATACCGTCAGTCAAGGTACTTTGGCGTAGCCAGAGCGGCGAGGAGGTCACTTGGGAGACCGAGAGCGAGATGAGGAGGAGGTATCCCCATCTTTTTGAAGGTATGTATAGTTAGATTTTTAAATTCGGGGACCGAATTTCTTTAAGGGGGGTGATTGTAACACCTTGAAATTCGTTTAGAATGTTTTCTCGTTATTTAGCTAGTGTGCGTGTTTTTCGTAAAAATGGATATCTTATTTTCCTTCTTGGCTAGTGGGTTTTGTGTTGTGGAGTGTTTATATGGATATATATATATATATATATATATATATATATATATATATTTATATGGTTGTTAATTATTTTTAGTTGTGTTTACCCTAATTGGAAATTGTGTTAGTGTACACATGCACACTTAGCACATTTTTGTGACTTTGGTTAAAAAGTGTATTATGTTAACCCTTTTTCTTTTCTTGCATGATTTTATTTATCCCACCCATTTAAACAAGTCAAAACCCCTTTTTATAATGCAAATTTAAATAGAAATGAAGGTATGGGATTTGACCTTGTTTGACCTTTGCTTCTCTCTCTTTTCTCTCTCTTTCCCTCACTTCTGAGCTCCAGCAGAAAGAAAGGCAGCAACAACACCATTTTCTCCATTTCTCTCTTCTCTTTTCATTCCTCATTAATCCCCCATTCAAACCCTACTCAAAGCAACACTTTTCCTTCGCAAACCATAGAAAAAATGAGCTTTTGAGGTGTTTGGTGGTGGATCTGCACACTTGAGGAAAAAGCAGGGATTTTTGGTGTTTCTTAAGGTGTTTTGAAGGTATTAACTCACCCTTAGCACCTCTTTTTCATAACTTAAAGTATTTCTAGCAAAATATCACATTTTATGCATGTTTTGTGCTTTATTAAGGGATCTACTGAGGTTGTGATAAAAATTAACTTTTTATGGCTTGATTAGCTTGGTAATGTGATATTAGTGTGGTTTTGGACTTGGGTTTATTTCAGATTTCACAAAAATACCCTAAAATATCATTTTAGTGCAAAGTTTGACTTTTAGCTTGAAATTGGGTTCTGTTGAAACTGCTACTACCCGGGGTTTTTCAGAATAAAATTGTAATTACTGGGATATACACAGTATGTATAGAGTGCACACACCAAACCCGGAAGCCCAACCCCCTACCCAGGCCGCCGAAAAACTAATTATGGCCGCAAATTGCGGCCAGATGGGAGGATGGTGGGTTGGGGTTTTTGTGGTTGGTGTCTGCTGGTATTTGGAGTGTGTTGGTATATTTATTTTTATAAAAATATTTCTGTATAAAAATCTGCGACCTATTACCCTATTTTCCATATTTTAAATCTCCACGACACACGTGATACGTGTGTGGTTTTGGGTTGTGCTGCGTATCGCGACGCGTCAGGTTAGCTTCAGGAGCGTGATCACACGTTTTAGCGTATCGCGCACACGCGCACTTGGTTTGCAACGCTTGTTTCTAGTTTGACCGTAATATCGCGTTTTTCGTAAATTTGAGCTTATGTGTGCTATATTGTGTAAATCTAGGTTCGCAGGAGAGTGAGACGGACGCTGCGAAGAAGGGGAAGCAAGTCGTCGGCTATACTTAGCGCGAGACTCCGGTGAGTAGATTTAACATCTACGGGGATATCGCCCGCATGGCGTTCTACGTCAGGGCTGATAGGACTTTATAGCTATACATTGCATTTACCTACATTGACTGTTCATGGATACTGTTGTTGCATACTGTATTCCCCGCTATATATATGAAAACTTAGAATTGATAGAACACCGCACTATTACTAACGGTTTTTGTTGCACGAGCACCAATCTGCATGTTACACACACCGTTAGTAATTTCCATGACACACTCGCTGTAGATTTGCCATGATCATTATACTGTAGTTCATTTCACATATGATTCGATATGATTTCCATAGAAATTGGGAGCCGCATCTGTCTTTAAAAACTGAACTATCTTGAAAAGCGGTTTCTCCCTTGTACCTATATCATGATGACTTGTTGTACTTGGCACATAGTATTTGATTTACTCTTTGGTGTTGGATTTTTATGTGATTTCTGGTTTTGAGGACTGTGGAATTATTTATGAAAAGATGCACTATTTGAAAACCCGGTTTCTCGTGATATGATATTTTGGTGCGTCCACCACGCGTTTTCTCGGTGCTGAGACGTGTGCTTGAAACCCGATTCGAGGAGTGGATGATCCGTTTGCGGGTTCGTAGTGGACCCGGAATGGTTCCCCTCGGCAAGATGATCGATGGACTTTGCCGATTGAGCCTGGAGGTGGGAGAGTACCTACCGGTGATTGGTTGGACCTGGCGGTTATCCGGAGGATACTGACCAGAGTCGAGAGATGGATGCGGGATGATCCGTACTGCCAGGGCCGAGGGCCGATACCGCAGACGGAGCCCGTGGGCTGATCCGGACCTACGGAGCCCGATGTATGAGGATTTGCGTGTCGATGCTGGACACGAGTAATTATGATATTTTGGGTGCCGATGTTGGGCACTCATGATTCTCAGAGTTTTACAGGATTTGGGGGCCGAGGAGAGTGCCGACGCCTGAACTTATTTGGGATTTGGGTGCAGCTTGGGCACCGATTATTTTTCCACGATTGATATTTCGTGTAGATGTTATCCCGAGCTCACCAGTGATTATCATGTATCTCATCCTGTAGTTATTTTACCTGACAGAGCATTTGCATCAGTATTGCACTTACTGCTTGTCGCATATAGATTTACCTGGTAGCATATGATAGCGTAGCGCAGCACGTGCATGCTCGTGATTACCTTTATATGTTATCTCTATTCACGAGTTGGCAACTCACCCCCGTTGTGCCACAGTATTTGCAGGTTGCGGCTCAGAGTAGTCGCCGCATGCTGCCTTTTTGCATCTTTTGGCTTCAGATACCATTAAAGTTGGTGCGAGAGCTATTTTGCTATTTAGGTGGGTTGTGGTATCTGGTTACTTTTATTTTACACACTTTTGTATCTAGTATTCTCCATCTACCATATATGTACTTGACTTAGAGACAGTGTGAGGACGATGATGTATATTTTTGTATTCTGGTGTCGAGCTCGTGGGAGCCGACTTTTTAATTGCAGTTATTATTCTGGGATGTTACTTATTGCTCATTCTTCGCTACGGCGTCGTATATTACTCTTGTGGTGATGGTTTCCGCTGTTGGGCGTGATTGCTCCCGGTTGGGGATGCTTTGTTCATTATATCTCATTTTCACTTATATCCTGTTTTTACCCGATTTTCGGGGTTACTTTTACAAAAGAAATGCTGCCAAAATTATTATAAGGATAATTTAACTTTTAAAAGAACCTCAGTGAACTAATTAAGGTCTTCTAAATGTTTTTAATTAAATGTTTTCAACACTCACTACTTTTAAATGGTTTTGATTTCTGGGTTCGGCTTACTTAGTCGCGTTACGTCTGTAGACGTAGCGTGGTTAAGTGCCGGTCACGAGTCGAAATATTCGGGTCGTGACAAAGTTGGTATCAGAGCGTAGGTTTTACCTTTCGAAGTGTTCCTAAAAGACTACGAGGGCGCAGAGAGCGGCCGCGAGGGCCGAGATTCGAGTTGATTCGTCGAAGATGAGGACTGATCCGGGAAGTACACCGGTCGTACCCGAGCAGGCTGTTCCTCCCGTGACAGATCAGATCGCCACGCTAGGGGCTGGTATGCAGGAGATGCGCCAGACGGTGGGATCCAGCATGCAGGAGATGTGTCAGATGATAGGATCGCTAGTTGAGACGCTTCGAGCGCAGCGACTAGAGGTAGCTCCACCCGTTAAAGAGACCGCAATGGTACCTACTGCACAGCCAGTTGCCCCGGCAGCTACGGAGGTGATTACAGTATCACTATCAGAGTTCATGAGGCTGAAGCCTTCGGTCTTCACAGGCACCGATGCAGCCGAGGACCCACAGTCCTTCATTGATAGGATAGCTCGGATATGTCGTTCCCTCAGATGCGCAGATGCGAGATGGGTTGAGTTCGCGAGTTTTCGCCTAGAAGGTCTTGCGCAGAAATGGTGCGAATCAGTCGAGAAGGGCAGAGCACCAGGTCTTCCTCCTATGACCTGGATAGAGTTCGTGGCGCTATTCCTTGCCCGCTTCCTTCCCCTGAGTGTCAGAGATGCTAGAGCACGCAGGTTTGAGTCCTTACGCCAGACTCCGGATATGTCAGTGGCAGAGTATGATGTGCTGTTCACAGAACTATCTATCTATGCGCCGTATCTAGTGGCTACCGGGGAGTTACGAGTCAAGAGATTTGTTCGAGGCTTGCTTACACCACTGTTCCTTGCGATCAGCGCGCAGCACTACGAGACATATCCAGCAGCGGTAGATGCAGCTCTATTAGTCGAGGAGCGCCTTGCTGAGACTTCGGTAGTTCCAGAGCCGAAGAGAGTTCGTACTGGTATATCAGCACGGAGACAGACATTCAGACGCCGCGACAGGTACCGTTCAGGCACGAGGAGTGGCAGAGATTCGGGGTTACTTTTACAAAGGAAATGCTGCCAAAATTATTATAAGGATAATTTAACTTTTAAAAGAACCTCAGTGAACTAATTAAGGTCTTCTAAATGTTTTTAATTAAATGTTTTCAACACTCACTACTTTTAAATGGTTTTGATTTCTGGGTTCGGCTTACTTAGTCGCGTTACGCCTGTAGACGTAGCGTGGTTAAGTGCCGGTCATGAGTCGAAATATTCGGGTCGTGACATGGGTATTCATAACCGAATACCTCTGTGCAAAAAAAAAGAGAATGCCCTTGCAATAACAGCTTTTTGAAAATTGTTCCAACAATATCTTTTAGGTTTGTTTTTCTTTGCATTAATATAATGCGTCCCATCAATTAATCCTACCATTGCAGAAAACAACGAAAATATGACGTACGCTTATGCCATCCGCATTCGCCACAGGGCCCCGTCATCACCCGTTAGGTTACTTAACTAACGACAGAGCGGGGGCTGGACTACCGCGGATGCAAATCATAAGCAACGCCTACAAGATATCATATATAGATATATACATTCGTCAGATGCAATGATAGTCATTCCAGATCACAGATGAACACATTGGATATGCTAGGAATCCGCGTTTCGTTCGAGCCTGCAACGAAAGACGGATTACACGGTCGCGATGAATAGCCAAACCCCACCCTAGCCCCCTACGGGTGCGGCAAACTACCCGCCAAATACCAGAAGTGAAGCAGTCTCCCTCAAAACGTGAGTAGGCCACTCAGCACTTCAAAGTACCCGGTAGTTTGTGCACCCCACCTTGGGTCTATCCTAGGAGCAAAAACAGTATAAAAAATAATATACAATGGCGGCTACAACCTCATCCCTGATGTGCGGCCATAAAAATAATATTACATCAATTTACAATTTACATCAAATGAAAGCTAAATAAACTCTCATCTCACAATCCCCGGCTATTCATCTGCGACAATCCAACAAGTTCATATACACAATCCAGCATCACAGATCACAGATATGTACAACCCCCACTAATCGACGTATAGAGATTAGTCGACGTTCAGTACAAATATCACATTACAGATATAACCATTTAGCTAAAGTTTGTAGAATTTCGATCAATATATCATTTTGGAACTACCCCAAAAACAATACTGTTCTCTGAAGAATCTGGGCAGAAACAAAACATCTTAAAAATCACAAAACAATAAACTAAGAACACTGCAGGAAAACCGAGTCGCGACCGAGATGACTCAGCCGCGGATCCGCGGCGAAACGCGTGGTTTCGCCGCGCTTCCACGGCGGTCTGATCGAGTCGGGGGTTCGTTTTTATTGGGTGTTCCTAAAAACCCTGCTCATATTTTTAAGGCCTGTGGAAATATTTTTAGACCAGTTTTTAAAAACGGCAGAAAGTACATGATTTCGGTGCGTTTTACGATTTTTTCTCGGATCGAAGTTCTAAACACTTTGCTAACTTGCTAGTTGTTGTTTAGCTAGGCTCTGATACCATTGTTAGGTCCACGTTACCCACCCCGGTTCTTTCGGGAAGGCAGAATAGGTAAAAATCAAATTTTTCTCACAAGATAACATTGACCAACCATGAAGGATCTTTGCTAAACAAAACTAACAAACTAACTACAAGTTTTAGCTACTCGGTTAGAAGGTTATACCTAGGTCTTGAACTCCTCTTCTTGTTGTGTTCCTCCTTCTTGCTTGCTCCTTGGAGTGGTGTAGACGGCTCCTCCTCGTCGTCTTCTCTTTGCCGAAGAAAGATCCACCCGAAGGCCTCAACCTTGAGCTCCTACCTCAACCAAGAGGTAATTAGAGTGCTTGGCTTGCTAAACCTAGAACCCTAGAATGAGTAGAGAAAAGTCTTGATGGTTTAATCTCACAAGCTCATGGTTCTCAACACATTAGAGATGAGAGCTTTGAGAGAGGAAGAGGAAGAGCTAAAACATGAGAGAGAATGAGCAAGAGAGAATGATAGAAAAAATAACAACCATCTCTCATATGAGAGAAAATGATAATAATAATAATAATTAAAAGAAATTGTGATGGTTAGTATGGAATGACCATTATCATTTCACAATAAATGCATTTTGCAAGAAACAAGAAGCATCTTGCAAATGAAATGATGATGGTCAAAACGTCAACAAAAGTCAACCGATCAACCAAAGTCAAAAGGTCAACAAAAGTCAAATGGTCAACCTAACCATGGCACAATTATCCTTAATTAATATCATTAATCAAATTTCTCATTCTCATTAGGGTTAAGAAAAAGTCAACGGTCAATAACCCTAATGAGGTTCCTCTACCTCTGTCAACTGTGCATACACACCCGCATCCGTGTTCCAAGGAACACGAATACAATGAGACAAAACCAATCCCAAAACAAATACTAGGATCTGGCTTAAACCAAAGCCCGCTAGTAATAACTGCCCGGACACCAAACGTACACAAGTGCGCGGATGTGAACGAACCCCGTCGCAAAACCTTGCGACCTCTACTCTGTTTTGCCCAAAGGCGAATAACCCTCTGTGTGGGACTCTAAAGACTCGACACTACGCTGGCAGTGGGTTTAACCATAGGCCGCAAGCGGTACTAGCTATACATAACGGTCCCCAGGTAGATGCCGATAAGAAGATCGACGAGGTGAACCCATCCGAACTCCTACTGAGCCTGAATGTGACAATCTCCGTACAGTCCGGTCTGTTCGTCTGAGAGTATCGCATGGCGGGACTAGGGGGCGGTAAACGTAAGTCCCCTAATAGCGGTACAAGTCATGTCGGAGTGTAGCCAAGAACACCCTAAGATAACACTGGAAACGCTACCTGTATATCTCGCTTGCCCTGGCCAGGGATGACTATGTGTAATGGCTCTCCTAGACACAGCGCGATATCAACTCCCAATACTGGGAGAGACGAATCCTGTCTAACCGTCACTGCCTCCAAGTGCTTCGGGACTGCACCCAACTACTACCTGTTTGCACGACTCAATAGAGCCGTGGTATGGTAGTAATCTAAGAACAGTGGGAACACACATGAGGCGAAGTGACAGTGTCAACTCAACAGACTAAGCTGTACTCATGTCACCTGGGAACTGTTAACTGACGATAGGTATAATACCAACCAACAGTTCCCGACGAGTCCTGTCCAGTGTACTCGTAACCTAACGAGCACCTGCATACCATCTCCAGTACGACGTACTGATGGCTATGGGACAGACGATCTCCCTGCTGGGACGAGAAACGTATGCACCAGTCTACTCTGGAGTATCGATGCCCTGTCTCGATAATCCAACGACTAGGGACCAAAATAAGGATGTGCTTATAGACTACCCAGCCCCCACTAATGTGATCTCCATCACAACGCCGGTAGTCAAGCAAAGATCCTAGGGGCTCCATCAATATGTATTAGCGATATGTTAAAAGAAATATATACATATATTAAGATAGAAACAAACCAAGTAGCATACTACTATGTTGAGCAAGACTGTCGTAAACCCGTGTATATATCCCAAGCTTCCAAAATGTATTATACAAACTAGTACTATACAATAATGGCCTCTAGGGCATACATATCCAACATTCACTTAACAATCAATGCTATAAACCAAGAAGGTGTCTAGAACAGTGTTAGCGGAGCTACTTGTCCCGGGAAAAAAGCTATATAACTAAGGAACTTCGCGAAAGCATTGGAAAACCTCCATCGAAGTACCAACACTAGCCTGGCTGAAAGGTTAAGCAAGTATTGTGACGTGGGATTAAATCCTGACTAGTTCTTCTTTTAGGGTTTGAAGAAGAATTTGAGGAAACAGTGGGAGCCATCCTGGTTAGATAAATTAATAACCAATCTAATCTTGCAAAAGCGCACGTTGAGTGTTTCTTTTTCTCTCTCTCCAGGTAGCAACCATTTCACGCCCTAATCAAGATAATAAAATGTATCACTTGACCGATCCGAATTCTTATTCGGGACTGGGGAACGTCGGTTCGGCTCTAAACTATGACAGTAGTCATGAGTATGAGAAAGGGAAAGAGGAAAGCATGAATTCCTTGATGACCTCATCGAAGAAGAAGCATATTATTTGTTAGTTATGTATATACCCTAGAGGCCATTGTTGTACATATGATGTATATTATAATGGATGCTTAGATATATATAGAGAGGGCTTTCTTGCTCGTCATGATAGTATGCTATTTGGTTTCACTTTATCTTAACATGTTGACTTATATTGATTTACTGTCTTACTCACACATGTTGATAAAGCCCTTAGGATATGTACTCAACTACTGGGACTATGATGAGATCATACTAGTGGGGCCACGGTAGTCGATGAGTACATCCTATAACTGTTCCTAGTCGAGGGTGTGTCGAGACAGGGCATCGATACACCAGAGTAGACTAGCATATACGCATCTTGACCCATATGATGGGAGATGGATGATCCTATATCTATCGGTGTATGACACCAAGGATGGTGTACGGGTGCTCAGTGGAGACTGGGTACACTGGACGGACTCGCCGATAACTCCCAGATGGTGATATACCACACGTCAGATGGCAGTTCTCCGGTAACACTGGTACAGGATAGTCTGTAGACCCGAGATCGTCATAGAGTCTTGTGTGATTCCCACTGTGCTTTGATTTCCACCTTACCACGTCCAAGAGGGCGTGCAAAACGGTGGCTTTTGGGTACAGTCTCGAATCACATGGAGGCAATGAGCGATAATAGGGGATTCGTCTCTCCCGGTATAGGGAGTTGATGTTTTCCTGTATTCGAATGGCTATAACTGGTAGTCCCTGGCCAGGGCGGATATAGAGTACTACTGGTAAGTGTTATCAGTAGGTTCTCAACCTGTTATGAGCCCCACATCGACACGACTTATTGGTTACTGGGTCTGACGTATACCACCCCTAGACTAGATATGCAACATATGAGACGAAAAGACCGGACTGTACGGGAGTGTTACAGATTGGATTCACAGGAGAATGTACAGGCTTGCTTGTTGATCTTCTGATCGCTCAATACCTGGGTGGCTGTTACGTTTAGCTGACCGCTTGCAGCTTGTGGGTGTTTGATATGATCATAACCTACTACCGGCGTATTGACGATTCTTTAGAGTCCTACACAGAGGTTTCTTGACTCAGGCAAAACGGAGTAGGGGCACATATGTGATATGTGCACGACCGAGGATAATGCGATATGAGATACCGTATTATATTCTCGCGATAATTTGATATGACCCGGATCATCCGATCAAGTGTTGATTCGATGAATCGGTACAAGATATATTAATCGGTTATATTCGATATAGCCGGATTGTCGGATCAAGTGTTGATTCGATAATTTAATGTATAATAATATATATGATATATTTCAATACATTATCTAATATTGGCTCGCTTTATTATTTCATTTTCTCACCGGATAATACATTGATATATATGCGATATATGTTAGTTGTATTATTTTCTTTTGTTACAAATATATAATATATATATGTGATATATATTATTGTAACATGATATTATTACTAATGCAACGTGTTTAGTGGAGATTAAACAAGGTTAAGGTTTGATTTGGGTTAGTTCATTCATGAACCTTCTAGAAGGTTTTCTTCTGTTTCTTGCGAAGATATTTTTGTGAGATATTTGTAAACCCAAACCACACCCTTAACCCTAGTTTATTCTCTGCATGAGTTAGCCTTGTCATAGTTGACCATGGTTACATTATTAATCATATATCATTTCATTATTCATTACAAAAGGATTTATCCATTATTTTTCTTCTTATTCTTCAACCTTGAGCTATGAGAAAGCTTTCTAGGTTTTCATTTTATGATGATTAAAAGTGAGAATTTGATTTAAAAAGAGAGCACAAATACTACTCCATCATTCTCATCTAATCTAGGTAATTAGATTAGGGTGTTCACCTCATTAGAGAGAGATAGCTTGAGTTATAGAAACTTCGAGATAGATCATCGGAGAAAAGGAAGGCTACAAGCTAGCATGGATCGTTCGAGTTGTGGAGCCTCTCTTGAGTCCGGGAGATCGTGAATCGCGACGAAAGGACTTCTACTCGGAGCTCATGAAGCGAAGGAGCGGACTACAAAGGTTGTAATCCCTCACTCTAAGTTGTAACGATGTTTACTTGCATGTTAAACCCTAATAATCTAGCAAAGATCCCGGCTTTGGGTTGTTTCGGCACGTCTAAATTATTAATCGGGCATGGTTGATGCCTTATAGACCCTTGTATGACTGCCTAGGAACCCTACAGTGGTATCAGAGCCTAGCTAGAGCATTAGGCTACGTGTATACAAAGTTAAAACTCCGATCGAACCCGAAACCCCGATTTTGACCCCCTCTCTGGACAATTTTTAAAAATGTGATTTTTTCTGTATTAAAAATACTAAAAAAATTCAGCAGGGAATTATAAGTATTACTGTGGAAAACGAGCAGTTAATTCGTACGGACCGCCGGGGAACCGCGGCAATACCTTGCTTGCGCCGCGGATCCGCGGCCGTACAGTCGGATTGTGCTTTGCTTTTGGCACAGTAATATCCGTAGCTGTTAGTTCATATTTCTGGGTATTTTTTATCTGACTCAAGTGTTGAGTGTTCTGGGGATTATTTTGAATTCGTTGATTCGATCGGAAAATTTAATTTCTTTCTTTTTCCGGATAATTTAGAAACTGTTAAAATGTTCGAACGGATATCATTAACTCACTTTTTCCTGGCACGAAAAACTTTCAAGTGTTGAATTTTTCTTGAGTTTAAATCTTTCGGAAAAACGTGCA
Organism: Agapanthus africanus; assembly: GCA_030015575.1. Lineage (NCBI taxonomy): Eukaryota > Viridiplantae > Streptophyta > Magnoliopsida > Asparagales > Amaryllidaceae > Agapanthus > Agapanthus africanus. The sequence goes on along the minus strand of CM057345.1, from coordinate 249,175,513 downwards.
AGTAACGCGGTGGTCCCTCTAGAAGAACACAAACCTTACTCGATTATGTGACCGTCTGAACCGCCTCTAAACCTTAGGGTTTGGGGCTGTACAGCGTGCCACATGTGAGGCGTTGGCTTGACCCTTCTACGGCTGGACCATTGGTACTTTAACATATTCTGGGATTATTTAAACTCTGCTCAAGTGTTGAGCTATTTTGGAAATCTTGGGTATTTGATTATTCGATCGGAAAGTTTAATACTATCTATTTATCTGGAATGTGATACAATATATGGAATTCATATAGTTAGGCATGAAATGCGAAGTTTGTGATGTTTCGGATTTACGATGTCTAAAGAGATTGTGGATTCTAAATGTTGTAGTTTTACACTTTCTTTTCTGTGACCGTAAGTGTAGTATGTAGTTGTATTGCCGGTTTTCGTTGCTATACATCAACGACGATCGGTGTATGCATACTTACTTACGTTGATGATATGAGATATTATGTGTTGCTGAGATATGTTATATTGGATCATCGTATTCTGAATAGCCGGGTGTTTTATGTGAGATGAGGGTTTTTATTTTCATTCATGTAAAATTCATTTGTATGTAATATTCTTTTATTGGGGCACTTCCGAGATGAGGTTGATGTCACCAGTGTATATTATTTACTTTTCCGCATTAGGTAGACCCAAGGAGGGGAGCACAAGTAATCGAGTTCTAGGGTCCAGTGGGAGGCCATCTCGAGGAGTCGAGACCGGGTCTCCTAACCCTAGAATTGGCAATGTTACTTGCCGCTCTCGTAGGGGCCTAGGGATGTGGGTTTGGCTATTCATCGCGACCGTGGAATCCGTGTTTTAGACCGGCTCATATTAAAAACACGAACATCCTAGTATATCCAATATTTCATATTTGTTCTTCTGCTGCAATGTTCTGTGATGAGATCATATTACTGCCTGAGACGAATGCTTATACTATATATATATGCTGATATATAAATATTGCTGCTTTCGTTTCTTCTGTGATGATTAGGAAGCATAAGCTGATGGGATATTTTAATGAGATTAATAAAAAGAAAAGAAACCTAAAAGATGTTATAGAATCAAAACTTTATAAAAAGGGTAGCTACAGTTTTGCTTTGCATAGCGGTATATATGATATACCCTGCACCTTATTCGATGAGGAAAGAGCCGAGATCCTTTCACCGGGAGTGACCTCTTTAGCTAAAATGGCCGATGCAACAAACTCGAGGTTTATTTTTTCACAGCTTATCTTGCTTTGCACAGCGGTATAAATGATATACCCTGCACCTTATTCGATGGGGAAAGAGCCGAGATCCCTTCACCGGGAGTGACCTCTATAGAGAAACTAGAAGCTTCAAAAACACTCCTTTTCAAAATCACTTGTTTCTACAACGATATCAAGTTCATTACGCTCATGGTTTTCTGAAAAAACTGTGTAGCCCTCCGTCATTTCAGATGGAGACTAGTTAGTATTCGTGCTGCTTTTTTTGACCTTAGCCAAGGCGTAGTGTACGGTAGCTAATTAGTATTTATCTGCTAAAACACGAGATGTGATTGAGTTAGGGTAGTCGTACGACTTTGTTGACCTTAGCCAAGGGTCGCACGAGTGGGTTTAATTCAATCGGGAAATGACGGGTTGAACTTGGTTAGCACTTATGATTTGTTGACCTTAGCCAAGGTCATAAGTTGCTAGGGGCAAAAGCATTATCGGGAATTTCAAGTGTTGAAATTTGCAATGAGATTGCATACCTTCTATAAGATAGATGGATCCTGATACCCACTACGAGTAAGTGTTACTCCTGGGAGAGTTTTACACAGGACAATTAGCCGATCAAGTAGGTGTCAAGAATGGTGTTAACGGGGTTATACCTCTGGGAAGACGAGGTTTATTTTAATTAGGTCCGTGCATAAGCACGGGGAACCTCCCTCAAGTACCAACACTGATCTGGCTGAAAGATTGACGAAATTGTAGGGTGTAATTAATCCCGGCTAATCTTACCTTTTAGGATTTGAAGAAAGATTTGATAAAAACAGTGGGAGACATCCTGATTAGATAAGATAATAACCAATCTAATCTTGCAAGAGCATACACTAAAGTGTTTCCTTCTCTCTCTCTCCAGGTAGCGACCATGTCAGGACTTAATCAAGATAAAAATATGGATGTATTGACTGAACCTGTTTATTATACTGAGCAGGGGATCGTTGGTCCCGTTCTTTCTTTTAAGAGTTATAAGACTGAGCAGGAAACAGGAGAAAATCTGGATTCTCATGCCACCCAAACGAAGAACAGGCATGCTAATGCATCTTCTTAAGGTGTGTTAGTTATTGAGAACTGTTTCTCAGTTCACCCTACGTCCTGGGTATTAGATACCGGATCAGGATCCCACATATGTAAATTGTTACGTGGGCTACGTAAAGGTAGAGAACTGGGAAAGGGTGATCATTCCGTACAAGTAGGGAATGGTGCAAGTATTGCAGCCAAAGCAGTTGGCGAATATCACCTTGTATTACCAAGTAGTAATACACTGATTCTGAATGAGTGCTATTATATACCGAACATGATGTGCAACATTGTATCAGTTTCTTTATTAAGTAAAGAAGGATATAATTTTGTAGTACAGGATAATGTTATGAACAACTTCCTAGATCAAAAGTTGATTGGATCAAGATCGTTACATAATGGCATATTCATTCTCAATCAAAATACAGTCCTTAATATACAAAACACACACAAGAGGAAAAGTTCAGAAATGAACGAATCCTTTCTTATGGTATTGTAGACTTGGTCATATCAATGCGACACGCCTAGCTAAGTTACATAAGGATGGATATTTGAATCCGTTCGAATTATCATCTTATGATACTTGCCATTCATTTCTCAAAGGAAAAATGACTAAAACTTCGTTTAGTGGACACGGAGCAAGAGTTGAGGAACTCTTAGGACTGGTACATAGTGATGTATGCGGTCCCATGTCTACGCATGCCAGGAACGGTTCTTCCTACTTCATTACATTCATTGGTGATCTCTCTAGATATGGACATGTGTTCCTGATGAAACACAAGTCTGAAGCTTTTGAGAAATTCAGAGAATATAAGCACGAAGTAGAGAACCAAATGGGCAAAAGTATTAAGATCCTTCGATCTGATCGAGGAGGAGAATACTTGAGAAATGAGTTCCTGGATTATCTAAAAAAGAATGGGATTCTCTCTCAGCTTACTCCTCCTTATACACCACAGCACAACGGTGTATCGGAACAGAGGAATCTCACCTTATTAGATATGGTGCGCTCTATGATGAGCACTGCTGAGTTACCTATTTCCTTCTGGGGGTATGCACTGGAGACAGCAAAATACCTATTGAATAGAGTTCCAACCAAATCTGTGCCTACCACTCCATATGAGATATGGAATGGGAAGAGACCATCTCTTAAAAGAGTTAAGATATGGGGTTGTCCGGCCTATATTAAAAAGCAAAATCCGGACAAGCTCGAGGCACTATCAATTCTTTGTAAGTTTGTAGGATATCCAAGCAATTCGTATGGATATCTATTCTACCATAATGAACAACAAAAGGTGTTTGTTGCTCAACATGCCACCATTTTAGAAAAGGAATTTCTTGCAAAAGAAATTAGTAGCGATGAGGTAGAGCTGGAAGAGGTTCCAGCACCGCAAACTACAACTGATGATTTATTGGAACCAGAGGATTCAGTAGTACCCGACGAACCCCAGCCTCTCCACCGATCTAGTAGGGTTTCTCATCCACCTGAGAGATACTAAGGTTTTCTCGTTGATGGTGGGAGTGAGGATTGCATCATGGAAGATGATGACCCGACTAGTTTCGAGCAGGCCATCATGAGTGGTGACTCTGTGAAATGGCTGGTTGCAATGCGATCTGAGATGGAATCCATGTACACCAACAAAGTATGGACTTTGGAAAATGCTCCTGAAGGGGTAAAACCCATTGGGAGCAAGTGGATCATTAAAAAGAAAATTGGTGTAGATGGAAAAGTTGAAACTTTCAAAGCTAGACTTGTTGCAAAGGGTTTTCGTCAATGACCTGGTGTGGATTATGACGAAACCTTTTCTCCAGTGGCTATGCTTAAGTCCATCCGGATCTTACTTGCCATTGCTGCATACCATGACTACAAAATCTGGCAAATAGATGTTAAGACTGCCTTTCTAAACAGTGATTTAGAAGAGTGCGTGCACATGACTCAGCCGGAGGGCTTCGTAGATAGTGGGAGCAGCGGAATGGTGTGCAAATTGCTTAAATCCATTTATGGGTTAAATCAAGCATCGCAGAGTTGGAACATCCGCTTTAATGTTGTGGTCAAAGAGTTTGACTTTATCAAAAATGTAGATGAACCTTGTATTTATAAGAAGGTTGCAGAGAGTAAGTTTGTATTCCTCGTATTGTACGTCGATGACATACTCTTGATAGGAAATGATGTTCCTATGCTGCAATTAGTCAAGCTCTTCTTATCACAAAGATTCTCAATGAAAGATCTAGGTGATGCCTCCTGCATATTGGGAATCGTGATCTATAGAGATGGATCTAAACGGATACTGGGATTGTCCCAATCCATGTACATTGACACCATACTAAAGAGGTTTAGTATGGAAGAATCCAAGCGTGGGAACCTACCCATGATCTCTGGACTCGCTCTCTCCAAAGAGATGTCTCCTAAGACTGATTTGGAAAGAGCTCGCATGCAAGGGATACCCTATGCTTCGGCAGTAGGCTCTATCATGTATGCAATGCTATGTACCATACCCGATGTAGTATACTCACTAAGTGTAGTGAGTAGGTATCAAGCAGATCCAGGAGAGACTCACTGGATAGCTGTGAAGAACATTCTCAAGTAGTTGCGAAGGACAAAAGAGATGTTCTTGGTGTATGGTAACGGAGAACTCCAGGTGGAGTCCTTTACCGATTCGAGCTACCAAAGTGATAAGGACGACTCTAAGTCGCACTCGAGTTTTCTCTTTACCCTCAATGGAGAGGCGGTGTGTTGGACGAGTTCCAAACAGGATACCGTTGCAGACTCGACGATGGAGGCTGAATACATCGCTGCCAACGATGCTGCCAAAGAGGCTTTCTGGATAAAAAAGTTCATTAGTGAACTTGATGTGGTTACATCTATTGAGCATCCAATACATTTGTATGTCGATAACAATGGAGCTGTGGCTTTAGCCAAGGAACCCAGGTCCCATCAGAAGTCCAGACATATTGTAAGGCGGTATCACCTGATCAGGGAGATACTTGATCGCCGGGAGATCTAGGTCAGGAGAGTTGATACGAAGGACAACACTGTGGATCAACTCACGAAGGCCATTCCCCAGATACAGTTTGAGAGATTATTCGGGATGCTAGGTATGAGATACTACAACAGCTAGTCTTAGTGCAAGTGGGAGATTGATAGTTAAGTATATACCCTAGAGGCCATTGTTGTACATATGATGTATATTATAAGGGATGCTTGGATATATATAGAGAGGACTTTCTTGCTCGTCATGATAGTATGCTATTTGGTTTCACTTTATCTTAACATGTTGATTTACTGTCTAACTCTCTCATGTTGATAAAGCCCTTAGGATATGTACTCGACTACTGGGACTCTGATGAGATCATACTAGTGGGGCCACGGTAGTCGATGAGTACATCCTATAACTGTTCCTAGTCGAGGGTGTGTCGAGACAGGGCATGGATACACCAGAGTAGACTAGCGTATACACATCTTGACCCATATGATGGGCGATAGATGATCCCATATCCATCGGTGTTTGACATCAAGGATGGTGTACGGGTGCTCAGTGGAGACTGGGTACACTGTACGGACTCGCCGAGAACTCCCAGATGGTGATATACCACACGTCAGATGACAGTTCTCCGGTGACACTGGTACAGGGTAGTTTGTAGACCCGAGATCGTCATAGAGTCTTGTGTGATTCACACTGTGCTTTGATTTCCACCTTACCACGTCCAAGAGGGAGTGCAAAACGGTGGCTTTTGGGTACAGTCCCGAATCACATGGAGGCAATGAGCGATAGGAGGGGATTCGTCTCTCCCGGTATAGGGAGTTAATGTTGTGCTGTGTTCGATTGGCTATAACTGGAAGTCCCTGGCCAGGGAGGATATAGAGCACTACTGGTAAGTGTTATCAGTAGGTTCTCGACCTATTATGAGCCTCACATCGACACGACTTATCGGTTACTAAGGTCTAACTTATACCACCCCTAGACTAGATATGCAACATATGAGTCAAAGAGACCGGACTGTACGGGAGTGTCACTGATTGGATTCACAGGAGAATGTACAGGCTTGCTTGTTGATCTTCTGATCGCTCAATACCTAGTTGGCTGTTACGTTTAGCTGACCGCTTGCAGCCTGTGGGTGTTTGATATGATCATCACCTGCTACCGGTGTATTGACGATTCTTTAGAGTCCTACACAGAGGTTTCTTGACTCAGGAAAAATGGAGTAGGGGCATATATGTGATATGTGTACGACCGAGGATAATGCGATATGAGATACCGTATTATATTCTCGCGATAATTTGATATGAGCCGGATCATCGGATCAAGTGTTGATTCGATGAATCGGTACGTGATATATTAATCGATTATATTCGATATAGCCGGATTGTCGGATCAAGTGTTGATTCGATAATTTAATGTATAATAATATATATGATATATTGCATTACATTATCTAATATTGGCTCTCTTTATTATTTCATTTTCTTACCGGATAATACATTGATATAAATGTGATATATGTTAATTGTATTATTTTCTTTTGTTACAAATATATAATATATATGTGATATATATTATTGTAACATGATATGATTACTAATACAACTTGTTTAGTGGAGATTAAACAAGGTTAGGGTTTGATTTGGGTTAGTTCATTCATGGACCTTCTAGAAGGTTTTCTTTTGTTTCTTGCAAAGATATTTTTGTGAGATATTTGTAAACCCAAAACACACCCTTAACCCTAGTTAATTCTCTACATGAGTTAGCCTTTTCATAGTTGACCATGGTTACATTATTAATCATATATCATTTCATTATTCATCACAAAAGGATTTATCCATTATTTTTCTTCTTCTTCTTCAACCTTGAGCTTTGAGAAAGCTTTCTAGATTTTCATTTTGTGATGATTAAAAGTGAGAATTTGATTTAAAAAGAGAGCACAAATACTACTCCATCATTCTCATCTAATCTAGGCAATTAGATTAGGATGTTCACCTCATTAGAGAGAGATAGCTTGAGTTATAGAAATTTCGAGGTAGATCATCAGAGAAAAGGAAGACTACAAGTTAGCATGGATCGTTCGAGTTGTAGAGCCTCTCTTGAGTCCAGGAGATCGTGGATCGCGGAGAAGGGACTTCTACTCGGAGCTTATGAAGCGAAGGTGCGGACTACAAAGGTTGTAATCCCTCACTCTTAGTTGTAAAGATGTTTACTTGCATGTTAAGCACTAATAATCTAGCAAAGATCCCGGCTTTGGGTTGTTTCGGCACGTCCAAATTTTTAATCGAGCATGGTTGATGCCTTATAGACCCTTGTAAGACTGCCCAGGAACCCTACACTATTGCTTCTCCTTCAGGTGTTCTTGTAGTTGAGAACTGGTGTTCGGTCAGTCCTACCTCCTGGGTACTAGATATCGGATCAGGATCTCATAGCTGTAATTTATTATAGGGACTGAGTAAAAGTTGGATGGTTGGACCTGGTGATATGTCCCTCAGAGTAGGGAACGGAGCACAAGTTAATGCTGCAGCCGTCGGTGAATATCACCTAGTATTGGTAAACGGTGGCAATCCTATGATTTTGAACAATTGCTATTATGTATCTTCCCTGGTTTGCAACATCATATCAGTTTCTTTACTTGATAAAGATGGATATAACTTTGTTCTTGATAGAAATATCATGAACATCTACCTTTATAAGGTATTGGTTGCAGAAGGTATACTGTGTTATGGTATCTATGTTCTAAATCAGAACACGGTTCTCAATGTACAAAACACACGCAAGAGGAAGAGTTCAGATCCGAACGAATCCTACTTGTGGCATTGTAGACTTGGTCATATCGGAGAGAAAAGACTAAGTAAATTACATAAAGATGGACTCTTGAATACGTTCGAATTTTCATCTTATGAAACTTGTCAGTCTTGTCTCAAAGGAAAGATGACCAAATCTCCGTTCACCGGACACAGAGAAAGAGCAGCAGAGCTCTTGGGACTTATACACAATGTTGTATGTGGTCCAATGTCTATACATGCAAGGGGTAGGTTCTCTTACTTCATCACATTCACTGACGATCTATCTAGATTCGGTTATGTGTATCTTATGAAACACAAATCTGAAGCTTTTGAGAAATTCAAAGAATTCAGAAAGGAGGTAAAGAACCAGATTGGCAAAAGTATTAAGATCTTCCGATCTGATAGAGGGAGGGAGTACTTAAGTACGGAATTCAGGGACTTTCTGAAATAGAATGGTATTCTCTCCCAGCTTACTCCTCCATATACACCACAGCACAACGGTGTATCGGAGCGGAGAAACCGTACCCTATTAGATATGGTTCGCTCCATGATGAGTAATGCCGAATTGCCTCTTTCATTCTGGGGGCTTGCGCTTGAAACAGCAGCGTATCTGTTGAATCACGTTTCTTCTAAATCTGTGCCTAAGACTCCATATGAAATATAGAGTAATAAATGACCATGTCTTAAAAGGGTTAAGATATGGGGTTGTCCAGCCTATGTGAAAAACCAGAATCCGGACAAACTTGAGGCACGGTCAGTTTTATGTAAGTTTATGTAAGTCTACGGTAGCGCCCCGTCTGTCAATCCGAGGCCAAACGCGGAACAAAAACTTTTATAAACTGGCGCTAACGGAGTCTTTTACCAGGATCATTCCATTAACCCAATACTAGCAACTACAAAGAAGTTAAAATGGCTATACCGATCGATCCATATCCATCGGTCTTTAGCCACCATCCAAAGCTCCTCGCGGCTTCTCTGAAGAAGTTCGCTCTTTGATCTCGCTCTTCGAAATGGCACCACGTCAAAGAATCTTTATACGGGCTCCCGCATCAAACCGAAGCAACTCGGACATGAAGTTTGCTAGCCGACATGTCCAAAGTGAAGTAGAGATAGGTGTGATTACTTTGTCTCATAACATCCATTGATTCTCAACACATGAGATGGTATGGATGGAGGTTGAAGAAGATGCCATTGATGAAGAAGTTGTGAGCATAAGAAAAACTAGTGAAGAAGAAGAAGCTTGCTTATTATGTGGGATAAATTGTGAGAGCTCTAGATAAATCAAAAACAAAACCCAAGCCATCACATGGACGCCCTCTCTCTCTCTTCATATATTAATCCCACACAATAATCAATTAAAAGATTAGACATGGCACAAAAAAACACCATGAGTCACCATAAATGCACATGCCACATTTAATGCTCTTGATTAGGACTTGCACTCACAATTTCCACTTAATAAACATTAATCCAAATGTTTAAAACAATAAATAGAATGGCATCTTCTAAAGTAAACTCGTGACGGATCACAAGAATACCCCTCACCTGTATATACATACCCGCTGTAGGGTTCCTAGGCACACAAGTGAGGTCTCACAAGGCATCGATCATGCCAAATTAAAATTTTAACGGTGCCGAGAAACCCGACTACGGATCGTTTGCTAGAAATCTAGGCAAAAAAGCAAACTAGTTAACAATTAACTAAGAGATACGGAAATACAACCTTTGTAGATCCGTTCCTCCACCTCCACGGCTCCGAGATGAGGTCCTCTCCACTGTCCAAATCAAATCCGGGCTTTAGCATCGACTTCATCGGAGAATAAGCGAGCTAGGTCGTCGATGTCCATGCCGAAGATGATCTACGTCGAGGCATCGCTAGATCAAGCTCCACCTTCACCAAACCATGATGACTTGTGAAGGAAACACACTCTACTACTTGGCAAGAGGTAGAGGATGAAGAAATAGGAGGTGGTTAGACTTTAGAATTGGATTTCTCACTCATTTCCATCACTTGCCATTGATGGGGCAAGCTTTCTTCACTTGAAGAAAGGAAGAAGAAGAAGGAAATTGTTATGATAAGAATTATTTAAAATGAAAAGAATAATCCATTCTTATCATAAGTGAACCATGGTAAAGTGTAGAGAGCTAATCATGGTTAAAGGAATGGTTAGGGTCAAGCTAGAGACAAAATGGTCACTTAGTCAAAAGATCAAGAAGCTTCAACTAGAATCCAAAATTAGCAACCATTTCAATTCATTTTCTTTTATTCATTTATCATAAATAAATGGATAATTAAATAAGATAAATGAATAACAAATAATAAACCCTAACCATCATCTTAACCTTTGTTTAATTCTATACACGTAACCAAAAACCATGTATCATCAAACATGATACAAACATGTGCACAAAATCATATCGCATATTTAATGCGCACATCCGAGCGAGAAAATCCATTTAAAGTGAACCGATACTAGTTAATGCAAAGTAATATATCAAATATATAATTATACATCAAATAATTAAATCAACACTTGATTTAACGATCCGGTCATATCGCATATAACCGACTAGTATGCAATGCATCGGTTTATCGAATCAACCCTTGATTCGATAACTAGGGTATATCGCATATAACCTAATCGATACATTCATCGCGAGAATGAAATACGGTATCACATACACGCATTATTCTCGGTCCCGCACATATCTCATATGCGCTCCTATCTCGTTTCGCTTGAGCCAGGAAACCTCTGTGTAGGACTCTAAAGACTCGTCAATACGCCGGCAGCAGATGATGATCATATCAAGCATCCACAAGCCGCAAGCGGTCTGCTAAACGTAACGGCCACCCGGGTATTGAGCGATCTGAAGATTGACGAGCAAGCCCGCTCACACTCCAGTGAATCCGACCAGTAACACTACCGTACAGTCCGGTCTGATCGTCTGATATGCCGCATATCCCGCCTAGGGGTGGTAAACGTCAGACCCCAATAGCTTGATAAGTCGTGTCGATATGAGGTCTATAACTATTCGAGAAACTACTGGTAACTCTTACCAGTAAATCTCAGCAACCTTGGTCAGGGATTTCCTGTTATAGCCAATCGAACACAGCGCAACATCAACCCCCTATACCGGGAGAGACGAATCCCCTCCTATCGCTCATTGCCTCCATGTGACTCGGGACTGTACCCAAAAACCACCGTTTTGCACGCCCTCTTGGACCTGGTAAGATGGAAATCAAAGCACAGTGGAAACCACACAAGACTCTATGACGATCTCGGGTCAACAGACTACTCTGTACCAGTGTCACCAGAGAACTGCCATCTGACGTGAGGTATAATACCATCTGGGAGTTCTCGGCGAGTCCGTCCAGTGTACCCAGTCTCCACTGAGCACCCGTATAACATCTCTGATGTCAAACACTAATGGATATGGGATCATCCATCGCCCATCTGTATGGGTCGAGAAGGTACACGCTAGTTTACTCTGGTATATCGATGCCCTGTCTCGATACACCCACGACTAGGGACGTTGAAGGATGTACTTATAGACTACCATGTCCCCACTAGTATGATCCGCATCATAGTCCAGGTAGTCAAGTACACATCCTAAGGGCTTTACCAACATGTAACAGAAAGACAATCAGCATACACGTTAAGGTAAAGTGCAACCAGATAGCATGCTATCATGTCGAGCAAGAAAGTCCTCCCTATATATGTCCCAGCATCCACTACAATATACATCCTATGTACAGTAATGGCCTCTAGGGCATACATATAACTAACAATCTCCCACTTGCACTAGGGCCATCTGTAGCAGTGGTTTGAAGTATCTCATACTCAACCATCCCATAAAAGTCTCTCTCTGGGAACAGGCCTTTGTGAGTGGATCCGCTGTGTTGTCCTCTGAGCCTACTCTCCTAACCTCGATCTCCCTGGAGATCAACCATCTCCATGATCAAGTGATATTGCCATAGAATATGTATGGATCACTGATGGGACCGGCGTTCCTTGGCATAAGCCACAACTCCATTGTCTCACAATGGTAGGAACATAGTTCATCTCATGAACCAATATACACCCAAACAGCCTCTTTGGTAGCATCTTAAGTAGCGATGTATCATGCCTTTATCGTCTAGTATGTCACGGTATCTTGCTTGGAACTCTTCCAACATACCGTCCCTTTACTGAGGGTAAAGACAATGCCTGTGACTGACATTCAGTCGTCTTTATCACCCTGGAACACTTCCAGTGATTCTCCCCAGGATCGATTGATACCATCTCACTACAACTAGTGAGATTCCTAACATCCAATTAGATCTATCTCATAGATCCAAAACCCAGGATTTAGTAGGTATCACTTTGATCCTATGTAGAGAATCATTGTGATAAGCGGACATTGATCGAGCGTAGCATAGGAAACTCTTTTCCTATCAAGAGTATGTCATCCACGTACTCTACGAGGATCATCACCATACTCCCTGCTACCTTTTTGTTTATACAAGGTTCATCTACTATTTTGATGATGTCAACTTCTTTGACTAATTCATCAAAATAGATGTTCCAACTCCGCGATGCCTGCTTTATCCTATAAAGCATCTTGCATACGTTTCCGCTGCTCCCACTGTCTACGAAGCCCTCTTGCTGTGTACTTATAGACGCACTCTTCTAAAACATCATTTAGAAAAGCAGTCATGACACCCAACCACCAGATATCGTAGTCATGGTATGTAGCCGTGACAAGTAGGATCTGGATGGACTTAAGCATAACTACTTGAAAAGGTTTCATCATTATCCGTACCTGGTTAATGATGCAAACTTTTAACAAGTCTAGCTTTGAAAGTCTCAACTTTTCCATCTACACCAAGTAATCTTCTCAAGATATACTTGCTCTTGATGGGGATTTAACCCTTCAGATATAGCAACCAAAGTCCATACTTTGTTGGTGTATAAGGATTCCATCTCAGATCACTAAGCATCCAGCCATTCTGACAGAGTCTTACTCCTGATGGCCAGCTCGAAACTAGTTGGGTCATCATCTCATGATGCAATCCTCGCTCCCACTGTCATAGAGAAAACGAAGTATCTCTCAGGTGGGTGAGGAACCCTACTAGATCGGCGGAGAGGCTGAGGTTCGTTGGTAACTATTGAATCCTTTGGTTTTATCAAATCATCTGCTGTAGTTTGTATAGCTGGAACCTTTCCAGTTGTACATAACAGATCTTGCCTCGAGCTTGTCCGGATTTTGCTTTTCAGACATAGGCTGGACAACCCCAACTCTTAACTAACTTAAGACATGGGCTCTTCCCTTTCCATATCATATATGAAGTGGTAGGCAACTGATTTGGTTTGAACCTTATTCAATAGGTATGCATCTTCTTAAGTTCACAACTCCCAAAAAGGAAATAGGTGACTCAGTAATACTCATCAAAGAGCACACCATATCATATAGGGTGTGATTGCTCCGCCCCGATATACCATCGTGCCATGGTGTATACGGAGGAGTAATGCTGAGAGAGAATCTCATTCTCCTTTAGAATAGTCCAGGATTTCCGTGCTCAAGTATTCTCCTCCTTGATCAAAGGATATAATACTTATACCCGTATTGGTTCTCTACTTCTCGCTTATATTCTGTGAATATCTCAAAAGGCTCGGACTCATGTTTTAACAGGAACATATGACTGAAGCTTGAGAGATTATCAGAGAATGTAATGAAGTACAAAGAACCTGTCCTGGCATGTGTAGACAAGGGACCTACATACATCAACATGTATCATCCCAAGAGTTCACTAACTCTTTCTCTGTTTCCAGTAAACGGAGCTGTGGTCATCTTATCTTTGTGACATGACTGGCGAGCTTCACAAGATGTAAATTCAAACTGATTTAAATGTGCATCTAAATGCAACTCAGCCAGTCGGGTCGCATTGATATGACCTAGTCTACAATACCTCAAGAAGGATTCGTTCATTTCTGAACTCTTCCTCTTGTGTGTGTTCCGTATACTTAAGAAATGTAGTTTGATTTAGAACATCAATGCTTTTAGATAACGTGCCTGAAACGATCAACTTTTGATATAGGAAATGTTCAAAACATTATCCAACAACACAAAATTATATCCTTTCTTTACTAATAAAGAGAGAGATATGATTTTGTATATCAGGTTCGGTATCTAATAACATTCGTTCAGAATCAATGTATTGGTAATACAGGGTGACAGTGACCGACAGACTTGGCTGCAACTCTTGCACCGTTTTCTGCCTCATGAAACTTATCACCCGTTCTCAGTTCTCTACCTATCTGTAGCCCTATGTAACAGATTACATATCTGGGATCCTGATCTGGTATCACATACCCAGGACGTAAAGGACACTGAGAAATAGTTCTATATAATGAACACACCCGAAGATGATGCATCATCATGAACTCTCCTCATTTGGGCGGCACGGGAAATCTGGTATTCCCCAATTTCCTGCTCTGTCTTATAACAATTATAAGTTGGAGCGGGACCAATGTTCCCCAGCTCAGTATAACAAGCGGGTTCGGTCAATAATCCGTATTATTATCTTGATTAAGGCGTGATATGGTCGCTACCTGGAGAGAGAGAGAAGAAAACACTCAGTGTGCGCTCTTGCAAGAATAGATTGGTTTTAATTTTATCTAATCAGGATGGCTCCCACTGCTTTTTATCAAATCTTCCTTCAAACCCTAAAAGGAAAGACTAGCCGGGATTAATTACACACTACAAGTTCGCTAATCTTTCAGCCAGGCCAGTGTCGGTACTTTGAGGGAGGTCCCCCGTGCTTTCGCACGAACCTAATTAATGTAAACCTCGTTTTCCCAGAGGCGTAACCCCGTTGACACCTTTCTAGACACCTACTTGATCGGCTAATTGTAATGTATAAAACTCTCTCAGGAGTAACTCTTACTCGCAGCGGGTATCGGGATCCAACTATCTCATAGAAGGTATGCAATCTCATTGCAAATTTCAACACTTGAAATTCCCGATAATATTTTGCCCCTAGCGTCCTATGACCTTGACAGAGGTCAACAAACCATAGGCTGCTAGTCAAGTTCAACCCGTCATTTCCTGATTGAAGTAAACCCACCCGCACGACCCTTGACAGAGGTCAACAAGGTCGCACGACTACCCTAAATCAATCACATCATATGCTTATGCAGATAAGCACTAATCAGCTACCGCACACTACGCCTTGACAGAGGTCAACAAACGCAGCACGAATACTAACCAGTACATATCTGAAATGACGGAGGGCTACGACAGGTTTTTCTGAAAACCTATTGCGTAATGAACTTGATATCGTTGTAGGATCGAATGAATTTTAAAATGGAGTGTTTTTGAGGCTTTTCTAGTTTTGCTAAAGGAGTCACTCCCGGTGAAGGGATCGTCGGTCCTTTCCTCATCGAATGAGGTGCGGGATATATCATATATATCACTTTGCAAAGCAAAAACTCTTAAAAGCAATCAAAAGACAAACCGAGTGTGTAGCATCTGCCAGTTATTGCTAAAGGAGTCACTCCCGGTGAAGGGATCTCGGTCCTTTCCTCATCGAATAAGGTGCAAGATATATCACATATACCGCTGTACAAAGCAAGAACTGTAGCTACCTGTTTTATTTTGAAATTCGATTCTACAACATCTTAGGTTTCTTATCTTTCATTAATCACATTAATGAAGTCCCATCATTTAAATACCTAAACATCACAGATAGATATGACGTACACTTATGCCATCCGCATTCGCCTCAATGTCCCCTCATGCACCGTTAGGTTAGGTAACTAACGACAGAGCAGGGCAGGGCTAGCACGGGTGTAAAACATAAGTAACGTCTATATAATATATCATATATACTATATATTATATCCATCACAGAAACACATCACAGATATCGCAGCAGAATAAACATATGAAATATTGTATATACTAGGACGTCCGTGTTTTCAATACGAGCCAGTATAAAACACGGATTCCACGGTCGTGATGAATAGCCAAACCCACACCCCTAGACCCCTACGAGAGCGGCAAGCAACCCTACCAATTCTAGAGTTAGGAGACCCGGACTCGACTCCTCGAGTTGGTCTCCCACTGGACTCCAGAACCCGGTTACTTGTGCTCCCCTCCTTGGGTCTATCCTAGTGCAGAAAAGTAAATAATATACAAACGGTGACATCTTCCGCAACCTGGAAGTGCCCCAAAAAAAGAATATTACATACAAGTGTTTACATGAATGAAAATGAAAAACACTCATCTCACATAAAAAAAACCCTTGCTATTCAAACACGACGATCCAATATAACATATCCAGCAACACATAACATCACATGTCATCAACGTAAGTAAATATGCGCATCCCAATTGTCGTTGACATATAGCAACGAAACCGGCGATATCACATATTACACTTACGGTCACAGAAAAGAAAGTGTAAAACTACAACAGTTGGAATCCGCAACCTCCTCAGACATCGCATGCCTGACCAAATGAATTACTTAGACATCACATGCCTAACAATTATAAACCCCGCATTTTAGTCTCAAAATCGAAAACTCTTTTCAATATCAAGTCAGGCAATTCAACAAGATTCCCGACATCCTGATCGAATACTCGTCGCAAACTTCAGTAGACGGCCGCACCCCCGATACCGTCGACGAAGTGCACCAAGGCGGAACACCGCTACCGCGAGCACCCGGACGGATGCTTTCGGCGACGGGGTTCTCCTACAGTCACTTGGTCGGGGCTATGGAGTGAGGCTGTCTATTAAGTTTACCCGGCGAGTATCCGCGTACGCTACGTGATTGCGACGGACTTTTGATCACATCAAAATTCCGTGGCAACCGATCAAGTGAGACTAAACTGCTACGTTTATAACATTCATTCAGTTATCTCATAACTATTGTGAATTCCAATTATTGTATCCCATTCCAGATAAACAGAAAATGTTAAACTTTTCGATCGAACAATCGAACACCCAAGTTTTCCCGATACAGATCAACACATGAAACAAGTCTAACAACATTCCGTTCATGCCTCAGTACCAACGGTCCAGCCGTAGAAGGGTCAAGCCAACGCCTCACATGTGGCACGCCGTACTGCCCCAAACCCGAAGGTTCAAAGGGCAGTTCAAGACGGTCACATAATCGAGTTAAGGTTTGTTATCTTCTAGAGGGTCCATCGAGTTACTTGCACTACTTAGAACGTCGTTAAACTACGGAAAAATCCAACACTTGGAAATTTCCCGACAGGGGAAAAATTGGGTATTTATATCCGGTCGAACTTTTTAACATATTCTAAAATTTATCCGGAAAGCCAAATAGACAAAATTTGATACCCCGATCGAAACACCGAATCCCCAAAACAACTCCAGAAAAATCAACTCTTGAATAAAATTTTAAAAATACCCAGAGAACTCAGCACAGAAAACTAATAATTACTGTGTAAATTTTGGTCAACGTTGCAACAGTGTTGCCGCGGAACCGCCGCGCCACGTAGGCTAAGGCCGCGGTTCCGCGGTTGTTTGATGGAATTACGACCAAAATTTTTCATCGTAATTCTTAGAAAACCCTGCTTATTTTTCTGCATATTTTTAATTTGGAAAAATCCCAGTTTTCAGAAAAAGGACAGAGAGCTATTTTGGGTTCGTGTTTTCGGTTCGTCCGGGTTTCAAACTCCGTCGAGACTTCGCCTAAGGCTCTAGCTAGGCTCTGATACCACTGTAGGGTTCCTAGGCACACAAGTGAGGTCTTACAAGGCATCGATCATGCCAAATTAAAATTTTAACGGTGCCGAGAAACCCGACTACGGATCGTTTGCTAGAAATCTAGGCGAAAAAGCAAACTAGTTAACAATTAACTAAGAGATACGGAAATACAACCTTTGTAGATCCGGTCCTCCACCTCCACGGCTCCGAGATGAGGTCCTCTCCGCTGTCCAAATCAAATCCGGGCTCTAGCGTCGACTTCATCGGAGAATAAGCGAGCTAGGTCGTCGATGTCCATGCCGAAGATGATCTACGTCGAGGCATCGCTAGATCAAGCTCCACCTTCACCAAACCATGATGACTTGTGAAGGAAACACACTCTACTACTTGGCAAGAGGTAGAGGATGAAGAAATAGGAGGTGGTTAGACTTTAGAATTGGATTTCTCACTCATTTCCATCACTTGTCATTGATGGGGCAAGCTTTCTTCACTTGAAGAAAGGAAGAAGAAGAAGGAAATTGTTATGATAAGAATTATTTAAAATGAAAAGAATAATCCATTCTTATCATAAGTGAACCATGGTAAAGTGTAGAGAGCTAATCATGGTTAAAGGAATGGTTAGGGTCAAGCTAGAGACAAAATGGTCACTTAGTCAAAAGATCAAGAATCTTCAACTAGAATCCAAAATTAGCAACTATTTCATTTCATTTTCTTTTATTCATTTATCATAAATAAATGGATAATTAAGTAAGATAAATGAATAACAAATAATAAACCCTAACCATCATCTTAACCTTTGTTTAATTCTATACACTTAGCCAAAAAACATGTATCATCAAACATGATACAAACATGTGCACAAAATCATATCGCATATTTAATGCGCACATCCGAGCGAGAAAATCCATTTAAAGTGAACCGATACTAGTTAATGCAAAGTAATATATCAAATATATAATTATACATCGAATCATTAAATCAACACTTGATTTAACGATCCGGTCATATCGCATATAACCGACTAGTATGCAATGCATCGGTTTATCGAATCAACCCTTGATTCGATAACTAGGGTATATCGCATATAACCTAATCGATACATTCATCGCGAGAATGAAATACGGTATCACATACACGCATTATTCTCGGTCCCGCACATATCTCATATGCGCTCCTATCTCGTTTCGCTTGAGCCAGGAAACCTCTGTGTAGGACTCTAAAGACTCGTCAATACGCCGGCAGCAGATGATGATCATATCAAGCATCCACAAGCCGCAAGCGGTCTGCTAAACGTAACGGCCACCCGGGTATTGAGCGATCTGAAGATCGACGAGCAAGCCCGCTCACACTCCAGTGATTCCGACCAGTAACACTACCGTACAGTCCTGTCTGATCGTCTGATATGTCGCATATCCCGCCTAGGGGTGGTAAACGTCAGACCCCAATAGCTTGATAAGTCGTGTCGATATGAGGTCTATAACTATTCGAGAAATTACTGGTAACACTTACCAGTAAATCTCAGCAACCCTGGCCAGGGATTTCCTGTTATAGCCAATCGAACACAGCGCAACATCAACCCCCTATACCGGGAGAGACGAATCCCCTCCTATCGCTCATTGCCTCCATGTGACTCGGGACTGTACCCAAAAACCACCGTTTTGCATGCCCTCTTGGACGTGGTAAGATGGAAATCAAAGCACAGTGGGAACCACACAAGACTCTATGACGATCTCGGGTCAACAGACTACTCTGTACCAGTGTCACCAGAGAACTGCCATCTGACGTGAGGTATAATACCATCTGGGAGTTCTCGGCGAGTCCGTCCAGTGTACCCAGTCTCCACTGAGCACCCGTATAACATCTCTGATGTCAAACACCAATGGATATGGGATCATCCATCGCCCATCTGTATGGGTCGAGAAGGTACACGCTAGTCTACTCTGGTATATCGATGCCCTGTCTCGATACACCCACGGCTAGGGACGTTGAAGGATGTACTTATAGACTACCATGTCCCCACTAGTATGATCCGCATCATAGTCCAGGTAGTCAAGTACACATCCTAAGGGCTTTACCAACATGTAACAGAGAGACAATCAGCATACACGTTAAGGTAAAGTGCAACCAGATAGCATACTATCATGTCGAGCAAGAAAGTCCTCCCTATATATGTCCCAGCATCCACTACAATATACATCCTATGTACAGTAATGGCCTCTAGGGCATACATATAACTAACAACCCGCATTCGTATTCCGACTGAATACGAATATTTCGAGACGAAAGTAATCCAACAATCTAATACTAGGATCTGGCTTAAACCAAAGCCCACTAATATGGTCCGTCCGATCATGATCCGTGCACGAGTGCACGTATATGATCGAACCCTGCCATAAAACCATACGGCCTCTACAACGTTTCGCCCGAACTTGGGAAACTTTCTATGGGGGACTCTAAAGACTCGTTAATACGCCGGCAGTGGGTTTAACCACAAGCACGTCAGTGGCACTAGCTGTATGTAACGGCTGCCTATGTATTGAGCGAAAGGGAAGCTGACAAGCAAACTCATCCTGGAACCCTACTGAGCCTATCTGTGACAATCTCCGTACAGTCCGGTCTGTTCGTCTATGAGTATCGCATATCAGGCCTAGGCGGATGGTAAACGTCAGACCCCCAATAGCGGTATAAGTTGTGTCAGAGTGTAGCCCAGAACACCTTGAGAAACTACTGGAATACCCAACAATAAATATCACTTGCCTTGGCCAAGGAATTTGTGTAATGGCTCTCCAGACACAGCGCGATATCAACCCCCAATACTGGGACAGACGAATCCTATCTAACCGCCACTGCCTCCAAGTGCTTCGGGACTGCACCCAACTACTACCTGTTTTCACGACTCCTTTGAGCCGTGGTAGGGTAGCAATCAATGAACGGCAGGAACACACTTGAGGAAAAGTAGCAGTGTCAAGTCAACGGACAAAGCTATTCTCATGTCACCTGGGAACTGCTCTTGACGATAGGTATAGTACCAATCAGCAGGGCCCTGCGAGTCCGTCTGGTGTACTCATAACCCAATGAGCACATGTATACATCTTTGGTGAACCAACTGACACCAATGGCTTGTGAGACCAGCCACCGCCCCTCGTCGGGGTCTCGATTCGTATACACTAGTCTACTCATGGAGTATCGATGCGCAGTCTCGAAACTCCCATGACTAGGGACACTTTAAGGATGTACTTATAAACTACCCAACTCTTACGTATATGATCGCCATCATACTGCTGGTAGTCAAGCAAGAATCCTATGGTCTCTATCAACGTGTAATAGTGATCTGTAATGTTACCTGAAGCATGTACACGATGATAAAGACAAACCAGATAGCATACTATCATCTCGAGTAAGACTGTTCTACCGGTATAGGTCCTCCCTCAATCATTGCAATCACGTGCCTGCGATCCAATAATTGACTTTGATGGCACTATATCCAATAATCTCCTACTTGCATTTATGGCTAATTATTACGGTGTCGCATACTCACAGCCCTTGTGATACCGAACACCCAACTTCTCTACTAATCAGTTTCACAAAGCTCGATTGTGAAAACTATTGCTTTCGAGAAATAGCCATAGAGAGTGGATCCGCTCTGATGTTTCTTTCTATGTCTCTCTTTATCTCAAGTTCACGGAGAAAGCTATCTCCCGAATTGAGTAATACTTATCAAAGAATATGTCTGGATATCAGATGGGACCTAGTTCACAAATGAACTCCAAATCCAGAAAACTTCTTAAACTGTATCGTCAAATAAATTTAATCAGTATCCTGCACCATGCCTTCCTCAGTATCCTCTTGGACCACCTGTCCAAACTACTGCCCCTCGTCAGAGGGAAAACTATAACTCTGACAGTTACTCTGTCATCCAGGTCACCTTGGAAGCCTGGAATGAAAACTTCCTCTTAAAGGAGGCTGTCGTTATTATATCCCTAGAACATCCACTTATGTTCTAAAAATGCTTCTGAACGTTTCTCCAGGATTGGATTAATATATCAACTTATTGCAACTAGTGCAAAAACAACTTTTGGTGTGGTACTTGACATCTCATGATTGACTCAATCGCCAAAGCAAGTGATATGTCAATCATGCACATCCATCTCCCCTTTAGTCTGTAAGACATCTTCAGGGAGGGTGACTCCATCACCTGCAGGTACACTACCGTGCCAGGAGTCGTCCATTCTAAAATACCTTTAGAATTCGGTCTAAGTACCCGGATTGGGAAACTACCTAAATCTAGATCTAAAACCATAGATCTAGTAACCAGAATGCCTGATATAATACCCATATCCTATGTGAAGAAACCACTGTGTGACAACCACAGTATAACCGATCGTAGAATAGAAATTTCACTTCCTACAAAGTGTATGTCATCATAATACCATGACATACCACCCTACTACCTTCTTAACAGATCCATCTCCTATTCTGATGAAGTCAAAGCCCATGACAGTCACATCAAAAATAGATGATATATCTCCGCTATATTTGGTTTAGTCTATAAATAGACATAAGCTACTTGTCCACTATGCTTCCGCTGCTCCCATTGACTACAACCCTCTGGCAGAGTCATATACACGTGCACTTCTAAAGCTAGTTTAGAACGACGCTATACTCATCCTCCTGCTGGGTCTCATAGTTTAGAACAACAGTAGTATCAATTCTGGGTAAACAAGAACCTCCTTGTCACCGTCTTTGAGAATACCGAAGTACCTTTCGGGCGCCTGAGGTTACCCACCATATCTGCGGAGTGGCTAATGGAATATCAAACCTGATTGAATCTTTAGGTCATATTGAATTTTCAGTAATCGTTTGCGGTTCTGGAATCACTTCCAGTTCTACCATACTCCCACTACTGTTTTCTGAAAAAGTTCATTTTACTAAAACTGTGCCATGTCAAGAACAATATCATTATTGATCTTCCAGATGTGAGAAAATTAACCCTCGTCATAGCCTGGGTTAACCCACAATCTGCTATTACAGAAACTTGCCTTGAATTAACCAGAGTCTGGTTTTAAGCATAAGCCGGACAACTCCAAATACCTTAACATCGTTAAGATATGAACCATTCTATATACAAAATAGAAACAGAGGCACAGATTTAATTGGAACCAGATTCAAATCATGCAGCTGTTTCCAGTGCATGTTAACTAAATGGAGAGAGGCCGATCAGCATTACTCAACTTAGGAGTGCATCCAGATATGAGTAACCTGAAAGAGAAGCAAGTTCTCAAAACCATTACTATCAACTGAATACCAAACACAAGTATCTACTTCTTCAATCACCTTGAAGAATCCTGATACTTATAACACATAGTTCTCTACTTTATTCTTGTACCTATAACTTCTCAAAACTTGGACCTTGTATTTCTACGAAACACTTGTCTAAAACTTGAGAAGTCACAAGTAAACAGAATATAGTACGAGGATCAACCCTTTTGTCCTAATGGACACTGGACAATATACAATACTTTGTATAAGTCCCCTGAGTTGAATAACTCAAACCCTGTGCATCGTATTTTGAAAACTGTGCTATGGTTATGAAGAGTTACACCGTTGTTTAATGCTCTTTACCTAACCGTCAACTGATATAGGTAAATGTCATGGACATAAATTCAAAATGTTATATCTCTCTTTATAAAATAAACGTACAGATATATCAATTTGAAATTTGTTCATAACAACGGATATTCAAAACCAAATATTTGTCATCCGGTAAAAACCCAGGTGATTTCCTCAAATATCTCCAATCACAATGAATTCCGATATAATGAGGATGATCACCTAATTCCCAATAACTTACTCCCACTCATCATCTGTAAAACCATACAGATGTGAGAATCAAACCTGGTAAATATATACCATGGAGTAAGTATCTAATTAGGAAATCAATTTTTTATTAACAACGCATAGTGAAACTGAAACATGAAAATGTTCGAAGGGGTATCCGGGTATTCCTAGTAATGCCTCTTCCACTATCCAGATTCATGACTGCAACCGTATATTTCTTTTGCCATCTCTCCAAATCTCTTTATTTGTCTTTACTCATTACCTTTTATACAACATCGTTAGGCTAAATGGTTTTCTTTCTTCCCCACCGTTCGGCGCCAGCCTATGGTTTGGATGAAGACTATCCAATAAGCATAATAGGTGTACTCTCCTAATCCTAGGAGTACTCGCAACCTGAGAGAAGGTAAAAATAAAAGACAAATTAATAAAACTTATTCCTATTTCTCCTGAACCAGAATCCATCCTCGAACTTGAACAAGTTCCTTCGAGTTCGTATATAACCATACGATGGATTTATCCAATGGAAGTGGATGTTCGTAGTGATACGAGGTGTTCTGGAGAAATACAAGGGTGAAGTAGGAGTGGCGATGAAATAAGTGGTTTGGTCGTGAATGATAGCAGTCGCAATTTACTTTGCCCTCATTATAATCACTTTATTTGTCTTTACTTATTACCTTCTGTACACCACATTTAGGCTAATTGGTTTTCTTCATTCCGTAACTTTCGGTACCTTCCTATGGTTTGGAAGAAGACTATCCAAAAAGCGCAATAGGTGTGCTCTCTCCTAATCCTAGGAGCCCTCACAACCTGAGAGAAGGTAAAAGGAAAAGACAGCTGAATAATCCTATTCAATCTCTTCAGAACAAGAATCCATCCTCGAATCTGGAACAAATTCCTTTGAGTTCGTATGTAACTATACGATGGATTTATCTAATGGAAGTGGATGTTCGTAGTCATACGGGGTGTTCTGGAGAAATGCAAAGAGTAAAAGAAGGAGTGGCAATGATGTATGCAACTCAGACAATCCAAAAGCCAGTGTTTTAAGAAAGTTCAGTTAACATGGTTACAGAGTTATAGTCTAGGGTCGGGACATGGTCGCGGCCAAGAGAGAGAGAGAGAGAAAAGAAACACTGTGCGTGCACTCTAACCTAGATCAGAACGGTTAATCAATTTATCTAATCAGGTTGTCTCCCACTGTTTCCTTAAATTCTCCTCCTAACTTGAAAGAAGAATTAGTCGGGATCACCCGAGGAGTAAACCAGCTCATCAGTGGGAATTGGGATCCAAGTATAATTGCATGATAACGTGATGGAATCCACACGTTATCAAACTCCAGAAGGTATGCGCATGCCTGGAAAGTTTTAGTTTCTTTAGAAACACCCGATGTGATTTTTAACCCATGTTTTTATGACCTTGACGAAGGCCAACATATCATAAGTCACATGTCAAGTTCCACCCGTCACTATCCAGGTTAATTTGAACCCACCCATACATACCCTTGACGAAGACCAAAATAGTAGTACGATTGTCCCAAGCCAACGCATCTATCTATGCAACAGAAAAGTAACAAATAGCTACCATACACTAAGCCTTGACGAAGGCCAACATACATAGCATGAATAATAAGTGCTACCTGTCTGAAATGATGGAGGGCTACGAATAGTTTTTGGCGAAAAACCTTTAACGTAATGAACTTGATATCGTTGAAGGAACCGGATAGCTTTTTACAAAAATATAATGGCGAAAACCTTTGCTGAAGAGGTCACTCCCGGTGAAGGGATCTCGGCTCTTTCCCCGTAGAATGAGATGCAGGATATTCTAACTGAATACCGCGATGCAAAGCAAAAAGTAATCAACTATAGTGAAGTTATTAGCCTGACGTAAACTTCTGTCCAAGGGGTCACTCCCGGTGAAGGGATTTCGGTCCTTGCTTCGTCGAATGAGATGCTGGATATTCATAACCGAATACCTCTGTGCAAAATAAAAGAGAAATTCCTTGTAATAACAGCTTTTTGAAAATTGTTCCAACAACATCGAATATGTTTGTTTTCCTTGCATAGATCAGAAACAATGCAGTCCCATCAATTAATCACACCAATAAAGAACGAAAATATGATGTACGTATATGCCATCTGCGTTCGCCACTGGGTCCCGTCATCACCCGTTAGGTTACTTAACTAACGACAGAGCGGAGACTGGATTAGCGTGGATGAAAAACATATACAACATCTACTAGTATATATATAACAATATATAATAATCGCTACAGGCATCATAAATGCAACATCACAGAAAAGTAATAAGCATCACAGAACAATACAGATAATCTGGAAGCCCCGGGTTTTCTTTGAGCCGCAAGTGAAACCCGACGTTCCACTGGTCGTGTGGTTAGCCTGTGCAATGAAATCCTAGACCCCTACGAGTGCGGCAAGTTACCCGCCAAAACCTGAAGCGTGGCAGCCCCCTTCAGCAAAGTGAATGGACCACCCAGCACTTCACGGAATCCGGTAACTTGAGCACCCCACCTTGAGTCAACCTGTACCCCCTACGAGTGCGGCCAATAGCCCGCCAATTCTAGAGTGAAGCCCCTTCCGTCTCAAAGCCATGAGATGCGGGCCCGTTTCCTTCTAGAACCCGGCTATCCGTGCACTCCACCGAGGGGTAATCCTAGTACAGAAAAGAAAATATGTACAATGTGTACATCGACCTCAACCCGGTCGTGCCCCAAAAGAATAATATACAAACAGGCAGTGACGGAAGTCCACATGTCGGACGCTCGCCCCGCGATATCAAATGTACAAATAAAAATAAACTGTACTAACATTGCATCTAAGCTATCCACCACGACAAATCCGCAACATCACAGCACAACACAGAACATCAACGTGAATGCCACGTTTGCAAACCCGTCTAAAAGAAAATATAGCAATTAGACGAGTTGTACCACTCTAATTAAATTCACGGTCACAGATAGTAATGTAAGTACTGTGAACTAATGTATTTAAAATTATGATCGAGAAAACTTCCCAAAATGGCCCCCAAGTGCAAATCCCAGCACTTAAAGGAATTTGGGCCAAAACAAAATATTCCAGAAACCATAATTCCATATACAAGAAACACAGAAGAAAAATGGTGCACAGTTACCCTAAAACGTCGGCGGAACTGCGGCCAACCCTTAGATTATGCGGCGGTTCCGCAACGTTTTAGCAGGCTCAGTCGCCCAAATTTCATCTGTAGTCTTAAAAAACCCTGCACGATTTTCTGATACACTGAAAATGATTTTTCGACCACTTTAAAAATTCGGCAGAAACTTGAAGAATGGAATTGCGGTTTTAGAAAATTCGGTCGATTGATGTTTTAAACATGTTAGAACAAGCTAGTATAGGTTAATGGCGTGGCTCTGGTACCATGTAAGTCTACGGTAGAGCCCCGGCCGTTAATTCGAGGCCAAACGTGGAACAAAAACTCTTTTAAACTGGCGCTAATGCGGTCTTTCACCTGGATCGTTCCATTAACCCAATACTAGCAACTACAAAGAAGTTAGAATGGCTATACCGATCGATCCGTGTCCTTCGGTCTTTACCCACCATCTTAAGCTATTCGCGGCTTCTCCGACGAAGCTCGCACTCCGATCTCGCTCATCGAAATGGCACCACGTCAAAGATTCTTTATACGGTCTCTCGCTTCAAACCGAAGCAACTCGGATATGAAGTTTGCTTGCCGATATGTCCAAGGTGAAGTAGAGATAGTTGTGATTACTTTTCATATAACATCCATTGATTCTCAACACATGAGATGGTATGGATGGAGGTTGAAGAAGAAGCCATTGATGAAGAAGTTGTGAGCACAAGAAAAACTAGTGAAGAAGAAGAAACTTGCTTATTATGTGGGATAAATTGTGAGAGCTCTAGATAAATCAAAAACAAAACCCAAGCCATCACATGGCTGCCGTCTCTCTCTTCACATATCAATCCCACACAATAATCATTCAAGATATTAGACATGGCACAAAAAATAACACCATGGGTCACCACAAATGCACATGCCACATTTAATTCTCTTGATTAAGACTTGCACTCACAATTTCTACTTAATAAACATTAATCCAAATGTTTAAAACAATAAATAGAATGACATCTTCTAAAGTAAACTCGTGACGGATCACAAGAATACCCCTCGCCTGTATATATATACCCGCATTCGTATTCCGACTGAATACGAATACTTCGAGACTAAAGTAATCCAACAATCTAATACTAGGATCTGCTTTAAACCAAAGCCCACTAGTATGATCCGTCCGATCATGATCCGTGCATGAGTGCACGTATATGATCGAACCCTGCCATAAAACCATACAGCCTCTACAACGTTTCTCCTGAACTTGGAAAACTTTATATGGGGGACTCTAAAGACTCGTCAATTCACTGGCAGTGGGTTTAACCACAAGCACTTCAGTGGCACTAGCTGTACGTAACTGTAGCCCATGTATTGAGCTAAAGGGAAGCTGACGAGCGAACTCATCCTGGAACCCTACTGAGCCTATCTGTGACAATCTTCATACAGACCAGTCTGTTCGTCTATGAGTATCGCATATCAGGCCTAGGGGGATGGTAAACGTGACACCCCCAATAGCCGTATAAGTCGTGTCGGAGTGTAGCTCAGAACACCTTGAGAAACTACTGGAATACCTACCAGTAAATCACACTTGCCTTGGCCAAGGACTTTGTGTAATGGCTCTCCAGACACATCGCGATATCAACCCCCGATACCGGGAGAGACGAATCCTTTCTAACCGCCATTGCCTCCAAGTGCTTCGGGATTGCACCTAACTACTACCTATTTGCACGACTCCTTTTAGTCGGGGTAGGGTAGCAATCAAAGAACAGTGAGAACACACTTGAGGCAAAGTAGCAGTGTCAAGTCAACGGACTAAGTTGTACTCATGTCACCTGGGAACTGCTCCTGACGATAGGTATAGTACCAATCAGCAGTGCCTCTGCGAGTCCGTCCGGTGTACTCATAACCCAATGAGCATATGTATACATCTCAGGTGAACCAACTGACACCAATGGCTTGTGAGACCAGCCACCGACCCTCTTCAGGGTCTCGATTCGTATACACTAGTCTACTCATGGAGTATTGATGCCCAGTCTCGAAACTCCCACGACTAGGACACTTTAAGCATGTGCTTATAGACTACCCAACTCTCCTGTATATGATCGCCATCATACTGCTGGTAGTCAAGGAAGAATCCTATGGGCTCTATCAATGTGTAATAGTAATCTGTAATGTCACATGAAGCATATACACGATGATAAAGACAAACCAGATAGCATACCATCATCTCGAGTAAGAGTGTTCTACCGGTATAGGTCCTCTCTCAATCATTGCAATCACGTACCTGTGATCCAATAAATGACTTTGAGGGCACTATATCCAACATGTAGGATATCCTAGGCATTCGAATGGATATCTATTCTACCATGTCGATGAACAAAAGGTTTTTGTTTCTCGACACGCCACCTTTCTTGAAAGGTTGTTTCTTGAAAAAGAAATAAGTGGGGACACGGTAGAATTAGAAGAAATTCCAGAAGGACAAACTATAACTGAAGATTTGGTAGAACCTCTAGATTCAACTGTCCCAGACGAACCTCAACCACTCCGCAGATCTGGTAGGATTTCTCATCCGCCCGAGAGATACTACGGTTTTCTCATAGACGGGGATCGAGAGGATTGCATCTTGGAAGAAGATGATCCTACTAGTTACGGGCAGGCCATTATCAACAAGGACTCTGATAAGTGGCTGGATGCTATGCGATCCGAAATGGAGTCCATATGCACCAATAAAGTGTGGATCTTAAATATTGGTCCACCAGGTGTAAAACCCATTGGATGCAAGTGGATCTACAAAAGGAAACTTGGTGTAGATAGGCATGTGGAAACCTATAAGGCTTGACTCGTTGCTAAAGGTTTTCGTCAAAGACCAGGTGTGGACTATGACGAAACCTTTTCTCCAGTGGCTATGCTCAAATCCATTCGGACCCTACTTGCCATTGCTGCCTTCCATGATTATGAGATCTGGCAGATAGACGTAAAAACGGCTTTTCTAAATGGAAGTTTAGAAGAGTGCATTTATATGGATCAGCCGGAAGGTTTCGTAGGTAGTGGGAGCAGCGGGAAGGTGTGCAAGTTGCTTAAATCCATTTATGGATTAAAGAAGGCATCGCGGAGCTGGAACATCTGTTTTGATGAAACAGTCAAGCAATTTGACTTCATCAAGAACGAGGATGAGCCTTGTATTTATAAGAAGATTGTAGGACGAACTGTCATTTTCCTAGTCTTGTACGTGGACGACATTCTTTTGATTGGAAATGGCATTCTTATACTACAATCGGTTAAGCTGTTCTTATTACAAAGGTTCTCCATGAAGGACCTGGGTGATGCCTCGTACATTCTGGGGATTAACATCTACAGAGATAGATCCAAGAGATTACCGGGACTTTCACAGTCCATGTACATAGAGACCGTACTATGGAGATTTAGTATGGAAGATTCCAAGCGCGGTAACATACCCACATTGCACGAAATCACCCTCTCCAAGGAGATGTCTCCCAAGACTGACGAGGACAGGGTTCGCATGAGCATTATACCCTACGCTTCGGCGGTAGGATCTATAATGTATGCGATGTTATGTACAAGGCCAGATGTAGCTTATGCGCTAAGCGTGGTGAGCCGGTACCAGTCGAACCCAGGTGAGGACCACTGGACAACAGTAAAGAACATTCTCAAATACCTGAGAAGGACAAAGGAGATGTTCCTTGTTTACGGTAATGGAGACCTAAAGGTCAAGTCCTTTACCGATTCAAGCTTCCAGAGTGACAAGGATGACAGCAAGTCTGTCTCGGGTTTTGTATTTACCCTAAACGGAGGGGCGGTGTGTTGGAAGAGCTCCAAAAAGGATACCGTTGCAGACTCGATGATGGAGGCTGAATACATTGCTGCAAGCGATGCCGCAAAAGAAGCGGTATGGATGAAGAAGTTCATAGCTGAACTTCAAGTAGTTCCGTCCATTGTTGATCCGATACCTATGTATTGTGATAACAATGGGGCTATAGCTTTAGCGAATGAACCACGGTCCCATAAGAAATCCAGACACATCTTAAGGCGGTATCACCTGATTAGGGAGATCGTAGATCGCCAGGAGATCGAGATCCGGAGAATGGATACAAAAGAGAAAACGGCGGATCCATTTACAAAGGCACTCCCTCAAGCGCAGTTCGAGCGACTTTTTGAGATGTTAGGTATGCGGTATGCCAGCAGCTGGCCTTAGTGCAGACGTTGGGTATTCGGTACACCAATTACTGTCCTTTAGTGCAAGTGGGAGGTTGTTAGATATATATGCCCTAGAGGCCAGTATTGTATATGTATACATATGGATGCTAGGGATATGTATGTACAGGACAACCTTGCTCAGTTTTATAGTATATTATTTGACTTGTCTTTGTCAGGATATGTGTATTTATTTCTATTATTGTTATAGCTAGCTTGCACATATTGATAAAGACTCAATACGGTAGTATACTATTATGGTTTGTCTTTATCTTAATAAGGCATATGTCATACTCGGTATTACATATTGCGGTTACATGTTGATAAAGCCCGTAGGATCTTGCTTGACTACCTGCATTGTGATGGCGATCATACTTATGGGAGCAGGGTAGTCCATAAACACATCCTTAAATGGTCCTTAGTCGCATGAATATCGAGACTGGGCATTGATACTCCAGAGTAGACTAGTGTATACGTTTCTAGCCCCTTCGGGGGATGGTTGGTCCCGCAGCCATTGGTCTGATGCACCTAAGATCGTATACAGGTGCTCACTAGGTGTGAGTACACAGGACGGACATGCCGAGAACTTCCAGATGGTATTATACCTATCGTTAGATGGAAGTTCTCAGGTGACATGTGTACAGGTTAGTCTTCGGACCTGAGATCGGCAATTGTCTCGTGTGAGTTCCTACTGAGCTTTGATCAATACCCTACCACGGCTCTTCTGAGTCTTACAAACAGGTTTTGGTTCGGTACAGTCCCGAGCCACATGGAGGCAGTGAGCGATTGTTGGGGATTCTTCTCTCCCGGTATTGGGAGTTGATATCGCACAGTGATCGATTGGTCAGGACCATAAGACCTTGGCCAAGGCAGTTGGGATTTACTGATAGGTTGATCGGTAGTTTCCCGGTTTGGTACTGAGCCATATCAGCATGACTTATCGGGTTATTAGGGTCTAACGTTTACCACAGTCTAGACCTGGTATGCGATACTTTTTGACAAAAAGACCGGACTGTACGGATACTATCACAGATAGGCTCAGTAGGAGTTCAGACGAGTTTGCTCGTTGGCCTTCCTTTTCGACAGGTCCCTAGGTAGCCATTACATACAGCTAGTGCCGCTGATGTGCTTGTGGTTAAACCCATTGCCAGCATACCGCTGAGTCTTTAGGGTCCCACACAGAGGGTTTCCCTGCTTCGGGCGAAACGACATAGAGGCCATATGGTTTTACGGCAGGGTTCGATCACATACGTACACTTGTGCACGTATGATGTTCGGGCAGATAATACTAGCAGGATTTAGTTTAAGACAGATCCTAGTATTAGATTATCAGATTATTTAGTGTCTGCGTATTCGTATTTTTCAGAATACGGATACGGGTATGTATATACGGACGAGGGGTATTCTTGTAATTTTGGCAAGTGTTCTTCTAGAAGATGACACCTCATTTCTTATTTACTCTTTTTTATTAAATGAAGAAATGAGGTGGAGGATGAGTTGTTCATTTACATTAAATGAAGCATGGCCACTACATGACTCACTTAGTGGCTCATATGATAACTATTGAAGCATGCTTGATTTTATATTATTCTATGCTTCATAATTATCTAGGGTTGCCATTTTTCATTTCATTATCATCTCACACATTCTCTCCCCTCCAAGCTCTCATCTTCTTCCACTTACTCTTAAGTGTCTCATGAGTTGAGAATCCAAGTGTCTAAGAGACTAACTAATCCTTAATCATTCTCTACACACTCTAGTCTACTTAGATTAGCAAGCTAAGTATTCTAGTTACTTCAATTAGGAGGTAAGAGCTCGTAGTTGGCACTCTCGGGTGGATCGTCATTGACGCGAGAAGGCCGAAGTTCAAGCACGATCCATACTTTCCTCGAGGAGCTTAAGGAGACGATCAAAGACCTGAAGGACTTGGTTTTCTTAGGTATACTTTCTATCATAGTAGATAGAACCCATACATGCTAGTTAGTTTTATGGTAAGATCCGGTGTAGGTTTATTCTAGCGCCAAGTTTCAATTCGTAGAAAAAATTTTGTTCCGCATTTGGACACGGAAGTTACCTAGGGCGCTAGCGTAACCCTTCAATATAGGTGCCACGAAAGTGTACAAAACCAAGTGCAACGGTGTGCACAAAAGCATCTGTTAAGTGCAACGGGTGTGCCTGACAATAATATCAGGTGCATCTGACATGCATGAAGAATCTCGATTAAGTGCATCTGGTATGTAAAAAATCACTAATGGCTATAGTGCCCTCTAGGCAATTATCATAAACGCAGGCAGACGATTGCGATGACTGAGGGAGGACCTATGCCGGTGCAACAGTCTTACTCGAGATGATAGTATGCTATCTGATTTGACTTTATCATCATGTACATGTTGATAGAGCCCATAGAATTCTTGGTTGACTACCAGCATTATGATGGCGATCATATACGTGGGAGCTGGGGGTCTATAAGCACATTCTTAAATGTCCCTAGTAGTGGGAGTATCGAGACTGGGCATCGATACTCCAGTGTAGAATGGTGTATACTGATCGAGACCCTGACGAGGGGCGATGGAAAGGTCTCACAAGCCATTAGTGTTAGTTTGTTCACCTAAGATAGTATACAGGTGCTCATTGCATTATGAGTACACTGGACGTACTCGTCGGGAACCTGCTAGTTGGTATTATACCTATTGTCAGGTAGCAGTTCCTAGGTGACATGTGTACAGGTTAGTCTGTCGACCTGAGATCGTCATTTGTCTCATGTGAGTTCCCACTGTTCTTTGATTACTACCCAACTACGGCTCAAAGGGGTCGTGCAAACAAGTTTTAGTTGGATACAGTCCCGAGCTACATGGAGGCAGTGAGCGGATCTTCAGGGATTCGTCTCTCCCGGTGTTGGGGGTTGATGTCGCGCAGTGCACGGGTGGCCATCACCAGAAATCCTGGCCGGGGTAATCGAGAATTACCGATCTAGGATCGATAGTTTCTCAGGTGGTGATGGGTTACATAACGACACGAATTATCAGGTCAGTAGGGGTCTGACTTTATCTACCCCGTAGACTCGATATGCGATACTCTTAGACGAACAGACCGGAATGTACGGATATTGTCACTGTCAGGCTCTGTAGGGGTTTTGGATGTGTTTGCTCGTCTGCCTTCCTTTCGCTCAAAACCTGGGTAGCCGTTACATACAGCTAGTGCCACTGACGTGCTTGTGGTTAAACCCACTGCCAGCATATTGACGAGTCTTTAGAGCCCCAAACAGAGGGTTTTCACGGTTAAGGTGATATGGTATAAATGACGTATGTTGGTACATACAGGTGTCCAATTAAATATGTGTACAGGCTGCACAGATTTTAATCGGACGGTTGATAATACTAGCGGCTTAGGATTAAACCGGATTAATAAATCAGGTTTTGATTTAATAATTTATATATGTATTTATATTCTGGTATTATTGTTCACTATTCATTTTCTCTCTTGGCTATTCGTATTTTTGTACGAATACGCGTATATGTATTTCGATATGTTTACCAGGTTGTATTTCGTATTTATACGGAATAGTTTCTAGAAGATTTAACACCTCATTATTTGATTTTTCTTTATGGAAAAACATTTTGAGAAATTAGGTGGAGGGGTTCAGGTGGCATGAATAATGTGAGGCATGTAGAGAGGTAAGGGCATTGTTTGTTTATTGGAAAAAAGGGTTGAGATATTTTTTGGATGATTGCAAAAGGGTAGGCTGCCATCTCTTCTACATGGCTTGCTCTTTTCTTTTCTTCACTTGTTTTTTCCATTCTCATTCTCACTTGGAGACTTAGCCACTTTCTTTAGTTGCTCATGCCACTTGGTTTCCTCACCTCCTCTTCATCTTCTTGAGTTGCTCATGTAGCATTTGTGATGAGAGAAAATACTAAGTGGCACATTCCTACACCTTCACTCTCCATTGCTAGCAACCTTGGAGCGTCGGTTTCCTCGCTTTGCGAGGCTGAAGCTTGCGCCGTTTCCTTCAGGTGGATCATCATAGATGGAGGAAGACCGGCAACCAAACTCGATCCAGACGACCACCAGGAGCTTGGAATGAAGGTTGAAGACCAAAGGACACGGATCAACTCGGTATAACCATTCTAACTTCTTTATGTATGCTTGTTAGTATAGGGTTTAGGGTAGATCCGGGCATCAGGTAATGGTAGCGCCAGTTTAGAAAATTTTTGTTCTGCATTTGGCCACGGCTTGATGGTCGGGGCGCTGCCATAACCCAACATGGTATCAGAGCCAACCCGTAAACCCCTTACTAGCAGTTTTAGACAATGTTAAAGTATCGAAAATGAAACAACTCCGAAACAATACCCCGATGTATTCCAGTTTCTGTCGATTTTTCAGACTCTTCAAAAAAATTTTAAGCAACTGCAGAAGACTAGTTAGATGACCACTAGAACATACCCCAAATACGAGACACTTTCACCTTAACTGACCCGGCCACATTGACCAAAAACCCGTCCTGGCCAGTTTTGTGAGGAGGTTAGGACTTGAAATTTTGGGTGTGGTCTAGTCTACGGAATATTGGTTCAGTGGTCTTGCTAGATTAACCCAGTTTGGATATGGTTTTATCTAGTTGTTTGGGGCTATTCATGGTTATTCCGAAGTCGATATTTATAACATTGTTTAAAGTTTACAGTACTTACATTACTATCTGCGACCGTGAATGTCATTCGAGCGGTACAACTTGTCTAATTGCTATAATTCTTTTAGACAGATTTGTGAACGTGACATTTACGTTGATGTTCTGTGTTGTGATGTTGTTGTGGTTGAATCGTCGTGGTGGATACCTATGGTGCAATGGTAGTATAGTTTAGTTTCATTTGTAAATTTGATATTGTGGGGCGAGCGTCCGACATATGGACTGCCGTCACTGCCAGTTTGTATATTATTTATTTGGGGCACGACTGGGTTGAGGTCGATGTCACCCTTGTATATTTTTTCTTTTCTGTACTAGGATTACCCCGCGGTGGAGTGCATGAATAGCCGGGTTCTAGAAGGCAACGGGTCTGGATCTCATGGCGTTGAGACGAAAAGGACCTCACTCTAGAATTGGCGGGCTATTCGCCGCACACGTAGGGGGTATAGGTTGACCCATGGAGGGGTGCTCAAGTTACCGGATTACGTGAAATGCTGGGTGGCCCATTCACGTTGTTGAAGGGGGTTGCCTCACTTCTGGTTTTGGCGGGTAACTTGCCGAGCTCGTAGGGGTCTAGGTTTTCATTCCATAGGTTATCCACACGACAGGGGAACGCCGGGTCTCATTTGCGGCTCAAGTGAAACCCGGGGCTCCCAGATTATTCACCATTCTGTGTTTCTTCTCTAATGCTTCTGTGATGTTGCTTATATCATACCTGGGACGATTGTTATATATATTTAGATATATACTAGTAGATGTTGTATATGTTTTGCACCCGCGCTAGTCCAGTCCCCGCTCTGTCGTTAGTTAAGTAACCTAACGGATGATGTCGGGACCCAGTGGTGAATGCGGATGGCATATACGTACATCATATTTTTGTTCTTTTCTGGTGTGATTAATTGATGAGACTACATTGATTCTTATCAATGCAAGGATAAAACAAACTTATATGATGTTGTTGGAACCAAGTTTTTTTTTAAAACTGACATTACAGACGTTCTCTTTTGCTTTGCACAGTGGTGTTCGGTTATGAATATCCAGCACCTCAGTCAACGAGGCATGGGCCGAGATCCCTTCATCGGGAGTGACCACGTAGGCAGAAGTTTGTGTCAACGTAATAAATTTACTATAGTCAATTCTTTTGCTTTGGAGAGTGGTATTCAATTTGGAATATCCTGCACCTCATTCGACGAGGAAAGAGCCGAGATCCCTTCACCGGGAGTGACCTCTTTAGCAAAGGTCTTTCGCCACTATATATTTGTAAAACCACTCGGTTCCTTCAACGTTATCAAGTTCATTACGTTAATGGTTTTTCGCCAAAAACCAGTCGTAACCCTCCGTCATTTCAATTAGGCATCTTTTAGTATTCGTGCTATGTACACTGGTCTCTATCAAGGCATAGTGTACGGTAGCTGTGTGATATGTGTATGTAGCATGGATATGCGATTATCTAGGACAGCCGCATAGTCACGCTGGTCTCTATCAAGGGCTTGTGCTGGTGGGTTTAGATCAATCTTGGATAATGATGGGTTGAACTTGACTAGCGACTTATGGCATGTTGGTCTCTATCAAGGCCATGAAGTCGTTAGGGGTAAAAATCACATCGGGAGTTTCAAACAAACAGGAAACATGCCAGGCTTGCGCATACCTTCTGGAGAGTGGTGACTTGAGTGGCTTCCATCAAGTTATTATGTGATGATAGTTCGATCCCGATTCCCACTGATGAGTAGGATTACTCCTCGGGTGATTTTAGATGATCCCGACTAATTCTCTTTTTGGGTTTGGAAGAGAATTCGAGGAAACAATAGGAGCCATCCTGATTAGATAAAGTGATTAACCATTCTGATTTAGGTTAGAGTGCACGCTGAGTGTTTCTTTTCTCTCTCTCTCTTTGGCAGCGACCATGGCCCGACCCTTGACTAAAACTCATGAACCAAGTTAACCGAACCTTCTTAAAACACTTTGGCTTTTGGAATGTCACGTAGTCGCAAAATATCCTTGCCAGTTCTATCCACCTTTGCATTTCTCCAGAACACCCCGTATCACTACGAACATCCACTCCTATTGGATAAATCCATCGTATAGTTATATACGAACTTGAAGGAACTTGTTGCAGATTCGAGGATGGATTCTGGTTCTGGAGAGATTGAATAAGATTATTCGGTTGGATTTTCTCTTTACCTTCTCTCAGGTTGCAAAGGCTCCTAGGATTCGGAGAGGGTACACCTATTGAGCTTATTAGATAGTCTTCCTCCAGACCATAGACAGGTGCCGAAAGGTAGGGTAGGAACAAAACCAATTAGCCTAAAAATGGTGTACAGAAGGTAATAAGTAAAAGCATAT
Source organism: Agapanthus africanus (assembly GCA_030015575.1). NCBI lineage: Eukaryota > Viridiplantae > Streptophyta > Magnoliopsida > Asparagales > Amaryllidaceae > Agapanthus > Agapanthus africanus. The sequence goes on along the minus strand of CM057345.1, from coordinate 249,137,557 downwards.
AAAGGGATTAGAATAATGGCAAAAAAAATTGCGACAACTATCATTCACGACAAAACAGTGTATATCCCTGCCACTGCCACATCCACTTTGGATTTCTCCAGAACACTCCGTATCACTATAGATATCCACTCATATTGGACATGCCATCGTATAGTTACATACGAACTTGAATGAATTCGTTCCAGATTCGAGGATGGCTTCCGGTTCAGGAGAAATAGAATAGGATTATTCAGGTGTCGTTTCCCATTACCTTCTCTCAGGTTGCGAGGGCACCTGGCATAAGGAGTGTACACCTATTACGCTTATTGGATAGTCTTCTTCCAAACCTTAGGCTGGTACCGAAGGGTAGGGAAGGAAGAAAACCAATTACCCTAAAGAATGTGTACAGAAGGTAATAAGCAAAGACATAATAAAGGGATTGGAGTGAGGGCATGGAACTATACGGTTACAGTCATGAATCAGGATAGTGGAAGAGGCGTTACTAGGAATACCAGTTAACCCTTTTGAAACATTTTCATGTTTCAGTTTCACTGTGCGATATTAATTGAAAACTGTTTTCCCAATTGGAATCTAACTCCGGGTTATGTATTTACCAGATTCGTTTCTCACATCTGTATAGTGTTACAGATGGTGAGTGGGAGTAAGATATTGGGAATTAGGTGATTATATCCTCATTATATCGGAATTCGTTGTAATTTGTGATATTTGAGGAAATCACCTGCGTTTTTTCCCGTATGGCAAATATTTGGTTTTGAATATCCGTTGTTATGCACTAATTTCAAACCAATATATCTGTACGTTTATTTTATAAAGTGAGATATAACTTCTTAAAATTATGTCTATGACATTTACCTATATCGGTTAGTGATTAGGTAAGGTGCATTCAATAGCGGTGTAATTCTTCTTAACCATAGTACTGTTTTCAACCTACGACGGACAAGATTTGAGTTATTAAACTCAGGGGACTTATACAAAGTATTGTACGTTGTCTAGTGTCCATTAGGACAAAGGGGTTGGTACTCATACTATATTCTGTTTACTCATGACTTCTCCAGTTCTAGACAAATATTTCGTTGAAATACAAGGTCCAGATTTTGAGAAGTTATAGGTGTAAGAATAAAGTAGAGAACCATTTGTTGGAAGTATCAGGATTCTTCGAAGTAGTCGAAGATGTAGATACTTGTGTTTGGTATTCCATTGATAGTAATGATTTTAAGAACTTACTTCTCTTTCAGATTACTCATACATGGAAGTACTCCTAGATGAGTAATGTTGATTGGCATCTTTCCATTTGGTTGATATGCACTGGAGACAGCTGCATGATTTTGAATCTGGTTCCAATTAAATTTGTGCTTTTGTTTGTATATTGGATAAATATAGAATCAATTTATATCTTAACGATGTTAAGGTATAGGGAGTTGTCCGGCTGATACTTAAAACCAGAATCCGGATAAACTCAAGGCACGTTTCAGTAATGGTAGTTTGTGGGTTATCCCGAGGTTTGACGAGGGTTAACTTTCTACCATCAGGAAGATCAGTAGTGATATTTTTCTTGACTCGCAACGGTTTTAGTAAAATGTATTTTTTCAGAAAATTCAAGTGGGGTATGGTAGAACTGGAAGTGATTCCAGAAGCACAAACGATTACTGAAAATTTAATAGAACCTAAAGATTCAATTGGATTTCATGTTCCATTAGCCACTCCGCAGATTTGGTGGGTAACCTCAGGCACCCGAGAGGTACTTCGGTCTTCTCAGAGACGGTGACAGGGAGATTCTTGTTTACCTAGACTTGTCATTGCTCCTATTCTAGACTATAAGACCCGGCAGAAGGATGAGAATAACGTCGTTCTAAACTAGTTTTAGAAGTGCGCGTGCATATGACTCTGCCATAGGGTTGTTGTAGCCGGTGGGAGTAGCGGAAGTATAGTGGGCAAGAAGCTTATGTTTATTTATAGACTAAAGCAGGTATAGCGGAAATAGATCATCTATTTTTTATAGGACAGTCATAGGTCTTGACCTCATCAGAATAGGATCTGGATCTGATAAGAAGGTAGTAGAGTGTGATGTCCTTGTATTTGGGATGACATGCACTTGATAGGAAGAGATATTCCTATACTACGATCGGTTATACTTTGGTTATCACAAAGTTGTTTCTCCACATAGGATATGGATATAATATTAGGATTTCTGGTTACTAGATCTAAATTTGGGAAGTATCCCAATCTGGGTACTTTGACATTATTCTAAAGGTATTTTAGAACGGTCGACTCCTGGCATGGTAGTGTACCTGTAGGTGATGGAGTCACCCTCTCTAAAGGATGTCTTTCAGACTAAAGGGGAGAGGGATTTGCATGATTGGCATATCACTTGCTTAGGCAATTGAGTCAATCATGACATGTCAAGTACAACACCAGATATTGTTTTTTCATTAGCTGCAATAAACATATATTAATCCAATCCTGGAGAAACGTTGGGAAGCAGTTTATGAACATAAGTGGATGTTCTAAGGATATGGTAATGGCAGCCTCCTTCGAGAGACGGTTATCATTCCATGCTTCCAAGGTGACCTGGTTGATAGAGTGATTGTCAGAGTTTTAGTTTTCCCTCTTTTGAGTGACAGTATGTTGGACAGGTGGTCCAAGAGGATACTGAGGAAAGGCATGGTGTAGGATACTGATTAAATTTAGTGGATGATACAGTCTAAGAAGTTTGCTGGATTTGGAATTCATTTATGAACTGGGTCCCATCAGATATCCAAACAAATTCTAAGACAGGTATTGCTCATTTCGAGAGATGGTTATTCTCCGCAAAGTTGAGCTATAAAGAGATACAGAAAGAAATATTAGAGCGGATCTACCCACTGAGGCTATTTCTCGAACACAATAGTTTCACAAACGAGATTTACGAAACTGATTAGTAGAGAAGTTGGGTGTTCGGTATCACACGGGCTGTGAGTATGCGACACCGCAATAATTAGCCTTAAGTGCAAGTGAGAGATTGTTGGCTATAGTGCCCTCAAGGAGATTATCGTAGTCGCAGGCAGGCGATTGCGATGATTGAGGGAGGACCTATACCGGTGCAGCAGTCTTACTCGAGATGATAGTATGCTATCTGGTTTGCCTTTATCATCATGTACATGTTGATAGAGCCCATAGGATTCTTTCTTGACTACCAGCATTATGATGGCGATCATATACGTGGGAGCTAGGGGTCTATAAGCACACCTTTAATTGTCCCAAGTCGTGGGAGTATCGAGACTGGGCATCGATACTCCAGTGTAGACTTGTGTATACTAATCAAGACCCTGACGAGGGGCGGTGGCAAGGTCTAACAAGCCATTGGTGTTAGTTTGTTCACCTAAGATAGTATACAGGTGCTCATTGCGTTATGAGTACACTGGATGGACTCGCCGAGAACCTGCTAGTTGGTATTATACCTATTGTCAGATAGCAGTTCCCAGGTGACATGTGTACAGGTTAGTCTGTCGACCTGAGATCATCATTTGTCTCGTGTGAGTTCCCACTGTGCTTTGATTACTACCCTACCACGGCTAAAAAAAGTCGTGCAAACAGGTTTTAGTTGGGTACAGTCCCGAGATACATGTAGGCAGTGAGCGGATTGTCGGAGATTCGTCTCTCCCGGTATTGGGGGTTGATGCCGCTCAGTGCACGGGTGGTCATCACTAGAAATCTTCGGCTGGGGTAATCGAGAATTACCGATCCAGGATCGATAGTTTCTCTGGTGGTGATGGGTAACATACCGACACGAAATATCACGTCAGTAGGGGTATGACTTTATCCACCCCCTAGACTCGATATGCGATACTCTTAGACGAACAGACCGGACTGTACCGATATTGTCACCGTCAGGCTCAGTAGGGGTTTTGGATGAGTTTGCTCATCGGCCTTCATTTCGCTCAATACCTGGGTAGCCGTTACGTACAGCTAGTGTCGCTGACGTGCTTGTGGTTAAACCCACTGCCAGCGTATTGATGAGTCTTTAGAGTCCCATACAGAGGGTTTTCACGGTTCAGGCGATATGGTATAGATGACGTATGTAGGTACATATAGGTGTCCGATTAAATATGTGTACAGGCTGCACAGACTTTAATCGGACGGTTGATAATACTAGCGTCATAGGATTAAGCCGGATTATTAAATCAGGTTTTGATTTAATAATTTATATATGTATTTATATTCTAGTATTATTGTTCACTATTCATTTTCTCTCTTGGCTATTCGTATTTTTGTACGAATACGCGTATATGTATTTTGATACGTATACCAGGTTGTATTCCGTATTTATACGGAATAGTTACTAGAAGATTTAACACCTCAATATTTGATTTTTCTTTTTGGAAAATCATTTTGAGAAATGAGGTGGAGGGGTGATGTGGCATGAACAATGCGAGTCATGTAGAGAGGTATGAGCATTGTTTTGTTTATTGGAAAAATGGGTTGAGATATTTTTTGGATGATTGCAAAGGGGGGGCTGCCATCTCTTCTACATGGCTTGCTCATTTCTTTTCTTCACTTGTTTTTTCCATTCTCATTCTCACTTTGAGACTTAGCCACTTTCTTTAGTTGCTCAGCCACTTGGTTTCCTCACCTCCTCTTCATCTTCTTGAGTTGCTCATGTAGCATTTATGAAGAGAGAAAATACGTAGTGACACATTCCTACACCTCCACTCTCCATTGCTAGCAATCTTGGAGTGTCGGTTCCCTCGCTTGGTGAGGCTGGAGCTTGCGCCGTTTCCCTCAGGTGGATCATCGTAGATGGAGGAAGACCGGCAACCAAACTCGATCCAGACGACCTCTAGGAGCTTGGAATGAAGGTTGAAGACCGAAGGACACGGATCAACTCGGTATAACCATTCTAACTTCTTTATGTATGTGTAACGTTTTCAAAATCGTTTAGGTGAAATTTCGGATAATCGGTAAAATAACCGGTATTTTCCGTAAAAACCAAGATATAAGTATTTTTTAATATAGACTTAAATATACCTATTCTAGCTTTATAATTGCTAGTATTTGGTATTTAATTGGTCACTTATGAATTCCTAGTTTACTAAAATATTTTCCGTAATTAATTATTTTAATTATTATTTTAAGTTTTCACTAATACGTTTAATTAGTGATAATTACAAATTAAAATGAGTTAATACAAGTTTTTGTGCATCATGACACATTAAACTAAAATGTAACATGTGGTATTTAAAATGAAATGGAATTGTTAAGAAGGTTAAAAAAAATATTTAAGGAAAGGCTTAAATAAAACAAATAAGATATAATTAAAGAGTTAGGATGTTGATGTGAGTATGGGATAAGGTTACCCCTCTTTTTCTCACACACTCACACCCCATTCCCACCTTGGCCAAACCCATGGGCAACCCCATCCCCCAATTTGTGCCCACTTCCAAAATTAGAAAATAAAATTAAAGGAGAAAGAAAAGAATAAAATAATGAAGGATGGTGTTTTATTAATGAGGTATGGGTCTTTCCTTGACTTGCTACACTCACCCCCACACACTCACTCACCTCACACCTCACTCCCTCCTAGCTCGGCCTACTGCAACAGCAGCCTCCCCCTTGCTTCTTCCTCATTTCTTGTGTTAAAAACCACAAAATTTCCATCAAAATCCAAAAATAAAACCTCACTAATTTCCTAATTAAATCCTTAACCATTTTCTTTGTTCAATCAAGCATCGATCAAGGAGCATGGAGGCCATTTTGGGAGGCTAGATTTGAAGTTTGGTCTCTTGATTTTGTGAGGTATAAATCTCAAATCAATGTTTAAATTGTTGGATAGTTACTTTGATCTAAGTTAATTAAGTCTAAATGTGATTCTAATTGTAGGATTTAGTTTGTGATGAAAAGGGTGTGGATCAAGTTAGGGTTTTGATCTTTGGTTTATGGTTGTGGTGAGTAGATTTGCATGTTATGTCATGCAAAAATCTAAGCTAGTTGCTATTACAAATTTCTATTTTTGAATTGTCCAAAATAAGCTATTTTGCAAACTATATTTTTAGAACTATGAAAATAAGTGAGATTAAAAATCTAGTAAATGTTTATGTGACCTAATTAAGATAATTGGTGAATATTGTGGCCATTAGAATTGTTAAAATATCAAGTTTTGTATTAAAATGGAATTTTTTTTGCTTACTAGATTTTCGAAAAAATAATTTTTAAACTGAGTTTGAGCTTTTGGTGAATTACAACCTATTTCATATTATAATTAGTTTTTTATGAATGTGCAAATTGATACGAGTGGATACTAGGATTAGTGGTTTTCACGTATTGTGACCCTAGTGGTGATTTGTGGCGTTGTCGCGGCGCGTTTCGTGCACCAAGTGTGTGCGCGTCGAGTTAATGCGCATGGTTGACTTGTATTGTTTGTTTCCGCGACTATTTATATTTATTCTCTTGTTTTCCTTGTGTACATTCCTAGGATCGGGTGCAGAGGTGTCGGACGTGGCGCGAAAATGACAGAGCTGAAATCAGATCAGATGAGCTGAGGCGTCCAGGTGAGTAGATATATATCGACGGGGGAAGTCGGGTGGATGGCGTATAAGACCCCCGCAAATTTCGTTGCACTTGAAGCGTTATATATATATATATATATATATATATATATGTATATATATATATATGTTTGTATGTTTGTATGAGATGTGTATGCTTAGCAAGAATTGCTTTAGATGACTTTGGGTTAGTGTTAGCGTATTTGGATGATAGTGCTTTAGTTAGTTTCTTAGTCACGAAGCATAGAGTATAGGTTTTACATACACACACCCGCACACACTTTATATGTTTTTGGTGTATATGATATATATATATATATACGTGTGTGTTGATGTGTTGTTATACACACACACACACACACGGAGGATGAGGATAGTAGGGGATACTTGGAGGTGAGTCAATATGATGGGGCTTGATGCCGTGAGATCGGTGATGTGATTTGGGTCGTGTTATGAGATACGCCATATTATATTAGCGGATTGTTGAGCAATGTGTTTTCACACACACACACACAGATATATATGATGGTATCAGTATGTACTAGACTTAGATCAGTACTCCGTTCATGATATTATGATAATGGCCATATGGATATTGAGGTATATGTGATAGGCGATCCGTATCCCGATTTTCGGATGCCGTACGATGAATTTACCGTATGAGATATAATTATGATAATAGATCCGCACTCTTGACTCGAGAATGTTTTATTATATATTTTATCGTATGTGACTCTATTGAGGTGGGATCACCGACTACTAGATATGTATATCGACTCAGACTTAGGTGGTTTTCCTTACCCTTCAGATTAGTCTCTTTGTTTTGTCATGTAGTTACTTAGTAGATGTTAGAATGGACTCGAGTCATACTTATTTCCAAAACTAACGAATTGTGAGTATTTTATAGACAGGCCGATGGATACTTCGGATATTTCAAAGGACGTACATTTTCTTAAAAACACCATAGCCCTATTTTCTAAACACCGCGATTCATGCTATTTGAAATGCCAAAATGGTATGACTCGTATTTAGAAACATATATTAGTATTTGCTGTGTTTACTATTCATTGCCCATGTATTTATGTTGTTATTATCGCAATGCATGCTTAAATGTGTTTTTATTGTTATTATGAAACCATGCTGTTAGGACACCAGCACCATTACCGATGATGCGTATGCTCCACGTACACTTGCTTGCCGGCTGACACACATCATCATCGGTAATTGCCATGATACGTGCACTTTTGAAATATTACTTCATTGATATCGCTTGTTAGCTGATAGTTCCGATATATCATTACTGCGCTAGTTTAGATATTGCATTCTTTATTAGATACACATGCATGTTTATATAATCATTTGTCATGCAATATTATAGGGCCAGTCCGGACTGCCGGAGCCGGGTATTCACTATTATTGATTCTTCATTTTTGGATTTCTGATTTTCCATGAGATTTCTGGATTTGGAGAAACCACAAGATTTTATAAACTCATTTTTCATTTTCAGAAGATAAAAAGTGCAGTTTTCTCATGATATGATGTGAGATATGAGTTTTCTCGACTCTTGAGCGATATCATACACCCGATTTGAGACGGAGGAGGAACAGTCTGTGGGTGCATGGTAGACCCGGTGCGGTATCCCGGGGCAAGATGGTCGCAGATGATGGCGTTGAGCCTGGCAGGGGAGCACTACCGACCGGTTATTTATGACGCGGCGGATATCCGGAGGATACCGACATAGTCGTGAGATTTGATGTTTGAGCCAGTTCGGATTGCCGAAGCCCAGGGGCCAGTCCGGATTGCCGGAGCCCGAGATATTGAGAAATTTGGATATATGTTTTGTGTCGATACTTGACACGGATTCTCTGTTGATTTCATTAATGATATTTCGGTTTTATACAGAAATCTCACTGAGACAGGAAAACAGTTTCCTCATTTAGATGTATTCTGTTTTCATGCATTCATACATCATATATATGATATGTTGTTAACTGAGGCAACGACACGAGCACTTGGTATTACACTTATGTATAGATGGTTACCCTTCCCATTATTATATGCTTCAGGCTATATTATTTTGAGGATATATTATCGTATGACCTAGGATTGAGTCATACATGCGATTTCTGCTCGGTGATGTTTTCTACTCACGAGTTAGAAACTCACCCCCGTTGTGCCACAGTTTCTTGCAGGTTATGCCGTACAGGTTTCGTTGCGGCTTGATGGCACTGCTTTCTTTCCGGGGGATTGCTTTGGTAGGTGGGTTCACTTGCATCGTGACCACCATTGTACCCTATTTATTTTCTGTGGTATCTAGTAACTCCATCAACCAGACTTGTATATTTTTATAGACTTAGAAGACCAGTGTATATTCTTTCGACCTTAGAGTCACGCACATTGTATTATTATTGGTTTTCTGGTTTTCTTGAGGATAATGGTTTTCTTTCTGAGTTTTGGATCCTCGCCCTTCGGCGTTGTATATTATATGTCTTGCGTGGTTGTATCCGCCAATTGGTGAAGAGCTAGCTCCCACTTAGGGATGCCTTTATTTTATGCATGTTTGTACCCGTTTGGGCCCAGTATTTACAAAGGAGACTCAGCCAAAATTTTCAGGAAAATACGATGTTGCTTTTAAATGTTTAATGCCATTTACTTTATTTAAACTACTTGCTTTAAATAAGTTTTCCTTCACTTCTTATTTAAAATGGTTTAGATTTCTGGGCTTTTGGCTTAATTGAATTAGGTGGGGTCCTATAGACTTCACATGATTCAAGTGCCAGTCACGTGCCATTTCGGGTCGTGACAAAGTTGGTATCAGAGTGCTAGGTTTAACCTTGGTTCGAGTCTATGTTTGATTATGCAGAGTCTAGGGCGTTTATATATTCGGAACCTAGGTTTGACCTTACGGAACTTAGACTTGATCGAGGGGGTATTAGACCCGAAATTTCGTCGCGTAGGTCGACCTTGGTTGATGGAGTAGGTGGCTTAAGTAGAGTGACGTACCGTGTGTATATTCCACGGCATACTTACGATACGCTACTCCGCTTAAGAAGCCTTATGATCTACATTTCTTTGCACAGTATTATATTCATTCTTATGATCTATCCTCATCGGTATCAGTTGGTGGTTTTTGTTACCATGATTGCACAGGCAGAGAGAGCTGCGGCTATAATTGCGGTCAACATGAGCTCGTCTTGGACGAGGACTGACCAGGGAGAAAATCCGGTGACACACGATTGCATATATGTGTCATTTTACTGTTGCTTTTCATGCCATGAGCGTTTGATGGATTGTTTTTACTAAGATTTCTCGAACGTGCAGATAAGCACCATAGGATTGGGCCACTGCTAGAGGCCGGCTAGAATGTGATGACCGTCAATGCACCATTATTCTTGATAATTAAGGCACTGTTCAGCGTGCGGATAAATGAGCCAGCTGTTTCTGCGAATGATGAGATATTTCCCCAAATGTTTGAACCTATTACAGCATGAGTAGTACTTAGAGAGGTGATAGAAGATCGCTAGTCACTCATGGATGAATGGTTAGGACATGTGGTTCGTTTGCATACCCCTATGCGAGGTCATCATATTGATTGATTTCAGGTAGAGAAGACTTCACACAGGCACGTTGTGAGTCGATAAAACGAACGAATGTCAGAAACCCATTTTTCCAAGTTTAAAGTATTCAGAAAAACATGCAAGTAATTTTGTGGACCCTCTAGAAGAATGAAACCCTAACTCGATATAATGACCATGGGAACGCCTTTGAACCTTAGAGTTTGCGGCAGTTCCGCGGTGCCATTAATGAGGCTTGGGTTTTCCCTTCTACGGTTGGTCCATAGGTACTGTGGCATGTACCAGATATTATTAAACTGTGCACGGGTGTTGAGCTCTCAGGAATTATGGGACTTTGATGAATCGATCGAAAAGTTAGACGTCGTCCAGATATCATATGATGGGATACTACACGAGAAGACTTCGACCTAGGATCGGATTTATTATACACACCCAGTAGGCCAGAGTTCGGCATCATCGATGAGACATGTTATGAGTGATCAAGATAGTTGGCCAGAAATCTTTAGAGGATGTGTCAGAGCGGAACTGTTTCCGTCGTCATTTCCATATTGGGCTATTGAGCCGAAGAGTTATGTAACTGGTAATTCGCAGTGAGAGACGAGAGCCTAAGGCCACAAGAAGCCGGACTATGAAAAGGAGGCAAGTAGATATCTTTCTCTGCTAGCTTTGGAGGCAACGACACCTTCTCGACTTAGAAGGAAGAGCATATTGACGACAGTGTTTATGATTTACGATTTGGTGATTTGAATATCACGTATCCGTCATTTTGGATTTCGGTAATTGGGCGATTTATCTGCGTGATTGAGATTTTGTGCACCACAGTTGCACTTGACTTCGATTTGATGTCGTTCGAGATGTTTGATTTTGATTTCATGCCTATGGCATGTATGTGATTTGACTTGTGCCTTCGGTGTAGTTTTTCCTGCATATTTAGTACTTTGATTCGATTTTGTGCACGCTGATGCACGTGGTTGTGAGATTATACCACGGTATACCTGTTTTGGATTGACGTATGTTGTATACCGTCGATTTCAAATGTGATATTCGATATTTTTTTCGTGCACCTTGTGCACTTGATTTGGATTCTTACGCATACTTGGCGCGCTTGATGCGATTTTGGTGCACACCAGATGTACTAAATCTGGATTCTTCGTGCATATCAGATGCACCTGATATTGTTGTCAGGCATACCAATTGCCTTTTGACAGGTGTTTTCGTGCACACCCATTGCACTTAGATTTTGGTTTCTGTGCACATGAATGGCACATTCATTGATTTCGATTTCTGTGCGCACCTGTCACGACTAAAATGTGGTACGTGACCGGCAGTTAAAACACGTGACATCTAAAGACGTCGACACGGTTCAAGTAAGCCGAAACCCGGAATCTAAACCCTTTTTAAAATTATTGGAGGTGGGTTTTAAAATAGTCATCCGATGAAATCAGTTTAAAAATAACATTTGAATTTAACTAAGTATGTTGAAAAGCATCTATGATGTTTTGAAATTTGACGTCACCTCCTTTACATTTTTTCGCAAAACCCGATACAACATAATAATAAAATAGCCTCCCAACGGAAGCTAGTCTTCACGTCCAAACGATAGAGCAACCAGCAATCTAAATCAGAAATCAACTCCAAAGGGTGCGACATCACCACACATAACTCTAAGTCTCGCTTATAAGTCAACAATATACCATTTCTAAGTTGATGGAGTTTCTACTAGATATAATAATATATGAATAATCAAGAGTAAGTATGATACAATAATAGCCCACTTACCAATCAATCCCTGAAAAGAATGTGTGCCCAAGCCGCTGATAATCCAAGCGGTAAAACCTGCAAGAAACTGTGGAACAACAGGGATGAGTTGCCAACTGGGTGAATAAAAGTACATCTAAAGGTAGAAATCGAAATGCATGACGATACCTAGATCATATGTGTAGTCCTATCATAATCTGTACCAATATACTATATGATATGCATATGTGCAATACTAACTATCATGCAATCCCAAGTATAATATCTCAATGTCATATGAGTCAAAATCATGAATCTATAGTTCGTGTTGGAATTCCTTTTTGTATATGAATGTCTGTACAAATATATGGAGGTACTGTCCCCCGGATCAATCCTGGTTGAATCCAATAAATAATATCTAACTGTGTACCTCATGATAATGATCATATCAATATATATATAGATGTCCAGTATCGACATTGAAATCCGAAATCTCACGTGTCCATCATCGACACGTATATGCAGATACCGTCGACACCATCTCAACAGATGATTGCCACCCGATATCCTGGTTACGATCAGTATCCACTGGAATTATGCCGTGCCCAATCGAACCACAGTCAGTATCCCCTGGAAATCTGCCGTGCTCATCTCAATCTCTGGTATCGAGTATCCTCGCTAGGCTCCCCGCCTACAACTGTGGCTATCCTGCCCCTCGGTCTCGACCGGGTCCACCATATATCCAACTGTATGCCCACCAAGTAAGTCTGGATAACATACAAATCCGCAACCGTATGACCTCCGACTCGGTACGAATATCAAAATCAGAAAACAAAAAACTCATGGTGGACGTTTACACATCATATCAAAAATATCAAGTGAGGAATAAGAAACCTGCATAAATTGTATTGATAATATTATATATATATATATATAACAGTGTCCCATACCACCTGTCATGACCCGAAATAGCACGTGACTGGCACTTGAATCATATAAAGTCTATAGGACCCTATCTAATTCAAGTAAGCCAAAAGCCCAGAAATCTAAAACCATTTTAAGGAGTAAATAAGGAAAACTAATTTTTATGAAGTAAGAAAAACTTGTTTTAAAAGCAAGGTTTTTAAATAAGTAAGCCGAATATGTATTTTTAAAATGCCTCATCTTTTCTGAAAATTTCGGCAGAGTTTCCTTTGTAAATACTGGCACCGAACGAGGTACAACAAGAATAATATATATAAAATGATAAAAGCCATCCCCAAGCGGGAGCTAGCTCTTCGTCAATCGACGGTCACAACCACGCAAGTAGTAAAATATACAACGCTGAAGGGCGAGAATCAAAACTCAAAATCAGTATGAAAACCATAATACTACAGCACGCGACTCTAAGGTCGAAATAATACATAACTGGTTTTCTATGTCTGAAACAATATACAAGTTTGGTTGATGGAATTACTAGATATAACTGAATAAATTAATACAAGGGTGGTCACGATGTGAGTGAACCCACCTACCAATGCAATTACCCAGAAAGGAAGCATTGTGCCAGAAAAGGCGCAATGGAACCTGTACGGCAAACCTGCAAGAACCGTGGCACAACGGGGGTGAGTTGCCAACTCGTGAATAGAAAACATCAGAGAGCAGAAATCGTATGTATGACACAATCCTAGGTCAATACGATCAAATATATATATAAAGCTCAAATGAATAAGTCTGAAGCATGATAAGATGGCAGTGTAACATCTATACAAGAGTGTAGTGCCAAGTGCTCGTGCCAGTGCCTCAGGTAATAACATATCATAAATATGAGGTATGATCAATGTAGTCAGTGTCAACTATATCAACTATATGTATGTATGTGTGTGTGTGGATCTCGTCCACGTGTCATCCAATGACAATAAGCATCATGGATGTAAATATCATAAACATATCCATGGAAGTATGAGGATGTAAATCAACATGTGTCGCTCGCGACATATCAAAATCATGGAATCTGAGTGTCAAGCATCGACACTCGGAAACAACATGAAACCTGTGCCTAGCATCGGCACGTAAGTCCTCATATACATAGGGCTCCGTCAGTCCAAATCAGCCCATCTCATCTCTCAAATCCGGTCGGTATCCTCCGGATATCCGCCGAGCCCAAATACTATCACCGGTATGTATTACTCCCGTATCAGGCTCACCGTCTTACATATACGAGTCTTCTTGCCCCGGGGTACCTCACCAGGTCCACCATGTACCCGCAGACAGTGCCTACCGCTCTCCTTGAATCGGGTTTCACATGCCACTCTCAGAACCGAGAAAACACATGGTGGACGGACTGAAATATAATCTCAAGGGTAACCGGGTTTTTAAAACAATACATAATCTCTTTTAAAATACCCACGGTTCCCAAATCCAGAAATATCATGGAAATGACATATCTCAATGCGTATAATCATAAAGCATGATGTATGAGACATGTAAAAGAAATCTAAGCATATCAGTATATCATGCAACATGGAATGGTAATATGCACATAATGAGGGAAACCGCTCTTTTAAAATGAATACAGTTTTAAAATACATCTTGCGGTTCTCAAATCTCCAAAATCAAGATAGAATCGTCTATGTATGTGCAAGTATGTATGTGTACAGAATGTATGTACACAAGTATGAATGTACAATAGGTATGTGCACAAGTATGAGTGTACAATAGGTATGCGCACAAGTATGAGTGTACAATATGTAAGTACACAAGTATACCATGTAAAGGCTCATACCCTGAATACAACAGTCCTACAGTGTAGTGACATGGCTATTATCGATGATGAAGTGTGTGAGCTGGCAAGCAGGTGTACGCGGAACATATGCATCATCGATAATGGTGCTGGTGTCCCATCAGCATGGTTTTTAATATAACAGTAAACATATTTAACATGCAATGCGATGCGAACAGCAAGAATATGCACCAAATTAATAATAAATGCAACAGTGCAGAACCTACATCAATGTATCTATGTTATACTGTTTTGCCATTTGAAAGAAGACGAATCGGGGTTTTAGGAAAATAAGGGCTACGGTGTTTTTAAGAAAAGATGCGTCTTTTGAAAATATCCGTAGAATCCCTTTGCCTGTCTTTAAAATACTCCCGATTCGTTAGTTTTTGAAATAGGTATAACATCGGCCTAGCCTAACATCTACTAAGCAAACTACAAATCTAAGTAAGCTTTAGCGAAGGAACCCAGGTCCCATCAGAAGTCCAGACACATCTTGAGGCGGTATCACCTGATGAGGGAGATTGTGGATCGCCAGGAGATCGAGGTACGGAGGGTTGCTACGGAAGATAACATTGCTGATCCATTCACGAAGGCCTTACCCCAGACTCAGTTCGAGCGGCTGATCGAGATGATAGGTCTTCGATACGCCAGTACATGGCCTTAGTGCAAGTGGGAGATTGTTAGTGTATATGTCCTAGAGGCCATTACTGTATCATACTAGTTTTTATATTACTTAATGGAAGCTTGAGATATTCACCATTGTATAGACAATCTTGCTAAAAATAGTAGTATGCTACTTGGTTTGTCTCTACTTCAATGTGTGTACATGTGTTTCTTTTAACATATCGTCTATACACATTAGTGGAGCCCTTAGGATCTTTGCTTGATTACCAGCGTTGTGATGGCAGTCACACTCGTAGGGGCTGGGTAATCCACAAGCACATCCTTATACAGGTCCCTAGTCGTAAGACTATCGAGACAGGGCATCGATACTTCGGAGTAGACTAGCGTATGCGCTTCTCATCCCAGCAGGGGAGACGGTCTGTCCCACAGCCGTCAGTACGTCGTATTAGAGATAGTATGCGGGTGGTCGTTAGGTTACGAGTACACTGGACAGGACTCGTCGGGAACTGATTGGTTGGTACTATACCTATCGTCAGTTATCAGTTCCCAGGTGACATGAGTACAGCTTAGTCCGCTGACTTGACACTGTCACTTCGCCTCGAGTGTGTTCCCACTGTACTTTGATTACTACCCTACCACGGCTCAAAGGAGTCGTGCAGGTAGTAGTTGGGTGCAGTCCCGAAGCACTTGGAGGCAGTGACGGTTAGATAGGATTCGTGTCTCCCGGTATTGGGAGTTGATATCGCGCTGTGTCAAGGAGAGCCATTACATACAGTCGTCCCCGTCCAGGGCAAGCGAGATACACTGGTAGGTTTCCAGTGTTATCTCATGGTGATCTGGGCTACACTCCGACACGACTTGTACCGCTATTAGGGGACTGACGTTTACCGTCCCCCTAAGCCCGCCATGCGATATTCTCAGACGAACAGACCGGACTGTACGGAGACTGTCACATTCAGGCTCAGTAGGAGTTCGGATGAGTTCACCTCGTCAGTCTTCTTATCGGCATCTATCTAGGGGCCGTTATGCATAGCTAGTGCCGCTTACGGTCTGTGGTTAAACCCACTGCCAGTGTAGTGTCGAGTCTTTAGAGTCCCACACAGAGAGCTATTCGCCTTTAGGCAAAAGAGAAGAGGTCGCATGGTTATGCGACAGGGTTCGGTCACATCCGCGCACTTGTGCATGTTTGGTGTCTGGAAAGTTATTACTAGCGGGCTTTGGTTTAAGCCGGATCCTAATATACGTTTTGGGATTGGTTTTATCTCGTTTGTATTCGTGTTCCTCGGAACGCGGATGCGGGTGTGTATGCACGATTGACAGAGACAGAGGCAGAGGATTCTCATTAGGGTTGTTGACTATTGACTTTTGCTAAACCCTAATGAGGATAAGAAATATGATTAATAATAATATTAATTAAGGATTATTGTGCCATGGTTGGGTTGAAAGGTTGACTTTGCTGACTTGTTGACTTTGTTGACCGGTTGACTAGGTTGGACTTGTTGACCATCATCATGACAATGGCTATCATTTCATGGATATGACTTTTGCTTGCTTGTTTGTTCACAAAATGCATTAAATGCATGAAATGATAATGCCATTGACATGAACCATCACAAGATGCTTAATTATTGTTATTATTATGATTATTTGGTGTTATGAGAGCATGGAGGTAAAAAGTCTTCTTCATTCTATCATTCTCATTCTCTCTCATCCTCAAAGCTGTCCTCTTCCTCTTGCTCTCTTTAGCTCATGGTTCTATTGTCTCATGAGTTGAGAAACAAGAACCATAGAGATAAAACCCAAAACACTTATC
Organism: Agapanthus africanus; assembly: GCA_030015575.1. Taxonomy (NCBI): domain Eukaryota; kingdom Viridiplantae; phylum Streptophyta; class Magnoliopsida; order Asparagales; family Amaryllidaceae; genus Agapanthus; species Agapanthus africanus. The sequence goes on along the minus strand of CM057345.1, from coordinate 249,120,526 downwards.
TACTCATCCTAGTGTATAAGGTCTAGCAAGCCAAGTATTCTAGTTTCCTCTAGATTGAGGTTGGAGCCAAAGGTAGAAGCTTTCGGGTGGATCCATCTTCGGCACAAGGAGACGACGAGGTGAGGCTGATCCGACCACCACAAGGAGTTGAACAGAAGGAGTTCAAGTTTAGGTATAACCCCTAACCTAGTAGCTAAACTCTTAGTAAGGTTGTCAGATAGTTTGTTTAACAAAGATCCATTTCTAGAGTCCATGTTACCCCCACCGTAAAAATCGTTTTACACCATTTTCGCAACCCCAAAGAACCGGGGATGGGTAACGTGGACTTACATATATTTATATATATAGATGTCCAGTATCGACATCGAAATCCGAAATCTCTCGTGTCCAGCATCGACATGTAAATGCAGACACCGTCGACACCATCTCAACAGATGATCGCCACTCGATATCCCTGGCTATGATCAGTATCCCCTGGATATCTTCTGTGCCCAATCGAACCCCAGTCAGTATCCCCTGGATATCTGCCGTGCTCATCTCAATCTCCGGTATCGAGTATACTCGCTAGGCTCCACGCCTACAACTGCGGCTATCCTGCCCCTCGGTCTCAACCGGGTCAACCATGTATCCAACTGTATGACCACCGACTCAGTCTGGAAAACATACAAATCCGCAACCGTATGACCCCCGACTCGGTTCGGATATCAAAATCAGAAAACACAAAACATATGGTGGACATTTACTCATCATATCAAAAATATCAAGTGAGGAATAAGAAACTTGCATAGATTGTATTGATGATATTATATATATATATATATAACAGTGTCCTATACCACCGATATATATCATCAGAAGTAAAATACCAGAAAATCCAAAGAATCAAAATACAACATTTATAGTACTAATAATCGTAATTTACAACAGGAATAAAGAAGACTACATAATTATATTACATAAATATTGATTTCAATTCTACTGTGTCATGGCATTACTAATGATGTGTAGTGTAGCATGCGCTTCTGTACTCGTGCAACATGGCAATCATTAGTATTTGTGCAAGTATTCTATGGCGTAACAACCTATTTATTTTAATACATATATAACAGCACGGTTCTACAGTGACATGGCTGTACCAATGAGGTGTAGTGTAACATATATTCTCGTGCTTGTGCAGCATTGTACTCATTGGTCTTTGTGCAGTGTTCTATCAGAGTGTGTGTAACGCAGAAAAGTATAATATGGACAATATAATGCAAACATATAAAGTAATCTAAACGTAACTATTGTAATTACTTGCTATGAGCTATACTATTAACTTTAGAAATGATCGAAACGTTAAGTTTGAAATTAGAAAGCTGCCCTAGATTTATGTCACGACCCGCAAGGTACGGAACGTGACTGGCACTTAAGTTACGAAACGTCTCAAGACGTCCGTAAAATAAGTAAGCCAAAGCGCAGAAATCAAAACAAAATAAGCAGAAGAGTGAAGGAAAACCAATCAATTGAAAGCGACTTTATCAAATAAGTCATATCAAGCCTTTTTAAAAGCAATTTTAATTTTTCCAAAATTTCGGCAGAGTCTCCTTTGTAAATACTGGCCCCCAAAATGGGTACAACAAGAATATATATGAATACAACAAATAAGGCATCCCCAAGCGGGAGCTAGCTCTTCGCCACAAGGCGGTCACAATTCCCACGCAATGTAAATCAGCAATGTGCATAATAAACATAAAAAGCACAAGTAAAACAGCATGCCGACTCAAGTGAGCTCGACCCTAAAATACAGCATAAAAAGACCACAAATCTCACAGTCTCATCTCTAGGTCAATATACAACAATACTGGTAGTTACAGTAGATGGAGTACTCTAGATATAAAGAATATACAAGGTGGTACAAAATAATAATACAACCCACCTACGTGCAAAAACCTCGAGTCCGGGCAAAAAAGGCAAAAGAAGCAAGTGGACCCACCGCTACTGTGCTGACGGAGCGGACCTGCAAAAGACTGTGGGCTAACGGGGGTGAGTTGCCAACTCGTGAGTAATAAATAACATCTATAGAGGCTATAGCAAGCATGCACACAAGGATCCTAGCATCTATAATACAGGTATGGCAGGATATACTAACAGATATGTATGCAACATGAATGTACTAGCAGGTATGAATGCAATATGAATCAACTCGTGATATGAATATACAGGTACGAGAAGTCATAATTTTCATTTAGGAATCTCTTTTCTTTTAAATATCAGCACAATACCAATAGAATCAACAAGAATCCGTGTCCAGCATCGACACCTCAAAACTGTCTCAATCTCATGTAACCATAGCATAGTATCTCTGGCCCCAGCCATCCGGCTGACCCATCTCAAATATCAATATCTCATCATCTCGCGGCCACAGTCGGTATCCTCTGGATATCCGCCGTGCCAAAAAGTCACCGGTAGGTAGGCCATCCCATTCAAGACTCAACGTCAGCAACACGACCTTCTTGCCCCGGGGTACCTTACCGGGCCCACCAAGTACCCGAGACGGTTCATCCAACTCCTCGAAACTGGTCTCGAAAACTACAGCAAACTGATGGTGGACGACACTTACATCTCTAGAAAACCGCAATTTACATATTTAAAAAGGTAATAAGTTTAAAAATTTTGCGGCTATCCCCCGAAATCCAGAAATATCATAAAATCTCAAGAAATCCTCATAAGTGCATATGTCAATGATAATGAATGCATATGGTATCAACAATCAAGTTGCGATGTATGATTAATAAACTAGGCATGAACAAATAATATGATGAGGTACATGCACATGAATAGCAATCCTACGATTTTTTTTAAGGATTTAAAGGCAATAGCACAGGTTAAAGCATCAATTATAGTAAAAGGTTTCAAATTATAGGTTATCTAGTATGGTGGCATGGCAATTACTAGGGCGTGTGTGTACGCATGAATAGTGCTCGTGCTGCATATAAAACCCTGGCAATGGTGCAGGTGTCCTATAGAATGGGTTCGCATATGTATGTCAAATAAAGCATGGATGTAGTTACTAATATTACTAGAAATCTTTAACTACTTAAACTATCGAGCGACTTGCGCCATACAAACGATAGTCCCCCGTAGATGTTACATCTACTCACCGGAATCCCCAGCTAGCTACGTCCAATCACCGCTTTCCCTTTTCGTGCCGCGTCCGAAGTCTCCGCGACCGATCCTGGAATTTGCACCAATATAAAACATAAGGTTACATATCATGAACGACGCAAATCCCAAACGAAAATATCCACGTTCATAAGCTAGGCACAACGTGCGCAAGGTGCGCGGAACACACACGAAAATCGCAAAACTAACTAGAATCGTCGTTTTAGGACGCCCGGCAAAACTAAAACCCGATCACACAAAATTCCGTACTCACACATCCTAAATGTCGTTGGATATGCTAAAAATATAATCAAGTTATCATAATAATTCATCACATAATTTCTATAAAAACCTAATAAGCACTGAAAATTCCAAATTCGTGCAAACATCGCGGATTTGCGATAAAGTGCACACAACATCGCGCAAACACCCAAGTTAACCATTAGAAATCCACTACAATTAATTTAACCCAATTACCATGCTACAAAACCCATTATCCAAAAACAACCCTTTTCTTGATTTTCATGAAACAAGCATAACAACCACTTTAACACTAAAACAAACTAGATTAACACAATTGAAACCCACTCAAGCAAAGTGACCACTTAGATTAGGCTAACAAAACAACCAGATAGCAAATATAATTTAATTAACCATCTAATGGTTTCTAAAACACTAGTTTAAACTCAAGCCATGAATTTTAACAAACCTAGAATGAAAATAGTACTAAAATTAACACTAAAATAACTTAATTAAAGGAACTTAACCAAAAGAATTTAATTGGGTAGAAATTATACCTCACAAGCCCAAACCCTATGTTGCTATAGCCTCCTAAGATGCCATCTTTCTCCAAGATTTGAACCAATTTAGGTTTGAGAAGAGAGGGAATAAGGTTTTGCTTTGAAATTGTGAAGGAAATTGTTGATTTTTGTTGAATTTTAATGGATTTTGATGGAAATTTTTGTAGCAAAAGAGAAAGGAAATGAGGGGGGATGCATCAAGTGGGGTTTCGGCCAGATGAGGGAGGGATTGGAGAAAGTGAGGGAAGTGTGGGAAAAGTCGAGGTCAAAGCCATACCAATCAACCAAAAACCCATACCCAATTTAATATATTAAAACCCTTTTCATATCATTTTGTTCAAATGAGTTGAGGAAAAATTTTGTGGGCATGCTGCTGAGGTGGGGCCGGCCAAGAGGGAGTGAGGATGAGTGTGAGAGAGTGCAAAAAAAATTTCATGCAAAAAGACCCCGCACAAGTCCAAAATTGCAAGTTTTAGTTCAAAATAAATATATTTTTGTTTTCCATAATAAAAACCTATTAAAACATGAAATAAAATACTAAAAATTTATATTACAACTAGATTTTAATTAACATGATTTTAAAGATTAAAATTAGCACATTTAAATTTGTATTTATCGCTAATTTAATGTTTTTTTTTACCGGCAAAAAATAATATTAAAAATTGAAAAATTAGGGAAAAATTTTAAACGGCCAGAACTTTATAAGTAACTCATTAGCTATTAAAAACTAGCACTTACCTATCCAAATTAGGCATAATTAGGCCTAAACTGCAAAATAATAAAAAAGACGATTTACGGAAAAATACCAAATTTTCACCGATTTTCGGGAAAACACCAAAACGAATTTTCAAGGCGTTACAATCTTCCCCCTTAAAGAAATTCGGTCCCCGAATTTAAAAATATAGCTATGCGTACCTTCAAAGAGATGGGGATATTTCTTCCTCATTTCATCCTCGGTCTCCCAGGTGACCTCCTCGCTGCTCGGGCCACGCCAAAGGACCATGACGGTCGGTATAACTTTCGATCTCAATTTCTTCACCTGCCGATCTAGGATGACCACCGGCTACTCTGTAAAAGAAAGGTCGCGCTCTAGCTGGACTGTCGGGTGCTGAATCGCATGCGCAGGGTCGTGAAGGTACTTGCGGAGCATCGAAACATGGAAGACGGGGTGAACATCGGGAAAGCTGGGTGGAAGAGCAAACGATATGCAATTGTGCCGACACGCTCGAGAATCGCGAAGGGACCCATAAATCTGGGACTAAGCTTTCCTTTTCGTCCAAATCGCATCACACCCTTCATCGGAGAGACCCTAAGAAAAACATGATCGCCAACTGCGAACTCTAGCCTGCGACGGCGCCTGTCTGCATACGATTTCTGCCTGCTCTGAGCCGCTCTCATCCGGTCTCGAATCAACAGTATCTTCACGGTCGTCTCCTCCACAAGCTGCGGCCCCAAAATACTGCTCTCGCTGAGCTCTGTACAACAGACGGGCGATCTGCATCTCCTCCCATACAATGCCTCGAAAGGTGCCATCTGAATAGTATCCTGGAAGCTGTTGTCGTAGAAGAACTGCACTAACGGTAAATGACGATCCCAGCTACCACCAAAGTCCAAAACGCACGCTCGGAGCATGTCCTCGAGAGTCTGAATAGTCCGCTCTAACTGGCCGTCAGTCTGCGGATGAAATGCTGTGCTGAAACTCAAACGGGTGCCCAATGCCTCCTGAAGCCTCTGCCATAGTCGGCTGGTAAACTGGGTGCTTCTGTCGGACACGATACACGTCGGGACTCCATGCAGTCATACAATCTCGTCGATGTATATCTGGGCATACTGAGCAAAACTGAAAGTGGTCTTCACTGGCAGGAAGTGAGCCGCTTTCGTCAATCGATCCACGATCACCGAAATGGAGTCGTACCCTCGAATGGTCCTGGGTAAACCCACCACAAAGTCCATCGAAATCTACTCCCATTTCCACTCCGTAATGGGCAAAGGCTGCAACTCTCCTGCTGGTCTCTGGTGCTCGGCCTTGACTTGCTGACAAGTCAGGCATCTCGATACGAAGTCTGTGACGTCCCTCTTCATCCCGTCCCACCAGTAAACAACTCGCAAATCATTGTACATTTTGGTGGAACCCGGATGAACGTTGTATGTCGATCTATGCGCCTCCTCAAGAATCTCACGCCGCAGCCCCTCCAAATCTGGTACGCACAGTCGAGTCCCAAATCGCAGTACTCCCTGATCATCGATCACGAACTCGGAAACTCTTCCCTGCCGCACCTGCTCTATGATCTCTGAAAGACGGTCATCGCTGGGCTGTGCCTCTCGATATGGTCAAGTAACTGCGTACGTGCACGAACATGCGCAAGCTATCCCCTTGTCGGAGTGAACTCAAACTCTACCCGGCTGTCGCATAAAATCTGCCAATCTGCCGACGACTGCCTCTGTACTGCGCGCAAACAAGATAGACTACCCCCGGGCCTCCTGCTCAAAGCATCTGCCACTACATTAGCCTTGCCCGGGTGATACAAAATCTCGCAATCGTAGTCCTTTACTAGTTCCATCCAACGGCGCTGTCTGAGATTCAGGTCTCGCTGCTGAAATATATACTCTAAGCTCTTGTGATCAGTGAATATCTGACACGACTCGCCATATAGGTAATGTCGCCAGATCTTAAGTGCAAAGACCACTGCAGCCATCTCCAAATCGTGAGTGGGGTAGTTCTGTTCATGTTTCTTCAACTGCCGCGAAGCATACGCGATCACCCTGTCATGTTGCATCAATACGCACCCTAGCCCCACTCATGAAGCGTCATAATAAACCACGAATCCGCCTGATCCTGATGGTAAAGATAATACCGGCACCGTAGTCAAACAAGTCCGTTGCTGCTCAAAACTGTACTCGCACTCCTCCGTCTAAATGAAAGGAACTCCCTTCCGGGTCAATCCGGTCAAAGGTGCAGCAATACGGGAGAAATCCTGAACGAATCGCCTATAGTAGCCAGCCAGGCCTAGGAAACTGCGGATCTCCGTAACTGATGTCGGTCTGGGCCACTGCTGAACAGCCTCGATCTTATTCGGGTCCACACATATGCCTTCTTTCGTAATCACATGACCTAAGAAACCAACGCTATCCAGTTAGAATGCCTACTTGGAAAATTTTGCGAAAAGCTGGTGCTCCCTCAAAGTCTGCAACGTAATCCGCAAGTGCTGCTCGTGCTCCTCTCGGCTCCAGGAATACACCAAAAGATCGTCGATGAACACGATGATGAACAAGTCGAGATACGGCCTGAATATACGGTTCATCAAATCCATGAATGCTGCTGGAGTGTTGGTGAGTCCGAACGACCTCACCAAAAACTCATAGTGGCCGTAGCGCGTGCGGAAAGCTGTCCTCGGTATATCCTCCTATCGAACTCGTAGCTGATGGTATCCTGATCGCAAATCGATCCTCGAAAAATATCCCGCACCCTGAAGCTGGTCGAACAAATCATCAGTGCGTGGTAAGGGATACCTGTTCCGCACAGTAACTTTGTTCAGCTGGCGTTAGTCGATACACAAACGCAAACTGCCGTCTTTCTTCTTGACGAATAGGACAGGAGCAGCCTATGGGGAAACGCTAGGTCGAATAAGCCCCTTATCTAACAAATCCTGCAACTGATCCTTCAGCTCTCGAAGCTCCGCCAGGGCCATCCGATAAGGCGGTATAGAAATAGGCCCCGAGCCGGGAATCAAGTCAATGCAGAACTCAACGTCGCGCTCAGGCGGTAGCCCAGGCAGCTCGTCAGGGAAAACATCAGGGAACTCACAAACAATCGGGACCCGGTCCAAAGGAACCTCTGCAGCTCGAGTATCACAAATATACGCTAAGAATCCCTGACATCCCTTCCGCAAGAGCTGACCAGCGCGAAGAGACGAAATCAAGCTGGGAAGGGTGACGCTGCGGTCTCCTTGAATAACAAGGACTGGCTCTCCCGGAAAGCTAAATCTGACTGCCTTCTCACGGCAGTCCACCGAAGCATAACAAGTGGCCAGCTAGTCCATGCCCAGAAGTACATCAAAGTCCAACATATCGAGGAGAATCAAATCAACCAACGAATCCCTCTCCCCGATACGAACGGAACACAAACGAAACACAAAACGAGCAACAAATGACTCGCCTACCGGGGTAATAACAACAAGCGGCTGATCTAACGACGACTCACGGCCCAACATCGGTGCACAGTGTGTAGATACATACGAATTGTGGAACCTGGGTCGAATAATACTCGCGCGTCGAAAGAACATACTGGCAAGGTACCTGTCACAACGGCGTTGGATGCCTGCGCATCCTACAGCGTCAAAGCAAAAACTCGGGCCTGACCCCCACCAATAACAGGCTGTCCATGGCCTCAGCCTCGGCCTCCTCGTCCTCTCTGGATCGGACCGCCATGTCCACGGCCTCTGGGTGCATCGAACTGTCGTGGAGCATCGCCAGTGATAGGAAGTAGGGCTCTCTGAGGAGGAGGTGGTGATGGCGGTAAGGTCACATGTGGAACTGTCGCCGCTCCATGTCGTCTCACCGGACAGTCTCTGATATGGTGGTGCGGACTCCCGCACCCAAAACATCCTGGCGACGGGCTGCTGTCCATGTGGATATGAACCATATAACTGACCCCGTCCAAATCCTCTGCCAGGCCCATCTCTCTGAAAGAATCTGGCGCGCTGCCTCTGCGACGGCATATCGGTGCGAATCCTCTTCGGCCCAAAAACGGCCGAAGTCTTTGATATGCGTGCCTCCATCCGTAATGTCGTATCCATAGCAGCTGAATAGGTGTCAAAGTGCTGGGCGCCAATAGCAAGAAATAGCTGGGTGTCAAGTCCCTGCACGAACCTCTTCACTATCTTTTCTTCAGTATCCACCAAATACGGAGCATATCTGGACAACTGCGTGAACAGGACATCGTACTCATACACCGTCATCCCTGGAGTCTTGATCAAGGCCTCAAAACTACGAGCTCTGGAGTCATGAAAGCTCTCTGGGTGGAAACGAGCTAGAAAGACTGCTGTAAACTCGGCCCAAGTCATAGGCGGTAGACCTGCAGCTCGACCTCTCAAGACTGACTCCCACCATGTCTGCGCGAGGCCCTCTAGACGGAAACTCGCAAGCTCCACCCATCGATCGTCCGAACATCTAAGCGAATGGCAGATCCTGGCTAAACTGTCGCAGGGTACGGAACGTGACTGGCACTTAAGTTACGAAACGTCTCAAGACGTCCGTAAAATAAGTAAGCCAAAGCCCAGAAATCAAAACCAAATAAGCAGAAGAGTGAAGGAAAACCAATCAATTGAAAGCGACTTTATCAAATAAGTCATATCAAGCCTTTTTAAAAGCAATTTTAATTTTTCCGAAAATTTCGGCAGAGTCACCTTTGTAAATACTGGCCCCCAAAATGGGTACAACAAGAATATATATGAATACAACAAATAAGGCATCCCCAAGCGGGAGCTAGCTCTTCGCCACAAGGCGGTCACAATTCCCACGCAATGTAAATCAGCAATGTGCATAATAAATATAAAAAGCACAAGTAAAACAGCATGTCGACTCAAGTGAGCTCGACCCCAAAATACAGCATAAAAAGTCCACAAATCTCACAGTCTCGTCTCTAGGTCAATATACAATAATACCGGTAGATACAGTAGATAGAGTACTCTAGATACAAAGAATATACAAGGTGGTATAAAATAATAATACAACCCACCTACGAGCAAAAACCTCGAGTCCGGGCAAAAGAGGCAAAAGAAGCAAGTGCGCCCGCCGCTACTGTGCTGATGGAGCGGACCTGCAAAAGACTGTGGCACAACGGGGGTGAGTTTCCAACTCGTGAGTAATAAATAACATCTATAGAGGCTATCGCAAGCATGCACACAAGGATCCTAGCATCTATAATACAGGTATGGCAGGATATACTAACAGGTATGTATGCAACATGAATGTACTAGCAGGTATGAATGCAATATGAATCAACTCGTGATCTGAATATATAGGTACAAGAAGTCATATTTTTCATTTAGGAATCTCTTTTCTTTTAAATATCAGCACAATACCAATAGAATCAACAAGAATCCGTGTCCAGCATTGACACCTCAAAACTGTCTCAATCTCATGTAACCATATCATAGTATCTTTGGCCCCAGCCGTCCGGCTGACCCATCTCAAATATCAATATCTCATCATCTCGCGGCCACGGTCGGTATCCTCTGGATATCCGCCGTGCCAAAAAGTCACCTGTAGGTAGTCCATCCCCTGCCAGGCTCAACGTCAGCAACACGACCTTCTTGCCCTGGGGTGCCTTACCGGGCCCACCATGTACCCGAGACGGTTCATCCAACTTTTCGAAACGGGTCTCGAAAACCTCATCAAACTCATAGTGGACGACACTTATATCACTAGAAAACCGCAATTTACATATTTTAAAAGTTAATAAGTTTAGAAATTTTGCGGCTTTCCTCCGAAATCCAGAAATATCATAAAATCTCAAGAAATCCTCATAAGTGCATATGTCAATGATAATGATTGCATATGGTGTCAATAATCAAGTTGCGATGTATGATTAATAGACTAGGCATGAACAAATAATATGATGAGGTACATGCACATGAATAGCAATCCTACGATTTCATTTTAAGGATTTAAAGGCAATAGCACAGGTTAAAGCATCAATTATAGTAAAAGGTTTCAAATTATGGGTTATCTAGTGTGGTGGCATGGCAATTACCAGGGCGTGTGTGTACGCATGAATAGTGCTCGTGCTGCATATAAAAACCCTAGCAATGGTGCTGGTGTCCTATAGAATAGGTTCGCATATGTATGTCAAATAAAGTATGGATTTAGTTACTAATATTACTAGAAATCTTTAACTACTTAAACTATCGGTTGACTTGCGCCATCCAAACGATAGTCCCCCGTAGATGTTACATCTACTCATCGGAATCCCCAGCTAGCTACGTCCAATCACCGCTTTCCCTTTTCGTGCCGCGTCCGAAGTCTCCGCGAATGATCCTGGAATTTGCACCAATACAAAACATAAGGTTACATATCATGAACGACGCAAATCCCAAACGAAAATATCCATGTTCATAAAGCTAGGCACAACGTGTGCAAGGTGCACGGAACACACACGAAAATTGCAAAACTAACTAGAATCGTCGTTTTGGGACGTCCGGCAAAACTAAAACCCGGTCACACAAAATTCCGCACTCACACATCCTAAATGTCATAGGATATGCTAAAAATATAATCAAGTAATCATAATAATTCATCACATAATTTCTATAAAAACCTAGTAAGCACTAAAAATTCCAAATTCGTGCAAACATAGCGGATTTGCGATAAAGTGCACACAATATCACGCAAACACCCAAGTTAACCATTAGAAATCCACTACAATTAATTCAACCCAATTACCATGCTACAAAACCTATTATCCAAACACAACCCTTTTCTTGATTTTCATGAAACAAGCATAACAACCACTTTAACACTAAAAAAAACTAGATTAACACAATTGAAACCCACTCAAGCAAAGTGACCACTTAGATTAGGCTAACAAAACAACTAGATAGCAAATATAATTTAATTAACCTACTAATGGTTTCTAAAACACTAGTTTAAACTCAAGCCATGAATTTTAACAAACCTAGAATGAAAATAGTACTAAAATTAACACTAAAACAACTTAATTAAAGAAACTTAACCAAAAGAATTTAATTAGGTAGAAATTATACCTCACAAGCCCAAACCCTATGTTGCTATAGCCTCCCAAGATGCCATCTTTCTCCAAGATTTGAACCAATTTAGGTTTGAGAAGAGAGGGAATAAGGTTTTGCTTTGAAATTATGAAGGAAATTGTTGATTTTTGTTGAATTTTAATGGATTTTGATGGAAATTTTTGTAGCAAAAGAGAAAGGAAATGAGGGGGGTTGCATCAAGTGGGGTTTCGGCCAGATGAGGGAGGGATTGGAGAAAGTGAGGGAAGTGTGGAAAAAGTCAAGGTCAAAACCATACCAATCAACCAAAAACCCATACCCAATTTAATATATTAAAACCCTTTTCATATCATTTTGTTCAAATGAGTTGAGGAAAAATTTTGTGGGCTTGCTGCTGAGGTGGGGCCGGCCAAGAGGGAGTGAGGATGAGTGTGAGAGAATGCACAAAAAAATTTATGCAAAAAGACCCCCCACAAGTCCAAAATTTCAAGTTTTAGTTCAAAATAAATATATTTTTATTTTCCATAATAAAAACCCATTAAAACTTGAAATAAAATACTAAAAATTTATATTAAAACTAGATTTTAATTAACATGATTTTGAAGATTAAAATTAGCCCATTTAAATTTGTATTTATCGCTAATTTAATGTATTTTTTTACCAGCATAAAATAATATTAAAAATTGAAAAATTAGGGAAAAATTTTAAACGGCCAGAATTTTGTAAGTAACTCATTAGCTACTAAAAACTAGCACTTACCTATCCAAATTAGGTATAATTAGGCTTAAACTGCAAAATAACAAAAAAGACGATTTACGGAAAAATACCAAATTTTCACCAATTTTCGGGAAAACACCAAAACGACTTTTCAAGGCGTTACTATTGAAAATAGATATCCTTTTTGGAAACTGGCATGCATCCTAGTATTTTATTTAAAAGACAAACGAATTTTTAAAAGAATATAGCTCACACAAGTATTACAACCTAAAACAGAATATAACCTGACTCTACAAGTCAAAGGATAAATTGGCCATTATTCGGCATACAAATTTTATCATTTCCAATACGTATAAATTCTTGTATTATATCTCATCATATCGCTATATCTGTATCATCTTAAGTATGGCATGATCTCTCGTACAAGCTCATCAAATCATATCCATGTCATACGGATCTAATATCACGTACATGTCTCACTTAAAACCATAAATGAACTCTATGTAAATGAAGGACATATAAGATACGATATTATATCAATATCTTGAATAACTAATATAATAACTAGAGATCATAATAATATTTATAAGATTCCGGTGGTGCTATACGCCATCCACCCGACATCCCCTGTAGATGTAAATCTACTCACCAACTTAAAAGCTCGCTGAATCCACGCTGCTACATCGCCAACACCGTCTCGGAATCCTCAAATCGTACCTATATTCGTATTTAAATTGCATTGATGTAAATATCATATCGAAAACCAAAACAACAAGCTAAACGCCCGTAGGTTAGAACCTACATCACACTTAACCCAAAAACGACAACATAATTCTGTCGTTAACGTATAAACGTCAACGGTTCAGCTGCAACATAAAAATACAAAAAATCTATATCGTAAATATCTGAAATTTGATAAAACTATTTCTAAAACTTTCCCAGATTTTACTGTATAAATATTTAGATAAAACAAACAATACAGAGACTTGTAAAATACCAACTCAAAGCTACAGAAGAAAAATCAACACCAAAAGACATGAGGAGGCCGGCGTCGCCGGAATTTTGGGGTGGCTCGCCGGATTTTCTAGGGAGTTTGGGGTTCATGTTTAAAGTGGTGTCTCCTACTAGTCTCAGTATACTTTTGGTCTTGCTAGATTTTCTAGTTATTATACCTAGTGGTTCCAGATTCATTTACACTAGGCTTAACACAACAATTTACACTGTTTTTCCTATTCAGCATACTAAAAATAGATATTTGTTACCAGATTTTATAGACTGAAATAATAACATGAACAAACAATACCACTTTATTCATAATTATCAAAATAATTACATTTTTCGGATATGATTCCGATACTCAATTTCATGAGCGATATCATTTTCGTAAACTTAACAATTTTATTATTTTTATAATAAAAATATAATTTAATATTATTAATTTTTTCCAAAATGTTACAGCACCAGACGCACGTGGCATTATTACATATACTATTGAGTATGATTTCCTTGAGCAGTACGTTTTTTATGATATTTACTATTTGGTATAGTAGCTAAGTATAACTAGTCCGAGGACAGTACCTGAATATGTTTTGCATGCATCGATAGTTATCGAAGGGATTTCTAAAAAGGAGCTATAGTCTCAGTATTTTCCTATGTGTCCGAGATGACACGAAACTTGTTACAAAGGAAACCCTTCTAAATTATTTTAAAACGGCGGGACGTGTGTGATAAACAAAGGATATATATGTATGTATATAGTTATTTTTCTACAGTAAATGTCCGCTACTTGTGCTGTGATACGTGCATTACACAGCGACTTGAAAAAGGTTTGGCTTGTATTTCTTTCAGATGTTTTGACGAGTTTACAACGATGCGTACTATGTACATATTATAGTTTTGAGTATATCTTGTTTGTTTTCGTATTGGACTTTGACATTGGTATTTTTACCATGACTCCGATGATTGCGTGTAACTTGACGGAGTTTTGATTTTGAGTTATATACTCGTTTTTCATGCGCATGCATTGCGCTAAGATGTGTTTAAAGTATTTAAGATTTCGGAGCTCCGCCGAATTGAGTATTTTGCTTTAGTATGTTGGGGAGTTTTAGTTTAAATTTGGGGACCGGATTTCTTTAAGGTGGGAAGATTGTAACGTTTTCAAAATCATTTAGGTGAAATTTCGGATAATCGGTAAAATAACCGGTGTTTTCCATAAAAACCACGATATAAGTATTTTTCAATATAGACTTAAATATACATATTCTAGCTATGTACTTGCTAGTATTTGGTATTTAATTGGTCACTTGTGAATTTCTAGTTTACTAAAATATTTTCCGTAATTATTTATTTTAATTATTATTTTAAGCTTTCATTAATACGTTTAATTAGTGATAATTACAAATTAGAATGGGTTAATACAAGTTTTTATGCATCATGACACATTAAACTAAAATGTAACATGTGGTATTTAAAATGAAATGGAATTGTTAAGAAGGTTCAAAAAAAAATATTTAAAGAAAGTCTTAAATAAAACAAATAAGATATAATTAAAGAGTTAAGATGTTGATGTGAGTATGGGGTAAGTTTACCTCTCTCTTTCTCACACACTCACACACTCACACCCCATTCCCATCTTGGCCGAACCCATGGGCTGCCCCATCCCCCAATTTGTCCCCACTTCCAAAATTAGAAAAGAAAATTAAAGGAGAAAGAAAAGAATAGATTAATGAAGGATGGTGTTTTATTAATGAGGTATGGGTCTTTCCTTGACTTGCTACACTCACCCCCACACACTCACTCACCTCACACCCCACTCCCTCCTAGCTCAGGCTGCTGCAACAGAAGCCTCCAGCCTTGCTTCTTCCTTATTTCTTATGGTACAAACCCCAAAATTTCCATCAAAATCCAAAAATAAAACCTCACTAATTTCCTAATTAAATCCTTAACCATTTTCTTTGTTCAATCAAGCATGGATCTAGGAGCATGGAGGCCATTTTGGGAGGCTAGATTTCAAGTTTGGTCTCTTGACATGGGCTGCCCCATCCCCCAATTTGTCCCCACTTCCAAAATTAGAAAGAAAATTAAAGGAGAAAGAAAAGAATAGATTAATGAAGGATGGTGTTTTATTAATGAGGTATGGGTCTTTCCTTGACTTGCTACACTCACCCCCACACACTCACTCACCTCACACCCCACTCCCTCCTAGCTCAGGCTGCTGCAACAGAAGCCTCCAGCCTTGCTTCTTCCTTATTTCTTATGGTACAAACCCCAAAATTTCCATCAAAATCCAAAAATAAAACCTCACTAATTTCCTAATTAAATCCTTAACCATTTTCTTTGTTCAATCAAGCATGGATCTAGGAGCATGGAGGCCATTTTGGGAGGCTAGATTTCAAGTTTGGTCTCTTGATTTTGTGAGGTATAAATCTCAAACCAATGTTTAAATTGTTGGATAGCTACTTTGATCTAAGTTAATTAAGTTTAAATGTGATTCTAATTGTAGGATTTAGTTTGTAATGAAAAGGGTGTGGATCAAGTTAGGGTTTTGATCTTTGGTTTATGGTTGTGGTGAGTAGATTTGCATGTTATGTCATGCAAAAATCTAAGCTAGTTGCTATTACAAATTTCTACTTTTGAATTGTCCAAAATAAGCTATTTTGCAAACTATATATTTAGAACTATGAAAATAAGTGAGATTAAAAACCTAGTAAATGTTTATGTGACCTAATTAAGATAATTGGTGAACATTGTGGCCATTACAATTGTTAAAACATCAAGTTTTGTACTAAAATGGAATTTTTTTTTGCTTACTAGGTTTTCGGTAAAATAGCTTTTAAAGTGAGTTTGAGGTTTTAGTGAATTAAAACCTATTTCATACTATAATTAGTGTTTTGTGAATGTGCAAATTGATACGAGTGGGTACTAGGATTAGTGGTTTTCACGTATTGAGACCCTAGTGGTGATTTGTGGCGTTGTCGCGGCGCGTTTCGTGCACCAAGTGTGTGCGCGTCGAGTTAATACACGTGGTTGACTTGTATTGTTTATGTCCGCGACTATTTATATTTATTCTCTTGTTTTCCTTGTGTAGATTCTTAGGATCGGGTGCAGAGGCGTCGGACGTGGCGCGGAAATGACAGAGTTGAAATTGGATCAGATGAGCCGAGGCGTCCAGGTGAGTAGATATATATCTATGGGGGAAGTCGAGTGGATAGCGTATGGCACCCCCGCAAATTTCGTTGCACTTGATGCGTTATTTTATATATATATATATATATATATATATATATGTTTATATGTTTTTATGAGATGTGTATGCTTAGCAAGAATTTCTTTAGATGATTTTGGGTTAGTGTTAGCATATTTGGATGATAGTGCTTTAGTTAGTTTCTTAGTCGCGAACCATAGAGTATAGGCTTTACATACACACGCGCACACACTTTATATGTTTTTGGTGTATATGATATATGTATATATATATACGTGTGTTGATGTGTTGATATATATATATATATATATATATATATATATATATAGACACACACACACACATATACATATACACGGATGATGTGGATAGTAGGGTATACTTAGAGGTGAGTCGATGTGATGGGGCTTGATGCCGTGAGATCGGTGATGTAATTTGGGTCGTGTTATAAGATACGACATATTATATTAGCGGATTGCTGAGCGATATGTTTTCACACACACGCAGATATATGCGATGGTATCGGTATGTACTAGACTTAGATCAGTACCCCGTTCATGATATTATGATAATGATACCATATGGATATTGAGGTATATGTGATAGGCGACCCATAACCCGATTTTCGGATGCCGTACGATGAATTTACCGTATGAGATATAATTATGATAATAGATCCGCACTCTTGACTTGAGTATGTCGTGTTATATATTTTATCGTATGTGACTCTATTGAGGCGGGATCACCGACTAGTAGATATGTATATCAACTCAGACTTAGGTGGTTTTCCTTACCCTTCAGATTAGTCTCTTTGTTTTGTCATGTAGTTACTTAGTAGATGTTAGAATGGACTCGAGTCATATTTATTTCCAAAACTAACGAATCGTGAGTATTTTATAGAAAATCCAAGAGATTCTACGGATATTTCAAAGGACGTACCTTTTCTTTAAAACACCGTAGCCCTATTTTCTAAACACCACGATTCGTGCTATTTCAAATGCCAAAACGGCATGACTCGTATTTAAAAACGTATATTAGTATTTGTTGCGTTTACTATTCATTGTCCATATATTCCTGTTGTTATTATCGCATTGCATGCTTAACTGTGTTTTTTATTGTTATTATGAAACCATGCTGTCAGGACACCAGCACCATTACCGATGTTGTGTATGCTCCACGTACACTTCCTTGCCGGCTCACACACATCATCATCGGTAATTTCCATGACACGTACACTTTAGAAATATTACTTCATTGATATCGCTTGTTGGCTGATAGTTCCGATATATCATTACTGTGCTAGTTTAGATATTGCATTCTTTATTAGATACCCATGCATGTATATATAGTCATATGTCATGCAATATTATAAGGCCAGTCCGGACTGCCGGAGCCGGGTATTCACTATTATTGATTCTTCATTTTTGGATTTCGGATTTTCCATGAGATTTTTGGATTTGGAGAAACCGCAAGATTTTATAAAATCATTTATCATTTCAAAAGATAAAAAGTACGGTTTTCTCGTGATATTATGTGAGATACGTCCACCATGAGTTTTCTCGGCTCTTGAGCGATATCATACACCCGATTCAAGGAGGAGAAGGAACCGTCTGTGGGTGCATGGTAGACCCGGTGCGGTACCCTGGGGTAAGATGGTCGCAGATGATGGCGTTGAGCCTGGCAGGGGAGCACTACCGACCGGTTATTTGTGACGCGGCTGATATCCGGAGGATACCGACGTAGTCGTGAGATTTGATGTTTTGGGCCAGTCCGGATTGCCGGAGCCCGAGATATTGAGACACAGAGATATTGATATTTTATGATATGGGTGAGTCCGGATTGCCGGAGCCCGAGATATTGAGATATTAGGATATATGTTTTGTGTCGATGCTTGACACGGATTCTCTGTTGATTTCATTAATGATATTTTAGTTTTATACAGAAATCTAACTGAGATAGGAAAACAGTTTCCTCATTTAGATGTATTCTGTTTTCATGCATTCATACATCATATATATGATATGTTGTTACCTAAGGCACTGACACGAGCACTTGGTATTACACTTATGTATAGATGTTTACCCTTGCCATTATTATATGCTTCAGGCTATATTATTTTGAGGATATATTATCGTATGACCTAGGATTGAGTCATATATGCGATTTCTGCTCGGTGATGTTTTCTACTCACGAGTTGGCAACTTACCCCCGTTGTGCCACAGTTTCTTGCAGGTTTTGCCGTACAGGTTTCGTTGCGGCTTGCTGGCACTGCTTTCTTTCTGGGGGATTGCTTTGGTAGGTGGGTTCACTTGCATCGTGACCACCATTGTACCCTATTTATTTTCTGTGGTATCTAGTAACTTCATCAACCAGACATGTATATTTTTATAGACTTAGAAGACCAGTGTATATTCTTTCGACCTTAGAGTCGCGTGCATTGTATTATTATTGGTTTTCTGGTTTTCTTGAGGATAATGGTTTTCTTTCTGAGTTTTGGATCCTCGCCCTTCGGCGTTGTATATTATATGTCTTGCGTAGTTGTATCCGCCAATTAGCGAAGAGCTAGCTCCCACTTGGGGATGCCTTTATTTCATACATGTTTGTACCCGTTTAGGGCCAGTATTTACAAAAGAGACTCTGCAGAAATTTTCGAGAAAATACGTTGTTGCTTTTAAATGTTTAATGCCATTTACTTTATTTAAACCACTTGCTTTAAACAAGTTTTCCTTCACTTCTTATTTAAAATGGTTTAGATTGCTCGGCTTTTAGCTTACTTGAATTAGGTGGGGTCCTATAGACTTCACATGATTCAAGTGCCTGTCACGTGCCATTTTGGATCGCGACAGTATGCTTGCTAGTATAGGGTTTAGGGTATATCCGGGCATTGGGTAATGGTAGCGCAAGTTTAGAAAATTTTTGTTCCGCATTTGGCCACGGTTCGATGGCCGGGGCACTGCCGTAACCCAACAATCACATCAAGTGCGCCAAGTGTGCGCAAGAATCTAAATCAAGTGCGTCAGGTCCGCACAAAAGTATCTAGTTCAGTAGGGTGCACGAAAGCGAAAATCAAGTGCACAAGGTACACGAAAACATAAATCCAGTGCACTAGTGTACATGAAAAAAATGTCGAATATCAAAGTAGAAATCAACGGTATACGATATACACCAAATCCAATCAAGTATACCGCGATATATAAACTCGTAAACGTGTGCAGCTGCGTGCACAAAACCATATCAAAAACTGAAAGTGCCCATAAACCACATCGATTGCATATGTCCAAATCATGTGCATACTGTATGCACGAAACCAAAATCATGTACCTCGGAATGCTTAAAAATCAAAATCAAGCGCAAATGTGTATGCGCAAAAATGAAAATCAATACAACTGATACATGAGAATACAAATCAAGTGCAACTGCGGTGCACATAAGAAATATCAATCATGAAACGAAATCCTTAAATACCGAAATCCAAAACGACTAAAATGTGATATCCGAATCACCAAGTCGCAAATTATAAATAACTGTCGTCGATGTGCCCCTCCTTCAAAGTCGGAAGGTGTCGGTGGATCCAAGGCTGGCAGAGCAAGAATATCTACTTGCCTCTTGCCCACAGTCTGGCGTCCTCTGCTCTAAGATCCTTGTCTCTCTCTGTGGATTACCAGTTACATGACTTCTCAGCTCGACAGCCTAAATCGGAGAAATGACGGAAACAGTTCCGCTCTGGTGCTACTCTGAAGATCTCCTGACCAATTAACATGGTCACTCTTAAAGTATCACGTCAATGATGGTGATCTCTGGCCCACTGAGTGTGCGCGATACAATCGATCCTGGTTCAAATCTTTATCATGAAGTACTCCCGAAAGATCTTGTCAGGGTCTCTTCCAAATTCATCTCTGCAGGACTGTCCGGAAGTTAGCACCCTTTACTTAATCCGTTCTTTGTTCCGAGACAGCTGCATTCTCGTCATGACTTTCCTTTGCAAAACATGTCCATATCCAACGCCTCTGTGCGCGTAGTAAATCTCTGACATCAATGGAAAGGAACGTCAACTCGTAAGGATCTCGCACGAATCTCTTACTTCGCTTTACTTCAATATGGACCCATTCGGAATCATCTCTTCGTAGCTGTGTGAACTGTGCCACAGTTAGCTGTAGTCGTATCTGTAGGAATGCTTGGCACGATAGCAAGGTTTCGGGAGGAATCGTCTATGCCATTTTCAAAAATTTGCCGTACAAAATAATCCTAACCCTAGAATCTTAACTAGCGATTTAGACAATACAATGTGTAAGCTACTTTACATCTAAGTGGGTAGGGATTACAACCTTTGTAGTTCAGTCCTTCACATCTTTAGCTCCTTGTAGTAGTTTCTTCGCTCTAAGTAGTGATCTTGCGGACTCTTGAACGGCTCCACAAGAAGAAAGCAACGAACTTGCACAAAGTCTTCGAGGCCGAAGATGATCTACGTCAAGGAGTCACTAACCCAAGCTAACTCTTCACTAATGTGGGATTATGAAGCTAACACCCTATACTAAAGTGCTAATCTAGTAGAGGATGATGAAGTAGGATTTTTGCTCACTTTAGAATTAATTTTCTGACTAATTTTAAGCTCCTCTTAAAAACCTAGAGAGCTCTCTCTTTAGCTTGACGAAAAAGAAGCAAATAATGGATGAGAGAGTGAATGGCAAACATGGGTGAGAAAATATCTAATATATCTTATATAGAGACTTAACCATGAGTTTAGATAATGGTTGGGCTAACAAATATCTAGTATAAGAAAAATCTAGTGGACTGGTCAATGGAAATCCAAGCTTCTACAATCTTCATGCCATGTGACCATTATCCAACTAATAATTGATTTACACTAAATAAATAAACACTTCATTATCTTTATCATGGTGTAAGTCCCATACACCCATGTTTCATGTATCATCAACCATGACACATAAATAAAACACAATTAATACATATCACATATATATTAAGTCTGCACGTGTGAGAAAAGGAAATGCTTAAGTGAGCTAATATTAGTTAATGTAAATTAATATATCAAATATATATAATTATACATTAAATCATTAAATCAACACATGATTTAATAATCCGGTTATATCTCATATGACCGACTAATATTACTTGTATCAATTTATCGAAACAATACTTGATTCGATAAACCGGCTATATCTCATATAACCAACCGATACTGCATCGACTTATCGAATCAATACTCGATTCGATAACCCAGCTATATCTCATATAACCGACCGACAGCTTATATCGCGAGAATAGAATACGGTATCATATACTCGTATTAATCTCGGTCCCGCAAATATCACATACGTGCTCTTACTTCGTTTTGCCTGAGCCAGTGAAACCTCTATGTAGGACTCTAAAGACTCGTCAATACGCCGGCAGTAGGTGATGATCACATCAAGCACCCACAAGCCGTCAGCGGTACTAGCTGGACGTAACGGTTACCCGGGTATTGAGCGATCAGAAGATCAACAAGCAAGCCTGTTCGTACTCCTACAAAAGCCTGTCAGTAACACTACCGTACAGTCCGGTCTTTTCGTCTGATATGCCGCATATCCAGTATAGGGGTGGTAAACATCAGACCCCAATAACCGATAAGTCATGCCGATGTGAGGCTCATAATGGGTCGATAAACTACTGATAACACTTATCAGTAAATCTTCGTAGTAGCCCTGGCCAGGACTTGTCGTTATGGATAATCGAGCACAGCGCAACATCAACCCCCAATACCGGGAGAGACAAATCCCCTACTATCGCTCATTACCTCCTTGTGATTCGGGACTATACCCAAAAGCCACCGGTTTGCACGTTCTGTTGAACGTGGTAAGGTGGAAATCAAAGCATAGTAGGAATCACACAAGACTCTATGACGATCTCGGGTCTACAGACTAACCTGTACCAGTGTCACCAGAGAACTGCTATCTGACGATAGATATAATACCAAGTAGGAGTTCTCGTTGAGTCCGTTCAGTGTACCCAGTCTCCACTGAGCACCCGTATACCATCTTTGATGTCAAACACCAATGGATGTGGGATCTTCCATCGCCCATCATATGGGTCAAGATCCGTATACGCTAGTCTACACAGCAATATCGATGCCCTGTCTCGATACACCCTCGACTAGGAACAATTATAGGATGTACTTGTGGACTACCCTTGGCCCCCACAAGTATGATCTCCATCATAGTCCTGGTAGTCAAGTACACATCCTAAGGACTTTATCAACATGTGAGATCAAGACGGTATTACATAAACAAGTCAACATGTTAAGACAAAGAGCAACCAGATAGCATACTATCATGTCGAGCAAGAAAGTCCTCTCTATATATATCCAAGCATCTACTATAAAATACATCACATATACAATAATGGCCTTTAGGGCATACATATAACTAACAATATTTGGAGTCCTTTTCGAAGCTACGAACTCGGCATCCCTAGTGTCCTGTACAAGGCATCTGGCCAAATACGTCCTCGGGAACTCGTCTAAATCACCAGGGTAATGCGCCTTTGCTCATCCCTTCTTGATCGACTCTCAACGCGTCTGAGTAAGGTCTCCTTCTTCCTGAAGCTAGGCAATTGATGGCTTTGCATCGGAGCATACAAACGAAAAAGCTGTCCTAGTCATTTATCCAAGGGAAACTAGCGATCTTCTATTACATCTAGTATGGATGGACGAACGTACCGGACTGTACGGATGTTGTCACTGTCAGGCTCAGTAGGGTTTCAGGATGAGTTTGCTCGTCGGCATCCCTTTCTTTCAATACGTGGGCAGTCGTTACTTACAGCTAGTGCCACTGACATGCTTGTGGTTAAACCCACTGCCAGCATATTGACGAGTCTTTAGAGTCCCACACAGAGTGTTTCACTGGTTCGGGCGAAACGTTGTAGTGGCAGTATGGTTTTATGGCAGGGTTCGATCATATACGTGCACTTGTGCACGGATCATGATCGGACGGATAATACTAGTGGGCTTTGGTTTAAGCCGGATCCTAGTATTATATTGTTGGATTACTTTCGTCTCGTTGTATTCGTATTCAGTCGGAATACGGATGCGGGTATGTATATACGGATGAGGGGTATTCTTGTAATTCGGTACAAGATTACTTTAGTAGATGCCATTTTCTTTTTGTGATAAACATTTAGGGTTTTAAATGTTTATGTGAGTGGAATTGTGACTCATGGCTTGGCATGGATTCATGCATGTGCACTTATGAGTCATGGTGGCATGATGGGTTTTTGTTTTGTGTAAGATATTTGTTGTGAGATATTTGTAGTGAATATGGAGATATTTATTCTTGAGTTCTTTCTTTAGTTTCTAGCATGATATAAGCTCAAAACAAATACTCACACAATAACACAAAATAAAAGGCATCCACTCATTTTTCTTTGTTTGATTTTTTCTTTTCTTGAGCTCACACTTCTTCACTCCTAAGGCATCTTCTTCAACCTTCATCTATACCCTCTCATGAGTTGAGAATCCTTAGGTGTATTGAGACAAAATATTCACACAACTCTCTACTTCATCTTGGTTATCTAGGTTAGCAAACTAGATACCCGAGTTGTTTCGGTTTAGAGGCGGGAGCCCATATTACGAACCCTCAACGTGGATCTTCTTCAACAAAGGGAGACCGGGGATCAAACTTGATCGGGGAAGTCGCGAGGAGCTTGGGACAGAGGTTGAAGACTGAAAGACACGGATCGATTGGTATAACCTCTCTAAACTCCTTTCATAGTACTAGTATAGGGTTAATGGTACGAACCGGGAATTGGGTTCCGTTAGCGCCGGTTTCTAAAAAGTTTTTGCTCCGCATTTTGCCATGGATTGATGGCCGGGGCGCTGGCGTAAACCAAGATGGTATCAGAGCCAACCCATTAACCCCATACTAACTTATTGTGACATTAGAAATCCGCCGTTTTTGTCGTGCAAAACTGCCGACAAAAACAGTTCCAAAAACTGAAAGTTGAGAAGTTTGCATACCCCGCGGGCTCATGGCTTGAACTGAGAAGCTGCGGGTTAGTGCATGGGCACCACAGGGAATCCCCGGGGGGACCGAATGGCATTCCCACTCCTTAAGACAACCACAAGGTGGTCTTGGTGGTGGGGACCCGAAACTGCCCCATCTTGGGCAGTTTCGGGTCTGCCTCATCCTCTGGCCACCTCGTGGTGGCCTCGTGGTTGGGGTACCCCCTATAGACCTCCTGACTCGAAGTTAATTTTATGCTCTAACTCCCTGTGAATGTTCGGGCGCGTTTCGTTTTGATTCGGACTTCCGAATTGGCTTTAAACGGTCGATTTTTGGAACTTTAGCTCACTGTTTTTTCATTGTTTTGGAAATTGGTTTGGTTTGCTAATTGCATGCGGAATTCTAATGTCGTAGTTTACAATACTTACATTACTATCTTTGACCGTGAATGTCATTTGAGTGGTACAACTTTTCTAATTGCTATAGTTCTTTTAGACGAGTTTGCGAACGTGACATTCACGTTGATGTTCTGTGTTGTGTTGTGTTTGTTGCGGAATCGTCGTGATGGATAGATTGGGTGCAATATTAGTACAGTTTAGTTTTACTTGTATATTTGAAATCATGGGGCGAGTGTCTGACATGTGGACTTCCGTCACTGCCTGTTTGTATATTATTTGTTTGGGGCACGACCGGGTTGAGGTCGATGTCACCGTTGTACATATTTTCTTTTTTGTACTAAGATTACCCCGCGATGGAGTGCACGGATAGCCAGGTTCAGGAGGGCAATGGGTCCAGATCTCATTGCGTTGAGAAGGAGGGGGCCTCACTCTAGAATTGGCGGGCTATTCGCCGCACTCGTAGGGGGTACAGGTTGACTCAAGGAGGGGTGCTCAAGTTGCCGGATTCCATGAAATGCCGGGTAGCCCATTCACTTTGATGAAGGGGGCTGCCTCGCTTCTGGTTTTGGCGGGTAACTTGCCGCACTTGTAGGGGTCTAGGTTTTCATTGCAAAGGCTATCCACAAGACCAGGGGAACATCGGGTTTCACTTGCGGCTCAAAGGAAACCCGGGGTTCCCAGATTATCAGTATTGTTCAGTGATGCTTATTGCTTATCTGTGATGTTGCATTTATCATGCCTGGAACGATTATTATATATTGTTATATATATACTAGTAGATGTTGTACATGTTTTACACCCGCGCTAGTCCAGCCCCCGCTCTGTCGTTAGTTAAGTAACCTAACGAGTGATGACGGGGCTCAGTGGCGAATGCGGATGTCATATACGTACATCATATTTTCGTTCTTTTGTAGTGTGATTAATTGATAGGACTGCGTTGATTTAGATCAATGAAAGGAAAATAGACCTATTTGATGTTGTTGGAACAATTTTTTAAAAAAGCTGTTATTACAAAGACGATTTTTTTGTCTTGCACAGCGGTATTCGGTTATAAATAACTAGCACCTCATTCTACGAGGCAAGAGCCAAGATCCCTTCACCGGGAGTGACCTCTTAAGCAGAAGTTTGCGTCAGGATAATAACTTCACTATAGTCGATTACTTTTTTTCTTTGTATCATGGTATTCAGTGGGAATACCCTGCACCTCATTCGACGAGGAAAGACCCGACATCCCTTCACCGGGAGTGACCTCTTTAGCAAAGGTTTTCGCCACTATATATTTGTAAAAAGCTATCCGGTTCCTTCAACGATATCAATTTCTTTACATTAAAGGTTTTTCGCCAAAAACCATTCGTATCCCTCCGTCATTTCAGACGGGTAGCACTTAGTATTCATGCTATGTTTGTTGGCCTTCATCAAGGCATAGTTTATGGTAGCTGCTTGTTACTTTTTTGTTGCATAGATAGATGCGTTGGTTTGGGACAGTCGTACTACTTTGTTGGCCTTCGTCAATGGTATGTATGGGTGGGTTCAAATTAACCTGGGCAATGACGGGTAGAACTTGACATGTGACTTATGATTTGTTGGCCTTCGTGAAGGTCATAAGAGCATGTGGTAAAAATAAAATCGGGAGTTTCAAACATACAGGAAACTTGCCAGGCATGCGCACACCTTCTGGAGTGTGATAACCTGAGTGGATTCTATCAGGTTATCATGCGATGATAGTTAGATCCTGATACCCAATGATGAGTTGGTTTACTCCTTGGGTGATTTTAGATGATCCCGACTAATTCTTCTTTCAGGTTTGGAGGAAAATTTGAAGATACAGTGGAAGAAAACCATTCAGCCTAAGGGTGGTGTACAGAAGGTAATGAGTAAAAAAAATAAAGGGATTTGGAGATATGGCAAGGAAATATACGTTTACAGTCGTGAATCTGTATACTGGAATACGCATTACTAGGAATACCCGGTTACCCCTTCGAAACATTTTCATGTTTCAGTTTCACTATGCGTTGTTAATTAAAAACTGATTTCCCAATTAGATCCTTGCTCTAGGGTATG
Organism: Agapanthus africanus; assembly: GCA_030015575.1. Taxonomy (NCBI): domain Eukaryota; kingdom Viridiplantae; phylum Streptophyta; class Magnoliopsida; order Asparagales; family Amaryllidaceae; genus Agapanthus; species Agapanthus africanus. The sequence goes on along the minus strand of CM057345.1, from coordinate 249,093,457 downwards.
TATTTACCAGGTTTGATTCTCACATATGTATGGTTTTACAGATGATGAGTGGGAGTAAGTTATTGGGAATTAGGTGATTATATTCTCATTATATCGGAATTCGTTGTAATTGGTGATATTTGAGGAAATCACCTGGGGTTTTTCCTGACGGCAAATATTTGGTTTTGAATATCCGTTGTTATGCACCAATTTCAAATTGATATATCTGTACGTTTATTTTATAAAGTGAGATATAACTTTTTGAAATTATGTCCATGACATTTACCTATATCAATTGATAATTGGGTAAGGAGTATTAAACAACGGTGTAATTCTTCTTAACCATAGTACAGTTTTCAACCTACGACGCATAGGGTTTGAGTTATTCCACTCAGGGGACTCATACAAAGTATTGTATGTTGTCCAGTGTCCATTAGGACAAAGGGGTTGGTACTCGTACTATATTCTGTTTACTTGTGACTTCTTTAGTTTTAGACTAGTGTTTCATAGAAATATAAGGTCCAGGTATTGAGAAGTTATAGGTATAAGAATAAAGAAGAGAACCATGTGTTGCTAGTATCGGGATTCTTCATGGTGATCGAAGATGTAGATATCTGTGTATGGTATTCAGTTGATACTAATGATTTTGAGAACTTGCTTCTCATTCAGATTACTCATATCTGGATGCACTCCTAGTTGAGTAATGCTGATCAGCCTCTCTCCATTAAGTTAACGTGCACTGCAGACAGCTGCATGATTTGAATCTGGTTCCAATTAAATCAGCGCCTCTGTTTCTATATTGTATATAGAATGGTTCATATCTTAACGATGTTAAGGTATATGGAGTTGTCCGGCTTATGCTTAAAACCAGACTCTGGATAACTCAAGGCACGTTTCTGTAATGGAAGTTTGTGGGTTATCCCAGGCTATGATGAGGGTTAACTTTCTACTATCTGGAAGATCAATAGTGATATTGTTTTTGACTCGCCGCAGCTTTAGTAAAATGGAATTTTTCAGAAAACAGCAGTGGGAGTATGATAGAACTGGAAGTGATTCTAGAACCACAAACGATTACTGAAAATTTAATAGAACCTAAAGATTCAATCGGGTTTGACATTCCATTAGCTACTCCACAGATAAGGTGGGTAACCTCAGGCACCTGAGAGGTAATTTGGTATCCTCAAAGACGGTGACAGGGAGGTTCTTGTTTACCCAGTTTTGCCATTACTGTTGTTCTGGACTATGAAACACGGCAGGAGGATGAATATAGCGTCGTTCTAAACTAGCTTTAGAAGTGCACGTGTATATGACTCTGCCAGAAGGTTATTGTAGTCAGTGGGAGCAGCGGAAGCATAATGGACAAGTAGCTTGTGTCTATTTATAGACCAAAGCAGGCATAGCGGAGATAGATCATCTATTTTTGATGTGACACTCATGGGCTTTGACTTCATCAGAATAGGAGATAGATCTATTAAGAAGGTAGTTGGGTGTGATGTCCTGGTGTTTGGATGACATACACTTTATAGGAAGTGAAATTCCTATACTACATTCGGTTATACGGAGGTTGTTATACAGTAGTTTCTCAAATAGGATATGGATATTATATCAGGCATTCTGGTTACTGGATCTATGATTTAAGATCTAGATTTGGGTAGTTTCCCAATCTGGGTACAATGACACTATTCTAAAGGTATTTTAGAATGGACGACTCCTGGCGTGGTAGTGTACCTGCAGGTGATGGAGTCACCCTCTCTAAAGGTGTCTTAAAGACTAAAGGGGAGAGGGATGTGCATGATTGGCATATCACTTGCTTAGGAAATTGAGTCAATCATGAGATGTCAAGTACCACACCAGATGTTGTTTTTGCACTAAATGCAATAAGTTTTTATACTAATCCAATCCTGGAGAAACGTGCGGAAGCTGTTTATGAACATAAGTGGATGTTCTAGGTATTTGGTAACGGCAGCCTCCTTTGGGAGACAGTTAACATTCCAGGCTTCCAAGGTGACCTGGATGATGATCAGTCGAAAATATTGCTTTTTTAATACATCGATTTCCTTACTATTTGTAATCATCTAAAGGTGTTCGGTATGAATATAGCACATATTAGCAATTTGTCTGTAAAATATCAGATAACATGTGTTATACATTATAACCGGCATATTGAGGGAAATTGTGTGTTTATTATTGTCTTTTGTGAATCAACACTTGTCTCGAGAATTGTCTGCAGGAAATTCTCCAGGTAAGAGCCGGAACTGCTAAAAGTGCGGATAAAATATGTCAAGTCTTTGACCTAAGATCTGGAAGAAATCAAGAAAGAAACATAGGATTCCAGACATCAGATAAAGACCCTAAACCCCACATCAGAATTGCCTGAAATTTCATGCAGGACTTCACCAAAATGGCCGCGGATCCGCGGCCAAGTTGGCCTATCCGCCGCGGATCCGCGGCTAGTTGGACACATCAGTGCTTCATATTTCTCCACATGGCTCCCTGTAACGGCTCAGCTTCCAAAAGACTCCCAAAGAGCACGTGGCTTTATCTAAAAGGCTCGGCCTAACAACCTTATCCTAGAATATTCCTTGTTCTAGAATATTCCCTCCAACAAACTTCTTCTAGAAGACTCTCTCTAACAACCTAGCTTTGGAAGGAAGATTCAAATGAAGAGATTATAAAATGAGATCTAGATCTACGGTTTGGAGGTTGTTGAATTTGGAGGGAAATCATTTTGAGTGGTAAAAATTGTAGATCCAAATCATTTCAAAATCAAATTGAGTGACACAATTTGATCCAAATCAAGATCCACCGAGTATCGAGCCAAAGCAAGCCTTCAACGAGACTTTTGAAGAGACGCCGATCTTCATCCGAGCAAGAGATCCACGACGATCCGCGACTCAAGAAGACGATGCGAAACTAGTTTCGACGATTGAGTTCTCTCCACAAAATCTTGTAATCTTTGAGTGAATTGTAACGAAACGTTGATTTACAAAAGGTGAAAATTCTTGATCTTGCTTTTCTTTACATTTGAGCATTATGAAGAGTTATCGATTCTTGATTGTTATCTTTTTCATGATGCTTGAGTAAAAACTCTGCTTATGGAAGAATCGAGAAAATAGATAGATGATGATGATTAAATTCTTGAACGATTCTTAAGTCTTATGAGTTTTGTAAACTTTAGGAAATTGAAGCATCGACAACCTAATTTGAGCGAGATGCTTTCTTGAATGTTTTCGCTCCAAATTAGAGATTAACGATCGATGATTGAATTTCCTAGAGGAAATGTGAATGCTAATCAACGAAAGAACAAGGGATAGAAGGAGAAACCCTAGTTTCTTCAATAGATCCCTAATCCTCATTGATCGTCATCGATCTAGCAACAAATCATCAATAGATAAGAATTTTTAATCATAATTCTTCATCATCACTATCGATTGGATCGATTCCTACAAGCCTCTTTAGAAATCTTGATAATTCATTCGATTTGGACATCTTCTTGAATTTTATTGATTCTTGATTTTAGATCTAGTTCTTTATGATTCTTGAAACTAAATTTCACAAATCTTGAATCAATTTTCTTGCAATTTTCATTTATCTTTTCATTTCGACTCATCTAAAACAAAATTGATCAAAACACACATCTCAGTGGACGATCCGTATTCATTAACACGCTATATCGACACCGTTAATTGATTGCGCTATTAATTTCTTTGATTGTGAAACATTTCCAAACACGACATCGAAACGAATCAATAAAATGGCGCCGTTGCTGGGGATGTGAGCTATTTTGTTCGTTTTTGTTATTTGAATTGAAAAATTATTATTCTATCAGAATTTTTAGATCAAATTCGCATCAAGTGCTTAACGATTAGTTGTGAATTTTTGCGAGGGAATCTGGAATCATTGTGGCAGTGCGATCAAGATTCAAAGAAGTTCTACAAATTCTAGAGGAGTACAGGAAGCTGAGGAAAGATTTTCAGAACCTAATCCCTCCTTCATACCGTGGAACCGCGGCCAGAGAGGCGTTTTTACGGCGGAACCGCCACCGTTTAGGGTTTTCACTGTGTGAAATTTCTCAGGTTTACTCTTTGTACTGTCCTCTCCTCTCTGATCTTCTCCACTAACCATTTTCTGCAGGATTCTTTGCAAAATTCGCAGCGCCGCTAAAAGAAAATTTGTTGCGTGTTTTGATCTCGGTTGTTTTCAAATTTTAATACGGAAATTAAGGGGCAAAGACCAAATTCAGATTAAGTGGGGAGTTCATTACCCTTTATAAGCCCCAAAAATCACAAAACTGCATCCACATTACCCTTCATGAACTAAAAAATATCTAGACAAGACTCTAAGGACCGTCGCGCTCACTTGGGGCAGAAAGAGGTCGTGGATAATCTATTGCTTATCCGCATTTCTTTTGTGGTGCCTAAGGCAAGTGTGTCTAAGGCAATTGGTTACTTAATTAGTCCCACTACTTACGTAGTGGAGAACCTCCCACTTATCTGGCACTTACCTGGCCACAGAAGGGATAAAGAGGCATTAGAGTATTTATCCTGTGATTTGTCTTCTAGAAGTCTAGGAGCGGTCTAGTGACTTTACCTAGGTGGCCATTAGATCTAGGGTGGTGTGTGCATTTTTTGTGATTTGATTTTTCAAAAATCCGTATTTTTCAAAACAAACACCAACCAACATTTTCTCTTATTATTACCAACGCTGCCACTTGTGCTACAACTATTTAGCACATGTTAGGCTGGACATGGGATTCCATTTCCCGTCTTGTCCGCATCTCTTTTATCGACCCCAGAGTCGGTAATTCTTCGTCTTCTTTCCTACCACCCACCACGACCGCGATGGACGGATTTGCATCAAACTTTAACACCACTCTGCCACCGCCCGCAGGTGTGCAGAATCCACGCATTTCTCTCTAAGAGAGATGCTATCCTACACGTGTTCCGCTTCCCACCTGTCATTATATACCACCAGCCAATGGGGACAATTTCGAAATTAAACCCAAATTCATCAAACTTTTACCCAAATTTCATAGGCTCGAGTCTGAAGACGCATACATTTTTATCACTAAATTCGAAAACATATGTTCTTTGATGGGTAATTCACAACTGTCTATAGATGCTATGCGTTTACGTCTTCTCCCATTCACTTTGTGCGATTTAGCCGAGAACTGGCTTTACAACACACCCGCACATTCTATTTCAAAATGGGATGAATTTGTTACAGCATTCCTTAAGAAATTTTATCCCAATCATAAGACCGCCCGTATTCGGAGCGAAATCTTCAAATTTACCCAACTTCCCTATGAACCATTTTGGAAATGCTTTGAACGGTTCAAGGATCTTCTTTTACAATGCCCTCATCACGGAATCCCTAGATGGGATCTGTGTCGAATTCTTTATGAGGGTATTGATTTCACGACTAAACAGATGCTTGAAACCATGTGTCAATGTCAATTCCTGTCTAAAGATGCTGGTGAAGCTTGGAAATACCTAGAAGATTTAGCTCAAAACACATTACAATGGGAAAGTGTTAGACCACCACCGCCTAGGGAAGATATCAATCAGCTCGATATTTCCGTCACAATGAGAGCCGAAATGGCCGCAATGCAAAGGAAGCTCGACGCTATAGAAAACAAAATCTCTTCAGCCTCCCTAAACCAATACACACTTTCCAAAACCGTGTGTGGCTGCTGTTTAAACCCATCACATTTGACGGAAGAATGTCCTTTGAATGAGCCGTTTTAAGGTCACACTAATGCTGCATTTCAGCAAAAACCTGGAAACGATCCTTCTTCTTCCTCATATAATCAAGATTGGAGGAATCACCCTGATCTTTCTTGGATTCAACACCAAACTCAATATGCGGAACCAAACCAGAATAACTTTCAATGGGTCCCTCCACAGCAACAGCAACCACCATAAATGAGTCAGCACCACTACCAACCACAAAATTTTCAAAACCCGGCCAACAACTTTGAACCTTTTTCTGCCGGAACCAATAACACCTCTTCACTCGAACAAACCATGAATTTGTTTCTGACAAATTTCATGAAAGTTACTGCAAATTTTCAGTCTTCCGTCGATGACTTAAATAGGAACTTTGCCTCCCAAGGTGAGATTATTAAATCGATGGAAACACAAATCGCAGAATTAACAGCCGAAATGAGTGCTAGAGAGAAAGGGAATCTTCCATCTCAACCTTTACCTGATCCTAAACCACCACATTACACTAATGTGGATGCATTTACCACGTTGTGATCTAGAAGAGCGCTAGACAATCATGTGGGTGAACAAATTGGTAATGATGAATTGATCATTAACACCCCGGCTTCCATTTCCACTTCCACTCCTACTTCTACTTCTTACTCTATTTCGTCCAATTTACTTTCTTCTTCTTCCGAGCCTATTCTCCGTTTTCCCAAAGGCTCGAACCCTCCACCCACTTCATCCTTTCTACCCCCACAGCCTTCTCCACAAATGTTGGACCCAACACTTGTTGATAGAGCTCCATTTCCAAACAGATTGAGGCCCAACAAACCCAATGCCCAAATGGAGAAGCTTGTGGACATGTTTAAGGAAGTTAACATCAACATCCCTCCCTTAGATGCTATACAACAAGTTCCGTCCTATGCGAAAATTCTTAAGAACTTGTGCACTAGGAAGAGAAAGACTCAAGTGCCGAAAAAAGTGTTCATGTCGAGTACTGTAGACGCGGCTTTTCCCCAACAATTACCAAGGAAACGTAAGGACCCTGGTTGTCCTACTATTACAATTTCTATTGAGGATAAACACATTAACCGTGCTTTACTTGACATTGGCGCCAGTGTTAACTTGCTTCCATATTCAGTCTATGAGCAACTAGGTATCAGAGTGTTAAAGCCCTCGAACATAACTCTCCAGATGGCCGACCGATCAATCACTAAACCTAGGGGTGAACTTGAGGATGTGTTGATAAAAATCGGGGAATTTGTATTCCCTGTGGACTTTATTGTTCTTGATACACAGCTTTGTAAGTGCACGACGGCACCCCGACCGTCAGAACGAGGCCAAAATGCGGAAACAATACTTTTACAAAACTTGTAAATCGGCACCACCGCGCACTAAAATCCCGGATCGGGCCATTAATCTAATCCTAGCTAACTAGAGAAGGGGTAGAGAGATATACCAAGCGATCCGTGTCCTTCGGTCTTCTCATCGTCGTTCCGATCTCCCCGCGGAATCTCCGGTCATCATCTCCTCGTCGGAAAGGGCACCACATCGCCGGGTTTTTTTACGGGCTCCCACCTCTGTACCGAGGCAACTCGTCCACGAAGTTGGTGAGCCGACGTGCCCAAGAATTGCTGTAGAATAGTGTAGAACTCTTTTGTCTCTTGGGGTTGTATGAAGTTGCCCTTTTGATGGGGGTGAAGAAAAGAACTTTTTGAGGTGGAGCTATAAGATTTTTGCAAAGCCAAAAGAACAATTATCCCACTCGAAAAATTTCGGACAGCCCCCACCTCTTGTGGCCAGCCATGCATCAAGCAAAGAATGAGAGGAGAGTATGAGTGGATCAAAAATGAGTGAGCCAAATAATGCAAGAGAGAGAAATGGTTATCATGATGAATCATGATCACAAACCAAGTCCAACACTCATAAACCCATGTCATCACAAAAGTCAAGCCATGATGAAGTCAAATGAAGTCAATGGATGGTGCACCATCATGAAGCCATCATGATGCAAAAGTCTTCTCAATTGTTAAATGCACAATTGCAAATAACCCCCTCCACCAAATTTCAGCCAAAGAAAGGAAACAAAGGAAAATGGCCGAAACGGAAAGCAGACTGGCAACTTCAGAAAACTGATGCCGTAATAAATTACAGGAAAAACCCACGACTGTATATACATACCCGCATTTGTATTCCGACCGAATACAAATGCAACGAGACAAAATCTACACTGTACAATACTAGGATCCGGCTTATACCAAAGCCCACTAGTATTATCTGTCCGATCATGATCCGTGCAATACCGCACGTATATGATCGAACCCTGCCATATCTCCATACGGCCTCTACAGCGTTTCGCCCGAAACTTGAGAAAACGTTCTGTGGGGGACTCTAAAGACTCGTCAATACTTTGGCTGTGGATTTAACCACTAGCACGTCAGAGGTATTAGCCATACGTAACGGGCTACCAGGTATTGACCAAAAGGGACGTCATGAGCGAACTCATCCTGACACCCTACTGAGTCTGTCAGTGACAATATCCGTACAGTCCGGTCCGTTTATGAGCATCGCATGGCGGGCCTAAGGGGTTGGTAAAAGTCGGACCCCCAAAAGCGATACAAGTCGTGTCGGAGTGTAGCCCAGAACACCCTGAGATACTACTGGAATACCTACCAGTAAATCTCCTGCCTTGGCCAAGGACTTCGTGTAATGGCTCTCCTAGACACAGCGTGACCTCACCCCCAATACCGGGAGAGACGAACCGCTGAAGATCCGCTCCCTGCCTCCATGTGGCTCGGGACTGTACCCAACTAAAACCTGTTTGCACGACTCCTTTGAGCCATGGTAGGGTAGTAATCAAAGTACAGTGGGAACTCACACGAGACAAATGACGATCTCAGGTCGATGAACTAACCTGTTTGCGAAACTAATGTGTTCGAGGAACTGCTATCTGACGTCTGGTATAAGACCAACTAGCATGTTTCCTGCGAGTCCTGTCCGGTGTACTCATAACCCAATGAGCACCTGTATACATCTTAGGTGAACCAACTGACACCAGTGGCTTATGAGACCGGCCACCGCCCCTCGTCGAGGTCTCGATTGTATACACTTGTCTACTCTGGAGTATCGATGCCCTGTCTCGAAACTCACACGACTAGGGACCTTTTAAGGATGTGCTTATAGACTACCAGCTCCCACGTATATGATCGCCCTCATACTGCTGGCTGTCAAGCAAGAATCCTAAGGGCTCTATCAACGCGCAATAGTGACCTGTAAGGTCACCTAAAGCAGTACACAATGATAAAGATAAACCAGATAGCATACTATCATCTTGAGTAAGACTGTCCTACTGGGACAGGTCCTCCCTCAATCATTACAATAATGCGCCTGTGATCCAATAATTGACTCTGAGGGCACTATCTCCAACAATCTCCCACTTGCACTCAAGGCTAATTATTGCGATGTCGCATACTCACAGCCCGTGTGATACCGAACACCTAACTCCTCTACTAATCAGTCTCACAAAACCAGTTTGCGAAACTAATGTGTTCGAGGAATAGCCTCAGTGAGTGGATCCGCCTTGATGTTTCTTTCTATGTCTCTCTTTATCTCAAGTTCGCGGAGAAAACCATCTCCCAAAATGAGCAATACCTGTCTTAGAATATGTGTGGATATCTGATGGGATCTAGCTTATAAATGAACTCCAAATCCAAACTTCTTAGACTGTATCGTCAACTGAACTTAATCAGTATCCTGCGTCATGCCTCCCTCAGTATCCTTTTGGACCACCTGTCCAAAATACTGCCCCTCGACAGAGGGGAAAATTATAACTCTGACAGTCACTCTGTCATCCAGGTCACCCTGGAAGCCTGGATTGATAACCGTCTCCTAAAGGAGGCTGCCGTCATCAAATCCCTAGAACATCCACTTATGTTCTAAAACTGCTTCCGATTGTTTCTCCAGGATTGGATTAATATCAACTTATTGCATCTACTGTAAAAACAACATCTGGTGTGGTACTTGACATCTTATGATTGACTCAATTGCCTAAGCAAGTGATCTGCCAATCATGCACATCCCACTGCCCTTTAGTCAGTACGACACTTTTAGAGAGGGTGACTCCATCACCTGCAGGTATACTACCGTGCCAGGAGTCGTCCATTCTAAAACACCTTCAGAATGCTTTCTAAGTACCCTGATTGGGACACTTCCCAAATCTAGATCTAATACCATAGATCTAGTAACCAGAATGTCTTGATATTATATCCAAGTCCCATGTGGAGAAACCACTGTGTGACAACCAAAGTATAACCGACCGTAGTATAGGAATTTCACTTCCTGCTTTGTGTATGTCATCCAAGTACCAGGACATCACATCCAACTACCTTCTTAACAGATCCATCCCCTATTCTGATGAAGTCAAACCTATGACTGTCACATCAGAAATAGATGATCTATCTCCGCTATATCTGCTTTAGTCTATAGACATAAGCTACTTGTCCACCAATACTTCCGCTGCTCCCACTGACTACGACAACCCTCTGGCAGAGTCATATAGACATACACTTCTAAAGCCAGTATAGAACGACGCTATACTCATCCTCCTGCCGGGTCTCACAGTCTGGAACGACAGCAATGGCAAGTCTGGGTAAACAAGAACCTCCCTGTCACCGTCCTTGAAGGTACCGGAGTACCCCTCGGGTGCCTGAGGTTACCCACCGTATCTGCGGAGTGACCAATGGAATGTCAAGCCAGATTGAATCTTTAGGTTCCTATCAAACTTTTAGTAATCGTTTGCGGTTCTGGAATCACTTCCAAATCTACCATACTCCCACTACTGTTTTCTGAAAAAAATCCATTTTTGTTAAAACTGTGGCGAGTCAAGAACAATATCACTATTGATCTTCCAGATGGTAGAAAGTCAACCCTCGTCATAGCCTGGTTCAACCCACAAACAGCCATTACAGAAACGTGCCTTGAGTTATCCAGAGTCTGGTTTTAAGCATAAGCCGGACAACTCCCCGTACCTTAACATCGTTAAGATATGAACTGTTCTATATCCAATATAGAACCAGAGGCACTGATTTAATTGAACCAGATTCAAATCATGCAACTGTCTCCAGTGCAGGTCAACTAAATGGAAGGAGGCCGATCAGCGTTACTCAACTCAGGAATGCTTCCAATTATGAGTAACCTGAAAGAGAAGCAAGTTCTCTTAATTATTACTATCAACTGAATACCATACACAAGTATCTACATCTTCGATCACTTTGAAGAATCCCGATACTTGCAAAATCTGGTTCTCTACTTTATTCATATACCTATAACTTCTCAAAACTCAGACCATGTGTTTCTACGAAACACTTGTCTAAGAACTAAAGAAGTCATAAGTAAACCGAATATAGTACGAGAACCAACCCCTCTGTCCTAATGGATACTGGACAATATACAATACTCTGTATAACTCTCTTGAGTCCAATAACTCATTCACTATGTGTCGTAGGTTAAAAATTGTACTTATGATTAAGAAGAATTACACCGCTGTTTAATGCTCCTTACCTAACCATCCAATGATATAGGTAAATGTCATGGACATAATTTCAAAAAAGTATATCTCACTCTATAAAAATAGACGTACAGATATATCAATTTGAAATTGGTGCATAACAGCGGATATTCAAAACCAAATATTTGTCGTCCGGCAAGCAACCCAGGTGACTTCCTCAAACATCACCGATTACAACGAATCCCGATATAATGAGGATAATTACCTAATTCCCAATAACTTAATCCCACTTATCATCTGTAAAACCATAGAGATGTGAGATTCATACCTGGTAAATACATACCCTGGAGCAAGTGTTTAATTGGGAAATCAGTTTTCTATTAACAGTACACGGTGAAACTGAAACATTGAAATGTTTCGTAGGGGTATCCGGGTATTCCTAGTAATGCCACTTCCATTATCCGATTCACAACTGTAACTGTATATCTCTTTTCCATCTCTCCAAATCCTTTTATATGTCTTTAGTCGTTACCTTCTGTACACCCCTTTAGGCCAAATGGTTTTCTTCCTTCTCTACCGTTCGGCACCAGCCTATGGTTTGGAAGAAGACCATCCAATAAGCATAATGGGTGTACTGTCCTAATAATAGGAACACTCGCAATGCGATAGAAGATGAAGATAAAAGACAACCGAATAAACCTTATTCCTATTTCTCCTGAACCAGAATCCATCCCCGAACCGGAACAAGTTCCTTTCGAGTTGGTATATAACCATACGATGGAGTATCCAATAAACTGTGGATCTTCGTAGTGTTCTGGTGAAATACAAAGGTGAAGTGGGAGTGGTAATGAAATACTTGGTTTTGGTCGTGAACAGCAATCGCAATTTATTTTGCCCTCTTTCTAATCCCTTTATTTGTCTTAACTTAATACCTTCTGTACACCATCATTAGGCTAATTGGTTTTCTTCATTCCCTACCGGTCGGCACCTGCCTATGGTTTGGAAGAAGACTATCCAATTTGCGTAATAGGTGTACTATCGCCTAATCTATGGGGCACTCGCATCCTGAGAGAAGGTAAAAGGAAAAGACAGCTGAATAGTCTTATTCGTTTTCTCCAGAACCGGAAACCATCCTCGAATAAATTCCTTCGAGTTCGTATATAACCATACGATGGTTTTGTCCAATGGAAGTGGACGTTCGTAGTAATACGGGGTGTCCTGGAGAAAAGGGTAAAAGTAGGAGTGGCAATGAGGTTTGCAACTCTGACAATCCAAAAGCCAGTGTTAAAGAAGGTTCGGTTAATTTCGGTCACTGAGTCATGGTCTAGGGTCGGGTCATGGTCGCTGCCAAAGAGAGAGAAAAAAGAAACACTCAGCGTGCACTCTAACCTAGATCATAATGGTTACCAATTTATCTAATCTGGAAACCTCCCACTGTACCGTCAAATTCTCCTCCAAACCTGAAAGAAGAATTAGTCGGGATCACCCGAGGAGTAAACCAACTTATCAGTGGGAATCGGGATCCAACTATCATTGCATGATAACGTGATGGAATCCACTCACGCTATCACACTCCAGAAGGTATGCGCATATCTGGAAAGTTTCAGTTTCTTTAGAAACTCCCGATGTGATTTTTACCCCATGCTCTTATGACCTTAACTTTGGCCAACAAATCATAAGTCACATGTCAAGTTCTACCCGTCATTCTCCAGGTTAATTTGAACCCACCCGTACCTACCCTTGACTTTGGCCAACAAGGCAGTACGACTGTCCCAAACCAACGCATCTATCTATGCAGCATATGAATACCCAATAGCTACCAATCACTGTGCCTTGACTTTGGCCAACAAACATAGCTTGAATACTATTGACTATCCATATGAAACGACGGAGGGCTACGAATGGTTTTTGGCGAAAAACCTTTAACGTAATGAACTTGATATCGTTGAAGGAACAGAATAGCTTTTATAAAAATATAGTGAAAAAAACCTTTGCTAAAGAGGTCACTCCTGTAAGTCCACGTTGCCCACCCCGGTACTTGCGGGGAGGCGGAAAACGGAATAAAAATCGAATTTTTATGAGCTTAGGCAACATGGACTAGACTATGAAGGATCTTTGCTAAACAAAAAACAAGCTAAAGCTAACTAGAAACTAGCTAAGTGCTAGAAAGGTTATACCTTGGGCTTTATGCCCTTCTCTCCTTGCTCCTTGGAGTGGTGGAAGGAGGTCACCTTAGTCGTCTTCTCACGTCGAAGAAGGATCCACCCGAAAGCCTCGACCTTTGGCTTCAACTCCAAGCTAGAAGTAACTAGGGTGCAAGAAGTGCTAATCCTTGAACCCTAGATGAGAGTAAAGATTATCAAGAGAGGGTTTTTCTCAAGCTCAAGTGTTTCTCAACACATGAGAAGGGAGAGCTTGAGGGAGAGGAAGAACAAGAGAGAGAATGTGAATAATAGAATGAGAGAATAATATGAAGCATTCTCTCATATATGTGAATTATTGTAATTAGATAATTAGTGAGATAATTATCATGGCTTAATCAAGACATGACCATTATCATTTCATTTTTAATGTAAATTGCAAGGATCAAAGAGCATCTTCCAAATGAAATGATGATGGTCAAAGTGTCAACCAAGGTCAACAAGTCAAGAAGGTCAAATGGTCAACAACCATAACCATGCACAATTATTAAACTAATATCAATTAACAATAATACACACATAAGCATTAGGGTTAATAAAATGACAATAGTCATTAACCCTAATCAAAGTCCTCTCCCTCTGTCTCAAGCAACTGTGCATATGCACCCGTATTCGTGATCCGAGGAACACGAATACAATGAGAAAAACCAATCCCAAATCATATACTAGGATCCGGCTTAAACCAAAGCCCGCTAATATAAGCTGTCCGGACAGCAAACGTGCACAAGTGCGCGGATGTGAACGAACCCTGTCGCAAAACCATGCGACCTCTACTCATTTTGCCTAAAGGCGAATAGCTCTCTGTGTGGGACTCTAAAGACTCGACACTACGCTGGCAGTGGGTTTAACCACAGACCGCAAGCGGCACTACCTGTACGTAACGGTCCCCAGGTAGATGTCGATAAGAAGACTGACGAGGTGAACCCCATCTGAACTCCTACTGAGCCTGTATGTGACAATCTCCGTACAGTCCGGTCTGTTCGTCTGATACATCGCATAGGGGGCCTAGGGGGGCGGTGAACGTCAGTCCCCTAATAGCGGTACAAGTCGTGTCGGAGTGTAGCCCAGAACACCCTAAGTTAACACTGGAAACCTACCAGTCTATCTCGCTTGCCCTGGCCAGGGACTACTCGTGTAATGGCTCTCCTAGACACAGCGCGATGTCAACCCCCAATACCGGGAGAGACGAATCCTGTCCAACCATCACTGCCTCCAAGTGCTTCGGGACTGCATCCAAAAACTACCTGTTTGCATGGCTCCTTTGTGTAGGGTTCCTAGGCACTCTAATGGAGTCTCACAAGTGATCAAACATGCCCAATTGAAATTTTACGGTGCCGAGAAACCCTAGACTACGGATCGTTAACTAGATATATAGGCGAAGCGAGCATGTAAACGGAAATGTATCTAAAGGAAAGGGGCTACAACCTTTGTAGATCCGGTCCACCACTTCCTAAGCTCTGCGATGATCTCCCTCCGCTGTCCAAATCGAACCCTTGACTCTAGCATTGGCATCATCGAAGAATGGGCGGGCTTGATCGTCGGTTCGATGCCGAAGATGATCTACGTCGAGGCATCACAAGAACAAGCTCCAACTTCACCAAGCTTTGAAAACTTGTGAAGTAAACACCCTATACAACTTGGCAAGAGGTAGAGGATGAAGAAATAGGAAGTGGGTAGACTTTAGAATTGGATTTCTCACTTGATTGCACTAGTTGCCATTGATGGTCACTAGTTTTCTTCATGGAAGAAGAAGATGATGAAGAAGAAGAAGATATAATAAGTTAATTAAAAAAAATAAAAAGAATACTTATCATACTTTCAACCTTAGTTATGTGTAGAGAAAAGACCATGGTTAAAAGGATGGTTAGGGTTAAGCATAAGAACAAAAGAGTGACTTAGTCAAAGTTTCAAGAAACTTCAACTAAAAACAAAACATTCAACCATTCATTTATCCTTTTCTTTTTCCAAAAATGAATAAATAAGAAAGATAAATGAATAAATAATCAAAACCCTAATCATTAACTTAAACCATGGTTTGATTCTTTACACTTAACCAAGTAAGCATGTATCATCAAACATGATACAAACATGTGCACAAAACTATATCGCATATACAATGTGTACAATTCAAGTGAGAAAATCCTTTTCTAAGTGAACCAATACTAGTTAATGCAAAGTAATATATCAAATATATAAATATGCACTAAATCATTAAATCAACACTTGATTTAACGATCCGGTCATATCGGATATAACCCACTAGTATCATATGTATCGGCTCATCGAATCAATCCTTGATTCGATAACTAGGTTATATCGCATATAACCAATCGATACATTGATCGCGAGAATGGAATACGGTATCACATACTCGAATTATTCTCGGTCCCACACATATCTCATATGCGCTCCTATTTCGTTTCGCTTGAGCTAGGAGACCTCTGTGTAGGACTCTAAAGACTCGTCAATTCGCCAGCAGCAGATGATGATCATATCAAACACCCACAAGCCGCAAGCGGTCTGCTAAACGTAACGGCCACCCAGGTATTGAGCGATCAGAAGATCGACAAGCAAGCCCGCTCACACTCCTGTGAATCCAACCAGTAACACTTACCGTACAGTCCGGTCTGTTCGTCTGATATGTCGCATATCTCGCCTAGGGGTAGTAAACGTCAGACCCCAGTAGCTCGATAAGTCATGCCGACTTGAGGTCCATAACATTCTTGAAACTACTGATAACTCTTACCAGTATATCACTGCAACCCTGGCCAGGGATTTCCTGTTATGGCCAGTCGAGCATAGCACAACATCAACCCCCAATACCGGGAGAGACGAATCCCCTCCTATCGCTCATTGCCTCCATGTGAATCGGGACTGTACCCAAAAACCACCTATTTGCACGACTCAGTAGAGCCGTGGTAGGGTGGAAATCAAAGCACAGTGGGAGACACACAAGACTCTATGACGATCTCGGGTCAACAGACTAAGCTGTACCAGTGTCACCAGAGAACTGCCATCTGACGTGAGGTATAATACCATCTGGGAGTTCTCGGCGAGTCCGTTCAGTGTACCCAGTCTCCACTGAGCACCCGCATACCATCTTCGATGTCAAACACCAATGGATATGGGATCATCCATCGCCCATCGCATGGGTCGAGAAGATATGCGCTAGTCTACTCTGGAATATCGATGCCCCGTCTCGATATTCCCACGACTAGGAACAATGAAGGATGTACTCATTGACTACCCAGGCCCCACTAGTATGATCTGCATCATAGTCCTGGAAGTCGAGTACACATCCTAAGGGCTTTATCAACATGTAATCAGAGAAACAGAAAGTATACATGTTAAGACAAAGAGCAACCAGATAGCGTACTATCATGTCGAGCAAGAAAATCCTACCTATATATGTCCCAGCATCCACTACAATATACATCCAATGTACAGTAATGGCCTCTAGGGCATACATATAACTAACAATCTCCCACTTGCACTAGGGCCATCTGTAGCAGTGGTTGTAGTATCTCATACTCAACCATCCCATAAAAGTCTCTCTCTGGGAAAAGGCCTTTGTGAGTGGATCCGCCGTGTTGTCCTCTGAGTCTACTCTCCTAACCTCGATCATCCTGGAGATCAACTATCTCCATGATCAGGTGATGCTGCCTCAGAATATGTCTGGGTCACTGATGGGACCAGGGTTCCAGGGTCGAAGCCACACTTCCATTGTCACACAATGGTAGGAACCTAGTTCATCCTATGAACCTATATACACCCAAACTGCCTCTTTGGTAGTATCTTTAATAGCGATGTTACCAGCCTTTATCGTCTAGTTTGCCACGGTATCTAGCTTGGAACTCTTCCAACATACCGTCCCTTTACTGAGGGTAAAGACAATGCCTGCGACTGACATTCAGTCGTCTTTATCACCCTGGAACACTTCCAGTAATTCTCCCCCGGATCGATTGATACAATCTCACTATACCTAGTGAGAACCCTAATATCCCTTTAGATCTATCTCATAGGTCCAAATCTCAGGATTTAGGAGGTATCATCTTTATCCTATTTGGAGAATCCTTGTGATAATAGGAGATTGACCGATCGTAGTATAGGAAACTCTTTTCCTATCAAGAGTATGTTGTCTACGTACAATACGAAGATGACCACCTTACTCTCTTCTACCCTTTTGTATATACAAGGTTCGTCTACCATTTTGATGAAGTCAAACACTTTGACTATCACATCAAAACAGACGTTCCAACTTCGCGATGCCTGCTTCATTATGTAAAGCAACTTGCACACGTTTCCGCTGCTCCCACTGTCTACGAGGCCCTCTGGCTGTGTTCTTATAGAAGTTCTCTTCTAAATCAATATTTAGAAAATTAGTCATGGCACCCAACCACCAGATATCGTAGTCATGGTATGTAGCCGTGGCAAGTAGGATCTGGATGGACTCAAGCATAGTCCCTAGAAAAGGTTTCATCATTATCCACACCTGGTTGATGACTAAAACCTTTAACAAGTCTAGCTTTGAAAGTCTCAACTTTTCCATCTACACCAAGTAATCTTCTCAAGATATACTTGCTCCTGATAGGGATTTAACCCTTCAGATATAGCAACCAAAGTCCATACTTTGTTGGTGTATAAGGATTCCATCTCAGATCACTAAGCATCCAGCCATTCTTACAGAGTCCCTACTCTCGATGGCCTGCTCGAAACTGGTTGGGTCATCATCTCATGATGCAATCCTCGCTCCCACTGTCATCGAGAAACCGAGGTATCTCTCAGGCAGGCGAGGAACCCTACCAGATCGGCGGAGAGGCTGAGGTTCGTCGGGGACTATAGAATCCTTTGGTTCTATCAAATTTTCAGCTGTAGTTTCGTATAGCTGGAACCTTTCCAGTTCTACAGAACTGACCTTGCCTTGATCTTGTCCGGATTTTGCTTTCGACATAGGCCGGACAATCCCAAATCTTAACTTATTTAAGAGATAGGATATTCCCTTTCCATATCACATATGAATTGGTAGGCAGTGATTTGATTCGAACCTAATTCAATAGGTATGCAGCTTCTCAAGTGCATAACCCCAAAAGGAAATGGGTAACTCAGTAGTACTCATCATAGAGTACACCTTATCATATAGGGTGTGATTGCTCCGCCCCGATATACCATCGTGCTATGGTTTATACGGAGGAGTAATGCTGAGAGAGAATCTCATTTTCTTTTAGAATAGTCCAGGAATGCTATGCACAAGTATTCTCCTCCCTGATCTCATCATAGGACATAATACTTATACCCGTATTTTGGTTCTCTACTTCCTAGTTATATTCTGTGAATACCTCAAAAGGTTCGGACTTATATTTCAACAGGAATATATGACTGAATCTTGAGAGATTATCAGAGAATATAATGAAGTATAAAGAACCTGTCCTGGCATATGTAGACAGGAGACCTTACATACATCATCATGTATCAGTCCCAAGAGTTCATTAACTCTTTCTCTGTTTCCAATAAACAGAGCTATGGTCATATTATCTTTGTGACATTACTGGCAAGTTTCACAAGATGTAAATTCAAACTGATTTAAATATACATCTAAATGTAACTTCAGCCAGTCGGGTCGCATTGATATGACCTAGTCTACAATGCCTCAAGAAGAATTCGTTCATTTCTGAACTCTTCTTCTTGTGTGTGCTCAGTATACTAGGAACTGTAGTTTGATTTAGAACGTTAATGCTTTTAGATAGCGTGCCTGAACCGATCAACTTTTGATATAGGAAGTGTTCAAAACATTATCCATCAATACAAAATTATATCCTTTCTTTACTAATAAAGAGACTGATATGATTTTGTATATCAGGTTCGGTATCTAATAGCATTTGTTCAGAATCAATGTATTCGTAATACAGGGTGACAGTGACCAACAGACTTGGCTGCAACACTTGCCCCGTTTCTGTCTCATGAAACTTATCACCCGTTCTCAGTTTTTCTACCCTTTTTTTTTAGCCCTATGTAACAGATTACATATCTGGGATCTTGATCCGGTATCATATACCCAGGATGCAGAGGATACTGAGAAACAGTTCTTTGTATTGAACACACCCGAAGGAGATGCATCATATGCACTTTCTTCGTTTGGGCGGCATAGGAATTCTGGTATTCCCCAATTTCCTGCTCTGTCTTATAACAATTATAAGTTGGAGCGGGACCAACGTTCCCCAGCTCAGTATAACAAGCGGGTTCGGTCAATACATCCGTATTATTATCTTGATTAAGGCGTGATATGGTCGCTACCAGGAGAGAGAGAGAAGAAAACACTCTGCGTGCGCTCTTGCAAGATCAGATTGGTTATATATTTTATCTAATCAGGATGGCTCCCACTGTTTTTATCAAATCTTCCTTCAAACCTTAAATGGAAAGACTAGCCGGGATTAATTACACTCTACAAGTTCGCCAATCTTTCAGCCAGGCCAGTGTCGGTACTTTGAGGGAGGTTCCCCGTGCTTTCGCGCGGACCTAATTACAGTAAACCTCATTTTCCCAGAAGCGTAACCCCATTGACACCTTTCTAGACACCTACTTGATCGGCTAATTGCAAAGTGCAAAACTCTCCCAGGAGTAACAATTACTCGCAGTGGGTATCGGGATCCAACTATCATATAGAAGGTATGCAATCTCATTGCAAATTTCAACACTTGAAACTCCCGATAAAGGTTTTTACCCCTAGCACCTATGACCTTGGCTAAGGTCAACAAATCATAGGTACTAGTCAAGTTCTACCCATCATTTCGTGATTATTTAGACCCACCCACATGACCCTTGGCTAAGGTCAACAAAGCCACATGACTGTCCTAACTAATCGCATCATATGCGGTGTAGGAAGACATCACTTAGCTACCGTACACTGTGCCTTGACTATGGTCAACAAACACAGCACGAATACTAAGTACTCTACTTCCTAAAATGACGGAGGGTTGCGAATGGTTTTTGTGAAAACCTTTAACGCTTTGAACTTGATCTCGTTGCGGAATCAAATGGTTTTTAAATGGAATGTTTTTGAGGCTTTTCTAGTTTTGCTAAAGGGGTCACTCCCGGTGAAGGGATCGTCGGCCATTTCCCCGTCGAATGAGGTGCGGGATATATCATATATATCACTGTGCAAAGCAGAAAGTATAGAAGCGATCAAAGACAAACCGAGTGTGTAGCATCTGCCAGTTATTGCTAAAGGAGTCACTCCCGGTGAAGGGATCTCGGTCCTTTCCTCATCGAATAAGGTGCAGGATGTTCTATAATGAACACCACGATGCAAAGCAAGAACTGTAGCTACCTGTTTTTATTTTGAAATTCGATTCCACAACATCAATTAGGTTTATTTTCTTTCATTAATCTCATTAATGAATATCCCGTCATTTAAGTCCACCTAATCATCACAGATAAATATAACGTACGCTTATGCCATCCGCATTCGCCTCGATGTCCCGTCTGCACCGTTAGGTTAGGTAACTAACGGCAGAGCGGGGCAGGGCTAGCGCGGGTGTAAAACATAAGTAACGTCTATATAATATATCATATATACTATATACTACATCTATCTGAACAGAGCACAGAACATCGCATGATCACATCACAGATAACGCAGCAGAAAGAATCATATGAAATATTGGATATACTAGGACGTCCGTGTTTTCAATACGAGCCAGTATAAAACACGGATTCCACGGTCGTGATGAATAGCCAATCCCACACCCCTAGACCCCTATGAGAGCGGCAAGCAACCCTACCAATTCTAGGGTTAGGAGACCCGGACTCGACTCCTCGAGATGGTCTCCCTCTGGACCCCAGAACCCCTAGACTCCCTCCTTGGGTCTATCCTAATGCGGAAAAGTAAATAATGTACAAATGGTGACAACATCCGCAACCTGGAAGTGCCCCAATAAAAGAATATTACATATAAGTTTTTACATGAATGAAAATGAAAAAACACTCCTCTCACATAAAAAACCCCCGGCTATTCAAACACGACGATCCAATATAACATATCCAGCAACACATAACATCACATGTCATCAACGTAAGTAAATATGCGCATCCCAATTGTCGTTGATGTTAGTTATATGTATGCCCTAGAGGCCATTACTGTACATAGGATGTATATTGTAGTGGATGCTGGGACATAATAGGGATGACTTTCTTGCTCGACATGATAGTATGCTATCTGGTTACCCTTTACCTTAACGTGTATGCTGATTGTCTCTCTGTTACATGTTGGTAAAGCCCTTAGGATCTATACTTGACTACCTGGACTATGATGCAGATCATACTAGTGGGGACATGGTAGTCCATAAGTACATCCTTCAAAGTCCCTAGTCGTGGGTATATCGAGACGGGGCATCGATATACCAGAGTAGACTAGCGTATACCTTCTCGACCCATACAGATGGGCGATGGATGATCCCATATCCATCGGTGTTTGACATCAGAGATGATATACGGGTGCTCAGTAGAGACTGGGTACATTGGACGGACTCACCGAGAACTTCCAGATGGTATTATACCTCACGTCAGATGGCAGTTCTCTGGTGACACTGGTACAGAGTAGTCTATTGACCCGAGATCGTCATAGAGTCTTGTGTGGTTCCCACTGTGCTTTGATTTCCATCTTACCACGTCCAAGAGGGCATGAAAAACGGTGGTTTTTGGGTACAGTCCCGAGTTACATGGAGGCAATGAGCGATAGGAGGGGATTCGTCTCTCCCGGTATAGGGAGTTGATGTTGCGCTGTGTTCGATTGGCTATAACAGGAAATCCCTGGCCAGGGTTGCTGAGATTTACTGGTAAGTGTTACCAGTAGTTTCTCGAATTGTTATAGACCTCATATCGACACGACTTATTGAGCTATTGGGGTCTGACGTTTACCACCCCTAGGCGAGATATGCGACATATCAGACGATCAGACCGGACTGTACGGTAGTGTTACTGGTCGGATTCACTGGAGTGTGAGCGGGCATGCTCGTCGATCTTCAGATCGCTCAATACCCAGGTGGCCGTTACGTTTAGCAGACCGCTTGCGGCTTGTGGATGCTTGATATGATCATCATCTGCTGCCGGCGTATTGACGAGTCTTTAGAGTCCTACACAGAGGTTTCCTTGCTCAAGCGAAACGAAATAGGAGCGCATATGAGATATGTGCGGGACCGAGAATAATACGAGTATGTGATACTGTATTCGATTCTCGCGATGTGACATTGATCGGTTATATGCGATATAGCCGGGTTATCGGATCAAGTGTTGATTCGATAAGATGTTACTAATGATACCAGTCGGTTATGTGCGTCATGACCGGATCGTTAAATCAAGCGTTGATTTAATGATTTAATGCATAATTATATATTTGATATATTACTTTGCATTAACTTGTATCGGTTCACTTTAAATGGATTTTCTCGCTCGGATGTGCGCATTGCATATGCGATATGATTTTGTGCACTTGTTAGTATCATATTTGATGATACATGCAAATTATGGTTTGTGTAAAGAATTAAATCTTGGTCAAAGAAATGGTTAGGGTTTTTATTTGTTTATTCATTTATTCATTTGTTTTTATTTTTGGAAAATAAATTGCATAAAATAGAATGGTGGCTTCTTTTGTTTTCTTTCATGAAGCTTCATGAACTTTTGACTTAGTCACCATTTTGTCTCATGCTTAACCCTAACCAATTCAATTAACTCAAGTTAATTCTCTACACCTAACCATGGTGAGAATTATGATAAGAATGGATTTTTATTTATTCTTTTATTCTTATCATAATACTTATCTTCTTCTTGCTCTTCTTCTTCTTCATTCTTCTTTGAAGAAAACCAAGCTCCATCAATGGTAATTGTTGGAAAAGAGTGAGAAATCCAAAATTAAAGTCTACCCACTTCCTATTTCTTCATCTTCTACCTCTTGCCAAGTAGTAGAGTGTGTTTCCTTCACAAGTTTTTAAGACTTGATGAAGGTGGAGCTTGATTTAGCGATGCCTCGACGTAGATCATCTTCGGCATGGACATCGACGACCTAGCTCGCTTTTTCTCCGACGAAGCCGACTCTAGAGCCCGGATTCCTTTTGGACAGCGGAGACGACTTTGTTGCGGAGCTATGGAGGTGGAGCACCAGATCTACAAAGGTTGTATTTCCGATATCCCATTAGTTAAGTTGTTAACTAGTTCTTTTTTCGCCTAGACTTCTAGCCGACGATCCGTAGTCGGGTCTCTCGGCACCGTTAAAATTTTAATTTGGCATGGTTGATGCCTTGTGAGACCTCACTAGTGTGCCTAGGAACCCTACAGTGGTATCAGAGCCTAGCTAGAGCCTTAGGCGTAGTCCCGACGGAGTTTGAAATCCGAACGAACCCGAAACCCATATTCAAAAATGCTCTCTGTCCAGATTTTAAAATTATGGTTTTTTCAAGATTAAAAATATCCAGAAAATCAAGCAGGGTTTTTTATGAAATACTGTGAAAAACGGAGACTTAACTCAGTCATAACGCCGCGGAACCGCGGCCTAAGCCCACGTGGCGC
This sequence comes from Agapanthus africanus, assembly GCA_030015575.1. Taxonomy (NCBI): domain Eukaryota; kingdom Viridiplantae; phylum Streptophyta; class Magnoliopsida; order Asparagales; family Amaryllidaceae; genus Agapanthus; species Agapanthus africanus. The sequence goes on along the minus strand of CM057345.1, from coordinate 249,069,506 downwards.
GGCGGTTCCGCCGCCGTTTTGTTGACTCATTGACTCCTGTTTGCACAGTAATTCCTATTTTAATATGCTGAGTTATCTGGGAATTTTTAATATGCAGTAAACAGTTGAGCATTTTTGGGTTGTATTGGGAATCAATGATTCGATCGGGGTTTCAAATTTTGTCTGTGTGGCTTTCCGGATAAATTTTAGAATATGTTAAAAAGTTCGACCGGATATAAATACCCAATTTTTCCCCTGTCGGGAAATTTCCAAGTGTTGGATTTTTCCGTAGTTTAACGACGTTCTAAGTAGTGCAAGTATCGCGATGGTCCCTCTAGAAGACAACAAACCTTAACTCGATTATGTGACCGTCTTGAACTGCCCTTTGAACCTTCGGGTTTGGGGCAGTACGGCGTGCCACATGTGAGGCGTTGGCTTGACCCTTCTACGGCTGGACCGTTGGTACTGAGGCACGAACGGAATGTTGTTATACTTGTTTCATGTGTTGATCAGTTTCGGGAAAACTTGGGTGTTCGATTGTTCGATCGGAAAGTTTGACATTTTCTATTTATCCGGAATGGGATACAATAATTGGAATTCACAATAAGTTATGAGATAACTGAATGAATGTTATAAACATAGCACTTTAGTCTCACTTGATCGGTTGCCACGGAATTTTGATGTGATCAAAAGTCCGTCGCAATCACGTAGCGTACGCGGATACTCGCCGGGTAAACTTAATAGACAGCCTCACTCCATAGCCCCGACCAAGTGACTGTAGGAGAACCCCGTCGCCGAAAGCATCCGTTCGGGTGCCCGCGGTAGCGGTGTTCCGCCTTGGTGCACTTCGTCGACGGTATCGGGGGTGCGGCCACCTACTAAAGTTTGCGACGAGCATTCGATCGGGATGTCGGGAATCTTGTTGAATTGCCCGACTTGATATTGAAAAGTGTTTTCGATTTTGAGACTAAAATGCGGGGTTTATAATTGTTAGGCATGCGATGTCTAAGTAATTCATTTGGTCAGGCATGCGATGTCTGAGGTGGTTGCGGATTCCAACTGTTGTAGTTTTACACTTTCTTTTCTGTGACCGTAAGTGTAATATGTGATATCGCCGGTTTCGTTGCTATATGTCAACGACAATTAGGATGCGCATATTTACTTACGTTGATGACATGTGATGTTATGTGTTGCTGGATATGTTATATTGGATCGTCGTGTTTGAATAGCCGGGGGTTTTTATGTGAGATGAGTGTTTTTCATTTTCATTCATGTAAAAACTTGTATGTAATATTCTTTTATTGGAGCACTTCCAGGTTGCGGAAGTTGTCACCGTTTGTATATTATTTACTTTTCCGCACTAGGATAGACCCAAGGAGGAGGGCACAAGTAACCGGGTTCTGGAGTCCAGTGGGAGACCAACTCGAGGAGTCGAGTCCGGGTCTCCTAACTCTAGAATTGGTAGGGTTTCTTGCCGCTCTCGTAGGGGTCTAGGGGTGTGGGTTTGGCTATTCATCACGACCGTGGAATCCGTGTTTTATACTGGCTCGTATTGAAAACACGGACGTCCTAGTATATCCAATATTTCATATGATTCTTCTGCTGCGATATCTGTGATGTGATCATGAGATGTTCTGTGATAGATGCTGTATATAGTATATTTGATATATTATATAGACGTTACTTATGTTTTACACCCGCGCTAGCCCATCCCCGCTCTGCCGTTAGTTACCTAACCTAACGGTGCACGAGGGGACATCGAGGCGAATGCGGATGGCATAAGTGTACGTCGTATTTATCTGTGATGTTTAGGTACATTAAATGATGGGACTTCATTAATGAGATTAATGAAATAAAAGAAATCTAAGATGTTGTAGAATCGAATTTCAAAATAAAACAGGTAGCTACAGTTTTTGCTTTGCACAGCGGTATATATGATATATCCTGCACCTCATTCGACGAGGAAAGGACCGAGATCCCTTCACCGGGAGTGACTCCTTTAGCAATAACTGGCAGATGCTACACACTCGGTTTGTCTTTTGATTGCTTTTAAGAGTTTTTGCTATGCACAGTGATATATGTGATATATCCCGCACCTCATTCGACGAGGAAAGGACCGACGATCCCTTCACCGGGAGTGACTCCTTTAGCAAAACTAGAAAAGCATCAAAAACACTCCATTTCAAAATCATTTGATTCTACAACGATATCAAGTTCTTTACGCAATAGGTTTTCAGAAAAACCTGTCGTAGCCCTCCGTCATTTCAGATAAGTAGTAGTTAGTATTCGTGCTACGTTTGTTGGCCTGCGTCATGGCGTAGTGTGCGGTAGCTAACTGGTGCTTATCTGCATAAGCATATGATGTGATTGGATTAGGGTAGTCGTGCGACTTTGTTGGCCTGCGTCAAGGGTCGTGCGGGTGGGTTTAATTCAATCAGGAAATGACGGGTTGAACTTGACTAGCGGACTATGGTTTGTTGGCCTGCGTCAGGGTCATAGGACGCTAGGGGCAAAACATTATCGGGAATTTCAAGTGTTGAAATTTGCAATGAGATTGCATACCTTCTATGAGATAGTTGGATCCCGATACCCGCTGTGAGTAAAAGTTACTCCTGGGAGAGTTTTATACATTACAATTAGCCGATCAAGTAGGTGTCTAGAAAGGTGTTAACGAGGTTACGCCTCTGGGAAAATGAGGTTTACATTAATTAGGTTCGTGCGAAAGCACGGGGGACCTCCCTCAAAGTACCGACACTGGCCTGGCTGAAAGATTGGCGAACTTGTAGTGTATAATTAATCCCGGCTAGTCTTTCCTTTTAGGGTTTGAAGGAAGATTTGATAAAAATCAGTGGGAGCCATCCTGATTAGATAAAATAATAACCAATCTATTCTTGCAAGAGCGCACGCTGAGTGTTTTCTTCTCTCTCTCTCCTGGTAGCGACCATATCACGCCTTAATCAAGATAAGAATACGGATTATTGACCGAACCCGCTTGTTATACTGAGCTGGGGAACGTTGGTCCCGCTCCAACTTATAATTGTTATAAGACAGAGCAGGAAATTGGGGAATACCATATTTCCCGCGCCGCCCAAACGAAGAGAGTGCATGCTGATGCATCATCTTCGGGTGTGTTCGTTACAAAGAACTGTTTCTCAGTATCCTTTACGTCCTGGGTATGTGATACCAGATCAGGATCCCGGATATGTAATCTATTACATAGGGCTACAGATAGGTAGAGAACTGAGAACGGGTGATAAGTTTCATGAGGCAGAAAACGGGGCAAGAGTTGCAGCCAAGTCTGTTGGTCACTGTCACCCTGTATTACAATACATTGATTCTGAACGAATGTTATTAGATACCGAACCTGATATACAAAATCATATCTGTCTCTTTATTAGTAAAGAAACGGTAAAATTTTGTATTGTTGGATAATGTTTTGAACATTTCCTATATCAAAAGTTGATCGGTTCAGGCACGTTATCTAAAAGCATTAATGTTCTAAATCAAACTACAGTTCTTCGTATACAGAACACACACAAGAGGAAGAGTTCAGAAATGAACGAATCCTTCTTGAGGTATTGTAGACTAGGTCATATCAATGCGACCCGACTGGCTGAGTTACATTTAGATGCATATTTAAATCAGTTTGAATTTACATCTTGTGAAGCTCGTCAGGCATGTCACAAAGATAAGATGACCACAGCTCCGTTTACTACAAACAGAGAAAGAGTTAGTGAACTCTTGGGATGATACATGTTGATGTATGTAGGTCCCCTGTCTACACATGCCAGGACTGGTTCTTTATACTTCATTGCGTTCTCTGATAATCTCTCAAGATTCAGACATATGTTCCTGTTGAAACACAAGTCTGAACCTTTTGAGATATTCACAGAATATAAGTTAGAAGTAGAGAACCAAAATACGGGTATAAGTATTATGTCCTTTGATGTGATCAAGGAGGAGAATACTTGAGCACGGAAATCCTGGACTATTCTAAAGGAGAATGAGATTCTCTCTCGGCATTACTCCTCCGAATACACCATAGCACGATGGTATATCGGGGCGGAGCAATCACACTCTATATGATATGGTGTGCTCTATGATGAGTACTACTGAGTTACCTTTTTCCTATTGGGTGTTATGCACTTGAGAAGTTGCATACCTATTGAATAGGGTTCGAATCAAATCAGATCACTGCCTACCACTCCATATGAGATATGGAAAGGGAAGAGCCCATGTCTTAAGCTAGTTAAGATTTGGGGTTGTCCGGCCTATGTCTGAAAAACAAAATCCGGACAAGCTCGAGGCAAAGTCAGTTATGTACAACTGGAAAGGTTCCAGCTATACAAACTACAGCAGATGATTTGATAAAACCAAAGGATTCAATAGTTACCAACGAACCTCAGCCTCTCCGCCGATCTAGTAGGGTTCCTCACCCACCTGAGAGATACTTCTGTTTCTCTATGACAGTGGGAGCGAGGATTGCATCATGAGATGATGACCCAACTAGCTTCGAGCTGGCAATCAGGAGTAAGACTCTGTAAGAATGGCTGGATGCTTAGTGATCTGAGATGGAATCCATGTACACCAACAAAGTATGGACTTTGGTTGCTATATCTGAAGGGTTAAATCCCCATCAGGAGCAAGTAAATCTTGAGAAGATTACTTGGTGTAGATGGAAAAGTTGAGACTTTCAAAGCTAGACTTGTTAAAGGTTTTCGTCATCGACCAGGCGTGGATTATGATGAAACCTTTTCAAGTAGCTATGCTTAAGTCCATCCAGATCCTACTTTCCACGACTACATACCATGACTACGATATCTGGTGGTTGGGTGTCTTGACTGCTTTTCTAAATGATGATTTGGAAGAGCGTCTATAAGTACACAGCCAGAGGGCTTCGTAGACAGTGGGAGCAGCGGAAACGTGTGCAAGATGTTTTATAGGATAAAGCAGGCATCGCGGAGTTGGAACATCTGTTTTGATGGATAAGTCAAAGAGTTTGACGTCATCAAAATGGTAGATGAACCTTGTATAAACAAAAAGGTAGTAGGGAGTATGGTGACGATCCTCGTAGAGTACGTGGATGACATACTCATGATAGGGAAGGAGTTTCCTATGCTACGCTCGGTCAATCTCCGCTTATCACAATGATTCTCCATAAAGGATAAAAGTTATACCTCCTAAATCCAGGGTTTTGGATCGATGAGATAGATCTAATCGGATGTTAGGATTCTCACTAGCTGTAATGAGATGGTATCAACCGATCCTGGGGAGAATCACTGGAAGGGTTCCAGGGTGATAAACATGACCGAGTGTCAGTCACAGACATTGTCTTAATCCTCAGTAGAGGGACGGTATGTTGGAAGAGTTCCAAGCTAGATACCGTGACATACTAGACGATAAAGGCAGGATACATTGCTACTTAAGATGCTACCAAAGAGGCAGTTTGGGTGTATATTGGTTCATGAGATGAACTATGTTCCTCCCATTGTGTGACAATGGAGTTCTGGCTTATGCCAAGGAACGCCGGTCCCATCAGTGATCCATACATATTCTAAGGCAGTATCACTTGATCATGGAGATGGTTGATCTCCAGGGAGATCGAGGTTAGGAGAGTAGATTCAGAGGACAACACAGCGGATCCACTCACAAAGGCCTGTTCCCAGAGAGAGACTTTCATGGGATGGTTGAGTATGAGATACTGCAACCACTGCTACAGATGGCCCTAGTGCAAGTGGGAGATTGTTAGTTATATGTATGCCCCAGAGGCCATTACTGTACATAGGATGTATATTGTAGTGGATGCTGGGACATATATAGGGATGACTTTCTTGCTCGACATGATAGTATGCTATCTGGTTACCCTTTACCTTAACGTGTATGCTGATTGTCTCTCTGTTACATGTTGGTAAAGCCTTTAGGATCTGTACTTGACTACCTGGACTATGATGCGGATCATATTAGTGGGGACATGGTAGTCCATAAGTACATCCTTCAAAGTCCCTAGTCATGGGTATATCGAGGCGGGGCATCGATATACCAGAGTAGACTAGCGTATACCTTCTCGACCTATACAGATGGGCGATGGATGATCCCATATCCATCGGTGTTTGACATCAGAGATGATATACGGGTGCTCAGTAGAGACTGGGTACACTGGACGGACTCGCCGAGAACTCCCAGATGGTATTATACCTCACGTCAGATGGCAGTTCTCTGGTGACACTGGTACAGAGTAGTCTGTTGACCCGAGATCGTCATAGAGTCTTGTGTGGTTCCCACTGTGCTTTGATTTCCATCTTACCACGTCCAAGAGGGCGTGCAAAACGGTGGTTTTTGGGTGCAGTCCAGAGTCACATGGAGGCAATGAGCGATAGGAGGGGATTCGTCTCTCCCGGTATAGGGAGTTGATGTTGCGCTGTGTTCGATTGGCTATAACAGGAAATCCCTAGCCAGGGTTGCTGAGATTTACTGGTAAGTGTTACCAGTAGTTTCTCGAATTGTTATAGACCTCATATCGACACGACTAATTGAGCTATTGGGGTCTGACGTTTACCACCACTAGGCGAGATATGCGACATATCAGACGATCAGAACGGACTGTACGGTAGTGTTACTGGTCGGATTCACTGGAGTGTGAGCGGGCTTGCTCGTCGATCTTCAGATCGCTCAATAACCGGGTGGCCGTTACGTTTAGCAGACCGCTTGCGGCTTGTGGATGCTTGATATGATCATCATCTGCTGCCGGCGTATTGACGAGTCTTTAGAGTCCTACACAGAGGTTTCCTGGCTCAAGCGAAACGAAATAGGAGCGCATATGAGATATGTGCGGGACCGAGAATAATACGAGTATGTGATACTGTATTCGATTCTCGCGATGTGACATTGATCGGTTATATGCGATATAGCCGGGTTATCGGATCAAGTGTTGATTCGATAAGATGTTACTAATGATACCAGTCGGTTATGTGCGTCATGACCGGATCGTTAAATCAAGCGTTGATTTAATGATTTAATGCATAATTATATATTTGATATATTACTTTGCATTAACTAGTATCGGTTCACTTTAAATGGATTTTCTCGCTCGGATGTGCGCATTGCATATGCGATATGATTTTGTGCACTTGTTAGTATCATATTTGATGATACATGCAAATTAGGGTTTGTGTAAAGAATTAAATCTTGGTTAGGGTTTTTATTTGTTTATTCATTTATTCATTTGTTTTTATTTTTGGAAAATAAATTGCATAAAATAGAATGGTGGCTTCTTTTGTTTTCTTTCATGAAGCTTCATGAACTTTTGACTTAGTCACCATTTTGTCTCATGCTTAACCCTAACCAATTCAATTAACTCAAGTTAATTCTCTACACCTAACCATGGTGAGAATTATGATAAGAATGGATTTTTATTTATTCTTTTATTCTTATCATAATACTTATCTTCTTCTTGCTCTTCTTCTTCTTCATTCTTTTTTGAAGAAAACCAAGCTCCATCAATGGTGATTGTTGGAAAAGAGTGAGAAATCCAAAACTAAAGTCTACCCACTTCCTATTTCTTCTTCCTCTACCTCTTGCCAAGTAGTAGAGTGTGTTTCCTTCACAAGTTTTCAAGACTTGATGAAGGTGGAGCTTGATTTAGCGATGCCTCGACGTAGATCATCTTCGACATGGACATCGACGACCTAGCTCGCTTTTTCTCCGACGAAGCCGACTCTAGAGCCCGGATTCCTTTTGGACAGCGGAGATGACTTTGTTGCGGAGCTATGGAGGTGGAGCACCGGATCTACAAAGGTTGTATTTCCGATATCCCATTAGTTAAGTTGTTAACTAGTTCTTTTTTCGCCTAGACTTCTAGCCGACGATCCGTAGTCGGGTCTCTCGGCACCGTTAAAATTTTAATTTGGCATGGTTGATGCCTTGTGAGACCTCACTAGTGTGCCTAGGAACCCTACAGTTGACATATAGCAACGAAACCGGCGTATCACATATTACACTTACGGTCACAGAAAAGAAAGTGTAAAACTACAACAGTTGGAATCCGCAACCTCCTCAGACATCGCATGCTTGACCAAATGAATTCTTTAGACATCGCATGCCTAACAATTATAAACCCCGCATTTTGGTCTCATTATCGAAAACACTTTTCAATATCAAGTCGGGCAATTCAACAAGATTCCCGAAAAACTGATCGAGTGCTCGTCGCAAACTTTAGTAGGCGTCCGCACCCCCGATGCCGTCGACGAAGTGCACCAAGGCGGAACACCGCTACCGCGAGCACCCGAACGGATGCTTTCGGCGACGGGGTTCTTCTACAGTCACTTAGTCGGGGTTATGTGGTGAGGCTGTCTATTAAGTTTACCCGGCGAGTATCCGCGTACGCTACGTGATTGCGACGGACTTTTGATCACATCAAAATTCCGTGGCAACCGATCAAGTGAGACTAAACTGCTATGTTTATAACATTCATCCAGTCATCTTATAACTATTTGCGAATTCCAAGTATTGTATCACATTCCGGATAAATAGAAAATGCTAAACTTTTCGATCGAACAATCGAACACCCAAGTTTTCCCGATACAGCTCAACACATGAAATAAGTCTAACAACATTCCGTTCGTGCCTCAGTACCAACGGTCCAGCCGTAGAAGGGTCAAGCCAACGCCTCACATGTGGCACGCCGTACTGCCCCAAACCCGAAGGTTCAATGGGCAGTTCAAGACGGTCACATAATCGAGTTAAGGTTTGTTGTCTTCTAGAGGGTCCATCGCGTTACTTGCACTACTTAGAACGTCGTTAAACTACGGAAAAATCCAACAATTGGAAATTTCCCGGCATGGGAAAAAGCGGGTATTTATATCCGGTCGAACTTTTTAACATATTCTAAAAATACCCGGAAATACACACCGACAAAATTAGACAGTCCGATCGAATATACAGAGTTCCCAATACAACCCAGAAAATGCAACTCTGGAAAAAATTATTAAAAATCCCCAGGAAAACCAGCACAGAAAACTAAGAGTTACTGTGCAAAATAGGATGCACAAAAAGACAAAATGACCGCGGATCAGCCGCATGAGCATACTCATGCCGCGGATCCGCGGCTCCTTTATGGAATCAGGCGCTCGAATTTTACAGTACCCCTTGTATCTTCCTGCTGATATTTCTGAATATTTTTAATCTACAAAAATCCACATTTTACAGAAAAGTCCAGAGAGCATTTTTCAAGTCGGGTTTTGGGTCAATCGAACTTCTGATTCCGTCGGGACTTCGCCTAAGGCTCTAGCTAGGCCTGGTACCACTGTAGGGTTCCTAGGCACTCTAATGGAGTCTCACAAGTGATCAAACATGCCCAATTGAAATTTTACGGTGCCGAGAAACCCTAGACTACGGATCGTTAACTAGATATATAGGCGAAGCGAGCATATAAACGGAAATGTATCTAAAGGAAAGGGGCTACAACCTTTGTAGATCCGGTCCACCATTCCTAAGCTCCGCGATGATCTCCCTCCGCTGTCCAAATCGAACCCTTGACTCTAGCATTGGCATCATCGAAGAATGGGCGGGCTTGATCGTTGGTTCGATGCCGAAGATGATCTACGTCGAGGCATCACAAGAACAAGCTCCAACTTCACCAAGCTTTGAAAACTTGTGAAGTAAACACCCTATACAACTTGGCAAGAGGTAGAGGATGAAGAAATAGGAAGTGGGTAGACTTTAGAATTGGATTTCTCACTTGATTTCACTAGTTGCCATTGATGGTCACTAGTTTTCTTCATGGAAGAAGAAGATGATGAAGAAGAAGAAGATATGATAAGTTAATTAAAAAAAATAAAAAGAATACTTATCATACTTTCAACCTTAGTTAGGTGTAGAGAAAAGACCATGGTTAAAAGGATGGTTAGGGTTAAGCATAAGAACAAAAGAGTGACTTAGTCAAAGTTTCAAGAAACTTCAACTAAAAACAAAACATTCAACCATTCATTTATCCTTTTCTTTTTCCAAAAATGAATAAATAAGAAAGATAAATGAATAAATAATCAAAACCCTAATCATTAACTTAAACCATGGTTTGATTCTTTACACTTAACCAAGTAAGCATGTATCATCAAACATGATACAAACATGTGCACAAAACTATATCGCATATACAATGTGTACAATTCAAGTGAGAAAATCCTTTTCTAAGTGAACCAATACTAGTTAATGCAAAGTAATATATCAAATATATAAATATGCACTAAATCATTAAATCAACACTTGATTTAACGATCCGGTCATATCGGATATAACCGACTAGTATCATATGTATCGGCTCATCGAATCAATCCTTGATTCGATAACTAGGTTATATCGCATATAACCAATCGATACATTGATCGCGAGAATGGAATACGGTATCACATACTTGAATTATTCTCGGTCCCGCACATATCTCATATGCGCTCCTATTTCGTTTCGTTTGAGCTAGGAGACCTCTTTGTAGGACTCTAAAGACTCGTCAATACGCCGGCAGCAGATGATGATCATATCAAACACCCACAAGCCGCAAGCGGTCTGCTAAACGTAACGGCCACCCGGGTATTGAGCGATCAGAAGATCAACGAGCAAGCCCGCTCACACTCCTGTGAATCCAACCAGTAACACTTACCGTACAGTCCGGTCTGTTCGTCTGATATGTCGCATATGTCGCCTAGGGGTGGTAAACGTCAGACCCCAGTAGCTCGATAAGTCATGCCGACTTGAGATCCATAACATTCGTGAAACTACTGATAACTCTTACCAGTATATCACTGCAACCCTGGCCAGGGATTTCCTATTATGGCCAGTCGAGCATAGCACAACATCAACCCCCAATACCGGGAGAGACGAATCCCCTCCTATCGCTCATTGCCTCCATGTGAATCGGGACTGTACCCAAAAACCACCTGTTTGCACGACTCAGTAGAGCCGTGGTAGGGTGGAAATCAATGCACGGTGGGAGACACACAAGACTCTATGACGATCTCGGGTCAACAGACTAAGCTATACCAGTGTCACCAGAGAACTGCCATCTGACGTGAGGTATAATACCATCTAGGAGTTCTCGGCGAGTCCGTTCAGTGTACCCAGTCTCCACTAAGCACCCGCATACCATCTTTGATGTCAAACACCAATGGATATGGGATCACCCATCGCCCATCGCATGGGTCGAGAAGATATGCGCTAGTCTACTCTGGAATATCGATGCCCCGTCTCGATATTCCCACGACTAGGAACAATGAAGGATGTACTCATTGACTACCCAGGCCCCACTAGTATGATCTGCATCATAGTCCTGGAAGTCGAGTACACATCCTAAGGGCTTTATCAACATGTAATCAGAGAGATAGAAAGTATACATGTTAAGACAAAGAGCAACCAGATAGCGTACTATCATGTCGAGCAAGAAAATCCTACCTATATATGTCCCAGCATCCACTACAATATACATCCAATGTACAGTAATGGCCTCTAGGGCTACATATAACTAACACTTTGAGCCGTGGTAGGGTAGCAATCAAAGTGCAGTGGGAACACACTCGAGGCGAAGTGACAGTGTCAAGTCAACGGACTAAGCTGTACTCATGTCACCTGGGAACTGATAACTGACGAAAGGTATAATACCAACCAACAGTTCCCGACGAGTCCTGTCCAGTGCACTCGTAACCTAACGAGCACCCGCATACTATTTCAAGTACGACGTACTGACGGCTGTGGGACAGACCGTCTCCCACACTGGGATGAGAAGCGCATACGCTAGTCTACTCCGGAGTATCGATGCCCTGTCTCGATAGTCCAACGACTAGGGACCTGTATAAGGATGTGCTTATAGATCACCCAGCTCCCACGAGTGTGAGCGCCATCACAACGCTGGTAATCAAGCAAAGATCCTAAGGGCTCTACTAATATGTATATCAGCAATATGCTAAAAGAAACACATGCACATATTAAAGCAGAGACAAACCAAGTAGCATACCACCATTTCGAGCAAGATTGTATATACAACTGTGAATATCCCAAGCTTCCATTAAGTAATATACAAACTAGTATGATACAGTAATGGCCTTTAGGGCATATACACTAACAATCTCCCACTTGCACTAAGGCCATGTACTGGCGTATCGAAGACCTATCATCTCGATCAGCCGCTCGAATTGAGTCTGGGGTAAGGCCTTGGTGAATGGATCTGCTGTGTTATCTTCTGAAGCAACCCTCCGAACCTCGATCTCCTGGCGATCCACGATCTCCCTGATCAGGTGATACCGCCTCAAGATGTGTCTGGATTTCTGATGGGACCTGGGTTCCTTCGCTAAAGCTATAGCCCCGTTGTTGTCGCAATACAGAGGTATTGGGTCAACAATGGACGGAACCACCTGAAGTTCTCTCAAGAACTTCCTCATCGAGACAGCTTCTTTTGCGGCATCAGTTGCAGCGATGTATTCCGCTTCCATAGTCGAGTCAGCAACGGTTTCCTGTTTGGAGCTCTTCCAACACACCGCCCCTCCATTGAGGATAAAGACAAAACCCGACATGGACTTGGAATCATCCTTGTCACTCTGGAAGCTGGAGTCAGCAAAGGCCTCAATCTGGAGGTCTTTTCCGCCATACACCAAGAACATCTCCTTAGTCCTTCTCAGGTACTTAAGAATGTTCTTTACTGCTATCCAATGTTTCTCTCCAGGGTTTGACTGATACCTGCTTACCACACTCAGTGCGTAAGCCACATCCGGTCTGGTACACAACATCGCATACATTATAGAGCCTACCGCAGAAGCGTAGGGTATAATAGACATGCGATCCTTCTCCAAATCAGTCTTGGGAGACATCTCTTTGGAGAGGGTGATCCCGTGACAAGCCGGTAAATTACCGCGCTTGGAATCTTCCATACTGAATCTCTTCAGTATGGTGTCGATGTACCTGGACTGTGAAAGTCCTAATATCCTCTTGGATCTGTCACGGTAGATCCGGATACCCAGAATGTATGAGGCATCACCCAGGTCTTTCATGGAGAACCTGTGTGACAAGAACCCCTTGACAGATTGCAGCATAGGAATGTCATTTCCTATCACGAGAATGTCATCCACGTATAAAACGAGGAATACTACAGTTCTCGCTACAAATCTACAATAGATGCATGGTTCATCTGGATTTTTGATAAAGCCAAATTCCTTGACCGTCTCATCAAAACAGATGTTCCAACTCCACGACGCCTGCTTTAGTCCATAAATGGACTTAAGCAACTTGCACACCTTTCCGCTGCTCCCACTCTGAATGAAACCCTCTGGCTGATCCATATAGACACACTCCTCTAAATGTCCATTTAGAAAAGCTGTCTTTACGTCCATCTGCCAAATCTCATAATCGTGGAAGGCAGCAATGGCAAGAAGGATCCGAATGGATTTCAGCATAGCTACTGGAGAAAAGGTTTCGTCATAGTCCAAACCAGGTCGCTGACGAAAACCCTTTGCTACCAGTCTAGCTTTATAGGTCTCAACCTGTCCATCTACACCAATCTTCCTTTTGAAGATCCACTTGCATCCTATGGGTTTTACCCCATCTGGAGCAATGTCCAACGTCCAAACTTTGTTGGTGTACATGGACTCCATTTCGGTCCGCATTGCATCCAGCCATTTTACCGAGTCGACGCTCTGAATGGCTTGCTGGAAGCTAGTAGGCTCATCAAAATCTATGATGCAATCCTCTCTATCCCCGTCAATGAGAAAACCGTAGTATCTCCCGGGCGGATGAGACTGCCTACTATTTCTGCGGAGCGGCGTGGGAATGTACTGATCTTTCGAACCCTTTGGTTCTACTAAGCTTTCAGTAATAGCTCGTGGTTCTGGAATTTCTTCCAGTTCTATTGCACTCCACTTATTTCTTTTTCTATGAACTGGTGTTCTAGAAAGTGGGCATGGCGAGAAACAAACACCTTTTGTTCCTCTTCGCAATAGAAGAAATATCCCTTGGAGTTCTTTGGATATCACACAAACTTGCACTGTACTGAGCGTGCCTCGAGCTTGTCCGCATGCTGCTTTTTTACAAAAGCTGGACATCCCCATGTCTTAATATGATTAAGATAGGGTCTCTTCCCACACCACATCTGATATGGTGTAGTAGGCACAGTCTTAGTTGGAACTCGGTTCAAAAGGTATGCAGCTGATTCTAGCGCATATCCCCAAAACGATCGCGGCAACTCAGCGTTACTCATCATGGACCGTACCATATCCAATAGGGTTCGGTTCCGTCTCTCCGATACACCGTTATGTTGCGGAGTGTATGGAGGAGTAAGCTGAGAGAGAATTCCATTCTCTTTTAAGTAACCCAGGAACTCGGCACTCAAATATTCACCACCTCGATCAGATCTTAGTGCCTTGATACTTTTGCCTGTTTGTTTTTCTACTTCATTCTTATATTCCTGGAATTTTTCAAAAGCCTCGGATTTATGTTTCATTAAGAAGACATAACCGTACCTTGAAAAGTCATCCGTAAAAGTAATGAAGTAAGAATAACCGCTTCGTGCATGTGTAGACATTGGACCGCACACGTCGCTGTGTACGAGTCCTAAGAGCTCGCTCGCTCTTACTCCATGTCCAGTGAATGGAGTCTTTGTCATCTTTCCCTTGAGACAGGATTGACAAGTTGCATATGATTGATATTCGAACGGATCCAAATATCCTTCTGCATGTAACTTAGTCAACATTCTCTCACTGATGTGACCCAGTCTACAATGCCATAAGATAGTTTTATTGATTTCTAGAGACTTTCTTTTGTGTGTATTCTGGACATTGAAAATTTGTGGTTGGTTTAACACGTATATACCGTTGTTCAATGTACCTGACCCAATCAAAACTTGATTAAGGTGATTGTTCACTACATTACTTACAAATGCAAATTCATAACCTTCTTTAGATAATAAAGATACAGAAATGATATTACAGGTTGCATTTGGTACATAATAACAACTACGTAAAACCAAAAGGTGTCCATCCGACAATCCCAGGTGATAGTCCCCCACGGCCTCAGCATCCATGCTAGCACCGTTTACAACTCTGAGGGTCATGTCACCTGCCTTCAAAACTCTACGCTTTCTCAACGCCTGCAAAGAATTACAGATATGAGATCCTGATCCGGTATCCAATACCCAGCATGTAGAGTTTATTGATAGACAGTTTTCAATAACATACACACCTGAAGCTGAAGCCGCAACTCATTTCAAATCCTGTGTTCTGGCCTTCCAAGCCTTGCAATCCTGTTTCCAGTGACCACTTTTGTGACAATAGAAGCATTCTTCCTTCCCCACCAGCTTTCCCGCTATCTTTGTTGCTTTTCCTTTTCCCTTCGGATCCACTTTACCGACACCGCCTCTTGGTTTGGCGGGGGCTTTCTTCTTCTTACCCTTGGCTTTCGCCCTGGATCTAGAAGAGGAAGATCCTCCTACAAACCAAGTGGATGTCTCCCTACCCTTCTGTAGGATGCCCTCAGCACTCCTCAACATGTTCAGAAGCTCGGAAAGTTCAACCTCCTTTCCTTGCATGTTGAAGTTAAGAATAAACTGGGTGTAAGTGGAAGGAAGGGACTGGAGAATCAAATCAGTATAGAGTTCATTCTCCAACGTGGTCCTAAGGTCCGCGAGCTCCTTAATGTAGCCAATCATCTTAAGCACGTGTTCCGCTACCGATGATCCGACGGCTAACCTTGCCGAAAACAACTTTTTCGACACTTCGTATTTTGCGATACGAGACTGCTCTCCATACAGTTCTTTTGTATGAAGAAATATGGACTCTAGGTCCATATTCTCGTGCCTCCTCTGATGTTCGTTGTCTATCGAGGCTAGTACGAGGCATCTGGCCTTCGCGCAATCTATTTCCCAGGTCTTGTAGATTTCCCTATCTACGACACTGGTTTTGGGACCTGGGACAGGGGGAGCTTTGGTGGTAAGGACATACCCCAACTTGTCATAAGTGATTGCCATCTTGACATTCCTGAGCCAATCTTTGTAGTTTGGCCCTGTCAATATGTTTTTATCTAGTAATAACTTAAGTCCGGTCATGTTGAATGATCGCTGCAATTAGGAGAGAGAAAAGAAACACTTTAGCATGATGCTCTTGCAAGTTTAGAGTGGTTTTTACTTTGTCTAAACTGGATGGCTCCCACTGTCTCTCGAATCCCTTCTCAAACCGTAAAGAAAGGATTAGTCAGGATCAATCTCACCGTACAATACTTGCTTAACCGTTCATCCAGGCCAGTGTCGGTTCTTCGAGGGAGGTTTTCCAACGCTTTCGCGAAGTTCCTTAATTAAGTAACCTCTTTTCCCTGTGGGCGTAGCCCCGCTAACACCTTTCTAGACACCTACTAAGTTTATATCTTTGATCGTTAAGTGAGAGTTTTCCCGAGGAGTAGCATATACTCATAGTAGGATCGGGATCCAAATATCATCGCGTGATAAAACCGAAGGAATCCTACCAGAATCATCACACTCCAAATGGTATGCAGCGCTAGCAAGTTTCAGTACTTATGAAACTCCCGATGTGGATTTTTGCCCCATGCTCTTATGACCTTGACTTTGGCCAAAATATCATAAGTCACATGTCAAGTTCTACCCGTCATTCTCCTGGTTAATTTGGATCCACCCGTACCTACCCTTGACTTTGGCCAAAATGGCAGCACGACTGTCCCAAACCAACGCATCTATCTATGCTGCACATAAATACCCAATAGCTACGAATCACTATGCCTTGACTTTGGCCAAAATACATAGCTTGAATACTTTTTGACCATTCATGTAGAATGACGGAGGGCTACGAATGGTTTTGGCGAAACCGTGAACTTAGTGAACTTGATATAATCGATGGAACGAGATAGCTTTTAAAAGGAGTGGTTCATGCTCCGCGTTTAAAAGTTTAGTTTTGAAAAGAACCGAGTGGTTTTCAAAGTGTTCCAATCGACTTTTACTTGGTTTATTTTCTTGCATTAGTTCTTTTAATGCGTCCCATCATTTAATCCTACCATTGCAGAAAATAACCAAAATATGACGTACGCTTATGCCATACGCATTCGCCACGGGGTCCCGTCATCACCCGTTAGGTTACTTAACTAACGACAGAGCGAGGGCTGGGCTAGCGCGGCTGTAAAACATAAGCAACGCCTAAATAGTTATCATATATAAATATATAGCAATGATAGACATTACAGATCACAGATGAATACATTGGATATACTAGGAATCCGCAATCCGTTCGAGCCTGCAACGAAAAGCGGATTACACGGTCGCGGTGAATAGCCAAAACCCCACCCAAGACCCCTACGGGTGCGGCAAACTACCCGCCAAGTACCCGAAGCGAAGCAACCTCCCTCGCCACCGTGAGTAGGCCACTCGGCACTTCGAAACACCCGGTAGTTTGTGCACCCCCTCCATGGGTCTATCCTAGGAGCAAAAACAGTAAAATGAATTATACAATGACGGCTACAACCCCGACCCGGTTGCGCGGCCAAACGAATAATATTATTACATCAATTTACAAACTACAATGAATGAAAGAAAAAGCAACACTCATCTCACATCCACCCCGGCTATTCATCCGCGACAATCCAACCCATTCATATACACATACCATCATCAATCACAGATCACAGATATGTATAACCCCGACTAATCGACATATAGCGATTAGCCGACGTTCAATACATATAAACATCACAGATATAACCTTTTAGTCAAAGTGTATTGAAGTTCGATAAAAAATATGGATTTATAGGCCCCCAGAAACAAATTTCTATTCTGGAAAACCTGGGCACATATAAACCATCTTAAAAATCCCAAAACCCTACCAGATGAACACTGCACCAAACCCGGTCACGAGAAGAGCTTAAACGGCGGCGGTTCCACGGCAAATGTATGCCTATTGCCGCGGAACCGCGGTGGTTTGAAGGATTCAGGCGACCGTTTTTGGTGGGTGTCTTCACAAAACTCTGAGCCGATTTTTGGAGTAAAAATTTTTATTTTTAGAGCACAAAAAATTTCAACAGAAAGTTAGGGTTTTGATGTTTAGGTTTTTGCGATTTTTCCGATCGAACTTCCATACACTTTACTACCTAGCTAGTTTATGTTTAGTTAGGCTCTGATACCACTGTAAGTCCACGTTGCCCACCCCGGTACTTGCGGGGAGGCGGAAAACGGAATAAAAATCGAATTTTTATGAGCTTAGGCAACATGGACTAGACTATGAAGGATCTTTGCTAAACAAAAAACAAACTAAAGCTAACTAGAAACTAGCTAAGTGCTAGAAAGGTTATACCTTGGGCTTTATTTCCTTCTCTCCTTGCTCCTTGGAGTGGTGGAAGGAGGCCACCATAGTCGTCTTCTCACGTCGAAGAAGGATCCACCCGAAAGCCTCGACCTTTGGCTTCAACTCCAAGCTAGAAGTAACTAGGGTGCAAGAAGTGCTAATCCTTGAACCCTAGATGAGAGTAGAGATTATCAAGAGAGGGTTTTTCTCAAGCTTAAGTGTTTCTCAACACATGAGAGGGGAGAGCTTGAGGGAGAGGAAGAACAAGAGAGAGAATGCGAATAATAGAATGAGAGAATAATATGAAGCATTCTCTCATATATGTGAATTATTGTAATTAGATAATTAGTGAGATAATTGTCATGGCTTAATCAAGACATGACCATTATCATTTCATTTTTAATGCAAATTGCAAGGATCAAAGAGCATCTTCCTAATGAAATGATGATGGTCAAAGTGTCAACCAAGGTCAACAAGTCAAGAAGGTCAAATGGTCAACAACCATAACCATGCACAATTATTAAACTAATATCAATTAACAATAATACACACATAAGCATTAGGGTTAATAAAATGACAATAGTCATTAACCCTAATCAAAGTCCTCTCCCTCTGTCTCAAGCAACTGTGCTTACGCACCCGTATTCGTGATCCGAGAAACACGAATACAATGAGAAAAACCAATCCCAAATCATATACTAGGATCCGGCTTAAACCAAAGCCTGCTAGTATAAGCTGTCCGGATAGCAAACGTGCACAAGTGCGCGGATGTGAACGAACCCTATCGCAAAACCATGCGACCTCTACTCATTTTGCCTAAAGGCGAATAGCTCTCTGTGTGGGACTCTAAAGACTCGACACTACGCTGGCAGTGGGTTTAATCACAGACCGCAAGCGGCACTAGCTGTACGTAACGGTCCCCAGGTAGATGTCGATAAGAAGACTGACGAGGTTAACCCGATCTGAACTCCTACTGAGCCTGTATGTGACAATCTCCGTACAGTCCGGTCTGTTCGTCTGATACATCGCATGGCGGGCCTAGGGGGGCGGTGAACGTCAGTCCCCTAATAGCGGTACAAGTCGTGTCGGAGTGTAGCCCAAAACACGCTGAGATAACACTGGAAACCTACCAGTATATCTCGCTTGCCCTGGCCAGGGACTACTCGTGTAATGGCTCTCCTGGACACAGCGCGATGTCAACCCCCAATACCGGGAGAGACGAATCCTGTCTAACCGTCACTGCCTCCAAGTGCTTCGGGACTGCACCCAAAAACTACCTGTTTGCACGACTCCTTTGAGCCGTGGTAGGGTAGCAATCAAAGTGCAGTGGGAACACACTCGAGGCGAAGTGACAGTGTCAAGTCAGCGGACTAAGCTGTACTCATGTCACCTGGGAACTGATAACTGACGATAGGTATAATACCAACCAACAGTTCCCGATGAGTCCTGTCCAGTGTACTCGTAACCTAACGAACACCCGCATACTATCTCAAGTACGACGTACTGACGGTTGTGGGACAGACCGTCTCCCACACTGGGATGAGAAGCGCATACGCTAGTCTACTCCGGAGTATCGATGCCCTGTCTTGATAGTCCAACGACTAGGGACCTGTATAAGGATGTGCTTATAGATCACCCAGCTCCCACGAGTGTGAGCGCCATCACAATGCTGGTAATCAAGCAAAGATCCTAAGGGCTCTACTAATATGTATATCAGCAATATGCTAAAAGAAACACATGCACATATTAAAGCAGAGACAAACCAAGTAGCATACTACCATTTCGAGCAAGATTGTATATACAACTGTGAATATCCCAAGCTTCCATTAAGTAATATACAAACTAGTATGATACAGTAATGGCCTCTAGGGCATATACACTAACAACTCCCGGTGAAGGGATCTCGGCTCTTTCCCCGTAGAATGAGGTGCAGGATATTCCAACTGAATACCACGATGCAAAGCAAAGGCAATTGGCTATAGTGAAGTTATTGCCCTGACGCAAACTTCTGTCCAAGGGGTCACTCCCAGTGAAGGGATCTCGGCCCTTGCCTCGTCGACTGAGGTGCAGGATATTCCAACTGAATACCACTATGCAAAATAAAAGAGAACGCCCTTGCAATAACAGCTTCTTGAAAATTGTTCCAACAACATCAGAATAGGTTTGTTTAGATTGCATTGATCCGAATCAATGCAGTCCCATCAATTGATCACACCAATAAAGAACGAAAATAATGATGTACGTATATGCCATCCGCATTCGCCTCTGGGTCCCGTCATTACCCGTTAGGTTATTTAATTAACGACAGAGCGGGGCCTGGACTAGCGCGGATGCAAAACATATATAACATCTACTAGTATATATATCAATTTATATTATTCGCTCAAGGCGTGTTAAAATTCAACATCACAGAAATGTAATAAGCATCATAGAACAATATAGATATCTGGGATCCCCGGGTTTCATAGAGCCGCTACTGAAACTCGACGTTCCCCTGGTCGTGTGGATAGCCTGTGCAATGAAATTCTAGACCGCTACGGGCGCGGCAAGTTACCCACCAAAACCTGAAGCGAGGCAGCCCCCTTCAGCAACGTGAATGGACCACCCAGCACTTCACGGAATCCGATAACTTGGGCACCCATCCTTGGGTCAACCTGTACCCCCTACGAGTGCGGCGAATAGCCCGCCAATTCTAGAGTGAAGCCCCCTCCGTCTCAACGCCATGAGATGCGGGCCCGTTGCCCTCTAGAACCCGGCTATCCATGCACCCCACCTTGGGGTAATCCTAGTACAGAAAGTAAAATATACATACAACGGGTACATTGACCTCAGCCCGGTCGTGTCCCAAAAGAATAATATACAAACGGGCAGTGACGGCAGTCCACATGTCGGACGCTCGCCCCGCAATATCAAATGTACATAAACAACCAAACTGTACTACCATTGCATCCAGGCTTTCCCCCACGACCAATCCGCAACAACACAGCACAACACAGAATATCAACGTAAATGTCACGTTCGCAAATCCGTCTAAAAGGGTTATAGCAGTTAAACAGGATTTACCGATCAAATGACATTCACGGTCGCATATAAAATGTAAATACTGTGAACTAACATGTTTAAAATTTTCGATCGATCAAATTTACCGAAGTGGGCCCCAAGCACTACTGTAGCACTCAAAGAAAATCTGGGCCCAACAGAATAATCCAAAACCCCCATTTTCAATTCACAAAGCTACTGTAAAAATATGGTACAGTGTTAACATTTTCCTACCGCGGAACCGCGGCCAGAACAGGGGTTTGTCCGCGGTTCCGCGGTCCTACTGTAGAATCACTGTATCAAATTTTCGCAGAATGATTAAAAATGCTCGCATGAATTTCTGCAACACTCCAAAAAAAATTTCGAGCCAAAAATAATTCGACAGAAACTGATGCAAATGAAATCGCGGTTTTGGGATATTTGTTCGATCGAAGTTTGAAACACGCTAGAGCAAGCTAGACTAGGTTAAAGGCGTGGCTCTGATTCCAGTGTAAGTGCACGGCGGCGCCCCGGCCATCAGAACGAGGCCAAAATGCGGAAACGATACTTTTACAAAACTTATAAACCGGCACCACCGCGCACTAAAATCCCGGATCGGGCCATTAATCTAATCCTAGCTAACTGGAGAAGGGGTAGAGAAATATACCGAGCGATCCGTGTCCTTCGGTCTTCTCGTCGTCGTCCTGATCTCCCCGCGGAATCTCCGGTCATCATCTCCTCGTCGGGAAGGGCACCACAACGCCGGGTTCTTTTACGGGCTCCCATCTCTGGACTGAGGCAACTCGGGCACGAAGTTGGCGAGCCGACGTGTCCAAGAATTGCTGTAGAATAGTGTGGAACTCTTTTGTCTCTTGGGGTTGTATGAAGTTGCCCTTTTGATGGAGGTGAAGAAAAGAACTTTTTGTGGAGGAGCTATAGGATTTTTGCAAAGCCAAAAGAACAATTTTCCCACTCCAAAAATTTGGGACTGTAAGTCCACGTTGCCCACCCCGGTACTTGTGGGGAGGCGGAAAACGGAATAAAAATCGGATTTTTATAAGATTAGGCAACATGGACTAGACATTAAAGGATCTTTGCTAAACAAAAACTTGCTAAAACTAACTAGAAACTAGCTAAGTGCTAGAAAGGTTATACCTTTGGTCTTTATGTCCTTCTCTCCTTGCTCCTTGGAGTAGTGGAAGGTGGTCACCTTGTCGTCTTCTCCCGTTAAAGAAAGATCCACCCGAAAGCCTCAACCTTTGGCTTCAACTCTAAGCTAGAAGTAACTAGGGTTCAAGAAGTGCTAGTCCTTCAACCCTAGATGAGAGTAGAGATGATCAAGAGAGGGTTTTTCTCAAGCTCAAGTGTTTCTCAACACATGAGAAGGGAGAGCTTGAGGGAGAGGAAGAACAAGTGAGAGAAATGAAAATGATAGAAATGAGAATAGAATCAACCATTCTTACAAATATATGTGTATTATTTTAATTAGATAATTAGTAAGATAATTGTCATGGTTAATCATGACATGACCATTATCATTTCAATTTGCAAGGATCAAAAAGCATCTTCCAAAAGAAATGATGATGGTCAAAGTGTCAACCTAGGTCAACAAGTCAAGGAGGTCAAATGGTCAACAACCATAACCATGCACAATTATTAAACTAATTATCAATTAACTATAAAACACACATAAGCATTAGGGTTAATAAAATGACAATAGCCATTAACCCTAATCAAGGTCCTCTCCCTCTGTCTCAAGCAACTGTGCATACGCACCCGCATTCGTGATCCGAGGAACACGAATACAATGAGAAAAACCAATCCCAAAATATATACCAGGATCCAGCTTAAACCAAAGCCCGCTAGTATAAACTGTCCGGACAGCAAACGTGCACAAGTGCGCGGATGCGAACGAACCCTGTCGCAAAACCATGCGACCTCTACTCATTTTGCCTAAAGGCGAATAGCTCTCTGTGTGGGACTCTAAAGACTCGACACTACGCTGGCAGTGGGTTTAACCACAGACCGCAAGCGGCACTAGCTGTATGTAACGGTCCCCAGGTAGATGTCGATAAGAAGACTGACGAGGTGAACCCCATCTGATCTCCTACTGAGCCTGTATGTGACAGTCTCCGTACAGTCCAGTCTGTTCGTCTGATACATCGCATGGCGGGCCTAGGGGGGCGGTGAACGTCAGTCCCCTAATAGCGGTACAAGTCGTGTCAGAGTGTATCCCAGAACACCCTGAGATAACACTGGAAACCTACTAGTATATCTCGCTTGCCCTGGCCAGGGACTACTCGTGTAATGGCTCTCCTGGACACAGCGCGATGTCAACCCCCAATACCGGGAGAGACGAATCCTGTCTAACCGTCACTGCCTCCAAGTGCTTCGGGACTGCACCTAAAAACTATTTGTTTGCACGACTCCTTTGAGCCGTGGTAGGGTAGTAATCAAAGTGCAGTGGGAACACACTCGAGGCGAAGTGACAGTGTCAAGTCAACGGACTAAGCTGTACTCATGTTACCTGGGAACTGATAACTAACGATAGGTATACTACAAACCAACAGTTCCCGACGAGTCCTGTCCAGTGTACTCGTAACCTAACGAGCACCCGTATACTATCTCAAGTACGACGTACTGACAGCTGTGGGACAGACCGTCTCCCACACTAGGATGAGAAGCGCATACGCTAGTCTACTCCGGAGTATCGATGCACTGTCTCGATAGTCCAACGACTAGGGACCTGTATAAGGATGTGCTTATAGATCACCCAGCTCCCACGAGTGTGAGCGCCATCACAACGCTGGTAATCAAGCAAAGATCCTAAGGGCTCTACTAATATGTATATCAGCGATATGCTAAAAGAAACACATGCACATATTGAAGTAGAGACAAACCAAGTAGCATACTACCATTTCGAGCAAGATTGTATATACAACTGTGAATATCCCAAGCTTCCATCAAGTAATATACAAACCAGTATGATACAGTAATGGCCTCTAGGGCATATACACTAACAGGGACAGCCCCCACCTCTTGTGGCCGGCCATGCATCAAGCAGAGAATGAGAGGAGAGTGTGAGAGGATCAAAAATGAGTGAGACAAATAATGCAAGAGAGAGAAAAGGGTTATCATGATGAATCATGATCACAAACCAAGTCCAACACTCATAAACCCATCATCAAACCCATGTCATCACAAAAGTCAAGCCATGATGAAGTCAAATGAAGTCAATGGATGGTGCACCATCATGAAACCATCATGATGCAAAAGTCTTCTCAATTGTTAATTGCACAATTGCAAATAACCCCCTCCACCAAATTTCAGCTAAAGAAAGGAAACAAAGGAAAATGGCCGAAACGGAAAGCAGACTGGCAACTTCAGAAAACTGATCCCATAATAAATTACAAGAAAACCCTACGACTGTATATACATACCCGGATTTGTATTCCGACCGAATACAAATGCAACGAGACAAAATCTACACTGTACAATACTAGGATCCGGCTTAAACCAAAGCCCGCTAGTATTATCCGTCCGATCATGATCCGTGCAATACCGTACGTATATGATCGAACCCTGCCATATCTCCATACGGCCTCTACAGCGTTTCGCCCGAAACTTGAGAAAACGGTCTGTAGGGGACTCTAAAGACTCGTCAATACTTTGGCTATGGATTTAACCACTAGCACGTCAGAGGTATTAGCCATACGTAACGGGCTACCAGGTATTGACCAAAAGGGACGTCGATGAGCGAACTCATCCTGACACCCTACAGAGTCTGTCAGTGACAATATCCGTACAGTCCGGTTCGTCCGTCTATGAGCATCGCATGGCGGGCCTAGGGGGTTGGTAAAACTCAAGCCCCCAAAAGCGGTACATGTCGTGTCGGAGTGTTGCCCAGAACACCTTGAGATACTACTGGAATACCTACCAGTAAATCTCCTGCCTTGGCCAAGGACTTGGTGTTGACTTTTGGTCTTTGTAAGGCATTGCATTGACCAGTAAATTTGACCCCCTCTTATGATTTTAAAAAGATTAACATGGTTTAACTTAAGTTTGGGGGGGTATAATCTGGCTCTTGAAAATAAAATTTTTACTCAAAATTGTGAGCCAAAAATAAGTTTGGGTGAGAAATTTCATTATCATATGTATTTCCCCCATAAATAATGTCCTCCCAACCTTACAGGTTTTTTGAGGTTTAGCAGAAGACAACAGTGAAGACACTGTTGAAAAGAAGTTTGGGGGAGGTTTGTGCTTATTTACGCATCAGTTTGCATCATACTTTGCATAAGCACAAAACATATATATATATAAAATTTGTACATAAATAAGATAATAAAAGATTAGATAGTGAAAAATTATATCCAAAAGATTGGAAAAATTTAAGAAAACCAAGAAAATTAGAAGTTTTCTTAAATGAACTAGTAATAAGTAGTTATGAGCCGTTGTCCCAAGGGTTAGTAAGATGAAAGAAGTCACTAATCTGAGGATAAAAATAAGTCTGAAAAATAGTTCCTATTCTGGAAGCCAAACATTTGAATGTTGATACCCTAATATACACACTTACACACGTCTTGAAACTCGGGGCACTAGAGGATACCTTGAAATGCTCTTGTCTAAAAACCGATGTATGAAGGAAATTATAAATGAATAAAATATAAAATGGTGCAGAAAAATGAACACTGGTTTCGCTATCACCAAGGCAGCAATAAAAAAATATTACGAGGGTGCTTCACCACCTAGTGCCTTAGACCAACTGGTTTGGGAGTCACTGCTAAGACTTAGGTGTTGCAAGATGAGGAAAATATTAAATACACCTACGCTGCAAGCATATGAGTAATCGGTCGGTTTGTACCTCAATAAGTATTAACGGTCGCATAAAAAATGTGTGAGCAAATACATCTAAATATTCATTGGTTAAAAAGTACTGAGGTGATGGACAAAAGTATGATAGCTTGAATTGAATTCTTCGAGTGTAGGGATGTATTTTACACACACGTAGGGGCATATGATCGATGTTTGGATGAAAGGTAGGAATGAAGAATAAAGACGATATTTTATTGAGGGATGATGTGATTTCTGACATCATTTCATGACTATTAAGATAGGGCTCATGACAACCGAAAAGCTAGTATAGTTGGAAACTCTAATTTTCAAAGTCTTTCTTTTATAATTCTTATCTTTAAATGTAATTTTCACGGCCTTCCTTTTATTATGGGATTTTGTTGGTGCAATCCGCTGAAAACCCTCACGAGACAACACTCCTCCTACTAAGGACACCTAGAGGTTTAAAAGCTTGTTGCACGTGCTCAGTGCAATCGCGTTGCCTATGAAAGTATGCTATTCAGTTTTTCTTTTTCTTTATTTTCTCCTTCTCTTTCTAAATAAAACAAGTTTGCTCGAGACGACCAAAATTAAGTTTGGGGGAATTTGATCAGTCGAAAATATTGCATTTTTAACACATCAATTTCCCTACTATTTGTAATCATCTAAAGATGTTCGGTATGAATATAGCACATATTAGCAACTTGTCTGTAAAATATCAAATAACATGTGTTATACATTATAACCGGCATTTTGAGGAAAATTGTGTGTTTATTATTGCACGCATGATCTTTTGTGAATCAACACTTGTCTCGAGAATTGTGTGCAGGAAATTCTCCAGGTAAGAGCCGGAACTGCTAAAAGTGCTGATAAAATATGTTAAGTCTTTGACCTGAGATCTGGCAGAAATCAAGAAAGATACATAGGATAAAGACCCTAAACCCCACAGCACAATTCCCTGAAATTTCATGCAGGACTTCACCAAAAAGGCCGCGGATCCGCGGCCAAGTTTGCTTATCCGCAGCGGATCCGCGGCTGGTTGGACACATCAGCACTTCAAATTTCTCCACGTGGCTCCCTATAACGGCTCAGCTTCCAGAAGACTCCCAAAGAGTACGTGGCTTTATCCAGAAGGCTCGGTCTAACAACCTTATCCTAGAATATTCCTTATTCTAGAATATTCCCTCCAACAAACTTCTTCTAGAAAACACTCTCTAACAACCTATCTTTGGAGGGAAGATTCAAATGAGGAGGTTATAAAATGAGATCTAGATCTAGGGTTTGGAGGTTTTTGAATTTGGAGGGAAATCATTTTGAGTGGTAAAAATTATAGATCCAAATCATTTCAAAATCAAATTGAGTGACACAATTTGATCCAAATCATGATCCACCGAGAACTGAGCCAAAGCAAGCCTTCAACGAGCCTTTTGAAGCGACGCCGATCTTCATCCGAGCAAAAGATCCACGACAATCCTCGACTCAAGAAGACGATGCGAAGCTAGTTTCGACGATTGAGTTCTCTCCTCAAAATCTTGTAAGCTTTGAGTGAATTGTAACGAAACGTTGATTTATAAAAGGTGAAAATTCTTGATCTTGCTTTTTCTTACATTTGAGTATTATGAAGAGTTATCGATTCTTGATTGTTATCTTTTTCATGATGCTCTTGTGGAGGAATCGATAAAATAGATAGATGATGATGATTAAATTCTTGAACGATTCTTAAGTCTTATGAGTTTTGTAAACTTTAGGAAATTGAATCATCGGCAACCTAATTTGAGTGAGTTGCTTTCTTGAATGTTTTCGCTCCAAATTAGAGATCAACGATCGATGATTGAATTTCCTAGAGGCTAGATTTTGAATGCTAATCAACGAAAGGACAAGGGATAGAAGGAGAAACCCTGGTTTCTTCAATAGATCCCTAATCATCATCGATCTAGCAACAATTCATCAATAGATAAGAATTTGTAATCATAATTCTTCATCATCACTATCGATTGGATCGATTCCTACAAGCCTCTTTACAAATCTTGATAATTCATTCGATTTGGACATCTTCTTGAATTTTATTGATTCTTGATTTTAGATCTAGTTCTTTATGATTCTTGAAACTAAATTTCACAAATCTTGAATCAATTTTCTTGCAATTTTCTTTTATCTTTTCATTTCGACTCATCTAAAACAAAATCGATCAAAACACACATCTCAATGGACGATCCGTATTCATTAACGCGGTATATCGAAACCGTTAATTGATTGCGGTATAAATTTCTTTGATTGTGAAACATTTCCAAACACGACATCAAAACGGATCAATCAGATGACAGAGTGACTGTCAGAATTATAGTTTTCTCTCTGACGAGGGACAGTAGTTTGGACAGGTGGTCTAAGCGGATATTGAGGGAGGCATGGTGCATGATACTGATTAAATTCAGTAGACGATACAGTCTAAGAAGTTTGCTGGATTTGGAGTTCATTTGTGAACTGGGTCCCATCAAATATCCAGGCATATTCTTAGACAGGTATTTCTCATTTCAGGAGATGGCTTTCTCCACGAACCTGAGATAAAGAGAGACATAGAAAGAAAAATTGGAGCGGATCCACTCAATGAGGCTATTTCTCGAACGCAATAGTTTTGCAAACGAGCTTTGTGAAACTGATTAGTAGAGAAGTTGGGTGTTCGGTATCATACGGGCTGTGAGTATGCGACACCGCAATAATTAGCCTTATGTGCAGTGGGAGATTGTTAGCTATAGTTCCCTCAAGTCAATTATTAGATCGCAGGCACGTGATTGCAATGATTGAGGGGGGACCTATACCGGTAGAACAGTCTTACTCGAGATGATAGTATGCTATCTGGTTTGTCTTTATCATCGTGTACATGCTTCAGGTGACAATACAGATCAGGATTACATGTTGATAGAGCTTATAAGATTCTTGCTTGACTACCAGCAGTACGATAGCGATCATATACGTGGGAGCTGGGTGGTCTATAAGCACATCCTTAAAGTGTCCCTAGTCGTGGGAGTTTCGAGACTGGGCATCGATACTCCCAGAGTAGACTAGTGTATACGGATAGAGACCCCGAGGAGGGGCGGTGGCCGGTCTCACAAGCCATTGGTGTCAGTTAGTTCACCTAAGATGTATACAGGTGCTCATTGGGTTATGAGTAAACCGGACGGACTCGCCGGGAACATGCTAGTTGGTATGATACCTATTATCAGATAGCAGTTCCCTGGTGACATGTGTACAGGTTAGTCTATCGACCTGAGATCGTCATTTGTCTCGTGTGAGATCCCAATGTGCTTTGATTACTACCCTACTACGGCTCAAAGAAGTCGTGCAAACAGGTTTTAGTTAGGTACTGTCCCGAGCCACATGGAGGCAGTGAGCGGATCGTCAGGGAATTCGTCTCTCTCGGTATTGGGGGTTGATGTCGCGGAGTGCATGGGTGGCCATCACCAGAAATCCTTGGCCAAGATAGTCGAGAATTACTGATCTAGGATCGGTAGTTTCTCAGGTGGTGATGGACTTCATACCGACACTAAATTTCAAGTTATTAGGGTTCTGACTTTATCTACCCCGATAGACTCGTTATGCGATAATCATAGACGAACGGACCGGACTGTACAGATCTTGTCACTGTCAGGCTCAGTAGGGTTTCAGGATGAGTTTGCTCGTCGGCCTCCCTTTCGCTCAATACCTGTGCAGTCGTTACATACAGCTAGTGCCACTGACGTGCTTGTGGTTAAACCCACTGCCAGCGTATTGACGAGTCTTTAGAGTCCCATACAGAGGGTTTCACTAGTATGGGCGAAACGTTGTAGAGGCCGTATGGTTTTATGGCAGGGTTCGATCATATACGTGCACTTGTGCATGAATCATGATCGGACGGATAATACTAGTGGGCTTTGGTTTAAGCCGGATCCTAGTATTATATTGTCGGATTACTTTCGTCTCGTTGTATTCGTATTCAGTCGGAATTTGGATGCGGGTATGTATATATGGATGAGGGGTATTCTTGTAATTCATTACAAGATTACTTTAGTAGATGCCATTTTCTTTTTGTGATAAACATTTAGGGTTTTAAATGTTTATGTGAGTGGAAGTGTGACTCATGGCTTGGCATGGATTCATGCATGTGCACTTATGAGTCATGGTGGCTTGATGGGTTTTTGTTTTGTGTAAGATATTTGTTGTGAGATATTTGTAGTGAGCTTAGAGATATTTATTCTTGAGTTGTTTCTTTAGTTGCTAGCATGATATAAAATCAAAACAAATACTCACACAATGACACAAAATAAAAGGCAGCCACTCATTTTTCGTTGTTTGCTTTTTTCTTTTCTTGAGCTCACAGTTCTTCACTCTCATGGCATCTTCTTCAACCTCCACCCATCCCCTCTCATGCGTTAAGAATCCTTGGGTGTATTGAGACAAAGTATTCACACACACTCTCTACTTCTTCTTGGTTATCTAGGTTAGCAAACTAGATACCCGAGTTGCTTCGATTTAGAGGCGGGAGCCCGTATTACAAACCCTCGACGTGGATCATCTTCGACGGAGGGAGACCAGAGATCAAACTTGATCGGGGAAGCCGCGAGGAGCTTGGGACAGAGGTTGAAGACCGAATGACACGGATCGATCTGTATAACCTCTCTAAACTCCTTTCATAGTACTAGTATAGGGTTAATGGTACGATCCGGGAATCGGGTTCCGTTTGCGCCGGTTTTGAAAAAGTTTTTGTTTCGTATTTGGCCATGGATTGATGGCCGGGGTGCTGGTGTAACCCAACAGAAACCACGATCGAACATCGATGAGGATAAATTATAGGAACGAATAGAATACGGTGTATAAGAAATGTACATCCTAAGGCTTCTAAAGCAGAGTAGCGTATCGTAAGTATGCCGAGGAACATACACACGGTACGTCGCTCTACTTAAGTCTCTTACTCCATCAGCCAAGGTCAACCTACGCGAGAAAAGTTCGGGTCTAATACCCCCTCGGCAAAGTCTATGATCTGTAAGGTCAAGCCTAGGTTCCGATATATATATAAGCCCTAGACTCCGCATAGTCAAACCTAGAATTGAACCAAGGTTAAACCTAACGCTTTGATACCAACTTTTGCATGACCCGGAAAAGGCGCGTGACTGACACTTGAATCATGTGAAGTCTATAGGACTCCACCTAATTCAAGTAAGCCAAAAGCCCAGAAATCTAAACCTTTTTAGGAAAAATAGTGGAGGTGCAGTTTTGAAATAAAGGTACACTGAAATCAAGCTCTTTCTTCAACTCATAGGTAATATAAAATATGAAAACACAATCCTTTTATCTAACTTAAAAACATTTTCGTCATTGAAAATTTAGGCAGCACCTCCTTTGTATATTTTAGCCCGAAAACGGTACAAGCAATATGATAAAAGGCATCCCCAAGCGGGAGATAGCTCTTCACGAAATGGCGGAAACAACCATGCAAGATAATAAATATACAACGCCGAAGGCGAGGATCAAAACTTAGAAAGAGAATAAAGAACCCATAAAAAACATCATCAATGAAACCAGCATAATGAATAAGAATACTTGAGCGGGACTCTAAGGCCGAAAGAATATACAACTGTGGTTTCTAAATCTATTAAATATACATAGTCTGGTTGATGGAGCTTTTAACTAAATACAACTGAATAAATAACAAATACAACTGGTGGTCACGATGCGGGTGAAACCACCTACAATGCAATGACCCGGTAGGAAGCGGTATGCCAACAAACCACTACGGAACCTGTACGACCAAACCTGCAAGAAATTGTGGCACAACAGGGGTGAGTTGCCAACTCGTGAGTAGAAGACATCACCGAGTAGAAACCGAATGTATGACTATGTCCTGGATCATACAATACAATACAATAGTAATATAATGATGTCGAGTAATAACAAGGATAACGGCATAAGCATAAGTGCAAACTAAAGTACTCGCGTCAGAGCCATATGTGGTAACAGACATATGTAAATATATGCATGAATGTAAATGCATCAATGAATGTGTGCCCAGCAACGACACACTAAATCAAGATAAAACCTGAGTGCCCAGCATCGACACTCGAAAACAACAAGGAAGTCTTGTCCATCTGTGAAAATAGTATCCTCATATATGTCGGGCGCCGCATCCTCAAATCGGCTCTCAAATCTGTCAAATCATATAACACCGGTCGGTATCCTCCGGATGACCGCCTAGTCAATAATAACCTTTTGGTAGTGCTCCCCTGCTGGGCTCAACGTTTATCTATACGACCCTCTTGCCCCGGGGTACCTCACCGGGTCCACCATGTACCTGCAGACGGCGTCTCTCTCCTTGAATCGGGTATATGTACATACATAGCTCAAGAACCGAGAAATCTTATGGTGGACGCCACACACATCATATCATGAGAAAACCGCACTTTGAATTTTTTAAAATGATAATAAGTTTATAAATTCCTTTGCGGTTTTCCCCAAATCCAGAAATCTCATAGTAACTGAAAACTCATAATCATGAGCTAATGAGAAAATAATGAATATCAGCATAAAGCCCCTCAACTGTGCATAACAGTACGAATATATGAATGTAAAGCAGCATCTAAGTAAGAAATGCAATATCTTAAACTAGCATGTGAAATCATGTATACCAACAATGTAATTAGCTACATGTTATCAGGTTATACAAGTGAATTAACGTTTTCTAACGTGTACGTGATATGGCAATTACTGATGAAGATGTGTGTGAGCCGGCCTGTAAGTGTATGTGCAATATACGCATCATCGGTAACGGTGCATGTATCCTAGCAGATGAGATCGTAACAGCTGATGAAGGCACATGTATATATCTACATTGAAATGGGAATAGTATGAGCATAGCAGAAGTAAACTTTAAAAGCAACTAAAAGACTAAACTAAGAACCGATGTCGTAAGTGATAAGAAATTCTATAGCATATCCGAGTCGATATATATAATAGTCAATGATCCAGCCTCATAGCGTCACGTACAGTATAATCTATCGTATGGCTTACTCAAGTAAAGAGTGCAGATCAATCATCATATAGACTTCGTGCGGTAAAATCTATCGTACGGCAACCTCAAAGTCGAGTGTACGGGTCAAAATTTTAGGCTATAGTGCCCTCAAGTCCATTATTGGATCGCAGGCACATGACTGCAATGATTGAGGAAGGACCTATAGCGATAGAACAGTCTTACTCGAGATGATAGTATGCTATCTAGTTTATCTTTATCATCATGTACATGCTTCAGGTGACTTTAAAGATCACTATTACATGTTGATAGATCCTATAGGATTCTTTCTTGACTGCCAGCAGTATGATGGCGATCATATACGTGGGAGCTGGGTCTATAAGCACATCCTTAAAAGTCCCTAGTCATGGGAGTTTCGAGATTGGGCATCGATACTCCAGAGTAGACTAGTGTATACTGATCGAGACCCTGACGAGGGGCGGTGACCGGTCTCACAAGCCATTGGTGTCTGTTGGTTCACCTAAGATGTATACAGGTGCTTATTAGGTTATGAGTACACCGGACGGACTCGCCGGGAACATGCTAGTGGGTATCATACCTATTGTCATATAGCAGTTCTCTGGTGACAAGTGTACAGGTTAGTCAATCGACCTGAGATCGTCATTTGTCTCGTGTGAGTTCCCACTGTGCTTTGATTACTACCATACCACGGCTCAAAGGAGTCTTTCAAACAGGTTTTAGTTGGGTATAGTCCCGAGCCACATGGAGGCAGTGAGAAGATCGTCAGGGGATTCGTCTCTCCCGGTATTTCGGGTTGATGTCGCGTTGTGCACGGATGGCCATCACCAGAAATCCTCGATCGGGGTAGACAAGAATTACTGATCTAGGATCGGTAGTTTCTCACGTGGTGAAGGGCTTCATACCTACACTGAATGTCAAGTTATTAGGGGTCTGACTTTATCCACCCCCTAGACTCAATATGCGATACTCATAGGCAAACGGACCGAACTGTACGGATATTGTCACTGTCAGGCTCAATAGGGGTTTCAGGATGAGTTTACTCGTCAGCCTCCCTTTCGCTCAATACCTGGGTAGCCGTTACGTACAGCTAGTGCCACTGACGTGCTTGTGGTTAAACCCACTGCCAGCGTATTGACGAGTCTTTAGAGTCCCACGTAGAGGGTTTCCCTGGTTCGGGCGAAACGTTGAGGAGGCCATATGGTTTTATGACAGGGTTCGATTATATTCGTGCACTTGTGCACGGATCATGATCGGAGGGAAAATATTAGTGAGCTTTGGTTTATGCCGGATCCTAGTATTATATTGTTGGATTATTTTCGTCTCGTTGTATTCGTATTCATTCGGAATACGGATGCGGGTATGTAGGGTATTCTTGTAATTTGTTACAAGATAACTTTAGGGTTGCCATTTCTTTTCTTGCTTTAAACATTTAGTTTAATGTTTATTGTTGAAAGTGTGAGCCATGGAAATTTGGCTAAATCTTTGTGGCATGGGCAGTTCGTGACTCATGGATATGAGTCATTGGTGTGCATTAACTCTTGGTGCATGCACTTGGTGACTCATATGGTGGGTCATGGTGCATATTTTGTAAGGGATGGGCTGTTGATATTTTGTGCATAGGATTTTCTTTAGTTGCCAATCACAAATACCTCACAACTCAACTCAAGAAAAAGCAGTAACTTTTCTTCACTGCCTTTTCTCTTTGCCTCACACATTTTTCTCTTTGGCAACTTCTTTCACCTCCACCCATTCCCTCTCATGAGTTGAGAATCCTTGGGTGTTTTGATACAAAGTAATCACACACATACTCTACTTCATCTTGGGTATCTAGGCTAGCAAACTGGATGCTCGAGTTGCTTCGGTTTTCGAGGCGGGAGCCCGTAATACAAACCCTCGACATGGATCCTCTTCGATGTGGGGACACCGGAGAACAAACTTGATCAAGGAAGCCGCGAGGAGCGTTGGATAGAGGTTGAAGACCGAAGGACACGGATCAATCTGTATAACCTCTCTAAACTCCTTTCATATAACTAGTATAGGATTAATGGTACGATCCGAGGATTAGGGTTCCGTTAGCGCCGGGTTTTTAATGTTTTTGTTCCGCGTTTAGCCACAGATTGATGGCCGGGGCATTGGCGTAACCCAAAATGGTATCAGAGCCAACCCATTAACTGCATACTAGTTGGTTTAGACGATATTAATGTATCAAAACCGAAACAACCCCAAAACAATACCAATGATATTCCATTATCTGTCAATTTTTTCCGAGTCTTCTAAAAATATTTTAGCAACTGCAGAAGATCACTTGTATGACAACTAGAACATACCCTAAATACGAACCCATTCCACCTGTATTGACCCGGCCACATGAGGCTAAAATCCGGCCTAGCCGGCCCTTTACAACATTTTGGACTTCGTATTTTGGGTCTAGTCTGGACTCTGGAATATATGTTCAGTGGTATTGCTTGTTTAGCCCAGTTTGGATATGGATTTATCTAGTTGTTTGGGGCTATTCGGGGTAGTTTCGAAGTCGATATTTCTAACATTGTTTAAAGTTTACAGTACATACATTTCTATCTGTGACCGTGAATGTTATTTGATCGGTACAACTTGTCTAATTGCTATAATTCTTTTAGAAGGGTTTGCGAACATGACATTCACGTTGATGTTCTGTGTTATGATGTGTTTGTTGCGGAATCGTCGTGGTGGATAGCTTGGGTGCAATGATATTACAGTTTAGTTTTATTTGTACATTTGATATCGCGGGGTGAGCGTCCGACATGTGGACTACCGTCACTGCCTGTTTGTATATTATTTGTTTGGGGCACGACCGGGTTGAGGTCGTTGTCACTATTGTGCATATTTTCTTTTCTGTACGAGGATTACCCCGCGATGGTGTGCGCGGATAGCCGGGTTCTAGAGGGCAACGGGCCCGCATCTCATGGCGTTGAGACAGAAGGGGACTCACTCTAGAATTGGCGGGCTATTCGCTGCACACGTAGAGGGTATAGGTTGACCCAAGGAGGAGTGCTCAAGTTATCGGATTCCATGAAGTGCCGGGTTGCCTACTCACTTTGATGAAGGGCGCCGCCTCGCTTCTGGTTTTGGCAGGCAACTTGCTGCACTCGTAGGGGTCTAGGTTTTCATTGCACGGGCTATCCACACGACCAGGGGAACGTCGGGTTTCACTTGCGGCTCAAAGGAATCCCGGGGCTCCCAGATTATCAGTTTGTTCTATGATGCTTATCACTTTTCTGTGATGTTGCATTTATCACGCCTGGAGCGATTATTATATATTGTTATATATATCTAGTAAATGTTGTATATGTTTTGCACCCGCGCTAGTCCAGTCTCCGCTCTGTCGTTAGTTAAGTAACCTAACGAGTGATGACGGGACAAAGTGGCGAATGCGAATGGCATATACGTACATCATATTTTCGTTCTTTTCTAGTATGATTAGTTAATGGGACTGCAATGATTCTGATCAATGCAAAGAAAACAGACCTATTCGATGTTGTTGAAACAAAATTTCAAAAGCTGTTATTTCAAGGACATCTTCTTTTGTTTTGCACAGTGGTATTCGGTTATGAATATCCAGCACCTCATTCCTCGAGGCAAGGGCCGAGATCCCTTCACCGGGAGTGACCCCTTGGGCAGAAGTTTGCGTCGGGGTAATGACTTCACTATAGTCGATTACTTTTTTGCTTTGCATCGCGGTATACAGTTGGGAATATCCTGCACCTCATTCCACGAGGAAAGAGCCGAAATCCCTTCACTGGGAGTGACCTCTTTAGCAAAGGTGTTCGCCACTATATATTTATAAAGCTATCTGATTCCTTCAATGATATAAAGTTCATTACTTTAAAGGTTTTTCGCCAAAACCATTCATAGCCCTCCATCATTTCAGACGGGTAGCACTTAGTATCCATGCTATGTATGTTGGCCTTCGTCAAGGCATAGTGTATGGTAGCTATTTGTTACTTTTCTGTTGCATAGATAGATGCGTTAGTTTAGAACTGTCGTACTACTATTTTAGCCTTCATCAAAGGTATGTACGGGTGGGTTCAAATTAACCTGGACAATGACGAGTAGAACTTGACATGTGACTTATGATATGTTGGCCTTCGTCAAGATCATAAGAGCATGGGGTAAAAATCACATCGGGAGTTTCAAACATACTAGAAACTTGCCAGACTTGCGCATACCTTCTGGAGTGTGATAACTTGAGTGGATTCCATCAAGTTATCATGCGAGGATAGTTGGATCCCGATTCCTACTGATGAGTTGGTTTACTCCTCGGGTGATTTTAGATGATCCCGACTAATTCTTCTTTCGGGTTTGGAGGAGAATTTGAGGATACAGTGGGAGACATCCTGATTCGATTAAGTGATTAACCATTCTGAACTAGGTTGGAGTGCACGCTGAGTGTTTCTTTTCTCTCTCTCTCTCTCTTTGGCTGCGACCATGTCCCGACCCTAGACTAGAACTCATTAACCAAGTTAACCGAACATTCTTAAAACACACTGGCTTTTGGATTGTCAAAGTTGCATACTTCATTGTCACTCCTACTTTTACCTTTTGCGTTTCTCCGGAATATTCTGTATTACTATGAAGATCCCCTTTTATTAGATATGACCATCGTATAGTTACATACGAACTCGAAGAATCTTGTTTCAGATTCGAAGATGGTTTCCGGTTCTGGAGAAATTGAATAGGACCATTCAGTTGTCTTTTCCTTTTACCGTCTCTTAGGTTATGAGGGCTCCTAGGATTAGGAGAGGGTACACCTATTGCGCTTATTGGATAGTCTTCTTCCAAACCATAGGTAGGTGCCGAAAGGTGGGGAAGGAAGAAAACCAATTAGCCTAAGTGTGGGGTACAAAAGGTAATAAGTAAAGACAAATTAAGGGATTAGAAAGAGGGCAAAGTGAATTGCGACTTCTATCATTCACGACCAAACCACGTAGCTCATCGCCACTCCTACTTTACCTTTGCATTTCTCCGGTCCAGGAGAAATTGAATAGGATTATTCAGGTTGTCTTTTATCACTACCTTCTCTCAGGTTGCGAGAGCTCCTTGGATTGGGAGGGTACACCTATTACGCTTATTGGATAGTCTTCTTCCAAACCATAGGCTGGTGCCGAACGGTAGGGAAGGAAGAAAACCATTTAGCCTAAGGATGGTGTACAGAAGGTAACGAGTAAAGACAAATAAAGAGATTTGGAGAGATGGCAAAGGAAATATACAATTACAGTCATGAATCTGGATAATGGAATAGGCATTACTAGGAATACCCGGATACCCCTTCGAAACATTTTCATGTTTCAGTTTCACTATGCATTGTTAATTGAAAACTGATTTCCCAATTAGATCCTTACTCCAGGGAATGTATTTACCAGGTTTGATTCTCACATCTGTATAATTTTACAGATAATGAGTGGGAGTAAGTTATTAGGAATTAGGTGAATATATCCTCATTATAT
Organism: Agapanthus africanus; assembly: GCA_030015575.1. Lineage (NCBI taxonomy): Eukaryota > Viridiplantae > Streptophyta > Magnoliopsida > Asparagales > Amaryllidaceae > Agapanthus > Agapanthus africanus. The sequence goes on along the minus strand of CM057345.1, from coordinate 249,030,870 downwards.
TGGAATTCGTTGTAATTGGTGATATTTGAGGAAATCACCTGAGGTTTTGCATGACGGCAAATATTTGGCTTTGAATATCCGTTGTTATGCACTAATTTCAAAATGATATATCTGTACGTTTATTTTATAAAGTGAGACATAACTTTTTGAAATTATGTGCATGATATTTACCTATATCAGTTGATGGCTAGGTAAGGGGCATTAAACAGCGGTGTTATTCTTTTTAACCATAATACAGTTTTCAACCTACGACGCACAGGGTTTGGGTTATTCCACTCAGGGGACTTATACAAAGTATTGTATGTTGTCCAGTGTCCATTGGGACAGAGGGGTTGGTACTCGTACTATATTCTGTTTACTTGTAACTTCTCTAGTTTTAGACAAGTATTTCGTAGAGATGCAAGGTCTAAGTTTTGAGAAGTTATAGGTACAAGAATAAAGTAGAGAACCAGGTGTTGCAAGTACCAGGATTCTTCAAGGTGATTGAAGATGTAGATACTTGTATTTAGTATTCAGTTGATAATAATGGTTTTGAGAACTTGCTTCTCTTTCAGGTTACTTATATTTGGATGCATTCCTAATTGAGTAATGTAGATCGTCATCCTTCCATTTGGTTGACATGATCTGCAGACAGCTGCATGATTTGAATTTGGTTCCAATTAAATCAGTGCCTCTATTTCTATATTGTATATAGAATGATTCATATCTTAACGATGTTAAGGTATATAGAGTTTGTAAGTCCATGCTACCTCTCCCGGTACTTTCGGGAATGCGGAATTTGGTAAAAAACGATTTTCTTAAAGATGGTAACATGGACCTAAAACCCGGATCTTGGTTAAACATCTATCTAACAACCTAACTATGAGTTTCTAGCTACTCGGTTAGGGGGTTATACCTTGTTGTCTTGAACTCCTTCGTCTTCAAGCTCCGATGGTGGTCCGGACCGGCTTCTTCTCGTCGTCTCCGTACGCCGAAGATAGATCCACCTGAAAGCTCCAACCTTTAGCTCCTTCTTCGTTCTTTGAAGAAACTAGTTCACTTGGTTTGCTAAACCTAGTGAACTAGAATGAGTAGAGAAGAATTAGAATGGGATTTTATCTATGGTTCTTGATTCTCAACTCATGAAAGATATGAACCATAGAATCAAGAGAGGGAGCAAGAGCAAGAGGGTGAGAGCAAAATGGAGAGCTCAAGAACAAGAGAGAGAATGAGCAAGAAAGAATGAGGCTCTCTTTTGTCTTTCACCCTCTCATAATCCAAAGCAATCATAACTCATCATACTAACAAAAGTCTTATGTGATGGTTTGAAGCAACCATAACCATATCATTTCATGCACTCATTTTACACAAATGAGCAAGTAAACAAAAGTCTTTGCCATGAAATGATGGCTATGGTTATCATGATAGTCAACTAGTCAAGCCTAGTCAACCGGTCAACAAAGTCAACAAGTCAACAAAAGTCAACAAGTCAACAAAGTCAACAACCATGTCACCATAATACTTAATTAGTATAATAGTTAATCACATATCATATTCTCATTAGGGTTGATCAAAAGGTCAAAAGTCAACGGTCAACTGTCAACAACCCTAATGAGAATCCACTGTCTCTGTCTCCCTGTCAACTGTGCATACACACCCGCATCCGCGTTCCGAGGAACACGAATGCAAACTGGATAAATCCAATCCCATAAGGTACACTAGGATCTGGCTTAAACCAAAGCCCGCTAGTGTAAACTGTCCGGACACTGTACGCGCACAAGTGCACGGATGTGACCGAACCCTGTCGCAAAACCATGCGACCTGTCGCAATACCATGCGACCTCTACTCTTTTGCCTAAAGGCGAAAAGCTTTCTGTGTGGGACTCTAAAGACTCGACACTACGCTGGCAGTGGGTTTAACCACAGACCGCAAGCGGCACTAGCTGTGCGTAACGGTCCCCAGGTAATGCCGACAAGAAGACCGACGAGGCGAAACCCATCTGAACTCCTACTGAGCCTGAGTGTGACATTCTCCGTACAGTCCGGTCTGTTCGTCTGATACATCGCATGGCGGGCCTAGGGGGCGGTAAACGTCAGTCTCCCAATAGCGGTACAAGTCGTGCCGGAGCGAAGCCCAAAACACCCTGAGATAACACTGGAAACCTACCAGTATATCTCGTTTGCCCTGGCCAGGGACTATTCGTGTAATGGCTCTCCTAGACACAGCGCGATGTCAACCCCCAATACCGGGAGAGACGAATCCTGTCTAACCGTCACTGCCTCCAAGTGCTTCGAGACTGCACCCAACCACCACCTGTTTGCACGACTCCTTTGAGCCGTGGTAGGGTAGTGATCAAAGTACAGTGGGAACACACTCGAGGCGAAGTGACAGTGTCAAGTCAGCGGACTAAGCTGTACTCATGTCACCTGGGAACTGATAACTGACGATAGGTATAATACCAACTAGTCAGTTCCCGACGAGTCCTGTCCAGTGTACCCGTAACCTAACGAGCACCCGCATACTATCTCAAGTACTACGTACTGACGGCTGTGGGACAGACCGTCTCCCACACTGGGATGAGAAGCGCATGCGCTGGTCTACTCTGGAGTATCGATGCCCTGTCTCGATAGTCCTGTGACCAGGGACCTGCATAAGGATGTGCTTATAGATTACCCAGCCCCACAAGTGTGATGGCCATCACATCTCTGGTAATCAAGCAAAGATCCTAAGGGCTCCACTAATGTGTATAGGTGATTTATAAACACATGTACACATTGAAGTAGAAACAAACCAAGTAGCATACTACCATTTTGAGCAAGATTGTACATACAAGGTGAATATCCCAAGCATCCATTAAGTAATATACAAACTAGTATGATACAGTAATGGCCTCTAGGGCATATACACTAACAATCTCCCACTTGCACTAAGGCCATGTACTGGCGTATCGAAGACCTATCATCTCGATCAGCCGCTCGAACTGAGTCTGGGGCAGGGCCTTGGTGAATGGATCTGCAGTGTTATTTTCTGAAGCGACTCTCCGAACCTCGATCTCCTGGCGATCCACGATCTCCCTGATCAGGTGATACCGCCTCAAGATGTGCCTGGATCTCTGATGGGACCTGGGTTCCTTCGCTAAAGCTATAGCCCGTTGTTGTCGCAATACAGAGGTATTGGATCAACAATGGACGGAACCACCTGAAGTTCTTTCAAGAACTTCCTCATCCAGACAGCTTCTTTTGCGGCATCAGATGTAGCGATGTATTCCGCTTCCATCGTCGAGTCTGCAACGGTTTCTTGTTTGGAACTCTTCCAACACACCGCCCCTCCATTGAGGGTAAAGACAAAACCCGACATGGACTTGGAATCATCCTTGTCACTCTGGAAGCTGGAGTCAGCAAAGGCCTCGATCTGGAGGTCTTTTCCGCCATACACCAAGAACATCTCCTTAGTCCTTCTCAGGTACTTGAGAATGTTCTTTACCGCTATCCAGTGTTTCTCCCCAGGGTTTGACTGATACCGGCTTACCACACTCAGTGCATAAGCTACATCCGGTCTGGTACACAACATCGCATACATTATAGAGCCTACCGCAGAAGCGTAGGGTATAATAGACATGCGATCCCTCTCCAAATCAGTCTTGGGAGACATCTCTTTAGAGAGGGTGATCCCGTGACAAGTCGGTAGGTTACCGCGCTTGGAATCTTCCATACTGAATCTCTTCAGTATAGTGTCGATGTACCTGGACTGTGAAAGTCCTAATATCCTCTTGGATCTGTCACGGTAGATCCGGATACCCAGAATGTACGAGGCATCACCCAGATCTTTCATGGAGAACCTGTGTGACAAGAACCCCTTGACAGATTGTAGCATAGGAATGTCATTTCCTATTAAGAGAGTGTCATCCACGTATAAAACGAGGAATACTACAGTTCTCGCTACAAATCTACTATAGATGCATGGTTCATCTGGATTTTTGATAAAGCCAAATTCTTTGACCGTCTCATCAAAGCAGATGTTCCAACTCCGCGACGCCTGCTTTAGTCCATAGATGGACTTAAGCAACTTGCACAACTTTCCGCTGCTCCCACTCTGAATGAAACCCTCTGGTTGGTCCATATAGACACACTCCTCTAAATTTCCATTTAGAAAAGCGGTCTTTACGTCCATTTGCCAGATCTCATAATCGTGGAAGGCAGCAATGGCAAGAAGGATCCGAATGGATTTCAGCATGGCTACTGGAGAAAAGGTTTCGTCATAGTCCAAGCCAGGTCTTTGACGGAAACCCTTTGCTACCAGCCTAGCTTTATAGGTCTCAACCTGCCCATCTACACCAATCTTCCTTTTGAAGATCCACTTGCATCCTACGGGTTTTACCCCGTCTGGAGCAATGTCCAACGTCCATACCTTGTTGGTGTACATGGACTCCATTTCGGTCCGCATTGCATCCAGCCATTTCACTGAGTCAACGCTCTGAACGGCCTGCTGGAAGCTAGTAGGCTCATCATAATCTATGATGCAATCCTCTCTATCCCCGTCTATGAGAAAACCGCAGTATCTTTCGGGCGGATGAGACTGCCTACTACTCCTACGGAGCGGCGTAGGAATGTCCTGTTCTGTTGAACCCTCTGGTTCCACTAACCTTTCGGTAATAGTCTGTGGTTCTGGAATTTCTTCCAGTTCCACTGCGCTCCCACTATTTTCCTTTTCCAAGAACTGGTGTTCTAGAAAGTGGGCATTACGAGAAACAAGGACTTTTTGTTCCTCTGCGTAGTAGAAAAGATACCCCCTGGTGTTCTTTGGGTATCCCACAAACTTGCACAGTACTGAGCGTGCCTCGAGTTTTTCCACATGCTGCTTTTGACAAAAGCTGGACATCCCCAGATCTTCAGATATTGAAGATAGGGTTTCTTCCCACTCCACATTTCATATGGGGTGGTAGGCACAGTCTTAGTCGGAACTCGGTTCAAAAGGTATGCAGCTGATTCTAGCGCATACCCCCAGAATGATCGCGGTAACTCAGCGTTACTCATCATGGACCACACCATATCCAATAGGGTGCGGTTCCGTCTCTCCGATACACCGTTATGTTGCGGGGTGTATGGAGGAGTAAGCTGAGAGAGAATTCCGTTCTCTTTTAAATAGTCCAGGAACTCGGCACTTAAGTATTCTCCACCTCGATCCGATCTTAGAATCTTAATACTTTTGCCGGTCTGTTTCTCTACTTCATTCTTATACTCCTGGAATTTTCCAAAGGCTTCGGACTTATGTTTCATTAAGAAGACATAACCGTACCTTGAGAAGTCATCCGTAAAAGTAATGAAGTAAGAATGGCCGCTTCGTGCATGTGTAGACATTGGACCGCACACGTCACTGTGTACGAGTCCCAAGAGCTCGCTCGCTCTTACTCCATGTCCAGTAAACGGAGTCTTTGTCATCTTTCCTTTGAGACAGGATTGACAAGTGGCATACGACTGATATTCGAACGCATTCAAATACCCTTCTGTATGTAACTTCGTCAACCTTCTCTCATTGATGTGACCCAATCTACAATGCCATAAGAAAGTCTGATTTATTTCTGGAGACTTTCTTTTGTGTGTATTCTGGACATTAAAAATCTGTGGTTGGTTTAACACGTATATACCATTACTCAATGTACCTGACCCAATCAAAACTTGATTAAGGTGAATGTTTACAACATTACTTACAAACGCAAATTCATAACCTTCTTTAGAAACTAAAGATACAGAAATGATATTACAAGTTGCGTTGGGTACAAAAAAGCAATTACGCAAAACCAAAACATGTCCATCTGACATTCCCAGGTGATAGTCCCCCACGGCTTTAGCATCCATGCTAGCTCCGTTCGCAACTCTGAGGGTCATGTCGCCTGCCTTCAAAACCCTACGGTTTCTCAACGCCTGCAAAGAATTACAGATATGAGATCCTGATCCGGTATCCAATACCCAGGAAGTAGAGTTTATTGAAAGACAGTTTTCAATAACATACACACCTGAAGCTGAAGCTGCAACCTGCTTCAATTCCTGTGTTCTGGCCTTCCAGGCCCTGCAATCATTCTTCCAGTGTCCTTTCTTATGACAATAGAAGCATTCTTCCTTATCCACAAGCTTCCCCGCTATCTTTGTTGCTTTACCTTTTCCCTTCGTATCCACTTTACTAACACCGCCCCTTGGTTTGGCGGGGGCCTTCTTCTTCTTTCCCTTGGCTTTCGCCTTGGACCTAGAAGAAGATGATCCTCCTACAAACAAAGTGGATGTTTCCCTACCTTTCTGTAGGGTGCCCTCTGCGCTCCTCAGCATGTTGAGGAGCTCTGAAAGTTCAACCTCTTTTTCTTGTAAGTTGAAGTTCAGTATAAACTGGGCGTAAGTGGAAGGAAGGGACTGGAGAACTATATCCGTATATAGCTCACTCTCCAATGTGATCCCTAGGTCAGCGAGCTCCTCAATGTAGCCGATCATCTTTAGCACGTGCTCGGCTACTGATGATCCGACGGCCATTCTTGTCGAAAATAACCTTTTCGACGCTTCGTATCTTGCGATACGAGATTGCTCTCCATACAGTTCTTTTGTATGAAGCAATATGGATTCCATGTCCATATTCTCGTGCCTCCTCTAATGTTCGTTGTCCATCGAGGCAAGCAGGAGGCATTTGGCCTTTGCGCTATCAATCTCCCAAGTCTTGCGGATTTCCTTATCCGCGACGCTGGAAGTTGGACCAGGGACAGGGGGAGCTTTGGTGGTAAGAAGATACCCCAGCTTGTCGTAAGTGATTGCTATCTTGACATTCCTGAGCCAATCTTTATAGTTTGGCCCTGTCAGTTTGTTTTTATCTAGGAGTAACTTAAGTCCAGTCATGTCGATTGGTCGCTGCAATTAGGAGAGAGAAGAAGAAACACTCAGCATGATGCTCTTGCAAGTTTAGAGTGGTTTTTAGTTTGTCTAAACAGGATGGCTCCCACTGTTTCTCGAATCCCTCCTCAAACCATAAAGGAAGAATTAGTCAGGATCAATCCCACCGTACAATACTTGCTTAACCGTTCAGCCAGGCCGGTGTCGGTACTTCGAGGGAGGTTTTCCAATGCTTTCGCGAAGTTCCTTAATTAAAGAACCTCTTTTCCCTGGGGGCGTAGCCCCGCTAACACCTTTCTAGGCACCTACTAGGTTTATAGCATTGATCGTTAAGTGAGAAGTTTCCAGAGGAGTAGCATATACTCACAGTAGGATCGGGATCCAAATATCATTGCGTGACGAAACTGAAGGAATCCTACCAGAATCATCACACTCCAAATGGTATGCAAATCTAGCAAGTTTCAGTACTTATGAAACTCCCGATGTGGATTTTTGCCCCATGCTCTTATGACCTTGGCGTGAGGTCAAAATGTCATAAGTCACATGTCAAGTTCGTCCCATCATTATCCAGGTTAATTTGAACCCACCCGTACATACCCTTGACGTAGGCCAAAATGGCAGTACGACTGTCTCAAACCAACGCATTCTATCTATGCAACAGATAAATATCCGGCAGCTACCAATCACTATGCCTTGGCGTGAGGTCAAAATACATAGCTTGAATACTACCGAATATTTAACTGAAATGATGGAGGGCTATGGATGGTTTTGGCAAAACCGTGAACGTAGTGAACTTGATTTGGTCGATGGAACGAGATAGCTTTTAAAAGGAGTGGCTCAAGCTCCGCATTTAAAAGTTGGTTTTGAAAAGAACCGAGTGGTTTTTCGAAAGTGTTCCAACGACTTTAACATGGTTTATTATCTTGCATTAGTTCTTTTAATGCGTGATATTCTTGCATTAGTTCTTTTAATGCGTCCCATCATTTAATCCTACCATTGCAGAAAACAACCAAAATATGACGTACGCTTATGCCATTCGCATTCGCCACGGGGCCCCGTCATTACCCGTTAGGTTACTTAACTAACGACAGAGCGGGGGCTGGGCTAGCGCGTCTGTAAAACATAAGCAACGCCTAAATAATATCATATATAGATATACTGCAATGATAAACATTTCAGATCACAGATGAATACATTGGATATACTAGGAATCTGTAATTCGTACGATCCTGTAACGACAAACAGATTACACGGTCGCGGTGAATAGCCAAAACCCCACCCAAGACCCCTACGGGTGCGGCAAACTACCCGCCAAGTACCCGAAGCGTAGTAACCTCCCTCATCTCCATGAGTAGGCCACTCGACACTTCGGCATACCCGGTAGTTTGTGCACCCCCTCCATGGGTCTATCCTAGGAGCAAAAACAGTAAAAAGAAATTATACAATGACGGCCACAACCCCAACCCGGTTGTGCGGCCATACAAATAATTATTACAACAATTTACAAATTTACATGAATTGAAAGAAAAGAAAACTCTCGTCTCACAACCCCCGGCTATTCACCCGCGACAATCCAACATATTCATATACACATTCCAGCACATTACAGATCACAGATTTGTATAACCCCCACTAATCGACATATAGCGATTAGTAGACGTTCAATACAAATATCACATTACAGAAAAACCCGTTAGCTTAAGTCTTTTAGAAGTTCGATCAAAAATACGGATTTTCAGGACCCCAAAATAAAATTTTCGTTCTGGAAAATCTGGGTTGAAAATACATGTACCAAAATTCCCAAAATACCCCCAGATGCACACTGTAGCAAAGAAACACCAGAGAGGCGCCAAGAAGGCCGCGGAAGCGCGGCAATAGCAAGCTATTGCCGCGTTTCCGCGGTCGTTTAGGGGAATCAATTGGTGATTTTTCTACAGTGGCAATAAAAAACCCTGAGCCGATTTTAGGTGCTAAAATAATCAACTTTTGAACAGTAAAAAAATCGACAGAAACTGCAAATTTCCGGGGTTCGTTTTCGGGACTTTTTCTTTGATCGATCTTCTAGTTACTTGCTAACAAGTTAGATAGAGTTTAACTAGGCTCTGATACCACTGTAAGTCCATGCTACCTCTCCCGGTACTTTCGGGAATGCGGAATTTGGTAAAAAACGATTTTCTTAAAGATGGTAATATGGACCTAAAACCCGGATCTTGGTTAAACATCTATCTAACAACCTAACTATGAGTTTCTAGCTACTCGGTTAGGGGGTTATACCTTGTTGTCTTGAACTCCTTCGTCTTCAAGCTCCGATGGTGGTCCGGACCGGCTTCTTCTCGTTGTCTCCGTACGCCGAAGATAGATCCACCTGAAAGCTCCAACCTTTAGCTCCTTCTTCGTTCTTTGAAGAAACTAGTTCACTTGGTTTGCTAAACCTAGTGAACTAGAATGAGTAGAGAAGAATTAGAATGGGATTTTATCTATGGTTCTTGATTCTCAACTCATGAGAGATATGAACCATAGAATCAAGAGAGGGAGCAAGAGCAAGAGGGTGAAAGCAAAATGGAGAGCTCAAGAACAAGAGAGAGAATGAGCAAGAAAGAATGAGGCTCTCTTTTGTCTTTCACCCTCTCATAATCTAAAGCAATCATAACTCATCATACTAACAAAAGTCTTATGTGATGGTTTGAAGCAACCATAACCATATCATTTCATGCACTCATTTTACACAAATGAGCAAGTAAACAAAAGTCTTTGCCATGAAATGATGGCTATGGTTATCATGATAGTCAACTAGTCAAGCCTAGTCAACCGGTCAACAAAGTCAACAAGTCAACAAAAGTCAACAAGTCAACAAAGTCAACAACCATGTCACCATAATACTTAATTAGTATAATAGTTAATCACATATCATATTCTCATTAGGGTTGATCAAAAGGTCAAAAGTCAACGGTCAACTGTCAACAACCCTAATGAGAATCCACTGTCTCTGTCTCCCTGTCAACTGTGCATACATACCCGCATCCGCGTTCCGAGGAACACGAATGCAAACTGGATAAATCCAATCCCATAAGGTACACTAGGATCTGGCTTAAACCAAAGCCCGCTAGTGTAAACTGTCCGGACACTGTACGCGCACAAGTGCACGGATGTGACCGAACCCTGTCGCAAAACCATGCGACCTGTCGCAATACCATGCGACCTCTACTCTTTTGCCTAAAGGCGAAAAGCTTTCTGTGTGGGGCTCTAAAGACTCGACACTACGCTGGCAGTGGGTTTAACCACAGACCGCAAGCGGCACTAGCTGTGCGTAACGGTCCCCAGGTAATGCCGACAAGAAGACCGACGAGGCGAAACCCATCTGAACTCCTACTGAGCCTGAGTGTGACATTCTCCGTACAGTCCGGTCTGTTCGTCTGATACATCGCATGGCGGGCCTAGGGGGCGGTAAACGTCAGTCCCCCAATAGCGGTACAAGTCGTGCCGGAGCGAAGCCCAAAACACCCTGAGATAACACTGGAAACCTACCAGTATATCTCGTTTGCCCTGGCCAGGGACTACTCGTGTAATGGCTCTCCTAGACACAGCACGATGTCAACCCCCAATACCGGGAGAGACGAATCCTGTCTAACCGTCACTGCCTCCAAGTGCTTCGGGACTGCACCCAACCACCACCTGTTTGCACGACTCCTTTGAGCCGTGGTAGGGTAATGATCAAAGTACAGTGGGAACACACTCGAGGCGAAGTGACAGTGTCAAGTCAGCGGACTAAGCTGTACTCATGTCACCTGGGAACTGATAACTGACGATAGGTATAATACCAACTAGTCAGTTCCCGACGAGTCCTGTCTAGTGTACCCGTAACCTAACGAGCACCCGCATACTATCTCAAGTACTACGTACTGACGGCTGTGGGACAGACCGTCTCCCACACTGGGATGAGAAGCGCATGCGCTGGTCTACTCCGGAGTATCGATGCCCTGTCTCGATAGTCCTGCGACCAGGGACCTGCATAAGGATGTGCTTATAGATTACCCAGCCCCACAAGTGTGACGACCATCACATCGCTGGTAATCAAGCAAAGATCCTAAGGGCTCCACTAATGTGAATAGGCGATATATAAACACATGTACACATTGAAGTAGAAACAAACCAAGTAGCATACTACCATTTTGAGCAAGATTGTACATACAAGGTGAATATCCCAAGCATCCATTAAGTAATATACAAACTAGTATGATACAGTAATGGCCTCTAGGGCATATACACTAACAGAGTTGTCCGACTTATGATTAAAACCAGACTCTGGATAACTCAAGGTACGTTTCTGTAATGGCAGTTTGTGGGTTATCCCAGGAAAGGACGAGAATTAACTTTCTACAATCAGGAAGATCAATAGTGATATTGTTCTTGACTCGCTACGGTTTTAGTAAAATGGATTTTTTCAGAAAACGGTAGTGGGAGTATGGTAGAACTATATGTGATTCCAGAACCACAAACGATTACTAAAAATTTAATAGAACCTAAAGATTCAATGGGGTTTTACATTCCATTAGCCACTCCGCAGATATGGTGGGTAACCTCAGGCACCCAAGAGATACTTCGGTATCCTCAAGGACAGTGACAAGGAGGTTCTTGTTTACCCAAACTTGCAATTACTGCTGTTCTAGACTATGAGACCCGGCAGGAGGATGAGTATAGCGTCATTCTAAACTAGCTTTAGAAGTGCACATGTATATGACTCTGCCAGAGGGTTGTTGTGGTCAGTGGGAGCAGCGGAAGCATAGTGGACAAGTAGCTTATGTCTATTTATAGACTAAAGCAAGTATAGCGGAGATAGATCATCTATTTTTGATGTGACAGTCATAGGCTTTGACTTCATCAGAATAGGAGATTGATCTGTTAAGAAAGTAGAAGGGTGTAATGTCCTGGTGTTTGGATGACATGCACTTTATAGGAAGTGAAATTCCTATACTACCATCGGTTATACCGTGGTCGTCACACAGTGGTTTCTCCACATCGGATATGGATATAATATCAAGCATTCTGGTTACTAGATCTATGGTTTTAGATCTAGGTTTGGGTAGTTTCCCAATCTGGGTACTTACACAGTAATATAAAGGTGTTTTAGAATGGACGACTCCTGGCATGGTGGTGTACCTGTAGGTAATGGAGTCACCCTCTCTAAAGGTGTCTTATAGACTAAAGGGGAAAGGGATTGCATGATTGGCATATCACTTGCTTAGGCAATTGAGTCAATCATGAGATGTCAAGTACCACACCAGATATTGTTTTTATACTAGTTGCAAAAAGTTTATAGTAATCCAATCCTGGAGAAACGTTTGGAAGCAGTTTATGAACATAAGTAGATGTTCCAGGGATTTGGTAATGACAGCCTCCTTCGGGAGACGATTATCATTCCAGGCTTCCAAGGTGACCTGGATGACAGAGTGATTGTCAGAGTTAAAGTTTTTCCTCTTTTGAGCGGCAGTAGTTTGGACATATGGTCCAAGCGGATACTGAGCGAGGCATGGCGCAGGATACTGATTAAATTCAGTGGACGATACAGTCTAAGAAGTTTGCTGGATTTGGAGTTCATTTGTAAGTTGGGTCCCATCATATATCATGACATATTCTAAGACAAGTATTGCTCATTTCGGGAGATGGTTTTCTCCGTGAACTTGAGATAAATAGAGATATAGAAAGAAACATTGGAGCGGATCCACTGACTGAGGCTTTTTCTCAGACGCAATAGTTTCGCAAACGAGCTTTGTGAAACTGATTAGAAGAGAAGTTGGGTGTTCGGTATCACACGGGCTGTAAGTATGCGACACCGCAATAATTTTCCTTAAGTGCAAGTGGGAGATTTTTGGCTATAGTGCCCTCAAGTCAATTATTGGAACGCAGGCACATGATTGCAATGATTGAGAGAGGACCTATACCGGTAGAACATTGTTACTCGAGATGATAGTATGTGTCACGACCCGAAAGTACGGAACGTGACCAGCACTTAGATTACGAAGCGTCTAGAGGCGCCACGTGACCTAAGTAAGCCGAAGCCCAGAGATCTAAACCATAAAAGAAGAAAAAGAAGAAAAGAAAAGAAAACAAGTAAAAAAAAACATCAGCAAATTTTACCAAAATTTCGGCAGAGTCTCCTCTGTAAAAACTGGCCCCCAAACGGGTACAACAAGTATAATATGAATAAACAATAAAAAGCATCCCCAAACGGGTGCTAGCTGTAAGTGCACGGCGGCGCCCCGGCCGTCAATCCGACGCCGGAATGCGGAAGCGGTGAATAACTTAAAATTTGCGGACTTAGCAAACCGGCACCACCGCGCACTATAACCCGGATCGTAACCATTAACTAGTCTAAGCCAACTACAAGAAAGGGAATAGAGATATACCGACGATCCAAGTCCTCCGGTCTTCTCGCCATCGTCCCGATCACTTGCGGAATGTCCCGTCTCCTCCTCGTCGCCGGAAGTGCACCACATCGCCTTCTTCGTTTACGGGCTCCCACCTCAATGCCGAGGCAACTCGGGCACGAAGCCGGCTACTCGACGTGCCCAAGGTTCGTTGTAGAATGTGTAGTAGAAGAAGTCTCATTTGGGGTTTATGGAGATGCCATTGTGGTGGAGGATTGATACAAGCTTTTGGAGGAGAAGCTAATATGATTTTTTTCAAGCCAAAAGAGTGTAAATCCCTACACTAGAATTTTGGACAGCCCTTGAGGGGAGAGGCCGGCCATGCAAGTGAGGGGTGAGTGAAAAAGGAGAGAGACCCTCAACTCAAGAGAGTGAATCAAGAGAATAAGCAAGTGAAAGGCTATCATCAAAAGAAATGATCACAAGCCTAAACTAACCCTCCAACAACCTCATCATCAGCAACCATGATGACAAAGGAAAAACCAACACTCCACCTCAACCATCACCTCACCAAGTCAAGCAATCATGAAAAAGGAAAGTCAAGTGATGGTGCTCATCATGAAAACCATCATGATGCAACAAGATGCAAAGAACCCCCTCCACTAATGCTTATTTGCAACAATGCAAATAAGCCCTCCTCCACCAATCTTCGGCCAATGAACGGAACAATGGAAATTGGCCGAAACGGAAAGCAAACTGGCAACTCCAGAAAACTGGTCCCGTAATAAATTACAGGAAAACCCCGATACTGTGCATACACACCCGCATTTGTATTCCGACCGAAATACAAATGCAATGAGACAAAATCTACACTGTACTATACTAGAATCCGGCTTATACCAAAACCGGATAATAATATCTGTTCGATCCTGATCCGTGCAATACCGCACGTATCTGATCGAACCCTGCCATATAACCATACGGCCTATAGTACAAACTGTCCGATCCTGATCCGTGCAATACCGCACGTATCTGATCGGACCTTGCCATATCTCCATACGGCCTCTACAACCTTTCGCCCAAAAGCTGAGTAACTGAATGTGGGGGACTCTAAAGACTCGTCAACACCTTGGTTGTGGATTTAACCACTAGCACGTCAGAGGTATAAGCCAATACGTGACGGGCTACCAGGTACTGACCAAATGGGACGTCGATGAGGAAGCTCACCCCGACACCCAACTGAGCCTGTCAGTGACAATATCCGTACAGTCCGGTCCGTTCGTCTATGAGTATCGCATGGCGGGCCTAGGGGGTTGGTAAAAGTCAGACCCCCAAAAGCGGTACAAGTCGTGTCGGAGTGTAGCCCAGAACACCCTGAGATACTACTGGAATACCTACCAGTAAATCTCCTTGCCTTGGCCAAGGACTTTGTGTAATGGCTCTCCTAGACACAGCACGACCTCACCCCCAATACCGGGAGAGACGAACCCCTGAAGATACGCTCACTGCCTCCATGTGGCTCGGGACTGTACCCAACTAAAACCTATTTGCACGACTCCTTTGAGCCGTGGTAGGGTAGTAATCAAAGTACAGTGGGAACTCACACGAGACAAATGACGATCCCCAGGTCGATGAACTAACCTGCACACATGTCACCAGGGAACTGCCATCTGACGTCTGGTATATGACCAACTAGCATGTTCCCGGCGAGTCCTGTCCGGTGTACTCATAACCCAATGAGCACCTGTATACATCTTAGGTGATCCAACTGACACCAGTGGCTTGTGAGACCGGCCACCGCCCCTCGTCGGGGTCTCGACTGTATACACTAGTCTACTAATGGAGTATCGATGCCCAGTCTCGAAACTCCCACGACTAGGGACCTTTTAAGGATAAGCTTATAGACCCCCCCAGCTCCCACTTATATGATCGCCCTCATACTGCTGGTGGTCAAGCAAGAATCCTAGGGGCTCTATCAACGTGTAATAGCGACGTGTCAGGTCACCTAAAACAGTACACGATGATAAAGGTAAACCAGATAGCATACTATCATCTCGAGTAAGACTGTCCTACCGGGATAGGTCCTCCCTCAATCATTGCAATCACGTACCTGTGATCCAATAATTGACTCTGAGGGCACTATCTCCAACAATCTCCCACTTGCACTCAAGGCTAATTATTGCCATGTCGCATACTCACAGCCCGTATGATACCGAACACCCAACTCCTCTACTAGTCAGTTTCACAAAGCTCGTTTGCGAAACTATTGCGTTCGAGGAATAGCCTCAGTGAGTGGATCCGCCTTGTTGTCTCTTTCCATGTCTCTCTAAATCTCAAGTTCGCGGAGAAACCCATCTCCCGAAATGAGCAATACCTGTCTTAGAATGTGTCTGGATGTCTGATGGGACATAGCTCATAAATGAGCTCCAAATCCAAACTTCTTAGACTGTATCGTCAACTGAACTTAATCAGTATCCTGCGCCATGCCACCCTCAGTATTGCCTTGGACCACCTGTCCAAAATACTGCCCCTCATCAGAAGGAAAACTATAGCTCTGACAACCTCCTTGTCGTCCATGTCACCTTGGAAGCCTGGAATGATAACTGTTTCCCGAATGAGGCTGTCGTTATCATATCCCTAGAACATCCACTTATGTTCTAAAACTGCTTCCGACTGTTTCTCCAGGATTGGATTAATGTCAACTTATTGCATCTAGTGCAAGAACAACATCTGGTGTGGTACTTGACATCTCACGATTGACTCAATTGCCTGAGCAAGTGATCTGCCAATCATGCCCGTCCCTCTCCCCTTTAGTCTGTAAGACACCTTTGGAGAGGGTGACTCCATTACATGCAGGTACACTACCGTGCCAGGAGTCGTCCATCCTAAATACTCTTAGAATGCTGTCAAGTACCCTGATTGGGAAACCACCCAAATCTAGATCTAAGACCATAGATCTAGTAACCAGTATGTCTGATATAAAATCCATTTCCTTTGTGGAGAAACAACTGTGTGACGACCAAAGTATAACCGATCGTAGTGTAGGAGTTTCTTTTCCTACTCTGTGTATATCATCCAAATACCAGGATATCACACCCTACTACCTTCTCAACAGATCCATCCCCTATTCTGATGAAGTCAAACCCATGACTGTCACGTCAGAAATAGATGATCTATCTCCGCTACATCTGCTCTAGTCTATAAATAGACATAAGCAACCTGTCCACCAATGCTTCCGCTGCTCCCACTGACTACGACAACCCTCTGGCAGAGTCATATAGACGTACACTTCTAAAACTGGTTTAGAACGACGCTATACTCATCCTCCCGCCGGGTCTCGTAACTTGGAACAACAGCAATGGCAATTGTGAGTAAACAAGAACTTCCCTGTCACCGTCCTTGAGGCTACCGTAGTGCCTCTCGGGTGCCTGAAGTTACCCACCTAATCTGCGGAGTGGCCAATGGAATGTCAATCCAGATTGAATCTTTAGGTTCCTTATCAAATCTTCAGTAATCGTTTGTGGTTCTGGAATCACTTCCAGTTCTACCATACTCCCACTACTGTTTTCTGAAAAAAATCCATTTTTAATAAAACTGTGGCGAGTCTAGAACAATATCGCTATTGTTCATCCAGATGGTAGAAAGTCAACCCTCGTCATAGCCTGGGTCAACCCACAAACAGCCATTACAGAAACGTGCCTTGAGTTGTCCAGTGTCTGGTTTTAATCATAAACCGGACAACTCCCCGTACCTTAACATCGTTAAGATATGAACTGTTCTATATCATATATAGAACCAGAGGCACTGATTTAATTGAACCAGATTCAAATCATGCAACTGTCTCCAGTGCATGTCAACTAAATGGAAGGAGGCCGATCAGCGTTACTCAACTTAGGAATACTTCCAATTATGAGTAACCTGAAAGAGAAGCAAGATCTCTTTATCATTACTATCAACTGAATACCATACACAAGTATCTACATCTTCGATCACTTTGAAGAATCCCGATACTTGCTATACCTGGTTCTCTACTCTATTCAAATACCTATAACTCCTCAAAACTTAGACCCTGTGTTTCCACGAAACACCTGTCTAAAAACTAGAGAAGTCATAAGTAAACCGAATATAGTACGAGGACCAACCCCTCTGTCCTGACGGACCCTGGACAACATACAATCCCATGTATAAGTCCCTTGAGTCTGATAACTCATTCACTGTGTGTCGTAGGTCGAAAACTGTACTTATGGTTAAGAAGAATTACACCGCTGTTTAATGCTCCTTACCTAACCATCCACTGATATAGGTAAATGTCGTAGGCATAATTTCAGAAAGGTATATCTCACTCTATGAAAATAGACGTACAGATATATCAATTTGAAATTGGTGCATAACAGCGGATATTCAAAACCAAATATTTGCCGACCGGCAAACAGCCCAGATGATCTCCTCAAATATCACCGATTACAACGAATCCCGATATAATGAGGATGATCACCCTATTCCCAATAACTTACTCCCACTCATCATCTGTAAAACCATACAGATGTGAGAATCGTACCTGGTAAATACATACCCTAGAGTAAGTATCTAATCGGGAAATCAGTTTTCCTTTAACATTACACAGTGAAACTGAAACATTGAAATGTTCCGATGGGGTATTCTGGTATTCCTAGTAATGCCTCTTCCAGATTCACGACTGTAACCGTATAGTTCTTTGCTACCTCTCCAAATCCCTTCATATGTCTTTAGTCTTTACCTTCTGCACACCCTTTTAGGCCAAATGGTTTTCTTCCTTCCCTACCGTTCGGCACCAGCCTATGGTTTGGAAGAAGACTATCCAATAAGCATAATGGGTGTACTGTCCGCATCCTAGGAACACTCGCAATGAGAGAGAGGGTGAAGATAAAAGACAACCGAATAAACCTTATTCCTATTTCTCCTGAACCAGAATCCATCCCCGAACTGGAACAAGTTCCATTCGAGTTCGTATATAACCATACGATGGAGTATCCAAATAAACTGTGGATCTTCGTAGTGATACGGAGTGTCCTGGAGAAATACAAAGGTGATGTGGGAGTGGTAATGAAATATTTGGTTTGGTCGTGAATATCTGTTGCAATTTACTTTGCCCTCTTACTAATCCCTTGCTTTGTCTGAACTTAATACCTTCTGCACACCATCGTTATGCTAATTGGTTTTCTTCATTCCCTACCGGTCGGCACCAGCCTAAGGTTTGGAAGAAGACAATCCAATTTGCGTAATAGGTGTACTACCCCTAAACCAAGGAGTACTCGTAACCTGAGAGAGGGTAAAAGGAAAAGACAACTGAATAATCCTATCCGTTTTCTCCAAAACCGGAAACCATCCTCGAATAAATTCTTTCGAGTTCGTATCTAACCATACGATGGTTTTGTCCAATGGAAGTGGACGTTCGCAGTAATACGGGGTGTCCTGGAGAAAAAGGGTAAAAGTAGGAGTGGCAATGAGGTCTGCAACTCTGACAATCCAAAAGCCGGTGTTTAAGAAGGTTCGGTCAACTTGGTCACTGAGTCAAAGTCTTAGGGTCGGGTCAATGGTCGCTGCCAAAGAGAGAGAGAAAAGAAACACTCAGCGTGCACTCTAACCTAGATCAGAATGGTTACCAATTTATCTAATCTGGAATCCTCCCACTGTACCTCAAATTCTCCTCCGAACCTGAAAGAAGAATTAGTCGGGGTCACCCGAGGAGTAAACTAACTCATCAGTGGGAATCGGGATCCAACTATCATTTCATGATAACGTGACGGAATCCGCTCACGCTATCACACTCCAGAAGGTATGCGCATATCTGGCAAGTTTCAGTACTTTTGAAACTCCCGATGTGATTTCTGCCCCATGCTCTTATGACCTTGGCGTGAGGTCAAAATATCATAAGTCACATGTCAAGTTCTACCCGTCATTATCCAGGTTAATTTGAATCCACCCGTACATACCCTTGACGTAGGCCAAAATAGTAGTACGACTGTCCCAAACCAACGCATCTATCTATGCAACAGATAAATACCCGGCAGCTACCAATCACTATGCCTTGGCGTGAGGTCAAAATACATAGCTTGAATACTACCGAATATTTAACTGAAATGACGGAGGGCTACGAATGGTTTCTGGCGAAAACCTTTAACGTAATGAACTTGATATCGTCGAAGGAACGGATAGCTTTTAAAAATATAGTGACGAAAACCTTCGCTAAAGAGGTCACTCCCGGTGAAGGGATCTCGGCTCTTTCCCCGTAGAATGGGGTGCAGGATATTCCAAATGAATACCGCGATGCAAAGCAAAAGTAATCGGCTATAGTGAAGTTAATGCCCTGACGCAAACTTCTGTCCAAGGGGTCACTCCCGGTGAAGGGATCTCGGCCCTTGCCTCGTCGACTGAGGAGCAGGATATTCCAATGAATACCACGATGCAAAACAAAAGTAAACGTCCTTGCAATAACAGCTTTTTGAAAAGTGTTCCAACAACATCAGATTAGGTTTGTTTTTAACTTGCATTGATCCGAATCAATGCAGTCCCATCAATTGATCACACCACAAAGAACGAAAATATACTGATGTACGTATATGCCATCCGCATTCGCCACTGGGTCCCGTCATTACCCGTTAGGTTAGCTTACTAACGACAGAGCGGGGACTGGACTAGCGCGGATGCAAAACATATACAACATCTACTAATATATATACCAATATATTATATTTCGCTCAAGGCGTGAATAAAATGCAACATCACAGAAAATGAACAGCATCACAGAAACAATACAGATATCTGGGATCCCTGGGTTTCACAGAGCCACTGCTGAAACCCGACGTTCCCCTGGTCGTGTGGATAGCCTGTGCAATGAAATCCTAGACCCCTACGGGCGCGGCAAGTCACCCGCCAAAACCTGAAGCGAGGCAGCCCCCTTCAGCGCCGTGAATGGACCACCCAGCACTTCACGGAATCCGGCAACTTGGGCACCCCTCCTGGGTCAACCTGTACCCCCTACGAGTGCGGCGAATAGCCCGCCAATCCTAGAGTGAAGCCCCCTCCGTCTCAATGCCATGAGATGCGGGCTTGTTGCCCTCTAGAACCCGGCTATCCGTGCACCCCTCCGCGGGGTATCCTAGTACAGAAAGTAAAATATACATACAACGGGTACATCGACCGCAACCAGGTCGTGCCCCAAAAGAATAATACAAACAGGCAGTGACGGCAGTCCACATGTCGGACGCTCGCCCCGCAATATCAAATGTACATAATACAACATCACAGTACTAGCATTGCATCCAGGCTATCCCCCACGACCGATCCGCAATATCACAGCATAAACAATGAACATCAACGTGAAAGTCACGTTCGCAAATCCGTCTAACCGGGCTATAGCAGTTAGACCGGATTTACCGATCGAGTGACATTCACGGTCGCAGATATAATGTAAATACTGTGAAAAATGTGTTTAAAATTTTCCGATTGATCAAAAATTAACAAGTGGGCCCCAAACCAATACTGTAGCACTCACAGAAATAATTGGCCCAATTTTAATATTCCAAAACCCCTAATACTAGCCCAGAAGCCCACTGGGAAATTTTGGCCCATTGATCTCTCTAAGTTGCGGCGGATCAGCGGCCCAATAGAAGGGTGAGGCCGCGGTTCCGCGCTCTGGAAGAGGGATCAGTGGGTCGAATTTTTCCAGAGTTCTTAGAACTTTCTGAACATCATTCTGAGACCACCTGAAAAATTTTTAGACACCAAAAATTTCCAACAGAAAACTGATGCTAACAAAATACGGGTTTTGGAACTTTTTGATCGATCGGAAAGGCAAACACATTACACAAAGCTAGACTAAGTTAATGGCGAGGCTCTGATACCACTGTAAGTGCACGGCGGCGCCCCGGCCGTCAATCCGACGCCGGAATGCGGAAGCGGTGAATAACTTAAAATTTGCGGACTTAGCAAACCGGCACCACCGCGCACTATAACCCGGATCGTAACCATTAACTAGTCTAAGCCAACTACAAGAAAGGGAATAGAGATATACCGACGATCCAAGTCCTCCGGTCTTCTCGCCATCGTCCCGATCACTTGCGGAATGTCCCGTCTCCTCCTCGTCGCCGGAAGTGCACCACATCGCCTTCTTCGTTTACGGGCTCCCACCTCAATGCCGAGGCAACTCGGGCACGAAGCCGGCTACTCGACGTGCCCAAGGTTCGTTGTAGAATGTGTAGTAGAAGAAGTCTCATTTGGGGTTTATGGAGATGCCATTGTGGTGGAGGATTGATACAAGCTTTTGGAGGAGAAGCTAATATGATTTTTTTCAAGCCAAAAGAGTGTAAATCCCTACACTAGAATTTTGGACAGCCCTTGAGGGGAGAGGCCGGCCATGCAAGTGAGGGGTGAGTGAAAAAGGAGAGAGACCCTCAACTCAAGAGAGTGAATCAAGAGAATAAGCAAGTGAAAGGCTATCATCAAAAGAAATGATCACAAGCCTAAACTAACACTCCAACAACCTCATCATCAACAACCATGATGACAAAGGAAAAACCAACACTCCACCTCAACCATCACCTCACCAAGTCAAGCAATCATGAAAAAGGAAAGTCAAGTGATGGTGCTCATCATGAAAACCATCATGATGCAACAAGATGCAAAGAACCCCCTCCACTAATGCTTATTTGCAACAATGCAAATAAGCCCTCCTCCACCAATCTTCGGCCAATGAACGGAACAATGGAAATTGGCCGAAACGGAAAGCAAACTGGCAACTCCAGAAAACTGGTCCCGTAATAAATTACAGGAAAACCCCGATACTGTGCATACACACCCGCATTTGTATTCCGACCGAAATACAAATGCAATGAGACAAAATCTACACTGTACTATACTAGAATCCGGCTTATACCAAAACCGGATAATAATATCTGTTCGATCCTGATCCGTGCAATACCGCACGTATCTGATCGAACCCTGCCATATAACCATACGGCCTATAGTACAAACTGTCCGATCCTGATCCGTGCAATACCGCACGTATCTGATCGGACCTTGCCATATCTCCATACGGCCTCTACAACCTTTCGCCCGAAAGTTGAGTAACTGAATGTGGGGGACTCTAAAGACTCGTCAACACCTTGGTTGTGGATTTAACCACTAGCACGTCAGAGGTATAAGCCAATACGTGACGGGCTACCAGGTACTGACCAAATGGGACGTCGATGAGGAAGCTCACCCCGACACCCAACTGAGCCTGTCAGTGACAATATCCGTGCAGTCCGGTCCGTTCGTCTATGAGTATCGCATGGCGGGCCTAGGGGGTTGGTAAAAGTCAGACCCCCAAAAGCGGTACAAGTCGTGTCGGAGTGTAGCCCAGAACACCCTGAGATACTACTGGAATACCTACCAGTAAATCTCCTTGCCTTGGCCAAGGACTTTGTGTAATAGCTCTCCTAGACACAGCACGACCTCACCCCCAATACCGGGAGAGACGAACCCCTGAAGATACGCTCACTGCCTCCATGTGGCTCGGGACTGTACCCAACTAAAACCTGTTTGCACGACTCCTTTGAGCCGTGGTAGGGTAGTAATCAAAGTACAGTGGGAACTCACACGAGACAAATGACGATCCCCAGGTCGATGAACTAACCTGCACACATGTCACCAGGGAACTGCCATCTGACGTCTGGTATATGACCAACTAGCATGTTCCCGGCGAGTCCTGTCCGGTGTACTCATAACCCAATGAGCACCTGTATACATCTTAGGTGATCCAACTGACACCAGTGGCTTGTGAGACCGGCCACCGCCCCTCGTCGGGGTCTCGACTGTATACACTAGTCTACTAATGGAGTATCGATGCCCAGTCTCGAAACTCCCACGACTAGGGACCTTTTAAGGATAAGCTTATAGACCCCCCCAGCTCCCACTTATATGATCGCCCTCATACTGCTGGTGGTCAAGCAAGAATCCTAGGGGCTCTATCAACGTGTAATAGCGACGTGTCAGGTCACCTAAAACAGTACACGATGATAAAGGTAAACCAGATAGCATACTATCATCTCGAGTAAGACTGTCCTACCGGGATAGGTCCTCCCTCAATCATTGCAATCACGTACCTGTGATCCAATAATTGACTCTGAGGGCACTATCTCCAACACTAGCATCAACGCCAACAGGCGGAAACAACCACAACAAGCACAATAATATACAACGCCAGTAGGCGAGGCTCAAACTCAAAAGAAAAAAAAACCACCAGATCAGAATAATACAGGCGCGACTCTAAGGTCGAAGTAAAAGACTGGTCCAATAACTTATCAAGTAATACAAATATGGTTGATGGAGCTTACTAGATACAAATGAATGAATAAAAGTACAATGGTGGTTCGGATACAAGTGAACCAACCTACCATTCCAATCACCCTGAAGAAAAGATGTGCCAACAAGCTGCCACGGGAAACCTGTACATCGAACCTGTAAAGAATTTGGCACAACGGGGGTGAGTTGCCAACTCGTGAGTAGAAGACATCTACGAAAAGAAATCGAATGCACGACGCTATCCTAGGTCATAATAATACACTACTATATCCCAAACATCTAGTAATAGCAGGGTAATACTACGTGTAAGTGCAAATACTCCGTGTCGTGTCAGTGCCTCATATAGTACTAAGTCATATGAAATGAAATGCATGCACCATGAATGTAAAGTCACAAATCCTGAAATCCAGATATATATGTATGAGAACCTTTAGCCGTTATCATAGTAAAGTGTGTATAAGCATCTGAAATCTCAACAATGAAATCCATGGAAATCCGTGTCAAGCATCGACACAACACATGTAACCTCAAGTATCAATATGTCGGGCTCCGTCAGTCCGGATCGGCCCATATCATCAAATCCCACGACAACGGTCGGTATCCTCCGGATATCCGCCGCACCAGACATCACCGGTAGGTAGCCTTCCCCTGCCAGGCTCATCGTCTACAACTCGATCTTCTTGCCCCGGGGTACCATACCGGGCCCACCATGTACCCGAGACGGTTCATCCACTCCTCGAACCGGGTCTCGAAATCCATCAGAAAACATGAAATACTCTTGGCGGATGACACATACATCACGAGAAAACCGCATCTTATTTTAAAAAAAGAGAAGAGGAGAGAGAGAGAAGTTTTTATATATTTTTGCGGTTTTCCCCAAAAATCCAGAAATCTCATAGAAATCCAAATCTCAAAATCATGAGTAACTATATGATAAGTGTCGGCATATGCCCATAATACTGCATGATAACACGAAAATATGAATGCATGAATGTCTAAGTAATGAATGTCATGTCTTATACTTAACATCAGAGAGTGATCACAATATTACATCGGTTTAGTTGTTAACTGATTCTATCAATAAAAGATAATATGATCTAAAGTGTACGTGACATAGCAATTACCGATGATTCTGTGTGTGAGCCGGAAAATAAGTGTGCGTGGAATATGCGCATCATCGGTAATGGTGCTGGTGTCCTAACAGGTAAAGGTTATACTGATTATAGCAATATATAAAAGACATGCACCATGATGATTACAGTATGAATGTAAATACAGACGTGCATTATCCGCTTCTCTGCGAGATACGAGTACAACTACCACTATGTGAGTCGAACCGAAACCAGTGTCCATCTAACATCCTAAGGAACTAAACCTAATAGACTAGTCAGTAAGAAACTAGAGTCTACCTAAGGTCCGAATCAATATCTCTAATAGTCGGCGATCCCGCCTCAACAGCGTCACGTACGTAGTACAGCTTCCTCGAATCAAGAGTGCGGATCAATCATCAAATCTAAGACTCGTACTGTAAAATCCATCGTACGGCATCCCAATGTCGGGGTACGGTCAAGTATCTCCTAGGTGTCTCCTCATTCGTATAATGTCATATGTATCATATTGTGATTAAGTCATACTCATATGATATCGGCATCAGGTCACACCAATATAATGTCGAAATCAAGTTATACATATATCATATCGTAATCAGTCACAAGTTACAGTCCGAGTACTATTCTAGCGTCCCATGTACATCAATATCACCACCACTCTTTGTAATTTATATATTCAAGTTCATTATCTCATTCCCTAATGATCCGCTAACACTTTATTACGACGGTATAGTCAAAAATCACGGCATCAAGCCCAGTTATACTGTTTCATCATACCTCGGATATCATATCACATCACTGAATCACCTATATGTGTTGTATATATATGTATATACCTATACCTAGTTCTATATATATACACATACACATACCCCATGTCGATATTCAGTGTGTGCGCGGGTGTGTTTCTATCTGAAACCTACGAACCTCTTCCAAGGTACTCATCCTCTGATATAGTTTTCCTAAATCGGTCTAGTCCAGCCTAGGGTCAATACTAGGGTCCTACTAGGGTCATGTCTGGTTTCCTAATGTCAATAAGTACTATTCCTATTCTACGTTGCGGGGGTGCTAAACGCCATCCACCCGACTTCCCCCCATAGATATGCATCTACTCACCTGGTCCATGTCTGCCGAAGACAGTGTCGCCATCCTCCTCTTCATCGCCCGCAGTCCACGTGAGGGTACCTAGACGCAAACATATAAATAGCATCGTAAACCGAATCACATACAAAAGTCAAACGATACGAAGAGCAAGCACAGGTTAAAACCTATGTCCCGTCCACGCAAAACAACCAAATACCGCTCGATATCGGCGTACAAACTCCGATGGATCGAGATAACATCATCAAACAACTTGTAGTTTTAAAACACATTACTTATATTGTAAAACATGATCAAATTCATCGAAACACTAAAATCGATCAAATCGTCCGTTTTCGAAAAACCCGAAAATGCCAATTTACCGTTTTTCATCGAAACTTGACATTTAAATGAAACCAATGGTCATAAAACTCATTAAATAGCATTACTAGACTATACAAACCATTACTATATTTTTATTACACAATTTTGCATTTATTTGAAATTTCTAGTTTGCAACTTTTAACAATTTTAACATTTTCCAAACAAAATACCACAATTCCACCTCAAAACATGATTTTGCATAAATTAATCACTTAAACCACAATTTATGATGATAATGATGTAATGAAACTATAATTATATTTTTAATCACATTTATTTTGAAATTCCTAAAATCTAGTTTACAAAATAATAGCATTTTATTACTATTTTTCCAATTATCAAAATAATCTAGTGATCAAACTAAGTTTTTCATTCAATTAATATGCTAATATTCTCACTAAAATTACCATCTAATGATAACACCCTTAATAAGAATTTTATTTTACCCACAACACTTTTTAGAAAATCTAGTTAGCTAAATAGTTTAAATTAAACAATTTCGATCAACAATTTATTATACCACCACCATGCAAGAATTTTCCACTCTCAAAGATGTTAAACTAGCTATTATAACCCTAATTAATTAACAAAAAACACCTCTTGAATTTTCAAACCCTAACTTGAATTTTAGAATTTGCAAAAAGAATTAATCTAATTATGCTTTAAAAGAAATATCTAATAGAAATAAAACAAAAGAGAAGGATTTATACCTCCACAACCTCATGTCCAAACTTAAAAATGAGCCTCAAAAATACATGCTTTCCCACTCCAAAATCCATGTAGAGAAGAGTAAAGAATAAAGGGTATGAAATAATTAGGTTTTTGTGGAATTTAAATTGGATTTTTGTAGTATTTTTTATGATTTTTGAATAAAAATGAGGTGGAAAATGGGGGGGGAGGGCAGCCATGGTGATGGGGAGGCCGGCCACAATAAGGGGAAGAGGGAGAAACACATGAGAAATGGTGTAGAAACTTCTCCAAAATGTCATCATCTTAATGTCTTTTCATGCTTTATTCATTTTCTTTTAATTCTTTTCTAAAATAACTCAAGAAAGATCTAGAAACAAGGAAAAATTTGCAAATAAATTTTGCATGATACACACTAAATTCTAATATGCCATGGTTTATTTTTACAAATTAAAACCATTTAAATTTGTAATTTACACTAATTTAGTGTAAAAATAAAGCTTATGTTAATATTTAAAATAATTAATTTAGGAAAAATATTTTTTTAAACCAAAAATTTATAAGTGGCTAAATAAACACTATTTACTAGTAATTTCATAATTAAAATAGATATTTTTAAATTTATAGTGAAAAACAATCACGGTTTGGTTTTACGAAAAATACATTTTACTTTACCGAAAATCCTAAAATTCACTTAAACACTTTTGTTCATTTAATTATTTATTTAATTATTTTTAAAATGTTACAATCTTCCCCCCTTTAAGAAATTCGGTCCCCGAATTTAAATTAACACTCTCCTTCCAAATACTAAAACATTTAGCAAAATACTCAAATCGTCGGGGTTCCGAAATCATTAACACATAACGAAAATCAACTCCGTCAAGCATGACGCAATCATCGGAGTTATGGCGATAATGAAATATCATAACCCAATGTGAAAACCATCATAATATACATCAATCTATAACTTATATATAGTTCGCATCCTAGTAAAATCGTCGAATCATCATAATAAAGCAGCATACAAAAACCCCTTCTTGAAAATCGCCGTGCAATGCACGTGTCATGGTCTAAGTAGCGGACGTTTAATTTTTTAAAATATAGCTATATATATATCTTTTATTTAACATACACGTTCCGCCTGGTTACTAACTCAAATAATAATGATCATGAAAACATACTGCTCAAACTAAAATCAATCCCAATCACATCAATAAAATGTCATGTGCGTCCGGTGCGCACTGAAATCGAAACCAAATGCAGAAACCATGAATACCCACAAAACAAAACTAAGTGCAACAGGTGTGCACCAAAAACATCTGTCAAGTGCAACGGGCGTGCATGACTCACTATCAGGTGCATCTAATCTGCACAAAACCCCGATTTAGTGTATCTGGTGTGCACAAAATCGCATCAAGTGCGCCAAGTATGCGCAAGAATCCTAATCAGGTGCACATAGAGCACGTAAACATACATTGAATATCAAAATCGAAATCACAGCACAAAAATGCATGAAAATTAGGTCGAAACATATGTCAAAATCACGTGTAACCCCTATGCACGAAATCAAATCAAAAATCTCAAAAAAATATATAAAACCAAATCAAGTGTACTTGGTGCGTACTAAACCACATCAATACAACTGATATAAGAAACACAGATAGAATGAAGGTACACACAGGAAATACCAATCGTAGAACAAGTCCTCAAAATACAAAAATCCAATCAACGAAAATAGGAAATTCAAATCACTAAATCACAATCGTAAATACTATCGTCAATGTGCGCCTCTTTCCTCTGATGTCGACCGCTTCAAACTCGTTCTTTCATAGGTGTGCTGACTGCGCTACCAACGGCAATACTCATGTCTAGAGTCTCCCACATAGTCGATCCCTTCACTTGATATCCGGACTACATTAAACTTCTCGATCGATCCATCAAAATACCATAATTCCCCGAGAGCTCAACACTCAAGTACAGTTTAAAAATATCCGGTACATACCCCAGCATCGATGATCCAGCTGTAGAAGGGCAAACCCAAGCCTCACTAATGGCACAGCGGAACTGCCGTAAACCCTAAGGTTCAAGGGCGTTCTCGTGGTCATTATGTCGAGTTAGGGTTTCATTCTTCTAGAGGGTCCATCGAAATACCTGCACGTTCTTCCGAATATTTTAAACTTAGGAAATGGTTTTCTGATAATCGTTCGAACCCTTTAACTTCATCCGGACGGCATGTGAATACCCTTCGTCCGCACGCTAAGCAATGCTTCAGTCCTCAAGAATAACCAATACTCTAATGGTTACTGCATTCGAGCCGCATCTCCCTCTGCCCGTGGTAACAGGAACCACCATCCGACATTGACGAAGATAGATCAAAGGAACTAATGAAATACGGTGCAAACAATGTAAATCCTAGGGCTCCTTAAGCAGAGTAGCGTATCGTAAGTATGCCGCGGACCATACCCACGGTACGTTACTCTACCTAACTCGCCTACTCCATCAACAAAGGGTCACCTAGACTTATACAAGGTTAAACCTAGCGCTCTGATACCAACTTTGTCATGACCCGAAAGTACGGAACATGACCGGCACTTAGATTACGAAGCGTCTAGAGGCGCCACGTGACCTAAGTAAGCCGAAGCCCAGAGATCTAAACCATAAAAGAAGAAAAAGAAGAAAAGAAAAGAAAACAAGTAAAAAAAAAACATCAGCAAATTTTACCAAAAATTTCGGCAGAGTCTCCTCTGTAAACACTGGCCCCCAAACGGGTACAACAAGTATAATATGAATAAACAATAAAAAGCATCCCCAAACGGGTGCTAGCATCAACGCCAACAGGCGGAAACAACCACAACAAGCACAATAATATACAACGCCAGTAGGCGAGGCTCAAACTCAAAAGAAAAAAAAACCACCAGATCAGAATAATACAGGCGCGACTCTAAGGTCGAAGTAAAAGACTGGTCCAATAACTTATCAAGTAATACAAATATGGTTGATGGAGCTTACTAGATACAAATGAATGAATAAAAGTGCAATGGTGGTTCGGATACAAGTGAACCAACCTACCGTGCCAATCACCCTGAAGAAAAGATGTGCCAACAAGCTGCCACGGGAAACCTGTACATCGAACCTGTAAAGAATTTGGCACAACGGGGGTGAGTTGCCAACTCGTGAGTAGAAGACATCTACGAAAAGAAATCGAATGCACGACGCTATCCTAGGTCATAATAATACACTACTATATCCCAAACATCTAGTAATAGCAGGGTAATACTACGTGTAAATGCAAATACTCCGTGTCGTGTCAGTGCCTCACATAGTACTAAGTCATATGAAATGAAATGCATGCACCATGAATGTAAAGTCACAAATCCTGAAATCCAGATATATATGTATGAGAACCTTTAGCCGTTATCATAGTAAAGTGTGTATAAGCATCTGAAATCTCAACAATGAAATCCATGGAAATCCGTGTCAAGCATCGACACAACACATGTAACCTCAAGTATCAATATGTCGGGCTCCGTCAGTCCGGATCGGCCCATATCATCAAATCCCACGACAATGGTCGGTATCCTCCGGATATCCGCCGCGCCAGACATCACCGGTAGGTAGCCTTCCCCTGCCAGGCTCATCGTCTACAACTCGATCTTCTTGCCCCGGGGTACCATACCGGGCCCACCATGTACCCGAGACGGTTCATCCACTCCTCGAATCGGGTCTCAAAATCCATCAGAAAACATGAAATACTCATGGCGGACGACACATACATCACGAGAAAACCGCATCTTATTTTAAAAAAAGAGAAGAGGAGAGAGAGAGAAGTTTTTATATATTTTTGCGGTTTTCCCCAAAAATCCAGAAATCTCATAGAAATCCAAATCTCAAAATCATGAGTAACTATATGATAAGTGTCGGCATATGCCCATAATACTGCATGATAACACGAAAATATGAATGCATGAATGTCTAAGTAATGAATGTCATGTCTTATACTTAACATCAGAGAGTGATCACAATATTACATCGGTTTAGTTGTTAACTGATTCTATCAATAAAAGATAATATGATCTAAAATGTACGTGACATAGCAATTACCGATGATGATGTGTGTGAGCCGGCAAATAAGTGTGCGTGGAATATGCGCATCATCGGTAATGGTGCTGGTGTCCTAACAGGTAAAGGTTATACTGATTATAGCAACATATAAAAGACATGCACCATGATGATTATAGTATGAATGTAAATACAGATGTGCATTATCCGCTTCTCTGCGAGATACGAGTACAACTACCACTATGTGAGTCGAACCTAAACCAGTGTCCATCTAACATCCTAAGGAACTAAACCTAATAGACTAGTCAGTAAGAAACTAGAGTCTACCTAAGGTCCGAATCAATATCTCTAATAGTCGGCGATCCCGCCTCAACAGCGTCACGTACGTAGTACAGCTTCCTCGAATCAAGAGTGCGGATCAATCATCAAATCTAAGCCTCGTACGGTAAAATCCATCGTACGGCATCCCAATGTCGGGGTACGGTCAAGTATCTCCTAGGTGTCTCCTCATTCGTATAATGTCATATGTATCATATTGTGATTAAGTCATACTCATATGATATCGGCATCAGGTCACACCAATATAATGTCGAAATCAAGTTATACATATATCATATCGTAATCAGTCACAAGTTACAGTCCGAGTACTATTCTAGCGTCCCATGTACTTCAATATCACCACTACTCTTTGTAATTTATATATTCAAGTTCATTATCTCATTCCCTAATGATCCGCTAACACTTTATTACGACTGTATAGTCAAAAATCACGGCATCAAGCCCAGTTATACTGTTTCATCATACCTCGGATATCATATCACATCACTGAATCACCTATATGTGTTGTATATATATGTATATACCTATACCTAGTTCTATATATATACACATACACGTACCCCATGTCGATATTCAGTGTGTGCGCGGGTGTGTTTCTATCTGAAACCTACGAACCTCTTCCAAGGTACTCATCCTCTGATATAGTTTTCCTAAATCGGTCTAGTCCAGCCTAGGGTCAATACTAGGGTCCTACTAGGGTCACGTCTGGTTTCCTAATGTCAATAAGTACTATTCCTATTCTACGTTGCGGGGGTGCTAAACGCCATCCACCCGACTTCCCCCCGTAGATATGCATCTACTCACCTGGTCCATGTCTGCCGAAGACAGTGTCGCCATCCTCCTCTTCATCGCCCGCAGTCCACGTGAGGGTACCTAGACGCAAACATATAAATAGCATCGTAAACCGAATCACATACAAAAGTCAAACGATACGAAGAGCAAGCACAGGTTAAAACCTATGTCCCGTCAACGCAAAAGAACCAAATACCGCTCGATATCGGCGTACAAACTCCGATGGATCGAGATAACATCATCAAACAACTTGTAGTTTTAAAACACATTACTTATATTGTAAAACATGATCAAATTCATCGAAACACTAAAATCGATCAAATCGTCCGTTTTCGAAAAACCCGAAAATGCCAATTTACCGTTTTTCATCGAAACTTGACATTTAAATGAAACCAATGGTCATAAAACTCATTAAATAGCATTACTAGACTATACAAACCATTACTATATTTTTATTACACAATTTTGCATTTATTTGAAATTTCTAGTTTGCAACTTTTAACAATTTTAACATTTTCCAAACAAAATACCACAATTCCACCTCAAAACATGATTTTGCATAAATTAATCACTTAAACCACAATTTATGATGATAATGATGTAATGAAACTATAATTATATTTTTAATCACATTTATTTAGAAATTCCTAAAATCTAGTTTACAAAATAATAGCATTTTATTACTATTTTTCCAATTATCAAAATAATCTAGTGATCAAACTAAGTTTTTCATTCAATTAATATGCTAATATTCTCACTAAAATTACCATCTAATGATAACACCCTTAATAAGAATTTTATTTTACCCACAACACTTTTTAGAAAAAATCTAGTTAGCTAAATAGTTTAAATTAAACAATTTCGATCAACAATTTATTATACCACCACCATGCAAGAATTTTCCACTCTCAAAGATGTTAAACTAGCTATTATAACCCTAATTAATTAACAAAAACCATCTCTTGAATTTTCAAACCCTAACTTGAATTTTAGAATTTGCAACAAGAATTAATCTAATTAATCTAATTATGCTTTAAAAGAAATATCTAATAGAAATAAAACAAAAGAGAAGGATTTATACCTCCACAACCTCATGTCCAAACTTGAAAATGAGCCTCAAAAATACATGCTTTCCCACTCCAAAATCCATGTAGAGAAGAGTAGAGAATAAAGGGTATGAAATAATTAGGTTTTTGTGGAATTTAAATTGGATTTTTGTAGTATTTTTGATGATTTTTGAATAAAAATGAGGTGGAAAATGGGGGGGGGGGAAGCCATGGTGATGGGGAGGCCGGCCACAATAAGGGGAAGAGGGAGAAACACATGAGAAATGGTGTAGAAACATCTCCAAAATGTCATCATCTTAATGTCTTTTCATGCTTTATTCATTTTCTTTTAATTCTTTTCTAAAATAACTCAAGAAAGATCTAGAAACAAGGAAAAATTTGCAAATAAATTTTTCATGATACACACTAAATTCTAATATGCCATGGTTCATTTTTACAAATTAAAACCATTTAAATTTGTAATTTACACTAATTTAGTGTAAAAATAAAGCTTATGTTAATATTTAAAATAATTAATTTAGGAAAAATATTTTATTAAACCAAAAATTTATAAGTGGCTAAATAAACACTATTTACTAGTAATTTCATAATTAAAATAGATATTTTTAAATTTATAGTGAAAAACAATCACGGTTTGGTTTTACGAAAAATACATTTTACTTTACCGAAAATCCTAAAATTCACTTAAACACTTTTATTCATTTAATTATTTATTTAATTATTTTTAAAATGTTACAGTATGCTATCTGGTTTGTCTTTATCATCGTGTACATGCTTCAGGTGACTTTACAGACCACTATTACATGTTGATAGAGCCCATAGGATTCTTGCTTGACTGCCAGCAGTATGAGGATGATCATATACGTGGGAGCTGGGGTTTATAAGCACATCCTTAAAAATCCCTAGTCATGGGAGTTTCGAGATTCGGCATCGATTCTCCAGAGTAGACTAATGTATACTGATCGAGACCCCGACGAGGGGTGGTGGCCGGTCTCACAAGCCATTGGTGTCTGTCAGTTCACCTAAGATATATACAGGTGCTCATTAGGTTATGAGTACACCGGACGGACTCGCCGGGAACATGCTAGTTGGTATCATACCTATTGTCAGATAGCAGTTCCCTGGTGACATGTGTACAGGATAGTCTATCGACCTGAGATCGTCATTTGTCTCGTGTGAGTTCCCACTGCGCTTTGATTACTACCCTACCACGGCTCAAAAGAGTCGTGCAAACAGGTTTTAGTTGGGTACAGTCCCGAGCCACATGGAGGCAGTAAGCAGATCGTCAGGGGATTCCTCTCTCCCGGTATTGGGGGTTGATGTCGCGTTGTACACGGATGGCCATCACTAGAAATCCTCGGCCGGGGTAGACAAGAATTACAGATCTAGGATTGGTAGTTTCTCAGGTGGTGTAAGGCTTCATTCTGACACTGAATGTCAAGTTATTAGGGGTCTGAGTTTATCCACCCACTAGACTCGATATGCGATACTCATAGACGAACGGACCGGACTGTATGGATATTGTCACTGTCAGGCTCAGTAGGGGTTTCAGGATGAGTTTGCTTGTCGGCTTCCCTTTCGCTCAAAACCTGGGTAGCCGTTACTTACAGCTATTGCTACTAACGTGCTTGTAGTTAAATCCACTGCCAGCATATTGACGAGTCTTTAGAGTCCCACATTAAGGGTTTCCCTGGTTCGGGCGAAACGTTGTAGAGGCCGTATGCTTTTATGGCAGGGTTCGATCATATATGTGCACTTGTGCACGGATCATGATCGGACGGATAATACTAGTGGGCTTTGGTTTAAGCCGGATCCTATTATTATATTGTTGGATTATTTTCGTCTCGTTGTATTCATATTCATTCGGAATACGGATGCGGGTATGTATATTCGGATGAGGGGTATTCCTATAATTCGTTACAAGATAACATTAGGGTTGCCATTTCATTTCTTGCTTTAAACACTTAGTTTATTGTTTATTGTTGAAAGTGTGAGTCATGGAATTTTGGCTAAATCTTTGTGGCATGGGCAGTTCGTGACTCGTGGATATGAGTCATTGGTGTGTATTAACTCTTGGTGCATGCACTTGGTGACCCAGATGGTGGGTCATGGTGCATTGATGGTTCTTTGCGAGTTGTGAGATATTTTGTGAGGGATGGGCTGTTGATAGTTTGTGCATAGGATTTTCTTTAGTTGCCAATCACAAATACCGCACAACTCAACTCAAGAAAAGCAGTAACTTTTCTTCACTGCCTTTTCTCTTTTCCTCACACTTTCTTCTCCTTGGCAACTTCTTTCACCTCCACCCATTCCCTCTCATGAGTTGAGAATCGTTGGGTGTTTTGAGACAAAGTAATCACACACATACTCTACTCCATCTTGGATATCTAGGCTAGCAAACTGGATGCTCGAGTTGCTTCGGTTTTTGAAGCGGGAGCCCGTAATACAAACCCTCGACGTGGATCCTCTTCGATGTGGGGACACCGGAGAACAAACTTGACCGAGGAAGCCGCGAGGAGCTTGGGACAGAGGTTGAAGACCGAAGGACACGGATCGATCGGTATAACCTCTCTAAACTCCTTTCATATAACTAGTATAAGGTTAATGGTACGATCCGGGGATTAGGGTTCCGTTAGCGCCGGGTTTTTAATGTTTTTGTTCCGCATTTGGCCACAGATTGATGGCCGGGGCGCTGGCGTAACCCAACAAAAATCATATATATCATATCATATAGTTCGTACGGTATCAATCGTCAAACAATATCATAATCATGGGTACGGATCTCAAGTCACGTACAATCTATTATTTCAACAAGTCACATGTTATAGCATGTTTGTATATATCGCCCAACGATCCTTTAATATATCATATCATATACGGTGTCTCGACTCAATCACATATCATAACCTCACGGTATCATGCCCGATCATATCGACTCATATCCATTCAACATCACATATCCTCATCTTACACGTATATGTATATATATATATATATCTCAATGCATCCATATATATATATATATATATATATATATATATATACACATATACACCCATATCATAACACGTGTGTGTGTGCGCGCGGCAATATAAACTAACGGGTCTCAAATATAGAAAATTGACAAAAGATAAGCACTTCCTACAAGTATACCTATTCTAACCTAGAGTCTTCTAGAACCCTATTTGCATATAGAATATACGCATCCTAATCTACGAATTGCGGGGGTGCTATACGCCATCCACCCGACTTCCCCCGTAGATATACATCTATTCACCTTCGATCCTTGCTTGCTGAAATCGATGACGCCTAGCTCTCCTTGTCGTCCCGAAGTCCACGCGGTGGTACCTACAGTTTTCAAGCACATCGTAACAAGAATCAAATACAAGAAAAGCCGATACAGCACACGAAACACACATAGGTTAGAACATATGGTTCACGCATGCAAAAACAACTCTCGACATCAACGTACGAATATCAATCAACTGAGATAAAACACAAATACCAAAACCCAAGTCGTTAAAAGTTCCAAACCGAAATCAGAAACTTAGGAAAACATCTCCAGATTTTCGCTCAGGTCAAATTAGCTAATTTTGCATATGTGGAGGGTCTAATTAACATGTATAGGATACATGGACCAAGAACGAACCCTTTGCTCACCCCCAGGCCGCAAATTGCGGCCAAAAGAAGGAAATTGGCGGCCAAAGGTTAGGGTTTGGGTCTCGGGTCTTGGGGGTAGCTTCCTAGTCACCTGCACATCTCACAGTGATCGTTAAATATTTTTCAGGTTTCAAGGGTTATAGCAGATTCCTAAATATCATCACAAATACCACAAAATCCGATATCGGCAAATTTCAAAGTTCATGTCTTGGGGTTTAGTCTCAGGTTTGGTCCAGGTTTTGACACTAGAGGGGTTGTAGTCATGTCTAAACCTCAATTACACCCTTATAACTCCAAATCTTTCCTAACCCTCATCTTGGAAAATTCTAACACCACTAAACTACAGTTTCTTAACTCTAAACCATATTAGAATATACTACACACTACTAACTTAACTAAAGGGGCATATATATACCTCATTTGGCAACTCAAGAATTTTCATGAGTTGCTCAAGTCTTCAAAATTTTAGCTTGATCCTACCAATAGGTTTGTAGTGAAGTTTGGAGTGACTCTTGTGAAGGTGGCAAGTGTTTGGGTGTTGATTTTGGGGTGCGTTTTTAGGGTGGTTTTGAGGTGGAGGAAGAGGAGGAGGAGAAGGAGAAGAAGAGAAGGAAATGTGGATGTGAGTGTAATGTGCCATGGTTGAGAGAATAAACCCCCCTCCCATCTCTCCTCTCTCTCCTGCCATGCCAAGATACCTCCATGTCCCCCCTAACTTTTTATTTTTCTTTTAATTTTAAAACCAAAACAAAAAAAACATTTAAAATGGTAAATGGAGCTATGGCTATATAAAATGCAACAAATCTTTTGCAACATGTCATGTTGCATGAAAAATACATAAACGAGATTAATGCATAATTAGTGCCATGTTAATCAAGTTTAGCAGTAACTTAAATACAATTAA
Source organism: Agapanthus africanus (assembly GCA_030015575.1). Lineage (NCBI taxonomy): Eukaryota > Viridiplantae > Streptophyta > Magnoliopsida > Asparagales > Amaryllidaceae > Agapanthus > Agapanthus africanus. The sequence continues at coordinate 248,993,252 of CM057345.1, read as the reverse complement.
CTGTATAATAATTTCTAAAATATCCAAATCACATAAATCCTATCAAAATCAATAAATCATATTAACTTCCAAATATTTTTCAAGCCATCGGTTTATAATTATACCATTTTATTAAAACTAATTTCTATATCTTTATAATATTCATAAAATTTATTATTTTAATTATTTAAATTCCCAAAAATAATATTTTATTTTTTGAAATGTTATAATAATTGACCCGTACCCTCGATTTGAGGATGTCGTACGATGGATTTTATCGTACGAGGTATTTATGATGATCGATCCGCACTCTTGACTCGAGGATGCCGTACGATGGATTATACCATACGTGATGTTATGTGGCTGGATCGCCGACTACTAGATATATCGACTCGGATATGTATAGGTTTCTATTATTTTTCTATACTGTTTTAGTTTAGTATCTTAATTACTTAGATAGATGTTAGTTTAGGCTCGAGTCATACCTATTTCCAAAACTACGAATTGTAGGCATTTTCAAAGGATAAACCGAGAGACGCTACGGACTTTCAAAAGATATCTCTTTTCTCAAAACACCGTAGTCCATACTTTTCTAAAAACAATGATTCGTGCTATTTAAACATGATTAATGGTATGGATCGTATATAGATTTATATACCTTATTGTTGCTTTAACTGTTTACTTTCTATTATGATCCCGTTTGCTAGGACACCTGCACCATTACCGATGATGCGTATGTTGCACGTACACTTGCTTGCCGGCTCACCCACATCAGCATCGGTAATTACCATGTTACGTACACTTTAGTAACCGTTACTTCATATGTATACCATGATAAACTGTAGCTAAGTAGTACCGTTTTGCATTCGTGATATCATATGCTAGTTTAGACTTCGTATTTCTTACTTAGATGTGATTGATGTGAAAAATAGTTTTTGTAGTAACCGCAATCAATAACGGTGTCGCGTGTAGCTAGCCGAGATGAGTACGGGTCGTCCGCAGGGATACGTGGAACTTTTAACCTTGCTTTAGGCGAGTTCATTAGAAATAGGGGAGAGTGATTCTTGATCTATGTTGAACATGGATGTTGAATATATAAGAAGAGGGACTGTAGGGTTCGTTAGAATTTAGTAGTAATGGATGATTAAATAAAGATGACTCATTTTATCTTTTAATAGATTTAAAACTAGATCGATAGTGATGAATGAAGATTAGGGTTTTTGGGGGGAATAGGGTTCCCACTCTTAACCCTTATCTTTTCATTGACCTCTATTCATGTCTAGCCTCTACAAAATAATTGTTAATCTAATATCAGATCGCGGTCGAGATTATCAATAAATTGATAACGCGCCCGATTAGGATGTTAACGATTCTTTTGATAAAGTTTATAAACTTTATAAGATGTAAAAGAAGTTAAGGGATTTTATCATCCATTGATCTACCCTAATCCTACGAACCCTAGCAAGTTAGGAATTACTCACGCATGTTTGGAGAAGAAGAAGAAGGGATAGAGAAAGAAATCATAATGCAGAAATTTAAATGCGAAATAATTAAGCAAATGATCTACCTTTATTAATCAACATTACAAGTACAAATCCTTCAAATTTAGATTACAAGAAGAAGTTGATCTCGATCTGTCATGACCCGCTTCCCAAAATATGGAAAAGGAGGGATGACGGGACCAGCCATGCTCCTACGGTCAGGGAATAATCCCGCCGTAGTCACACTTCGGCTTCTAGCATTACATGGTAATCAGTAAACGAAGCATAGAAGTAAAGGAAATATATCACTAAAATATTACATCAAAGTTCATTGTGCACAATTCACAATAAACCAAGAAAAGAACTACTAACCAAGTTCGATTACAAGGTCTCTTTAGGGGAAGCAGAAAAGATAAAAGAGGTACTCCAGACTAAATCTCCGCTAGCTCAAAGGGTAAGTCTGACTCCTGCTCTGGTTCTTCTTCGAGGCCTGAGCATGCATACTCAGGTCGTCAGAGCGACGTAATAGCAATATAATAATAGGGACAAGTAACAAGCACAGAGGGTGATAACAGTGAAGTAAAATGCAGGTAATCAATATGTCATGAACTAATGCAAAGTATGATCTTTGTCCCTATCAGTCTCTAAGTCATGTTTGAAATTGAATTATGGAAAGGAGGATTATGTTTAACGAGGGTCTCATACATACCCGAGACAACGGCCCACACGCCCGGGACATAACCCTGTCAGCCGGATCGCTAGATCCTAACTAATATATATAAGAGTCGCTGTTCGAATGATCATCCTCTAAATCACGGTCCTCGCTAAATACGATGCTCTTTCCACTTTGATTTCCCCTTTTTTCCACAGGTTTACACTATTGATGATTATGATTTAGTCGTGTACAAGTATGCACCAATAACACGGTTTTATCATTGTTCACTATATTAATCACTATCACAAATCATTCCCTTTTTCATTGGCGTACTTGGCACTCCTAAACCAATACCGTTCACGCACGACAATGCATTGTACACTGAATAATAACGTGCACTATCACTAGGTATATGGCAATTGGGTAAGATATGTACATTTATGCAGTTAACAAGTCATGTGTAATATGAACTAGTTTGCATCTCATGAGTTTATAAAAATTGCAGTAAATCATACGTTCAGAATTCAGTGAAACGAAACAAAGACGGTAACAAGTATACCCAGTCGGCAGTTCAGCAGAATTTATTTCAGTGCAATCGGATTTCTGGTTTGCAAGTTACAGCCGTTTCATAATGCAGAAATCATAATGCAGAAATTTAAATGCGGAAAGTAAATGCGAAATAATTAAGCAAATGATCTACTTTTATTAATCAACATTACAAGTACAAATCCTTCAAATTAGATTACAAGAAGAAGTTGATCTCGATCTCTGCCTCGTAGGAAGTAGATGTTCCGTCGATATTCACGTCGCTCTATCACGACGATTCGCGGACCTGTCATGGATCTCTTGTTCTTTGACGGTGATTTGCTTCGTGTTAAAGGTGATGATTCTCTAAGTTTAGCCCTCGGTCCTTTATATAGCGGTAGAAGTAGAATCCCTAGATCTCATAGGTCAAGATATACCATTAAGATCCAATTTCCAAATTTTCAGATCCTACGGCCACGATGAAGCCGCGGATCCGCCGCATATATGGGCTACTGGTCGCGGTTGGGCGGCGGTTTGGGGGAGTGAGGGTTCCAAATTTCTGGGTCTTCTACATGTTGACACGTGGAGATTTTTCCATGTCAGGATTCTACAAATATTTCTCTGAGTCTCTGCTAGTATTGGTTCTACGGTTTTGGCAGATTTTTTATCCTGACATCTTGAAAATCACGATTTCCTGACCTGAGCTAAATCTGCACAATATCTCCATGAATAATATTAGTAATATTTGTTAACATAGAGATAGTATCTTAATCATTTTATATGGTAATAAATCTTTAAGGAATTTGATTAAGATTATTTGATAAGATATGCATAATAAAAATATTATATAAATATTATATGCATATATTTTCCTTCATAATGTTAATTATAATATATAAACATATGGTAAAGAGTATTTTGCAGATAAACCCACACATGTTCTATATTTATAATAAACACCTTTAAATATTTAAAAAAAAGTAAGGAAAATGTTATATCAAATGTGCAATATTTTCGACCGAACAAATACCCCAAAACTTAACTTTGATCGTCCGAAGCAAACTAGTTATTCAAGAGAGCGAGAAAAAGAAAAAGAAAAACCTAAGTAGCACACTTTCGTAGGCAACACGATTGCACTGAGCACGTGGAACAAGCCGTTAAACCTCTATATGTCCCTTGTAGGAGGAGTGTTGTCTCCTGAGGGTTTTCAGCGGATTACACCCACAAAATTCTATAATAAAAGAAAGAAGATGAAAGTTACGTAGAAACATAAGAACTATAAAAGAAAGAATTTGAAAATAAGAGTTTCCAACTACCTCAGCTTTTCAGTTGTCATGAGCCCTATCTTAATTGTCGTGAAAAGATGTTAGAAATCATATCATCCCTCAATAAAACATTGTCTTTAGTCTTCCTCCCTACCTTTCTTCCAAACATCGATTATATACCCCTACGTGTGTGTAAAAGACATCCATATACTTAGAGAATTCAATTCAAGCTATCATACACTTTTCCATCTTTCTTAGTACTTCTTTAGTCGGTGAATATTTTAGATGGAATTGCTCACACATTCTTCATGCGACCGTTAATATTTCTTGAGGTACTAACCGACCGATTACTAAATATGCTCACTCATTAAGGCGTAATTAGCAATTTTCTCGTCTTGCAACACCTAGGACTTAACAGTGGCTCCCAAACCAGTTGGTCTAAGGCACTACATGATAAAGTACTCTCGCTATATTTTTTTATGCTGCCTTAAGCAATTACAAAACCAGTGTTCATTTTTCTGCACCATTTTTTTAATTTATATTTATATTTTTCTTCATTCCAAGGCTTTTAGACAAGAGCATTTCAAGGTATCTTCTATTATCCCAAGTTTGAAGATGTGTGTAAGAGAGTATCAACGTTCAAATGTTTGGACTCAAGAATAGGGATTATTTTTCAGAATTATTTTTATCCTCAGATTAGTAATTTCCTTTATCTTACTAATCCTTAGGACAACGACTCATAACTACTTATTACTAGTTTCGCTTAAGAAAACATCTAACTTTAATGCTTTTCTTAAACTTTCCCAATCTTGTCGTATGTAATTTTTCACTTTCTCACTCTTACTATCTACAAAAAAAATTATTTTTTTTATGAAAAAAATTATACAGTGCCTAGTGCCAAAAGATATTTCAGTAAATACAAACCTCCCCCTAAACTTGTTTTCAGTAGTGTCCTCACTGATGTTGTTCTTTGAGCGCATAAACCTGTACACTTGGGAGGAAAATAATTGAGGTAAAATAATAGTTAAATGAAAACTACCCCCAAACTTGTTTTTTGGCACGCACGGATATACAGTTATATCTTAGTACACTCACCTCCATTCTTAGATTAGACAATGTTACCGAAACATGAAAGTGAGGCGGAGGAAAGTTAGTTATGATAAAGCTGCTCCTGTAAAACCAAAAGCACTTCCGCTGGGTCAGCGGAAAAATATGGTTTTAATCTATACCCATTTACTTTAAAAATAGAACCGTTTTTATCATTTTCAATATCCACTGCACCATGCGGGTACACATACCGTACCACAAAAGGGCATTTCCAACGAGATTTAAGCTTACCCGGATGAAAGTGGAGACGGGAATCGTAAAGAAGGACTTGTTGTTCCTGTGTGAAAGTTTTTCGAAAAAGGTTTTTATCGTGGAACACTTTAGTCCGGTTCTTGACTATAACCACATTATCGTAAGCTTCATCGCGAAGTTCGCTTAGCTCATTTAATTGCAGCTTCCGATAGCTGTTAGCTTGACCAAAATCGAAATTAAGCTCTTTAATAGCCCACATTGCTTTATTTTCGATCTCGACTGGAAGGTGGCAAGCCTTCCCAAACACAAATCGGTAATACCAAGATCAGTCTTATAAGCGGTACGGAATGCCCAAAGAGCATCCGTCAATTTGGTGGACCAATCTTTACGGTTCTTAGAAACCATTTTCTCCAAAATTTGTTTGATCTATCGATTTGAGATCTCAGCTTTTCCGCTAATTTTGGGATGATAGGGCGTACAAAGCTTGTGGTTGATTGAATATTTCCGCATTAATGTTTCGAAAGACCAATTAAATAAATAGGTCTCGTTGTCACTAATTATAGTGCGAGGGTGTCTGAATCGTGAAAAAATATTTTGTTTAAGAAACTTAATAACAACTTTGTTGTCATTAGTGTGACACGGTACTGCTTACACCCATTTAGAGACATAATCAACCGCTAACAAAATGTATAAATTCCCAAAATAATTGGGAAATGGCCCCATAAAATCAATATTCCAAACATCAAATATCTCCACCACCAAAATAGGGTGGAGCGGCATCTTATTTCTCTATGAAATCCGACCCATGTGTTGACACCGCGAACAAGTTTTGCAATGATCATATGCATCTTTAAATAATGTTGGCCAATAAAAGCCACATTGCAAAACTTTCTCCGCCGTTTTTCATGGACCAAAGTGACCGCCACATGCCTGATCATGGCTGAAAGACAATACATTCTTGAATTCATCATTAGAGACACATCGGCGAATGATTTGATCGGGACAATACTTAAACAAATATGGTTCATCCCAGTAAAAGTGTTTTACATGGCATAGAAATCGATGATTGTCTTGTTTCGACCAATCGCTGGGTAATAGTCTTATCGCAAGATAATTCACAATATCCACGAACCAAGGTTCGCAGGATATGGTCAAGAGTTGTTCGTCAGGAAAGAACTCGTTTATTGGCAAGGTCAATGTTGGTGAAGAAGAGATGCATGAAAAATGGTCGGCTACTACGTTTTCACATCCACTCTTGCTCATATGACTAGATCAAACTCTTGTAACAACAGGATCCAATGTATTAGCCTGGCTTTAGAATCCTTCTTCGATAAAAGATGTCTAAGGGAGGAATGATCGGTGTAAACCACTATATGCGAGCCAATCAAGTAGGGCCTGAATTTTTCTAATGCAAATACAACTGCCAAGTGTTCTTTCTTGGTAGTTGTATAATTAATTTGGGCATCATTCAAGGTCCTACTTGCATAGTAAATTACATATGGCATCTTATCAATGTGATATCCTAAGACTGCACCAATAGCAAAATCCGATGCATCACACATAAGCTCACACGGGTGGTTCCAATCCGGAGATAATAGAACGGGAGCTGTAGTGAGGGAACTTTTAAGTGATTCAAAAGCAGCATCGCAATTCGAAACAATGTGAAAAGTTGTATCCTTGGCCAAGAGAAGGGTTAAGGGTCTAGAAATTTTGCTAAAGTCCCTAATGAATCTCCTATAAAATTCTGCATGACCAAGGAAGGATCGTATATCTTTGACGCATTTGGGAGGAGGAAGGTTGTGGATGGCATCTATTCTAGCTCTATCTACCTCAATGCCTTTTCGTGAAATGATATGGCCAAGTACAATACCTTCTTGGACCATGAAATGGCATTTTTCCCAATTTAAAGTTAAGTTCTTATCATTACAATGGATAAGAACCGTGTCAAGATGACGTAGGCATTCCTCAAAGGAGTCCCCAAATATGGAGAAATCATCCATAAATATCTCCAGAAAATTCTCGACCATGTCTGAGAATATCCCCATCATACACCGCTGAAATGTAGCGGGAGCGTTGCATAACCCAAAGGGCATGCGTCTATAAGCAAAAATACCGAAAGGAAAAGTAAATGTTGTTTTATCTTGATCCTTTTCGGCGATAGGGACATGGTTATAGCCGGAGTATCCATCCAAGAAACAATAGTATTCATGTCCACCTAATCGTTCCAACATCTGGTCAATGAAAGGTAGAGTGAAGTGATCTTTCCTCGTTGCAGCATTGAGTTTCCTATAATCAATACATACGCGCCACCCAGTTTGGGTGCATATTTAGATCAACTCATTAGCCTCATTAGTTATGATCGTGATGCCAGACTTTTTAGAGACCACATGAATAGGACTTACCTAATGGCTATCAGATTTTGGGTAAATTATACCACTATCTAGGCACTTGACGTTTTCATTCTTTACCGCCTCCTTCATAACGGGATTTAACCGTCTTTGTGGGTCTTGGGATGGTTTGGATTTATCCATCAAATGTATATGATGTTCAACTATCAAGGGACTAATCCCTTTTATGTCCAGCCAATTGCTTGCCGATTTGATCTCAAAACCGTCAAAATGCGTTCTCTTGCTCCAAAGCAAGAGAGGCGGATATGATCACGGGTAAAGACTTATTCTCACCTAAATATGCATATTTAAGATGTGAAGTTAGCGGCTTGAGATCTAAAGTCAGCGGAGAGACGATAGAAGGTGGGGTAAGGGTTTGATACTCGGACTCCGTAGGAGGTCCATAACTTGCATATGATATTGACTCGGAAAGCACTACTGACTTTTGGGATGAGTCAAAGAATTCGAACTCAGGGGTGGACTTGTCAAATGTGTCCTCACTAGTATAATAATTTGCTAGATTAAACAATGACGAACTAGTGTCGTCGAGATCATTATAGCAAAGTTCCTCAACCTCGCAGTTGTCGGGAGCTATCTCGTTGACAGAACAGATATCTATTAGATGTGCAGAAGGTTTCGATGGCTGACTTCCTAGCTTGTAGATATTAAGCTCAGTTGTCATCTCCCCGAAGGATAGGTACATAGAACTGTTATGACAATTAATTACTATGTTAGAAGTCGCTAGAAAAGGCCGACCTAGAATCACCGGAATTTGGTTTTGTGGATTCGCCACAGGCTGTGTATCTAAAAAAATAAAGTCTACAGGGAATATAAATTCCCCGACTTTGATTAACACATGCTCTAGCTCACCCCGAGGTTGGGTGATAGATTGATCTGCCATCTAGAGAGTGCAGTGTGCAGGTTTCAACTCTCCTATACTTAACTGCTCATAGACAGAATACGGGAGCAAGTTAACACTAGCGCCTAGGTCAAGTAGAGCACGATTGATGCTTTTACCCCCAATAGTTATAGATATTGTAGGACAACCAGAGTCCTTACGTTTCTTAGGCAATTGTTGTGTAAAAGCTGTACTCATATTACTCGTTAAGAACACTTTTTTAGGCACTTGAGTTTTCCTCTTCCTAGTGCACAAGTCCTTAAAGATTTTCGCATAAGACGGAACTTGTTGAATAGCATCCAGGAGAGGGATATTTATATTAACTTGTTTAAACCTATCCACAATCTTCTCCATTTGTGCATTAGGTTTGTTGGCCCTCAACCTGTTTGGAAACGGAGCTTTGTCGATAAGGGTTGGGTCCAACATTGGTGGATAAGTTTGTGGGGATGGAATCGATCCTAGAATTGGAGATGGGATCGTTTTAGGTTGACTCGAGGAAGTGGACGGAGGGTTCGAGTCTAGTGGAAAACGGAGAATAGGCTCAAAAGAAGGTGGACTAGAAGAAATAGGGTTAGAAGTAGAAGCCGAGTTTTCAACTGATTCCTCATCATCAACCTATTCACTGACATGGTTGTTCAACACTCTTCCAGATCTCAACGTGGTCACGACACTCATATTATGACTTTGTGAGTGGCCAGGTTTTGGTAGCGGTTGAGATGGAAGTTTCCCCTTCTCTCTCTCACTCATGGCGGAATTTAACTGCGCAAGTTGTGCTTCTATCGATTTTATGCTATCACCGTAGGAACCGGTGTGCTGCATTAATATTTGGATAGAAGAAGTTAAATTAGCCGTTGTTTGTGTGGATTGTTTAATAAACGTTTCCAAGCTTCGTTCGAGTGCAGAGGATTTTTCGGTACCGGCCGTTTGGAAAGAATTATTATAGGGTGCAAAATTATTGGCCGGATTTTGAAAAGTTTGCGGTTGAAAGGGGTGCTGACTTTGTGGTGGTTGTTGCTGCTGTGCAGGAACCCTTTGATAGTTATTTTTGCTTGGGAACGTATTTTGAGTATGAGTTTGGTTTTGGTTCCAAGCAAAATTAGGGTGATTTCTCCATCATTGATTGTATGTGGAAGAATAAGGATCGTTTTTAGGTCGTTGATGAAAAGCAGTATTAGTTTGTTCCTGACCTTGAAACGGAAGATTCAAAGGACATTCTTCCGTCAAATGAGATGGTTCGGAACAGCAACCACACACGGTTTTAGGCAGCGTAACCTAGTTTAGGGAGGCTGATGAAAATTTGTTTTCCATAGCTTCGAGGTTCTTTTGCATCGCTGCCATTTCGGCTTTCACTGGGATGGAAACATCGAGCTGATGGATACCCCCCTTAGACGATGTTGCTCTAACGCTTTCCCATTGTAATGTTTGTTCAGCGAGATCTTCCAGAAATTACTAAGCTTCACCATCGTCTTTAGACATGAAATGGCATTGACAAATGGTTTCAAGCATCTACTTTGTCGATGGATTAACACCCTCATATATAATTCGGCACAGGTCCCATCTATTGATTCCATGATGAGGACATTAGACAAGCAGATCTTTAAACCGTTCAAAGCATTTCCAAAATAGTTCGTTAGGAAGTTAGGTAAACTGGTTAATCTCGCTTCGAACACGGACGATCTTATTATTGGGATAAAATTTCATAAGGAATGATATAACGAATTCATCCCAATTGGCAATAGAGTGTGCGGCAGTTTTATAAAACCATTTTTCTGCTAGATCGCACAAGGTAAAAGGGAGAAAACATAATCTCATAGCATTCACTGAAAGTTATGAAGTGCCCATCATTGCACATGCATTTTCGAATTTGGTTACGAAAACGTATGCATCTTCGAATTCAAGCCCTTGAAATTTAGGCAACAAGTTGATGAAGTGGGGTTTAATTTCAAAATTATCCCTATTGGCTGGTGGAATAGATAGACAAGTAGGAAGGGGACCGCGTATAAGGTAGCATCTCTCTTGGAGAGAGATGCGCGATGGATTCTGCGTACCTATGGGAGGTGACAGGGTTGTGTTGGTAAAACCTGATAGAGAACCGTCCATCTTGGTCGATGTGGTGGGTGGAGGGAAAAATGAAGATGAAGAAATACCGACTTCGGAGTCGATATAAAAATCGCGGAAAAGACGGGCACTAGAATCCCGTGTCCAGCCGAGCATGCACTAAGCGGGTTTAGCGCAAGTGGTATCGTGTGTGAGAACTAAAAAGGTTTGTTTTGAAGAGTGTCGGACGTGAGACAAATCACCCAAAAATGCACAATCAACCCTATAACTGAGGTCGCCTAGGTCAAGTCACTAGACCGCTCCTAGACTTCTAAATGATAAGTCGCAAGATCAATCCTCTACAACCTCTTTATTACTCTTGTGGCCAGGTAAGTGCCAGGTAAGTAGGAGGTACCCGCTATACGAATCACTGAAAATATCGGGCCTAATTAAGTAACCATTTTCCTTAGTCACACTTGCCTAGACACCACAAAAGAAATGCAGATAAGCGATAGATTACCCACGACCCTCCTCTATCCTAATTGAGCCCGACGGTCCTTAGAGTCTTGGTCTAGATATTTTTTAATTAATGAGGGTGAAAATATGCTCGTTTTGTGATTTGTGGGGCCTAGGAAGGGTGATGGAATCCCCACCTAATCTGAATTTTGGTTTTGCCCCTTAAAGTTCGTATTAAGGTATGCACAAACAAACCAATTTTAAAACACGCAAAAACATTTTTAAGCGGCGATATTTTGCAAAGAATCCTGCAGAAAATCAAATTATTGGATTTCATGGGAGAGAGAAAGATATGAAAAAGATACAAGAGGTTTTTGGGGCTCAAATTCTTCAACTCCGCCGCCCTACTGCCGCCAAAGCCACGCTTAAGCCGCGGTTCCGCCGCGCAATGGAGGGGTCTTCTATGAAATTTTTCTACAGTGCCTCCTTTGCTTCTCTAGTCCTCTTTGAAACTCTCTGAATCTCAAAATCCTCGTTCCAGTGACTTCAGACACCCTTGCAAAATTCGCACAATAATAGTTAAATATGAAAGTTGCGGTTTTGAAATTTATTTTATTTTATGGATCGGATAAGAATTAAACCGAATAGCAAGAAAACAAATTACGCACGTATCCTTGGCAACGGTGCCATTTGATTGATGTGAAAAAGAGTGTTTGTAGTAACCGCAATCAATAACGGTGTCGCGTGTAGCTAGCCGAGATGAGTATGGGTCGTCCGCAGGGATGCGTGGAACTTTTAATCTTGCTTTAGACGAGTGGATTAGAAATAGGGAGAGTGATTCTAATTCTATGTTGAACAAGGATGTTGAATATATAAAAAGAAGGCTTGTAGAGTTCGTTAGAATATAGTAGTAATGGATGATTAAATAAAGATGACTCCTTTTATCTTTTAATAGATTTAAAACTAGATCGATAGTGATGAATGAAGATTAGGGTATTTGGAGGGAATAGGGTTCCCACTCTTAACCCATATCTTTTCATTGATATCTATTCATGTTTAGCCTCTACCAAAACAATTGTTAATCTAATCTCAGATCGCGGTCGAGACAATCAATAAATTGATAGTGCACCCGATTAGGATGTTAACGATTCTTTTGATAAAGTTTATAAACTTTATAAGATGTAAAAAAAAGTTAAAGGATTTTATCATCCATTGATCTACCCTAATCCTACTAATCCTAGCAAGCTAGGAATTACTCACGCATGTTTAGAGAAGAAGAAGGAGGGATAGAGAAAGAATACATAATGCAAAAATTTAGATGCGGAAAGTAAATGCGAAATAATTAACTAAATGATCTACCTTTATTAATCAACATTACAAGTACAATTCCTTCGAATTTAGATTACAAGAAGAAATTGCTCTCAATCTCTGCCTCGTAGGAAGTAGATGTTCCGTCGATATTCACGTCGCTCTGTCACGTCGAATCGCGGACCAATCGTTGATCTCTTGTTATTTGACGGTGATTTGCTTCGTGTTAAATATGATGATTCTCTAAGTTTAGCCCTCGGACCTTTATATAGCAGTAGAAGCAGAATCCCTAGATCTCATAGGTTAAGATATGCTATTAAGATCCAATTTCTAAATTTTCAAATCCTACGGCCATGATGAAGCAGCGGATCCGCCGCATATATGGGCTATTGGTCGCGGTTTGGGGGAGTTTCGGTTCCAAATTTCTGGGGCTTCTATATGTTGACGCGTGGAGATTTTTCTATGTCCGGATTCTACAAAAATTTCTCTGAGTCTCTGCCAATATTGATTCTACGGTTTTGGCAGATTTTTGATCCTGGCATCTTGAAAATCTCGATTTCCCGACCTGAGCTAAATATGTTAGTGTTTATGCCCTAGAAGGCCATTACTGTATCATACTAGTTTGTATATTATTTAATGAAAGCTTGGGATATTCACATGTATATAACAGTCTTGCTAAACATGGTAGTATGCTACTTGGTTTTTCTATCTTAATATGTGAGTATACGTATTGATAGAGCTCTAAGGATCTTGCTTGACTACCAGCGTTGTGATGGCAGTCACACTAGTGGGGGCTGGGTAGTCTACAAGCACATCCTTATTCAGGTCCCTAGTTGTTGGATTATCGAGACAGGGCATCGATACTCCGGAGTAGACTAGTGTGTACGCTTCTCATCCCAGTTGGGGAGATGGTCTGTCCCACAGCCGTCAGTACGTCGTACTGGAGATAGTATGCAGGTGCTCGTTAGGTTACGGGTACACCGGATAGGACTCACAGGGAACTGTTGGTTGGTTTTATACCAGTCGTCAGTGAACAGTTCCCAGGTGACATAAGTACAGCATAGTCCGCAGACTTGACACTGCTGCTTCGCCTCGAGTGTGTCCCACTGTTCTTAGATTGCTACCCTACCACGGCTCAAAGGAGTCGTGCAAACAGGTAGCAGTTGGGTGCAACCCTGAGCACTTGGAGGCAGTGGCGGTTAGACAGGATTCGCCTCTCCCGGTATTGGGGGTTGATATCGCGCTGTGTCAGAGAGCCATTACGCAAAGTCCTTGGCCAGGGCAAGCGAGATTTACTGGTAGGTTCCAGTAGTTTCTCAGGGTGTAATGGGCTTCACTCCGACACGACTTATACCGCTATTAGGGGACTGACGCTTGCCGCCCCCTAGGCCCGATATGTGATAGTCTTAGACGAACGGACCGGACTGTATAGAGATTGTCACATCAGACTCAGTAGGAGTTCGGATGGGTTTCCTTATCGGCCTTCTTATCGACATCTACCTGGGGACCGTTACGTACAGCTAGTGCCACTTGCGGTCTGTGGTTAAACCCACTGACAGCGTAGTAGTCGAGTCTCTAGAGTCCCACACAGAGAGTTTCCCTACTCCAGGCGAAACGATATAGAGGTCGTATGGTTTTACGACAAGGGTTCGGACGCATACGTGTGTTTACACACGTACGACTTTCGGACAGTTTTTACCAGTCGGCTTTGGTTTAAGCCAGTTACTGGTATCCGGTTATTGGATTTATACAGTCTAAAGTTTTTCCGTATTTTTGCGGAAAGGAGGGGCGTTCTCGTAATTGCGCGAGAAGCTTCTAGAAGAAGGTGACTAAAGAGGTTTAGGTGGCATATACAATGAATGTGATTAGTGAGTCATATGGATGATTCATCCATGTCATTAATGCATCATAAATGCTTAATGACTCATGGAGATGAATCATCACTAGATATTATCAAGCATGGTTGTTAAATTGTTTTATTTTCTTTTCTTGATAAAAAGAAATGCTTGATATATATTATCATAACTCATTATTCTCACTTCATTATTATCTTCACCTTCTCTCTCCTCAAGCTCTCCCTCTTCAAACCCTAATCCTCCCCTCTCATGTGTTGAGTACAAGGATTAGTTAGACTAATTAAACTATAACCCTCACTCTATATCACCTAGCTTCTTTGATTAGCACTTAAAGAAAGTTAGTTGCCTCAAGTTTAGATGCTTAGCATGGAGTAAAGCTCTCGGGTGGATCGTCTACTAATTCGAGAAGGCCGAGGAGAAGGTGGAGTTTATAAAGACGAAGGACACGGTTCTTTCGGTATAATCCCTTTACATAGTAGTTGTTAACTTCTATGTTTGATGTTAGTTATCGTTTAGCTTCGATTCTTGCGGTTAGTCGATGTTTAAGCAAAGAACAAGATCGTTTTTCATATTTCCGCCTCCCCGCAAGTCGTGGGGTGTTGTACATCGACTTACAGTGGTATCAAAGCCTCGCTAAACAATAAATAACTTACTTGCAAATTTGTATGAATTTCGAACGGAAAAAACGAAACCGGAAAACCCCGAAATCACAAGTTTCTGTCGAATTTTAAATGAAGTCCTAAAATTTTTCAGGGAGGTTCAGAAAGCTTAAAAAGACAGTATAAGAACACCCAATAAATTTGGGCCCCTGAATCGCCTAAAGAGCCGCGGAACCGCGGCGTATCGCACCGATCCGCCGCGCTTCCGCCGCCGAGTTGGCGATTCAGGAACCCAAATTTCCTATGTTGCTTCTCTGTGATATTTGGTATTTTCTGGAAGTTTTTATTTTTGCTCAGGTTTCAGATTTACAGAGAAGTATTGGAGCAAAATTAAAAGTGTTTAATCGATCGAAATTATATAGTATTTGCTTGTTGGATTATATCTGTGTTTGTATAATATGTTCGTAAACCTACCCTAACTGCTAGTATGTCGGTTGGCAGGGGGTTGCACATTTCTGTAATGGTTTTTACTGTTTGTGGATATGAACTGTGTTGGACTATTGTGATGTATAGCCGGGGTTATGTGATGGGTCATTATTTAATTCATTTGATGTAAATGTAATTTGTTGTAATATTATTTCGCGGGGCACATCCAGGTTGCGGTTGTAGCCACCGTTGTATTATTTCATTTTACTGTTTTTGCTCCTAGGACAGACCCAAGGTGGGGTGCACAAACTGCCGGGCGGGTAGTTTGCCGTACCCGTTGGGGTCTTGGGTGGGGTAATGGCTATTCATCACAACTGTGTAATCCGTCTTTTGTTGCAGGCTCAAAACAAACACGGATTACTTGCAAATCCAATAAAGTTCATCTGTGATCTGGAATGCCTATTATTGCGTCTGACGAATGTACAATATCTATATATGATAGCTATTTAGACGTCACTTATGTTTTACACCCGCGCTAGCCCAGCCCCCGGTCTGTCGTTAGTTAAGTAACCTAACGGGTGATGACGGGACCCCGTGGCGAATGCGGATGGCATAAGAAGACGTTGTATTTTCGTTGTTTTCTGCAATGATAGGTTAATGATGGGACGCATTATTTATAATGCAAAGAAAATAAACCAAAAGTTTAATTGTTGGAACAATTTAAAAGAAACCACTCGGTTAATTTTAAAAACAGATATTTTTAAATGCGGAGCTTTAACCACTCCTTTTAAAAGCTATCAGGTTCTTTCGGTTATATCAAGTTCACTACGTTCACGGTTTTGCCAAAACCATTCGTAGCCCTCCGTCATTTCATCTGGGTATTCAGTAGTATTCAAGCTATGTATTTTGACCAACGCCAAGGCATAGTGTTTGGTAGCTGCTGGGTATTCATTTGTTGCATAGATAGATGAGTTAGTTTGGGACAGTCGTATGATCATTTTGGCCAACGTCAAGGATATGTACGGATGGGTTCAAATTAACAAGATAATGATGGGTAGAACTTGACATGTGACTTATGATATTTTGACCAACGCCAAGGTCAAAAGAGCATGGGGCAAAAATATATATCGGGAATTTCTAAAGAAACTGAAATTTGCAAAGAGATGCATACCATTTGGAGTTTGATGAATGTTGGTAGGATTCCTTCAACATTATCATACGATGATATTTGGATCCCGATCCTACTGTGAGTATATGCTACTTATCAGGAGATTCGTCACTTAACGATCAATGCTATAAACCAAGTAGGTGTCAAGAAAGGTGTCAGCGGGGTTACGCCCCCAGAGAAAAGAGGTTATTTAATTAAGGAACTTCGCGAAAGCGTTGGAAAACCTCCCTCGAAGTATCGACACTGGCCTGGCTGAACGGTTAAGCAAGTATTATACGGTGAGAATAGTCCTGGCTAATTCTTCTTTTATGGTTTGAGGATGGATTCGAGAAACAGTGGGAGCCATCCAGTTTAGATAAACTAAAAACCACTCTAAACTTGCAAGAGCATCATGCTAAAGAGTTTTCTTCTCTCTCTCCTAATTGCAGCGATCCTGAAAATGACTGGACTTAAGTTACTTTTAGAGAAAAATATACTGACAGGGCCAAACTATAAAGATTGGCTGCGGAATGTCAAAATGGCTTTGACCTATGACAAATTAGGGTACGTCATCACCGCTACGGCACCTGCTGTCCCTGGTCCCAAATCCAGCAATGCGGATAAGGAAATCCGCAAAACCTGGGATTTAGATTGCGCGAAAGCCAAGTGCATCGTGCTTGCCTCAATGAACAATGAACATCAGAGGAGGCACGAGGATGTGAACCTAGATGGCATATTTCTCCATACAAAGGAACTTTATGCAGAGCAATCTCGTATAGCAAGATACGAGACCTCTAAGAACTTGTTTCGAGCGAGGTTGGCTGTCGGGTCATCGGTAGGAGAACATTTCCTAAAGATGATCGGCTATATTGAAGAGCTCGCAGACCTTAGGACGACTTTGGATAATGAGCTCTATACAGACCTTATTCTCCAGTCCCTTCCTCCCACCTACGCCCAGTTTATCCTGAACTTCAACCTTCAAAGAAAAGAAGTTGAACTTCCGGAACTCCTGAACATGTTAAGGAGTGCAGAGGGCACCTTGCAGAAAGCAAGGGAAACACTCGCTATGTTTGTTAGCAGTGCATCTTCTTCCGGGTCCAAGGCTAGGGCCAAAGGAAGGAAGAAGAAGGCCGCCACCAAACCTAGAGGAGGTGTTAGTAAGGTGAGAGGGAAGGAAAAGAAAAAGTTTGCGGTACCGATAGTTGGCCAGGATGAGTGCTTCCATTGTCACAGGAAAGGGCACTGGAAGAAGGATTGCAACGCGTGGAACGCCAAGAACCAGGAACCGAAGCAAGCTGTGGCTTCGACTTCAGGTGTGTTTGTAATTGAGAATTGTCTGTCGATCAACTCTACTTCCTGGGTATTGGATACCGGATCAGGATCTCATATTTGCAATTCATTGCAAGCACTGAGAAACCGTAGAGTGCTGAAGGAAGGTGATATGACCCAAAAGGTTGCTAACGGAGCTAGCGTGGGAGCTGCGTCCGTCGGGGATTATCACCTAGGATTGACGAGTGGACACATTTTGGTTTTACATAACTGTTTTTTTGTACCAAGCTTAACGTGTAATATCATATCAGTTTCCTTGTTATCAAATAAAGGTTATGATTTCACGTTTGTAAGAGATGTTGTTAACATCCACCTTAATCATGGTTTGATTGGGTCCGGTACACTAAATAACGGTATATATATTTTAAACCAACTTCAAATTTTCAACGTCCAGAACACACTAAAAAGAAAGTCTCCAGATTTAAATAAAGCTTTCTTATGGCATTGTAGACTGGGTCACATCAATGAGAGAAGGTTGACTAAGTTGCATAGAGAAGGATATTTGGACTCGTTTGAATATCAAACTTATGACACTTGTCAATCTTGTCTCAAAGGAAAGATGACAAAGACTCCATTTACTGGACATGGAGTAAGAGCGAGCGAGCTCTTAGGACTCATACACAGTGGTGTATGTGGTCCAATGTCTACACATGCAAGAGGTGGTTTTTCCTATTTCATTACTTTCACGGATGATTACTCAAGATACAGATTCATTTATGTGATGAAACATAAATCCAAGGCTTTTGAGAAATTCCGAGAGTATAAGAATGAAGTAGAAAACCAAACCGGCAAAAGTATCAAGACACTTAGATCTGATCGAGGTGGTGAATACTTGAGTGCCGAGTTCCTAGGTTACCTAAAAGAGAAAGGAATTCTCTCTCAGCTTACTCCTCCATACACTCCACAGCATAATGGTGTATCGGAGAGACGGAATCGAACCCTATTGGATATGGTACGATCCATGATGAGTAATGCTGAGTTACCGCGATCTTTCTGGGGTTATGCGCTAGAATTAGCGGCATATCTTTTGAACATGGTTCCTACCAAGACTGTGCCTACCACGCCATATCAGATGTGGAGTGGGAAGAAACCCTATCTTCAGTATCTGAAAATATGGGGATGTCCAGCTTTTGTTAAAAAGCAGCATGTGGACAAGCTCGAGGCATGATCAGTAAAGTGTCAGTTTGTGGGATATCCAAAGAACTCCAAGGGGTATCTATTCTATTACGCAGAGGAATAAAAGGTGTTTGTTTCTCGTAATGCCCATTTTCTAGAATATCAGTTTTTAGAAAAGGAAATAAGTGGGAGCGAAATAGAACTGGAAGAAATTCCAGAACCACAAACTGCTACTGAAAGTTTGGTAGAACCGGTAGTTCAAGAAGAACAGGACATTCCCGCACCCCTCCGCAGGAGTAGTAGGCCGTCTCATCCGCGTGAGAGATACTACGGTTTTCTCATAGATGGGGATAGAGAGGATTGCATCATAGATAATGATGAACCTACTGACTTCCAGCAGGCCATCCAGAGCCGCGACTCGGTACGATGGCTAGATGCAATGCGGAACGAAATGGAGTCCATGTACACCAACAAAGTATGGACTTTGGACTTTGCTCCAGATGGGGTAAAACCCATAAGATGCGAATGGATCTTCAAGAAAAAGATTGGTGTAGATGGACAGGTGGAAACCTATAAGGCTAGACTTGTTGCAAAGGGTTTTCGTCAAAGACCTGGTTTGGACTATGACGAAACTTTTTCTCCAGTGGCTATGCTTAAATCCATTCGGGTCCTTCTTGCTATTGCTGCCTTCCATGATTATGAAATCTGGCAGATGGACGTAAAGACGGCTTTTCTAAATGGAAATTTAGAAGAGTGCGTCTATATGGATCAGCCAGAGGGTTTCAATCAGAGTGGGAGCAGCGGGAAAGTATGCAAGCTGCTTAAGTCCATTTATGGACTAAAGCAGGCATCGCGGAGTTGGAACATCTGTTTTGATGAGACAGTCAAAGAATATGACTTTATCAAAATTCCAGATGAACCGTGCATATATAGTAAAGTTGTAGCCAGAAGTGTCGTATTCCTCGTCTTGTACGTGGATGACATTCTATTGATAGGAAATGACATCATATGCTACAATCTGTCAAAGGATTCTTGTCACACCGGTTCTCCATGAAGGACCTGGGTGATGCCTCTTACATTCTGGGGATCCGGATTTATCGTGATAGATCCAAGAGGATGTTGGGACTTTCGCAGTCCAGGTATATCGACATTGTACTAAAAAGATTCATATGGAAGATTCTAAGCGCGGTAATCTACCGGCTTGTCATGGAATCACCCTCTCCAAAGAGATGTCTCCCAAGACTGATTTGGAAAGGGAACGCATGTCTATTATACCCTACGCTTCTGTGGTAGCTTCTATAATGTATGCGATGTTGTGTACCAGACCAGATGTAGCTTACGCACTGAGCGTGGTAAGCCGGTATCAGTCAGACCCACGGGAGAAGCACTGGATAGCAGTAAAGAACATTCTCAAGTACCTGAGAAGGACTAAGGAGATGTTCTTGGTTTACGGCAGAAAAGACCTCAGGTTGGAGGCCTTTGCTGATTCCGGCTTCCAGAGTGATAAGGACGATTCCAAGTCCATGTCGGGATATGTCTTTACCCTCAATGGAGGGGCGGTGTGCTGGAAGAGCTCCAAGCAGGACACCGTTGCTGACTCGACGATGGAAGCGGAGTATATAGCTTCTTGCGATGCCGTAAAAGAAGCAGTCTGGATGAAGAAGTTCCTAACATAACTTCAGGTGGTTCCTACCATAGTTGATCCAATACCTCTGTATTGCGACAACAACGGAGCTATAGCTTTAGCAAAAGAACCAAGGTCCCATCAGAAGTCCAGACACATCTTAAGGCGGTATCACCTGATCAGGAAGATCATTGATCGTCAGGAGATCGAGGTTCGGAGAGTTGCTTCTGAAAAGAACATTGCTGATCCATTCACAAAGGCCCTACCTCAGATTCAGTTCGAGAAGCTACTCGAGATCATCGGTCTTCGATACGCCAGTACATGGCCCTAGTGCAAGTGGGAGATTGTTAGTATTTATGCCCTAGAAGGCCATTACTGTATCATACTAGTTTGTATATTACTTAATGGAAGCTTGGGATATTCACATGTATATAACAGTCTTGCTAAACATGGTAGTATGCTACTTGGTTTTTCTATCTTAATATGTGAGTATACGTATTGATAGAGCTCTAAGGATCTTGCTTGACTACCAGCGTTGTGATGGCAGTCACACTAGTGGGGGCTGGGTAGTTTACAAGCACATCCTTATTCAGGTCCCTAGTCGTTGGATTATCGAGCCAGGGCATCGATACTCCGGAGTAGACTAGTGTGTACGCTTCTCTTCCCAGTTGGGGAGATGGTCTGTCCCACAGCCGTCAGTACGTCGTACTGAAGATAGTATGCAGGTGCTCGTTAGGTTACGGGTACACCGGACAGGACTCACAGGGAACTGTTGGTTAGTTTTATACCAGTCGTTAGTGAACAGTTCCCAGGTGACATGAGTACAGCATAGTCCGCAGACTTGACACTGCTGCTTCACCTCAAGTGTGTCCCACTGTTCTTAGATTGCTACCCTACCACGGCTCAAAGGAGTCGTGCAAACAGGTAGCAGTTGGGTGCAGTCCCGAGCACTTGGAGGCAGTGGCGGTTAGACAGGATTCGTCTCTCCCGATATTGGGGGTTGATATCGCGCTGTGTCAGAGAGCCATTACGCAAAGTCCCTGGCCAGGGCAAGCGAGATTTACTCGTAGGTTCCAGTAGTTTCTCAGGGTGTAATGGGCTTCGCTCCGACATGACTTATACCTCTATTAGGGGACTGATGCTTGCCGCCCCCCTAGGCCCGATATGCGATAGTCTTAGACGAACGGACCGGACTGTATGGAGATTGTCACATCAGACTCTGTAGGAGTTCGGATGGGTTTCCTCATCGGCCTTCTTATCGACATCTACCTGGGGACCGTTACGTACAGCTAGTGCCGCTTGTGGTCTATGGTTAAACCCACTGCCAGCGTAGTAGTCGAGTGTCTAGAGTCCCACACAGAGAGTTTCCCTACTCCAGGAGAAACGATATAGAGGTCGTATGGTTTTACGACAAGGGTTCGGACGCATACGTGTGTTTACACACGTACGACTTTCGGACAGTTTTTACCAGTCGGCTTTGGTTTAAGCCAGTTACTGGTATCCGGTTATTGGATTTATACAGTCTAAAGTTTTTCCGTATTTTTGCGGAAAGGAGGGGCGTTCTCGTAATTGCGCGAGAAGCTTCTAGAAGATGGTGACTAAGGAGGTTTAGGTGGCATATATAATGAATGTGATTAGTGAGTCATATGGATGATTCATCCATGTCATTAATGCATCATAAATGCTTAATGACTCATGGAGATGAATCATCACTAGATATTATCAAGCATGGTTGTTAAATTGTTTTATTTTCTTTTCTTGATAAAAAGAAATGCTTGATATATATTATCATAACTTATTATTCTCACTTCATTATTATCTTCACCTTCTCTCTCCTCAAGCTCTCCCTCTTCAAACCCTAATCCTCCCCTCTCATGTGTTGAGTACAAGGATTAGTTAGACTAATTAAACCATAACCCTCACTCTATATCACCTAGCTTCTTTGATTAGCACTTAAAGAAAGTTAGTTGCCTCAAGTTTAGAGGCTTAGCTTGGAGTAAAGCTCTCGGGTGGATCGTCTACTACTTCGAGAAGGCCGAGGAGGAGGTGGAGTTCGTAAAGACGAAGGACACGGTTCTTTAGGTATAATCCCTTTACATAGTAGTTGTTAACTTCTATGTTTGATGTTAGTTATCGTTTAGCTTCGATTCTTGTGGTTAGTCGATGTTTAAGCAAAGAACAAGATCGTTTTTCATATTTCCGCCTCCCCGCAAGTCGTGGGGTATTGTACATCGACTTACAAAATATGCACAATATCTCTATGAATAATATTAGTAATATTTGTTAACTTAGAGATAGTATCTTAATCATTTTATATGGTAATAAATATTGAAGAAATTTTATTAAGATTATTTGATATGATATGCATAATAAAAATATTATATAAATATTATATGCATATATTTTCCTTCAAAAAGTTAATTATAATTTATAAATATATGGTAAAGAGTATTTTGCAGATAAACCCACATATGTTCTATATTTATAATAAACACCTTTAAATATTTAAGAAAAGTAAGGAAAATATTATATCAAATGTGCAATATTTTCGACCGAACAAGATGCCACATGCATTTGTATATATACATTCTGGTTATGCACTGCAGTTTGGCTTTATGCCGGTATTCATTATCTCCTTATTATCTCATGATTATGAGATTCCGATTTTTATGAGATTTCTGGATTTGGGAAACAGCATGTGAATTCGAAAAGTTATGCTCCTTTTAAAAGAAAAATACGGTTTTTCCCTTTGATGTGTGGCGTTCACCATTAGATTTCTCGGTTCTGGAGCATATATGATATATGATTACCCGCCACGAGGAGAGAGGGAGACACCGTCTACGGGTACATGGTGGACCCGATGCGGTAACCTGGGGCAAGATTGATGTATAAAGAGAGATAGAGAAATTGTGCCCGGCAGGGGAGCACTACCGACCGGTGATAGTTTGGGCCCATCTGGACTGACGGAGCCCGAGATAGTTGGCGCGGCGGATATCCGGAGGATACCGACCGTAGTCGTGAGATCAGATGATATGGTCCGATCCGGACCGACGGAGCCCGAGATTTAGATGGTATGGGCCGATCTGGACTGACGGAGCCCGAGATACGAGGATTATGTGTCGCTGATGGACACGGTTTTCATGATGTTTTTGGGTGTCGATGCTTGGCACTTAGGTTTTGTCATGATTTGGTGTGTCGTTGCTGGACACACGTTGGATGATGCATTTATACATGATACACATAACATGTAGTTACTTTGTGACACGGTCACGAGTACTTGGCTTTATACATATGCTTATATTATTACCTTTACCGCTACTCGATGTTATCGTGTTACTATTATTACTGTATCGTACTGTATGACCTAGGGGATAGTCATACATTCGATTTCTACTCGGTGATGTCTTCAACTCACGAGTTGGCAATTCAACCCCGTTGTGCCACAGTTTTCTTGCAGGTTTGACCACACAGGTTTTTCATAGCGGCTTTGCTGGAAAACCGCTTCTTCCGAGTGATTTCTTTGTTAGGTGAGTTCACTTGCATCGTGACCACTATTGTACTTGTACATTTATTTCAGTTGTATCTAGTTAAAGCTCCATCAACCACACTACGTATATTTGTAGACTTAGAAACCACAGATTGTATATTCTTTCGGGCTTAGAGTCACGCTCATGTATTATTCTTTATGCTGATTTCTTTGATGATGTTTCTAGTTTCTTACATTCTTTTTGTGTTTTGATCCTCGCCTTCGGCGTTGTATATTCACTATCTTGCGTGGTTGTTTCCGCCATTTGGCGAAGAGCTAGCTCCTGCTTGGGGATGCCTATTATTATTATCACTTGTATTTGTTTTCGGGTTAAAATATACAAAGGAGGAGCTGCCCAAATTTCGAATGACAAAAAGGTTTTCAAGTTAGATATGAATATGGCGTTTTCATTTACTATTACTTATGTATATAAGGAATAAACTTGATTTCAGTGTACCTTTATTTCAAAACTGCACCTCCACTATTTTCCCTAAAAGGTTTAGATTTCTGGGTTTTCGGCTTACTTGGGTAAGTGGAGTCCTATAAACTTCACATGATTCAGGTGCCAGTCGCGTGCATTTTCCAGGTCATGACAGTATGTCCAGCAATGACACAATAATTCATGATAAAACCTGAGTGCCAAGCATCGACACTTGAAAACATCTTGAGAACTGTGTCCATCAGCGACACATAATCCTCATATCTCAGGATCCGTTTGTCCAGATCGGGCCTATATCACCTGATCTCACGACTACGGTCGGTATCCTCCGGATATCCGCTGTGCCAAACTATCACCGGTAGGAAGTGCTCCCCCTGCTAGGCTCATCGTCTACATCTCGAGCTTCTTGCCCCGGGGTATCTTACTGGGTCTACCATGTACCCACATACGGCTCATCCAGCTCCTCGAATCGAGTACTCGAAAAAGCTTAGAACCGAGAAAACTCATTGTGGACACAATTACCATATCAAGGGAAAACCGCACTTTTAAATATTTCAAGTTTTCAAAATATACTTTGCGATTTCCCAAATCCACGAAACAGAATCTCATGAAAACATCATTTGAGATAAATCACTATAACAATATATGCTTGATGCAAATCATGATGCGTATTAGTACCAGAATCGTTATCTAACTAACAATAATGAATGCGGTACAACATATATTTATCCATGGCAGTTTCTATAGTGTGCGTAGCATGGCAATTACCGATAATGATGTGTGTGAGTCGGCAAGAATGTGTACGTGCAACATACGCATCATCGGTAATGGTGCATGTGCCCTAGCAGACGATATCTTAACAGCTAATAGAAACACATGTATATATACAATGCAATGAGAATAACATGAGCATAGCAGAAGTAAACAGTAAACACAACATTACTAAAGTATACACACACACACACACACACACACACACACACACACACACACACACACACTAGCCATACGGTTACCGTATTTAAAATAGCACGAATCGTTGATTTTAGAAAAGTAAGAGCTACAGTGTATTTTTGAGAAAAGAGATATCTTTTGAAAATATGTAGCGTCCCTTGGTTTATCCTTCGAAAATGCATACGATTCGTTGGTTTGAAAATAGGTATGACTCAAATCTATACTAACATCTACTTAAGTAATTAGAAAACTAAACTAAGAACCGAATCGAAAGTGGTAAGAAATCTATAACATTTCCGAGTCGATGTATCTAGTAGTCGGCGATTCAATCTCATAGCATCACGTATAGTAATATCCATCGTACGGCATCCTCGAGTCAAGAGTGCAGATCAATCATCATATATATATATCTCGTACTGTATATTCCGCCGTACGGCATCCTCAAAATCGAGGGTACAGGTCAATATCATACATATCATATTTCATACGGTATCATCCATCGTACCATATCATAATCAAGGGTACGGATCTAAGGTCACTTACATTCTATTATATCATCAAGTCACATGTTATCGCATGTTATGTGTAATTCGCCCAACGATCCTTTAATATATATCATAACGTATACGATGTCGCAAACTCAAATCGTATCCCATAATCTCTTGATATCATATCCCATAATCTCTTGATATCATATCCCATCATATCGACTCAACCATATAACATATCATATCCTCATCTTACACGTATATATATACTATATATATATATATATACATATATATACATATACACATATATCATACCAAGTGTGTGTGTGTGCGCGCGCGACAATATAAAACTAACGGCTCACAACTAAGGAAAAAGACTAAGGATAAACGTTCCAACAAGTATGCCTATTCTAACCTAGAGTCTCTTGGAGCCTTACTTGCTAAGTATCCATCTGGCATTGTTATATATACATAATATAGAAAATTATCCTATTCTACGGTTGCGGGGGTGCTATATGCCATCCACCCAACTTCCCCCGTAGATATACATCTACTCACCTTCGATCCTCGCTTGCCAAAGTCGATGTCGCCTTACTCTCCCTTATAGTCCCGAAGTCCACGCGAAGGTACCTACAGTTTCAAGCACATCGTATTGTAAACAAGAATCACACATGAAAACCAATATGGCACGCGAATTGCAATATATTAGAACCTACGGCCTACGCATGAAAGAATAACCAACAACTCTCGACGTCGATGTACTAACGTCAAACGACCGAGTCAAAACCCAAATACCAAAATTCAAGTTAACAAAAATCGCAAACCGAAATCAGAAACTTTGAAAAACACTTTCAGATTTTGCCTCAAATGAAATTGGGATATTTTTGTTGGGTTATGCCAGTGCCCTGGCCATAAAACCGTTGCCGATTGCGGAACAAAATTTTTCAAAACTGTCACTAGAACAACCCGAAATACGGATCAACCATAAACCCTAAAGCTAGCAAACATAAAAGGAGTTAAGAAAGGTTATACCGAATGATCTGTGTCCATCGGTCTTTAACCATCATCCCAAGCTTCTAGAGGCCTCCATGATCAAGCTTGATCTCCGGTCTCCCTCCATCGAAGATGATCCACCTGAGGATTTGTATTCCAAGCTCCTACCTTAAGAGCCCAGGTAACTAGGGTACCTAGTTCGCTAAACTAGATAGCTTAGAGGATGTAGAGTGTAGTGATGGATTAATGTCTCAGAACACCCTAGGTTTCTCAACACATGAGACTTGAAGGGTGGAGGTAGAAAAAGATACTTGAGAATGAGAGTGTGTAGCAACCCAAGAAAATGGCTAAGTGTGTTGTGAGCAATAATGAAGCATCCAATAAATATATCAAGTCTCCAAAATATCTCACAACCCAAGCATAACTATCAAGCATGCCACAATAGTAACCATGAGTCACCAAGTGAGCCATGCTACAATAAATGCATACAACACCTCATCCTCTCCACCTCATTAACCATTTAATCCTAAATGGTTAAAACTAAATGAGGTGGCATCTTCTAGAAGTACCTTGTAATAAATTACAAGAATACCCCTAATCTGTGTATACATACCCGTATCTGTATTCTGAAAAATACGAATACAATAAGACAAAAATAATCCAACAATATAATACGAGAATCCGGCTTAACCCTACTAGTATTAACCATCCGAATCATGATACGTGCACAAGTGCACGTATATGATCGAACCCTGCCGTAAAACCTTACGGCCTCTACATCGTTTCGCCCGAAGCAGGGAAACCCTCTGTGTTAGACTCTAAACTCTCGTCAATACACTGGCAGTGAGTTTAACCATAAGCACGTCAGCGGCACTAGCTGTACGTAACGGCTACCCAGGTATTGAGCGAAAGGAAGGCCGACGAGAAAACTCATCTGAACCCCTACTGAGCCTATCCATGACAATATTCGTATAGTCCGGTCTGTTCATCTAAGAGTATCACATATTGAGTCTAGGGGGGCGGATAAAGTCAGACCCCTAATAACGCGACATTTCGTGTCGGTATGAAGCCCATCACCAACTGAGAAATAACTGATCCAAATCAGTAATTCTAGACTACCTTGGCCAAGAATTTCTGGTGATGGTCACCCGTGCACAACATGACATCAACCCCTAATACTAGGAGAGACGAATCTCCGACGATCCGCTCACTGCCACCATGTGGCTCGGAACTGTACCCAACTAAAACTTGTTTGCATGACTACTTTGAGCCGTGGTAGGGTAGTAATCAAAGCACAGTGGGAACTCAAACGAGACAAATGACGATCTCAGATCGACAGACTAACTTGGACACATGTCACCTGGGAAATGCTATCTGACAGTAGATATAATACCAACTAGCATATTCCAGGCGATTCCGTCCAGTGTACTCATAACACAATGAGCACCTGTATACTATCTTAGGTGAACAAACTAACACCAATGGCTTGTGAGACCTTTCCACCACCCCTCGTCAGGGTCTCGATCAGTATACACTAGTCTACTCTGGAGTATCGATGCCCAGTATTGATATTCCTACGACTAGGGACATTTAAGGATGTACTTATAGACCAACCAGCTCCCACATATATGATCGCCATCATAATGCTGGTAGTCAAGAAGGAATCTTATGGGCTCTATCAACATGTAATAGTGATCTGTAATACTACATAAAGCATGTACATGATGATAAAGACAAACCAGATAGAATACTATCATTTTGAGTAAGACTGTTCTATCCGTATAGGTCCTCCCACAATCATCGCAATCGCGTGCCTCCGATTCAATAATTGACTTGAGGGCACTATAGCCGACAATCTCCCACTTGCACTTAAGGCTAATTATTGCGGTGTCGCTTACTCACAGCTTGTGTGATACCGAACACCCAACTTCTCTTCTAATCAGTTTCGCAAAGCTCATTTGTGAAACTATTGTATTCGAGAAATAGCCTCAGTGAGTGGATCCACCCCAATGTTTCTTTCTATATCTCTCTATATCTCAACTTCGCGGAGAAAGACTATCTTTCGAAATGAGCGATACCTGTCTTAGAATTTGTTTAGATATCTGATGGGACCCAGTTCACAAATGAACTACAAATCCAACAAACTTCTTAGACTATATTATCCACTGAATTTAATTAGTATACTGTGCCATGCCTACCTCAGTATCCGCTTGGACCACCTGTCCAACATACTGTCCCTCAAAAGAAGGAAAACTATAACTCTGACAGTAGTCGGTCATCCAGGTCACCTTGGAAGCCTGAAATGATAACCGCCTCCCAAAGGAGGCTTCCGTTACCATATACTAAGAACATCCACTTATGTTCATAACCGCTTCCCGATGTTTCTCCAGGATTGGATTAATATATGCTTATTGCAACTAGTGTAAAAGCAAAATCTCGTGTGGTACTTGACTTCTCATGATTGACTCAATTTCCTAAGCAAATGATATTCCTACCATGCAACTCTCTCTCCCCATCAGTCTTTAAGACATCTCTTTAGAGAGGGTGACTCTATCATCCGTGGGTACACCACCACGCCAGGAGTCATCCATTCTGAAACACCTTTAGAATAATGTCAAAGTATCCAAAATGGGACACATCCCAAATCTAGATCTAAAACCATAGATCTAGTAACCAGAATCCCTGATATTTTATCCAGATCCAATGTTGAGAATCACTTTTGACAACCACAGTATATAACCGATCGTAGTATAGGAAGATATCTTCCTATCAAGTGCATGCCATCCAAATACCTGGACGTCACTCTCTACTATCTTTTTACCAGATCCATCTCCTATTTTTATGAAGTCAAAACCTATGACTATCACATCAAAAAAAAGATGATCTATGTCCGCTATACTTGCTTTAGTTTATAAATAGACATAAGATACTTGCCCACTATGCTTCCGCTGCTCCCACTGATTACAACAACCCTCTGGCAGAGTCATATACACGTGCACTTCTAAAGCAAGTTTAGAACGACGTTATACTCATTCTCCAGCCAGGTCTCATAATCTAGAACAGTAGCAATGGCAAGTTTGGGTAATCATAAACTTCTCTGTCACCGTCTTTAAGGATACCAAAGAACCTCTCGGGTGCCTGATGTTACCCACCAAATCTGCGGAGTGGCTAATGGATTGTCGAAACCCATTTGAATCATTAGGTTCTTCTAAATTTTCAGTAATCGTTTGTGGTTCTGGAATCACTTCCACTTCTACCATACTCCCACTAATCTTTTCTAAAAGGAATCCAGTTTACAAAAACTGTGGCGAGTCAAGAACAATATAACTATTGATCTTCCTGATGGTAGAAAGTTAACCCTCGTCAAAGCTCGAGATAACCTACAAACTGTCATTACTGAAACGTGACTAGAGTTTATCCAGATTCTGGTTTTAAGCATTAGCCGAACAACTCCATATACCTTAACATCGTTAATATATGAATTTATTCTATATATCCAATATAGAAACAAATGCACGCATTTAATTAGAACCAGAATCAAAATCATGCGCTGTTTCTAGTGCATATCAACCAAATGGAAGAAGCCCGAACAACATTACTCATCAAGGAATGCAACCACGTATGAGTAACCTGAAAGAGAAGCTAGTTCTTAAAACCATTACTTACAACGGAATACCTAGCACAAGTATCTACATCTTTGATTATCTCGAAGAATCCTGATACTTCCAACAAATAGTTCTCTACTTTATTCTTATACCTATAACTTCTCAAAACTTGGACCTTGTATTTCAACGAAATACTCATCTAGAACTGGAGAAGTCATGAGTAAACAGAATATAGTACGAGTACCAACCCCTTTGTCCTAATAGACATCGGATAACATATAATACTTTGTATAAGTCCGATGAGTTCAATAACTCAAACTCTGTGAGTTGTAGGTTGAAAACTGTACTATGGTTAAATAGAATTACACCGTTGTTGAAGGCACCTTACCTAACCATCAACTGATATAGGTAAATGTCGTAGACATAATTTCAAAAAAAAATTATCTCACTTTATAAAATAAACATACAGATATAACAGTTTGAAATTGATGCATAACAATGGATATTCAAAACCAAATATTTGCCGTCAGGAAAAACCCAGGTGATTTCCCCAAATATCACCGATTACAAAGAATTCCAATATAATGAGGATATAATCACCTAATTCCCAATATTCTACTCCCACTCATCATCTATAACACTATACAGATATGAGAATCAAAGCTGGTAAATACATACCCTGCAGTCAGAATCTAATTAGGAAAACAGTTTTCACTTAACACAATAAATCTGAAACATGAAAATATTTCGAAGGGGTATCCGGGTATTCCTAGTAATGCCTCTTCCACTATCCCGATTCATGACTGTAACCGTATATTTCCTTGCCATCTCTCCAATCCATTTATTTGTCTTTACTTATTACCTTCTGTACACCACCCTTAGGCTAAATGGTTTTCTTCCTTTCTTACTTTTCGGCACCAGCCTAAGGTTTGGAAGAAGACTATCCAATAAGCGTAATAGGTGTACTCTCCTAATAACAGGAGCCCTCGCAACCTGAGAGAAGCTAAAGAGAAAAGACAACCGAACAATCCTATTCTATTTCTTCAGAACCAGAAACCATCCTCGAACTGGAACTGTTGGTGTGATTAGCGCCTTTAGTAAGGTTGCATCAACCTAAAGTAGTGAACTTTTAAATTCTAGAGGGCTATTACAAACGAACTACGAATCGTAACTAAAGATTACGGTAATAACATCATTATGTGAAGTCTAAACTAAAGTAAAAGGGAATACAACCTTTGTAGCCAACTCCTTCGGCCTTTAGGACTCCTACGGCTTTGCTCGAAGCTTGAAACGACTCCGCTCAAGTTCCTTCGTCGTCTACGATGATCCACCTGGAGATTTCTAGATCAAGCTCTTTGCCTCACTAAATGAAGCAAACACTCTACACTAAAGGGCTAAGGTAGTGTAGAATGGTTGTGTGTTTTGTAACCTCACTTAAAAAAACCTTTCTTTTTAAGTTCCTCACTCTAAACAAAAATCAAGAGAGCTTGAAGAAGGAGGAAGATGAAGATGGCAAAAGCATTTGTAAAATATAATGAAAACTTATTTTCAAAAGAAAAAAGAAAAGAATATATATGAGACACACTCAAATATAACCATAGTTAACTAAATATCTAGATATTTTGTAGATGGGTTAAAGAACAAAGGAAATCTAACCATGGTTAAAGTCAATGGTCATAGAAGAAGTGAAAGGTTCCTAGGCACCCAAGTGGGTTCTCACAAGGCATTGAACATGCCAAATTAAAATTTTTAGTGCCGAGAAACCCTAGACTACGGATCTTTAACTAGATGTTTAGGCGAAATAGAAAGCTAGTTAACAGTTAACTACTATGATACGGATATACAACCTTTGTAGATCCGGATTTCCACCTCCACGGCTCCGCAACGTCATGTCCTCGCTGTCCATCATGAATCCTCGACTCGATCATCGGCTTCATCGGGAAAGCAAGCGGAATAGCTCGTCGGCTTTGTGTCAAAGACGATCTACGTCGAGGTTGCACAAACTCAAGCTCCGACTTCACAAACTTGTGAAGTAAACACCCAAAACAACTTGGCAAGAGGTAGAGGGTGAAGAAATAGGAGGTGGGTTCACTTTGGATTTGGATTTAACTCACTAAAGCTCAAGTTGCCATTGGAGTAGCAAGCTTGAAGAAGAAGAAGAAGATGAGCTCTAGAAAAATTATGATAAGTGTTTTCTTAAAAATAAATATAAAACAAATACTTATCATAACTTGAACTAGGGTTAAGTGTAGAGAATTAACCATGGTCACTTTGATGGGTTAGGGTTAAGCATGAAGATAAGGATGGTTAGCAAAGTCAAAGCTTCATGAAGCTTCAACAAAATGACAAAGAAAGCCACCATACTCATCTTATTCTTTTCCAAATAAATAAATAAACAAATAAATAAATAAATGAAAATGCAAAACCCTAATTATCATATTAACCATGGATTAATTTTATACACTTAACTAAATGATCAAGTATCATCAAACATGATACATAAAAGTGCACGAAAGTATATCACATATACAATGTGCAATCCAAGTGAGAAAAATCCGTTTAAAGTGAACCAATACTAGTTAATGCAAAGTAATATATCAAATATATAATTATACATTAAATCATTAAATCAACACTTGATTCAATGATCCGGTCATGTCGCACATAACCGACTAGTATTCAATGCATCGATTTATCGAATCAATGATTCGATAACTAGGTCATATCGAATATACCCATTCGAAACATATATCGCGAGAATGAAATGCGGTATCACATACACGCATTATTCTCGGTCCTGCACATATCTCATATGCGCTCCTATTTCGTTTCGCTTGAGCCAGGAAACCTCTGTGTAGGACTCTAAAGACTCGTCAATACGCCGGTAGCAGATGATGATCATATCAAGCACCCACAAGCCGCAAGCGGTCTGCTAAACGTAACGGCCACCCGGGTATTGAGCGATCAGAAGATCGACGAGCTGGCCCGCTCACACTCCTGCGAATCCGACCAGTAACACTTACCATACAGTCAAGTCTCTTCGTCAGATACGTCGCATATCAAGTCTAGGGGTGGTATACGTCAGACCCCAATAACCCGATAAGTCATGCTGATATGAGGCTCGTAACGGGTCGAGAAACTACTGGTAACACTTACCAGCAAATCTCTGATCAGCCCTGGCCAGGGACTTCCCTGTTACGGCCAATCGAGCACAGCGCAACATCAACTCCCAATACCGGGAGAGACGAAACCCCTCCTATCGCTCATTGCCTCCATGTGATTCGGGACTGTACCCAAAGACCACCGTTTTGCACGCCCTCATGGACGTGGTAAGGTGGAGATCAAAGCACGGTGGGAATCACACAAGACTCTATGACGATCTCGGGTCTACAGACTAATCTGTACAAGTGTCACCTGAGAACTGCCATCTGACGTGAGGTATAATACCATCTGGGAGTTCTCGGCGAGTCCGTCCAGTGTACCCAGTTTCCACTGAGCACCCGTATACCATCTCTGATGTCAAACACCAATGGATATGGGATCATCCATCGCCCATCACATGGGTCGAGAAGCGTATACGCTAGTCTACTCTGGTAAATCGATGCCCCGTCTCGAGATACCCACGACTAGGGACCTTGAAGGATGTACTTATGGACTACCATGTTCCCACTAGTATGATCTGCATCATAGTCTAGGTAGTCAAGTACAAATCCTAAGGGCTTTACCAACATGTAACTATAAGACAGTATAAAGAGACTAGTGTACATGTTAAGATAAATGGCAACCAGATAGCATACTATCATGTCGAGCAAGAAAGTCATCTCTATATATGTCCAAGCATCCAATATAATATACATCATCTGTACAATACTGGCCTCTAGGGCATACATACAACTAACAATCTCCCACTTGCACTAGGGCCAGCTGCTGTAGTATCTCATACCGAGCATCCCGAAGAGTCTCTCAAACTGTATCTGGGGAATGGCCTTCGTGAGTGGATCCGCCGTGTTGTTCTTCGTGTCAACTCTCCTGACCTCGATCTCCCGGCGATCAACTATCTCCCGGATCAGGTGATACCGCCTCAGAATATGCCTGGACCGCTGATGGGACCTGGGTTCCTTGGCCAAAGCCACCGCTCCATTGTTATCGCAATACAAAGGTATTGGATGCTCAATGGATGGAACCACTCCAAGTTCAGTAATGAACTTCTTGATCCAAACAGCTTCTTTAGCAGCATCGTTGGCAGCGATGTATTCAGCCTCCATCGTCGAGTCTGCCACGGTTTCCTGCTTGGAACTCTTCCAGCTAACCGCCCCTCCGTAAAGGGTAAAGACAAAACCCGACTGCGACTTAGAGTCGTCCTTATCACTCTGGAAGCTGGAATCGGTAAAGGACTCCACTTGGAGTTCTCCGTTACCATACACCAAGAACATATCTCTAGTCCTTCGCAAGTACTTGAGAATGCTCTTCACAGCTGTCCAGTGACTCTCTCCAGGATCAGCTTGATACCTGCTCACTACACTTAGTGAGTATGCTACATCGGGTCTGGTACATAGCATCGCATACATGATAGAGCCTACTGCCGAAGCATAGGGTATCCCTTACATGCGAGCTCTCTCCAAATCAGTCTTGGGAGACATCTCTTTGGAGAGAGTGACTCCAGAGATCGTGGGTAAGTTCCCACGCTTGGACTCTTCCATACTAAACCTCTTTAGTATGGTGTCAATGTACCTGGATTGGGACAATCCCAAAATCCGTTTGGATCTATCTCTATAGATCCTGATCCCCAATATGCAGGAGGCATCACCAAGATCTTTCATTGAGAATCTTTGTGATAAGAAGAGCTTGACCGATTGCAGCATAGGAATGTCATTTCCTATCAAGAGTATGTCGTCCACGTACAATACGAGGAAGACAACCTTACTCTCTGCCACCTTCTTGTAGATACAAGGTTCATCTGGATTTTTGACGAAATCAAACTCTTTGATAACGACGTCAAAGCAGATGTTCCAACTCCGCGATGCTTGCTTTAATCCATAAATGGATTTAAGCAGCTTGCACACCTTCCCGTTGCTCCCACTGTCTACGAAGCCCTCTGGCTGAGTCATGTACACGCACTCTTCTAAATCACCATTTAGAAAGGCGGTCTTAACATCCATTTGCCAGATTTCGTAGTCATGAAAGGCAGCAATGGCAAGCATGATTCAGATGGATTTAAGCATAGCTACTGGAGAAAAGGTCTCGTCATAGTCCACACCTGGTCTTTGACAAAAACCCTTTGCTACAAGTCTAGCTTTGAAAGTCTCCACTTTCCCATCTACACCAAGTTTCTTCTTGAAGATCCACTTGCTCCCAATGGGTTTTACCCCTTCAGGAGCAACTTCCAAAGTCCATACTTTGTTGGTGTACATGGAATCCATCTCGGACCGCATAGCATCCAGCCATTTCACTGAGTCCCCACTCGTGATGGCCTGCTCGAAGCTAGTTGGGTCATCATCCTCCATGATGCAATCCTCGCTCCCACCATCCATGAGAAAACCGTAGTATCTCTCAGGCTGGCGAGGAACCCTACTAGATCGGCGGAGAGGCTGAGGTTCATTGGGAGCTACTGAATCTTCTGGTTCCACTAAATCTTCAGTTACTGTTTGTGTATCTGGAACCTCTTCCAGCTCTACCACTTTGCCACTAATTTCTTTTTCAAGAAATTCCTTTTCTAAAAAGGTGGCATATTGAGAAACAAACACTTTTTGTTCTTCAGCATGGTAGAATAAATATCCTTGGGAATTCCTAGGATATCCCACAAACTTGCAAAGAACTGACCGTGCCTCGAGTTTGTCTGGATTTTGTCTTTTGACATAGGCCGGACAACCCCATATTTTAACTCGTTTAAAATATGGTCTCTTCCCACTCCATATCTCATATGGTGTGGTAGGTACAGATTTAGATGGAACTTGATTCAATAGGTATGCTGCTGTCTCCAGCGCATAACCCCAGAAGGAAATAGGCAACTCAGCTGTGCTCATCATAGAGCGCACCATATCTAATAGGGTGCGGTTCCTCCGCTCCGATACACCGTTGTGCTGTGGTGTATATGGAGGAGTTAGCTGAGAGAGAATCCCATTCTCTTTTAGGAAGTCCAGGAATTCATTGCTCAAGTATTCACCTCCCCGATCTGATCGAAGGATTTTAATACTTTTTCCGGTTTGGTTCTCGACTTCTTGTTTATATTCTCTAAATTTCTCAAAAGCTTCTGATTTGTGTTTTATCAGGAACACATATCCGAATCTAGAGAGATCGTTAGTGAATGTAATGAAGTACGAAGAACCATCCCTGGCATGTGTAGACATGGGACCGCATACATCACTATGTATCAGTCCTAAGAGTTCGGTAACTCTTTCTCCGTGTCCCGTAAACGGAGTCTTGGTCATCTTGCCTTTGAGACATGACTGACAAGTGTCATAAGATGAAAATTCGAAAGGTTTCAAATATCCATCTTTATGCAACTTAGCCAGTCGTGTCACATTGATGTGACCCAGTCTACAATGCCACAAGAAGGATTCGTTGAGTTCAGAACTCTTCCTCTTGTGTGTGTTTGTTATGCTCAGGACTGTTGATTGGTTTAGAACGTAAATGCCATTGCACAACGTGCCTGATCCAACCAACTTTTGGTTATGGAAAATGTTCATAACATTGTCCTGTAATACAAAATTATATCCCTCTTTACTTAATAAAGAAACCGATATAATGTTGCATATCAGGTTCGGCATGTAATAGCATTCGTTCAGAACCAATGTATTACCTGTTGGTAATACAAGGTGATATTCCCCGACAGTCTTAGCTGCAACAATTGCACCATTTCCAACTCTTATGTCTTTATCACCTTCTCCAAGTTCTCTACCTTTCCTAAGCCCATGTAACTGATTACATATATGGGATCCTGACCCGGTATCCAATACCCAGGACGTAGAGCAAATGGAGAAACAGTTCTCAGTAACGAACACACCCGAAGAAAATGCATCATCATGTACTTTCTTCATTCGGGTGGCATGGGAATCCTAGTATTCCCCTATATCCTGTTCATTCCTATAACTCTTATAAGAATGAACGGAACCAACGTTCCCCAGCACAGTATAACATGCGGGTTCGGTCAATACATCCATTTTATTATCTTTATTAAGGCATGAAATGGTCGCTACCTGGAGAGAGAGAGAAGAAAACACTTTAGCGTAAGCTCGTGCAAGATCAGATTGGTTTTTATCTTATCTAATCAGGATGGCTCCCACTGCTTTTTATCAAATCTTCCTCCAAACCCTAAAAGGAAAGACTAGCCAGGATTAATTACACACTACAAGTTCGCCAATCTTTCAGCCAGGCCAGTGTCGGTACTTTGAGGGAGGTCCCCCGTGCTTTCGCACGAACCTAATTAATGTAAACCTCGTTTTCCCAGAGGCGTAACCTCGTTAACACCTTTCTAGACACCTACTTGATCGGCTAATTGCAATGTGTAAAACTCTCCCAGGAGTAACTCTTACTCGCAGCGGGTATCGGGATCCAACTATCTCATAGAAGGTATGCAATCTCATTGCAAATTTCAACACTTGAAATTCCCGATAATATTTTGCCCCTAGCAGCTATATGACCTTAACATAGTCAACAAATCATAAGTGCTAGTCAAGTTCAACCCGTCATTTCC
The DNA here is from genome assembly GCA_030015575.1 of Agapanthus africanus. Lineage (NCBI taxonomy): Eukaryota > Viridiplantae > Streptophyta > Magnoliopsida > Asparagales > Amaryllidaceae > Agapanthus > Agapanthus africanus. The sequence continues at coordinate 248,955,164 of CM057345.1, read as the reverse complement.
CGATTGAATTAAACCCACCCGCACGACCCTTAACATAGTCAACAAAGTCGCACGACTACCCTAATCCAATCGCATCATATGCTTATACAGATAAGCACTAATTAGCTACCGCACACTACGCCTTAACATAGTCAACAAACGTAGCACGAATACTAACCAGTACTTATCTGAAATGACGGAGGGCTACGCAGGTTTTCATAAAACCATGAGCGTAATGAACTTGATATCGTTGTAGAATCAAATGAAGTTTTGAAATGGAGTGATTTTGAGGCTTTTCTAGTTTTGCTAAAGGAGTCATTCCCGGTGAAGGGATCTCGGTCCTTTCCTCGTCGAATGAGGTGCGGGATATATCATATATATCGCTGTGCAAAGCAAAAACGCAAAAGCAGTCAAAAGCAAACCGAGTATGTAGCATCTGCCAGTTATTGCTAAAGGAGTCACTCCCGGTGAAGGGATCTCGGTCCTTTCCTCGTCGAATGAGGTGCGGGGTATATCGTATATACCGCTGTGCAAAGCAAAAACTGTAGCTACCTGTTTTATTTAAAATCTGATTCTATAACATCTTAGGTTTCTTTTCTTTCATTAATCACATTAATGAAGTCCCATCATTTAATACCTAAACATCTCAGATAGATATGACGTACACTTATGCCATCCGCATTCGCCTCGATGTCCCCTCGTGCACCGTTAGGTTAGGTAACTAACGACAGAGCAGGGCAGGGCTAGCGCGGGTGAAAAACATAAGTAACGTCTATATAATATATCATATATACTATATACTATATCCATCACATCAATCACATCACAGATATCGCAGCAGAATAAACATATGAAATATTGGATATACTAGGACGTCCGTGTTTTCAATACGAGCCAGTATAAAACACGGATTCCACGGTCGTGATGAATAGCCAATCCCACACCCCTAGACCCCTACGAGAGCGGCAAGCAACCCTGCCAATTCTAGGGTTAGGAGACCCGGACTCGACACCTCGAGTTGGTCTCCCACTGGACCCCAGAACCCGGTTACTTGTGCTCCCCTCCTTGGGTCTATCCTAGTGCAGAAAAGTAAATAATATACAAAGGGTGACAACTCCCGCATCCTGGAAGTGCCCCGAATAAAAGAATATTACATACAAGTTTTTACATGAATGAAAATGAAAAACACTCATCTCACATAAAAACCCCCGGCTATTCGAACACGACGATCCAATATAACATATCCAGCAACACATAACATCACATGTCATCAACGTAAGTAAGTATGCATACCCCAATTGTCGTTGACGTATAGCAACGAAACCGGCGATATGAACATACTACACTTACGGTCACAGAAAAGAAAGTGTAAAACTACAACAATTGGAATCCGCAACCTCTTTAGACATCGCATGCCTAACAGATATAAATCCCGCATTTTAGTCCCATTATCGAAAACTCTTTTCGATATCCAATGAAACTAAACCGCTAGATTTATAACATCCATCCAGTTATCTCATAACCTTTTTGTGAATTCCAATTATTGTATCCAGTTCCGGATAAATAGAATATATCAAACTTTCCGATCGAACATTCGAACACCCAAGTTTTCCCGACACCGATCATCACATGAAATAGGCTCAAAGACATTCACTTCATACCTCAGTACCGACGGTCCAGCCGTAGAAGGGTCAAGCCAACGCCTCACATGTGGCACGCCGTACTGCCCCAAACCCGAAGGTTCAAAGGGCAGTTCAAGACGGTCACATAATCGAGTTAAGGTTTGTGTCTTCTAGAGGGACCATCGCGTTACTTGCACTACTTAGAACGTCTTTTAACCACACAATAATCCAACACTTGGATATTTTGGCAGGGGAAAACCTGGGTATTTATATCCGGTCGAACTCTTTAACATATTCTACAATTATCTGGAAAAACACTTAGACAAAGTTTGATATTCCGATCGAATTCATCGATTCCCAATATAACTCCAGAGCACTCAACACTTAAATAAATTTAAAAATATCCAGAAAACTCAGTGGAATTTATCAGGTATTACTGTGCTTTTAAATAGGGCTGACGTCACCATGTGGCCGCGGAAGGGCGGCAGAAAGCATGCTTCTGCCGCGCTTCCGCGGCAGAATGAACAGTTCAGGGAATCGTTTTGCACAGTAATGCTTAGAATTCTATGCTGAATTTTTTAGACATTTTTAATATCAAAAATTCCCAGATTTATGAAAATGTCCAGAGAGCTCTAAAATTCTAGGGTTTCGAGTTCGTTCGGACTTCAAACGTCGTCGGGACTTCGCCTAAGGCTCTAGCTTGGCTCTGATACCAGTGAAAGGTTCCTAGGCACCCAAGTGGGTTCTCACAAGGCATTGAACATGCCAAATTAAAATTTTTAGTGCCGAGAAACCCTAGACTACGGATCTTTAACTAGATGTTTAGGCGAAATAGAAAGCTAGTTAACAGTTAACTACTATGATACGGATATACAACCTTTGTAGATCCGGATTTCCACCTCCACGGCTCCGCAACGTCATGTCCTCGCTGTCCATCATGAATCCTCGACTCGATCATCGGCTTCATCGGGAAAGCAAGCGGAATAGCTCGTCGGCTTTGTGTCAAAGACGATCTACGTCGAGGTTGCACAAACTCAAGCTCCGACTTCACAAACATGTGAAACTTGTGAAGTAAACACCCAAAACAACTTGGCAAGAGGTAGAGGGTGAAGAAATAGGAGGTGGGTTCACTTTGGATTTGGATTTAACTCACTAAAGCTCAAGTTGCCATTGGAGTAGCAAGCTTGAAGAAGAAGAAGAAGATGAGCTCTAGAAAAATTATGATAAGTGTTTTCTTAAAAATAAATATAAAACAAATACTTATCATAACTTGAACTAGGGTTAAGTGTAGAGAATTAACCATGGTCACTTTGATGGGTTAGGGTTAAGCATGAAGATAAGGATGGTTAGCAAAGTCAAAGCTTCATGAAGCTTCAACAAAATGACAAAGAAAGCCACCATACTCATCTTATTCTTTTCCAAATAAATAAATAAACAAATAAATAAATAAATGAAAATGCAAAACCCTAATTATCATATTAACCATGGATTAATTTTATACACTTAACTAAATGATCAAGTATCATCAAACATGATACATAAAAGTGCACGAAAGTATATCACATATACAATGTGCAATCCAAGTGAGAAAAATCCGTTTAAAGTGAACCAATACTAGTTAATGCAAAGTAATATATCAAATATATAATTATACATTAAATCATTAAATCAACACTTGATTCAATGATCCGGTCATGTCGCACATAACCGACTAGTATTCAATGCATCGATTTAACGAATCAATGATTCGATAACTAGGTCATATCGAATATAACCATTCGAAACATATATCGCGAGAATGAAATGCGGTATCACATACACGCATTATTCTCGGTCCTGCACATATCTCATATGCGCTCCTATTTCGTTTCGCTTGAGCCAGGAAACCTCTGTGTAGGACTCTAAAGACTCGTCAATACGCCGGTAGCAGATGATGATCATATCAAGCACCCACAAGCCGCAAGCGGTCTGCTAAACGTAACGGCCACCCGGGTATTGAGCGATCAGAAGATCGACGAGCTGGCCCGCTCACACTCCTGCGAATCCGACCAGTAACACTTACCATACAGTCAAGTCTCTTCGTCAGATACGTCGCATATCAAGTCTAGGGGTGGTATACGTCAGACCCCAATAACCCGATAAGTCGTGCTGATATGAGGCTCGTAACGGGTCGAGAAACTACTGGTAACACTTACCAGCAAATCTCTGATCAGCCCTGGCCAGGGACTTCCCTGTTACGGCCAATCGAGCACTGCGCAACATCAACTCCCAATACCGGGAGAGACGAAACCCCTCCTATCGCTCATTGCCTCCATGTGATTCGGGACTGTACCCAAAGACCACCGTTTTGCACGCCCTCATGGACGTGGTAAGGTGGAGATCAAAGCACGGTGGGAATCACACAAGACTCTATGACGATCTCGGGTCTACAGACTAATCTGTACAAGTGTCACCTGAGAACTGCCATCTGACGTGAGGTATAATACCATCTGGGAGTTCTCGGCGAGTCCGTCCAGTGTACCCAGTTTCCACTGAGCACCCGTATACCATCTCTGATGTCAAACACCAATGGATATGGGATCATCCATCGCCCATCACATGGGTCGAGAAGCGTATACGCTAGTCTACTCTGGTAAATCGATGCCCCGTCTCGAGATACCCACGACTAGGGACCTTGAAGGATGTACTTATGGACTACCATGTTCCCACTAGTATAATCTGCATCATAGTCTAGGTAGTCAAGTACAAATCCTAAGGGCTTTACCAACATGTAACTATAAGACAGTATAAAGAGACTAGTGTACATGTTAAGATAAATGGCAACCAGATAGCATACTATCATGTCGAGCAAGAAAGTCATCTCTATATATGTCCAAGCATCCAATATAATATACATCATCTGTACAATACTGGCCTCTAGGGCATAAATACAACTAACAAGAAGTCTGTAGAAAATGAGTCATTATGCTAATTTCCTTTTTCTTTAATTCATTAACAAAAATCTAGATATTTATCAACCATGTGAGTCTTGTATTGCCATCTTCTATGTATCATCCACCATGACACATATGTATGTATGTGTGTGTGCATGAACATCATCATGTGTATGTATAATTATATATGCGTACATCCAAAAGAAAAGGTTTAATTAAAAATGAGCTAAAAGTTAATATTAAATCAACACTTGATTTAATAAATTGGTCACATCAAATGCGACCTGACCAATATTGAATGTCCGATTAAAATACGGTATCACATATTCGTATTTAATCGAGCTCCTGCGCATATTACATATCCACACCACAACATTTCGCCTGAGCTAGAAAAATCTTGTGTGGGACTCTAAGACTCGTCAATACGCCGGCAGTAGGTGATGATCATATCAAAACACCTACAAGCCGCAAGCGGTCAGATAAACGTAACGGCCACCCGGGTATTGAGCGATCAGAAGAAAAACAAGCGAACCCGTCAAAACTCCCGTCGAGACACTGGCAACACTTACCGTACAGTCCGGTCTCTTCGTCTGATATGTTGCATATCATGTCTAGGGATGGAATCGTCGAGCCCAAATAACTCAATAAGTCATGTCGATATGGTCTATGACCGGTCGAGAAACTACGGATAACACTTATCAGTAAATCTCATCAGCCCTGGCCAGGGACTTCAAGTCAGAGGCAATCGCACATTGCACAACATCAACTCCCAATACCGGGAGAGAAGAAACCCCTCCTATCACTTACTGTCTCCATGTGTCTCGGGACTATATCCAAAAGCCACCTGTTTGCACGACTCAGTAGAGCCGTGGTATGGTGGAAATCAAAGTACAGTTGGAGAACACACAAGACTCTATGACGATCTCGGGTCTACAGACTAACCTGTACCAGTGTTACCAGAGAACTGCTATCCGACGATAAATATAATACCATATAGGAATTCTCGGTGAGTCCATTCAGTGTACCCAGTCTCCACTGAGCACCCATATATAATATTCGATGTCACAACACCAATGGATATAGGATCATCCATCGCCCATCATATGGGTCAAGAAACGTATACGCTAGTCTACTCTGGAATATCTATTCCTTATCTCGATATACCTACGACTAGGAACATTTAAGGATATGCTTATAGACTACACACGCCCCACTAGTATGATCTCCATCATAGCCATGGAAGTTAAGCAAATATCCTCAGGGCTTTATCAACATGTATCACATGAACAGTATCAAGTAAACATGTCAGATAAAGTAAAACCAGATAGCATACTATCATGTTGAGCAAGAAATTCATATATCAAATATACATATATACATGTCCAAGCATCCACTATAAATATAATGGCCTTTAGGGCATACATATATCCAGCAATCTCCCACTTGTACTAAGGCCAATTATTGGCGTATCTCTTACCCAACATCTCAAAAAGTTGTTCATGTTGCGGCTGTGGAAGGGCCTTGGTGAGTGGATCCACGATGTTATCCTTTGTATCTACTCTCCGAATCTCGATCTCATGGCGATCAACTATCTCCCAGATCAAATGATATCGCCGGAGGATGTGTCTGGACTTTTGATGGGATCTGGGTTCTTTGGCCAATGCCATAGCTCCATTATTATCACAATACAATGGTATTGGATTAATAATGGTTGGAACCACTCCTAGCTCCGCAACGAACTTCCTCATCCAGACGGCTTCCATGGCAGCATCATTTGCAGCAATATACTCAGCTTCTATCGGGGAGTCTGCAGCGGTATCCTGTTTGAAACTCTTCCACCATATCGCCTCTCAATTGAGGGTAAATACAAACCCTGAGATAGATTTACTATCATCCTTATCACTTTGGAAGATGGAATCGGTAAAGGCCTCAATTTGGAGATCCCTATTACCATACAACAAGAACAATTCTTTAGTCCTTCGTAAGTACTTAAGAATGTTCTTCACGGCTACCAGTGTTGCTCCCCTGGGTTGGATTGATACCTGCTTACTACAGCTAGTGCATAAGCTACATCAGGGCGAGTACATATCATTGCATACATTATAGATCCTACGGCTGAAGTGTAGGGTATAACGCTCAGGCGAGCTCTCTCTTCATCAGTCTTCGGACAGAAATCCTTCGAGAGAGTGATTCCATAGCAAACGGGCAAGGCACCATGCTTGAAATCTTCCATACTAAATCTTTTTAGGATGGTATCAATGTACTTTGATTGGGACAATCCCAATAATCTTTTGGATCTATCTCTATAGATCGTTATGCCAAAAATGCACGAGGTATCACCCAGGTCCTTCATGGAGAACCTTTGTGATAAGAATAATTTGACCGATTGTAACATAGGAATATCATTTCCTATCAAGAAAATGTCATCTACGTACAATACGAGAAAAGTGACAGTACTCCCTACAATCTTCTTATAAATGAATGGTTCATCTATATTTTTGATAAAATCAAACACTTTGATTGAATCATCAAAACAGATGTTCCAGCTCCGAGATGCATGCTTTAATCCATAAATGGATTTAAGCAATCTATACGCTTTTTCGCTGCTCCTACTGTCAATGAAGCCCTCTGGCTGATCAATAAAAACGTACTCTTCTAAATCACCATTTTGAAAGGCAGTTTTAACATCCATCTGCCAGATTTCATTGTCGTAGTGAGCAGAAATAGCAAATAGGATCCGAATGGATTTAAGCATTGCTACTGGAGCGAAAGTTTCATCATAGTCCAGTCCTGGTCTTTGACGAAAACCTTTCGCTACAAGCCTTGCTTTATAGGTCTCTACCTGTCCATCTACACCAATCTTTCTCTTAAAGATCCATTTGCACCCAACGGGTTTTATCCCAGGAGGTGCAACGTCCAAAAGCCATACTTTGTTGGTGTACATAGACTCCATTTCGGATCTCATGGCATCCAGCCACATCACTGAGTCACCACTCGTGGTAGCTTGCTGAAAACTAGTAGGGTCATCATCATCTATGATGCAATCTTCTCTATCACCATCAATGAGAAACCCATAGTATCTCTCCGGCGGGCGAGAAGTTCTACTAAATCTCCGGAGCGGCTGAGGTTCTTAAAGTTCTACTGCAACATCAGTTTCAACCAATTCGTCCTGAGTAATTTGTGTCTCTAGAACCACTTCTAGTTCTACCACTTTGCCATCAGTACTGTCCATAAAGATTTCATTTTCCAAAAATGTGGCATGTTGAGAAACAAACACCATTTGTTCCTCCTTGTGGTAGAATAGATATTCATACGAGCATTTTGGATATCCCACAAATTTACACATGACAGATCGTGTCTCGAGTTTATCCGGATTCTGCTTTTTGACATAAGCCGGACAACTCCAGATGATACTCTCCTACGGATACAGCATGTACATTGGAACCATTTCCAACTCGTAGAGTGTGGTCCCCAGTCTTCAAAACTCTACTGTTTCTCAATCCCTGCATATAATTACAGATGTGAGAACCAAAACCGGTATCTAATACCCAAGATGTAGAGTTTAATGAAAAACAGTTTTCAGTTACAAACACACCTGAAGCGGAAGCATCAACATGCTTCTTCTTCTTGAGATCTGCAGGGTACAAAGCACAATTGCGTTTCCAGTGTCCCGACTTGTGGCAGTAAAAACATTCTCCTTTTCCACTTCCCGCGGTCCCAGATTTGTCTTTCCCATTCACCTTTTCAACTCCACCTCTTGTCTTGGTGGGATTCTTCTTCTTCTTTCTCTTGGCCTTGGCTTTCGGGGCTGAAGAGGAAGATTGCCCATAAAGCAGAGCGGGAGTTTTCGCTGTCTTAAGCGTACTCTCTGCATTTCTCAACATATTGAGAAGTTCAGGCAATGATTTCTCCAAATCGTTCATATTGAAATTCACTATGAACGGAGCAAAGGCGGGGGAGTGAGACTGCAGAACAATATCTGTATATTGCTCAATATCCATAGTCCATCCCAGTTCCTCAAGTTCTTCTATAAGACCAATCATCTTCAAAACATGGTCTCCTACAGATGCACCGGGGGCCAACCGCATCTGAAACAGCTTTTGAAATGCCTCGTATCGTAAAGTACGAGATTGCTCTTCATACAACTCCTTTGTATGAAGAAAGATGGATTGTACATCCATCATCTCGTGCTGTTTCTGATGGATACTGTCCACAGAAGCAAGCGCGAGGCACGTGGCCGTGTTGCAATCAATATCCTATGTTTTTTCGGATCTCCTTATCCGAAACAGATGATTCAAGTCCTGGGACGGATGGGGCTTTGGTAGTGAGGACATATGATACTTTATCATATATGAGTGTAATGTTCCAGTTCCTCAACCATTCTTTATAATTTGGTCCAGTCAGTTTTTTTCTCTAAAAGAAGCTTAAGTCCCATCATCGGTATCTTCCATTAGGAGAGAGAAAAGAATACACTCAGCGAAATGCTCTTGCAAAGATCAGATTGGTTTATTATCTTATCTAATCGATGTCTCCCACTGCTTTTATCAAATTTTCTTTCAAACTTGAAAAGAAAATTATCCAGGATTAATTACATTCTACAGTTTCGCTAACCGGTCAGCCAGGCCAGTGTCGGTACTTTGAGAGAGGTTCCCCGTGCTTGCGTACGGACCTAATTAAAATAAACCTCATTTTTCCCAGAGGTCAAACCCCGTCAACACCTTTCTAGAGAACTACTGGATTAGCTAATTGTAAAGTGCAAAATTCTCCCGAGAGTAACTCTTACTCACAGTAGGATCGGGATCCAAATATCATATAGATGGTATGCAATCTCATTGCAAATTTCAACTCTTGAGACTCCCGATATGGTTTTTTCCCCAAGATGCTTATGACCTTGGCTACGGTCAACATATCATAAGCACTAGTCAAGTTCTACCCGTCATTTCGAGATTAACTAGACCCACCCATCTGACCCTTGACTATAATCAACATAATCACATGAATGTCCTAATTGATTGCATCATATACTTTGTAGGAAGACATCACTTAGCTACCGTACACTATGCCTTGACTATAATCAGCATAAGTAGCACAAATACTAAGTACTCATCATCCTAAAATGACAGAGGGTTGCGGATGGCTTTTATGAAAACCATTAACGCTTTGAACTTGATTTCGTTGTAGAATCTAAATTGTTTTTAGAAAAGGAGTGGCTTAAGCTCCGCATCTTTTAAAACTTGCTTTCTCATAAAAAGGAGCCGAGTGGGTTTCAAATCTGATTCTACAACATCTTTAGGATTCTTTTCTTTTACATTAATCCCATTAATGTATTCCCATCATTTAAGTTCCTAATCCATTACAGAAAGAAACGAAAAACAGTAAATATATAACAATACCACATTCGTCTCAGATATTAAGCAATCACATCACAGAATAATTAGCAGCAGAAACACATATATGAAAATATAGGATATACTAGGAACTCCGCATTTTCTACTTAGCCTAAGATAGAAAATACGGATTCTACGGTCGTGATGAATAGCCAAGCCCACACCCTTAGACCCATACGAGAGCAGCAAGTGACCTTTCCAATTCTGGAGTTTAGGAGACCCGGTCTCGACTCCTCGAGATGGCCTCCCACTGAACTCCAGAACCCGGTCACTCATGCTCCCCTCCTTGGGTCTATCCTAAGGCGGAAAATTAAAATATACATCAATGGAGACATCATCCTCAACCCGGATGTGCCCCAATAAAAGAATAATATATATAATGAATTTTACATGAATGAAAAGATAAACTCTCGTCTCACATAAAACCCCCGGCCATTCGATCACGACGATCTTATACATCATATCACATCAACAATTGAAAAGCATAGACGACGTTAAAATATATCAATCAACACATCAACATACCCACTGTTGTAATAGATCTCAACACTTGAACCTGCATAAAAAAATTCCCATAGAGCATATATAGTACCTATGGATCAACGCAAGAGCGGACGGTCCAAGCCTCACCAATGGCGCCACGGAACCGCCGCAAATAAACCTATTTGGCCACGGTTCCGCGGCCGTTATATCGAGTTAGGCGCTCATTTTTCTTGGGGATCCATAGAAAACCCTGCTCTATTTTCTGAATATTTTTAATTACAAAAATTCCAACTTTTGAAAAAATTTCCAGTGAGCATGTAAAAATCTCATTTTTTATGTTCGATTGAGTTTTTAAACGTCGTCCGGTGTACCCTAAAGCTCTAGCTAGGCTCTGATACCATGTTGGTATGTAGTAGTGCCTCTAGTAAGGTTGCATCAACCTGAAGTAGTGAACATTTAAATTCTAGAGGGTTATTACAAACGAACTTTGAATCGTAACTACAGATTAGGGTAATATCATCATTATGTGAAGTCTAAACAAAAGGAAAAGGAAATAATACCTTTGTAGCCAACTCCTTCAGTCTTTAGGACTCCTACAGCTTTGCTCGAAGCTTGGAACGACTCCGCTCAAGATCCTGCTAGTGTATATGCCCTAGGGGCCATTATTGTATCATACTAGCTTGTATATTACTTAATGGAAGCTTGTGATATTCACAGTTATATCAACAGTCTTGCTAAACATGGTAGTATGCTACTAGGTTTATATCTATTTTAATATGTGTGTATGTATTGATAGGGCCCTTAGGATCTTGCTTGACTACCAGCGTTGTAATGGCAGTCACACTAGTGGGGACTGGGTAGTCTACAAGCACATCCTTTTTCAGGTCCCTAGTCGTAGGATTATCGAGATAGGGCATCGATACTACGGAGTAGACTAGTGTGTACGCTTCTCATCCCAGTTGGGAAGATGGTCTGTCCCACAGCCATCAGTACGTCGTACTGGAGATAGTATACATGTGCTCGTTGGGTTACGGGTACACCGGACAGGACTCGCAGGGAACTGTTGGTTAGAATTATACCCGTCGTCAGTTAACAGTTCCCAGGTGACACGAGTACAGCATAGTCCACAGACTCGACACTGCTGCTTCGCCTCGAGTGTGTTCCTACTGTTCTTAGATTGCTACCCTACCACGGCTCAAAGGAGTCGTGCAAACAGGTAGCAGTTGGGTGTAGTCCCGAAGCACTTGGAGGCAGTGGCGGTTAGACAGGATTCGCCTCTCCCGGTATTGGGAGTTGATATCGCGCTGTGTCTGGAGAGCCATTACGCAAAGTCCCTGGCCAGGGCAAGCGAGATTTACTGGTAGGTTTTCGAGTAGCTTCTCAAGGTGTAATGGGCTTCACTCTGACACGACTTAAACCGCTTTTAGGGGACTGACGCTTGCCGCCCCCTAGTCCCAATATGCGATAGTCCTAGATGAACAGACCGGACTGTACGGAGATTGTCACATTAGGCTCAGTAGGAGTTCGGATGGGTTTCCTCATCGGCCTTCTTATCGACATCTACCTGGGGACCGTTACGTACCGCTATTGTCGTTTGCGGTCTGTGGTTAAACCCACTGCCAGCGTAGTAGTCGAGTCTTTAGAGTCTCATACAGAGTGTTTCCCTGCTTCGGGCGAAACGATATAGAGGTCGTATGGTTTTACGACAGGGTTCGGACGCATACGTGTTTTTACGCACGTACGATGTTCGGACAGTTTTTACTAGCAGGCTTTGGTTTAAGCCGGATTCTAGTATTGGATTATCGGATTTATACAGTCTCAGTATTTCCGTGTTTTCACGGATGGGAGGGGCGTTCTCGTAATTTGTCGAGAAGCTTCTAGAAGATTGATGAGTTGGAGGCTTAGATGGCATTTGCATTAATTGGTTTAATGACTCATGGTGTGATTCATCCATAGAGCTAATGATGCATTTATTGTTTAAATGACTCATGAGATGAATCACAATGTGAGTTAATGAAGCATGATGATAATTGTTATTTGTTATTCATTTAATAAATATCTTATGCTTCATATATGTTCACAATGATTTATTATTCCAATATCATTCTCATTCTCACCTTCTCTCTTCTCAAGCTCTCTCTTCTCAAACCCTAACCCTAACCTCTCATGTGTTGAGATCAAGGGTTAGCAAGACTAAGTGATCCCTAATCCCATTCTATATACCTTAGGTTTCTTGGATTACCACTCTTAGTTACCTAGTTACCTCAAATTAGAGGCTAAGCTTGGAGAAGTAGCTCTCGGGTGGATCTTCTATCACAAAGAGGAGGCTGACGAAGAGGTGGTCAATGAGAACAAGAAGGACTTGGTTCATTAGGTATAATCTTCTTTCATAGTAGCTAATCCCTCATATGTTGTTGTTAGTTACGGTTTGGCAAAGATCCGTAAGTTAGTCGATATTTTGTAACACTTTAGGATATGTTTAGTGAATAATTATATTTAAATAATGGTTTTTAACAAAAAGTTTACCAAATTGTGTTTAAAATATTTTTCCTAATTTAATAAATATTTTTCCAAAATTTTCCTAGGCTTGCACACACTTGTGTATGTAAACTAGGGTTTTTAAAATAAGTTTTACCATGAGTAGTAGCCATAGTGGATTAATCTTGAGGATTAAAGTCTTATGGGTTTTAATTGAGTTTAATTAGTTAATTAAAAGTTACTTTAATTTGAATTGTTATGGGTGTTGACTTGTGAGAGAGAGGGAGAGTGCATCATGGCTTTAAGCCATGCTTGCAATCATGAGGGGAGAGAGAGAGGAGGGTTGACAATTGGGTGATAATTGTTCCTCTCACTTCCTTGTTTCTCTCAAGTCTCACACACACTCACACACACACTTACCTCTTCCAACCCCCAGCAGCAGCAACAGCAGTAAGCACAGCAACAGCACCAACTGAAGCCAAAAGCAGCAGCAGCAGCCAGAGGCAGTACCAGCAGCAGCAGAGAGCAGTAGCAGCAGCACAGTGAGCAGCAGCAGCACCAGCACCAAGTGCAGCCCTTCCCTGCACCTCCTTCTTCTTCCTCCAGCTCCCTAGGATCAAGTCTGAGGTATATTTCCAAAACTTATTCCCTAGTTTGCTTGGTTAGTGTAGTTTTGCGTCGGTTAGTGGTTTTTAGTGGTTTTTAGTGCGTTTTAGTGCGATATGAGGTGTTTAGTGGGAACTTTGTGCTAATGTGGTGTGAATTAGTTTCAGTAGGTTGTTAGTGGGTTGTTGAGACCATATTAACCTAGTTTAACCCCGATTGCACTAAAATACCACCAGTTTCCCAAATTGATGCAAATCCGTCGTTTTTGAGCAAAACTGAGTTTTCTGGAACTGCTTTTGACCCGATGAGTTCAGAATGAAATTGAGAAGACTGCAGTATAGTGGATAGGTGCTGATACCCCAGACTTAACCCGACCCCCTAACTCCTTCTTGAGGCCTCCAATTAATTCGTTCTGGCCGCAAATTACGGCCAGATGGGTAGGGTTTGGGTTAGGGTTTGGTCCTGTTGGTGTCTGCTAGTGTGTAGGGTGCTGTGATATATATATTTTTGTAATTTTAGTTCTGTATAGAAATCTGGGACCAAATACCTGTTTTGCCGTTTTTCTAAACCTTCGCGACACGCGTGATACGTGAGTGGGTTTGGGGTTTCTGCGTATCGCGACGCGTCGGAGTAGTTTCAGGCGCGTGATCACACGTTTTAGCGTATCGCGCACACGCGAGATTGGTTTGCGACACGGGTTTCTAGTTGGACCGTAATATCGCGTTTCTGTGAAATTGAGCTTATGTGTGCTATATGTTATGTGATTCTAGGTTCGCAGGCCAGTGAGACGGACGCTGCGAAGAAGGGCAAGCAAGTTGTCGGCTACACTTAGCGCGAGACTCGGTGAGTAGATTTCACATCTACGGGGATATCGCCCTCATGGCGTTATGCGTCAGGGCTGATAGGACTTTATTATTATATGTTGCATGTACCCCATAGACTGTCATCGCATATTGCATTCCCTGCTACATATATATATATATATATATATATATATATATATGCTTAGAACTGATAGAACACTGCACTATTACTAACGGTTTATGTTGCACGGGCACTAATTTACATGCTACACACACACCGTTACTAATTGCCATGCCACACTCACTGTAGAGCTGCCATGATTACATTGCTGTAGTTCATCTTACATATGATTGGTTATGATTTTCTAGGAATTGGGAGCCGCATGACATCTTTAAGAACGGAAACTATTTTAAAAAGCTGTTTTCCCCTTATACACATTCCATGGATTGATTTACATTGTACCTCGCATTGGATTTACTTATTGGTGTTGGATTTCATGCGATTTCTAGTTTTGAGGACCGTGGAAATATTTAAGAAAAGATGCTCTATTTTTGAAAAACCCGGCACCTCGTGATATGATATTTTGGTGCGTCCACCACGCGTTTTCTCGGTGCTGAGACGTGTGCTTGAAACCCGATTCGAGGAGTGGATGATCCGTCTGCGGGTTCGTGGTGGGCCCGGTATGGTTCCCCTCGGTGAGATGATCGATGGGTTTTGCCGATTGAGCCTGGAGGCGGGCGAGTACCTACCGGTGATTGGTTGGACCTGGCAGTTGTCCGGAGGATACTGACCAGAGTCGAGAGATGGATGCGGGATGATCCGTACTGCCGGGGCCGAGGGCCGACACCGCAGACGGACCCCGTGGGCCGATCCGGACTGACGGAGCCCGATATACGAGGATTTGCGTGTCGATGCTGGACACGTGTATTTTATGATATTTTGGGTGCCGATGTTGGGCACTCGTGATTTCTCAGAGATATACAGGATTTGAGGGCCGATGGGTGTGCCGGCGCCTGAGTGTATTTGGGATTTGGGTGCAGTCTGAGGCACCGATTATTGCTTTCCATGTTGACATATCCATGTAGATGTTATTTATCCCATGCTCAGTATTGATTACTATATACCTCATCCTGTAGCATTTACCTGATAGAGCACTTGCATTACTATTGCATCCACTGTTTGTCATGCATTGATATTATCTGCTGGCATTAGTAGAGCAGCGCTATATGTGCATGCTCGCGATCACCTTTATATGTTATCTCTATTCACGAGTTGGCAACTCACCCCCGTTGTGCCACAGTATTTGCAGGTTGCCCTTGGGAGTAGTCACGGCTGGCTGTTTACCGCATCTTTTGGCACAGATACCGTTGCTGAGGCGCGTTAGCCTTTTTGCTGTTAAGTGGGTTTTTGTACGGTATCTGTTATCCTTCAGTTGTATATTGATGTATCTAGTATTCTCCATCTACCTTTCTGTATTGACTTAGAGACAGCTGTGAGGACGATGTGTATGATTTTATACTCTGGTGTCGAGCTCGCATGTGAGCCGACTTTATTATACGCAGTTTTACCTTTTGTGATATTTGTCCTCGCTTTATCATGTATTCTTCGCTACGGCGTCGTATATCATATTGTGATGCTTTATTCATTTCACTTGTTATTTCTGCTACACCTTGCTTTTACCCGACTTGCGGGACAAATGTTTAAAAAAGGAAATGTTGCCAAAATTATAAAAATTATAACTCTTGAACTAAAAAGGATTTCTACTAAATAAATGGAAGTTTCTCAGATATGTATGACTGTTTTTACAAAAATGTTATAATCACTCTTTATTTATTGGTTTTGATTTCTGGGTTCGGCTTACTTAGCCGCGTTACGCCTGTAGACGTTGCGTGGTTAAGTGCCGGTCACGAGTCGAAATTCCCGGGTCGTGACAAAGTTGGTATCAGAGCGTAGGTTTTACCTTCGGAGTGTAGGATGACCCTGGTATAATGGAGTAGGTAGCTGCAGCAGGGTAGCGTAGCGTGTGTATGTTCTGCTGCATACTCACGACACGGTACTCCGCCTACGCGACCTTAGGACTTGTTGATTTAAATTCCTCCTTGATTACATGCATTCTTGCGATTCGATTTCCGTGTTCTTATCGAATCCAAATTTTCTTTCAGCCATTATGCCGCCTAAGACTACGAGGGCACAGAGAGCGGCCGCGAGGGCCGAGATTCATGTTGACTCGTCCGAGACGAGAACTGATCCGGGCAGTCCACCTGTTGTGCCCGAGCAGGCTGTTCCTGCCGTGACAGATCAGATCGCCGCGCTAGGGGCTGGTATGCAGAAGATGCGCCAGACGGTGGGATCTAGCATGCAGGAAATGCGCCAGATGATAGGATCGCTAGTTGAGACGCTTCGAGCGCAGCGACCAGAGGTAGCTCCACCCGTTCCAGAGACCGCGATGGTACCTACCGCACAGCCAGTTGCCCCTGCAGCCACGGAGGTGATTACAGTATCGCTATCAGAGTTCATGAGGCTGAAGCCTCCTATCTTCATAGGCACCGATACAGCCGAGGACCCACAGTCTTTCATCGACAGGATGGCCAGGATATGCCGTTCCCTCAGATGCGCAGATGCGAGATGGGTCGAGTTCGCGAGCTTTCGCCTGGAAGGTCTTGCGCAGAAGTGGTGTGATTCAGTTGAGAAGGGCAGAGCAGCAGGTCTTCCTCCTATGACCTGGACGGAGTTCGTGACCATATTTCTAGCCCGTTTCCTTCCCCAGAGTGTTAGGGATGCCCGAGCACGCAGATTTGAGTCCTTGCGCCAGACGCCAGGGATGACAGTGGCAGAGTATGACGTGCTGTTTACAGAGCTAGCAGTCTATGCCCCATATTTAGTGGCTACCGAGGAGTTGCGAGTCAGGAGATTTGTTTGAGGCTTGCTTACACCACTATTCCTCGCGATCAGCGAGCAGCACTACCAGACTTATGCAGCAGCTGTAGACGCAGCCCTAGTAGTCGAGGAACACCATGCTGAGACTTCAGTAGTTCCAGAGCCGAAGAGAGTTCGTACCAGTATTTCCGCACGGAGGCAGTCATTCTGACGCCGCGACAGGTATCGTTCTGGTACGAGGAGTAGCAGAGATTCGGGACGGAGCCAGATGTTTAGTTCCTATCCACGAGAGGGTCAGCAGTTGCCGCGGGATTGCTTTAGATGCGGCAGCCTACTTCACTTCGTTCGAGATTGTCCAGAGACCCACCGGAGGGAGGCGGCAGCACCGCATGTTACTTTACCACCTTCACCACCCCAGAGGGCGTTGCCCGTTGTACCTACCGTTGCTCCGCGCCAGACTCATGCACAGAGAGGTCGTGGGCGTGGAGGAGTTGCTCAGAGAGGGCGAGATGACCGAGGCAGAGGGCAGTCGCTTACAGGTGGTGGACAGGCATGGGTTTTTGCTTTAACGCATTAGGACGCGCAGGCGTCCAATGCAGTGGTTTCAGGTATCCTTCCTGTATGTTCAGTTGATGCACACGTACTGTTCGATCCCGGATCTACGCACTCGTACGTATCCACACACTTTGTGCCGAGTTTGGGTAGAGAGTCCGGTTTGCTTGATCAGCCGCTTGTGGTGACCACTCCTGTGGGAGAGTCATTTGTTGCTAGACACGTGTTCCGATCCTGTATCGTCTGTATTGGCGAGAGAGAGTTGCCTGTCGACTTGATCCTTCTGGAGATGTTGGACTTCGACGTTCTCTTGGGTATGGATTGGTTAGCCACGTGCTATGCTTCTGTGGACTGCCGTGAGAAGCCAGTTAGATTTTGTTTTCCCGGTGAGTCGGTTTTTGTTGTGTTGGGGGACCGTGGTGCCGCCCCTCACAGTGTGATTTCTTCTTTTCGCGCTGGACAGCTTTTGAGGAAGGGATGCCAGGGATTTCTCGCCTATGTTTGCGATGCTCGCACTACAGAGGCTCCATTGGATCAGGTTCCAGTTGTTAGCGAGTTTCCTGATGTGTTCCCTGCCGAGCTTCCGGGGTTACCGCCCGAGCGCGACATTTCTTTCTGCATTGATTTGGTTCCTAGCTCGGGGCCTATTTCCATACCGCCTTATCGGATGGCCCCGGCGGAACTTAGAGAATTGAAGGGTCAGTTGCAAGATTTGCTGGACAAGGGACTTATTCGTCCCAGTGTTTCTCCTTGGGGTGCTCCAGTCCTGTTCGTCAAGAAGAAAGATGGCAGTTTGCGTCTGTGTATCGACTACCGCCAGCTGAACAGGGTGACAGTGCGGAACAGGTATCCTTTGCCGCGTATCGACGATTTGTTCGACCAGCTTCAGGGGGCAGGGTATTTTTCGAGGATCGATTTACGATCGGGCTATCATCAGCTGCGGGTTCGACAGGAGGACATTCCCAGGACAGCTTTCCGTACGCGCTACGGCCATTACGAGTTTTTGGTGATGTCGTTCGGACTCACCAATACGCCAGCAGCCTTCATGGACTTGATGAACTGTATTTTCCGGCCATATTTGGATCTATTCATTATAGTCTTCATTGACGATATCTTGGTGTATTCCCGGAGTAGTGAGGAGCATGAGCAGCACCTGCGGATTACATTGCAGACCTTGAGAGAGCACCAGCTTTATGCGAAATTTTCCAAGTGTGCTTTTTGGCTGGACAACGTAGACTTCTTAGGACACGTGATCTCACGAGACGGTATATGTGTAGACCCGAGGAAGATCGAGGCCGTTCAGCGTTGGCCCAGACCTACATCGGTGACGGAGATTCACAGCTTTCTGGGGTTGGCCGGTTACTACAGACGTTTTGTGCAGGACTTCTCCCGTATTGCTACACCGTTGACCGGGTTGAACCGGAAGGGAGTTCTTTTCGATTGGACGGAGGAGTGCGAGCACAGTTTTCAGCAGTTACGGACTCGGCTGACGACAGCACCGGTGTTATCATTACCTTCCGGATCAGGCGGGTTTGTGGTCTTTTGTGCTGCTTCTCGAGTGGGGCTGGGGTGCGTACTGATGCAGCATGACAGGGTGATCACGTATGACTCACGACAATTGAAGAAACATGAGCAAAACTACCCCACTCACGATTTGGAGATGGCTGCAGTAGTCTTCGCACTTAAGATCTGGCGACATTACTTTTACGGCGAGTCGTGCCAGATATTCACTGATCACAAGAGTCTGAAATACATATTCCAGCAGCGAGATCTGAACCTTCGACAGCGCCGATGGATGGAGTTAGTGAAGGATTACGACTGCGAGATCTTATATCACCCGGGCAAGGCAAATGTGGTGGCGGATGCTTTGAGTAGGAGGCCCGGGGGTAGTCTATCTTGTTTGAGCGCAGTACAGGAGCAGTCATCCGCGGACTGGCAGATATTATGCGACAGCCGGATACAGTTCGAGTTCATGCCGATTGGAGGACAGATCGCGCATGTCCGTGCATGCCCATAATTGATCGATCGTATACGTGAGGCACAGCTCAGTGATGACCGATGTTCAGAGATTATGGCACAGATTGGACAGGGCAGATTTTCTGAGTTCGTGATCGATGGTCAGGGAATACTACGATTTGGGACTAGACTGTGCGTACCAGATGCTGAGGGACTAAGGCGCGAGGTTCTTGAGGAGGCACATCGATCGGTATATAGCGTCCATCCCGGTTCCACCAAGATGTATCATGATATGAGAGGTGTTTACTGGTGGGACGGAATGAAGAGGGACATCGCAGATTTTGTGTCGAGATGCCTGACTTGTCAGCAAGTCAAGGCTAAACACCAGAGGCCCGCGGGAGAGCTACAGCCGTTACCCATTCCGGAGTGGAAATGGGAACAGATTTCGATGGACTTCATTGTGGGACTACCCAGGACTAGTCAGGGGTATGACTCCATCTGGGTGATCGTGGATCGTTTGACGAAGGCGGCTCACTTCCTACCAGTGAAGACGACTTTCGGATTTACTCAGTATGCCCAGATCTACATTGACGAGATAGTGCGACTACACGGAGTCCCGACGTGTATTGTGTCCGACAGAGGCACCCAGTTTACCAGTAGACTGTGGCAGAGGCTTCAGGAGGCTTTGGGCACTCAGTTGAGTTTTAGCACAGCATTTCATCCGCAGACCGACGGACAGTCAGAGCGGACCATTCAGACTCTCGAGGACATGCTCAGAGCTTGTGTATTGGATTTCGGAGGTAGCTGGGATCATCATTTGCCCTTAGTAGAGTTCTCCTACAATAACAGCTACCAGGAGACCATTCAGATGGCACCATTTAAGGCTCTTTATGGGAGGAGATGCAGGTCGCCCACTTGTTGGACAGAGCTCAGTGAGAGCAGTATCTTAGGGCCACAGATCGTTGAGGAGACGACAGCGAAGATCCAGTTGATTCGCGATAGGATGCGAGCAGCCCAGAGTAGGCAGAGATCTTATGCGGACCGTCGGCGGCGCAGACTCGAGTTTTCTGTTGGTGATCATGTTTTCTTGAGGGTCTCCCCAATGAAAGGTGTGATGAGGTTTGGGAAGAAGGGGAAGCTCAGTCCCAGGTATGTGGGCCCCTTCGAGATCCTCGAGCGTGTTGGTGCAGTAGCATACCGGTTAGCCCTTCCGCCCAGTTTTTCAGATATGCACCCCGTATTTCACGTTTCGATGCTCCGTAGATATCTTCATGATCCTTCGCATGCGATTCAGCACCCGACGATCCAGCTTGAGCGCGACCTTTCCTATGCAGAGCAGCCGGTGATGATCTTGGATCGACAAGTGAAGAGATTGAGGTCTAAAGACATCCCATCTGTTAAGGTACTTTGGTGTGGTCAAAACCGTGAGGAGGTCACTTGGGAAACCGAAAGCGAGATGATGAAGACGTATCCCCATCATTTTGAAGGTACGTGTAGTTAGATTTTGAAATTCGGGGACGAATTTCTTTAAGAGGGAGAGATTGTAACACCTTAGGATATGTTTAGTGAAAAATTATATTTAAATAATGGTTTTTAACAAAAAGTTTACCAAATTGTGTTTAAAATATTTTTCCTAATTTAATAAATATTTTTCCAAAATTTTCCTAGGCTTGCACACACTTGTGCATGTAAACTAGGGTTTTTAAAATAAGTTTTACCATGATTAGTAGCCATAGTGGATTAATCTTGAGGATTAAAGTCTTATGGGTTTTAATTGAGTTTAATTAGTTAATTAAAAGTTACTTTAATTTGAATTGTTATGGGTGTTGACTTGTGAGAGAGAGGGAGAGTGCATCATGGCTTTAAGCCATGCTTGCAATCATGAGGAGAGAGAGAGAGGAGGGTTGACAATTGGGTGATAATTGTTCCTCTCATTTCCTTGTTTCTCTCAAGTCTCACACACACTCACACACACTTACCTCTTCCAACCCCCAGCAGCAGCAGCAGCAGCAAGCACAGCAACAGCACCAACTGAAGCCAGAAGCAGCAGCAGCAGCCAGAGGCAGTAGCAGCAGCAGCAGAGAGCAGTAGCAGCAGCACAGTGAGCAGCACCAGCACCAAGTGAAGCCCTTCCCTGCACCTCCTTCTTCTTCCTCCAGCTCCCTAGGGTCAAGTGTGAGGTATATTTCCTAAACTTATTCCCTAGTTTGCTTGGTTAGTGTAGTTTTGCGTCGGTTAGTGGTTTTTAGTGTGTTTTAGTGCGATATGAGGTGTTTAGTGGGAACTTTGTGCTAATGTGGTGTGAATTAGTTTCAGTAGGTTGTTAGTGGGTTGTTGAGACCATATTAACCTAGTTTAACCCCGATTGCACTAAAATACCACCAGTTTCCCAAATTGATGCAAATCCGTCGTTTTTGAGCAAAACTGAGTTTTCTGGAACTGCTTTTGACCCGATGAGTTCAGAATGAAATTGAGAAGACTGCAGTATAGTGGATAGGTGCTGATACCCCAGATTTAACCCGACCCCCTAACTCCTTCTTGAGGCCGCCAATTAATTCGTTCTGGCCGCAAATTGCGGCCAGATGGGTAGGGTTTGGGTTAGGGTTTGTTCCTGTAGGTGTCTGCTAGTGTGTAGGGTGCTGTGATATATATATTTTTGTAATTTTAGTTCTGTATAGAAATCTGGGACAAAATACCTGTTTTGCCATTTTTCTAAACCTTCGCGACACGCGTAATACGTGAGTGGGTTTGGGGTTTCTGCGTATCGCGACGCGTCGGAGTAGTTTCAGGCGCGTGATCACACGTTTTAGCATATCGCGCACACGCGAGATTGGTTTGCGACACGGGTTTCTAGTTGGACCGTAATGTCGCGTTTCTGTGAAATTGAGCTTATGTGTGATATATGTTATGTGATTCTAGGTTCGCAGGCCAGTGAGACGGACGCTGCGAAGAAGGGCAAGCAAGTCGTCGGCTACACTTAGCGCGAGACTCGGTGAGTAGATTTCACATCTACGGGGATATCCCCCGCATGGCGTTATGCGTTAGGGCTGATAGGACTTTATTATTATATGTTGCATGTACCCCATAGACTGTCATCGCATATTGCATTCCCTGCTACATATATATATATATGCTTAGAACTGATAGAACACTGCACTATTACTAACGGTTTATGTTGCACGGGCACTAATTTACATGCTACACACACACCGTTAGTAATTGCCATGCCACACTCACTGTAGAGCTGCCATGATTACATTGCTGTAGTTCATCTTACATATGATTGGTTATGATTTTCTAGGAATTGGGAGCCGCATGACATCTTTAAGGACGGAAACTATTTTAAAAAGCGGTTTTCCCCTTATACACATACCATGGATTGATTTACATTGTACCTCGCATTGGATTTACTTATTGGTGTTGGATTTCATGCGATTTCTGGTTTTGAGGACCGTGGAAATATTTAAGAAAAGATGCTCTATTTTGGAAATACCCGGTACCTCGTGATATGATATTTTGGTGCGTCCACCACGCGTTTTCTCGGTGCTGAGACGTGTGCTTGAAACCCGATTCGAGGAGTGGATGATCCGTCTGCGGGTTCATGGTGGGCCCGGTATGGTTCCCCTCGGCGAGATGATCGATGGGTTTTGCCGATTGAGCCTGGAGGCGGGCGAGTACCTACCGGTGATTGGTTGGACCTGGCAGTTGTCCGGAGGATACTGACCAGAGTCGAGAGATGGATGCGGGATGATCCGTACTGCCGAGGCCGAGGGCCAACACCGCAGACGGACCCCGTGGGCCGATCCGGACTGACGGAGCCCGATATACGAGGATTTGCGTGTCGATGCTGGACACGTGTATTTTATGATATTTTGGGTGCCGATGTTGGGCACTCGTGATTTCTCAGAGATATACAGGATTTGAGGGCCGATGGGTGTGCCGGCGCCTGAGTGTATTTGGGATTTGGGTGCAGTCTGAAGCACCGATTATTGCTTTCCATGTTGACATATCCATGTAGATGTTATTTATCCCATGCTCAGTATTGATTACTATATACCTCATCCTGTAGCATTTACCTGATAGAGCACTTGCATTACTATTGCATCCACTGTTTATCATGCATTGATATTATCTGCAGGCATTAGTAGAGCCGCGCTATATGTGCATGCTCACGATCACCTTTATATGTTATCTCTATTCACGAGTTGGCAACTCACCCCCGTTGTGCCACAGTATTTGCAGGTTGCCCTTGGGAGTAGTCACGGCTGGCTGTTTACCGCATCTTTTGGCACAGATACCGTTGCTGAGGCGAGTTAGCCTTTTTGCTGTTAGGTGGATTTTTGTACGGTATCTGTTATCCTTCAGTTGTATATTGATGTATCTAGTATTCTCCATCTACCTTTCTGTATTGACTTAGAGACAGCTGTGAGGACGATGTGTATGATTTTATACTCTGGTGTCGAGCTCGCATGTGAGCCGACTTTATTATACGCAGTTTTACCTTTTGTGATATTTGTCCTCGCTTTATCATGTATTCTTCGCTACGGCGTTTTATATCAAATTGTGATGCTTTATTCATTTCACTTGTTATTTCTGCTACACCTTGCTTTTACCCGACTTGCGGGACAAATGTTTAAAAAAGGAAATGTTGCCAAAATTATAAAAATTATAACTCTTGAACTAAAAAGGATTTCTACTAAATAAATGGAAGTTTCTCAGATATGTATGATTGTTTTTACAAAAATGTTATAATCACTCTTTAATTATTGGTTTTGATTTCTGGGTTCGGCTTACTTAGCCGCGTTACGCCTGTAGACGTTGCATGGTTAAGTGCCGGTCACGAGTCGAAATTCCCGGGTCGTGACATATTTGTTTTAAACAAAATGATTGTTTTACCTATTCCGCCTCTCCGCAACTCGTGGGGTGTCTAACGTCGACTTACAGTGGTATTAGAGCCTCGCTAAACCATAACTAATTTGTTAGCAAAGTCGTTAGAAATTCGATCGCAAAACGAACCGGAAAAAACTTCTTTTTCACCAAGTTTCTGTCGTTTTTAAAACGGGGTCTAAAAATTTTTCAGGGACCCTTAAAAATACAAGCAGGAAAAAATAAGGTTACAGGAGAAATTTGGGATCCTAACTCGGCCAAAACGCCTCGGATCCGCGGCCGATCCAAGCGATCCGCCGCGGATCCACGGCCGAGTTGGGGCCGAGTCAACCCAAAATTCCCAGTAACTTTTCTGTGTTGATTTTGTTCTCTCTGGAATGTTTTGTTTCTGCTCAAGTTTCAGGTGCACAGTGAAGTATTTGGTGTAGAATCATTTGTGTTTGCTTGATCGAAATTCTAAGATGTTTGGCTAATTTGATTATATCTGTGATTTGTTTAATGTGTTCGTAAACCTCCCCTAACTGCTAGTATGTCGGTTGGTAGGGGGTTGCATATTTCTGTAATGGTCTTTACTGTTTGTGTTTGTGGACTTGTTGGATTGTCGTGAATGGATAGCCGGGGATGTGAGACGAGTGTTTCTTTCATTCAAATGTAATTTGTAAATTGTTGTAATATTCTTTTGCAGGGCACATCCGGGCTGAGGTTGTTGCTACCGTTGTATTATTTCATTTACTGATTTTTGCTCCTAGAATAGACCCAAGGTGGGGTGCACAAACTACCGGGTACTTTGAAGTGTTTAGTGGCCTACTCACGTTGTTGAGGGAGACCGCTTCACTTCGGATATTTGGCGGGTAGTTTGCCGTACCCGTAGGGGTCTAGAGTGGGGTTTTAGCTATTCATCGCGACTGTGTAATCCGTCTTTCTTTGCAGGCTCAAAAGGAATGCGGATTCGTAGAAAATCCAATATGTTCATCTGTGATCTGGAATGCTTATTATTACGTCAGACGAATGTACAATATCGATATATGATAGCTATTAGGCGTCAGTTATGTTTTACACCAGCGCTAGCCCAGCCCCCGCTCTATCGTTAGTTAAGTAACCTAACGGGTGAATGACGGGACCCAGTGGCGAATGCGGATGGCATAAGAGGACGTTGTATTTTCGTTGTTTTCTGCAATGATAAGTTAATTGATGGGACGCATTATATTAATGCAAACAAAATAAACCAAAGTTGAATCGTTGGAACAGTTTAAAAGAAACCACTCGGTTATTTTAAAACAGAAGATATTTTTTAAATTGTGGAGCTTTAACCACTCCTTTTAAAAGCTATCAGGTTCCTTCGATCAGATCAAGTGCACTACGTACACGGTTTCTCCAAAACCATTCGTAGCCCTCCGTCATTTCATTTGGGTATTCAGTAGTATTCAAGCTATGTATTTTGACCAACGCCAAAGCATAGTTTTTGGTATCTGCTGGGTATTCATTTGTTGCATAGATAGATGAGTTAGTTTGGGGCAGTCGTATTATCATTTGGCCAACGTCAGGTATATGTACGGATGGGTTCAACTTAACAAGATAATGATGGGTAGAACTTGACATGTGACTTATGACATTTTGACCAACGCCAAGGTCATAAGAGCATGGGGCAGAAATCTATATCGGGAATTTCTGAAGAAACTGGAATTTGCAAAAAGATGCATACCATTTGGAGTGTGATAATTTTGGTAGGATTCTTCAGCTTTATCACACGATAATATTTGGATCCCGGTCCTACTGTGAGTATCCGCTACTCATCAGGAGATTCGTCACTTAACGATCAATGCTATAAACTAAGTAGGTGTCGAGAAAGGTGTCAGCGGGGTTACGCCCCCATAGAAAAGAGGTTATTTAATTAAGGAACTTCGCGAAAGCGTTGGAAAACCTCCCTCGTAGTATCGACACCGGCCTGGCTGAACGGTTAAGTAAGTATTGGACAATGAGAATAGTCCTGACTAGTTCATCCTTTTTGGTTTGAGGAGGGATTCGAGAAACAGTGGGAGCCATCCAGTTTAGATAAACTAAAAACCACTCTAAACTTGCAAGAGCATCATGCTAAAGTGTTCCCTCTCTCTCTCTAATTGCAGCGACCCAAAACATGACAGGCCTTAAGTTACTATTAGAAAAAAATATACTGACAGGGCCAAACTATAAAGATTGGCTGCGGAATGTCAAAATGGCTTTGACATATGACAAATTGGGGTATGTCCTTACTACTAAGGCACCTGCTGTCCCTGGTCCAAAATCTAGTATTGCGGATAAGGAAATCCACAAGACCTGGGAGTTAGATTGCGCGAAGGCCAAATGCATCGTACCTGTCTCTATGAATAATGAACATCAGAGGAGGCACGAGGATATGGATCTTGAATCCATATTTCTCCATACAAAGGATCTGTATGGAGAGAAATCTCGTATAGCAAGATACGAGACCTCGAAGAACTTATTTCAGTCGAGGCTAGCCGTCGGATCATCTGTAGCAGAACATGTCCTTAAGATGATTGGCTATATAGAAGAGCTCGCGGACCTCGGGATGACTTTGGAGAACGAGCTCTATACAGACATGATTCTTCAGTCCCTTCCTTCCACCTACGCCCATTTATTCTGAATTTCAACATTCAAAGAAAAGAAGTTGAACTTCCAGAACTCCTTAACATGTTGATGAGTGCAGAGGGCACCTTGCAGAAGGCAAGGGAAACACCAGCTATATTTTTTCGCGGTGCTTCCTCTTCCGGGTCCAAGGCTAGGGCCAAAGGAAGGAAGAAGAAGGCCGCCACCAAACCGAGAGGTGGTGTTGGTATGGTAGGAGTCAAGGGAAAAGCAAAGGTTGCGGTGGCAGTAGTGGCAAAGGACGAGTGCTTCCACTGTCGTAGGAAAGGGCACTGGAAAAAAGATTGCAAAGCTTGGAATGCCAAGAACCAGGAACCGAAGCAAGCTGTGGCTTCGACTTCAGGTGTGTTTGTAATTGAAAATTGTTTGTCAATCAACTCTACTTCCTGGGTATTGGATACCGGATCAAGATCTCATATATGCAATTCATCGCAGGCGCTGAGAAACCGTAGAGAGCTGATGGTTGGTGATATGACCCTCCAGGTTGCTAACGGAGCTAGCGTGGGTGCTGTGTCCGTAGGGGATTATCACCTAGGATTGACGAGTGGACATATTTTGGTTTTACACAACTGTTTTTGTGTACCTAGTTTAACGTGTAATATCATATCAGTTTCTTTGTTATCTAAAGAAGGTTATGATTTCACGTTTGTAAGCGATGTTGTTAACATCCACCTTAATTATGGTTTGATTGGGTCCGGTACACTAGATAACGGTATATATGTGTTAAACCAATTATAGATTTTCAATGTACAGAACACACTAAAAAGAAAGTTTCCAAATATAAATAAGGCTTTCTTATGGCATTGTAGACTGGGTCACATCAATGAGACATGGTTAACTAAGTTACATAGAGAAGGATATTTGGATTCGTTCGAATATCAATCTTATGCCACTTGTCAATCATGTCTCAAAGGAAATATAACAAAGACTCCATTCACTGGACATGGAGTAAGAGCGAGCGAGCTCTTAGGACTCATACACAGCGATGTATGTGGTCAAATGTCTACACATGCAAGAGGTAGTTTTTCATATTTAATTACTTTTATGGATGACTACTCTAGGTACGGATTCATTTTCTTGATGAAACATAAATCCGAGGCCTTTGAGAAATTCCAAGAATATAAGAATGAAGTAGAAAACCAAACTGGAAAAAGTATCAAGACACTGAGATCTGATCGAGGTGGTGAATACTTAAGTGCTGAGTTCCTAGGTTACCTAAAAGAGAAAGGAATTCTATTTCAGCTTACTCCTCCATACACTCCACAGCATAACGGTGTATCGGAGAGACGGAATCGAACCCTATTGGATATGGTACGTTCCATGATGAGTAATGCTGAGTTACCGCGATCTTTCTGGGGTTATGCGCTAGAATCAGCTGCATATATTTTGAACAGTGCTCCTACCAAGACTGTGCCTACCACGCCATATCAGATGTGGAGTGGGAAGAAACCCTATCTTCAGTATCTGAAGATATGGGGATGTCCAAAATTTGTTAAAACGCACCATGCGGACAAACTCGAGGCACGATCAGTACAGTGTAAGTTTGTGGGATATCCAAAGAACTCCAAGGGGTATTTCTTCTATTACGTAGAGGAATAAAAGGTTTTTGTTTCTCGTCATGCCCATTTTCTAGAACAGCAGTTTTTAGAAAAGGAAACAAGTGGGAGCGCAACTGAACTGGAAGAAATTCCAGAACCACAAAGTACTACTGAAAGTTTGGTAGAAACAGTAGTTCAAGAAGAACAGGACATTCCCGCACCCCTCCGCAGGAGTAGTAGGCCGTCTCATCCGCATGAGAGATACTATGGTTTTCTCATAGATGGGGATAGAGAGGATTGCATCATTGATGATGATGAACCTACTAGCTTCCAGCAGGCCGTCCAGAGCGGCGACTCGATACGATGGCTGGATGCAATGCGGACCGAGATGGAGTCCATGTACACCAACAAAGTATGGACTTTGGACTTTGCTCCAGGTGGGATAAAACCCATAGGATGCAAATGGATCTTCAAGAAAAAGATTGGTGTAGATGGACAGGTGGAAATCTATAAGGCTAGACTTGTTGCAAAGGGTTTTCGTCAAAGACCTGGTTTGGACTATGACGAAACTTTTTCTCCAGTGGCTATGCTCAAATCCATTCGGGTCCTTCTTCCATTGCTGCCTTCCACGATTATGAGATCCGGCAGATGGACGTAAAGACGGCTTTTCTAAATGGTAATTTAGAAGAGTGCGTCTATATGGATCAGCCAGAAGGTTTCAATCAGAGTGGGAGCAGCAGGAAAGTGTGCAAGTTGCTTAAGTCCATTTATGAACTGAAGCAGGCATCGCGGAGCTAGAACATCTGTTTTGATGAAACGGTCAAAGAATATGACTTTATCAAAAATCTAGATGAACCATGTATATATAGTAAAATTGTAGCACGAACTGTCGTATTCCTCGTCTTGTACGTGGATGACATTCTCTTAATAGGAAATGACATTCCTATGCTACATTCTGTCAAAGGATTCTTGTCACACAGGTTCTCCATGAAAGACCTGGGTGATACCTCATACATTCTGGGGATCTGAATCTATCGTGATAGATCCATGAGGATGTTGGGACTTTCCCAGTCCAGATTTGCCGGCTTGTCACGGAATCACCCTATCCAAAGAGATGTCTCCCAAGACTGATTTGGAAAGGGACCGCATGTCAGTTATACCCTACGCTTCTGCGGTAGGCTCTATAATGTATGCGATGTTGTGCACTAGACCAGATGTAGCTTACGCACTGAGCGTGGTAAGCAGGTATCAGTCAGACCCAGGAGAGAAGCACTGGATAGCAGTAAAGAACAATATCAAGTACCTGAGAAGGACTAAGGATATGTTCTTGGTTTACGGCAGAAAAGACCTCCAGATCGAGGCTTTTGCCGACTCCAGCTTCCAGAGTGATAAGGATGACTCCAAGTCCATGTCAGGTTATGTCTTTACCCTCAATGGTGGGGCAGTGTGCTGGAAGAGTTCCAAACAGGAAACCTGTAACGTTTTAAAAATAATTAAATAAATAATTAAATGAATAAAATTGTTTAAGTGAATTTTATGAATTTCGGTAAAGTAAAATGTATTTTTCGTAAAATTAAACCGTGATTGTTTTTCATTATAATTTCAAAAATACCTATTTTAATTATGTAATTACTAGTAAATGGTGTTTATTTAGCCACTTATAAATTTTTAGTTTAATTAAATATTTTTCCAAATTTAATTATTTTAAATATTAACATAAGCTTTATTTTTACACTAAATTAGTGTAAATTACAAATTTGAATGATTTTAATTTGAAAAAATGAACCATGGCATATTAGAATTTAGTGTGTATCATGCAAAAATTATTTTCAAATTTTTCCATTTTTCTAGAGCTTTCTTGAGTTGCTATAGTAAAGAAATAAAATAAAATAAAGAAATGCATGAAAAGACATAATGAAGTGATATTTTGGTGGAGACTTCTACACAACTTTTGTCACTCTCTTCCTTATCTCCCTCACCTCCAAAAATGGCCGGCCTTACCCCCCATGGTAGCCCCAATTTTCCACATTTTATTTTGCTCCAAAATTCATCAAAAATCCTTTAAAAAATTCAATAAAAATCCACAAAATCCTATTTATTTCATACCTTTTATTCCTTGCCCATTTTTATATGGAATTTGGAGATGGACAGCATGCATTTTGGAGGCTCATTTTCTTGTTTGGATTTTATATTTTAGAGGTATAAATTTGCTTCTTTTGTTTATTTATTATTAGATGTTTCTTTTAAGCATGTTTAGATTTAATGAATTAATTCTATGTTCAATTTTTAAAATTCAAGTTAGGGTTTGTAAATTCAAGTTATGATTTTTAATGAGTTTTATAACCATTGGTTTCATTTAAATGTCAAGTTTTGATGAAAAACGGTAAATTGGCATTTTCGGGTTTTACGAAATTGGACGGTTTGATAGATTTTAGGGTTTCGATGGATTTAATCATGTTTTATAATATAAGTAATGTGTTTTAAAACTACGAGTTATTTGTTGATATTTATCTCGATCCATCGGAGTTTGTACGCCGATATCGAGCGATATTTGGTTCTTTTGCGTGGACGGGACATAGGTTTTAACCTATGCCGGTTCATTGCGTCGTTTTGACTTTTGTATGTGATTCAGTTTACGATGCTATTTATATGTTTGCGTTTAGGTACCCCTCACGTGGACTGCGGGCGATGAAGAGGAGGATGGCGACACCGTCTTCGGCAGACATGGACCAGGTGAGTAGATGCATATCTACGGGGGGAAGTCGGGTGGATGGCGTTTAGCACCCCCGCAACGTAGAATAGGAATAGTAATTTTTGACATTAGGAAACCAGTTGTGACCCTAGATTCTTAATGAGTAGGGCCCTAGTAATGACCCTAGGCTGGACTAGACTGATTTAGGAAGACATATCAGAAGATGAATACCTTGGAAGAGGTTCGTAGGTTTCAGGTAGAAACACACACACGCACACACTGAAAAACGACATGGTGTATACGTGCATGTGTATATATATATAGGATGAGGTATAGGTATATATATATATATACAACACGTATATGGGATACATTGATGTGATATGATATCCGAGGTATGATGAAACAGTGTAACTGGGCTTGATGCCGTGATTCTTGGCTATACAGTCGTATTAAGTATTAGCGGGTCATTACAGAATGAGATAATGAACATGTATACTTAAATTATAATGGGTGGTGATGATATTGAGGTACATGGGACTCTAAAATAGTACCCGGACTGTAACTTGTGATTGATCACGATATGGTATATGTATGACTTGATTACGACATCATATAGGTGTGACCTGATGTCGATATCATAGAGGTGTGACTTGAGGACGATTTGATACATATGACATGATATTTCTGAGGATAAACTAATGATGCTTATTATGATGGCAATGATATATGATTGATGTATGCGATCACAGTTTAGCACCTTGATCATTAGACGTGTTGATGATGACATTATACTAATGATGAGACACCTAGGAGATACTTGACCCGTACCCTGATATTGGGATGCCGTACGATGGATTTTGCCGTACGAGGCATAAATATGATGATTGATCCGCACTCTTGATTCGAGGAAGCCGTACTACGTACGTGACGCTATTGAGGCCGGATCGCCGACTATTAGAGATATTGATTCAGACCTTAGGTAGACTCTTGTTTATTATTGACTAGTTTCTTAGGTTTTGTTCCTTAGGAGGTTAGATGGACACTAGATTATGTTCGAGTCATATAGTGGTAGTGGTAATGGTATATCAAATGAGTGGATAACATACATCCATCTTACTTTCACACTGGAATCATAATGATGCATGTTCTTACATATGCTGCTATAATCAGTATAAACCTTATCTGTTAGGACACCGGCACCATTACCGATGATGCGCATATTCCACGCACACTCATTTGCCGGCTCACACACATCATCATCGGTAATTGCTATGTCACGTACACTTTATATCATATTATCTTTATTGATAGAATCAGTTAACAACTAGACCGATATAATATTGTGATTACTTTCTGATGTTAGTATAGATATGATATTTATCACTTAGACAATCATGCATTCATATTTTCATGTTATCATGCAGTATCATGGGCATATGCGGACACTTATCATATACTTACTCATGATTTTAAGATTTGGATTTCTATGAGATTTCTGGATTTTGGGAAAAACCGCAAGAATATATAAAACTTCTCTCTCTCTCCTCTTCTCTTTTTAAAATAAGAGGTGGTTTTCTCGTGATGTATGTGTCGTCCACCATGAGATTTCATGTTTTCTGTTGGTTTTCGAGACCCGATTCGAGGAGTGGATGAACCGTCTCGGGTACATGGTAGGCCCGGTATGGTACCCCGGGGCAAGAAGATCGAGTTGTAGACGATGAGCCTGGCAGGGGAAGGCTACCTACCGGTGATGTCTGGCGCGGCGGATATCCGGAGGATACCGACCGTTGTCGTGAGATTTGATGTTATGGGCCGATCCGGACTGACGGAGCCCGAGGTATTGAGACTATGAGACTTGAGGTTTACATGTTTGTGTCGATGCT
The DNA here is from genome assembly GCA_030015575.1 of Agapanthus africanus. Lineage (NCBI taxonomy): Eukaryota > Viridiplantae > Streptophyta > Magnoliopsida > Asparagales > Amaryllidaceae > Agapanthus > Agapanthus africanus. Next base: position 248,921,841 of record CM057345.1, on the reverse strand, counting down.
TGACACGGATTTCCATGGACTTCATTGTTGAGATTTCAGATTCTTATACACATTTTACTATGATAACAGCTAAAGATTTCTTATACAGATATTTCGGGATTTCAGGATTGTTTATATTCATGATGCATGCATATCCATTCATATGACATAGTATTATATGAGGCACTGACACGAGCACGGAGTATCTGCATTTACACGTAGTTTTACCCTGCTATTACTAGATGATTGGGATATAATAGTGTATTATTATGACCTAGGATAGCGTCGTGCATTCGATTTCTTTTCGTAGATGTCTTCTACTCACGAGTTGGCAACTCACCCCCGTTGTGCCAAATTTTATTACAGGTTCGATGTACAGGTTTCCCTGGCAGCTTGCTGGCACATCTTTTCTTTCAGGGTGATTTGCACGGTAGGTTGGTTCACTTGTATCTGAACCACCATTGTATTTTTATTTATTCATTTGTATGTAGTAAGCTCCATCAACCATACTTGTCTTACTTGATAAGTTTATTGGACCAGTCTTTTATTTCGACCTTAGAGTCGCGCATGTATTATTCTGATCTGGTGGTTTTGTTTTCTTTGAGTTTTGAGCCCCGCCTTTTGGCGTTGTATACTATTGTGTATTGTTGTGGTTGTTTCCGCCTGTTGGCGTTGAGCTAGCTCCCGTTTGGGGATGCTTTTTATTGTTTATGTATATTATACTTATTGTACCCGTTTGGGGCCAGTTTTTACAGAGGAGACTCTGCCGAAATTTTTGAGAAATTTGCTGATACTTTTAAACTTGTTTTTCTTCATGTTTTCTTTTCTTCTTCTTCTTTTATATGGTTTATATTTCTGGGTTTCGGCTTACTTAGGTTACGTTGCGCCTCTAGACGTTTCGTAATCTAAGTGCCGGTCACGTTTCGTACTTTCGGGTCGTGACAAAGTTGGTATCAGAGCGCTAGGTTTAACCTTGTATAAGTCTAGGTGACCCTGGGTTGATGGAGTGGGCGATTTAGGTAGAGTAACGTACCGTGGGTATGGTCCGCGGCATACTTACGATACGCTACTTTGCTTAAGGAGCCTTAGGATGTACAATTGTTTGCACCGTATTCCATTCGTTCTTTTGATCTATCTTCGTCAATGTTGGAGGGTGGTTTCTGTTACCACGGACACACTGGCAGAGGGAGCTGCGGCTCGAATGCGATAACCATTAGAGTATTGGTTATTCTTGAGGATTGAAACATTGCTTAGTGTGCGGACGAAGGGTATTCACATGCCGTCCGGATGAAGTTAAAGGGTTCGAACGATTATCAGAAAACCATTTTCCCAAGTTTAAAGTATTCGGAAGAACATGCATGTATTTCGATGGACCCTCTAGAAGAATGAAACCCTAACTCGACATAATGACCACGAGAACGCCCTTGAACCTTAGGGTTTACGGCAGTTCTGCGGTGCCATTAGTGAGGCTTGGGTTTGCCCTTCTACGGCTGGATCATCGATGCTGGGGTATGTACCGGATATTTTTAAACTGTACTTGAGTGTTGAGCTCTCGGGGAATTATGGGATTTTGATGGATCGATCGAAAAGTTTAATGTAGTCTGGATATCAAGTGAAGGGATCGACTATGTGGGAGACTCTAGATATGAGTATTGCCGTGGGTAGCACAGTCAGCACAGCTACGAAGAGACGAGTTCGAAGTAATCGACATCAGAGGAAAGAGGCGGACATTGACGATAGTGTTTACGATTGTGATTTAGTGATTTGAATTTCATATTTTCGTTGATTGGATTTTGGTATTTTGAAGACTTTGTTCTACGATTGGTATTTCATGTGTGTACCTTCATTTAATTCTATTTGTGTTTCATATATCAGTTGTATTGATGTTGTTTAGTACACACCCAGTACACTTGATTTGGTTTTATATATTTTGAGATTTTCGATTTGATTTCGTGCATAGGGGTTACACATGGTTTTGACATATGTTTCGACCTAGTTTTCATGCATTTTTGTGCTGTGATTTTGATTTTTGTATTCGATGTATGTTTTCATGCACCATGTGCACCTGATTAGGATTCTTGCGCATACTTGGCGCACTTGATGCGATTTTGTGCACACCAGATGCACTAAATCGGGGTTTTGTGCAGATTAGATGCACCTGATAGTGAGTCGTGCACGCCCGTTGCACTTGACAGATATTTTGGTGCGCACCTGTTGCACTTATTTTGTTTTTGTGTGTATTCATGGTATCTGTATTTGGTTTCGATTTCAGTGCGCACCGGACGCATATGATAGTTTATTGATGTGATTGGAATTGATTTCAGTTTGAGCAGTATGTTTCATAATCATTATTATTTGATTTAGTAACCAGGCGGGACGTGTATGTTAAATAAAAGATATATATATATATATAGCTATTTTTTTTAAAAAAATAAACGTCCGCTACTTATGCCGTGACACGTGCATTGCACGGCGATTTTCAAGAGGGGTTTTTGTATGCTTCTTTATTATGATGTTTAGGCGATTTTACTATGATGCGCACTATATATAAGTTATAGATTGATGTATATTATGATGGTTTTCATATTGGGTTTTGATATTTTATCTTCACCATAACTCCGATGATTGCGTTATGCTTGATGGAGTTGATTTTTGTTATGTATTGATGATTTCGGAGCCCCGACGATTTGAGTGTTTTGCTAAATATTTTAGTATTTGGAGGGGGAGTTTTAATTTAAATTCGGGGACCGAATTTCTTAAAGGGGGTAAGATTGTAACGTTTTAAAAATAATTAAATAAATAATTAAATGAATAAAATTGTTTAAGTGAATTTTATAAATTTCGGTAAAGTAAAATGTATTTTTCGTAAAATTAAACCGTGATTGTTTTTCATTATAATTTCAAAAATACCTATTTTAATTATGTAATTACTAGTAAATGTTGTTTATTTAGCCACTTATAAATTTTTAGTTTAATTAAATATTTTTCCTAAATTAATTATTTTAAATATTAACATAAGCTTTATTTTTACAATAAATTAGTGTAAATTACAAATTTGAATGATTTTAATTTGTAAAAATGAACCATGGAATATTAGAATTTAGTGTGTATCATGCAAAAATTATTTTCAAATTTTTCCATTTTTCTAGAGCTTTCTTGAGTTGCTATAGTAAAGAAATAAAATAAAATAAAGAAATGCATGAAAAGACATAATGAAGTGATATTTTGGTGGAGACTTCTACACAACTTTTGTCACTCTCTTCCTTATCTCCCTCACCTCCAAAAATGGCCGGCCTTACCCCCCATGGTAGCCCCAATTTTCCTCATTTTATTTTGCTCCAAAATTCATGAAAAATCCTTTAAAAAATTCAATAAAAATCCATAAAATCCTATTTATTTCATACCTTTTATTCCTTGCTCATTTTTATATGGAATTTGGAGATGGAAAGCATGCATTTTGGAGGTTCATTTTCTTGTTTGGATTTTATATTTTAGAGGTATAAATTTCCTTCTTTTGTTTATTTATTATTAGATGTTTCTTTTAAGCATGTTTAGATTTAATGAAATAATTCTATGTTCAATTTTTAAAATTCAAGTTAGGGTTTGTAAATTCAAGTTATGATTTTTAATGAGTTTTATAACCATTGGTTTCATTTAAATGTCAAGTTTTGATGAAAAACGGTAAATTGGCATTTTCGGGTTTTACGAAATTGGACGGTTTGATGGATTTTAGGGTTTCGATGGATTTAATCATGTTTTATAATATAAGTAATGTGTTTTAAAACTACGAGTTATTTTTTGATGTTTATCTCGATCCATCGGAGTTTGTACGCCGATATCGAGCGATATTTGGTTCTTTTGCGTGGACGGGACATAGGTTTTAACCTATGCCGGTTCATTGCGTCGTTTTGACTTTTGTATGTGATTCAGTTTACGATGCTATTTATATGTTTGCGTTTAGGTACCCCTCACGTGGACTGCGGGCGATGAAGAGAAGGATGGAGACACCGTCTTCGGCAGACATGGACCAGGTGAGTAGATGCATATCTACGGGGGGAAGTCGGGTGGATAGCGTTTAGCACCCCCGCAACGTAGAATAGGAATAGTAATTTTTGACATTAGGAAACAAGTTGTGACCCTAGATTCTTAATGAGTAGGGCCCTAGTAATGACCCTAGGCTGGACTAGACTGATTTAGGAAGACATATCAGAAGATGAATACCTTGGAAGAGGTTCGTAGGTTTCAGGTAGAAACACACACACGCACACACTGAAAAACGACATGGTGTATACGTGCATGTGTATATATATATAGGACGAGGTATAGGTATATATATATATACAACACGTATATGGGATACATTGATGTGATATGATATCCGAGGTAAGATGAAACAGTGTAACTGGGCTTGATGCCGTGATTCTTGGCTATACAGTCGTATTAAGTGTTAGCGGGTCATTACAGAATGAGATAATGAACATGTATACTTAAATTATAATGGGTGGTGATGATATTGAGGTACATGGGACTCTAAAATAGTACCCAGATTGTAACTTGTGATTGATCACGATATGGGATATGTATGACTTGATTACGACATCATATAGGTGTGACCTGATGTCGATATCATAGAGGTGTGACTTGAGGACGATTTGATACATATGACATGATATTTCTGAGTATAAACTAATGATGCTTATTATGATGGCAATGATATATGATTGATGTATGCGATCACAGTTTAGCACCTTGATCATTAGACGTGTTGATGATGACATTATACTAATGATGAGACACCTAGGAGATACTTGACCCGTACCCTGATATTGGGATGCCGTATGATGGATTTTACCGTACGAGGCATAAATATGATGATTGATCCGCACTCTTGATTCGAGGAAGCCGTACTACGTACGTGACGCTATTGAGGCCGGATCGCCGACTATTAGAGATATTGATTCAGACCTTAAGTAGACTCTTGTTTATTATTGACCAGTTTCTTAGGTTTTGTTCCTTAGGAGGTTAGATGGGCACTAGATTAGGTTCGAGTCATATAGTGGTAGTAGTAATGGTATATCAAATGAGTGGATAACATACATCCGTCTTACTTTCACACTGGAATCATAATGATGCATGTTCTTACATATACTGCTATAATAAGTATAAACCTTATCTGTTAGGACACCAGCACCATTACCGATGATGCGCATATTCCACACACACTCATTTGCCGGCTCACACACATCATCATCGGTAATTGCTATGTCACGTACACTTTAGATCATATTATCTTTTATTGATAGAATCAGTTAACAACTAGACCGATATAATATTGTGATTACTTTCTGATGTTAGTATAGACATGATATTTATCACTTAGACATTCATGCATTCATATTTTCATGTTATCATGCGGTATCATGGGCATATGCTGACACTTATCATATACTTACTCATGATTTTAAGATTTGGATTTCTATGAGATTTCTGGATTTTGGGGAAAACCGCAAGAATATAGAAAACTTCTCTCTCTCTCCTCTTCTCTTTTTAAAATAAGAGGCGGTTTTCTCGTGATGTATGTGTATTCCACCATGAGATTTCATGTTTTCTGTTGGATTTCGAGACCCGATTCGAGGAGTGGATGAACCGTCTCGGGTATATGGTGGGCCCGGTATGGTACCCCGGGGCAAGAAGATCGAGTTGTAGACGATGAGCCTGGCAGGGGAAGGCTACCTACCGGTGATGTCTGGCGCGGCGGATATCCGGAGGATACCGACCGTTGTCGTGAGATTTGATGTTATGGGCCGATACGGACTGACGGAGCCCGAGGTATTGAGACTATGAGACATGAGGTTTATATGTTTGTGTCGATGCTTGATACGGATTTCCATGGACTTCATTGTTGAGATTTCAGATTCTTATACACATTTTACTATGATAACAGCTAAAGATTTCTTATACAGATATTTCTGGATTTCAGGATTGATTATTTTATATTCATGATGCATGCATATCCATTCATATGACAAAGTATTATATGAGGCACTGACACGAGCACGGAGTATCTGCATTTACACGTAGTTTTACCCTGCTATTACTAGATGATTGGGATATAATAGTGTATTATTATGACCTAGGATAGCGTCGTGCATTCGATTTCTTTTCGTAGATGTTTTCTACTCACGAGTTGGCAACTCACCCCCGTTGTGCCAAATTTTATTACAGGTTCGATGTACAGGTTTCCCTGGCAGGTTGCTGGCACATCTTTTCTTTCAGGGTGATTTGCACGGTAGGTTGGTTCACTTGTATCTGAACCACCATTGTATTTTTATTTATTCATTTGTATCTAGTAAGCTCCATCAACCATACTTGTATTACTTGATAAGTTTATTGGACCAGTCTTTTATTTCGACCTTAGAGTCGCGCATGTATTATTCTGATCTGGTGGTTTTGTTTTCTTTGAGTTTTGAGCCCCGCCCTTTGGCGTTGTATACTATTGTGTATTGTTGTGGTTGTTTCCGCCTGTTGGCGTTGAGCTAGCTCCCGTTTGGGGATGCTTTTTATTGTTTATGTATATTATACTTGTTGTACCCGTTTGGGGCCAGTTTTTACAGAGGAGACTCTGCCGAAATTTTTGAGAAATTTGCTGATACTTTTAAACTTGTTTTTCTTCATGTTTTCTTTTCTTCTTCTTCTTTTATATGGTTTAGATTTCTGGGTTTCGGCTTACTAAGGTTACGTTGCGCCTCTAGACGTTTCGTAATCTAAGTGCCGGTCACGTTCCGTACTTTCGGGTCGTGACAAAACCGTTGCTGACTCGACGATGGAAGCGGAGTATATCACTGCTTGCGATGCCGCAAAAGAAGCAGTCTGGATAAAGAAGTTCCTAACAGAACTTCGGGTGGTTCCTACCATTGTTGATCCAATACCGCTGTAATGGGACAACAACGGAGCTATAGCTTTAGCAAAGGAACACATGTCCCATCAGAAGTCCAGACACATCTTAAGGCGGTATCACCTAATTAGGGAGATTATAGCTCGCCGGGAGATCGAGGTCCGGAGAGTTGCTACAGAGGAGAACACAGCTGATCCATTCACAAAGGCCTTACCGCAGATTCAATTCGAGAGGCTACTCGAGATGATCGGTCTTCGATACGCCAGTACATGGCCCTAGTGCATGTGGGAGTTTGTTAGTTTATATGCCCTAGTGGCCATTATTGTATCATACTAGCTTGTATATTACTTAATGGAAGCTTGGGATATTCACAGTTATATTAACAGTCTTGCTAAACATGGTAGTATGCTACTAGGTTTATATCTATCTTAATATGTGTGTACGTATTGATTGAGCCATTAGGATCTTGCTTGACTACCAGCGTTGTGATGGCAGTCACACTAGTGGGGGCTGGGTAGTCTACAAGCACATCCTTTTTCAGGTCCCTAGTCGTAGGATTATCGAGACAAGGCATCGATACTCCGGAGTAGACTAGTGTGTACGCTTCTCATCCCAGTTGGGAAGATGGTCTGTCCCACAGCCATCAGTATGTCGTACTGGAGATAGTATACAGGTGCTCGTTGGGTTACGGGTACACCGGACAGGACTCGCAGGGAACTGTTGGTTGGTATTATACCCGTCGTCAGTTAACAGTTCCCAGGTGACATGAGTAAAGCATAGTCCGCAGACTTGAAACTGCTGCTTCGCCTCAAGTGTGTTCCTACTGTTCTTAGATTGCTACCCTACCACGGCTCAAAGGAGTCATGCAAACAGGTAGCAGTTGGGTGCAGTCCCGAAGCACTTGGAGGCTGTGGCGGTAAGACAGGATTTGTCTCTCCCGTTATTGGGAGTTGATATCGTGCTGTGTCTGGAAAGCCATTACTCAAAGTCCCTGGCCTGGGCAAGCGAGATTTACTGGTAGGTTTTCCAGTAGCTTCTCAAGGTGTAATGGGCTTCACTCCGACACGACTTATACCGCTTTTAGGGGATTAACGCTTGCCGCCCCCTAAGCCCGATATGCGATAGTCCTAGACGAACAGACCGGATTGTATGGAGATTGTCACATTAGGCTCAGTAGGAGTTCGGATGGGTTTCCTCATCGGCCTTCTTATCGACATCTACCTGGGGACCGTTACGTACAGCTAGTGCCGCTTGAGGTCTGTGGTTAAACCCACTGCCAGCGTAGTAGTCGAGTCTTTAGAGTCCCACAAAGAGAGTTTCCCTGCTTTGGGCGAAACGATATAGAGGTCATATGGTTTTACGACAGGGTTCGGACGCATATGTGTTTTTACGCACGTACGATGTTCGGACAGTTTTTACTAGCAGGCTTTGGTTTAAGCCAGATTCTAGTATTGGATTATCGGATTTATACAGTCTCAGTATTTCCGTGTTTTCACGGATGGGAGGGGCATTCTCGTAATTTGTCGAGAAGCTTCTAGAAGATTGATGAGTTGGAGGCTTAGGTGGCATTTGCATTAATTGGTTTAATGACTCATGGTGTGATTCATCCATAGAGTTAATGATGCATTTATTGTTTAAATAACTCATGAGATGAATCACAAGGTGAGTTAATGAAGCATGATGATAATTGTTGTTTGTTATTAATTTAATAAATATCTTATGCTTCATATATATTCACAATGATTTATTATTCCAATATCATTCTCATTCTCATCTTCTTTCTCCTCAAGCTCTCTCTCTTCAAACCCTAACCTTAACCTCTAATGTGTTGAGATCAAGGGTTAGCAAGACTAAGTGATCCCTAATCCCATTCTATATACCCTAGGTTTCTTGGATTACCACTCTTAGTTACCTAATTACCTCAAGTTAGAGGCTAAGCTTGGAGAAGTAGCTCTCGGGTGGATCTTCTATCACAAAGAGGAGGCCGACGAGGAGGTGGTCAACGAGAACAAGAAGGACTTGGTTCATTAGGTATAATCTTCATTCATAGTAGCTAATCCCTCCTATATTGTTGTTAGTTACGGTTTGGCAATGATCCGTAAGTTATTGGATATTTGTTTTAAACAAAATTATTGTTTTACCTATTCCGCCTCCGCGCAACTCGTGGAGTGTCTAACGTCGACTTACAGATCCTTCGTTGTCTACGATGATCCACCCGGAGATTTCTAGATCAAGCTCTTTGCCTCACTAAATGAAGCAAACACTCTACACTAAAGGGCTAGGGTATTGTAGAATGGTTGTGTGGTTTGTAAACTCACTTAAAAAAACCTTTCTTTTTAAGTTCCTCACTCTAAACAAAACTCAAGAGAGCTTTATGAAGGATTAAGATCAAGAAGGCAAAATCTTTTGTAAAATAAAATGAAAACTTATTTCCAAAAGGAAAAAGAAAAGAATATATATGAGACACTCTCAAATATAACCATAGTTAAGTAAATATCTAGATATTTTGTAGATGGGTTAAAGAACAAAGGAAATCTAACCATGGTTAAAGTCACGGTCTAAGAAGAAGTGTGTAGAAAATGAGTCATTATGCTAATTTCCTTTTTCTTTAAATCATTAACAAAAATCTAGATATTTATCAACCATGTGAGTCTTGTATTGCCATCTTCTATGTATCATCCACGATGACACATATCTTTAGGGTTCCTAGGCACTCTTACAAGGGTCTATAAGGTATCAACCATGCCCGATTCAAAATTTAGACGTGCCGAACAACCCAAATCCGGGATCTTTGCTAGATTATTAGGGTTTAACATGCAAGTAAACATCTTTACAACTAAGAGAGAGGGATTACAACCTTTGTAGTCCACTCCTTCGCTTTATTAGCTCCGAGTAGATGTCCCTTCGCCGCGATCCATGATCTCCCGGACTCAAGAGAGGCTCCACAAGCCGAACGATCCATGCTTACTTGTGGTCTTCCTATTCGAAGATGATCTACCTTGAAATTTCTTTAACTCAAGCTCTTACTCACTAATGAGGTGAACACCCTAATCTAATTGTCTAGATTAGATGAGGATGATGAAGTAGGATTTATGCTCTCTTTTATTATCAAATTCTCACACTAATCCATCACAAAATGAAAACCTAGAAAGCTTTTTCAAAGCTCAAGGAAGAAGAAGAAGAATGAAAATCCTTTTGTGATGAATAATGAAAATGTTATCATGATTACAAATGCAACCATGGTTCAATATGAAAAGGCTAACCCATGTAGAGACTAAACCTAGGGTGAAGGGTTTGGGTTGGATTAGAAATATCGAGCAAAAATATCAAACATAATATCTTTGCTAGAAACAAAGTAAAACCTTCTAGAAGTATCATGAAAGAACTAACCCAAATCAAACCCTAACCATGTTTAATCTCCACTAAACATGTCGCATTAGTAATCATAACATGTTACAATATTATATATCACATATATAATATATATTTGTAACAAAAGAAAATAATACAATTAACATATATCGCATATATATCAATGTATTATCCGGTGAGAAAATGAATCAATAAAGCGAGCCAATATTAGATAATGTAATGTAATATATCACATATATAATTATACATTAAATTATCGAATCAATACTTGATCCGACAATCCGGCTATATCGTATATAACCGACTAATATATCATGTACCGATACATCGAATCAATACTTGATCCGATGACCCTGCTGATATCAAATATCGCGAGAATATAATACGGTATCTCATATCGTATTATCCTCGGTCCTACACATATCACATATGTGCTCCTACTGCATTTTGCCTGAGTCAAGAAAGCTCTGTGTAGGACTCTAAAGAATCGTCAATACCCCAGTAGCAGGTGATGATCATATCAAACACCCACAAGCTGCAAGCGGTCAGCTAAACGTAACAGCCACCAAGGTATTGAGCGATCAGAAGATCAAAAAGCAAACCTGTACATTCTCCTGTGAATCCAAACAGTAACAATCCCGTACAGTCCGGTCTCTTCGTCTGATATGTTGCATATCTAGTCTAGGGGTGGTATACGTCAGACCCCAGTAACCGATAAGTCATGTCGATGTGAGGCTCATAACAGGTCGAGAAACTGCTGGTAACACTTACCATTAAATCTTTATATCAGCCCTGGCTAGGGACTTCCAGTTATAACCAATCGAACACAGCACAACATCAACTCCCTATACCGGGAGAGACGAATCCCCTCCTATCGCTCATTGCCTCCATGTGATTCGGGACTGTACCCAAAAGCCACCGTTTTGCACGCCCTCTTTTACATGGTAAGGTGGAAATCAAAGCATAGTGGGAATCACACAAAACTCTATGACGATCTCGGGTCTACAGACTATCCTGTACCAGTGTCACCGGAGAACTGCCATCTGACGTGAGGTATAATACCATCTGGGAGTTCTCGGCGAGTCCGTCCAGTGTACCCAGTCTCCACTGAGCACCCATACACCATCTCTGATGTCAAATACCGATGGATTTGGGATCATCCATCGCCCATCATATAGGTCAAGATGCGTATACGCTAGTCTACTCTGGTGTATCGATACCCTGTCTCGATACACCCTCGACTAGGAACAGTTAGAGGATGTACTCATCGACTACTCTGGCCCCACTAGTATGATCTCATCATAGTCCTAGTAGTCGAGTACATATCTTAAGGGCTTTATCAATATGTGAGAGTAAGACAGTAAACTAATATAAGTCAACATGTTAAGATAAAGGGAAACCAAATAGCATATTATCATGACGAGCAAGAAAGTCCTCTCTATATATATCCAAGCATCCATTATAATATACATCGTATGTACAACAATGGCCTCTAGGGTATATACATAACTAACAATCTCCCACTTGCACTAAGGCCAGCCGTTGTAGTATCTCATACCTAGCATCCCGAATAATCTCTCAAACTGTATCTGGGGAATGGCCTTCGTGAGTGGATCCGCAGTGTTGTCCTTCGTATCTACTCTCCTGACATCGATCTCCCGGCGATCAACTTTCTACCTGATCAGGTGATACCGCCTCGGAATATGTCTGGACTTCTGATGGGACCTGGGTTCCTTGGCCAAAGCCACAGCCCCATTGTTATCACAATACAGAGGTATTGGATGCTCAATGGATGGAACCACACCAAGTTCACTAATGAACTTCTTTATCCAGACATCCTCTTTGGTAGCATCGTTGGCAGCGATGTATTCAGCCTCCATCGTCGAGTCTGCAACGGTATCCTGTTTGGAACTCTTCCAACATACCGCCCCTCCATTGAGGTTAAAGACAAATCCCGAGTGCGACTTAGAGTCGTCCTTATCACTTTGGAAGCTGGAATCGGTAAAGGACTCCACCTGGAGTTCTCCATTACCATACACCAAGAACATCTCCTTAGTCCTTCGTAATTACTTGAGAATGTTCTTCACAGCAGTCCAGTGACTCTCTCCAGGATCTGCTTGATACCGACTCACTATACTTAGTGAGTATGCTACATCGGGTCTGGTACATAGCATCGCATACACGATAGAGCCTACTGCCGAAGCATAGGGTATCTCTTGCATTCGAGCTCTCTCCAAATCAGTCTTGGGAGAGAGAGTGAGTCCAGAGATCGTGGGTTGGTTCCCACGCTTGGATTCTTCCATACTAAACCTCTTTAGTATGGTGTCAATGTACCTGGATTGGGACAATCCCAGTATCCGTTTAGATTTATCTCTATAGATCATAATTCCCAATATCCAGGAGGCATCACCTAGATCTTTCATTGAGAATCTTTGTGATAAGAAGAGCTTGACTGATTGCAGCAAAGGAACATCATTTCCTATCAAGAGTATGTCATCGACGTACAATACGAGGAAGACAACCATACTCTCTGCAACTTTCTTATATATACAAGGTTCATCTACGTTTTTGATGAAGTCAAACTCTTTGACTACCACATCAAAGCAGATGTTCTAACTCCGCGATGCTTTCTTAACCCATAGATGGATTTAAGCAGTTTGCACACTTTTCCGCTGCTCCCATTATCCACGAAGCCCTCTGGCTGAGTCATGTACACGCACTCTTCTAAATCACCGTTTAGAAAGGCGGTCTTAACATCCATTTACCAGATTTCGTAGTCATGGTATGCAGCAATGGCAAGTAAGATCCGGATGGACTTTAGCATAGCCACTGGAGAAAAGGTTTCGTCATAATCCACACCTGGTCGTTGACGAAAACCCTTTGCAACAAGTCTAGCTTTGAAAGTCTCAACTTTTCCATCTACACCAATTTTCTTTTTAAAGATCCACTTGCTCCCAATGGGTTTTACCCCTTCAGGAGCAACTTCCAAAGTCCATACTTTATTGGTGTACAAGGATTCCATCTCAGATTGCATTGCATCCAGCCATTTCACAGAGTCACCACTCGTGATGGCCTGCTCGAAACTAGTCGGGTCATCATCTTCCATGATGCAATCCTCGCTCCCACCATCAATGAGAAAACGGTAGCATCCCTCAGGTGGATGAGAAACCCTGCTAGATTGGCGGAGAGGCTGGAGTTCGTCGGGAACTACTGAATCCTCTGGTTTCACTAAATCTTCAATTGTAGTTTGTGTCACTGGAATTTCTTCCAGTTCTACCTCATTGCCACTATCTTGTTTCATAAGAAAACCCTTTTCTAAGAAGGTGGCATGACGAGAAACAAACACTTTTTGTTCCTCGGAGTGGTAGAAGATATTCCCTTGTGAATGCTTGGGATATCCAATAAACTTGCATAGAACTGATCTTGTCTCGGGCTTGTCCGAATTTTGTGTTTTCACATATGCCGAACAACCCTATATCTTAATATAATTAAGATGTGGTCCTTTTCCTTTCCATATCTCATATGGAGTGGTTGGCACAGATTTGGTAGGAACCCTATTCAATAGGTCTATGGCTATCTTAAGCGCATACCCCCAGAAGGAAATAAGCAATTCAGCAGTGCTCATCATAGAGCGTACCATATCTAATAGGGCGCGGTTCCTCCGCTCCGATACACCGTTGTGCTGTGGTGTATAAGGAGGAGTAAGCTAAGAGAGAATCCGATTCTCTTTTAGATAATCTAGGAACTCATTGCTCAACTATTCTCCTCCTCGATCAGATCGAAAGATCTTAATACTTTTGCCCGTTTGGTTCTCTACTTCGTGCTTATATTCTCTGAATTTCTCAAAAGCTTCAGACTTGTGTTTCATCAAGAACACATGTCCGTATCTTGAGGGATCGTTAGTAAATGTAATGAAGTAGGAAGAACCGTTCCTGGCATCTGTAGACATGGGACCGCATACATCACTATGTACCAGTCCTAAGAGTTCGGTAACTCTTTCTCCGTGTCCACTAAACGGAGTTTTGGTCATTTTTCCTTTGAGACATGAATGGCAAGTATCATAAGATGATAATTCGAACGAATTCAAATATCCATCCTTATGTAACTTAGCTAACCTTGTCGCATTGATATGACCAAGTCTATAATACCACAAGAAGGATTCGTTCATTTCTAAAATTTTCCTCTTTTGTGTGTTTTGTATATCAAGGACTGTATTTTGATTGAGAATGAATATGCCATTATGTAACGAGCCTGATCCAATCAACTTTTGATTTAGGAATATGTTCATAACATTATCCTGTACTACAAAATTATATCCTTCTTTACTTAATAAAGAAACGGATATAATGTTGCATATCATGTTCGGTATATAATAGCACTCATTCAGAATCAATGTATTACTACTTGGTAATACAACGTGAAATTCGCCAACTGCTTTGGCTGCAATACTTGCACCATTCCCTAATTGAACAGAATGATCACTTTTTCCCAGTTCTCTACCTTTATGTAGCCCATGTAACAATTTACATATGTGGGATCCCGATCCGGTATCTAATACCCAGGACGTAGGGTGAACTGAGAAACAGTTCTCAATAACTAACACACCCGAAGAAGATGCATCAGCATGCATGTTCTTTGTTTGGGCGGTATGAGAATCCAGATATTCTCATGTTTCCTGTTCAGTCTTATAACTCTTATAAGAAAGAACGGGACCAACGTTCCCCTGCTCAGTATAATAAGCGGGTTCAGTCAATACATCCATATTATTATCTTGATTATGGCCTGACTTGGTCGCTACCTGGAGAGAGAGAGAAGAAAAACATTTTAGCGTATGCTCTTGTAAGATTAGATTGGTCATTATCTTATCTAAGCAGGACGTCCCCCACTGTTTTTATCAAATCTTCCTTCAAACCCTAAAAGGTAAGATTAGCCGGGATTAATTACATCCTACAATTTCGTCAATCTTTCAGCCAGATCAGTGTCGGTACTTGAGGGAGGTTCCCCGTG
Source organism: Agapanthus africanus (assembly GCA_030015575.1). Lineage (NCBI taxonomy): Eukaryota > Viridiplantae > Streptophyta > Magnoliopsida > Asparagales > Amaryllidaceae > Agapanthus > Agapanthus africanus. Next base: position 248,906,588 of record CM057345.1, on the reverse strand, counting down.
CTTTCGCACGGACCTAATTAAAATAAACTTCGTTTTCCCAGAGGCATAACCCCGTTAACACCTTTCTAGATACCTACTTGATCGGCTAATTGTCCTGTGTAAAACTCTTCCAGGAGTAACTCTTACTCGCAGTGGGTATCGGGATCCAACTATCTCATAGGAGGTATGCAATCTCATTACAAATTTCAACACTTGAAATTCCCGATAAAGCTTTTACCCCTAGCGTGCTATGACCTTGACGCATGCCAAACAACCCATAGTCCGCTAGTCAAGTTCAACCCGTACATTTCGTGATTGAATTAATCCCACCCCGTACGACCCTTGACGCATGCCAAACAATGCCGTACGAATACCCTAATCCAATCGCATCTCATGCTACAGATAAGTAATAAACAGCTACCGTACACTACGCCTTGACGCATGCCAAACTACCGCAGCACGAATACTAAATATTACTTATCTGAAATGACGGAGGGTTACACAGGTTTTTCAGAAAACCATGAGCGTAATGAACTTGATATCATTGTAGAAACAAGTGATTTTGAAAAAAAAGGACTGTTTTTGAGGATTTTCTTAGTTTCGCTAAAGAGGTCACTCCCGGTGAAGGGATCTCGGCTCTTTCCCCATCGAATAAGGTGCAGGGTATATCATATATACCGCTGTGCAAAGCAAGAACTATATAAGCTGTCAAAAACTAAACCGCGAGTTTGTAGCATCTGCTAGTTTAGCTAAAGAGGTTACTCCCGGTGAAGGGATCTCGGCTCTTTCCTCATCCAATAAGGTGCAGGGTATATCATATATACCGCTGTGCAAAGCAAAACTGTAGCTGCCCTTTTTATAAAGTTATTGATTCTACAACATCTTTTAGGTTTCTTTTCTTTTTATTAATCTCATTAATAGATCCCATCAGCTTATGCTTCCTAAGCATCACAGTTGAAACGAAAGTAGTAATATTTATAGATCAGCATATATATATATATAGTATAAGCATTCGTCTCAAGCAGTGATATGATCTCATCACAGAACATTAGAGCAGAAGAACATATATGAAATATTGGATATACTAGGATGTCCGTACTTTAACACGAGCCTGTATAAAACACGGATTCCACGGTCGCGATGAATAGCCAAAACCCACATCCCTAGACCCCTACGAAAGCGGCAAGTAACACTGCCAATTCCAGGGTTAGGAGACCCGGTATCGACTCCTCGAGATGGCCTCCCACTGGACCCTAGAACCCGGTTACTTGTGCTCACCTCCTTGGGTCTACCAAATGCGGAAAAGTAAATAATATACACTGGTGACATCAACCTCATCCCAGAAGTGCCCCAATAAAAGAATATTACATACAAATGAATTTTACATGAATGAAAATAAAAACTCCCATCTCACATAAAACCTCCGGCTATTCAGAACACGACGATCCAATATAACATATCACAGCAACACATAATATCTCATATCATCAACGTAAGTAAGTATGCATACACCGATTGTCGTTGATGTATAGCAATGAAAACCGGCGATACAATTACATACTTCACTTACGGTCACAGAAAAATGTGTAAAACTACAACATTTGGAATCCACAATCACTTTAGACATCGTAAATCCGAATTATCACATACTTCGCATTTCATGCCTAACTATATGAATTCCATATGTTGTATCACATTCCAGATAAATAGACAATATTAAACTTTCCGATCGAATAATCAAATACCCAATATTTCCTAAATAGCTCAACACTTGAGCGGAGTTCAAAAAATCCCAGAATATGTCACAGTGCCAATGGTCCAGCCGTAGAAGGGTCAAACCAACGCCTCACATGTGGCAACGCCGTACTGCCCTAAACCCTAAGGTTTAGAGGCGGTTCAGACGGTCACATAATCGAGTTAAAGTTTGTGTTCTTCTAGAGGGTCCACCGCTTTACTTGCACGTTTTTCCGAAAGATTTAAACTCAAGAAAAATTCAACACTTTAAAGTTTTTTGTGTCGGGAAAAAGTGAGTTAATAATATCCGTTCGAACATTTTAATACTTTCTAAATTATCCAGAAAACAGAACGAAGTTAAACTTTCCGATCAAATCAACGATTACAAAATATCCCCAGAATACTCAACACTTGAGCAAGATTAAAAATACCCAGAAATATGAAGAAATAGTTACGGATATTACTGTTCAAATACGTGTCCCCAATACCCGCTTCTGGCGGCGGAACCGCCGCGACAAGCATGTTCTTGCCGTGGTTCCGCGGCTCTTTGAGATCCTTGGGGGCTCATATTTAATGGTTATCCTTAGAATTCACTGCTGAATTTTTTGAGTATTTTTAATGCATAAAAAATCACATTTTTACAAAATTTCCAGAGAGGGGGTCAAAACCGACGTATCGGGGTTCGATCGGACTTTTAACTTCGTATACACGCCGCTTAATGCTCTAGCTAGGCTCTGATACCACTGTAGGGTTGCTAGGCACTCTTAAAAGGGTCTGTAAGGCATGAACCATGCCCGATTCAAAATTTAGATGTGCCGAACAACCCAAATCCGGGATCTTTGCTAGATTATTAGGGTTTTACATGCAAGTAAACATCTTTACAACTACGAGAGAGGGATTACAACCTTTGTAGTCCGCTCCTTCACTTCATTAGCTCTGAGTAGAAGTCCCTTCGTCGCGATTCATGATCTCCCGGACTCAAGAGAGGCTCCACAAGCCGAACGATCCATGCTTGCTTGTAGTCTTCCTATTCGAAGATAATCTACCTTGAAATTTCTTTAACTCAAGCTCTTACTCAATAATGAGGTGAACACCCTAATCTAATTGGCTAGATTAGATGAGGATGATGAAGTAGGATTTATTCTCTCTTTTATTATCAAATTCTCACACTAATCCATCACCAAATGAAAACCTAGAAAGCTTTTTCAAAGCTCAAGGAAGAATAAGAAGAATGAAAATCCTTAGTGATGAATAATGAAAATGTAATCATGATTACAAATGCAACCATGGTTCAATATGAGAAGGCTAACCCATGTAGAGACTTAACCTAGGGTGAAGGGTTTGGGTTGGGTTAGAAATATCTAGCAAAAATATCAAACATAATATCTTTGCTAAAACCTTCTAGAAGCATCATGAAAGAACTAACCCAAATCAAATCCTAACCATATTTAATCTCCACTAAACATGTTGCATTAGTAATCATAACATGTTACAATATTATATATCACATATATAATATATATTTGTAACAAAAGAAAATAATACAATTAACATATATCGCATATATATCAATGTATTATCCGGTAAGAAAATGAATCAATAAAGCGAGCCAATAATAGATAATGTAATGTAATTTATCACAAATGTAATTATACATTAAATTATCGAATCAACACTTGATCCGACAATCCCGCTATATCGTATATAACCGACTAATATATCATGTACCGATACATCAAATCAATACTTGATCCGATGACCCGGCTGATATCAAATATCGCGAGAATATAATACGGTATCTCATATCGTATTATCCTTGGTCAAGCACATATCACATATGTGCTCCTACTCCGTTTTGCCTGAGTCAAGAAACCTCTGTGTTGGACTCTAAAGAATTGTCAATACGCCTATAGCAGGTGATGATCATAACAAACACCCACAATCTGCAAACGGTCAGCTAAACGTAACAGCCACCCAGGTATTAAGCGATCAGAAGATCAACAAGCAAGCCTGTACATTCTCCTGTGAATCCAAACAGTAACACTACGGTACAGTCCGGTCTCTTCGTTTGATATGTTGCATATGTAGTCCAGGGGTGGTATACGTCAGACCCCAGTAACCGATAAGTCGTGTTGATGTAAGGCTCATAACAGGTCAAGAAACTACTGGTAACACTTACCGGTAAATCTCTATATCAGCCCTGGCCAGCGACTTCCAGTTATAGCCAATCGAACACAGCACAACATCAACTCCCTATACCGGGAGAGACGAATCCCCTCCTATCGCTCATTGCCTCCATGTGATTCGGGACTGTACCCAAAAGCCACCATTTTGCACGCCCTCTTGGACGTGGTAAGGTGGAAATCATAGCACAGTGGGAATCACACAAGACTCTATGACGATCTCGGGTCTACAGACTACCCTGTACCAGTGTCACCGAAGAACTGCCATCTGACGTGAGGTATAATACCATCTGGGAGTTCTCGGCGAGTCTGTCCAGTGTACCCAGTCTCCACTGAGCACCCATACGCCATCTCTGATGTTAATCACCAATGGATATGGGATCATCCACCGCCCATCATATGGGTCAAGATGCGTATACGCTAGTCTACTCTGGTGTATCGATGCCCTGTCTCGATACACCCTCGACTAGGAACAGTTATAGGATGTACTCATCGACTACTCTGGACCCACTAGTATGATCTCATCATAGTCCCAGTAGTCGAGTGCATATCCTAAGAGCTTTATAAACATGTAAGAGTAAAACAGTAAACTAATATAAGTCAACTTGTTAAGATAAAAGGAAACCAAATAGCATACTATCATGACGAGCAGGAAAGTCCTCTCTATATATATCCAGGCATCCATTATAATATACATCATATGTACAACAATGTCCTCTAGGGTGTATACATAACTAACAACATATGTATGTATGTATGTATGTGTGCATGCACATCATCATGTGTATGTATAAACATATATGCATACATCCTAAAGAAAAGTTTTAATTAAAAATGTGCTAAAAGTTAATATTAAATCAACACTTGATTTAATAAATCAGTCACATTAAATGCGACCCGACCAATATTGAACGTCCGATTAAAATACGGTATCACATATGTAAGTGCACGGCGGCGCCCCGGCCGTCAATCCGACGCCGGAATGCGGAAGCGGTGAATAACTTTAAATTTTGCGGACTTTGCAAACCGGCACCACCGCGCACTTTAACCGGATCGAACCATTAACTAGTCTAAGCTATCTACAAGAAAGGGAATAGAGATATACCGACGATCCAAGTCCTCCGGTCTTCTCGTCATCGTCCCGATCTCCTGCGGAATGTCCCGTCTCCTCCTCGTCGCCGGAAGTGCACCACATCGCCTACTTCTTTTACGGGCTCCCACCTCAATTCCGAGGCAACTCGGGCACGAAGCCGGCTACTCGACGTGCCCAAGATATGCTGTAGGAAGTGTAGTGTAGAGGCTACTTGTCTCTTTGGGGTTTGTTGCCTTTGGATGGAGGAATGAGGATTGAACTTTGGAGGGAAAATGAAGCTACCAATTTTGCAAGGAAATGAGATGAAGAATGAAGCATCAAAAATGAACCTCTCATTTTTCCTCTCCTCACAATGTGTGGCCGGCCATAACCATATGGAAAATGGTGGAGGGAACAAATACAAAACCTTAAGGGAGGTGAGGGTAGGAGAAGTCAAGTGGTGACCACACCAAGAGACAAGAAAGCATACACCATGCTTCAACTCACATCAAACCCATGCCCACTCAAATCACAAGTCAAAGCAAGTCATGGTGCAAAGAAAAGAAAGCTATCATAATCAATATATATGCAATAAAACCCTCCACAAAGTGTTATTTGCGAACTTGCAAATAACCCCCTCCATCGGAAAAGTCCGGCCGGGAAAGAACAAAGGAAAACCGGCCGGAACGGAAAGCAAACTGGCAACTCCAGAAAACTGGTCCCGTAATAAATTACAGGAAAACCCCGATACTGTGCATACACACCCGCATCTGTATTCCGTCCGGATACAAATGCAAAGAGATAAAATCTACACTGTACTAAACTAGGACCGGCTTAAACCAAAGCCGGCTAGTAAAATCCGTTCGATCCTGATCCGTGCAATACCGCACGTATCAGATCAAACCCTGCCATATAACTATACGGCCACTAGTACAAAACTGTCTGATCCTGATCCGTGCAATACCGCACGTATCTGATCAGACCTTGCCATATCTCCATACGGCCTCTACAGCGTTTCGCCCGAAACTTGAGTAACTGAAAGTGTGGTGGACTCTAAAGACTCGTCAATACTATGGCTGTGGATTTAACCACTAGCACGTCAGAGGTATAAGCCAATACGTAACGGGCCACCAGCTATTGACCAAAAGGGACGTCGATGAGCGAACTCATCCTGACACCCTACTGAGCCTGTCAGTGACAATATCCGTGCAGTCCGGTCCGTTCGTCTATGAGTATCGCATGGCGGGCCTAGGGGGTTGGTAAAAGTCAGACCCCCAAAAGCGGTACAAGTCGTGTCGGAGTGTAGCCCAGAACACCCTGAGATACTACTGGAATACCTACCAGTAAATCTCCTTGCCTTGGCCAAGGACTTTGTGTAATGGCTCTCCTAGACACAGCACGACCTCACCCCCAATACCGGGAGAGACGAACCCCTGAAGATACGCTCACTGCCTCCATATGGCTCGGGACTGTACCCAACTAAAACCTGTTTGCACGACTCCTTTGAGCCGTGGTAGGGTAGTAATCAAAGTACAGTGGGAACTCACACGAGACAAATGACGATCCCCAGGTCGATGAACTAACCTGCACACATGTCACCAGGGAACTGCCATCTGACGTCTGGTATATGACCAACTAGCATGTTCCCGGCGAGTCCTGTCCGGTGTACTCATAACCCAATGAGCACCTGTATACATCTTAGGTGATCCAACTGACACCAGTGGCTTGTGAGACCGGCCACCGCCCCTCGTCGGGGTCTCGACTGTATACACTAGTCTACTAATGGAGTATCGATGCCCGGTCTCGAAACTCCCACGACTAGGGACCTTTTAAGGATATGCTTGTAGACCCCCAGCTCCCACTTATATGATCGCCCTCATACTGCTGGTGGTCAAGCAAGAATCCTAGGGGCTCTATCAACGTGTAATAGCGACGTGTCATGTCACCTAAAGCAGTACACGATAATAAAGGTAAACCAGATAGCATACTATCATCTCGAGTAAGACTGTCCTACCGGGATAGGTCCTCCCTCAATCATTACAATCACGTACCTGTGACCTAATAATTGACTCTGAGGGCACTATCTCCAACAATCTCCCACTTGCACTCAAGGCTAATTATTGCGATGTCGCATACTCACAGCCCGTGTGATACCGAACATCCAACTCCTCTACTAGTCAGTCTCACAAAGTTCGTTTGCGGAACTATTGCGTTCGAGGAATAGCCTCAGTGAGTGGATCCGCTTAGTTGTTTCTTTCTATGTCTCTCTATATCTCAAGTTCGTGGAGAAAACCATCTCCCGAAAAGAGCAATACCTGTCTCAGAATATGTCTGGATGTCTGATGGGACCTAGCTCATAAATGAACTCCAAATCCAAACTTCTTAGACTGTATCGTCAACTGAACTTAATCAGTATCCTGCGCGTCATGCCTCCCTCAGTATTGCCTTGGACCACCTGTCCAAAATACTGCCCCTCATCAGAAGGAAAACTATAACTCTGACAACCTCCTTGTCGTCCATGTCACCTTGGAAGCCTGGAATGATAACTGTCTCCTGAATAAGGCTGTCGTTATCATATCCCTAGAACATCTACTTATGTTCTAAAACTGCTTCCGACTGTTTCTCCAGGATTGGATTAATGTCAACTTATTGCATCTAGTGCAAGAACAACATCTGGTGTGGTACTTGATATCTCATGATTGACTCAATTGCCTAAGCAAGTGATCTGCCAATCATGCACGTCCCTCTCCCCTTTAGTCTGTAAGACACCTTTGGAGAGGGTGACCCCATTACCTGCAGGTACACTACCGTGCCAGGAGTCGTCCATCCTAAATACTCTTAGAATGCTGTCAAGTACCCTGATTGGGAAACCACCCAAATCTAGATCTAAAACCATAGATCTAGTAACCAGTATGTCTGATATAAAATCCATGTCCTTTGTGGAGAAACCACTGTGTGACGACCAAAGTATAACCGATCGTAGTGTAGGAGTTTCCTTTCCTACTCTGTGTATATCATCCAAATACCAGGATATCACACCCTACTACCTTCTCAACAGATCCATCCCCTATTCTGATGAAGTCAAACCCATGACTGTCACGTCAGAAATAGATGATCTATCTCCGCTACATCTGCTCTAGTCTATAAACAGACAGAAGCAACCTGTCCACCAATGCTTCCGCTGCTCCCACTGACTATGACAACCCTCTGGCAGAGTCATATAGACGTGCACTTCTAAAACTAGTTTAGAACGACGCTATACTCATCCTCCCACCGGGTCTCGCAGCCTGGAACAACAGCAATGGTAATTGTGGGTAAACAAGAACTTCCCTGTCACCGTCCTTGAGGCTACCGAAGTACCTCTCGGGTGCCTGAAGTTACCCACCTTATCTGCGGAGTGGCCAATGGAATGTCAATCCAGATTGAATCTTTAGGTTCCTTATCAAATCTTCAGTAATCGTTTGTGGTTCTGGAATTACTTCCAGTTCTACCATACTCCCACTACTGTTTTCTGAAGAAAAAAAATCCATTTTTAATAAAACTGTGGCGAGTCTAGAACAATATTGCTATTGTTCATCCAGATGGTAGAAAGTCAACCCGCGTCATAGCCTGGGTCAACCCACAAACAGCCATTACAGAAACGTGCCTTGAGTTATCCGGTGTCTGGTTTTAATCATAAACCGGACAACTCCCCGTACCTTAACATCGTTAAGATATGAACTGTTCTATATCCAATATAGAAACAGAGGCACTGATTTAATTGAACCAGATTCAAATCATGCAGCTGTCCCCAGCGCATGTCAACTAAATGGAAGGAGGCCGATCAGCGTTACTCAACTTAGGAGTGCTTCCAATTATGAGTAACCTGAAAGAGAAGCAAGATCTCTTAGTCATTACCATCAACTGAATACCATATACAAGTATCTACATCTTCGATCACTTTGAAGAATCCCGATACTTGCTATACCTGGTTCTCTACTCTATTCAAATACCTATAACTCCTCAAAACTTAGACCCTGTGTTTCAACGAAACACATGTCTAAAAACTAGAGAAGTTAAAAGTAAACAGAATATAGTATGAGGACCAACCCCTCTGTCCTAATGGACACTGGACAACATACAATACTCTGTATAAGTCCCTTGAGTCTGATAGCTCTTTCACCGTGTGTCGTAGGTTGAAAACTGTACTTATGGTTAAGAAGAATTACACCGCTGTTTAATGCTCCTTACCTAACCATCCACTGATATAGGTAAATGTCATAGACATAATTTCAAAAGGGCATATCTCACTCTATGAAAATAGACGTACAGATACATCGATTTGAAATTGGTGCATGACGGCGGATATTCAAAACCAAATACTTGCCGTCCGGCAAATAACCCAGGTGATTTCCTCAAATATCACCGATTACAACGAATCCCGATATAATGAGGATGATCACCCAATTCCCAATAACTTACTCCCACTCATCATCTGTAAAACCATAAAGATGTGAGAATCGTACCTGGTAAATACATACCCTGGAGTAAGTATCTAATCGGGAAATCAGTTTTTCTTTAACATTACACAGTGAAACTGAAACATTGAAATGTTCCGATGGGGTATTTTGGTATTCCTAGTAATGCCTCTTCCAGATTCACGACTGTAACCGTATAGTTCTTTGCCACCTCTCCAAATCCCTTCATATGTCTTTAGTCTTTGCCTTCTGCACACCCCTTAGGCCAAATGGTTTTCTTCCTTCCCTACCGTTCGGCACCAGCCTATGGTTTGGAAGAAGACTATCCAATAAGCATAATGGGTGTACTGTCCCAATCCTAGGAACACTCGCAATGCGAGAGAAGGTGAAGATAAAAGACACCTGAATGTACTTTATTCCTATTTCTCCTGAACCAGGATCCATCCCCGAACTGGAACAAGTTCCTTTCGAGTTCGTATATAACCATACGATGGATTATCCAAATAAAATGTGGATCTTCGTAGTGATACGGAGTGTCCTGGAGAAATACAAAGGTGATGTGGGAGTGGTAACGAAATATTTGGTTTGGTCGTGAATATCTGTTGCAATTTACTTTGCCCTCTTACTAATCCCTTGCTTTGTCTAAACTTAATACCTTCTGCACACCATCGTTATGCTAATTGGTTTTCTTCATTCCCTACCGGTCGGCACCAGCCTAAGGTTTGGAAGAAGACAATCCAATTTGCGTAATAGGTGTACTACCCCTAAACCAAGGAGTACTCGTAACCTGAGAGAGGGTAGAAGGAAAAGACAACTGAATAATCCTATCCGTTTTCTCCAGAACCGGAAACCATCCTCGAATCCCTTCGAGTTCGTATCTAACCATACGATGGTTTTGTCCAATGGAAGTGGACGTTCGTAGTAATACGGGGTGTCCTGGAGAAAAGGGTAAAAGTAGGAGTGGCAATGAGGTCTGCAACTATGACAATCCAAAAGCCAGTGTTAAGTAAGGTTCGGTTAACTTGGTCACTGAGTCATAGTCTTAGGGTCGGGTCAATGGTCGCTGCCAAAGAGAGAGAGAAAAGAAACACTCAGCGTGCACTCTAACCTAGATCAGAATGGTCACCAATTTATCTAATCTGGAATCCTCCCACTGTACCTCAAATTCTCCTCCAAACCTAAAAGAAGAATTAGTCGGGGTCACCCGAGGAGTAAACTAACTCATCAGTGGGAATCGGGATCCAACTCTCATCGCATGACAACGTGACGGAATCCGCTCACGCTATCACACTCCAGAAGGTATGCTCATATCTGGCAAGTTTCAGTTCTTTTGAAACTCCCGATGTAATTTCTGCCCCATGCTCTTATGACCTTGGCGTGAGGTCAAAATATCATAAGTCACATGTCAAGTTCTGCCCATCATTATCCAGGTTAATTTGAATCCACCCGTACATACCCTTGACGTAGGCCAAAATAGTAGTACGACTGTCCCAAACCAACGCATCTATCTATGCAACAGAAAAATACCCGGCAGCTACCAAACATTATGCCTTGGCGTGAGGTCAAAATACATAGCTTGAATACTACCGAATATTTAACTGAAATGATGGAGGGCTACGAATGGTTTCTGGCGAAAACCTTTAACGTAATGAACTTGATATCGTTGAAGGAACGGATAGCTTTTTAGAAATATAGTGACGACAACTTCCGCTAAAGAGGTCACTCCCGGTGAAGGGATCTCGGCTCTTTCCCCGTAGAATGGGGTGCAGGATATTCCAACTGAATACCACGGTGCAAAGCAAAAGTAATCGGCTATAGTGAAGTTAATGCCCTGACGCAAACTTCTGTCCAAGGGGTCACTCCCGGTGAAGGGATCTCGGCCCTTGCCTCGTCGACTGAGGAGCAGGATATTCCAAATGAATACCACGATGCAAAACAAAAGTGAACGTCCTTGCAATAACAGCTTTTTGAAAAGTGTTCCAACAACATCAGAAAAGGTTTGTTTAACTTGCATTGATCCGAATCAATGCAGTCCCATCAATTGATCACACCACAAAGAACGAAAATATACTGACGTACGTATATGCCATCCGCATTCGCCACTGGGTCCCGTCATCACCCGTTAGGTTAGCTAACTAACGGCAGAGCGGGGACTGGACTAGCGCGGATGAAAAACATATACAACATCTACTAATATATATACCAATATATAGTATTTCGCTCAAGGCGTGAATAAAATGCAACATCACAGAAATGTACAGCATCACAGAACAATACAGATATCTGGGATCCCCGGGTTTCACAGAGCCGCTGAAACCCGACGTTCCCCTGGTCGTGTGGATAGCCTGTGCAAAGAAATCCTAGACCCCTACGGGCGCGGCAAGTCACCCGCCAAAACCTGAAGCGAGGCAGCCCCCTTCAGCGCCGTGAATGGACCACCCAGCACTTCACGGAATCCGACAACTTGGGCACCCCTCCTGGGTCAACCTGTACCCCCTACGAGTGCGGCGAATAGCCCGCCAATCCTAGAGCGAAGCCCCCTCCGTCTCAATGCCATGAGATGCGGGCTTGTTGCCCTCCAGAACCCGGCTATCCGTGCACCCCTCCGCGGGGTAATCCTAGTACAGAAAGTAAAATATACATACACCGGGTACATCGACCGCAACCAGGTCGTGCCCCAAAATAATAATACAAACAGGCAGTGACGGCAGTCCACATGTCGGACGCTCGCCCCGCAATATCAAATGTACATAATACAACCACAACTGTACTAGCATTGCAACCAGGCTATCCCCCACGACCGATCCGCAACATCACAGCAAATACATAGAACATCAACGTGAAAGTCACGTTCGCAAATCCGTCTAACCGGGCTATAGCAGTTAGACCGGATTTACCGATCGAGTGACATTCACGGTCGCAGATATAATGTAAATACTGTGAAAAATGTGTTTAAAATAATTTCCGATTGATCAAACAATTAACAAGTGGGCCCCAAAGAAAACTGTAGCACTCACAGAAACAATTGGCCCAACTTTAATATTCCAAAACCCATATTTTAAGCCCAGAAGGCCTCTGTAAAAAAATGGTGAAGTGATGTGAATAGTTCGCGGCGGAAGGGCCGCACAAATGGGCTTTTCGCGGCGGTTCCGCGCTCCAACTGTGGAGTTACTTCGTCAAATTTTTACAGAACTCTTAGATTTTCCAGTACATCAATATTTTATAACCTGAAAAATTTTTCGAGACTAAAAAATTTTGACAGAAAACTGATGTGAGTGATATTGGGTTTTCGGAACTTTTCGATCGATCGGAACTTAAAAAACACATTACACAAAGCTAGACTAAGTTAATGGTGAGGCTCTGATACCACTGTAAGTGCACGGCGGCGCCCCGGCCGTCAATCCGACGCCGGAATGCGGAAGCGGTGAATAACTTTAAATTTTGCGGACTTTGCAAACCGGCACCACCGCGCACTTTAACCGGATCGAACCATTAACTAGTCTAAGCTATCTACAAGAAAGGGAATAGAGATATACCGACGATCCAAGTCCTCCGGTCTTCTCGTCATCGTCCCGATCTCCTGCGGAATGTCCCGTCTCCTCCTCGTCGCCGGAAGTGCACCACATCGCCTACTTCTTTTACGGGCTCCCACCTCAATGCCGAGGCAACTCGGGCACGAAGCCGGCTACTCGACGTGCCCAAGATATGCTGTAGGAAGTGTAGTGTAGAGGCTACTTGTCTCTTTGGGGTTTGTTGCCTTTGGATGGAGGAATGAGGATTGAACTTTGGAGGGAAAATGAAGCTACCAATTTTGCAAGGAAATGAGATGAAGAATGAAGCATCAAAAATGAACCTCTCATTTTTCCTCTCCTCACAATGTGTGGCCGGCCATAACCATATGGAAAATGGTGGAGGGAACAAATACAAAACCTTAAGGGAGGTGAGGGTAGGAGAAGTCAAGTGGTGACCACACCAAGAGACAAGAAAGCATACACCATGCTTCAACTCACATCAAACCCATGCCCACTCAAATCACAAGTCAAAGCAAGTCATGGTGCAAAGAAAAGAAAGCTATCATAATCAATATATATGCAATAAAACCCTCCACAAAGTGTTATTTGCGAACTTGCAAATAACCCCCTCCATCGGAAAAGTCCGGCCGGGAAAGAACAAAGGAAAACCGGCCGGAACGGAAAGCAAACTGGCAACTCCAGAAAACTGGTCCCGTAATAAATTACAGGAAAACCCCGATACTGTGCATACACACCCGCATCTGTATTCCGTCCGGATACAAATGCAAAGAGATAAAATCTACACTGTACTAAACTAGGACCGGCTTAAACCAAAGCCGGCTAGTAAAATCCGTTCGATCCTGATCCGTGCAATACCGCACGTATCAGATCAAACCCTGCCATATAACTATACGGCCACTAGTACAAAACTGTCTGATCCTGATCCGTGCAATACCGCACGTATCTGATCAGACCTTGCCATATCTCCATACGGCCTCTACAGCGTTTCGCCCGAAACTTGAGTAACTGAAAGTGTGGTGGACTCTAAAGACTCGTCAATACTATGGCTGTGGATTTAACCACTAGCACGTCAGAGGTATAAGCCAATACGTAACGGGCCACCAGCTATTGACCAAAAGGGACGTCGATGAGCGAACTCATCCTGACACCCTACTGAGCCTGTCAGTGACAATATCCGTGCAGTCCAGTCCGTTCGTCTATGAGTATCGCATGGCGGGCCTAGGGGGTTGGTAAAAGTCAGACCCCCAAAAGCGGTACAAGTCGTGTCGGAGTGTAGCCCAGAACACCCTGAGATACTACTGGAATACCTACCAGTAAATCTCCTTGCCTTGGCCAAGGACTTTGTGTAATGGCTTTCCTAGACACAGCACGACCTCACCCCCAATACCGGGAGAGACGAACCCCTGAAGATACGCTCACTGCCTCCATGTGGCTCGGGACTGTACCCAACTAAAACCTGTTTGTACGACTCCTTTGAGCCGTGGTAGGGTAGTAATCAAAGTACAGTGGGAACTCACACGAGACAAATGACGATCCCCAGGTCGATGAACTAACCTGCACACATGTCACCAGGGAACTGCCATCTGACGTCTGGTATATGACCAACTAGCATGTTCCCGGCGAGTCCTGTCCGGTGTACTCATAACCCAATGAGCACCTGTATACATCTTAGGTGATCCAACTGACACCAGTGGCTTGTGAGACCGGCCACCGCCCCTCGTCGGGGTCTCGACTGTATACACTAGTCTACTAATGGAGTATCGATGCCCGGTCTCGAAACTCCCACGACTAGGGACCTTTTAAGGATATGCTTGTAGACCCCCAGCTCCCACTTATATGATCGCCCTCATACTGCTGGTGGTCAAGCAAGAATCCTAGGGGCTCTATCAACGTGTAATAGCGACGTGTCATGTCACCTAAAGCAGTACACGATGATAAAGGTAAACCAGATAGCATACTATCATCTCGAGTAAGACTGTCCTACCGGGATAGGTCCTCCCTCAATCATTACAATCACGTACCTGTGACCTAATAATTGACTCTGAGGGCACTATCTCCAACAACATATTCGTATTTAATCAAGCTCCTGCGCATATCACATATGCACACCACAACATTTTGCCTGAGCTAGAAAAATCCTGTGTGGGACTCTAATACTCATCAATACGCCGGCAGTAGGTGATGATCATATCAAAATACCTACAAGCCGCAAGCGGTCAGATAAACGTAACGGCCACCCGGGTATTGAGCGATCATAAGAAAAACAAGCGAACCCGTCAAAACTCCCGTCGAGACATTGGCAACACTTACCGTACAGTCCAGTCTCTTCGTCTGATATGTTGCATAACAAATCTAGGGATGGAATCGTTGAGCCATAATAACTCAATAAGTCATGTCGATATGGTCTATGACCGGTCGAGAAACTACTAATAACACTTATCAGTAAATCTCATCAACCCTGGCCAGGGAATTCAAGTCAGAGCCAATCGCACATTGCACAACATCAACTTCCAATATCGGGAGAGACGAAACCCCTCCTATCGCTCACTGTATCCATGTGTCTCGGGACTATACCCAAAAGCCACCTGTTTGCACGACTCAGTAGAGCCGTGGTAGGGTGGAAATGTAACACCTTAGGATGTGTTTAGTGGCTAATTATATGTTAATAAGGGGTTTTTAATAAAAAAAAGTTTACCAAATTGATTTTCAAATATTTTTACGAATTTAATGAATATTTTATTAGATTTTTCCTAGGCTTGCACACACTTGTGCACGTAAACTAGGGTTAAAATGGGGCTAAACCATGGTTAACAACCATGGTGGGTTAAGGTATGGAAATTAAGTCATGGGGGTTTTAATTAAGTTAATTGGTTGTTTTATTTAAAAGTTGTTTTATTATATATATTTGAAATGATTTGAATATGTTGACTTAGTGAGAGAGAGGGTGCATGATGGGGCATGATGGCCTTGCCATGCCTCATTTAATGAAGAGAGGGGTAGTGAGAGAGAAGGGTTGACTAGCATGGTTATCTTTGTATTTTTCTAAACTCTTTTCCTCACACACAACACTCACTCACTCACTCATACACACACACTCACGCACCAGCTGAAGAAGCAGCAGCAGCAAGGGCATCAGCAGCGGCATCAGAGGCAACAGCAGCAGCAAGTAGGCAATAGCAGCAGCAGCAGTGAGCAACAGCAACAGCATCAGCTCCAGTTGCAGCAGCAGCAGTTCCAGCAGCTCCAGCAGCACCAAGTCATCTTCTTCTCCTTCCTCCTTGCACCTAGGGTCAAGTGAGGTATAACTCTTAGGTTTAACTCTCTTGCTTGCTAATCTTGTGTATTGATTAGCTTCGATTAGCGTTTAATGTGTATTTTAGTGCTAAAATGTTTTTTTGTGTGAAGTTTTGGCATGGTGGTGATTTTGATAGCTAGCCTAGCTTAATTAGGTGTTGTTAGGGCCGTGTTATCCTAGCTCAACCCCTATTTCACTAAAATACCATCAGGTTTCTGTTTAATGCAAAATTATCATTTTTAAGAAAAATTCTAGCTTCCTGCAATCTGCTGTTGACCCAGTGATTTCAGAATAAATCTGAGTTAACTGGAGTATAGTTATTAGATATTGATCACATATCCCGAACACGACCCCCAAATTCCACCTCTTGGCCGCCGGAAAATTCGTTGTGGCCGCAATTTGCGTCCAGATAGGGGACATGGGGTTTGGGTTTTCCTCTGTAGGTGTCTGCTGGTATTCTAAGACTTATGGTATATGCAACTTTGTTAAATTATTTCTGTAGGAAAATCTGGGATCAATTACCCTATTTCTTATGTTTTTCGCCTTCGCGACACGTGTGATACGTGTGTGGGTTTGGAGTTTTCTGCGTATCGCGACGTGTCGGGGTAGCTTCAGGCGCGCAATCACACATTTTAGCGTATCGCACACACACGGTTGGTTTCCGACATGGGTTTCTAGTTTGGTTTTAATGTCGTGTTTTTGTAGATTTGAGCTTATGTGTACTACTTTGTGAAATTCTAGGTTCGCAGGCGAGTACGACGGACGCCGTGAAGAATGGAAAACAAGTCGTCGGCTACACTTAGCGCGAGACTACGGTGAGTAGATTTTTAACATCTACGGGAAAATCGCCCGCATGGCGTTATGCGTCAGGGCTGATAGGACCTTGTAGCAGCTTATAGCATTTACCTACATTGACTGTTCATGGATACTATTTGTTGCATATCGCATTCCCTTCTGCATGTATATGAACTTAGAATTTATAAAGCACCGCACTGTTACTAACGGTTCATGTTGCACGAGCACTAATCTGCATGTTACACACACACCGTTAGTAATTTTGACGCTCGCATTATAGAATTGCCATGATCATTATATTGTAGTTCATCTCACATTTGACTTGACATGATTATGCTATTTGTACACATATTCATTTGCATATCCAGACTTATGCATATCCAAACTGTACCTACTTAGATAAGCTGATTTTTGGGTAAAAACTGGGGACCGCATGACACCTTTTTAAAATGGAATCTACTTAAAGAGCGGTTTCCACTTTTTTCTTCTTTATAGCATGACTTATGATGCATATATTACATCGCATGGATTACGCATTGGCTTTGGTGTTCATGTGATTTCTGGATTTGAGGACCGTGGGGCTATTTAAGAAAAGATGCACTGTTTTGAAAACCCGGTTCCTCTTGATATGATATTTCAGTGCGTCCACCATGTGTTTTCTCGGTGCTAAAGTGACATGTGAAACCCGATTCGAGGAGTGGACGAGGCCGATTGCGGGTACATGGTGGACCCGGTATGGTACCCAGGGCGAGAACGGATCTTCTGTGTAGCTAGACGGTGAGCATGGCAGTGGGACTACTACCTACCGGTGATTGGTTGGACCTGGTGGTTATCCGGAGGATACTGACCAGAGTCGATAGATGGATGGTATGACCCGTACTGCCGGGGCCGAGGGCCGATACCACAGACGGAGCCCGTGGGCTGATCCGGACTGACGGAGCCCGATATATGAAGATTTACGTGTCGATGTTGGACACGATTATTTCATGATATTTTGAGTGTCGATGTTGGGCGCTCGTGATTCTCAGAGATTTACAGGATTTGAGGGCCGATGAGAATGACGGCGCCTGAGTTTCATTGGGATTTGGGTGCATTGATGGACACTGATCATATTTTCCACGTTGACATTCCGTGTAGATGTTATATTTCCCATGCTCAGCATTCATTATTTTGCATCTCATCCTGTAGTCATATTACCTGATAGAGCACTTGCAGGATTATTGTACATACTGCATATCGTATATAGATATTATCTGTTGGCATATGATAGAGTAGCGCAGTACGTGCATGCTCGCGATTACCTTTATATGTTATCTTCTATTCACGAGTTGGCAACTCACCCCCGTTGTGCCACAGTGTTTGCAGGTTGCCCCTCAGAGTAGTCGTGGCAGGCTGCTTTCTTGTATCTTTTTGGCTACAGATACCACTACAGTTGTGTCACGACCCGAAAGTTTTGACTCGTGACCGGCACTTAACCACGCAACGTCTACAGGCGTAACGCGGCTAAGTAAGCCTAACCCAGAAATCAAAACCAATAAATATAGGGTGATTAAAACAATTTTGTAAAAATAGTTATACATGTCTAGAAAACTTTAATTAATTTAGTAGAAATTCTTTTTTTAAGTTCAAGAGATATATTTTTATAATTTTGGTAACATTTGTCCCGCAAGTCGGATAATGGCAAGGTGTAGTAGAAATAACATGTGAAATGAATAGAGCATCACAATATGATATACGATGCCGTAGCGAAGAATAAGCAGTAAGACTATGACAAATCTCATAGAAGGTAAGACTGCATAAAATAAAGTCGGCTCACATGCGAGCTCGACACCAGAGTACAAAATCAGATACATCGTCCTCACAACTGTCTCTAAGTCAATACATGAAGGTAGATGGAGAATACTAGATACATCAATATACAACTGAAGGATAACAGATACCGTACAAACCCACCTAACAGCAAAAGGGCTAACACGCCTCAGAAATGGTATCTGTGCCAAAAGATGCGGTAAAAAGCTAGCCGCGACTACTCCCAAGGGCAACCTGCAAATACTGTGGCATAACGGGGGTGAGTTGCCAACTCGTGAATAGTAGATAACATATAAAGGTAATCGCGAGCATGCACGTACAGCGCTACTCTATCATATGCCAGCAAGTAAGATCTATATGCGACAAGCACAAGGTGCAATAATCATGCAAGTGCTCTGTCAGGTAAAATAACTACAGGATGAGATATATGATAAGCAATACTGAGCAAGGGATAAACAACATCTACATGGGAATATCAACATGGAAAAATAGTCGGTGCCTCAAGCTGCACCCCAAATCCCAAATAAACTCAGGCGCCGGCACTCCCATCGGCCCTCAAATCCTGCAATCTCTAAGAATCACGAGTGCCCAACATCGGCACCCAAATAACATAAATACTCGTGTCTAGCATCGATACGCAAATCCTCCTCTATCGGGCATCCGTCAGTCCGGGTTAGCCCTCTCTCAACATATCGAGCATCCGTCAGTCCGGGTCAGCCCTCTCTCAATATATCGGGCATCCGTCAGTGTCACGACCCGAAAGTACGGAGCATGACCGGCACTTAGACTACGAACGTCTCAAGGAGTACGTAAGCTAAGTAAGCCGAACCTAGATATCCAAACCAAGAGAAGTGGTAGAGTGTAGGAAGAACCATATCAAAACAACCTGTATGCAATATAATATACAACGCCTAAAGGCGAGGATCACAACAGAAAAGGAAACTCAACAGCAAGAAACCCAGAGAAATATAACGCACGACTCTAAGGTCGAAAGAATAACATCACTGGTCTCTATCTCAAATAAGTACAAGTTTGGTTGATGGAACTTCTAGATACAACTGAATATAATATACAAGGTATAATGATGGGTACGATACAATAAACCCACCTACTAGCAAGTAACCCGAAAGGAACAGTGCCCTCAAAGCCGTAAATGAAACCTGTACGGCAAACCTGCAAGAAACTGGGGCACAACGGGGGTGAGTTGCCAACTCGTGAGTAGAAAAAGATCTACGAACAGAAATCGCATGTATGACGCAATCCTAAGTCATACGATCAATATATATTATCCTCAAATATATAACCAGGAATCTCTAACCATGGCTACTATAAATATCTAACCCAAGTGTAAATCCCATGTGTCTGTGCCAGTGCATCAGGTGGCAATATATCATATGCATGATGTATGAATGCATGTACTGAAGAAAACTGCTTTCATAAATTTGTGGGATTTTGGTATTTTTAAAATGAGGTATCATCATGAAATCAGCATAAAACAGTGCCTAGCATCGGCACAAAACATAAATCTCAATATCTCGATATCTCTGTATCACAATCTCAATACCTCAAATCTCAATGTCTCAATCATAATATCCAGAGCGCCGTCAGTCCAGATCGGCCCCTACCATCCATCTCATGACTACGACGGTATCCTCCGGATATCCGACATGTCGGGTAATATCACCGGTCGGTCGTGCTCCCCTGCCAGGCTCAACGCCATCATCTGCGATCCTCTTGCCCCGGGGTACCGCACCGGGCCCACCATGTACCCGAAACGGTTCCTTCACTCCTCGAATCGAGTCTCGAAATCCATCAACAAACTCATGGTGGACGACTCATACATCATGGGAAAATCGCACTTTTTATATTTAAAAAGAGAGAAAGCAGTTTATGTACGTTATGCGGTTTTCCCCCAAATCCAGAAAATCTCATGGAAATCCGAATCCAAATCATCAATAGCATGTGAAATCACGAATATAAGAATGAGAATCCATGAATGCAGCATATAATGAATAACAGTATGCATGAAGTGACAAGTGGTAGCTACAATGTCAAGCTAACATATAAAGCAAGTATACTAATATCATGTCACTACTAACTAGCAAGCTAAATCAAGCAATAATATTTTCTAAGTGTTCGTGACATGGCAATTACCGATGAAGATGTGTGTGAGCCGGCAAATAAGTGCACGTGGTACATACGCATCATCGGTAATGGTGCTGGTGTCCTAACAACAGGATATCAATAATGAAATATGAATTATAACAGTATGCGATACAGAGAAACAATAATAATATGCGCGAGCTGAAATACTGAACACCATGATCGCTAAACTGCATCTAAGGTCATAAAAATCATATTGCTATACCACTAAAAGGCTGAGCTAAAGCTAACAGTAGGTAAGGGAAACCGCCTAACCTCTGAGTCGATACATAAATATACACATATATAGTCGGTGATCCTGCCTCGAGCATATCACATCTGTAACGTTTTAAAAATAATTAAATAAATAATTAAATGAATAAAATTGTTTAAGTGAATTTTATGATTTTCGGTAAAGCAAAATGTATTTTTCGTAAAATCAAACCGCAATTGTTTTTCATTATAAATTCAAAAATACCTATTTAATTATGTAATTACTAGTAAATGGTGTTTATTTAGCCACTTATAAATTTTTAGTTTAATAAAATATTTTTCCTAAATTAATTATTTTAAATATTAACATAAGCCTTATTTTTACACTAAATTAGTGTAAATTACAAATTTAAATGGTTTTAATTTGTAAAAATGAACCATGGCATGTTAGAAATTAGTGTGTATCATGCAAAATTTATTTGCAAATTTTTCCTATTTTCTAGAGCTTTCTTGAGTTGCTATAGTAAACAAATAAATAAATAATTAAATAAACCATGAAAAGACCTTTAAGTGATATTTCTCCTCTTGAAACTTCTACACTTTTTCTTAATCATTTCTTTCTCTCCCTCACTCCCTCAAGGTCGGCCACAACTCATCCATGGTAGCCCCCCCCCCCCCATTTCCCACCTCATTTTTGCACAAAAATCCATCAAATTACATCAAAAATTCAACAAAAAATTCCACAAAATCCTAATTTCTTCATACCCTTTATTCTCTACCCTTCTTTATATGGATTTTGGAGTGGGAAAGCATGTATTTTGGAGGCTCATTTCTTGTTTGGATTTCACATTTTGGAGGTATAATTTTCTTTCTTTTGATTTATTGTTATTAGATGATCATTTAAGCTTAATTAGATTTAATGAATTAGTTCTATGTTTTTTTTTAAAAAATGCAAGTTAGGGTTGTAAATTCAAGTTAGGGTTTTTAATAATTAATTAGGGTTATAATAGTTAGTTTAACACTTTTATAATTGGAAAATATTGCATGGTTGTTAAATTGTAAAATTTTCATTTAAAATTGTTTTAAATAAGGAAATTAGCTAACTAGATTTTTCTAAAATGTGTTTGTGGGTAATATAAAATTCCAATTTAAGTTGCTATCATTAGATGGTAGTTTTAATGAGAATATTAGCACATTAATTGAATGAAAAACTTAGTTTGATCATTAGATTACTTTGATAATTGGAAAAATAGTAATAAAATGCTATTATTTTGTAAACTAGATTTTAGGAATTTCTAAATAAATGAGATTAAAAATATAATTTATGGTTTCATTAAATCATTATCATCATGAATTGTGGTTTAATACATTAATTCATTCAAAATCACGTTTTGTGGTGGAATTGTGGTATTTTGCTTGAAAATGTTGAAAATTGTTAAAGGTTGCAAACTAGAAATTTCAAATTAATATAAATTTGTGTAATAAAAATATAGTAACGGTTTGTATAGTCTAGTTATGCTATATAATGTGTTTTATAACTATGGGTTTCATTTAAATGTCAAGTTTTGATAAAAAACGGTAAATTGGCAATTTCGGGTTTTACGAAATTGGACGGTTTGATGGATTTTAGGGTTTCGATGGATTTAATCGTCTTTTATGGTATAAGTAATGTGTTTTAAAACTACAAGTTGTTTGATGATGTTATCTCGATCCATCGGAGTTTGTACGCCGATATCGAGCGGT
The DNA here is from genome assembly GCA_030015575.1 of Agapanthus africanus. Taxonomy (NCBI): domain Eukaryota; kingdom Viridiplantae; phylum Streptophyta; class Magnoliopsida; order Asparagales; family Amaryllidaceae; genus Agapanthus; species Agapanthus africanus. Next base: position 248,883,633 of record CM057345.1, on the reverse strand, counting down.
ATTTGGTTCTTTTGCGTGGACGGGACATAGGTTTTAACCTATGTTTGTTCCTTTAGATCGTTTGACTTTCGTATGTGATTCAGTTTACGATGCTATTTATATGTTTGCGTCTAGGTACCCCCACGTGGACTGCGGGCAATGAAGAGGAGGATGGAGACACTGTCTTGGCAGACATGGACCAGGTGAGTAGATGCATATCTACGGGGGGAAGTCGGGTGGATGGCGTTTAGCACCCCCGCAACGTAGAATAGGAATAGTACTTATTGACATTAGGAAACCAGATGTGACCCTAGATTCTTAATGAGTAGGACCCTAGTAATGACCCTAGGCTGGACTAGACTGATTTCGGAAAACCATATCAGAGGATGAGTACCTTGGAAGAGGTTCGTAGGTTTCAGGTAGAAACACACACACGCACATACTGAAACTCGACATGGCGTATACGTATATGTGTGTATATATATAAAACTAGGTATAGGTGTATATATATACACAACACGTATATGGGATTCATTGATGTGATATGATATCTGAGGCATGATGAAACAGTATAACTGGGCTTGATGCCGTGATTCTTGACTATACAGTCGTATTAAAGTGTTAGCGGATCATTAGAGAATGAGATAATGAACATGAACATATAAATTATAAAGGGTGGTGGTGATATTGAGGTACATGGGACGCTAAAATAGTACCTGGGCTGTAGCTTGTGACTGATCGTGATATGATATATATATGACTTGATTACGACGTCATATAGGTGTGACCTGATGTCGATATCGTATAGGTGTGACTTGATGACGATAAGATATCGGTATGATTTAATCACAATATTACACATATGACATGATATTTCTGTGGATAAACTAATGATGCTATCATGATGGCAATGATATATGATTGATGTATGCGATCACAGTTTAGCACCTTGATCATGAGATGTGTTGATGATGACATTATACGAATGAGGAGACACCTAGGAGATACTTGACCGTACCTCGATATTGGGATGCCGTACGATGGATTTTACCGTACGAGGCTTAGATTTGATGATTGATCCGCATTCTAGATTCGAGGAAGCCGTACTACGTACGTAACGCTATTGAGGAAGGATCGCCGACTATTAGAGATATTGATTTAGACCTTAGGTAGACTTTAGTTTCTTACTGACTAGTCTATTAGGTTTAGTTCCTTAGGATGTTAGATGGACACTGGTTTAGGTTCGACTCACATAGTGGTAGTTGTACTCGTATCTCGCAGAGGAGTGGATAATGCACACCTGTATTTACATTCATACTGTAATCATCATGGTGCATGTTCTTTTATATGTTGCTATAATCAGTATAAACTTTACCTGTTAGGACACCAGCACTATTACCGATGATGCGCATATTCCACGCACACTTATTTGCCGGCTCACACACATCATCATCGGTAATTGCTATGTCACGTACACTTTAGATCATATTGTCTTTTATGGATAGAATTAGTTAACAACTAGACAGATATAATATTGTGATTATTCTCTGACATTAGTACAGACATGATATTCATTGCTTAGACATTCATGCATTTATATTTTCATGTTATCATGCAGTATTATGGGCATATGCCGATAAATATCATATAGTTACTCATGATTTTGAGATTTGGATTTCTATGAGATTTCTGGATTTTTGGGGAAAACCGCAAAAATATATAAAAACTCTCTCTCTCTCTCTCTCCTCTTCTCTTTTTAAAATAAGATGCGGTTTTCTCGTGATGTATGTGTCGTCCACCATGAGATTTCATGTTTTCTATTGGATTTCGAGACCCGATTCGAGGAGTGGATGAACCATCTCGGGTACATGGTGGGCCCGGTATGGTACCCCGGGGCAAGAAGATCGAGTTGTAGACGATGAGCCTGGCAGGGGAAGGCTACCTACCGGTGATGTCTGGCGCGGCGGATATCCGGAGGATACCAACCGTTGTCGTGAGGTTTGATGATATGGGCCGATCCGGACTGACGGAGCCCGAGATATTGAGACTTGAGATTACATGTGTTGTGTCGATGTTTGACACGGATTTCCATGGATTTCATTATTGAGATTTCAGATTCTTATACACATTCTACTATGATAACAGCTAAAGATTTCTTATACATATATATCTGGATTTCAGGATTTGTTACTTTACATTCATGGTGCATGCATTTCATTCATATGACATAGTATTATATGAGGTACTGACACGACACGGAATAGTTGCACTTACACGTAGTATTACCCTGCTATTACTAGATGTTTGGGATATAATAGTGTATTATTATGACCTAGGATAGCGTCATGCATTCGATTTCTTTTCGTAGATGTCTTCTACTCACGAGTTGGCAACTCACCCCCGTTGTGCCAAATTCTTTACAGGTTCGATGTACAGGTTTCCGTGGCAGCTTGTTGGCACATCTTTTCTTCAGGGTGATTTGCACGGTAGGTTGGTTCACTTGTATCTGAACCACCATTGTATTTTTACTTATTCATTTGTATCTAGTAAGCTCCATCAACCATACTTGTATTACTTGATAAGTTTATTGGACCAGTCTTTTATTTCGACCTTAGAGTCGCGCATGTATTATTCTGATCTGGTGGTTTTGTTTTCTTTGAGTTTTGAGCCCCGCCCATTGGCGTTGTATACTATTGTGTATTGTTGTGGTTGTTTCCGCCTGTTGGCGTTGAGCTAGCTCCCGTTTGGGGATGCTTTTTATTGTTTATGTATATTATACTTGTTGTACCCGTTTGGGGGCCAGTTTTTACAGAGGAGACTCTGCCGAAATTTTTGGTAAAAATTTGCTGATGATTTTATACTTGTTTTCTTTTCTTCTTCTTCTTCTTCTATGGTTTAGATTTCTGGGCTTCGGCTTACTTAGGTTACGTGGCGCCTCTAGACGTTTCGTAATCTAAGTGCCGGTCACGTTCCGTACTTTCGGGTCGTGACAACATCCGATACCATATCTCTATAATCGGTTATTCCTAAATTAAGTAGGCGGATCAAACATCAAAATATAGCTCGTACGTGAATCCGTCGTACGGCATCCCCAAATCTGGGTACGGGTCAATATCACATTTATCATGTCATTCATCAAGTATCCTCTTTATCATGATCATCATCTGGGGTACTGACCTGCGTCTAGCACAATACTAACATCATCACTATATTCAAGATCTGACTACTGATCGACAGTTTAGTATAAATCGATATTATCCTCATAAATCATCAATATAATCATAATCCGGCTTCAGATTGACAGCCTCTAGCAAAAACGATATCATCAGCACATGTCATCTTAAGGAGTATACATAGCCCAAGGCGGCCTATCACAAATATCATGTCATATCGTATCATATCACATCCTATCTCGTATCATAATCACATGTCGATCATCTAAAATATATGTATCACTATGCACAAGGCATCGTCATCAAGACCCGCTATCATATCAGGACGTATATCAAGTACCAATCCTGCCAATCACCGACATCATAATCTCAGATCAACTCTCATCGACTCATCTCAATCCCAAGGATCTTCCTCAAATCTCTATGTGAACACGTAGTCCCATACCTATGTGAACACATATCTATAAGAATCCCGCAACCACATATGTAATAAGGATGTATGCAAGTATGTATGTGTCAATATGTATGTGTAGTGCACCCACTACCCTATGGTTTCGTAACCCTTCACCAATCCAATATACCAATATCCATTTAAACATCAATAATAATCCCAACAACATATAATAAATTGTTGGTGTGTATACGCATCCGTATACATCACCACGGACTGCGGGGGTGCTATACGCCATCCACCCGACTTCTCCCCGTAGATATAAATCTACTCACCTAGTTATGTGTGCCGGTGCCGATGTCGCCGTTTGCATCTCCAACGCCTCGACGCCACATGGGGTACCTACAAGGATATCATATGCTAAAACTCATGAAAACCATGTCGGAAACCAAAATGGTGCACGTTACGCCAATAAGTAAAAACCTATCGTCTTGCGTGCAAACACAGTCAACGCTCACTGGTCGTTGGCGTTCAAACGCCATCCGACGGAAACGAATCACCAAATACCAAAAACCCATGCTAAAACAAGTCGTAAATCATACGCCAACTCAAGAAAAACAACCCATATTTTACCCTAACTGGAAACAGTCAAAACTAGACATACAGGGGGTCAAGTTTACATGAAATAGGGTCGTGCACGCAAAACGAGGCAGTTCTACCCCGGTCTGGCCGCAAATTGCGGCCAGGGGGAATAAATCTGCGGCCGGGGTTTTATGATGAGGGCTAGGTCTTTGGGTAGTGGTTCTAGGGTGCCTGCACAGCTCACTGCCAAGTCAATTTTACTCTCGGAGGTCCCGGGTGAAAGCAGATCTCAGAAAGGTCTATAATTCGACAAAAACGCTAAATACACCAAGTATAGCAAATCTGGTATTCTAACTAGAAATCTGGGGTTTCTTGGTTAAACTGGCCGCACACACACCCAATAAGACGATACTAACATTCCAAACCATCTCATGGCCAAATCTCACTCAAAATCCCTAAACTAGCACTAGATTATGGATATAACAGTAACCTTCAGCTAAATATCTAGAACTGAGCAAGAAAAGAGTTGGGTTTCAAGATTATACCTCAAGGGATCTTAGATGAAGGAGAAGGGAAGAAGGAGGAGGAGAAAGGATTGCTGCTGCAGGTGTTGAGCTACTCCTTGGGCTGTTGCTGCATCAGGTTGTAGCTGCTGCTTGCTATTTTCCTTTTGTTTTATTTTGTTTCTGTGTTGCTGTTGCAGCAGTAGCAGAAGAAGGGGTTTTGTTGTATTTGTGGTGAAGTGTTGATGGTATTGTTGCAATGATGTTAGGGCTGGTGGTGATATATCAGCAGCTGTTGCAGGTGGCTGATGTGTTGTGTCAATGGCTGAGGTTAGGGCTGATGTGCTATTGCTGATGTAAAGGGGCTGCTGATGCAGTTTTGGTGGCTGTTGTTGCTGTTGTTTGGGGCTACAGCTGCTGCTGTTGGTTAAAAGGGGGTTGTTGTTTTGTTTTGGGCTAAGGTTGTGGTGTATGATGGTGTGGGGTGAGTGAGTGAGAGGGAGAGATGTGAAGCAAAAGTTTTGAAGTGAAATGGAATGATGAGTCTTGAAGTGAGGTGAAGTGACAAAACCTAGGAGCCTCCCTTCTCTCTCTCCAAATGAGATCTCAACCATCATGGCTCTCTCTCTCTCTCTCTCTCTCCTTGACACAAGTCAACCTCTTCCTAATTACCCTTAACAAGGCTAAAGGTCATTAATTAAGCCCAATATCATAACCAATTGGTTCAAGTCATCAAGGTCATCTAAGCATGGTTCACCCTAGGCTTGTCATGAGTCCAAAACAAGAACAAGTGTAACAAGTGTAGAAGTGTCATGTGCACATTTTGCACAAAAAGGCAAAAATACAACTTAGCGATTTTCAGTCGCGATTACATTAAAATACCATACAATCCATCATAAAAACTGTAAAATGGCATATTTCCACAAAATAACTTATTTTAGAATTTCTTTAATTTTCTCCAGAATTTTCACCATTTATCGGTATTTAATTTTACCGACTATCAAAATATTCATTAAAAATTAATATTAGGATATGAGAATTCCCAAAAATAATATTTTATTTTTTTGAAATGTTACAGTCTTCCCCCCTTAAAGAAATTCGGTCCCCGAATTCGAATTTAAACCCCCAAAGTCTAAAACATTTCAATAAAATGTCCAAGTCAACGGGGCTCCGAAATCATCAATCCATAGAACGCATCATAGCGCAATACATGCGCATGAGTAACGAGAAGATAACTCGAAATCAAAACTCCGTCATGCATCTCGCAATCATCGGAGTCAAGGTAAAACACGAATGCCAAATCCAAGGCAAAGCCAATATGCTATAAATCGGAACTATGCATGTAAATACCAAATCCGTGCATGTAAATATCTGAAGGAAATGTATGCCAAATTCTTTGAAATCGATGTGCAATGCATATAACACTGCACAGTGGCGGACGCCTCTATAAGAAAATAATTATATATGTATATCTCTTTTGTTTAATATGCGCGTCCCGCCGTTTTGAAAACAATTTAGAAGGGTTTTCCTCGTTTTAAACGTTTCGTGTCGTATCGGACACGTATGTAAATAATGAGACTATAGCTCGCTTTTGGAAAGCCCTTTGAAATCTATCAGTGCATGCAAAAATATATCCAGGCACTGTCATCTAATCAGCCCTGCTCAGTACGAAAACAAATCGCAATATCATAAAATTGTACTGCTCCATAAGGATTAATCCTAAAAAGTGCATATAAATACTACGTGCGTCTGGTGCGCACGAAAATCAAAATCCCTACATGTGCAAAGCAGGTGCACAAAAACAAAATCAAGGTGCAACGGTGGTGCACACAACATCGGTCATAGGCAACGTGCGTGCCTGACCGCAAAATCAGGTGCATTTGACATGCACGAAAAAGCCCGATTCGGTGCATCTGGTGTGCACCAAATCGCATCTCGTAACGGGCGCCCAACATGCGCTAACAATCCAAATCCGGTGCATAAAATGCACAAAACAAATGTCGAGCATCACCTTCGAAATCGAAATCCAGTGCATCCAAGTGTACAAAATACATGTCACTGCACTGCAAGCATATATAAACTATACAGAGTGCAGGAACCAAATCGTGTGCGTGCATACGCACAAAATCAACTCAAATGTCTAAACCCCATAAATCACAGCATATGAAACCAAGGCACAAAAACGATATCAAGTGCAATGACTGTGCGAAAATCGTAAATCCTCAATCATCAAAATCAAATCATGCGAATAAATCACCCAAAACATCGAAATCAAGTATGGCGGAATAGTCCCGCTCAAGCGCATCCTCCAGGAATCTCGGGCTAACTGTCGCGGTCACTCGTAGGACGTCTCGAAGACGATTCTGAACTATGGCCTGCTGGTGTGCGTAACAATGACCACTCCTGGGTCCAAGTATTCTCTGTGAATTATCAATCTCACGATCCATCGGCCCATTGGTCCTGTCAGGTGTGCCCACGGGGTCGATTCCGTTCGGGCACTTTTCTGGTCATCTCTCGGTCAATCATTGAGACCACTTCTAAAGCAGCTTGTCACTGGCGTCGGCCTCCGGCTCTCTGAATGTACGTGACACATCTGATCCTGGGTGCAAGTATCATTGCAGCAGTGTCCTGGAAGGAATCCTGCTCAAGGTCTTTTCCAAATCTCCTCTCTGTCAACTATCCGGAAGTCGTCGTCCTTTACTATATCAGCTTCTTGTTCCGGAGCGGCTGCATACTCATCGCGACTCCTCCTAGAAGGTATATCCAGTACTCTGCCTTGGCATGCGCATCGCATCTTCGATGTCGGCGGAGTGGGACGTCATCATATCCAGATCTTGTACGAACCTCTTGTTAGTTATATGTATGCCCTAGAGGCCAGTATTGTACAGATGATGTATATTATATTGGATGCTTGGACATATATAGAGATGACTTTCTTGCTCGACATGATAGTATGTTATCTGGTTGCTCTTTATCTTAACATGTACACTAGTCTCTTTAAACTGTCTTATGGTTACATGTTGATAAAGCCCTTAGGATGTGTACTTGATTACCTAGACTATGATGCAGATCATACTAGTGGGGACATGGTAGTCCATAAGTACATCCTTCAAGGTCCCTAATCGTGGGTGTATCGAGACGGGGCATCGATATACCAGTGTAGACTAGCGTATACGCTTCTCGACCAATGAGATGGGCGATGGATGATCCCACATCCATTGGTGTTTGACATCAGAGATGGTATACGGGTGCTCAGTGGAGACTGGGTACACTGGACGGACTCGCCGAGAACTCCCAGATGGTATTATACCTCACGTCAGATGGCAGTTCTCAGGTGACACTTGTGCAGGTTAGTCTGTAGACCCGAGATCGTCATAGAGTCTTGTATGATTCCCACTGTGCTTTGATCTCCACCTTACCACGTCCATGAGGGCATGCAAAACGGTGGTCTTTGGGTACAGTCCCGAGTCACATGGAGGCAATGAGCGATAGGAGGGGTTTCGTCTCTCCCGGTATTGGGGGTTGATGTTGCGCTGTGCTCGATTGGCCGTAACAGGGAAGTCCCTGGCCAGGGTTGATCAGAGATCTACTGGTAAGTGTTACCAGTAGTTTCTCGACCCGTTATGAGCCTCACATCGGCACAACTTATCGGTTATTGGGGTCTGACGTTTGCCATCCCTAAACTTGATATGCGACGTATCAGACGAACAGACCGGACTGTACGGTAAGTGTTACTGGTTGGATTCACAGGAGTGTCAGCGGGCTTGCTCGTCGATCTTCTGATCGTTCAATACCCGGATGGCCGTTACGCTTAGCAGACCGCTTGCGGCTTGTGGGTGCTTGATATGATCATCATCTGCTACCGGCGTACTGACGAGTCTTTAGAGTCCTACACAGAGGTTTCCTGGCTCAAGCGAAACGAAATAGGAGCGCATATGAGATATGTGCAGGACCGAGAATAATGCGTGTATGTGATACCGTATTCCATTCTCGCGATCAATGTTTCGATTGGTTATATGCGATATAACCTAGTTATCGAATCAAAGATTGATTCGATAAGTCGATGCGTTGTATACTAGTCGGTTATGTGCGACATGACCGGATCATTGAATCATGTGTTGATTTAATGATTTGATGTATAATTATATATTTGATATATTACTTTGCATTAACTAGTATTGGTTCATTTTAAAAGGATTTTCTCACTTGATGTGCACATTGTATATGTGATATATTTTTGTGTATACATGTTTGTATCATGTTTGATAATACATGTTAACTTGTGCTTGTGTAAAGATTAAACCATGGTTATATGAATGGTTAGGGTTTAATTTACTTATTCATTTATTTATATTGATTATTCATTTTGGAAAGGAAAAGAAAATTGGTGGCTTTATTTGTTTCTTTCATGAAGCTTCATGAAGAGTTGAATAATTGACCATTTTTGTTTTCTTCTCTTAACCTAACCATACACCTAACCCTAGTTTGCTCTCTACACTTCACCATGGTTAGTATATGATAAGTAATGATATTATTCTCATTTTTAATCTACTACTTATCATATTCTATCTTCATCTTCATCTTCCTCTTCAAAGAAAAAGCTTGACATCATTAATGGCACCATGAGCTAAAGAGTGAGAAATCCAATTCCTAAGTGAACCCATCTCCTATTTCTTCATCCTCTACCTCTTGCCAAGTGGTTTTGGGTGTTTTCTTCACAAGTTTCACAACTTGGTGAAGTTGGAGCTTGAACTTGTGATGCCTCGACGTAGATCATCTTCGGCACGAAGCCGACGACCGAGCCCGCCCATTTCTCCGATGAAGCCGACGATTGAGTTCGGGATTCGAGATGAACAGTGAGAGGACGCCTACGTGGAGCTAAGGAAGTGGAGAAACGGATCTACAAAGGTTGTAGCCTCTCTCCTTTAGTTAAGTCGTTAACTAGTTTAATGTTTCGCCTTGAATTCTAGTCGACGATCCGTATTAGGGTTTCTCGCCACCCATAAAATTTGAAATTGGCATGGTTCATGCCTTGTGAGACCTCTATAGTGTGCCTAGGAACCCTTCAGTTGTATCAGAGCCTAGCTAGAGCCTTAGGCGAAGTGTAGACGACGTTTGAAATCCGAACAAACCAAAACCCTAATTCCCAAAACGCTCTCTGGACTTTTTCTAAAAACTCGGTTTTTTCCAGATTAAAAATGCTTAAAAAATTCAGCAAGAAGTTCTAAGAATTACGGTGCAAAATTTTCAAAATGATACCTCCAAAGTGCGGCGGAACCGCGGCAGAAGCATGGCTTCTGCGGCGGTTCCGCGGCCTGATGATGACGTCAGCCCTCCTCCTTTGCACAGTAATTCCTATTTCACAGTGCTGACTTTTCTGGGAATTTTTAAATTTACTCAAGAGTTGAGTGTTCTGGGGTTGCATCATAAATCGGTGTTTCGATCGGATTATCAAGCTTTGTCTAAGTGTTTTCCGGATAATTTTTTGAATATGTTAAAAAGTTCGACCGGATATAAATACCCAACTTTTCCCCTGCCGGAAAATTTCCAAGTGTTGGATCTTTTTGTGGTTTAAGGACGTTCTGAGTAGTGCAAGTAACACGATGGTCCCTCTAGAAGACAACAAACCTTAACTCGATTATGTGACCGTCTTGAACTGCCCTTTGAACCTTCGGGTTTGGGGAAGTATGGCGTGCCACATGTGAGGCGTTGGCTTGACCCTTCTACGGCTGGACCGTTGGTACTGAGGCATGAAGTGAATGTCTTTGAACTTATTTCATGTGTTGATCGGTTTCGGGAAAACTTGGGTGTTCGAATGTTCGATCGGAAAGTTTAATATTTTCTATTTATCCGGAATGGGATACAATAATTGGAATTCACAAACAGTTATGAGATAACTGAATGAATGTTATAAATCTAGCGGTTTAGTTTCATTTGATAAAGAAAAGAGTTTTCGATAATGAGACTAAAATGCGGGGTTTATAACTGTTAGGCATGTGATGTCTAAGTATTTCATTTGATTAGGCATGTGATGTCTAAAGAGGTTGCGGATTCCAACTGTTGTAGTTTTACACTTTCTTTTCTGTGACCGTAAGTGTAATACGTGATATCGCCGGTTTCGTTGCTATATGTCAACGACAATTGGGATGCGCATATTTACTTACGTTGATGACATGTGATGTTATGTGTTGCTGGATATGTTATATTGGATTGTCGTGTTTGAATAGCCGGTGGTTTTTATGTGAGATGAGTGTTTTTCATTTTCATTCATGTAAAAACTTGGATGTGATATTCTTTTCTTTGGGGCACTTCCAGGTTGCGGAAGCTGTCACCTTTTGTATATTATTTACTTTTCCGCATTAGGATAGACCCAAGGAGGGGAGCACAAGTAACCGGGTTCTAGGGTCCAGTGGGAGACCATCTCGAGGAGTCGAGTCCGGGTCTCCTAACCCTAGAATTGGTAGGGTTGCTTGCCGCTCTCGTAGGGGTCTAGGGGTGTGGGATTGGCTATTCATCACGACTGTGGAATCCGTGTTTTATACTGGCTCGTATTGAAAACACGGACGTCCTAGTATATCCAATGTTTCATATGTTTCTTCTGCTGCGATATCTGTGATGTGATCATGTGATGTTCTGTGATAGATACAGTATATAGTATATATGATATATTATATAGACGTTACTTATGTTTTGCACCCGCACTAGCCCTGCCTTGCTCTGCCGTTAGTTACCTAACCTAACGGTGCACGAGGGGACATTCAGACAAATGCGGATGGAATAAGTGTACGTCGTATTTATCTGTGATGTTTAGGTGACTTAAATGATAGGACTTCATTAATGTGATTAATGAAAGAAAAGAAACCTAAGATGTTGTAGAATCAAATTTTAAACAAAACAGGTAGCTACAGTTCTTGCTTTGCATATCGGTATATATGATATACCCTGCACCTTATTCGATGAGGAAAGGACCGAGATCCCTTCACCGGGAGTGACTCCTTTAGCAATAACTGGCAGATGCTACACACTCGGTTTGACTTTTGATTGCTTCTATAGTTTATGCTTTGCACAGCGATATATATGATATATCTCGCACCTCATTCGACGAGGAAAGGGTCGACGATCCCTTCACCGGGAGTGCCCCCTTTAGCAAAACTAGAAAAGCCTCAAAATCACTCCATTTCAAAACTTCATTTGATTCTACAACGATATCAAGTTCATTACGCTCATGGTTTTCAGAAAAAACTGCGTAGCCCTCCGTCAATTCAGATATGCAATATTCATGCTACGGTTGTTTGGCATGCGTCAAGGCGTAGTGTACGGTAGCTGATTATTACTTATCTGTAGCATGAGATGCGATTGGATTAAGGTATTCGTACGGTGTTGTTTGGCATGCGTCAAGGGTCGTACGGGTGGGTTTAATTCGATCACGAATTGTACGGGTTGAACTTGACTAGTGGACTATGGGTTGTTTGGCATGCGTCAAGGTCATAGCACGCTAGGGGCAAAATATTATCGGGAATTTCAAGTGTTGAAATTTGCAATGAGATTGCATACCTTCTATGAGATAGTTGGATCCCGATACCTACTGCGGGTAAGAGTTACTCCTGGGAGAGTTTTACACATTGCAATTAGCTGATCAAGTAGGTGTCTAGAAAGGTGTCATCGGGGTTACGCCTCTGGGAAAACGAGGTTTACATTAATTAGGTTCGTGCGAAAGCACGGGGGACCTCCCTCAAAGTACCGACACTGGCCTGGCTGAAAGATTGGTGAACTTGTAGTGTGTAATTAATCCCGGCTAGTCTTTCCTTTTAGGGTTTGAAGGAAGATTTGATAAAAACCAGTGGGAGCCATCCTGATTAGATAAGATAATAACCAATCTGATCTTGCAAGAGCATACGCTAAAGTGTTTTCTTCTCTCTCTCCAGGTAGCGACCATTTCATGCCCTAATAAAGATAATAATATGGATGTATTGACCGAACCCGCATGTTATACTGTGCTGGGGAACGTTGGTTCCGTTCTTACCTATAAGAGTTATAGGACTGAACAGGATATAGAGGAATACTAGGATTCCCATGCCACCCGAATGAAGAAAGTACATGATGATGCATTTTCTTCGGGTGTGTTCGTTACAGAGAACTGTTTCTCCATTTGCTCTACGTCCCGGGTATTAGATACCGGGTCAGGATCCCATATATGTAATCAGTTACATGGGCTTAGGAAAGGTAGAGAACTTAGAGAAGGTGATAAAGACATTACAGTTGGAAATGGTGCAATTGTTGCAGCTAAGACTGTCGGGGAATATCACCTTGTATTACCAACTGGTAATACATTGGTTCTGAACGAATGCTATTACATGTCGAACCTGATATGCAACATTATATCGGTTTCTTTGTTGAGTAAAGAGGGATATAATTTTGTATTACAGGATAATGTTATGAACATTTTCCGTAACCAAAAGTTGGTTGGATCAGGCACGTTGTGCAATGGCATTTATGTTCTAAATCAATCAACAGTTCTGAGCATAACAAACACACACAAGAGGAAGAGTTCTGAACTGAACGAATCCTTCTTGTGGCATTGTAGACTGGGTCACATCAATGCGACACGACTAGCAAAGTTGCATAAGGATGGATATTTAAATCCGTTTGAATTTTCATCTTATGACACTTGCCAGTCATGTCTCAAAGGCAAGATGACCAAAACTCCGTTTACGGGACACGGAGAAAGAGTTACTGAACTCTTGGGACTGATACATAGTGATGTATGCGGTCCCATGTCTACACATGCCAGGGATGGTTCACCGTACTTTATTACATTCACTGACGATCTCTATAGATTCGGATATGTGTTCTTGATGAAACACAAATCAGAAGCTTTTGAGAAATTTAGAGAATATAAACATGAAGTCGAGAACCAAACCGGAAAAAGTATTAAAATCCTTCGATCTGATCGAGGAGGTGAATACTTGAGCAATGAATTCCTGGACTTCCTAAAAGAGAATGGGATTCTCTCTCAGCTGACTCCTCCATATACACCACAGCACAACGGTGTATCTGAACGGAGAAACCGCACCCTATTAGATATGGTGCGCTCAATGATGAGTACAGCTGAGTTACCTATTTCCTTCTGGGGATATGCGCTTGAGATAGCCATGGACCTATTGAATAAAGTTCCTACCAAATCAGTGCCTACAACTCCATATGAGATATGGAAAGGGAAGAGACCACATCTTAATTATATTAAGATATGGGGTTGTCCAGCCTATGTCAAAAGACAAAATCCAGACAAACTCGAGGCAAGATCTGTCTTATGTAAGTTTATAGGATATCCCAAAAATTCACAAGGGTATATCTTCTACCATCCCGAGGAACAAAAGGTGTTTGTTTCTCGACATGCCACTTTCTTAGAAAAAAGTTTTCTTATGAAACAGATAAGTGGCATTGAGGTAGAACTGGAAGAGGTTCCAGCGACACAAACTATAACAGAAGACTTGGTAGAACTAGAGGATTCAGTAGTACCCGACGAACCCCAGCCTCTCCGCCGATCTAGTAGGGTTCCTCGCCAACCTGAGAGATACTATGGTTTTCTCATGGATGGTGGGAGCGAGGATTGCATCATGGAGGATGATGACCCAACTAGCTTCGAGCAGGCCATCACGAGTAGGGACTCAGTGAAATGGCTGGATGCTATGCGGTCCGAGATGGAATCCATGTACACCAACAAAGTATGGACTTTGGATGTTGCTCCTGAAAGGGTAAAACCCATTGGGAGCAAATGGATCTTCAAGAAGAAACTCGGTGTAGATGGGAAAGTGGAGACTTTCAAAGCTAGACTTGTTGCAAAGGGTTTTCGTCAAAGACCAGGTATGGACTATGACGAAACCTTTTTTCCAGTGGCTATGCTTAAATCCATCCAGATCATGCTTGCCATCGCTGCATATCATGACTACAAAATCTGGCAAATGGATGTTAAGACCGCCTTTCTAAATGGCGATTTAGAAGAGTGCGTGTACATGACTCAGCCAGAGGATTTCGTAGACAGTTGGAGAAGCGGGAAGGTGTGCAAGCTGCTTAAATCCATTTATGGATTAAAGCAAGCATCGCGGAGTTGGAACATCTGCTTTGACGTCGTTATCAAAGAGTTTGATTTCGTCAAAAACCCAGATGAACCTTGTATCTACAAGAAGGTAGCAGAGAGTAAGGTTGTCTTCCTCGTATTGTACGTGGACGACATACTCTTGATAGGAAATGATATTCCTATGCTGCAATCGGTCAAGCTCTTTTTATCACAAAGATTCTTAATGAAAGATCTTGGTGATGCCCCCTGCATATTGGGAATTAGGATCTATAGAGATAGATCCAAACGGATATTAGGATTGTCCCAATCCAGGTACATTGACACCATACTAAAAAGGTTTAGTATGGAAGATTCCAAGCATGGGAACTTGCCCACGATCTCTGGAGTCACTCTCTCCAAAGAGATGTCTCCCAAGACTGATTTGGAGAGAGCTCGCATGCAAGGGATACCCTATGCTTCGGCTGTAGGCTCTATCATGTATGCGATGCTGTGTACCAGACCCGATGTAGCATACTCACTAAGTGTAGTAAGCAGGTATCAAGCTGATCCTGGAGAGAATCACTGGACAGCTGTGAAGAGCATTCTCAAGTACTTGCGAAGGACTAAAGAGATGCTCTTGGTGTATGGTAACGGAGAACTCCAAGTGGAGTCCTTTACCGATTCGAGCTTCCAGAGTGATAAGGACGACTCTAAGTCGCAGTCGGGCTTTGTCTTTACCCTTTACGGAGGGGCGGTTAGCTGGAAGAGTTCCAAGCAGGAAACCGTGGCAGACTCGACGATGGAGGCTGAATACATCGCTGCCAACGATGCTGCCAAAGAGGCTGTCTGGATCAAGAAGTTCATTACTGAACTTGGAGTGGTTCCGTCCATTGAGTATCCAATACCTTTGTATTGCGATAACAATGGAGCGGTGGCTTTGGCCAAGGAACCCAGGTCCCTTCAGCGATCCAGGCATATTCTGTGGCGGTATCACCTGATCCGGGAGATAGTTGATCGCCGGGAGATCGAGGTCAGGAGAGTTGACACGAAGAACAACACGGCGGATCCACTCACGAAGGCCATTCCCCAGATATAGTTTGAGAGACTCTTCGGGATGCTCGGTATGCGATACTACAGCAGCTGTCCCTAGTGCAAGTGGGAGATTGTTAGTTGTATGTATGCCCTAGAGGCCAGTATTGTACAGATGATGTATATTATATTGGATGCTTGGACATATATAGAGATGACTTTCTTGCTCGATATGATAGTATGCTATCTGGTTGCTCTTTATCTTAACATTACACTAGTCTCTTTAAACTGTCTTATGGTTACATGTTGATAAAGCCCTTAGGATGTGTACTTGATTACCTAGACTATGATGCAGATCATACTAGTGGGGATATGGTAGTCCATAAGTACATCCTTCAAGGTCCCTAGTCGTGGGTGTATCGAGACGGGGCATCGATATACCAGTGTAGACTAGCGTATACGCTTCTCGACCCATGAGATGGGCGATGGATGATCCCACATCCATTGGTGTTTGACATCAGAGATGGTATACGGGTGCTCAGTGGAGACTGGGTACACTGGACGGACTCGCCGAGAACTCCCAGATGGTATTAGACCTCACGTCAGATGGCAGTTCTCAGGTGACACTTGTGCAGGTTAGTCTGTAGACCCGAGATCGTCATAGAGTCTTGTGTGATTCCCACTGTGCTTTGATCTCCACCTTACCACGTCCAAGAGGGCATGCAAAACGGTGGTCTTTGGGTACAGTCCCGAGTCACATGGAGGCAATGAGCGATAGGAGGGGTTTCGTCTCTCCCGGTATTGGGGGTTGATGTTGCGCTGTGCTCGATTGGCCGTAACAGGGAAGTCCCTGGCCAGGGCTGGTCAGAGATCTACTGGTAAGTGTTACCAGTAGTTTCTCGACCTGTTATGAGCCTCACATCGGCACGACTTATCGGTTATTGGGGTCTGACGTTTACCACCCCTAGACTTGATATGCGACGTATCAGACGAACAGACCGGACAGTACGGTAAGTGTTACTGGTTGGATTCACAGGAGTGTGAGCGGGCTTGCTCGTCGATCTTCTGATCGTTCAATACCTGGATGGCCATTACGTTTAGCAGACCGCTTGCGGCTTGCGGGTGCTTGATATGATCATCATCTGCTACCGGCGTATTGACGAGTCATTAGAGTCCTACACAGAGGTTTCCTGGCTCAAGCGAAACGAAATAGGAGCGCATATGAGATATGTGCAGGACCGAGAATAATGCGTGTATGTGATACCGTATTCCATTCTCACGATCAATGTTTCGATTGGTTATATGCTATATAACCTAGTTATCGAATCAAAGATTGATTCGATAAGTCGATGCGTTGTATACTAGTCGGTTATGTGCGACATGACTGGATCATTGAATCAAGTGTTGATTTAATGATTTGATGTATAATTATATATTTGATATATTACTTTGCATTAACTAGTATTGGTTCATTTTAAAAGGATTTTCTCACTTGATGTGCACATTGTATATGTGATATATTTTTGTGTACATATGTTTGTATCATGTTTGATGATACATGTTAACTTGTGCTTGTGTAAAGATTAAACCATGGTTATATGAATGGTTAGGGTTTAATTTACTTATTCATTTATTTATATTGATTATTCATTTTGGAAAGGAAAAGAAAAATGGTGGCTTTATTTGTTTCTTTCATGAAGCTTCATGAAGAGTTGAATAATTGACCATCTTTGTTTTCTTCTCTTAACCTAACCATACACCTAACCCTAGTTTGCTCTCTACACTTCACCATGGTTAGTATATGATAAGTAATGATATTATTCTCATTTTTAATCTACTACTTATCATATTCTATCTTCATCTTCTTCTTCCTCTTCAAAGAAAAAGCTTGACACCATTAATGGCACCTTGAGCTAAAGAGTGAGAAATCCAATTCTAAAGTGAACCCACCTCCTATTTCTTCATCCTCTACCTCTTGCCAAGTGGTTTTGGGTGTTTTCTTCATAAGTTTCACAACTTGGTGAAGTTGGAGCTTGAACTTGTGATGCCTCAACGTAGATCATCTTCGGCACGAAGCCGACGACCGAGCCCGCCCATTTCTCCGATGAAGCCGACGATTGAGTTCGGGATTCGAGATGGACAGCGAGAGGACGCCTACGTGGAGCTAAGGAAGTGGAGAAACGGATCTACAAAGGTTGTAGCCTCTCTCCTTTAGTTAAGTCGTTAACTAGTTTAATGTTTCGCCTAGAATTCTAGTCGACGATCCGTATTCGGGTTTCTCAGCACCCATAAAATTTGAAATTGGCATGGTTGATGCCTTGTTAGACCTCTATAGTGTGCCTAGGAACCCTTCACCTCTTGCTCCACTTTTCTCTAATGTCGACTGCTTCGGACTCGTCTCGTCGTGGCTGCATGGACTGAGCTCCGATGGCTATCCTCATATCTGGAGTCTCCCAAGAAATGCATTTCACCACCTAGCATCCGCATTAAGTCGAGCCATCCGATCGAGTCGTCAAAACCTCATAATCCCCCAAGAGCTCAACATCTTGGGTACGATATAATAGTATCGAGTACAAACCTCAGCATCGGTGGTCCAGCCGTAGAAGGGCAAACCCAAGACTCACTAATGGTGCCGAGGAACTGCCGTGAACCCTAAGGTTCAAAGGCTTTCACACGGTCATTAAGTCGAGTTAGGGTTTCATTCTTCTAGAGGGACCATAGAATTGCCTGCATGTCTTTCCGAATACTTTAAACTTGGAATAATAGGTTTCTGACATTCGATCGTCTCTGTCGACTCGCAACGTCTCCGCGTGAAGTCGTCTCTAGCTGGAATCAATCTATCTGATGACCTCGCATCGGGGTAGCGAACAATCCACATGTCCTAGTTATTCACCCTCGGTGACTAGCAACCTTCTATCATCTCTTAGTACAATCTCGTACTGCGATAGCTCCAACATCTGGGGCGATATCTCGTCGTTCGCAGTAATAACTGGCTCACTCGTCTACACGCTGAACAGTGCCTCAATCATCATGAATGAGCAATACATCAACGATCATCAAAATCTGGCCGGCCTCTGTCAGTGGCTCAATCCTCTGGTGCTGATCTGCACGTCCGAGTAATCTCATACAGTGATCCATCCAATGCTCGTGGCGTGAAAACATCATAAGAAGACACATCTCCGCAATCGGGTGTCGCCAGAATCATGCCCTGGTCAGTCCTCGTTCGTGACGAGCTCATGCTGATCGCAACTCTAGCCGTAGCTCTCCCTGCCCGTAATCAAGGCAGCAACCAAAACTGGTACCGATGAGGCTAGATCAGGAATGAATATGATACTGAACAAGGAAATGTACATCCTAAGGTTTCTTAAGTGGAGTGGCGTATCGTAAATATGTCGCGGACATACCACGGTACGTCACTCTACTTTAGTCACCTATTCCATCAACCAAGGGTCATCCTATACTCCGAAGGTAAAACCTAACGCTCTGATACCAACTTTGTCATGACCCGAAAGTACGGAGCATGACCGGCACTTAGACTACGAACGTCTCAAGGCGTACGTAAGCTAAGTAAGCCGAACCT
Source organism: Agapanthus africanus (assembly GCA_030015575.1). NCBI lineage: Eukaryota > Viridiplantae > Streptophyta > Magnoliopsida > Asparagales > Amaryllidaceae > Agapanthus > Agapanthus africanus. The sequence goes on along the minus strand of CM057345.1, from coordinate 248,864,339 downwards.
AGAAATCCAAACCAAGAGAAGTAGTAGAGTGTAGGAAGAACCATATCAAAACAACCTGTATGCAACATAATATACAACGCCTAAAGGCGAGGATCACAACAGAAAAGGAAACTCAACAGCAAGAAACCCAGAGAAATATAACGCACGACTCTAAGGTCGAAAGAATAACATCACTGGTCTCTATCTCAAATAAGTACAAGTTTGGTTGATGGAACTTCTAGATACAACTGAATATAATATACAAGGTATAATGATGGGTACGAAACAATAAACCCACCTACTAGCAAGTAACCCGAAAGGAACAGTGCCCGCAAAGCCATAAATGAAACCTGTACGGCAAACCTGCAAGAAACTGGGGCACAACGGGGGTGAGTTGCCAACTCGTGAGTAGAAAAAGATCTACGAACAGAAATCGCATGTATGACGCAATCCTAAGTCATACGATCAATATATATAATCCTCAAATATATAACCAGCAATCTCTAACCATGGCTAGTGTAAATATCTAACCCAAGTGTAAATCCCATGTGTCTGTGCCAGTGCATCAGGTGGCAATATATCATATGCATGATGCATGAATGCATGTACTGAAGAAAACTGCTTTCATAAATTTGTGGGATTTCGGTATTTTTAAAATGAGGTATCATCAGGAAATCAGCAAAAAACAGTGCCTAGCATCGGCACAAAACAGAAATCTCAATATCTCGATATCTCTGTATCACAATCTCTGTACCTCAATACCTCAAATCTCAATGTCTCAATCATAATATCCAGGACGCCGTCAGTCCAGATCGGCCTCTACCATCCATCTCATGACTACGACGGTATCCTCCGGATATCCGACGTGTCGGGTAATATCACCGGTCGGTCGTGCTCCCCTGCCAGGCTCAACGCCATCATCTGCGGTCCTCTTGCCCTGGGGTACCGCACCGGGCCCACCATGTACCCGAAACGGTTCCTCTACTCCTCGAATCGGGTCTCGAAATCCATCAGCAAACTCATGGTGGACGACTCATAAATCATGGGAAAACCGCACTTTTTATATTTAAAAAGAGAAAAAGCAGTTTATGTAAGTTTTGCGGTTTTCCCCATATCCAAAAAATCTCATGGAAACCCGAATCCAAATCATCAATAGCATGTGAAATCACGAATATAAGCATGAGAATCCATGAATGCAGCATATAATGAATAACAATATGCATGAAGTGACAAGTAGTAGCTACAATGTCAAGCTAACATATAAAGCAAGCATACTAATATCATGTCACTACTAGCTAGCAAGCTAAATCAAGCAATAATATTTTCTAAGTGTTCGTGACATGGCAATTACCGATGAAGATGTGTGTGAGCCGGCAAATAAGTGTACGTGGTACATACGCATCATCGGTAATGGTGCTGATGTCCTAACAGCAGGATATCAATAATGAAATATGAATCATAACAGTATGCGATGCAGAGCAACAATAATAATATGTGGGAGCTGAAATACTGAACACCATGATCGCTAAACTGCATCTAAGGTCATAAAAATAATATTGCTATAACACTAAAAGGCTGAGCTAAAGCTAACAGTAGGTAAGGGAAACCGTCTAACCTCTGAGTCGATACATAAATATACACATATATAGTCGGTGATCCCGCCTCGATCATATCACATCCGATACCATATCTCTATAATCGGTTATTCCTAAGTCAAGTAGGCGGATCAAATATCAAAATATAGCTCGTACGTTAATTTGTCGTACGGCATCCCCAAATCTGGGTACGGGTCAATATCATATTTATCATGTCATTCATCAAGTATCCTCTTTATCAAGATCATCATCTGGGGTACTGACCTGCGTCTAGCACAATACTAACATCATCACTATAATCAAGATCTGACTACTGATCGACAGTTTAGTATAAATCGATATTATCCTCATAAATCATCAATATAATCATAATCCGGCTTCTGATTGACGGCCTCTAGCAAAAACGATATAATCAGCACATGTCATCTCAAGGAGTATACATCGCCCAAGGCGGCCTATCACAAATATCCTGTCATATCGTATCATATCACATCCTATCTCGTTTCATAATCACATGTCATCATCTAAAATATATGTATCACTATGCACAAGGCATCGTCATCAAGACCCGCTATCATATCAGGACGTATATCAAGTACCAATCCTGCCAATCACCAACATCATAATCTCATATCAACTCTCATCGACTCATCTCAATCCCAAGTATCATCCTCAAATCTGTATGTGAACACATAGTCCCATACCTATGTGAACACATATCTATAAGAATCCCGTAACCACATATGTAATAAGGATGTATGCAAGTATGTATGTGTCAATATGTATGTGTAGTGCACCCACTACCCTATGGTTTTGTAACCCTTCACCAATCCAATATACCAATATCCATTTAAACATCAATAATAATCCCAACAACATATAATAAATTGTTGGTGTGTATACGCATCCGTATACATCACCACGGACTGCGGGGATGCTATACGCCATCCACCCGACTTCTTCCCATAGATATAAATCTACTCACCTAGTTATGTGTGCCGGTGCCGATGTCGCCGTTTGCATCTCCAACGCCTCGACGCCACGTGGGGTACCTACAAGGATATCACATGCTAAAACTCATGAAAACCATGTCGGAAACCAAAATGGTGCACGTTACGCCAAAAAGTAAAAACCTATCGTCTTGCGTGCAAACACAGTCAACGCTCACTGGTCGTTGGCGTTCAAACGCCATCCGATGAAAACGAATCACCAAATACCAAAAACCCATGCTAAAACAAGTCGTAAATCATACGCCAACTCAAGAAAAACAACCCAGATTTTACCCTAACTGGAAACAGTCAAAACTAGACATACAGGGGGTCAAGTTTACATGAAATAGGGTCGTGCACGCAAAACGAGGCAGTTCTACCCCGGTCTGACAGCAAATTGCGGCCAGGGGGAATAAATCTGCGGCCGGGGTTTTGTGATGAGGGCTAGGGCTTTGGGTAGTGGTTCCAGGGTGCCTGCACAGCTCACTGCCAAGTCAATTTTACTCTAGGAGGTCCCGGGTGAAAGCAGATCTCAGAAAGGTCTATAAGTCGACAAAAATGCTAAATACGCCAAGTATAGCAAATCTGGTATTCTAACTAGAAATCTGGGGTTTCTTGGTTAACTGGCCTCACACACACCCAATAAGACTATACTAACATTCCAAACCATCACTTGGCCAAATCTCACTCAAAATCCCTAA